>OZ001354.1:21979716-23318380 GCA_963924055.1 Drosophila limbata
TTTGTGCTTATTGTCGTGTGCCGTCTTACGTCCCGATTTACGTTGCGTGTTACGTCATTTGCGTAATTGCAGTTACTTCTCCCCCTCTCCCTCTCACAATCACACACACATTGAGACAAAAAATCTCCAACTTCAAACCAAAATGAGGTCAACATTGTTTTGGGCCATGTTTTGTGTCTCCCGTTCGTGTTGTTGCCGGTTGTCGTTGCCGTTGTTAATATTGTTGTTGTTGTTGTCGTAGTCAATTTGAAATTATCGGTCAACTTTTTGTCTGCCGCCTGTCAAAAATTAATCAGATAAATGTGTCACACGACAATCTCGAGAAACTCCTACGCAGAAAAGGTCAAACTTGTTTATGTAACATGAAAAACGACAACAACAACAACAACAATAACAACGACACACTAACAACTAACAATAACATAATTAATTGGGCAATGGAAAATTTACTATTTATTACTTACGCAGGTTTTCTTGCCAACTATTTTAACTACACATGTATTTACGATCAAATTTTCATTCTTAGAATTTTCCCAGTTGGCTGCGCAGCAGTGAATGTTCTGTGCTTGTTCTCAATATGAAAATTCCATAAATTTTTGCAGCTAAAGTGAAATTATGAATGTACAACAACAACAACTGAAGCAACACACGCGACGAAACAAAAAGAAGGCAACAGGCTGAGAAGCTTCAGACTGCAGCAGAGAAGTTGACGTCGACGTCCGAATGCGCGGAAATGAAAAAGTGCACTGGACGAAAGAAAGGCAACAAGCGCAGCAGCTAGAGCAGCAGCGACAGAGGCAGCAGCAGCGACAGCGGCAGCAGCAGATCGCAGTGAGAGATCTGCGCATGAAGTTGTTGTTGCATTGCACTTGCAGGCCGCACAGACAAAGAGAGATACAGTAACCGAGAGAGAGTGACCAAGAGAGAAGTGAACGTAGAGAGAGAACACGCGCGTGCAATGTAAGCCGGTGAGCCGGCTTTAGTAAAAGAGCGCACGAGCCAAATGTTGCCAAGCAGTGATTTGAGCAACATGTTGAGAAGCTAATATGTTGCCAGCGCACAGGTAATTAATTGAATTTTCAGACATCTTATTAATGATTAATTATTAATTAAAGTAACTAAAAATATTAAAATAAAAATAGATAATTAAGCGAGCTAAAATTATAACAATTAAGTAATTGTTATAATTTTAGTTGAACCCATTCGTGGAACTAGAACTGAAAATGTTGCTAGTGCAACAGTATTTCAAGCTGCAACCTTTTCCCACACTAAGAACCAGGCTAATAATCAGAAATATGAAACAACTCAACTTTTAATAATGATGATGCCACCTTCCCTGCTGCTAATGAGAGCAGCTCATCAGCTTGAAACTCTCACACACAGACACACACAGATACTCACACACACACACACACAAACTCATCACACCTCTCACAGTAGTTTGGATCTTGGTCCGGAAGCCTGAGAAACTTTTGAATTGTTTCATAAAATGCACAAAGTTGCAGTTAATTGTGTCAGGCAAAATGACAGGCCCGACTCAGAAGACGAAGAAGCGAGGCCCAAAATGAAGCCATTTTTCGAAGACTGTCTACAGTCTGTGCAATCTTCTGGTCTTTCATTTCAACTTCAACTTCCATTTCCATTTCGATTTCGTCTCTTGCGGCAGCTGGCATCAGGTTATATGCTAATGCCAACAAGGAACTTGCATCTCATCGCATATATAATTTATGCTTGCTTATTGGCAGCTGTTGCCAGTTGGTTGCCAGTTGCCAGTTGCCCGTTGCCAGTTGCATGTAGATTTGCATAAATTTCATATGCAACATGTGGCCGAGAGAGTCGAGTGGGCGACGTCTTTGACATTGGCATAAAGCAACGCGAATGTTTCTTGAACTTCAAAAAGCAGCTCGCTCCAAAATAGACATCAATGTTCAGGAAGCCACACAAAAAAACGATAAAAAGCAACAAAAACATATCACGGTGAAATTTAACAGCACGACCTCGTTTCGTATAACAAGCCAGAATTGTTGGCAAGGTTGTGTGCAACGGGAGGAGGGGGAGGGGATGTTGACGAGTTGGCAAAAAATATGAAAAATATGTTTGGCAATGGGTCGATCAGCGATCGTCGTTTGGCGATCGACGATCGAAGATCGATTATGATCAGCAGTTCGATTTTAATGAGTTCGCGCGCCAAAATAATCGAAAATTCAGAGGGAGGACAAAAGAGTGATTAAAGGAGGTGGGGTGAAAGGGAGGGGGGGGGGGCAGACACGAGACAACAGGCGACAAGCAGGTCACTTTTTTGTGGCATGAGAAAGGCAGCAACTGAAAGTAAAAGACAACAGTGCCCTCTCTCTCACTCTCGCTATCTCTATCTTACTCTCTCTCTGTCTCTAGACAGGATGAGGAGTCGCCAGTCATCGAGTGACCCAATTTCGCTTTTTAATGGGGTGCCAAAGGCCGCTTCAAGTCGCAATGTGCCAAAAAGATTGGCGATCGTTGCGATGCGATGCGATGCGATCGACGGATCGATCGATCTTTTCATCTCGATCGCCACGCAATTCATCTTTATTACTCTCCAACTCTAAGGGGAATTCATTCTCGTTTGTTCTCTAAAGAGAGAGAGTGAGAGATAGAGATGAGCGGTGGAGGGGGGAAGCACACTCACTTTGATTTTCACGCTCAATTAATGTTTATGACAAGTGATTGTGTCGCGGCGATAACTCAACTTGGACTTTGACTACAGCTACCTCAACAACAACAACACTGAGATTTGCGTGTTGCGCCTCAGAATGTTGCACACACACACACATAGAGAGACAGACGCATAGAAAGTTGCCGATTTGCCGATTTGAATTTATGTTGCCGTTGCAACTGACATGTGAAAATCAAATCTTGATTGATGTTATGACTGCGGCGACGGAATCGCATTCGAAATCAAAAACTTCAAGTGTAGCATGAGAGAGAGAGAGACAGCAACAGAGAGAAAGAGTGAGAGAGAGTGAATGAAACCGAATTGAAGTCGCGCTATATGTATGTGTGGGCAATCGAGGCTACACTCAGAAAAACTTGACATTCTAAAGCTAAAATTAGTTCTGAAAATTTTAAGATTGCCGAATTACATTTTAAAATTCTGCATGACAGCTATATGATATGATTTGAACCAAACTTGGTCGGAATATATAGAATACCATACCAAACATTTAATAAGTAAGTTTAGTTGAAATACTTTAAGGAACAACGGTGGTTATTTAAACTAAACATTTGTTTTTAAAATTCAAGATTGCTGTGTACTTAATTCAGTATGTTGCAAGTCTGCAATTAACTTTAAATGGGAATGTTTTACACTAGAAACAATAACATTTATTCAAAAATTTTCGTAATTAATAAAAGTTAGCTTAAATTGAGATTTTTGCACTAAGTTTTGAAAATTCCTAGCTTAGTCATCTTTTAAGATCATTTGTACTTGATTTTTGTCTCTGAGTATACAAGTTTCAGACTATTTGATCTTGGTTTACTTTTAAACTCGATATCCTGTTGGTGTCTACAATTTGCAAAAGCCACGTGCCAAATCCCTTAAAGCTTCAATTACAAAGCTGTCTACAGCATATCTCTTTCTCTCACTCTTTCTTCATCTAGAAATTGCCACCAATTTTGGCAACTCGTTCGTTGCCCAAATCCCTAAATGGTCAGCCTGGTCAGCTTGACGCCTGTTGTTGCTGTTGTTGTTGTTCCCCTTC
Organism: Drosophila limbata; assembly: GCA_963924055.1. Taxonomy (NCBI): domain Eukaryota; kingdom Metazoa; phylum Arthropoda; class Insecta; order Diptera; family Drosophilidae; genus Drosophila; species Drosophila limbata. The sequence goes on from OZ001354.1 coordinate 21,983,454, forward strand.
CTGCCGCGTTGTAACAACAGCTGGCAAAAATAAGCCCAGTTACCTACCCGATCCTCCTCCCCTTAGCACGCCACTGTTGCATGCCACTTATTTTCACCGCTTGGCGTTTGACCACAGCAGCGACAGCAGTCGAAGCTCTGGAATTCGAATTGAGAGATTAAAACGCAGTCCTCCATTTGCAAGTTGCAACATTGCCCTCCACCCCATTGCCCCACTCGCCCACCCACACGGATCTCGCGCAATTCATGGTCGCCAGTTGGTTCTACATACAACAGTTGCAACTACTTTTCGCAGTCAGTGTCATGACATGAACACAGCGCCAAGTGAAAGCAGGTTAAATGCAAATAAATTCTGCAACTATACGATATACTTTACGATTTACGATATATGTACACACAATACTTATACGATATACGTGTATGCGATATTTATCACAAAATTGTTTTTTTTTTTCTTATTTAAAACTCCAGGGGAATTGCCCCAAAAGGCAGCTGCGTGCCACAAGTGTGCCCATTTTTGGAGACTTCAATTTGATTACTTTTGATTATCATTATTATTGGGTTATCATGCGGGTCATTTATTCAGAAATTATTTAATCATTTTGTGGGCATTCAACGAGTTCGAAAGTGACCGTGGAATCAATTAGGGAAAAAGGTTTCAGCTTAAATTATTTATTTGGCAACATTATGAAATTGTGAATATTATATAATTAAGCGACGAGATGCAATCGATCCTACAACTTTGCTGAGAAAGACTTTTCTTGGTAATTTTTTCGATACAGATTCAAAAATATATGCTATATTATATTATTATATAACTTATATTATTAGATAACATATCTAAAAAAATTATTTTACTATTTAAACTATTTCAATAATTCTTGGATATATTTTAAATTGTCTAAATTTTAACTTATTTCGTGGATTACTGTTGTCTTTATCGGTATAAATGAGTTTTTTTTAATCTATCTTTAGTTGTCTAGTAAACTTGTAAAGTTTTTTATGTTTTTCGTCTTCTATATATCGAATTAAATTCAATTTATGCTTTATAAAAGCATTGAAATTTTAAATATAATTTTAAATATTTTTTCTTTGTTTCCGCATTTAGTTCTTGGAATGATTCATAAAACCCAATTTCATACCATATACTTTTATTTTCTTTAAGTTTAGATTTTAAACATATAAACTGAGAGTTAATTTTGAGTTAATTTATTTTTAATTATTGTAGACTTTATCAAGACATTGAAAAAGTAGCACATGTACTGTGATGCGGAGATTTTTATATTAAAAATTTGTTTTCCAATTAGAGAAACCTAAAAGAATTTCATTGAAGAATTTACTTATGTTGAAGGGCTGACCTCTAAATAATTCAGCTCAAAAATTGAATAAATATAATGATTTTTTTTTAGAAAAATTCTTTCAATTTTTTAATTTATCCTTCAGTTTTCTTTTTAGTTAGGTACAAGCCATTAGAGTGTTATCCTTTATGGCAGGCGCTGTCATTCACAGGGCAAGTGTAACAAATTGCGAAAGATAATAAACTGTGCGCAATATATGTGAATGAACAGCAGGTGAGTCTGCTACCTGGCGATTTCGGGGCTTACCTGAGAAAACCGCGCCCGAACTTCGCGCGGGTTGCGACGGAGAGAAAACTGAGAGAAGCACTTAAAAGACGTCGCGACGTGCTAATGATTTTTCTTATTTTTTTGGCAAAAGGTAAATGCACTAGCCGATATGAGACTTGGGTATGAAATTGAGATTGGGCAGGGAGAATACGGAATACGGAACTGGGAACGAGATTGGGAATTGGGTATTGGGTATGAATGAATGTGAAAGTGTTTAAAGATTTATGATATGAGGCAACACCCAGGCGCAGTCGCAATTAGCTCACGGGAAAGTGAAATGTTCTCAACGAAGTGCGGACAAGTAGGTAGGGCCACAAAGAAAGAGTTAGTGAGTGTGTGACAGAGAGAGAGAGAGAGAGAGAGAAAGGTGCAGCCAAAACAAAAAGAAAATATAAAACACTTTAACGCTTGAAGATCATAAATCACAATGGGACATCATGTTCGGGTCCTGTGTACATGTCAGCTGGCCATTTGGCCAGTTGGCCAGCAAAACTGTCAAAACAGCAGTGGCCAAAATGTGAGTAACGGCTAAATAATAATGTTGCCAAAAGCGAGACCCAGAAACTGAAACAGAAACTGAAACAGTCCCTGTGGGTTAAGGTAAACGCCACAAAATGAACGTTCATTTATCATAAGAGCAAGACAGAGAAGCAGAAGGCTAAAAGTGCGGAGAGAAGAGAGGGCTTAAGACTGAGACTGAGACGGAGACAAGGCTCTGCAGCTGGCCGTAACTTGAAATGGGGTCAGGCACACAGGAAGCCCGTCAAGTGTCGCCAGAGTCGGAGTCGGAGTTTGGGCAGGAGAATCAACTCTCTCAACTCGCCCAAATGGCTCAATGAACTGTAATTTGAGCGCTCGGCAATTTGCCGAATTCGAATGCGAATTGCGAATGCTTATGGCCCGAGGTGTTGGCCACAAACAACGAAAATAACAACAACAACATACAAACGCAACAACGCGCCCAACAAAAAACTTAATTCATTGACCAAATTGGCCAAAAGAAGCGGCAAAGCAAAAGGAAGAAGCGACAGGAAGGTTTTCGCTTTGACTCTCTCCCACTCTCTTTCTCACCCTCTCTCTCCTCATCTGGTTAGGTGTGTGGGTGCGTATGTAATTTAAGACTTTCTCGCTTAGCCCCTGTCTGTTTATGTCGTTTTGGGGGCGATACTTGCAGCTTTCAAAGGCCACCAGCTGGTCAGATGCGGGTTCCCTCGGGCGACCGAAGAGGCAGCTGGTCAAGTCTCTGGGTTGTGTGTTGGTGGCCGTTATGACTTGGTCTGAGGCAAGAAAGCAGGTTGAGTAAGCAGCAAAGAATGCAGCGATCCGTCAACAAACTATCGATAAATATGTTATCGCAGTTGCCACAAAGAAAGTAATACTCAATACGCAAATCAAATAATGAACCAAAAATAACTCAAAAAGTTATCGATAAATTATTATGAAAAGTTATCGAAGACTTTTTATGATAACTTATTATTACTGTCAACGCCTTTTTGTAACACAAAGCTAATGAAAATGCAGCGATCAGTCAACAAAATATCGATAAATGTTTTATTGTAATCGTGACGCAAGCTCCACTAAATATAACGATAAGTACTAAATATTATCGATAAAATAAAAGTTATCGTTACAGCTTAAGGTTCCAAAGAGCGTATTGGAATACTAACAAAGAAATTCGATAAATCAATATGTTATCGAAAACATAAACACAAATCGATTATCCTTATCGGCATATATAAACTGCAAATAAATCGATAGCCACAAAAGAATGTTGAGAAATCCATATTAAACCTAACAGTTAACGATCAAGGCACATTGAAATAAAAAATAGAACTTTTTAGTAACTAATAATAATAAAATAAAAATGTTAGCAAAACGTAAATCAGTTATCGTCTGCATATCGATAAACAAGTTATTTTTATCGACTGTACTAAAGTTGTTTACATAAATTATGCTTATTTTGATTGACTTTTAGAGTCGAATATAAAAGAAACTACGAGTATCTGTCGAGATTATTTATCGATTCACTCCAGACATGTTCAATGGCAAAGCTATCGCTCTTTAACGGTTTTCTCAACCCATATTTCAGTATAACCATAGAGTTGTGACACTTTTAAAGCCTTTCGGCTTCTCTTTCTCTTCATTTGCTTGCCAAATACTCAATTTACGGCACAACCAATGACAAAAGTCCATTAAAATTTGGCAGCCGGAACCGTATGAAAAACCAAAAACACTAACTGTCAAAATGTGATAAAAAAAAAAAGAAAAACTGGAAAACTGTTGCACAGTGTATGTGTGGGAAAACCGCTGTAAAAACACGTCGCTGTTTTGCTGTCACAGCTCGTCGAAATGGAAAACACAATTAGATGACCTAATAAATATATTCGGATGCACACACTGACATCGACATCGACTTGGACATGGACATGGACATGGACATGGACATCGCAGCGAGAAGCCGTCGAGAGCAGCGAAAGCCCAACAATGCCAACAACAACAACAAAAATAGCAGAGAAAAAAGTGGTAAAAGAGGAAACACAATTTTTGGTAATGCAAAAATTTGTATGGGAATTACCTTGACTCTGGAGATCGTGAACGTGTCGGAGGGCAGGCAATTTTCATTGGGCTCGCTCTAGCTTTGGCTCTGTATCTGGCTCTGGACCTGGCTTAGAGCGTCCTCATTGTGTGCCTTTATTGGTGCAGTCACAGCGTGACTTGTTGTTTTTGCTGCTGTTGTTGTTGTTTTGTTGCTGTTGCTGTTGGTTAAGGTCTTCTAATGTTTTTGGTCATGGGAAAGTGTCGCCTGAAGGCTTGAAGAGACTTGCACAGTTGATGTCTTAGAATTGTCAAGCAATTGCACAAAGTATTTGCACGAATTGCAGTGAAAGTTGAGGAGGGGAACATTAGGGAGACGAAAGTAGCAAAAGCTACTAGCTAAAACTCAATTTCAAGAAGAAGAATAATAAATTTTTACTACTTGCTGCCCGATTTCCTCCTTAGTTTTCGACCGAAATTGTAAAAGCAAAACCCAACAAAATGGACTCTTTAAATGGTAGAAACATAGCACTGTTAGTACTATGCATGTGTGCCTGCTACGCGCTCGCCTTCGAGGGCAAGGAAATACCGGTTACCAAATTCGGACAGAGCGTTGCTCCAACGATGACTTTTCTTTATTGCTATTCGTGCGGCTACCGCAAGGCCTTCGAGGACTATGTAAACATTTTGGGTGAAAAATATCCACAAATTCAGGTTCATGGCGCTAACTACGATCCGCCCGGCTTGAATTATTATCTCTCAAAGCTGATATTCGCACTGAAAATCATTATAATTGTGTCAGTGGTTAGCTCGGTGAGTCCATTCACCTGCTTGGGAATTAACACGCCGGGCTGGTGGAGTCACCTGCAATCGAATAAAATCTACGCCTGCATGATGATCTTCTTCCTGGGCAACATGATTGAGGGTCAGCTCATATCGTCGGGCGCTTTTGAAATTACCCTGAACGATGTGCCCGTGTGGTCGAAAATTCAAACTGGACGCTTTCCAGCGCCTGAGGTGCTATTCCAAATCATCGACAATCAGTTGCAGTTCTCCGACAAGTTGCAGGAGAATCCTGACTTTGTTAAATAATAGTTAAGCAGCCAATATTCTTGAGCAGAGCTGGTGAGAACGAACTAGAACAACACCAAATAATACATAAAAGCAAAAAAATGAGAATGAAGAAACAAGCAACAGAACTGTAAAAGATTTAGACTTAGTAACTGTACTCTTGTCTCGACATTACGTAAATATTTTATGTGTCTTTGTTTTCACCTTAGTTTACTTATTATGTACAATAACTGCTCTTATATCTTGTGTCAACTACTACAAAATTCCCCTCTTCAAGCTATGTATAGTATTAATAACGGTAAATGTGTGTGTATGTATTTAATAAGCCACCGAAATGTGGTACGTTTTGGTGTGAGCCGGAATTCAATCGGGTATTTTAATCGGTTATTGGATTATTGGATGCATACGAACCAGTCTTGTATTAGTGTATATCTAATTATGTAACACATTTAAAAACTGTTAATAGAGACAACAAAATATATACATATGCAAGGGCGTATAACTTTTCCATCGATAAAACGGGTTAAGTTAAGGGAGCTACTTAAAGAACCTTTAATTGTAAAAAATACGGACTTCCCATCAGGTGTGAGAAAAATTAAGTTCAAGAAATAATAAATAAAAAATGTTAAAATAAATAAATTTATTGAAAAAATAAATAATGTCGTTAAAAAACTGCAGATCAGTTAAGTACAAAATTGAGATGAAAAGAATTACTTACTTAAATAGTAGCAAAAATTAGGGAAATATGCTGTTCAATATTAACTAAGATGAAGTTTCCCTAATAAAATTTGCAAAAAAAGAGAGAACTGAAAAGTCTATACTCTGCCATAAAACAGATGTCTATAAATCACATCAGACTTCATTTCATTAAATTATTACCTAAACTTAATTGGAACAAAAAGAAAGAAATACTCTCAAAAAAAACGTTTAATCAAGGTAAGACCTGATTATTTGAATCTTTGGATTTTCTTACTTGTAATGAAGGGCGTAACTTTCCTGGGGAGAGATAATTTATAGGGAAGATCAGTTCATTTATAATATTATTAGATAGACCGCTAGCTTATTTAATCGAAAGTTGGCCAAATATTTAATCAATTTCCCATCAAATATCTTCAGAGTAGAGATCAATTCTAAGGATTGTTTAATTGAAAGTTGGGCTACCATTTTGCCCTTAATTCACTGACACTATTAGTGCAGTGTCAGTTTGTTGGCATCTTATCAGCATTCAATGATTATCAGCTGCCATTAAGTTAACAATTTAACTCACGTTACCAACTGACAGTGGACCGAGGCAGACAGAAAGAGCGAGAGAGAGGGAAGCTCAACTCCTTTCGGTGCCCGTTTATCGTCGCATTCATCTGCCTCATTTATCATCATCGAAAATGTGAAGCGTGTTGAGTTTACTTTTGCTATGGATTGGTTTGCCTGGTTGGATGGCTGGAAGTATGGATAGTTGGATGCATGGATGCTTGGATGCCTGGCTGGGGGCTCATTGTTTGGACAGGCGCGCTCCAACAGAGTTTGCCGACCGCTCGTATGACCCACATTGAGAGTGGCAAGAGATAGAGAGAGATAGAGACAGAGAGCGAAGACGACTTCCTTGTGTGTGTCTTATTTTTTGTTTTTCGGTTGTGCCGCTGTCGCTTTTCAGTGATAAATATATGTTACACTTTTTTACTGTTATTGCGCCCCGCATGTGTTCGCATTTCTCCAGTGAGCTTTTAGCGGGAATCTCTGTGGAAACTCTTCCTTTCAAATGCATTGGCCATTAATCGTTGCGTTTGCGCCTTGTTTTTTTCTAATTAAATTGCGGCCATGCTCCATGCTCCATGTGGGTGTCGTGTCGTTCTCCATCCACTTCAATTTCCACTTCAACATTTAGATAATTATTCTACAGCTTAAGAATCGTAGTCAATTTTGTTGGTACGAGCATTTGTGTAATTGAATTTGGACTTTTACTTTGCATACCCCGTTGACTATTTTTGGTTAGCTCTCATAACTCAGCCAAAGTGGGGCAATTAGAGAAAGACTCTCGTGAAGAATTCTTTTGGCTTGTGGGTGGTCCAAACATTGTACCATCATTAGACCAGCTTAGATTCTTTAAACATTTTCAATATGTGGTTTATCTCTCTCTTGAATCGGGCACAGCATTGAACCCTAGAGAAACGAGTATGCCCAACAATTACCAACAAGACTTTGTGAAGAAACCCGCCAAGACATAAATCGCCAGTGCGAATCTGAGCAGAAGGAAGCGCCACGAGTAGAATAAGAATCATAAGCAGAATAAGAATAAAAAAGAGAAGTGCTGAGAATTTGGAGCAGATTGTTTATCACAAATTTTGGTTGAAGAAAACCAAAAAGAAGTACTGAAATTCCCCGACAAAAACTTCAAGGCAGTCTTTGGGCCCAGTTAGAAGCGATTTGAGCCAACTGTTTGGCAATGGCCTCGCTGATTGTGTCAGCCCGATAAGGCCCTGCCATGGCAGAGAATGGAACGGAACTTTGCGGCTGTCCCCGTCAAGATTCCCATCAAGATTCTTCTCTCCCTTTCCCACCAAACTCCCCACCACGTGCTCTTCCCGCTTTTGTGGCGTGTGAAAGCGCAAATTCTGATTATAAACCCCAAAAGCATCTGACTAGCGACTGTAATTTATAGACTGGCCTGCCAGACAGATGCCCCTGCAATTCCCAACCTCCCAAACTTCTCCCTCTCTCCCCAAACGCTTTTCGTTTTCACTTCCTATCGCAAAAAAAGAAAAAAAATGAAAAAAATTCCCTCCCTCGAAACTAAGCGCGAAAAACATTTTATGTGTTGCATTTTCTGTATTTTATTCGGGCTTTTTTTTGTTGTTTCTCATGATAAATTTGCGTGGTTTATCCTGCGGCTAGTGGCAAATTATGGTTCTTAAATTTTTGTGCTGTGCCAGTTGTAGCTCTGTTGATAATGTTTGCCAAACACGAAATGAAATGCCCATGAAACTCAACTCAACTCTTTTGTTGTGGGCATTTCTCGAATTTAAAGGAAATAAATTGCTGCACCAATTGCATGCTCTTAAAAATATACTGTTTTTTTGACTAACTGAAAACTATAATGTTAGTGCTCTTGCTTTGGGGGAAATGGAAAATTGATATTGTAACACAATTCGATGGCGAGAGCTATAAATATGAGCTTAACTAGTTTAGGAAATAATCCATTTTGGAATATTTATTCGATATACAAAACTTCATTTAAGTATTTCAATTATTTGTAGAACTTTGAAAGCTTAAAGGGATATTAATTGTATTGAATGAATTCAATCAATCTCACTTAAATCGTAAAAGCTGTAAAACTGCTAAAATATTTTCTTAAATATTTGTAGGATTTTAATATTAATAAGCTTAAGTGTCATAAATTAAATCAATTTGTCTCACTTAAAGCTTAAAGCTCAATTTAAATACGCATTTTTCCTAATTGATTTGTCAAATAATAAAATTTTGTATTTTTATTTAAATATTTAAATTCAAAAACAATTAAAATCATTAAAACAATTAAAGCTTCCACTGTATTAATTTGTCCCACTTTTAAGCGAAATCATGAGTAATTTAATATTTTTTTTTGCTTTTTGTTTTCCAATTGTTATATCTTTTAAGGCTTCAAGTCTATATAGTTTTTAAAGATGTCAACAATAGTATTTTGTAAAATTTATTTACATGTATGGGATTTAATTTTACTCTTCTAATAATTACAAGTGGGCAATTGTAATTAAATCAGTAATTTTAGAATATTTTTAAGTTAATTTAAGTCTTCACTAAACATTTAATGCAGAACGAATTTCCTTATAGTTTTTTAAGTATCGAGTGATCTTTATTATCTTTATAACATGTAAAAAATAAAATTCAAAGCTCAAGTTAAGTATGTAATCTGTCAATTTGATAGGATTTTACATCCTTAAACCAAGCTAATTATTCTATTGGCAGCAAGTTGTATGATTACAGCTCAAATTGTTGGATTCGGCCATTTGGCTGACCCTCTTTTTGGCCATTTTCAGTTGTCATTAGCAGTTGATATGCCATTTAGCTAACAACCACTGTCAAAATATGCTTATTTATTGTAATAATAATTCATTTGATTAACTTAAGTTGGACCCCAGAGCCAGTGCCAGAGTCGGAGTCGGAGTCGAAGTCCGAGTTAGAGTTGCAGTTGGAGTCGAAAACTAAACGCCCCATTAGCCTTTCTAAACTCGGGTTAGCTCCTAAATGCGCTCACGTTTAAGTTGTCCGAAAAACGACATGACTTGGGATATGGATGGGGACGAAGACGTGGACGTGGACGTGGATGGTGACTACTGTATATAAGAGTGCAGCCCCTGCAGGAAAGGAAAGGAAAGTTTTGTGGCTCGATTGTGGATGTTGCATTGGTTTTTTATTGAGCCATTATTAAGTTATAAACACGTTGCTATTGATACAAATACAAATAAATATTGCCAATACATGCATGCATATATATAAATAAATATATCTAAAAAAGACCTGGCAATTGTTTAGAAAGACAGCAGCCAGAGTAGAGTAGAGTAGTCTAAGACTAAGACTGAGAGTCAGAGTCAGAGCCAAGTGAAAGGTTGCACATGGACAAGGACCTGCCTCAGATTTGGACTAGACACTTGGTTTATGTGCAATTTAGTTGCACATTTCGTGGAAAGTCTCGACAGACAATGTTCGAGTTGAAATGTGGAGTAGTTGGAAGCGGGAGGGCAAATGTTATAAATAAATATTGCCATGTTGATATTCTGTGTGTGAACAGGCAACAACAACCATAACAACAACAACAGCAACTAGAAACTTGCAACGTGGGCGAGTCTTTTGCGGTTTTGGGATTTGCGATGTGTTCGCTGTGCATTTGTTTTAATGGTCCATTTCAAATTGAGTTGTAGCCAAGTCGAAGTCGAAGTCAAGTCGAGATTGGGCAACTAGCCTTCCAAGTGGGCGTCCATCCGGAACATGGGGTGGAACCAGCCCAACGTGATTGCACACAGTTCAATTTGTGCAGCATCATTTAGACAGCTCCGTTGTGGGCTAAGGAAACAATTAAGCGCGTCCAGGGAATGGCAAAAAACAATCGAAATATCACAATCACACTATCAGTTACAGTCACAGATACAGTCACAGATACAGTGAATGGGTCATTTGGATTTCAGGTCACCCTAGACCCCCTTACAATGGCAGTGCTGGTTTAACCAGAGCTTAAAGCTTAACAATGACAGAATAAGGTCACCTTAGGGCTTTCACATTTCTGTTTGAACAGTAAAAACACACAATTCTGACAACCATTTGTTAAAGTGACAGGAAATGGTCCCCCTAAAGCTTTCACATCTCTAAGTTAGAGTGATTAGTAGTTTAGCGAGCTATACATTTCAAGCTTACCAATTTAAAGGTAACAGTGGCAACTCTGATAAAAATCCAAATGTTAGCACACGGCCACCTTAGAGCTTTTACATGTAGGCATTATACGTAGTTGAGCTTTCATTCTAGTATTCACCGAAACAAACGTAAAAGTGATCTAAATGTCTGCCATAGTGGAAATATATGGTCACCCTAAATCTTTGCTATGGAGGAGGCATATAACTATGATAACTACAACATCAGAGTAACTATGTTAACAAATTGTAGCCTATAACAGTAAATGGTCATCCTAAAGCTTTTATGCAGTGATCGCACAATTCTGCAGCTACTAGGCCTTTTATAAGTATGAGCTTAAAGCTCACCAATACACACACAACCTTAATTTGTTAATGTTGAACCGTTTAAGATCTTGAGCCTATCGAAAGCTCAAGTTAAGTTATCATTAATCTTAATGCCCAGTCGCGAACATAGGTGGCGCCTCTGCAAAAAGATTAGCATCGCTTAACTGCAGCATCTGTGACCTTTTAAGACCAGTTAACAGACCAAAAATAGACGAAAGAAAAACATAAACTGAAACATAAACATAAAAAACTAATATGGGGGCTGGCACATTAGATCTTGGCTGACGTTTTCAGCAATTAGCGGGATTAATTGCTTTCGTGTTGAGCTGCCGACGCAATAAGAAAACAGAGTCAGAGATGGAGATGGAAACAGAGATGAAGTTGGAGATGGAGACCTCACCTAGTAACCTCCAGTAGAAGCTGGACAGAAAAAACAATTAGAATCAAACATAAAGCTTGACATTTGAATTACTTAGATGAGAACTGAACCAACCATCAAAGATCTGCTGCCAGTTCTCGGATGCAACGCACCGCCCCAGAGAGGTGCCGCCTCCCTCTCCCTCTACCTTTTAGTTCCCTCAACTCGGTTACAGCTGCTGTCAAATTGCAGTGGCTGTTTGTTTGTGGGCGTGACAGTTGGGAACAGCCCACACACATATATGCACACACACACATATAACAACACCAGCAGCCGGTAAAGCCAATAAATGGCATTAACCAAATGTGGTAAAAACAATTTTGAAACTTGTTAATAAGTGATCGTTGGCATACACACACACACACACACACACACACACTTACACTGTGACTTCCCTCTCCTCTGAAAATGTTTTCATTTTTAAACAAATTTCCCACAATTGTTGTTGATAGTTTTGTGTATTTGTTTTTCGTAGGTACGAGTATTTGTTGTAGGTGTGTTTGATTTCTTTCGACAATATGCTTCACTGACCAGGCCAGAAAGCCAACTCACTAACCAAACCAATCCCAGACCGTCAGCGAGTCATATGCAAATTTGCCCCGAAGCTCTTTGCGTTTCTTGGTTTCTTGGTGGCCCCAAAGATTAGTGTGACAGCTGAGCGACGATTTGTTGAAAAATTATGGACAGTAGTCGCTGCCAGAAACAATAACAATAAATTTCAATATGCCATAGAAAAGGAGAGGGAGCAGCAGCAGCAGCAGCAGCAGCAGAAGCCGGAGATGGTGAATATGGAGAAGGCGTAGACTTTTGGCCCGATAGAAATGTTGGTAGCAGGAAGCAACTATGGCTATTGGGTGGGGTCCTCGCCTCCGTATAATGATGTGTAATATTTGCCAAAGAGACTGGCCCGTAACGGTATTAGAAAGTTGCACAGATTAAGCTTAATGCGCTTGAAATGAAAGCTGTCTGAAGTGAGCTTTAAACTTAATGTGCTTGTAGATAGGATCGGGGAGTGAGCCAAGGAAAAGCTTCTCTTTGGGAATATGAATTACTTACCCGCAATAAGCAAAAAAGCCCTTGGACTCAATTCATTAAATACGTATTAACATACCTGAAATGAAAAAAGAGAAGAAAAAGCTGTTTAAAAAAATGTCATTAAATAAAAATTTATTTATTTGTTTTTGTATTGGCTAAAAATTGAATACCAAAAGTACTTGGGGATAATTGTTAAGCAAATAAATAAATAAGTGAGCAAAGAAATCAAAAGTGAATTGCAACGTTGATCCAGTGTGTGCGACGACAACAACAATTGATATTAAACAACAACAAGTGGACTTTTGACACCCGCTCGAAGTGGAGAGTTGGGGAATTGACCAGGCAAAGACAAACAGAAACTGTTTGAGGTTGACTTTTTGATGGACTTGGAATGCTGCTGCCAAAAATTGATGAGAGGGCAGGCGGTTGGTGGGAGGCGTGTCAGGGTATTTACATTTCAATTGTAAGAGGTCGGGAGCCGGATGAAGGCGTTGAAGGCGACAGTCGACAGTCGACAGTCGGCGCCTCAGGGTTAAGCAAATTGCGCATCCATCGCACCAAAAAAATGCGGGTCAATAAATGAAATGTGGCGTTAAGAAATTATGCAACCAAGTCAAGGAAAATATGTATGTATGTGTATCTCTGGTGAGTGGCCTCTGTAGTCAGCTTGTGAATCCGTCCGTCAGTCGGTCTGTCTGTCAGTCAGGTAGGCAGTCAGTTGTGGCTGCTCATTAATTTCATAAACGCAGAAGAAATGCAACAATGAAACTGAAACCCATACTTAAAAATAGCTGGCCTCCTCCTACCTGCCTACCTGCCTGCCTACCCCTTACTCCCCTCTTCATTGCAATCTTCAGCCCCATCTTTTGCCATCTTTCATCTTTCATCTTTCATCTCTCATCTCCCATCATAGACAAAAGCGAGCGATTGCGCGCGCGCGCATTTGGCACACCTCTAGTGTAGTCTCCCTCTCTCTCTCTTTCTCTCTTGGGAAATTGGAGATGCAGCCTTGGCTAAGGCGTGTGTGATGATGATTATGGCCTAATGGTGGGGCCTGTTGGCATGCCAGTGCAGATAACAACAACAACAGCAATAACAGTCGATGGCCGCCAGTTGCCGCTTTTGAAGCAGCGCGTAAAAAATGGCAAATAATTTTGTGCTCTGGCTGATTAGTTGATGCTAGGCCCAGGCTGTTTTATGATACGGAGGGCGGGGAGGCAGGTGGGCTGCGTTGAGGTAGAAAATATCATGAACAGGTCAATGCTTTCGTTGCACTCGAACAACGGAAAAATGCAAAGTGCTCTCTGCTCAATGCAATAATATCGGAAATATTCCGAAACAATTTGTGCAAAAGAATTTGTAACAAGAATTCATCAGCAAATTGAATTGTAGCGCTGATGCAGAGCACAAATAATCGAATTAGATTGCCTTAAAGAATGGGGACTTAAAGATTTGAGATGCAAGATTACAAGATACGAGCAAGAGATTAACAAGTTAACAATATGATTCACAGTGATCATCCAAAAAGCCCATGCTCTGAATGATGCTTAACAACTTATCAAATAAAAGGATATCTACTTTATAACTTGTATAGAAGAAAAAAATAAAAAATATATAAATTATTATCAGTGTCATTGATTCCTAAATAAATTAAAAATTATATGCATTATAAAAATATATTTGATTGAGAATATAATGAAATTCCCTCTCTTTAACCAATAAAAAGGAAAAATAATCATAATTTGTTCAATGTTTCAATACTGAGAGTGTAAATACATATCTTAGACTTGAACAGTCTTATGGGTATTGAAAGATTTCAATCCACAACTTATCTATATTATGATCATGGGAATCTTCTAACATAACACTTCCTTATCAGCAAATCATTGATTAAGATTGGACAATACATTCGGAATTAAATATTACTCAAGCAGCAAAATCTTCTCATCTGTATGAGAGATATTAATAAGATTCTAAAGATTGAACAAGTCGAATTAATTTCAATAAATCAACATCACATTAAAATACAGAAACCATTTTAAGCAATCACTTGAGAGTGGCCAATATTATGTTAGACTAAAAGCAGTCTGCGAAGCTATCAAGTGAGCGATCAAAAGCTGCCTACTATATCACGGCAGCAGCGAGTGATCTATGGCTATCTCAAGATTAGCTTGTCTAGATGTCTGGCCACCACAATTCTATCAGATCGGCGAAGGAAGGCTAGGGAAAAGGAAAGGGGGCAAAACAAAGCAAAGTAAAGTTTTTCTATATTTGTTTTGATCAAAAGCCGAAAGCTTTGTGGGCGTTGCCATTTGTCTGTTGCCACAGTTGCCAGTTGCCAGATGCCAGTTGCAGTCCAAACCAAAGCTGCCCATTCTCGTAGTGGGTCTCGCTGGGTTTGTTATGACGCTGACAAATTGTTTACCATATCAGCTTTTTGTCCATGTGTAACAAATGACGCCCTGACCGCTGGAGCTCGGTACTCGGTACGGGCCAAGATCGCAACGCACGCCCAAACACACACACACACACAAAAGTTTGTTTGGACGTGCATCTATGTAACTTTTGTTTGCATGCATTTATGTGTGTGTGTTGTGCTGCACTCAAGGTCGTTTCATTACTCAGCGGCGTCCTTGGATAATTACACACACGCCAAGAGACCAAGAGACGTTGACCAAGTCCAAGTCCAAGTCGGTCTCGAACTCAAACTCGGGCTCAGACCGCAGCCGCGCCAAAAGAAAAAGCACATAATAATAGCAAGTCAGCGAAAGAGCGAGAGCAAAAGAGCAGCACAAGCAGTGGGAGAGGCAGAGAGGGGTGGGGGGGAGTCTTAAGCTTTGGATTTTTTTCTTTTTTTTTCAATTTTAACCATCATAAAAAATGAGCAAGCCAACAAGCAAACAAATTCAGAGTCTCGACTCTGGTCCAGTCCGGTCCGTCCACGCAGCAATCTGATCTTTCCTTCTCTTCCTCTCTTTCTCCCTCTCTCTCTTTCGCTCTTTCTCTCTCTCTCTCTCTCTCTCTTGCTCTCTTCCTCCCTCTCTCTTTGCATTTTCTGCAACATTACTTCCTTTTAGGCTTCTAATCGCTTGCTGACTCAACCGTTCCCAGTCACCGCATTTTCCCCTCTTTTTTCCCTCTTCCTCTGTCAACACGCTGCGCATTCGTGCAAAAGTCCGTCGTTCTGCTCCGTCGTCCGTTTGTCTTTTTGTCCATTGTCTGCCTGTCCGACTGTTCTCCAATGTGTTCGCATTGTATATTTGTAGTATCTGTGGCCATGTTTAGAACAGATACGAGTTCTCAGTCGGTTCTTTCGCTCTCTCGCTCGCTCGCTCGGTTCCTTGGCGTTTTCTAGTTTTGTGGCCTGGTCTGGAATGGACCGCGGACTGGGCACTGGAGTTCAATGCACCGCCGATGTTTGCAGCTCTACATGCATTTTGCCCGGCCGCTGGCATTTTATGCAATTTTTTATTTGCTTTTATCTCTGTGAAGTGAGTGAATACGCTGCCCTACCTATGGTTAGTAATTCCTCAGAGAGGGTCGCTAAGAGTCTCAAAAACTGGGATACCCTGTATAGCAGTTGAGCTCACAAAAATAACTTAGCTATAATTTAAATTTTTTAAATAAAGTAAATAAAACAAATTACAAATAATAAATATAGCTTAAATAAATAAAACGTATAATTTAAATGAATCTAAAAAAAATAAAATAAAATCACATAAATAAAGTAAATCCAATATAAAATAAATGTTATAAATAAAGTATGTAAAATAAATAATATAAACAAAATAAACTAAAATAATAAAATAAAAAAACAGCACAAATAAATAAAGTATATAAAATACATAAAATAATTAAGATAAAAAAATAGTTCAAATATACAAAGGAAATAAAAAAAATATTTAAATAAAATTAAAAAAGTCAATAAATTGAATATATTTGCTAACAAACTTTATCTTTAATATATATTTGTTGTGCACATCTCAAGATCTATACACAAAAGACAACTCAAGGTAAACCCTTCAAGCTGCTGGCTAAAATATGACCTCAAGTTAAAGAAACCAGAACCAGAAAATTGCTCAGAAGAGGCAGAGGAAGAGGAGAAGGAGGCAAGGGAAGGGGAAGAGGCAGCTGTGCTACGCTTTTGTGGTGCTGCCATTGTTGCGATAACAATAAAATGTGGGTGGGTGGCTTGAACTTGGACCTCTCCATTGTCCGTGTGCCCCACAATTATAGGTAAGAGCTGCTCACACAACCACACACTTACACAAACACACACACACAAACTGCCCCAGACGAATTACTTTCAAAACTTTAAAACTTGAACTCTCCTCAGCAACATCTGCCCCAATATTGTTCCCGTTGCCAATACAAAACTTGAAACTGACCCAGGCAAAAAGCCAGATGAAGAACAACTGCAACTGCAATATCAACAACAATAACAACAACATCCAACAACGAGCAACGAACAACAAATAAAGGAAACGTAATAACAACAAGAACTAAGAAAAGTCCAAATCCAACTTGAACTGCGATTCCAACTGCAACTGCAAGACGAAGGCGCATTACTCAACTGTGGTAAACGCCAATAGGCAGCTGCTTTTTGGTCAACAACAACTGCAACAGCAGCAGCAACAACAGCAACAGCAGCAACAACAACAGCAAACGGCAGTTTTACGTCGCCGGAAGCAAAGCTAAAACATTCGTTAGAGACGCGCATTCAGGGTTGAGGATTTGCTCTCCAGGCCAGATCCCGGAGTTGGCCACGAGATTCGTGGGGATTCTAGACGAAGCGCGGGGATCGGAGTTTGCGTCTTGAGTCTTTTTGCTGTGTGGGTTTGCTTGTGCTACGTTCTTCTTTTTTTTATTTACTTTATATAAAAATGCATTTATTTATAGCTTGCTCTGACTTCCTTTTCTCCCTCTGTATTTGTGTGTTGTGCAAACAGAAAAATATTTTTCTACTTATTTATTTATTTTCACTGCGAAATGTTCACAAAAGGAAGGAAGTTTTGTAATGTGGCCATAAAGTGGCTGCACCACTTGCAGGAACCACTCGAAATCTTAATGAGTTTCCTAAGGTGCAGGTGATGATGATGATGCGGGTCAAGGATCGGAAGCAAAACTTGCCTGATTTATGGATCTTACGAAATGGGTCAATAAACGGAAGCAATGCCAACAACGAAGTCTGAGAAATAACAACATTTAAGTAAGTCGAGTTGAGTTGATATTAACTGAAAATATCAAAATAACTATTACAAAATTTGAGCTTGAAATCACATTTTATATGTACACACTGAACTTCTTATCAATTTATAAAGGCAATGGAGAAGTTCTTTTGTAGTTAAAGATCATAACATTTGTTCTGTTTGGATTATATTATTTAATCTCATATTTCATAATATTTTTAAAAAAATAACATACTTACTTATAAATTTGTAATGTGAACATCAATAAGCATAAATTAAATTTGTTGTTATGAAAATACTATTTTCAGAAATTCGTTTATGATCATGAATAATTCGATTGAACATTTATGTATTTCCAATATCCTAGTAAGATGCTTTCAAAATTCCAAAAAAAATTCCAAATAATTGTTAAATATTCAAACCTACACAATTTTATGCAATTTAAATTGTCTTAAATATTTCCAATCAATATTTAAAGAAAATTTATTTTTAAAATGTTTACCATAAGCTCTTATTTTTAGTGCTGAAAGCAAAGAAAGTCCATTCAATTTTTTTAAATAGTTGTAAGTAAATATTAGAAATTATTATTTAAATACTATCTAAAATATTTTCAGCATTTCTTTTGAAATTAAGATAACATTTTAGGAAGCAAATACTTCATACAAAGCAGCTTTTTAATTTCCATTTCAGAGTGGATTATTATTAGTTATTTAATTATTTGCTGTAAACAATTTCTAAAGTGCACAAATTTTATTTAATTTACTTGTTAGTATCTCTGCTTAATTTGTTTACTTTTAAATTATTAAATTTGAGTTTAGTTTTAAAAAGAATTGTTTTTTTTTTTAAAACAGTCTTTCAAGAAACTTAGTCTTTCACTTCCTTTGAATTAAATTGATGTCAAAGATTTTCTATTTTACTGTAGAGTCTACAGTAATACCTCTTTTAAATTGCCATCTACTGTGAACACAATTGACATTCCCAATGACGCCAAACAAATGTTAACTTAACATACAAATTACAAAGTGATTTTTATAAATTGTGCGAATGTTTGCAATTTGTTTTTTCTTTTTCTTCTTGATTCACCAACGTTTCCTTCTGCTTCCCCTTTACTGCTGCCCTTTTCCTACTGTTCTCAGCTGGACTTTGTTTGGCCCTAAGAGCAGCGTCAATGGATATCATTGTGTATGCTTGTTTTTGTTGATGTTGTTGTAGTTGTTGCTGCCGTTGTTGTCGTTAGTGCTTTCTGATTACAACAAATTTGTCATGGTTACTAGACGGTCCCCCACAGACATTTGATACCAGCCAAATGTTGACAAATGGCAGCAAGGTTTCTGCCATTTGCCCATTGTTGTTGCTGTTGTTGCTGCCGATGTTGTTGGGGTGCAGCAGCAATGCAGGAATAGGAATGCTTGACGCATTTGGCAAATAAAACTCTTTTTTTTCGAGTTTCTTTTTTTGCAAATTGAAAATAGGAGTTCGTTGTGGACTGTGACTATTTTTGTTGTTGTTGCTGTGACTAGACTCGGACACTGGTCAACTTTGGCGTTGCCCGTG
This sequence comes from Drosophila limbata, assembly GCA_963924055.1. Classification (NCBI taxonomy): domain Eukaryota; kingdom Metazoa; phylum Arthropoda; class Insecta; order Diptera; family Drosophilidae; genus Drosophila; species Drosophila limbata. Next base: position 22,002,600 of record OZ001354.1, read on the forward strand.
GAGACTTTTGTTTGGCTTTGAGGGCGCGACGCCGCAACGTTGGTGTCAACATGTTGCCAAGAAGCCGCAATGTTGGCCATTAAAGTGATGAAAAGTGCTGAGTGCTGCAGCTGCTTTTCACTGGTCCAACAAGTTGTTGCTGCTGCTGCCGCTGAAGTTGTTGCAAATAGCGGTTTCTATTGCAGTTATGTAAACTTTAGTGAACTTTTGCTCAATTAATTTGCCACGCACAAACTCAACCAAAGCAAATTTCGTTCTGCTTCATTGAGAAACGAGCTCAGTGCTGAGCAAACTAGAACGAACATGATACTTTGCTAGAGATTTCGAGTACTCCAAACGAGATTCTGTAAGCGCACAATAAGTGTAATCAAATTTGGTGCTTCTGTTTCAGCTATTATCAATTTGGGATCACTTTTCGCCAAGTTTCAACAGTGCCGATTTGAGCTCTCTCGAAATCAGCAAGTTGCTGAACACTAGAATGATTTATCTATTTGTAATCAAATGTTGTGCTTATATTGCAACTTAAAATGATCTTGGATCACTTGTAGCCAAAATTCAATCTTGCAACTGTCTAGAGAAATTTAAAATATGGGAAATAGATTGCATGCTCTACTACCAATAATTGCAATCAAATGTTACTCTCGGAGTTTAGAATTAACATAAGTAATGCCTTGATTTAATGTTTATCTGAAAAATTCACATTATTTCATTTTTGTAACTTGGTCTCATATTCATATGTTTCAAATATTATACACATGTATTCGCTTTTTCGGAATTTTTTTTATATTGAACAGCCCTTAAAGATTTGTGTTTATTTATATTAATTAAAAAAACTTAATTAAATTGGAAATTTCATAAGCTTGTATTTTTAATATTTATTGTTTAGAAAAAATGATACAAATAAAGAAATATTACATATAATCCTAAAATGACTAAAAGTCGTTTTAAAAAACAAATTTTTATAAGGAGAAATTTAAGAAACTACGAAGAATTGTATTTAAACATTAAAATTTTTTATTTAAAAAAATGGCCACATAGTTTGAAGAATCATAGGAAACCATGAATAAGGTGGCTTACGGTATATTTAGAAATTGCCCAATAACTTGGTAAGACTTTTGGCACAGTCTCAATAGATCCCTCCCCTCCCTCCTGTAACTCAGTTCCCCGATCATTGTGGGCATAGTTATCAGAGTTCTTCTTCAGTCGCTAAGCGAAGCAAACATATAAATGTATTTCTATGTACATAGGACGTGATGTTGCCTGTTATTTTTTTTTAATGAGTCTCCTTTGGGCTCAACGCGGGGCGCCAAAGCGCAGAAGATTCAAAAGGAAGAGAGAGAGAGAGAGAGAGAGGTGGGGGAAGAAACAGATGTAGAAGATAGTCGAAGAGTTGTGTTCGCACAGTAGCCGCAATCTCGGCACAATCTGTTACATCTTCAACTTGTAATTATTAACTTACGGCATATTAATTTATTATTTGCTATTTAATGTGGCCAGCCTCCAAGACAAGTTCCCTACGAAGCCCCTTCTTCTGGCTGAAGACTGAAGACTGGAGATTTTCTAGCCAGACTCCGTTGAGGCTTTTGGTCTACTATCAAGCTGTGCTTTGGGTCCGCAAGTCAAGTTCATTTTTTGACATCTGATGTATTTATGTGGCTGGGTTGTTGTTGCTGCTGATGTTGTTGCTGTGAGCGATTGGTGGGAAACTATCCTGTCATGTGTAGCAAAGAAATACAGTCTCTCTAGCATTTTTGATTGAGTGATTTATTTGGAAATTGTTGAGTGCAAAAAGGTATAATTAAATGGCCATAATGATGCTAAAGGGAAAGGCTACCACAAACAGTGGAAAGGAGTTGCCAACAACTCAAGGAACAGTCGAATAGTGAATGTTTTTCTCCAGATGAGATCAAAAGATTGTTAGCTAAATTGATAGGAAATGCAAACAGAAAAGCTGCAACTGCAACTCAAATTAAAGATAATTCTAATTAGCTTGGCTTTAATTGTTAGCTGGCCAAAGTCACGGTTTGGCATAATAAAAAGCCTTTCATTTCCTTGTATTAGCCATAAATGCAATATGTATGTATATTCAAAGTGCGGCACATAAAAGTCAATTAAGTTGGCAATGTGTCTATAAAAAAGTGTGATAGAGCAATCATCAAATCACGCACTCAAGAAGAAGGAGAAAAAACACCAAATCAGAATGTGGCTTGAAAGCCAATGACTTAATCGCACTCAGGAAAGACATGTTACCAAGAGCAGAAGAAGCCAACTGTAAAAAATGGAAGACAACCCACCCAGTCACAGCCACAGTTAAGAGACACGCGAACCCGAACCCCGAGCCTGAACCCGAACCCGAACCCGAACCCGAACCCACATAAAAATCTTAATCTAGATCAGGAAGGAAATCAAGAGTCGTTATAATTGATTAAGCACAAGAAGACGAGGAGAGGACAGAAGACAAAGACGAAGACTCAGACGAAGAAGGCAATGCGTTGGCTGAAAGGGACAGAAACACAGAAATAGAAGGAAAAAGATAGATAGACAGAGAGAGAGAGGGAGATAAACGGGCAAAATGCAGATGAACAAGAAACAGGAAGACTTTTGGATTGTAATGCAAAGAGAACTGAGACGCGGAGGGAAACATAGACTGGAGACTGAAGACTGAAGACTGGAGACTGAAGACTGGAACTGGGATTGGTATTGCATATGGAGACTGAGGCGTGCAGCGAGTTGTTGTTGTTGTTGGCTGTTTTGGGATGCACACACGACGATCTCGACTTTGAGGATGACCAGAAAGGGAAAACAACCGTTGCATTCATCGTTAGAGAGCCAAAACATTACGGTAAAAGATGCATTCAGCTTCTCCCCAACTACCTCCCTCTCTCTCTCTCTGTCTCTCACTCTGCCTCTCTCTCTGTCTAACATGTGATTAGATTAGAAGTGCTCGATACTTAGTTAGTTAGTTGCGTTAGATAAGTTTGGAGCGTCTCTGGTGTTGGCAGAGGTCATAAAAATAGCAACACAGCAAAACTTGCTGCAAGTTGCAAGTTGCTGTTGCTGTTGTTGTTGTTGCCTGCCTCATCAGAAGGAGGTGGAGGAGGAGGAGGCGAATGAGGGTGCCACAGCCAGTCTCAGCCATTCCGGATGACTCGAACTTGGCTGCTGTCTGACTGATGCGTGCATCTTGGCCATAAAAGAGCGACAACCACAACAACAACAACCACAACAAGCACCACAAGCACAACAACAATAATTTAGCTGACGTCCACGTCGACAACGTGTCCAGTGTCCAGTCAAATAGTCGCCAGTCGTCTTAAGGAAATGCATTAAATAAGACTCCAACTTGCGAGTTTAACAGTTAGACGACGCGTCGTCTCTCTCTCCCCCTCTATGTCTCTCTCCCTCTCTCTTTCTTCTCAGATACAACAACAACAGTATGGGCTACTGGTTATGCCCCCAAGCTTTAAAAAGGTGCAATTAAGATATTGCTTTGGGCCACATCAATGAACAAAGCTTTAGGCCAGCTACCAATGGGTTAGCATACTGATCCACATTGTATTGAGCCACGTTAACACACTAGTGTATTTCTTTACGAACACTGAAGAAAAAGGTATTGTAGGTTTTAATGGATAAGCTGTTAACATTGCTAATAATAAAAATAGTTTTTACTAAATGTTAAAGGGCATTAAACAAAGCATTTAGTACACGATTAAGTGTAAAATGTATCTGAGTTTTTAAGCAATAAATCCTCAAGTAATCAGAGCTTGAAGCTGAATGAAAAAATTTAAGTAATAAGTAAATTACTTGTTCAATTTTAAACTGCCAAACTGAAGATTCCAATATAATTTACAGAAAAGAATGTGAATTAACTTTATCGTTTTAGAACTGTGAGTTTCTGTATCATTTTAGAGCTAATTCTTCAGAGTTCAGAGATAATTCCTTAAAGTTCTCGGTACGAATTTATAACTCTATAGAAATAATGCCGAAAAATTCTAAACAATTACTTTGAAATGAGATGAGACACTGTAAAAGCAAAGAGCTTCATATAAATTATTTAATATGCTCTGAAGTAGAATTAATGTTTTATAAAGCCATGTATAAAATTATAAAATCTTTAGAAGCTCCACAGAAAGTTATTAAATAATGTAGATACAATCGTACCAACTGCAATGCAATTAATCTGCCTTTCAGCTTTATTGTGCTTTTAGAGCTTTTATCTTTATTACTCGCTCTTAAGAATTTAATAAGATATTCATGGAATTATTTTTGTAAAATGTTCTAGTAAAATGTTGAACATTTGATTTAAAGCAATTAATAGTCTTAAAGTCATTAATGTGCTTTCAAAATTACACTGAAAACTGTTAGTCAATATATAATATATGATTGTGAATTATTTAAATAATAGTTAGGCCCGTCAATAAGCTTGTTAGCTGCCATAAAATATTAAAATATCTGCAATTTTCACGCATACTTTAAGTTTAGAAAGTACACACACATGGATACAGAATTGCAATAGCTTCTACTTGGCTGTCATCTAATCCATAAAATATATATAAGTATGTATGTATGCCAGTGTATAGGCAAATGGCATCGCAATGCTTGCCATGGCCATATTTTAATGCATTTCAATAATAAATCTCTTTGGCAATTGGCCAAGTGCAGACAGTGGAAACTGTGCAATGAGGAATGAGGGACGACGGGCTAAACGGATAGACGCAAAGAAAAGACCAGATAGAAAAGAAAAACCTTAAATCTGTCCATGACCTTCTTTGGCCATGTGCAAAGCTGTGAGCAGAGCGAGTTCTATTTGGCTAATAACGAAAGATTTTACTTTGGCACGACTTTGAACTTGGTTTGGATTTAGTTTTGGTTTTAGATTTGGTTTTGGTTTTGGTTTTGTTATTGGGTTAGCCACAGCTGGCCAGGAGGACACAATTGTGGGCCCAGCATTTTGGCATGCAAAACAACAACATCTGACTGACTGACTGACTGACTAAATGAAATTATATGCCAGCCAGCACGAATCTTGAATTGACATGAAGTCAAGAGCAATTGCCAGACTGCTGAAGCTGAAGCTGAAGGTTTCTTTCACCTGGTGCTGTCCCTGTTTCAGTCCCAATCCCTTGCCAAATGAAATAGAAAGATGCCCGTGGCGGAAATTTGTGGTCTTGGCAGCTCGAGAAGATGCTGTTAGCTCAAGTTTCTGGGTCGTCTTTTAGCCGGCGATTAAAGCTGGCAAATAAGCTTTTTTTTTTGTTGTTGTGATTGTTTGTTTGTTGTTTGCTTCTTTTGTTAATAATCAAAAGTAAGTAAAAATGATTGCCACATCGTGTTTGGGGTCGGTTTTTGGCCATTTGGTGACCCAGTTGCATGCTTTTCAGTTTTCCCTTGGCTCATGATTGTTTTTCTACCCATTTGTTGTGGTAAGGAAAGTAAACGAAGATGAGTTCAGTAAGAGAAAGGAATTGCAGCTGTAATTGATATTTTAAATATGATTGTGCTTCTAAACTTGAGTTTTATTTAGCGTGAAATAGTTTTTTAATTGGGTAACACAGCTGTCGGCTTTAATTACCTCATCTGTACCATGATCAGTCATTTAACTGACCACACCTCTGGCCAATTCACAGCTTAACCGCAAAAGAGCATTTATATTATAGAAAACCGCAGAGAATTTAAATATGATATGCAATATTTGCGTGTGTCTAACACGGCGTATGAGTAATGACCGTGCAATTCAAAGCAATGAGTCAATGAGTCAATTTTGCTTTGCTTTTTTGTTTTTTCGTGACAATATTTGGTTTGGAATGCATTAATTGTCAGTTACAACAAATTGTAATGTTTTTGGAGTTTTTCATTGGGTTTTTCTTCATTATTTGGGGTAGGGTTATTATTTTTGTTTTTGTTTTTACCTTGTTTGGCTATTAGAGCAGCGCGTCTTTGCAGGCGATACATGTTGTTGTTCACTTGGTCAACTTGCTGGAGAAACTGAGAAAAGTTGCTCGATTTTATAGAAAATGATTCACTTCTTTTTGCACACTCTAAAAACAGTTCATTGTAATATACCAAGAGTTTTGGATATATTTATGAATATACTCGGACTCGCACGCACTGCGCCATTTGAGTTCCACGATTCGCGATCGACATAAAAAAATAACTTTTGCTAAGAACTTGAAAAGTAAAAACTCGAACTCCAACTCGAACTCGATCTCGAGATTTTGGAATGGAGGCAACAAAGTTTTAGGACCGCTTGAGATGACGTGCAAAATTCAACTGAACTGAAATTGAACTTCCTGCTGTTTGGCATTGCAGAAAAGAAAAGAAGCAAAAAAAAATAAGAAAAAAAGAAGAAAAAACTGCGACTGCCACTGCCCCGTGTAGGAGTCTTGTCCAGAACCAACAACTGCAACTTGTTTGGCCAGGCCAACTCTCTCATTCTCGCTCTCGGTCTCACACAATCTCTCTCTTTGTGCCAATGAAGAGAGCACTGTGATAGAGCTGATCTTTAACGAGGCATAAGGTAAACAAAAGTCGTCTAAAACAACAGCAACAAAAAGCGTTCGCAAGAGCAACAAAAAATGTACTTGGACACAATAAGAACTTGTTTCCATTGTCCATAGTTGGGCTTGGACGGCATTACAATGTGCCAATTGTGTGTGTGTGTGTGTATGGCTTTGTGGCAAGTTAAGAGACAGAGTGTGGCATCTTAAGAGAGCCAACAAAGAGCAAGCAGCATCTGTGGCTTGATCAAACATGTTGCATGTTCGATCGCAGTGCCAACTAAATGCTCCAACGCTTTGACACTGAACTTGGTCGCTAGTTTTTGTTTTTTTTTTTATTAATTGAAGCTAAGCTTGATGTGGGAGGGGGTAGCTTTGGCTGTATAGTGGGGCTTACGAAGTTTACTAAAGCAAGGAAATATAAATGTCGCTTGTCTTTTTGCTAGTTTTCCGGGAAACAGATTTGGAAATCGCAAAGTTTTAAAATAAATAAGAACAGCGAAGGCATTTTTCTATCTGATATGCGAGCAAGTTTTGGTCAAATTCTATTATAAATATACATTATTACAGTCCATATTCCCCCACTCGAATCAACATTATCTAAAGAAAAAGTTCGACTTATGGAACTCTTTTTTTTTTTTATTTCATTAAGTTTATTGGCACTTGAATTAGAATTCGAGTTCAAAAAAATTTGAGTTACTAGAAGTTCGAATAATGAAAGGTCGACTGTATTACGTTATATTATTATGTATACTCCTTTGATATTAAACTCCTATTAAACTCTTAAAATATTTCGACCAAACGTTTTCCAACCATAATCTTAATTTTTGGTGCAGAATATAAACTAAGCGCCTACTTAATTCTTATAATTATAATTCTTATAATTCGTACCAAATACTGTCTTATACTTTAGGATGACCAAACTAAATAAAGTGATCTTCAGTTGCTTGCATAATAAATGCTTATTTTTATGCTGGTTTATAATGACAAACAATTTATGACTAACAATTTGTTAATTATCTCATAGTCAGTTGTCAGATCATTTATGCATATGAGATACTGACAAATGATCTACAAAAGTCGACTTGTGAATAATTAATTGTTGATCTCTAGACAGATTATTTAAAATTATAATTGATTAGAGAATTGCTCAAAATATAAATACAAGCTATAAACAGTTTATTATAATCACATAATGGTCGTCAAATGTAGGCCAAAGTGTTTTTGGCTTAAACTTATCTTAGGTGTCGCATCTAACATTTTTAACAGCACCAAAAACATGATTTGGGAATTTATCGCTTGAAAAGATAAACCGACAAAAAGAACATTTCAAGTAGCAGGCTAATCAAGTTCAATAAACCCAATAAATTTGTTTTGGCCCTCCTCCACTCCACCTACATAATGATTGAATAAGTTGTTACCATCCGAATAATTCAAAATCAAAATCACAGACCCTGACACTGACACTGACTCTGCATATATGAGAGTATGAGGTGTATAAGCTGGAATCTCCATCTAAGTGGGTCAAAGTTTGCGGGCCAAGCCAATTAATTTGGACACATACACAGGTAAGCGAAAGAGCTGATGAAAATAAACAAAAGAGAGCAACAACAATTCACAACAAACAAATTTGCAGATCACTTTTGAAGTCGAAATATTTTTGGGAATAGCCGTAAAAATTTACATGCCAGACTTGTTCGAGTTCGTGAAGAAGATTTACACATACTACATTCGCGGAGATAAAGATCGACCTCCATCTATAAATATGTTCTCACGCTTTATGGCTACGAATAAATGTATTTGCTTGAGTTGTCAAGTCAAGTGCTTGGCCCATCCCCAACTCCAACTCCAGTTCCAACTCCAGTATTAATTCCAGCTCCAACTGAACGCAGCTCCAACTTTGTTGCCCATTTTGTGCCTCATTATAAGGGCACTTAAAACTCAAGTTCTGCTATCAAGTTTTATGGTCAACGGCTATCAAATACCGAAACTGCATACGCTTTATGGCTTATGGCACATTCTTGATGTCTGATCGTTTTACGATCCTCCCCTCCCCTCCCCACCCCCCATTCAAAGGGCCTTCCCCTTAACATTCCGTGGGCTAATTTTTATGCCTCATTTACACGTTCTGCTTTTTATCAATGCTCCTAAGCAATCTCCTCCCTCTTTCTAGCCAGAGGCGATCTGTAGATGAGCTGATTATTGATTTTGTCCAATGCAATATCTTTGTAACTTCTTTCAAGTGTTAAGTTTTACAGTCGAACCTTCTCATAATTGGATAAAATTGTCGTCATCGTTAAATGAAAATAAAAATCCAACTTGGTGGCCCCGGCACTTAAACAGAAGTTGTCGTCTCTGTCAAGTTGCCTCTCGGCAATTTGTTTATGGTTCCGTTTATAGTTTCGATGGTATCTTTTTATACCCAAACTTTACAGGAAAATACTGTCAGATCTAACAAGCTTTTTTATTGGTGTTAGGTGTAAATAAATATTGTTATTTAGTTTTTGTATTAATTTTATTGGCATAATAAAAAATAAAATAACAATTGATTTTAAAGGAAATTAACTTCGAAATAGTTCAGAGTATGTTGCTCGTTGTGTAACTGAACTTGGGAGCAGATTTCTATAGAGAGTAAACCATTCCTTATTGCATAATAACATATAAGCCTTGTGCCAAAAGCTGTTCAACCTTTTTCAGCTCAACTCAAGTGTATAAGCCACAACAACAATGAGGGTCAACTCCTCAACTCCAACTCAACAGCAAAAAAATAAATAAAAACCATTCGAAATTTACCACACGATTTGAAATAACAAATAACAAAAGAAAGCTGCGCACGGGTCCAGACACAACTATTTGGACACGATCCCCAGAAAAAATATAAAATACAAAATACTATTCATATACTCATACTCAATACTCACTTTGCACACTCCATGTACACTCCATACACTCGACCAACAAAAAATAACTACAAATCTACTTATTTTCGCATACAAAAATCATTAAATGCGATCATTGAACCGCGTGCTCCCGTAATGGATACCCGAGAGAAGAAGAGAGAAGAACACATAGACAGAAAGAGAGAGAGAGAGAGAGAGAGAGAGAGTTAGAGTCACGCGAGAAGAACATTTCGCATAGATCAGAGTTTATAAATAAAGAATTATGGCACGGAGATTAGCATGGAAATCAATAAAATTCCAATTCGAATATCAAATCAATTGAAGATGAAAATTAATCAAAACGCTGCATAAATTTGTCACATACAATTTAACGAATCCGAATCATTAATATCAATTTATTTACCAAAAACAAGAACAAGTGCCCCGAAATAACAAAAAAGATCGAAATATGCGAGTAAATTTCAATTGGCATTTAATTGTGATGACGACTCGAAGAATGAATTCATTGGCGACGTTCGCCAATCGATACAATTTCAATTTTTTGTACTCTTATTCGTACGGGCACTCAAATTCAATACGTATTCATTTGTACACTCGTACGAGTATTTTGGCGACTTGCCGTCGACTGTCTTCAATATTGATTAAGGCTTAAGCATTCTGACCTTCAACATTCATTGAGATTTCTTTTTATTTTGTACTTTTATTTTTGGTTGTATTCATTATTATTTTATTTATTATGATTATTATTATTATTGAATTCGATTTCGATTCGTTTTTGTTGTATTCAGGGCGCCTTGTGAACAGCTCGTCGTCGCCACTTCACTTCAATCGTTGAGGAATAATTTTGATTTTGATTTTGATATTGTTTTTCTTGATTTTTGATTATTGATGGCGCGGCGCCGAGTTCAACAGTTTAATTATGGCTGGGATTTATCGTGCAGCTGCCACATAAAGATCAATTAGAACTTTTGCTATTTGCAGATTTTTAAAGTCGCCCTTGAAGCGATCAGTTCCATGCAAAACGAATCAATTGATTCAACATTTGAATGCTTACATATCTGTGACAGCAGAGGATCCAAAGATCGACTTACGTTGTGTAATCTTCCTTGACTGCAATCAGATCTTCCTCTTTCTATCTTCCACTGGTTTCACTTCCTTCTTCTATAAATTTCTGCTATCGATCGCAGTCTCATTCTCAGTTTCACGTTCTGCCAACATGAGTCTTATCAGCTTATGTTTTGTAGCCTGGCAACTTGGCTTTTTGGCTAGTCATTAGTCAGACCGCTTGCTTGTTATTATGGGACATGATCGTGTCTAAATGAAATCTATATTGTTGTGTAAGAGAGAGAGAGAGAGAGAGAGAAAGAGAGAGGCACTGGGAAGGCAATAAAGCGCACTAATGCGATTACATTAGAGCTTCGAGTATTATGGCAAAGAGCCGCTTAATACAAGACTGGGAATGGCCAAAAGCAACTAATAATAAAAGTGAAAAAAAAGATATGAGAGAGAGAGAGAGGAGAGGAAGACGCAAACAAGTCAAAGCCTTGGCAAATAGTTGGCCAAGAAATTTCTAAAGTCAATGAACGTTACGTAATTTCAATTAGGTTTTTGGGGGAAGCAGCAAAATTCGCCGCTCGGAAATGATGAGAATGAAATTGCATTTAATATTTGAAATGAGCGTAATTAGACGCAGCTTGAGAGAGTGAGACAGCGAGGGCAGTGAGACAGATACTCTGACGAAACGAGCTAATGATAGCCAGAGTTCAAGAGACTTACCCGCGGCCCAACATGACGTATGAGTAATTTGCGGCAACTTAAAACTCACCTGCAAATAAACAGAATGAAAGCAAAAATAAATAAATTATATTTATCAGACATTAATTCATCTAGTTTATAAAGCCCTACAGTTATTCTAATAACACTCTTTATAGCCAGCAAAATAAACTCTTCTTTATTAGTTTCAATTATCTTGTTTTCAGGCAATGCTCACGAAACAGTTTACAGAATTTGTTGTTGTTTTGTCTTTTTCGCTGTTTCCCTATTAGAGCAGTTAAATTTTTGGTGTGGCTATGCAAATATTCGCTTTGCAAATTCCCCCGATATATCCTTTCCTCTCACCCTCCCTAGCTAACATACTCCCCGACCTACACTAACTGTTGCATCCATAAATCTGTTATTCATCCAGCGAACATTTTGCACAAAACTAAACTAAAAATTGCATTGAACAATTTGTACGGCGCTGAGTCAACAATTTGTTCATAGCTCTATCTGTCTACCTCCCTCTCCATCTCTCTCCCTCTCTCTTTCTCGCCCACTCTCCACGCTGATAACAAAAGGCAACGATACAAATAAATGTAAATGTGTGTGTGTCTGTGTGTGTACACCTAGTTTTATACATGGTACACATAAAAGCTACAACAACGCAGTTATGAACCCCTCATTCCCCAATTCCCCCTCTCCTTCTTCCCCCCTTTCTCTTCATGAAACATTTGCCGTATTGCCGGCTTTTTAGGTTTTTGCTTTTTGCGCGCTGCAAAATATTTGCGATTGCCTTTTGTTAAATGTTGTTGGCCCCCTGTTACGCCCCCTACGACTTGTATGTATGTATATATTCATCTTTTGCTATGTGTTCTTATGACAGACAAAGCACTGTATCTATACATTTAATTTTGAATATGTACTTGCTTAAGAGATACCTTAATTGTGGTTTAAAACTAATGTTATTTATTTCAGAATTGGCAAATTACATAAAGGTAAAATTGATAATAGATATTTCTAAAGAATATTTTAAGGTGTACTTTCAATAATTTGATATCAGCTTTTAGCAAAAATAGCTGGGGGAATTTAATACACTTACTTATTTATATAAGCTAAATATGCAACTGATGAGCTGATAAATTTAAACGGGAAATCAATTGAACAACTACTGTTAATCAAAATTAACTGATAGATTTAGTTGGATATCAAGCGAATAAGAAATTAAAAATATTTAATAATTTGTTTGAATTACTAAAATAAATAAATTAAGTTAGTTATTAAAAAGGATTGATTATGATAATAATGAGAACAATAAAAAGTAAATAATTTGTAATCCTTAACTAAAATAAATTATTAACAGAATTTTGTTTATAGTTATTACTAGACTACTATTCAAATAACTTTTTCAAAAAACTTCATTTAGCATATATTTAAATTTATTTTGATTTCAAAGCCAATTATCTGCAAGGAATTCAAATTTGTTACCCCTACTTACAGGGAATTTGTTAGTCGTGCATAATGTGGTGTCAGCTTGATGTTATTGTACACATTAGCTGTAGCCTATGAGACATGGCTACCAGCTACATTTGTGTAGAATGAAATCGGCGCCGTTCTTTGCCCGCTTATTATGAATTATGGCCACGTTGACAGTTTGGACCAGGCGAGGGCGTGGAAAACTTGACAGATGCGCGCAGATCTCAAGAGTTCAGCTCTGCCATGGAATGGAATGAAATGGAATTGTATGGAATGGTTCCTGGTATTTGATGTTGCTTGTATGTGTATTTATTGTTGTTGATATTTTCAGACAAATGGAAGGCAAACAGCCGCAGCTCTATGTATTTCTTATTAATAATGTGATAAAACTGTCAAGAGTGCCAACTGTGTGAGCTCAACTCTCAAAATGTTGCGCGTTGCATGGAAAAAAGCAAAAGTGGCTTTTTGAGAAACTCAAGCGATCCATTCCACTAAATTAAGCAATTAATTTCACATTTATATAAGCCGACAAATACAACGACTTCTCCATCTATGTGGCAACAATAAATTATTGTAGTTTTTCCCCCCCCTTCTTCTAGCAGTTTCCGTCTTGGACAAGATTATAACAAATCCAAGAGTTATGCGCGAGTCTGTCACATTGAATCAGTTTGTGTTGCCATCAACTGAGCCAAGTTTAAAATGTGCTCAAAAATTGTTGAAAAAATATAGCTAAAACTTTTGAGGCAAATGAACTAATCGATTATGACGTCTGGCATACTTAAGACATAAGGCCAGGCCATAAAAAAGCTTAAGACACAAGCCGGAAATTCCTTCAGTCCTTCAGGTTTGTCATTTCATTCGCTGTCTTTCTAGAATCTTTCAAATATTATATCAATAATAAGCAAGTTTTTGTTGTGATAAGGCCAAGTGTTTTCCTTCCGGTAATCTCATTAAATTCCTTTTAGGCCAGCAGACAGCTGAGAAATTTGCTACACATTTGTTTTGGCCATTTAGCGTTCAATGATCTCCATCTGGTATAAACAAGAAAAGCGAAGCGTTTGAGCCAATAATAAATTCAAATGTTGCTAACATTGCTGCTATCAATAGTCCCGTCTAACCAGCAACAACAACAACAACAACAAATGCAATTACAAATAATATGCAACTTGGTCGTTTATCTTTATCTTATTTATGAAAACGACAACAAACCGACAAATGCAATTTATGTGTTTGTGCTGGTCAATGCAAAGGGCAGAGAGAAAAAGGAATAGGAATAGGGAAAGGGACAGGGAAAGGCACAGGGAGAGGGAGAATCATCTCTGCCGGCATTGGGATTCCGTATCAGCAGCTGGACCCCAATGGACAACAACAAGAGTAGCTGCAAATAATGCTGCATAATGGACGTTGCTGGGGGAGCTTGCAACTTCCAAGTTGCAAGTTGGAAGCTGCTGCAAAACTGAAGAGCTCAACACGATGATGATGACGATGACGCTCCCCGAAATGAAAACAAAACAAAAGCATGGCAAAGCAAAACAAAAGCCAACTAGGAAGAAGAAGTGGCAACAATTGTCGGGCATTAGAGATAGAAGATGAAACACAAAAAAAAAAAAAACAAAAAAAAAGCGAAACGAAAAAAAATTCCGAAGCATTAAACTGAACAAAAAAGAATGTGAAGCGATTTGTTGAAAGTGTGGTAAAGCTGCACTGTGGGCAAAGGTTGCTTAAAATGTGATCAAACATTTTTAGAGAGAATGAAAGTATTAAATTAATTAACATATATTCATGTACAGTTAAATTAAAACTCGATTCAAAGATAAATCTACAACTCTGTTAAATTATGTATTTCTTTATTATTTTCAAAAAAGATTCAAAAGCATTGCAAACGAAAATGTTTAATTCAAATATCAAAATATTTATGGAAAAATTTAAATGAATTAAATTTTTGAAGTAATGTTTTTTTCAATGCTCAGTTTAATTGTTTCTATTCTATGCTTATCAGAAACCCTAATTAGACATTGATAAATGAGCCTAAATTAAATTAATTTTCAAATGTAATGCAAATAAATAAATTTCATATCAATACATTTATTTGTGTAAAACACTCAATTCTAAAATGAACATTTTTATTAAATAAAATATTTGTTTATGTGGATCTAATGCTAAATATTAATATATTTATTGCTTGACACTTTAACTGCATGTATCAAACATTTCAAAAGAATACAAACAATCACAGGGGAAATCGAATTCAGAGAAGAGAAATTCCGCTCGAAAACTTTCACAGTGCCACAGTACTTCGAGTGATTTATTTTTTTTTAGCATGTTTACCAACATTTTAGAATTCGGCTCATATTAAATTTTCTAAGGGTTCGCTTAGCAACTTTTTTAAGTTTGTCATTGCAGAATAATAGGTATTAATTTTTTCTCTTTTAATTAACATAATTTAATTTTTTTTTACATATTAGTTTATTTTCTTTAGCTTTAAAAAGTTCAAAAGTTATTGGCGCAAAAAACAATAAAAGTTACTCGACATCTCTAAATTCTAAAATTTGGACAAAAAATGTGACATTATTCTCATTATTCTCCCTCAAAAATTTTCAGATGAGTTGACTGTGTCACAGTGAAATGAAATTCAAGTGGAAGAGAGAGATTTCCTGAATGAGCTCAATTACAATTTTTTTAATATTTTAAAATACGAACAAAGCCGGCTTAAAGCAGCTACTTTGCTTATAAGAAAATGAATCAATTTCTTTGTAAAATTTGTAGTTTTCTTAAATGCAAAACCAAAGTAATTGTCCATTGTACACTTTTTGCCACCAGAGGCAGTGGCAGGGTCATAGTCAGAGCATTGCATCATCGAGTGGCATTGTGATTGCCATGGTGATGAGGGGAAGATTAGGAGGCTAAAGGGATTGCACATACTGAGCACTCGTAACAGAGTGCAAAAGTGTGACTACAGCTTCAATAGGGGGATTGTAACATAGCATAGCAAAACAGAGCATAGTACAGTGTAGTATAGTATAGGTTAGGGCTAGGCACATCAGTGGTCAACATTGGAATGGATGCTGCAACCTGGAAGTAGGAAGTGCCTGCGTGTACAAGAAAAAGAAGAAGGAAAACCCTTTTGGGGTCTAAAGCAGCGACTCCAACGGCGCAATGCACGCAAAAAATCAACAAAAATAAATCGCACTTTATGGCCAATAGGCCGAGGCACAGTCAGAGGCAGAGCCATAGCCACAGCCATAGTCAGGGTCTTTGCAACTTTGCTGCAACGGCTGCAACTTGCCACAAATATTGCGTTTAATAAGCGCACATTGAGCCCGGTAACTAACTGGGCGCAGTTTGAAACAAAAGGCAGCAATAGCAGCAGCTACCAACCTGTTGCCAAGTGCAGGGCCACATCTTCTATTGATAGTCAATGACATTTGGACGTGGTTTGTGGTAGGGCTCTAACTGCCCCCCCCCCCTCTCCCACTCCACGATTGCAGTTGCTCCCGCGTGGCTATAAAAAATGTCCAAAGCTTCTTCTTTGTTGCCTTAGAGCTGGTCAGAGGCTGCGGCTGCTGCTGCTGCTGCCGTGACTGCCATTGAAATCCTATAAAAATGTTATCTTAATGGCTTTTATGTTAGCGAAAGCCATTAAAACAACAAAGCCAAAGCCCAGGCGAGGCAACTGGCAACAGTCAACAGGCAAAAGGCAACAGGCAGCAAGCTGCAAGCAGACAACATGCAACGGGAGGAGGCAGCAAAAAGCGTCGCCTGTTGCCCTGTTGCAAGTACTGCAAATAAAGTTGGATTTTACTCAATTGTACGATTGATCAGCCAACAGGCACTGGGCAATGCTCATGATGGGCTGCACCCAGCCAGCCAGGCCAATAGGGATTCGATTTGGGCTTGGACGTGGTCTTCGATTGTGATGCCTGTGATGAAGATTAGCGCGCGAAGTTTGCTTGAGCCTTGGCTAAGTATTTGGCCAGATAAATGGTCAAATATAAGCAAGCGCAATTGCCAATATTGGCGAGAAGCGGCCTAAAGATAATGCAGCAAACCAAAAGGCAAAGTCAATAACAAAAGATAAGAATAATTATCAATAATATAAAACTAAACTTAAGCAAAAAAATAATAATAGGAATACTTATTTATTCATAAATTTAATAATAATAGGAATGACAAGAATATTTATTTATTTAACAGCTAATAAAATAATATTATAATTGATTCAACATTTGCTGCAAGTATTAAATAAAATACAGAAAAAAACAAAATCAGAAGATTTCTTTTAATTATACAATTTATAATTACATGAGAGGAACAGAATACAGTTTAAATTTGAAATTCAGAATTTATTTAAAAACTTATATTATTTACAATAAAATTGTAGATTTTAAACTATATTTTTTCATTTTATTTAAAAATTAATAATATGCATAAAATGACTTAATTTAATTGAGTTTCCTGTTTTTTTTTTGCTGGATAAACTATAAATATAGTTCTGTTTTTTTTTTTGCCTGGCTTAACCATTACTTGAGCTCTATCACCCTCACTCTTTACCCTGTGCATCCCATCTTTGCAAAACTCAACCAAGCAACTAAAGCCACTTAAGCACGCTGTCTCTACCCCAAAAAAATAAACAACAAAAGCCAAAAACCAAACAACCTACCGCAGTGTCAGCAGCAGCAACAACAAGGTTAACAGCAACAACCACAACAACAATGACAACAACAACAACAATTTCAACAAGAGACAATCAACCTGGCTGACGCTTGAGCACAGTTTGAGAGCCACTGTCAGCTTAACATGCCCTTCAGCTGCTGCTCAACTGACGCTTTGTCTCTTGGCTATCAGTTTACATTTTGATTTTATATCGTAGTCTCCTCTCTTTCTGCTTGTATTGTTGTCATCCCTTCTTGTTGCTGCTTGTCAGTTTTCACATATTCGTAATTAAATAAAAACAAACTGTAAATATTTGCTAAAAGGCTATACGGAAGCTTTTTATACATACTCGTACATGGCTTTCGTTTCGTTTTATTTCATTTTTTAAAGAATTTTTGTGAGCCATTAAATACATTCAGATTGCAAAGTGAAGTGAAGTGCGACAGCTGCCTGTTTCAAGTGGCTCCAGTACAACAATAACAACAATAACAATAACAATAACATTGCAAAGCTCCCTCTTGAACAGACCATCAACAGTCAGCGAACCAAACGATCTGTCAGGTCTCATTCCCCACATATCTCCCCCCCCCCCCCCTCTCTCTCTCATTGCACATTATCGCAAAATATTTGTAGAAAAAACAATCGCCATTAACAAGAGACAAACAAGTGAATTACGTGTTAAGCGCTGGGAAAAGTTTTCTGAGATACGAAATATAATTATGTGGGAGATAAAAACTGAGCAAATATTACTTATCACTTTAGTTCGCAAATAACTTTAATACTTTAATTCATAAGTATAACTCTGATAACCTCTATATATTAAATGAGTTATAGACTATAAATTAATTTTTAAAAATACCAAACAGTAAGGTATTGTAAACCTATTTATAATACTTAACTATTTCGTCATTTGCTATGGGGGAAATGTTATTAATAACTTAATACCAATAAAATATAACAAATTGTCATATTAGCTGCTTTTCTTATAAATATCGATAATACATACAAATTTTCGTCATTGTTGCTATACTATCTCTATCTCTACATCCTGCTGTCATTACATCTCTTTCTTTCCCCCTATTCACATCTCTTTCTGTAACATAAGTGAGTGTAAACTTGACTTTGAGGCTGTTTAATTGCATTTGCCCTCACATAACTCTAGGCAATCATGCAACTGCAACTGCAACTGCAACTGCAACAGCAACTGATAAACATAATGAGCAATCATAAGCCACAACAACAACAACTACAACAAAACAACAACAACAACTTGCAATACGATACGAGACATAGTTAGAAATGAAAAACAGCTTCATTCGCAGTAGCATAAAAAGCCATTTAAAGTCTTTGACACTTCATTTAAAATGAAAATGAGAAGCGAGAACGACAGAGAGTGAAGAGTGAACAGAGAAGAGGGGACTACGAATTCTAAAAATCTACACCCCCGCAAGTGTCGGGATCCCTGGAAGGGATCCATTGGCCTGCATTTCGTGCTAAGCACAACAAAAGACGAAAAGCCAAGGCAAAAGAGCCAATAAAGAGCCAAACGAACAAAATGAAAGCAAATAAAAAAATGCAAAATGAAATAAAGAACAAAGCGAAAAAGTATTGCAGGCTATAAAAACCTAAACTACGAGTAAACCTGAAACCTGAGCACCGTATGCTGGTCCAGTCTCAGTCTCAGTCTCAGCCAAAACTCCGAATGGGTTCACAAAAGTGTTGATCACTCGAGGGGCGGTGGCAGGGGGCGGGGAGGGACTGAGGGACCTGGAGCCTGACGGCGACAAAGTGTCGCACGACGTCGCCCGTCTCAGTCTAGACTCTGGGGTTCGAACTCTCTGTGAGATTCTCGGAACTGAAACTGCATTCGCAACAGCAACAGAAACAGCAACAAAAGCTCAACAAGTTGACTGATTCGAGACCTCAGCCCATAAAGCAAACAAAACGAGCCTCATAGACCAACCATAACCATAATGGCCATAAATAATACCCAGAAATCAGCCCAGAGGCAAAAGCGTAACGCTGCCGACACTCAAACATTCAAATGCAACTCCTCAGACTTACCGACTTGCACTTGGCATTAGTCATACCCAGATCAGCTCTGCATTTTATTGAAATTTCTCAGCGTTTTGGCCAAAAAGGTGTGAAACTCACGCACAAAAACTTGATGCGAAAATGCCCCAAAATACCATGAGGAGCAGCACAAATGGGCGCCCTTTGATATTTATGAGTGACTGGCGGACTGGCAAACTGACAGAGTCAGTTAAAAGGTGACTAACTGACAGACTGACAGTCTGACTATCAGACAGCCGCTCAGCAACGTGTGGGGTCTATTTTGGCATACATAAACTACAGTAGATTCAGTTTTGAGGAACATAAGACGAAAATACAAAAAAAAAACCCTGAAAAGACAGTGAGTGCTGGATTATGAAGAAGTATGTATAAAGAAATGTTTAAAAACAAGCTGGAGAAATAGAAAACTTTTTGTTAAAATGTTTCCTTGATTATGATTTCAAGTTGCCATGAAAGCAATTGCATATATTGTTAAAATATTATAAAACAAAACCCATTATGAGCCAGAAAATTAATAAAAATTGTGAAATATGTGTTAAGAAAATTGAACAGAATTACGAAAATCTGAATTAAATGAAAGATATCAATGGAATAATATTTTCCAGCAAGATCTACAATACACGCCAATACAAAAAATACTACAATTGTTCAAAGAATATTTAATAATCTTCAGTACAATATTTTTATTGTATAATGATATGTGTGGAAAATATAATAAATAAGGAAAAGCAATAGTTTTTCATTCTTAAAATGGAGTTTTAATTTATTTAATTTAAATTGTGTTACAACAGTGCATAATACTAGCAAACTATTCTCCTTTAAGCAGTTTCCACTGTGCTCCACTAAAAGGTTGGCCATTTCAGGATCTTTTTACGCGTGACTCATTCACAAACAATAATAAAAAAGCAAAAAATAATAATAATCAGTCGAAGGGCGCCGGTTGCTGCGGTTCTTGGCAACAGTTTTCGGTTGAGTTCGGACTAAAAACTTCAGCGTCTGCTCCTTTTCCCACATGTATAAAAAGACCACCGGCATTTTTTGTGTGTTTGCAATTTTAGCTGAATGAAAATTGAATTTGAAGCACATAAATTATAGGTTTGCCCTGGGTATTAGTTTGGTTTTTATGCGGAAATCAAGAACAACGCTGTGGCTGCCATCATCATTAGATGACGATGATGATCATCAGATACGGCAAGACAACTGCAGCAGGCAACTTAAGATGTCGGACTCTGATAATGCTCGAGATGCACAGAGCTGACCTCTGGGATTGCGTGTGACGGGCGCTCAAAGTGTGGCAAAAGTCCAGGCCAAAGCATATAGACATATCTTTGGATGAAACAGAACTGATGTCTAGTTATAGAGTCGCCTCATCACGCAGTCCAGAATGCTTCTCATCCCTGGACATAAATATTAATAAGCTGCTAGAAGATAGATACGAGTGTACAAGCGCCAACTTCCTCTGAAACATTTAGAATTCTAATTAAAACGACTTGATCTCTGATTGGATGCCAGTTTTAGTTTTCAACGTTTTTTTTTTTGTTTTCCGTTTCTAGCTGCAATTGCATTAGAATCTGAAGCACGTGCCCAGGGACTGACGTCTCTAACTAGACCTACAACTACTTTTAACAGCTCTACTTGTCGTCTTAGTAAGGTATGGTGACTAAGTCAGTGTGTTTGTCAACTTCAACTGTAGTATTTATGTTCCTTCTAAACAAATCTGTCTAGCTTAATATACGCATAAAATTCTAAGTTTTAAATTATTCACTGATTCACTGACTGCCAATCAACAAGAAGCGCAAACGGCAAGAGCTAGGAGGCTAAAAATTGCACACAACGTGCAAAAAGATTTTTTGGAAAATAAATTTGTAATTAAAGTATGCAGTTTTGTAATTAACTTGTTCATTATATATTGAATATTAATTTAGCGCATTATGAGTTCGAACTAATCAAAATTTCAATGAAAAGACAATTAAGCATATCTTGCGACCTCTGATCAAGAATCACAGCCCACATGCTGATAATGCTAATGCCAAAGTCGCTGTTAACGCTGCTGTTATTGCTGCAGTTGTTGCTGCTGCTGTTGGTGCTGCTGTTGTTGTTGCTATTCTTACAGCAGCAGCAGCAGGTGCATGTGGATGGCACAAAAAACTAAATAAGGCGCAAAACAAATAGTTTTTGCTATTTGAAAAGTGGCAAACAAAACAAAGTCAAACAAGAGCTCATTGAGCAAAGGCAGGCAAGACATAAGAGAGGGGAGCGGAGGGCGGTTGTAGGAAGGTGGAGGGGAAACCAAACAGTAGCCAGTGAGCAGAAGGAAGAGCTCTTGCTGCTGCTGTTGTGTCTTTTATTTAAACAATTTACAAGAAAGCAACATTCCAGCTGCCTTAAAATGGACAAAAGTTGGCACAAGAACTACGAATAGAACTATAAGCGCAGGAGGGGGAAGGAGGGAGCTGAGACGACGCCAACAACAACAACAACAACAGCAACGACTACGACGACAATGGCAAACGTTGGCGCGACAGCAACATTTTTCTTGGCACCAACACAGACAATGTACACAAGTCGCTGCTGTGGTGTGTTGTGTTGTGTTGTGTTGTGGAGTGAAGTGGAGAGGAAGGAAGTAAGCTGGGGTTGAGGGTTGAGACAAGGGGGAGGCGACAGATTGTGTGTTGGGTAAGACAATAAACGCGTTTATTGACTTGGCTGCCGCTGCCAAGGAGCAGCTGCTGGCTGTGTGGGCAGCAAACGAGCCTAGAAATGAGGAGCCTCCAACTGTTGGCAACTTAACATGGGGCATGAGACATGAGGCATGAGGCGACAACAGCGTTTAACAGTAAACAGTTTGCCAACAGAAAATGTTAATTGAGTGTAATGTTAATTACGTTGTGGTATTTAAGCGGTTGATTATGTGTCTATCGGCCAAGAGACGTGGGAGAGACGTAAGATGAGATAGCTGACAGCAGCAGTGCATTTAAAACTGTTTTAGAGCATTTGCTACAGTTTGACAATCTAAGCTTAATCACTTAACAGCTGATGCTGTACAGCCAATGTTAATAGATGGCTTGCTTAACAGTTTGAGAGTCAGCACAAGCCAAACTGTTAAATAAACGATTGTTTTTGTGAAATTGCCCTATAAAAACCAGAAATATATAATAAATTATGAGGCACGCTTAGCGCCTTCGGAAAGAGCGAAAGAGAGAGAGACGGAGAGAGAGGAAGAGGGAGCAAGAAAAGGAAACAGCAAATAAATATTATTATCGCGATTTTTTCGTCAAGTTTTCAAGAGACTCAGAGTCTCTGGCATTTTGAAGAAGGCAGCTCCTCTGCTTCCTTATTCACTTCTAAGTCCGTCCAGACACGCAATGAAGACAACATCTTGAAAAGGGTCAAAACATCAAGCAAAAGGTTTAAAGGGATTGCGATTGCGATTGGCACTGCGACTTGGTATTGGGATTGAGATTCAAATGCAAAAGGTTTCGTTTTCATTTCTCATTTTATTTTATTTTGTTGACTTGGTCTTCAAGTTGCCGATGTGCGGCAGTTGATAGGCAGACTCCAAAAGTCTTTGGCTGTCTTAACAGCTTTATAGCAACAATGGACACACAACAAACTACAACAAAATGTAATCAAATGAAATGAAAGAATTGAGCTGAGATTTGCAGCACGCGAGATTTATGAGCCGAGACAGGAAAAAAAGTTCATAAAACTTTGATTGTTTAGCGATATAAGTACTACTTGATGTGGCAATAAAACAGTTTAAAGATTGCCGGAAGCTTTCTTCGTTCGTTTGCACAACAGTTTGAGAAGCACTGCATGAAATGCAATGTAAATAACACCAAAAACTAACTGATTTTACAGTGTGAAGGCGTTCGGAGGCGTGTCACGCAATATGTTTAACGTAATTAGCTGAGGGAGCAGCAAATGCAGCAGCAGCCGGTAAAATATTTGCGTCGAATTAAGGCAGCAAACAAGCTCCCGACTCGGACTCGGCACTGCAAACCGGGACCAGAGACTTGCAACATGCGAGTTGTCGAGTTGCCGCTGCCTTTTGTAGCAAACAGCAGCAGCAACAACAACAACAACAGTAAAAGATGCAGTTAGAGATGCTGGCAACAGCCTGTGATTGGCGTCACCAGACGACAACGAAGACGACGACGACGGCGACGACGACACCCATTGGGGTTCTACAATATGGCGCCACTAATTAGAAATTCTTAGCGCACAAAAAGAGGCTGGAGAAATATTTTTCGTTGCCTGAATGGCGACAGGAGACGCTGGACTTTTAAGGAAGTGCCAAAGTGACATTAAATAGTTGTGCTTGCATTTCTATGATTCGTCTTTATACCCTGTAAGCACAAAGTGATTGTAAAGAGCGTTTCAAAAATCTGACAAATGCTTAGAGCACATAGAAGGCAATAGTATAGCGAGAATCGTGACAGCAAAATAACGTTAAATGTGAAAACGAATTGAAATAAACAAGATACATACAACCAAAAAGAATATATAGAGGTAGGGCTTAAATGAACCAAAAAAAAATTAAAAAAATTTGTAATAATAGTATTTTTCTTAAATTATGCTATATCTGGAATATCATAAGCCAAACAAATGAACAATGTTTGTTCTGACACACATAAATGTTGTATTTACAGGGTAAATAACATTTTTGGCTGCATCATCAAATTAGTCAAGTCTCTTTAAACATGAGTATACAGAGTATCTAATAGTCTTTCAGTTGACTTTCTTTTATTTTATTGCTCACGTTTATGTTCTCTCAAGATGCGTTTATGCAGGGTATCTGCTAGACTATCATAAACTTTTTTTGACTTTTTGCTTGTTTTTGTAATAGACAGAAGGATGCATCAATTAATCCAGAATAATTAATGTTGTTAATACAGGGTATCTGCTAGTCAATCAGTTCATTCCCTTTTTGTCTATTTCCCACTTTTGAAATAGACAGAAGACGCATCAACAGCTAAGTTCAGCCTCTCCGCATACATTTATACAGGGTATCTGCTTATCACTTTACAACTTCTTACAGTCGATCACACGATTTCGAGTTGCCATATTTCGCTACTTTGTCGCCAAGTGTAAATTGTTGCCAATACCCAAGAGGGTTGAGTGCGTTTTGGATTCGAGGGATATCTGCCAGTCGATCCCTTGACTCCTACCTGCATTTTTCTTTTCGCAACATTGTAGCCAAGTGTCAATTGTTGCCAATTTTCAGCAAAAGCTAAGTGCGTTTACAGTTTGACACTCACGGCCCACGGCCCTGCTGTTAGACAACTGTTAAGGAAATGTTAAAGAACTGTTAGGTTATGCGTGGGTTTTGTGTTATCAATTCTTTGGTCAAAGGTAGCTGACTTTAAATCTAACCCTAAGAGGTTGTTTTCGCCATGCCGCAGTGGCACTTAAAATTCAAGTTCAATGGCTAAAACGACAACGACAGCAACAACAACAACAACAACAGTGATGTTGCTGCTGCTGTTGATGACGATGATGGCAACAGCGGAACGTGGCGCAGCATGTGGCGCGTTCTAAGAACTTGCAACAGTTGCCGACGCTGCTGCTGCCACTTGGCACGAATGTCAACTGCACGAAAATGCAGCAGCAACAGTTGTTGCTCTGACTGTTGCTGCTGCATGCAATTGCCTCATCCTCTTACTCAAGTCTCAGCTCGCTTCTGTTCTATTGATCGTTAGGCGGCTGCTGTATTTTTTTTTTTGTGTTTTTTGGTCCCTGGTGATAGCGTTTGCTCCTTGGCTTGTCAAAGACGAGCAGCAACTTGCAACTGCAACTGCAACAGCTCCTTGTAGTTGTTGCTACTGCAGAAAAGGTTAACAACACTCGCCTTGGACAACGTTTCGGTTCGTGCGGCATCTTGATGTTGTTTGCTGCTTCCTGATGCTGCTGTTGTTGTTTTTGCAGTTGCAGTTGCAGTTGCTGTTTGCCTTTTTAATTAGCAACTTTTGGGTTCTCTTGGGGCAGCCCAAAAGGCAGCTGCTTTTCATTAAGTATGCAGTTTCGTTCTGTTGTTGCTGCTGCTGCTGCTGCAGTTTCTGTTGCTGCCACAACAATGTCTCCTTGTTCTTGCATTTAATTAAATGCTCATAAGCATGTGAGGCGACGAGGCCAAAAACAAACTCATTGTTGTCGTCGTCTCTTGGGCAACAGTTGCCATTCTCTCTCCTTGCAGGCCCAAGCTTCTCAACTTACAACTGCTGTCTGCTGTCTGCTTTCCGTGCTGTTGCTTCTAATGCCCAAAAGGTTTTTCTTTGCCATTTTTGGTTCGTTTTTAGGGCCACTTTTGTCTTTGGCTCGTTGATATTTATCATTTGTTTTGGGCCCCAGGTAAATGAACTGTAAACATTTGCTTTCAAGGCATACAGCACGTATACTTAATGGGCAGTTCAATATTCGAATAAGGTAAATACTTGATGATATACCTAAGATGTTATGAAAGAGAAACCTATTAGAAAACTACTACTGCCTTAATTGGAACAGAGTAATATATGAAAATAGTTTTTCTTAAGAACATAAAAAAAAGCAAAAATACATTTTAATACATTTTAATTATGTGTTATTGTAGTTATTATAAAACAAATTACCAAAGCAAATAAAGGCGCTAAACTAATTTTATTCACACTATTTTAATGTTTCATGATCAGCTTTTAGCTAAAAAAATTCTTTATTTTTTAATTAACTTAAGATACTGCACGCACAGTTACTGCAAAAAGTAAGCAGCGAACAAGTTACATAAATAGCATTAAAATTGCTTAAGTTAGTTAAATATCAAGAGTTCCAGTTGGCTTTTGATTCCCCTCTTACATTCTGCCCTCTGCTTTCCCCTTTCTGCTTTTCTCTTTTGCTTCCCACTTCCGTTTTTCATTGGTCTTGTTGCTGGTCATTGCAATGCGCATTTTCAATATGCTGTTCCCGTTTGCTGGCAATGTCCTTTTTGCATTTTAGTTAAGGTAATTTTGCCCTTTTCAATTTGCAGTTTTTCGATGCTTTTGTTGTAGTTGTTGCAACTACCTTTAGCTGCACTTTCTGCTGCCTTTGGGCCAAAATGCGCATTTTGCATTCAAATTGCAGCCGCATGTCAGTCAGCATATGCAATAGCATCCACCTCTTCACCTCTTGCCCACATGAATGTGAGTATATGCGATTACTCGTAGCACCGCAATTCGATGGTATTACTATAGTTTGTTCCGGATCCTCTGGCAGTTGCTTCCCATGTTTGCCAGGCTGCTGGTGTTGTATAAACTTTTATAATCAAATTAATTTTTATGGCTTATTGCAAAATGTGCGCGTGCAAATCCAATTTTCCCTACACACACACACACACAAACACACGCACACTCACTGCGGAATTTTCTTTTTCAATGCTTGCGCTTTTTTTTGGAGTATTTTCTGGGGCTTGTTGTTATACTGAAGGTTTAGGGTTACGAGATGCTGTTTAGTTTGAAATACAAATTGAAAATAGTTATTTGCATGGGGAATTGCAAAGATTTGATTTCCGTTCGAGTTAAAAGCGATTTTATTGAACCTTTTGGAGTTTCGGAAGCCAGGCAAAATCATAATCATGAACGTACAACTTTTAATATTAATTACATAATGAACTGCATTAATAATTAGTAATTGATAAGTAGTGGTCTTAACTTCAATACAGATATGTATAGAAACAGGAATCTTGCTTATTAATTACACATATTTTAACAAACAGCTTAACTTGTAATATGGGAACTTAGTCCTTTCAAAGTTGTATTTCTCATGAAAAATTAAATTATTTTAAATGTTTTTTTTTTCAACATTTCAAAACCTCAAAGCATTCGCTAATCAATTCCTTGATTCTAAGCAGAAAGAACTTCAACTAATTCGCTGATACAGCCATAAAAGAAACACTTAACATAGTTCTACATTTAAAATTACACAACTTTTCTAGTTTTTCCGTTTGATCCAGTTTTTTTGTGCACTGTGAATTGCCAGCGGCGCTTGACCATTTGACCAGAAAGAGATGGCCAAGTCAGGCCATCAGCCCGAGGCGGAGCATCCACCCACCTAACCAGTTACTGCACTATTTTTATTATTTTTTTCTTTTCTGCCCTCTTCATTTTGCCAGCTACTAGTATTTTTTTTTGCCAGCTAGTTGGCTGTTCAGTCGCTTTTTGCTCTGCTGTATTTAAGGCAAATTAAACAAAATTGCGAGCAATAAAACTTAATGGCTAATTAAATGGGTTGGGTTGGACTTGGGCTGGCCCAGAGAGAGCTCTGGCGCATCCTTCCCAGATGACGGAAGAAAAAAAATATAGTTGAAAAAAAAAATAAAAAGCGCAGCAGAAGCAGCGGCAGCTGCCAGCAATTTTGCGAAGCCTTTTGCATAATTTACAAGTAGCAAAAAGGAAGCAAATAAAAAAATGTAGTAAAGACAAGTTACAGAATGAGGCAAATGTTAAAAGGGGGAAGTGGATGCAGCCTTCGAGTGGGTGGCAAATTGAGTTTAATGTTTTACTATATGACAATATTTGCTATTCGCTTTAATGAAATTATTCAGTTATTGCTCTATATAGGAATAGCTTTTAACATTTTCCCAGCTCGTATCCCTTACCTACGTATCCAACTATAAAAATGCAAATTGCTTATGCATAATAAATGCCAGCAGCATAAACACAAAATGCTGCTAAAGCGAATACCAAATTTTCAGTTTAAAATAAGTTTGAATGCATTTATCCCGAAGTATCTGTGAGATACACAGAGCTGCAGCTCAGACAGACTGTGGCCACAAAAACATTTTCAACGACTTTCGCGATTTCCTTTTGAGCTGCTTAAGTTAGTTTATTAGATTGGCAGTTCCTTAAAGTATTGGTGCAAATTCTTAATTTACTTACACTTTAATATGTTTAATGTACGCATTTTGTTGTCTTACCTGAAATTATAAAGAAATAAATATTTGAATTATTATTTGATTTATTTCGACTTCTGTAATTTCTTAAAGTTTTGCTCATTTAATCAACTGTCAAACAAATAATATAAATATATAAATAATTATAAATACATACAAATTAATGCTAAAAAAAATATATATTAACTTAAGCGGCTGCTAAATATCTAATTCTGCTTCTACTAAGTAAATTTATATCTATTAAAGAAATATCCCATCATAACCTTAAACCAAATTTATAATACGTTTTCTTTTTTGTTAAAACATTGATAAAATATTTAAATTTTTGTGAACTTTGTTTTTCTTTAATAGTAATAAGCTCATTTTATGCTTTTTCTGTTGAAACATAAATAAAAATTTCAAAGGTCTTTTGCCTTATACTTTTGAAATTCCCTGTCTGTTGATATTCAATTAAAAGTGCTGTAATCCTCTTTCAGTTTTTTTCTCAATCTCTCAATCGCAACCACTCGAATCTCAGTCTCTCTCTCTCTCTCAACTATCTGCTCATTCATTATGTCTGCAACACTTTGTCTACTTAACATTTTCTGCAACAGTTTTGCAACTTTTGCTTGCAAAACTTTGCATAGTTTTTTAATTTTAATTAGCCAGCTGTGTGTACCGAGAGAGTCCCCTGTAATCCGGGAGACCCGTCAGTTCCTACCCAAACCCGTACCCCTTCCTATCCAGCTGCTATGTACAGGCTTATCTTCTGGGCCGTGTATCCAACTGTTGGCTGCCTGCCTTACGCTCAATTTCTTTTCGTTTGCCCCTGTTCCCTGCTCCCTGTTCCGTTCTAAGCCTGTCCAGTCCTGTCCGTTCCTGTCCGCTCGTGTCCTATCCTGTGTTGGGCGTCTTGGCAGCCGCCTGACCGCCAGATAAGCGCGCAAATTTCCAAATGGACAGAAAAGTGTCGGCCATGGAACGCGAATGGAGCTGAAGCTGAAGTTAAAACTGAAGCTGGCTCTCAGTTCTTGGCTTGTAATCTGCATAAAAAGATTTCATTCTTGCCTCGGCATGGGTAATTAGTGCATTTTAAACGTCTTTTAGTATTTGGCCAGTTGGCCGTTTGGCCCTGCACAATTTTCCAGGCTATTTTAAGAGTTATGGGCATAGATAAATGGATTAGCCCGGACTCAGGGATAGTCAGGGAGCCTTTGACGGGCAACAAAGTTGCGATCTTTTTTTTTTTCTTTCTTCCACTGAACATTTGGAAAAATTATTGCCTAGACTGAGAGAGAAAGAGGTAAATACATACATACATATATGGTGCAAATGCTTTCCCGCTCTACTTCTATCTATAGTATCTCAGCTGAACTAAGCGCAAAACGTAGTTAAAGTCAAGATGTGACTGGTAAACGCAGTCAAACGTGCGATAAATTCAAAAGCATAGACCAAAAAACCCCCAACTGACATGGAAATAAAAGGCACAAATGTTAATTGGTTTGTGTCAATCTTCCAGCACATTGCCCCGTGGGTGCCTTAGATGGAGTCGGTGAAAGAGGAACGAAGATTCTGCCCAGAAGCTCAGAGCTCACCCCTTCCAAGCGCCCCCCTATCGCTAGATAGAAACACATTTAATACAGCGGACAGATGAAGTTGTTTAGTTGGTAAATTGTCTTACACTCCCCGACAGATTCTGGACTCAGGTTCTGGACTCGACTCGGTTCTGGACTGTTGCCTTTTCGATTTCGCAATTTTCATTTCAATTTCTGCAACGTTCGCTGAAAGGGAAATGATGTTTAGCTTCGGTTTCATACCATGGTCTATTAGAGACCATTTCAACTGCATTCTCCAGCGTTCACCTGCCTGTCAGACACTCTAATTCAAGTTGTGGCTTCTATGATTCAGTTTCTGATTCGGATTCGGATTGAAACTCGGATTCACATTCTGACGGAAATGCGCGTGGCAATTCTGAGTGGCAATTTCCTGACTAAACGGATTGTGAGTGCATTCAATCGGAAGACTCAAACGGCTTGGAGTATCATTCAAAAGGAACGCATCAAACGATTGAATTTCTTTAAACTATACATATTTCCCATCTATAATCTAAGCACTAACCTTTATCTATCATTCTATAGTGAAAGAAACTGTAGAGGGGTATTCAATCCATATTAAGATAGTTATGAAGATACAGATAGTTTGACATATTGGAAGAACAACAATTTATATTAAGAATGACAGTGAAGAATATATTTACTATATAGATTTGAGAATTTATAGAGGCTATAGTCGACCTCCGACTATGAAATACCCGTTACACAATTTATATGTATTCATTTTATCAGTCGGAGCAACTTCGAAAATTCTAAAAAAAAAATGCATATTTCGAAAACACTTCCATGAAAAAAAATGTAAGTGCGGTTTTCGTGTTTAGTTTGCCAAAGTCAATAAGAAAAGTGCACTGAGACTTGAGAAGCGAAATGGCTGTAAACTAGTGTAATTAGCAATCATTTAACTAGCATTGAAAAACTAAAAAGGTATGAAAATCGTATGCAATTTTTAATGTATTTTTTTATATTAATTTTTTCAGCACTAGAGAATTTTTATTACATTACTTTTCATTATTTCAATGCTAGATAAATGACATTGCATCAGCAGTCGTTTTTTCAGTCCTATTAAAGTTGAACTTGCATTATCTTTTTTAATTAACCTTTTTTCACAGCTATTGAAATAATAAATGCAATAAAAATAGTTAATTTGACCTGTCTCTGATTTTAAGAAAACGGTTATTGTAATGATACAATGAGCAATGATACTTATGGAATAATCTATCTAAATACTCGTATATCTTTAGAGTCTAAGACAGGGTAAAAAGATAGATTTAACCATCTTTAGATACTCAGACGGAGGTGATGGGCAAGTAGACTCTTCACACTTTAAGCCAAGTTAGAACTGTTGCTTTATCTAAAGCATCAGCACTATTAGTTTTGCGGTTTTACACCATAAATTATCCAAAAGGGAGAGAAGGAACCTCGCCGACAATTTGTCATTGTGAATGGCTGCATCTTTTGCTCCCCCCTTTCCCCTCATCATGTGCCTCCCTCTGGTTTTACTTCCTTCCTCGGTGCAATCTTTCTACCTGCCACGGCATGACCCAAACATTTGAAAAATGATCAAAAAGCTAAAATGCCGAAAAGCAGTGAAAAGCAAACGCAATCCTTGGCTGCTTTTGCCTTGTTGCCAGTTGGCCCAGCTTGCCCAGTTGCCAGTTGGCCCATCCATTGCCATTTTGGGGCGCAAATCCCTTCAAGTTTTGTTTGATGTCCCTTAACAGCGACAGAGCCGCTGCGGCGCTGCACGCCCCGTCCATCAAGTCACGGACTGTGGCAAGCTGGTTGGCTTTTGCAACGATGCCGCCTCAACTTGCAGCTTGTACAAATGTCCCAAACTGTCCAAAATGTCTGTTCAAATGTCCAGGGCGCAACTTTTATGGGCAGCGCGCGTTGCAGAGTTGATTGCACTTTGCACAACAACAACAACAACTACAGAAAGCTGCGTCTCGTTGACAAAAGTTGTTGCTGTTGTTGCTATTCGCTTTCAACTTGATGCACAGCACCGGACACGGGTAATTAACACCCACGTGAATACAATCCGCGTAGAGAGAGGGGTTGAGAGAGAGAGAAAAGGAAGGAGGAACGTTCATCCAGTAGCCAGGTTTGTGTAGGCGGAGGTGTGAAAAGGGCAGCTGGCCAGACATCCATTTACATGTAACAATGTTGCTCAAGTTTTGAATATTTACTGACGATTAGAGATGATAACGTGACAAATCGATATCAATATTTGGCAATATTCTACTGATAAGCTTAGCTATAAAATGAAAGCATCTATTGGCTCTTTTCATCAGATACCTTGTATGAATTGCACGCTATCAATATTCATCGGAACTCGATAGCATGTTAACAATTACCAACTGACTAGAGTGAGACTATCACCTAGTTCTTTTTATGTTATGTTATATATTCACATTCTTTTAAATAAATTTTTTCGAAAATCGATAGTACTTCAAACTGACCCAAACTTGACTATTTTTAAAATACTTTTAAATTTTTTATCAATGGAAACATAATTTTCGCTCTCTTATATGATATCTAAAATTTCGATATTTATCGTAAATCGATTTTACATGAACATATGTCTGAAACGAAAAGTAGCTGGTTATCTTTATGATATTTAACTTTATCTTTGAGTATTTGTGAATAATTACATTAATTATTATCGGTGATCTATTATCTATTCTACCTTAAAATATCTATAAAACGTTGGTTGATTCTTTATAAGACTGATAAATATTTCAAATTCGAGTCGAAAGCTCTAGCAGCTAGCCTTTATTAGACTTCCCTACAGTTTAGCTAATTACTATTTTGAAATTCAATTAAAAAAGTAACATTATTATTGATAATTATCGGTTATCGCTAATATCTTAAAAAATCCCTCAAACGTGATTCCTAAAAATGTAGGAGTTCTTTCTCTATTTAACGCAATCTTGAGAATCGTTTCGTCTCTCGCAGTGTCTCATCTCCAATTTAATCGTCAAGAGGCTGGCAGCCAAAAGCCAAGCTCAGTTCAATTCAGCTCCGTTCAGCTCAGCTCAGCTCCTCCAATGGCATTGCTCTCTTGCCCCCCCCTGTTGCTGCTTCTGCTGTCGTTGTTGCCACAGTCACGTCAAGTGTGTGGTCTTCGGATGCACTGGAGAGCGACAGTCGCTGATACGCACACTTCACATTGAATTTCCATTTGTTGCCCGGCCAACAGAGCTCAAAGTGGCCAAGCTACTTGCAGCTGAAGCTGAAGCTGGAGAGGCTGCTGCTTCTGCTTCTGCTGCTGCTGCTGCTGTTGCAGTTGCAACTTGGAGTTGAAGTTGTAG
This sequence comes from Drosophila limbata, assembly GCA_963924055.1. Taxonomy (NCBI): domain Eukaryota; kingdom Metazoa; phylum Arthropoda; class Insecta; order Diptera; family Drosophilidae; genus Drosophila; species Drosophila limbata. Next base: position 22,035,759 of record OZ001354.1, read on the forward strand.
CTGACTCGCGTCGTTTGGCTGCTCCCTTGATTTCCATCGATTTTCTAGACACTTTGATTGTTTTATTGTTGCATTAAGTGCCCGGTGCCACAGCAACAACAGCAGCAGCCTCAACAGAAGGCAAAGGAGTTGGGAGTTGCATGCTGCATGCTGCATGCCTCTTGCGACCAACCACAAAAATGCAATTGACACTTTGGTGTGAAGTGCTTAGCAATGGTCACAGACTCGACTGCATCTGGATGGCTTAAGACTTAAGGCTTAAGGCTTACAGAAGACTGAAGACTGCGGATTTTAAGAGCTCTCGGCTGCGTACTCTGGGCTAGGGGCTCTGTCTGATTTCTGTTTAATAGATACATTTGCATCTTCTTCTCTTGGTTCTTCTTGGCTGCTTGAAGATGCGTTGTGCCAATGGGCCAGTTTGATGGCATTTTGTTGCCACAATGCCCACGGTTCAGGCATTTTTCTAGCTGGCTGCCTGCGTCGCTTGAGTGGAAAATTGTTTTCGGGCAATTTTGTGCGTGATAGAAGGCCTGAGAGTATGCTGTGGGTACGGATACTCCGTTCGTTCGTTCCTCGGTTCGTCTAATGGCCCAAAGAGAGCAGGAGAGGGAGGAGAAAGAGTGGGAGACGCGCAGGGGAAAGGGATCGCAACGCTGGATCGATTAGCATGTTGGCGTGAGGTGTGAAACATTAGGCCTTAAAACGTTTTCAGTTAGAACATAATATGCTTTTAAGTATGCTACGTGGAAAATAACTAACATTCCTGTGCGATAGATGGCGCTTTTAACATTCGACATGACAATTTCAAACGAAGCTCATTAAGGTGTTTAACTTAAACTAACTTAAAACTAAACTTAAGCGAGTAACTTGTCAGAGCTTCTATTTCTGTCTCCCATTTAAAGTGCAAAGCACCTCAGGTAAATAAGTTTATGTGCATAGATTAGTGATGTAAAAATGCATTGAAAAATCTTCTCGCAACCAATTTTCAAGTACCTTATCTCCATTTTTTTTTGACTATCGATCGCGTTATATACATAAATCAATTTTCATAAGAAAAAACAAAATAAGTTAACAAGAGTTGATTAAATGTTAAATCTTGCTATTTAATATTAAACTCTTTGCATAAATAAGCATTCTGGCGAATAGAAATTATTTACCAACATTAATAATATTTGAATGCAGAATACGTTAAGAGGCCAAACCATGAATGTGTGAAGTTTTTCACATCTTTGACCTAGCAACATTACAAGTCAAATTTTTCTCATTTCGGCATGCATTTTTAAATGATTCGTCTCATAATCAAGTTAAAAGTTTGAAAAATTATGACGTTGATTGCAAGTTACAACTTGCAACTCAAAATTTTGAATTTTTGAAATTTCTTAATGTAATTTTTTAAAGTAATTTTATTAAACCTCTCATTTCTCTCACTCTGCACTTCATTTAATTTCTGTGTGAATTGAAACAGGAATTTCTAGAGAATTTGCCATTTCAATGATGACAAATTCTCCCATGTTCGAATCTATTATTGTATATGTATGTATTTAATCATAGCATACTCTACATATCGTATCTGTTTTTGTTTTTGTATCTGCGCCTGTATCTGTATCTATAGTTGCGTATCTGTTTCGGCAACTGTCTCCGTATAGTTGTGCAAATACACTCCGGGCCATAACTGTTAATGTCAATAGTGGGAATGTGTATTATGCGTATGTGAAAGCGTGCATAAATGTATGTGTGTGAGTGTGTGTGCTGTGCATGGATCGCTGCATGTGCCAAATGCTGATGATTGGCAATGCACAGCGTCTGTCCAGGATGTGACTGCCACTACACAAACAACAACAAGAGGCACGCAGGCAATGTCGGGGCCTTGGGGCAACATTGCTGGCATTGCCCCGCGCATTTTGGTGCATGCTGCATCATCATCCAATGCGGCGTTATGATGCGAGTCCAGCGAAGCGAGCGCTGTCCTTTTGACGCTGCGGTTTAAACCGATTTTCTGTTTGCAATTGCCGCCACCACAGCAACAACAACAACAACAAAAAGGAGAACAACAACAAACACGTCGACAACCTGAAGGCAGACGCGACGTGCTGCGATAATTGCCACAAGATTTGCCTTGTGCAACATGAATAATTTCGCACGCAAATTATTTTTTTTTTTAATATTAACGCCAGTCGGAACCGCTGAGCAAGGACTGGGGGCAGCAGGCGGGTGCGGTCAACCACACTGAGAAGAAGGGCCGAAGGGGAGGAGGAGGGGGAAACTGCCACCAAAAGCGCAGCACGAATTTAATTTTTACTTTGCCCAGACTGACAGTTGTCCGTGTGGGCGGCGGAGGAGGAAGAGAAGGGGACAAGGAGGGGGTGTGGAGGGGACAGGGGTAACACAGCAGCTGGCGCAATCAAATAATGCCCGAAATGTAATGCGATATGTGAAGTGGGCCAGGATTGAAAAGCCGAATCTGAATCTGAATCTGCATCTGAAACTCAAGCAGGCAATTTGGCGAATTGTCGAACTGTCAGTTTTGTTCGCTTGTTCATTTTGTTGCCGTGGTTCAGTTTCTTTTTTTTTATTATTTTATTTTTTGATTGTTGATTATTTTGTGGTTGAGATGAGCCCTCAGCTGAGGTGACAAAAGGTCAAGATGATTGCGCAAATCAGTGCAAAAGAGTTGGCCATAAACATGCACATAAAAGCCACAGATTGGAGTTGGAGTTGGAGCAGTTGGAATTGCAGTCGCAGATATGAGTTTAAGACGTGTAAATGCTAAAAGAGATCATCAATGGGCTGACAGAGGAGAAGAAGATGGAAAAGAAACCAGCAGAGCTGTATTTTTGGACAGCCGAAGTTTAAATACGCTTGCAGATTGTATAACATTTATATCTAAATCTATTTTTCCTAAACAGTCGGTTCCCTTTTATGCAGAGGCTGCAATTCATCATCCTCACTTTAAGGTCGTCTGAGAAAATACTGTTACTGTTAATAAACTGTTAATAAATTGCAATCTAATTTTCAATGATTTACAAAAAAAATCCTCAGGGGACAAGTTTTGATCAGAGATAAGTCTTAAAATAAATCCTACGATTAAACAATTATTACAAAAAACTTAAAAACTTTACTCAGCTATTACCACATGATTCCACACTTGTCAAATAAACTTTGTTATTGTTGTTGTTAAAAATAAAAGCCATTACCACCTTTCTTTTAGTCCGATCTTGTTACGATTTAGTAGGATGATAGATAATAATAGTAATTAACGGTTACTAGTAAAAAAAATGTTAATGTCTTGAATACCGTGCGTGTGGTGGCTTTTCGCGATTTACGGAGGCGTAAAGGGGCGTGGCAACATTTTGAAATAAACTTGAAATGCGTGGCGTTTATAAAAGTCCGTGTGCCAAATTTGGTTGCTCCAGCTCTTATAGTCTTTAAAATCTAGGCCCTCACACGGACGGACAGATGGACTTGGCTATATCGACTCGGCTGTTGATGCTGATCAAGAATATATATACTTTATAAGATCGGAGATGCTTCCTTCTCCCTGTTACATACATTGCAACAAATACAATATACACTTTTACTTATTTTTTAAGTAACGGGTATAACGATTCGAGCTATTCTACAGTGAAACCAAATACAACAGATCAATACTACTTACTTATTTTATGCATACCTTAAAAGATCAACTCAGCAATGGTATTAAAGAATCACTGAATCCTGTATTTATCAGCACACAATCGCAGCAAACCTTCTAAGATCTTACAATTTCCTGTGAAAGTTGTCAATGCTAATGGAGGATCATCATAATACATATTTCTATATGTTGCATCATGTGAGAGAACCAGGAAAAAGAGTTTTCACCTGCAGGCCAGGTTAAATAACTCATTCAGCGGACGTGTGGCTAATTCAATTTAGCTGCAAACGTCTATTGGCCAGTTTAAGTACCAAGTTAAGAGTGAGGATTGCGTTTAAGGCCCACACACTACACACAAGTATGGTTAAGTTAGGATGGTGGAGAAGGGCTAATAAAACTCCTACCTTGAGTACTGGGAGATACTCGCATAATCATAAAACACAAAACTCAATTACAACATTTGATGCTCAAGGCCACAAATAAGCTAAGTTACGATGCGTCAACATTTTCGAGCACAAGAGGAATAGCCAGAGAAGAGAGAGAGAGGGAAGACAAGAGAGGGAAAGAGAGAAAGAGAGAGAGGGAAGAGGGAGAGAGAGCCAGTGAAGACGCACCGTCGAGTGATGCATTGCTTTATTACCGCAAAAGTGAGGCGAGGTCTCAGTCTCCTCACTTTCCTCTGACTTCGCGGACTCCTCCATCTCCTTGGTTTCCCAACTCCTGCCTCCTCCTCTGTCTCCGCCAGCTCCTAGCTGCTGGGTCTGGTTCTCCACCGTCTGCAGTATGCATAATTATGCGCTGCAACGCCCTCTGTCAGCGGCTGCCCAGTCAGCAGGTCTCCTCCTCCTCCAGCTGCCCCTCACCTACCCCCTGCCTCGGCTTCTCTGCTGAACTTGGGCTTAGGTTCTCGTATCCTTTCCTCAGCGGCTCTTTTTGCAGCATTCTCGTTTTTAGCGCTAGGCTGTCTTGTCAGCAGGATTAAGCAATTTTCAGCTTGGTTTGCGCTTTTCGCTTTGCCTGTCCGCGCCACGTCGTCATGGCAACACCCCATACTCCCCTCCCCCGCCCCTCTCCACGCCTCCTTGCATGCCCCATGCTGCTGCCTGTCTTCAATCTCAGACTCGCAGTCGACCCACTGCCCACGTTGACAAAAAAAACGAAACAAAAAGGTTGAAAAAAAAGCGCATTGCTAAAATTTTGCGATGCGTTAAATTTGGTTAATTTAAGCCGCATGCGGAGCCCGATCCTCTGCAGAGGTGTTAATGTGTTGCTGCAACGTTGCAACGTGTTGCATCTTTATTAATTTGCGAGTTCCTCTTTAGTTTGCGTGGCACGTTCTTCAAAGTGTTTTGGGTGCGAGTTTTTTATTACCAGACGAAAAAGAGCGACTGTTAATGCGGATGTTGCCACAAAAAATGGTGTTGGGTATCAATATTTATTAATTTTCTTTTTTTTTATTTATTTAAAGACTATTAAATTTAATTTTAGTTATTTAATAGATTTTTTTACGTAAATAGAGAATATTATATACAGTTTTTTATTTAAAATGAATTTTCTCAGTATCAATACAATATCGATATAGCCATTCCTTAGAGTTTTTTTTTTACTTATTTTATTATTTATTTATTTACTTCTTTATTAATATATTTGATTATTTATTTTTTAGCTAACTAATTTTTTTTATTTATTTCTATTACCTATTTTTCATCTATTCATTTATTTATTAATTTGTTTGTATATTTCTTTATTAATTTATTGATTTATAGATTTATTGATTTATTTTCTTATTTATTTATTCATTTATTTATGTAAATATTTATTTATTTATTTTCTTATTTATTTACAAAATTGTTTATTTATTTAAAGATTTATTGATTAATTGATTTATTTATTTATTTATATATTTATTTGTTTATTTATTTATTAATTAATTTATTTATTTATTTATTCATTTGATTACTTATTTATTTATTTAATCATTAATTAATTAACTTATTTTTTTATTCTTTTAATCTATATTTTATCTATTATTTGTTTACTTATTTATTTATTTATTTATTTATTTATTTATTTATTTATTTATTTATTTATTTATTTATTTATTTATTTATTTATTTATTTATTTATTTATTGATTTATTGTTTTATTTATTTGTTTACTTGTTTATATATTTATACATACTTTTTTTTTAATTTTTTTACTTTCATATTTATTTATTTAAACCTAAATATAACTTTGAACGGCAGTTTTACAATTTTGTTTGTTGTCTAATTTTAAACTTTTTTCGACTGCATTTTTAGTCGACATGAAATAAAGATCCAAATAAATATCTATACTCATTCCTACCAGATGTGGCAAGCCGACAACAGACCTTTTCTTATGACTCTGCACTACTAACCTGTGTCTGAGTCGCAACTTCAAGTCAATTCAATAACTATCAGAGGTTAATGTTATGGATCTTTCTGCTACAAGTTGCACGAGTTGCAATGGCAACTGCATTTGCCCCCGCACTCAAATCATTATCATTAAGCTCAACTCATTAACAGTTTCCTACAGCCGTCAGATGCATCTCTCCGCCAATTGCTGCCACAGTTGTGGGGTTAACCTCATTCACAGGCTCTGGCTCTGAGGTTGGCCAAAACAAACCCAAACTAATCAGTTGTCATGTCTAAAACTTCTTAACTGTTTGGCGGGGGAAAGTAACTGAAGTGAGAGGGTGAAAAGCAGGGGACTATCAACTGTTTGCCTGCTGACTGCACTTTCAAATCCAATTAAGAGTGTGAACTTGCAACGCGTTGCAAATTAACAGGCAGATAAACAACAACAACAGCAAAAGCAATGACAAAGTGACATTGTCACATTAAATGCGAAACAAAGCGAAAATGTGCAACAGTAGCCAAAGAGTGAAAGAGCTAGGGAGATAAGGAGATATAGAGAGAGAGATAGCTAGAGAATGCTGTTAAGAGCCAAGCCCAGCTGCACTTTAGTGTCAAACGCAACCAAGCCGAACCTCGAACCCGAATCCCAAGCCGAAGCTCACAGTTATGCCTCATTACAAAGATCTGCTTCTGGGTACTCGACACTCTGTGTTCTGCAGCTGCAATTATCACATTGCCAAATGGTCACGGACCACGAAATCTTAACTTCCAGATAGGAGAGCCCAAAACACACTCATATAAGTAGAGCCCAAGCGAAACTACGCTCCAGTCTACTATGACTTCATCATGGTCTCAGTCCCAGCCACAATCCTTCCTATCCCCACCTGCAATGTTCTCCCAGTCTATTTGTTATTTTCTCTACTCTACTCTTTACTTTTTTATTCTTTGCACCTTGTGTGTCATAATTCTCGCCAGGTTGACATTTATGATGTGTGCACTCACTGCCCATGTGTGAGTCTCGACGTTTGTGATTTCTGTGCGATAAAACAATGAAAATGAAGTCATGTCTTGACTTCCCAATGGACTTCTCTTCTCTTCTCGCTTTGCTTTGCTTGACTTGCGCACCAAATTGGACATGCAGCAAGTGTTAAATAATTAGCTAAAGATTTTTTATATTTTTCTTTACACCTTGGACTTTGGGCGAGTCCCCTTAATTATGGCTTTTAATATGCCGCAACCTATGGAATGCGGTCTTAACTTATATTATACTTCATATGCTCTCTATTTCTCTATTGACCAACTTACAGCAAAGCTTCTAAGTAAGTTATAAGTCCTATAGTCCTTGTTCTTATAGATATGAAACTAAAAAGTATTATAAGACTTAATAATTTTCATTTTTAATCTGCCAAGATCAATAGAGCAAACATTTCTTTTATTTTCAATTGTTTATAGCTTAAATTATTATAATTATTTGTTCTTCAGTTGTTCTTAACTTGTTTCAAGTTTTTAAGCACAGCTCAGAAATATTCTGTAGCTAAGTTTTTCATAATTATAATAAGTATATAAAATGTAGATTTAAAAGATTAAAGAATCGAAACTAAGAAGTTTAAACACTGTCGACGGCAGTCCACTCTAGTGGAATTTTATGAATCGTGTTCTGATAATCATCAATAAGGTTTTTAAGTGTTTTGCACAATTTCCGCAGCAAATATTGGATTAAATAAAATATTTTTTCAAATACCCCCAGATTTTTAATTTTTTTCAATTTTTTATCATTTCAGTTTGATTTAAATTTAATTTTAATTTAATTGTTTATATTACCTAACTTGTACTTAAATTCTTACATTAATTTTGGTCCACTGTACTTAGTTGACATTAAATAAATAAATAAATAAATTTGTATTACCCTTAACACTTTTTTTTCAGTATTTAATTTTGTTTTACATTTCAAACTTTATTTTAACGGTTGTTTTTAGCTTATGTTATAGTATAAGAATTATCCAAATGAAATGCGGACTCTAAAGCTTGCTTCCTACCCAGTAATCCATGGATCGTAATCGATAAGCCCTATGTCTGTAAACTTTTTCAAGTTCCTCACCAAGCAAACTGCAATCTGGGTCGCTGACCAATTCAACTGATGCTTGCATTGTTTGTTTATCATCCATTTAAGATCCTTGAACGCGCTGACAATATTGACCCAATGCTCAATTTACAATGACCAATGCAAGTTTAACTTTATGTTATTTCGCCGACTGTTTGTGTTGCGTCTGGAGCCAATATATAACTCGGCTCACATATGCCAAGAGTCAGAGAAAAGGTACAAAGAATGCTCGTAAGGGAGAGAGAACTGAATTCATATTTCAAAAATGAATTGGTTAAGTGGACAGTAAACGACTTTCCGAATTGCAGAGAAAAAGAGAAAGAACTCCATGAGCCATTCTTTCATTTGCCCTTTTGCTATATCATCTTTCCTTCCACTTCAACTGCTGCCGGTTGCCGGTTGCCAATTTGCAATTACTTTTCCAGTCTCGAGATTATTTTGCATATTTATAGAGCAGACAAGAAATGCTTTATGGCAGCTGCAACAAATCAAATTGAATCGATACCGAATCGAATCGGATCGCATCGCATCGAATTGAATTGAATCAGTCAATCAGTTTGCCCTTTGACCTATGGTCGAACGCCTCTCAAAGTGTTCAGGGTGCTGCATTTTCTGGCTCATCGATTGTCAAATTAAATGCCATTTAAAATCAATCAAATCATCTGGAAATTTGACAGTGCTCTGTGGTTCCAGTCGGTTTGTGGCTACCAATTGGAATTGCCGTTAAACCGTTGCATTGTGGTTTAGCTAACGGTTTCATATTGATTACTATTAATTTGCACGATTGATAGCACTTCGATGGATATTTATATACACCGTTTATAAAGCTCGACTTTGTCAAATGAAATGTTTTACTACAGTTTTCTAATTTATTCAAAAGCTTATATAATACACAATTTATATACCGCAACCACAGCAGCAAAGCCACCCACTGACAACAACAACAAGAACACCAACCGTCAACCAAAGTCAACACTCGACACTTTTTATTTACCATGCACAATTTCAAACGAGAAAACCGCAAACAACAAAATTAGCTACAAAATCTAATCAAAAGACCCCGAGGCGCCAACAAAATAACAACAACAATCAGCCAGTTCGACATGTAATTACATGGAAAACCACCGCAACAAAAACAACAAATATATATGCACAGACACACACATCTAACAAGAAGGTAGCCCCGAAAAATCGAATTGAAAATTAATTTGAAATTAATTTCGAATTTACAAAAGCGATAAAGTTTGCGCAATGCTCGTGACACACACACAAATCTGGGCGAAAGGGTTGAAAGGAGAGACGAAGGCAACCTGCAAATGTCTACAACACTTGTAATCAAATAAACAGACAAGGCTGTCAATAGAAAATTGTAAGCCACACTAAAAAAAAAAACACACACAAGAATGAAGAGAAGACAATTCACATAGCCGAATAATTTATGCTCTTGATGGGTTAAACAAGAGTTTAAGTTAAAGTAAAGGTATTTGAACTGCGAGCGCAATTTGGTTCTATATTGATTGGAAAATTTACAGCCTACTTTTTCAGGCAGCAAACTAGTGAAAATTTCAGCAAAAAGTATTTATTGCAAGCGCGTAAAAGTATGCAGCATTAAACTATAATAACAACTGCAATTAGTGCAATTTCAATTCAACTCAGAGTTTCGCTGAAAATGTATCATACAAGGGTGTCACAGAAATCGGGGAAATTGAGTGGCAACTGTTTACGGATTAGCGAGATCAACAAGCCCCTTTAATGTGGTGAAATCGGAGATGGGAATGAACACAGCATAAATGTATTTGGTCGGAATGTTATCTGCTATCTGGAAAATGTGTTATCGGAGCAATCGCCATATGGACGGAAAAGTCAAATCATAAAGCACAGACAAATTTGTTGACAGCTGATAAGAGAAGCACAATCGATATCAATACCCTTTGGTTATGAAAATAATAATCATTAAAAAGAGAGACAGAGAGAGAAAGAGAAAGTAAACATTGTAAGAGAGAGTCAATCGATTGTAATTATGAAATTCCACGTAGCGTGATATAATTTCTTTTTATGACCACGAAAAACTCTGCAAAAATTTTATTTTTATATGGAAAATTCATAAAAAGTAGAAGATGAAAATGCACAGAATGTTTGCATACATTACTTGTTTTTCGAGTTTCAATCGGACTGGCAGAGGCAACTCAAATACTTAACACTGTAAGCATTTAATAATGAACCACAAATACCTCAATAAAATAACCGAAATTCTATTCCTATCAGCACAATGGATAAGAGGCCTGAAGTAGCTTCCGATTCGATTAATGACATGATAAAGAATTGTGTTTATGACTATTTACAAAGAAATACAAATTTAAATTGACTGTCAGCTATTGATTAGATATTATTTTAATAATATCTATCAGCTAATAAAATTGGCTCACGTCTCCATTATGCCTGCTCCACTGTACCACTATGCAAATTGCAATTCAGTGTCCAGCCAAATTACATTAATATTTCCACGAGGAGATTCCCCATGCCATGATCCAATCTGGTTGCAACGAAATGCATTTTGGTATGCAAATTCCTTTCCTGCATACCACACTCACACCTGCTTTGGTCATCCAGGTGCCAATATTTGTCAGTTTTTTGTTTAATTAAAACATTTTGCCAATATTTTATACTCGTATGTGATCCCAACAGCACACTCTTTTATCACCACTCTGTGGCTGGCCCCTTTTGCATTCGATTGGGTTTGTTTTTGTTTTATAACCAAAATGCAAATGTCTCGTTTGCACAGGTAACGCAAATCCAATGCACATGAAATATTTAAGCCAAACAATTATACTAGAGTGAGATAGATATAGCGTCGTATGCGCAATGAAATTGTATTATTTTCTCTTGTTCTTTCCCTTTTAACCCAAAATTTGCATATTGGTTACCATTTTTGTTATTGCTTTTTGTGTATATCATCCGCAAGTTAAATGAATATAATTTGTTCTATGTGGTAAAATAAAATTTTGGCATATTTAAGAATATAATTCATAGCATTGTCGACGGCAACCTGACCATATTTCATCCATTACGATATACGAGTGAAATTAAATTTAAAATTCATATTCTGATACCAAAACTAATGAATTCTAAAAGCCAACAATTGTAATATTTATCGACCATTGGGGAAATACAATATAAATAAAGCAATGTATTCAGTATACTTTTAAGGTTTTAGGTTATTCTGAATTAAAGAAATTCATTAGTTGAAGAATAAAAGTCAAATATAGACAGAGATAATTATCAGTCTTTATCATTTACTAAATAGCTCTTAAATTTTAAAATAAGCAACGTCCCTTCCATTTAAACTCCTCTGAAAATAGGAAGGCTCTGCAAACACAGTTACTGCCAAAATTTCATTCACACTGCGCCAAAAGCTGACCACTAATAGCCAGTACCAACTGACCAAATAAAACTGTTGTCCGAAATCGGGACAACGCTTCAGTTTCAGTTTGGGCATCAAGTTCATAAACTCCATTAGTGGCAAAAGGGACCAAATAGGGTCAGAGACAGAGAAGGGGGAAGTACAACGCTTGCAGCTCAAAATTGCGGTCACTAGAGAGGCTCACCACAGTGAGCAAGAGAGAGAGAGAGAGAGAGATGAACACTACAAACTTATATAGTAACCAATGATTGGATGCGTCTGACTGAACGGACTGACAATTTAGAGACGAAAGTTGTCAAAAATCAACTTAGTAAGCTGCCCGGGGAAAAGGGGAACCCCACAATAACCACAGCACAGTGCAGTGCAGTCCAGTTCAGCCCAATGCCATCCCATCCCATTAAGTGCTGCTGGCAAACAAAAACCTCTTTCACTTCCTCCTTCCTGTCAGTTTCAGTTCTGCGCATTTGCGGTAAATTTTGAATTGAATGCCAAACTGTAGGGAAATATCTGCAGACCATTTGCAGATAACTGAACTAAAAATTGCAATATAATATTATCGAAAAATTGGCACAAGCCTCTAGAGTTAAGCTCGACAACATTCTGCTGATGTTCTGGCTTCAATTTGGTTTTTGGATTCGAATTTGAGGCATTTAACAAGACGAGAGTTTGTCAATTGGTAGCAAATAAAGGGATCATATATGAATTGACAGTTTAGATTTGAAAGTTGAGGTTTAAAATACTTAAGTTTTAATAATAATAATAATTTTATAGGACAAGAGAGAGCAATTGGAGAAATTAAATCTTTATATTGACCGTATATATATATATATATATATAGCTTTCGGATTTGGCTTTTCTGATTAGAATTATGAGATAATTTAAAAGAAGAAATACAATTTAAAAAATTAAGTTTAAAATACAATAGTTTTACTTAGATTTTTTAATCAGTTTTTAAAGCTAAAAACTAATATGGACTGATTATTAATTGATTGTTTTTGGAAAAACTAACAAACTAACAAAGTAATATTTCCATGCAAGTAATATATTTTAGCGTAGTCTGGGCTGAAAGTCAAATTTGGCTTGAATCAATGTTCAGTTTAATCAACCCTTTTTAAAATAATAGTCACTGCGGACGGCAGTCCGCGCTAGTGACGAAAGCAGCACGAAGGGTGCAAAAGCGACTAGCATATATACACAGGAAGAATGGAAAATTTGCTATGACCGTCCGATCGGGTCGAGTTATATACCGATCGAAAGGTATAAATTTAACTTACAAATGTGCATACTAAGACTTTTGGAAACTCACCTGGTTCGTGAGAAAAGCAGGTGTAAGTGGGAGGGGAAAAATTTAAATTATTGGAGCAAATGGGGCCGTTGGGGCCTTTTTGATTTATTTTTTAATTTTTTACTCTTCTAATCAAAAATCGTCGAATGACACCTCGATCATCGAAATCCGATTACTGGTTCAAAAAATAATTAATGTTGAAATTTTTAGTCGCCTTTCGAAAATGAGATGAAAAGTCTGTTTGTTTGTTTGTTTGTATCAAAGCGTTGATTTAGCTTAAATGTTTGAATGAGGACTTGTTCCCGCTCAAAAATATAGAAACGTTTGTTCTACGACTTTTTCGAAAAATAGCTAGTTTAGCGGGAAATCGCTAAAAACCGCTGGGCACATTGCGCTAAATTTTTCATACCTAATAAATAGTACTTTTTTGCGAAGTGCCAGTGACAAAAATTTTATTTTTTAATAATTCATGTGTAATATTTAATATTTTTCGTCACAAAATTGGATATCAGAAATTTTGGGGCATGAAAATGTTTTCGGCACTAGACTTTTACCTCGTAAAGAGGTTTTTTTATAAGATTTGGGATGTCTGTAATTGGTACACCTTTAACTTTCGATCTCTGAAACTTTTGTTGCATTTACAAAAAGTTAAAAGCTCTCTAGAGAATTCATCTGACCTTAAGCAATAGCCCAACTTGGCTAGCAATAGACAGTTGCCATTAGCTGAATTTCAATGTTAATGTTAATGCACTTGGCTTATGCTCAATCCCGTCACACCCACAGATGTTATCAGGACATGACATGCACTCACCTGTTTTGTGTTCTCTATCAAACGCCAATGTTGACACATCCTGCACATCGTCCGCCTCCTCGTTAGTTGCCTCGACAGCTGTGACGCCTTCCAAATTCAGGCTATTGCCACTGCAGTTGTTGTTGTTGTTGTTCTCGTTGTTGTTGTTGTGATTTTCAATGCTGTCAGTGGCATGCCCATTGATGACCTCGATGACGCTTTTGACCGAATCTAGTGATGACGTTGCTGATACCAAAATTGGCGTTGTTATGGGCGTCGTTGCTGACGATGACGAAGCTGTTGATGTCATCGATGAGCTGGTGCTCAATACGCCGCCATTGACATTGACTTGACCCTGGCCCACTCCCTGCTCCACCTCTGTGCCCACCTCACCCTCCACCTGACGCTGTTGTTTTTCGGCATTCGGCAGCTGATGGCTCTCAAAGTGCAGCTCATCCTGCAGCAGGTCCACAGCTTGGGCGACAAGATTGTCATCGGCATTCGATTTAATGGAGGCAGTAGGAGCAGCAGCAGCAGCTGGAACTACATTGGGCAGATCGACACTGGCCAAGGTGATAATTGGACTTGGCTCAGTCTGCTCGACACCAACAATAATCCGCTCTAGGGGCTTCGGTGGCGTCAGTTCCAGGCTGCTGCGACGTTGAGTGGGCGTCGGCTTTCCACCCAATCCCAGTTCGCTGCGCTTGCTCGGCACTGGTGGAGGCGCTGTCTTCGGCTTGACAACAGCTGGCGGCACTTTGGGCTTGTTGCTAGGCACTGGAGGTTTAGCTTTAGGCGCCTCTGACATAGTTTTGACCTCCACCTGAGTGGGGGCATCAATGATATTCTTGTGCAGGACATAGCCCAGATCATCCTCTACAGCGGGTAGGGTAATTAATTCTACAACTTCCTTAGCCGGTTTCTCCAATTCCTTCACCTCCTCCACAATTTCCTGAACAGGTTCTATAGCTTTCTCCACCTCCTCCACAATTCCCTTAACTGGAACTGTCTCCATTCGTTGCTCCACTTGTTCTTCAACCTTCTGTTCGGTATGGCTTTCGACTTGTTCAAAGGCACTCAAATCGAAACCTTGCTCATCATCGGCCAACTCTAGATTGTAGAGCTTCTCCGCCTCCTTCTTGACCTTCTGATAGCTCTCGATGAGCTTTTGTGCCTCCTGTTCGAGGCGACGTTCTTCGTCTGTCTTCTTGAGCAGCTTGGGACCCTTCTTACTGGGTGTGTCCTTGCTCTGTTCGAGTCGTTTGGTCACCTGCTTCTCCCCATCCTTGCTCACAGTAAGAGTCTCGCTGAGTTCGCGCTCTAGAGTGGGTTCAGCATTGACATCGACGGGTTCATCGTTGAGAATCTGTTGTCCCTCCAGATAGGACTGTTGTTCGGTCGATTCACACTCGGTGTAGCTGATGCCGCCGTTCTCGGACAGCTGCAGCTGTTTGCCACATTCGGATAAGGTCAAAATACCCGTTTCAATACTCTGTTTATCCTGTGGATTATCCAGGCGCTCCGTTAGACGCGTCTCCGCTGAGACGGTGGCAGTCAACGGCTGCAGCTGCTCGACATCGGCCAGGTCGAGCAGATTGTCGTTGCTGCTGATCTTCTTGAAGCGTGCACTGCTGGACTTGCACTCGGCGCTGGTCAGCAGCTGTTCCTCCCCGGTTAAGGCATCCTTGGTCCGCAGTTCGCTAAGGACTTGCTGCTCGCTAACCACGCGACGTTCCTCGTGAATCGTCGTTGTTGTTGCTGTTGGTGTCGTCTGCTCCTCATGATCCTCACGATCTTCGTAGGGTTGCAGCTTGAAGGCAATGTCCCCTGTGGGACTCTTGAAGATTGAGGAGGAGCTGCTGCTACTAGTACTACTGCTACTGGTTTTGGTGGTGATCACCTTTGTGGTGATCGTACGTTGGGTTTTCGTGGAACTCTGATTGTTTTCGCTGGTTTCCTTTGTGCTGCTAGTCTCGCTGTGGTTCGTTGTGGTGCTGGCGGTGCTGCTCTCGACGATTGGGTCAGCTGTTTGGTCAGCTGCGTCATGGACAACTATCTTATCGTCGCTCTTCGATTGAGCCGCAACTGTATCTGCCTTAACTTCCATTTTAACTGTGCTTGCTGGTAACTTCGGCGGTTGCACGTACTGGGGCAACTTCTTCAACTCCTCCACAATCGCACCGGGGGGGCTGTCGAGACGAAAGCAAGAAAATAACATTGAGTAATTACATTGATTGACCCTTATCAATTTTGATATGTTAATTATCTCGTTGATTCCCCACCTGTCGCAACAGTAAACGGAAATTCACTGCGCAAAACAAAATAGAAACTTGCAATAGACCCGAAACCTTTTGCCTTTCGCCACCAAAATAGCACTAATTGGCCCGAAACGTAGCTCGTATGCCTTTTGCCATTAGCTCTTATCAGTTCCAAGCGCTGCACATACAAATTTCTTGTCATTATCAGTCCGCTTGGCGGTGTTAGTAAACACACCGGCATTTCGGCCTTATCAGGTCTATAAACGGCAAGGGGGTAACCCCTTACCATCAAGCCAGTTAACAATGTGTGAAAGTTTCTGTTGTTATACTGCAAACAACTATTTGACTTTTCGCAAAAATTACTGATGATGAAATGAAATGACGGGGAACCTGGCCAAAACTTATCAAACCCGAAAAATAGCAGTCCATTTACTGACGAATTGCATAAGAACCTATTTATATTGATCTGAATTGGTTTAATTGTACTATGAGCCAGTTTTATATTTTGATTTTCATTGGCGACAGGCCAAACAGTCTCAATTTTAATCTACATCCCTTTACAGCTAATCTAATCTATGTGTGATTTCCAGAACTTTGTCCATTTCAATCGATCTCTTGCATTGGTAGATCTACTATAAACAATCTGTTAGGTCTTTCACCTTATCATCATGACTTTTTTATCTACCTCTCCCTACACCAAACAATATGTAATCTTTTCCCAATGGCCGCTCCCGTTACTCTAGAGTTTTTTCAGGGTCTTTTGAATTAACATGCTTGTGAATTTATCATGGTCTGTATGGTCTTTCACTTTGCTGTCTTTTTTGAGACCTTCTCGCAATCTCCATATTTCCACCAGCCACAATCTTGCAGTCTTACCTTCTTTTCGACCTAAGTCTCCCTATTCCGAACCATCTTTAAACACTTTCACCCGCTCCATGTGTACCACAAATTCATCCTCTGAAGCTTTAGCCCTACTCCAAACAATCCAATTTTCAAAGATTACTTTACTCCCGCAACCTTCCTCTTAACTCACCCATTTGTCAAAGACTGTGGCTCCAGCGAGGAGAACTCCTCCTCAACCTCTCCAATGGTGGGCAGCATATTTGAATGCCAATACATGTTAAAATAGGCCTCTGATGGTCCTGGGCCATTGATCAGTTCTGGAGGACCGAGCTTCTCGCCGTCCTCACAGATGTACTCTCGTTCGGCAGCATCCACATCATCCAGTTCGGTATCATCTTCATCGCTGCTGGAGCTGGAGTAGCAGGTGGTGTTGTGATTATCATCGGCAACCTTCATACACTTGCCCACCACCAAAGGCGGAGGGGATTCCCTAGAAAGATCCGCAGCTTCAGCCGCCGCAGCTGCAAGTAGAGCGGCTATATCTCGTTGGGGCTTGGGAGATGTCTCCGGCTTCTCCGCTGTGTCCTGCTTGTGGACCAGATCGAAGAGACTAGGCAGCTTGTCCTCATCCTGTGCCTTGTTCTCGTATGTTTGTATCTTGAAGCGGATCTCCCGGTTGGCGGTGGGCGATGGAGTGTTCACTGGTGTTGTCCTGGGCGTGGATGGTGGTGTACTATTGGTGACCTGCTTGAAAGTCTGCATGCTCAGCTTGGGCTGCTGTTGTGGAGGCGTCGTTGGCAGCGTTTGCAGCTTGGGTATCTGCGTCTTTTGCAGCGACTGTACACGCTCCGGAGGCTTAGGTTTTGGTCCCTTGGGGGAACGTCCATTGCTGCCGTTACTGCAAAGTGAACTAAGCGACTCTGTGGAGTTGGAGCTGCTCCTGGAGTTGCTATTCAGGAGCACGGGTATGAAGGTGCGATCGGGAGTTCTGGCTGGAGCCTCCGCTGAGTTGGCGCGCTGCAGCGGAGCTCTCAATTGCCCAGGGCTGGGACTAGACTCCTTGGACTTGCTGCGATAGAAGCCCAGCTTCAGATCCGTTTCAGACTTTTGCTTCTGCAGCAAACGAGGAATATTGGAGCTGGTTGTTGGTGGCGATGACGAAGCTATCATTGACTTGGCAAGAGGAGGAGATTTCTGAACTGGAGTGGTTACAATGGGAATGCGAGATTTCAACTGCGGTGACTGTTGCTTAATGGGCTGAAGATGCAGCTTAATCTCGCCTTCAGTTTTGGCGCGTGAGAAGCCCGGACTGACTGTGACTTTGGCTTTGGGTATCTTTGTGCTAAACTCCCTAATCTCGCGAGCTTCCTTCACCTCCTTAACCTCTTTGAGTGGCTCATTTGTGGGCGTTTTGGGTGACTCTGGCATGGCAGTCTCATTGGTGGGCGTCGTTGTCGGTGAATCCATGGGAATTCTTGGAGGTGCAACTTCAATGGGCAACTTGCTGGGCGTGGCAATCTTCCGCGGCATGGGAATTATGGAACGCTTCTTGGGCTCCACAGTGGCCAGCATCACGCGAGGCTTTGGCGTTGGAGTACCCAGCGGACTCTTCAGCTCCACATTTTCATAGACATTGACTTTCTCCGTCTTGAACTCGACATTCTCGTAGTTGTTTCCCGGTATAATCAACTTGGGCTGTCCCAGTGGCTGTTCCAGTTGAAACTCCTGCTCGAGCAGGGTGAAGGGTTTCACCAGCTTGGCCAATTCCTGACCGTTGAGACTACTGGTTAACTCCGTGTCCGAGGAGTAATTGGAGCCCATTGAGAGCTTGTCAATGACCGTGGAAATGGTGCTCGCTGTGTCGTCCGACTCGGATCCCGCCTTCAGCGATTCGGCAAACAGATTGATGTAGTACTCGGCATCGGGCGGTGGCGTCAGAGGCTTCTCTATGACAAGTTGTACTGTAGATGGACCCTCCTTGGAGTTCTGTCTCTTTACCAGCTTACGTGGCGGCACTGGAGGCGGTGGCGGTGGTTGGGCATTCAGTGAGATGGATACCTCCATCTGTTGCTCCTCCTCACTGGGCGGCTTCTGACCATGTCCGTTACGTACAATCAACTTAATTGCCACATTATCTTTAAGACAACGTACGCAATCAATGCGCGTCATTTGCGACACTTTTCGTTCATCAATGCTCAGAATCTCGTCACCTTCACGCAAGTGACCCCAGCTGGTGGCCACTTTGGATGCTGGACTGTCGGTGGCACAGGATTGTATATACAACTTTTGCACAAGCTCTGTGTTGCGTGTGCCGCCCTGAAACCTCAAGCCGAAACCCAAACGCTCCCCAGGCAGACGGTAAACCGTTACATGCTCCGTTGCCTCCGCCTCCTGTTGCTGTTGTCGCTCTTCTTCTTCTTCTTCTCCTTGTGGCTGCTCCTGTTGTTGTTGTTGGAGTCGTTGTTGCTGCTCATTGATGGTCAGCACAGTGATGAATGAGGAGTCTTCGGCCACAGAGCTCTGCCGTTTGACTAGTTTCTTCAAGTGGTTTGTGTCTTTGGTGGACGATGTGGGATCGTCGACTTCAACAACGGTTATGTAGTCATCGTCCGTTGTTGAACCATTAGCTGCTGTGGCTGCTGTTGTTGCTGCTGCTACTATTGAGTCCATTTTGACTGTTGTTGAAAAGCTTAAAGCATGTGACGCTGTTGATCGTTGATGGGTTTGAGCACGCGCTGAATCGTTCACTCACTGCCTGCGATTTGGTTTTTGCACAAGCTAAAACTTTACCGATTCGTTTGCTGGGGTTGTTGCCTTAACTTAGTTTGCTTTGTGAATTTCAGTTGTGCGGTTGCTGCCTCAGCTTAATTTTTACAACAAATTTGAGTTTTGAGCTGCAAGTAAAAAAGATGTAAAAATAATTAGACATAAATTATTATTTATAAATTGAAAAATAAAAAAGAAAACAATATGCACTTTCGTACATAACGATTCACTGAGCATAATCTACAGTTTCATCTTTTTTCACACCGCATAAATCATTTAAATTTCAATCATCCAATTTAGCACGCTTTTGGCGCTTGGCTTATCTCTCCAATCTATTCCATTCATCAAGCCATAAAGCAGCGCAGACAAAGGCGATTAACTTGTTTAACCGAATTTTCAAATGCATTTCGTTTCATCACCAAAATCCCACACAAACTTGCCAAAAACTATCCACAATCCGCCGCTTCTCCCCGCTTCCAACACAAGTTATTTCCTTCCTGCGCACGACATAAGACAACAGCAACAACAACGACAATAACTGGCAAGTTTTTTAGCTACCGCAACTTCAAATGGGCAAAAAAAAACCAAAAACTTCAGGGTAACAATTTATGTCAACTTTCTTTTTTATCAAACAAAAAGAAAGAATTACGAAAAAAAAGTGCAAAAAAAATTCCAAAGATTTTTCAAAGTAACCGCAAAAAATCTGGCAAACGACTCCCACACGAATAGTTGCCTAGTCAGGTGGGTTGGGTTTCGACCAGAAGAGATTCAACAGATGATTTAGCAACGGGTTTTTCTCTGTCTTTGGCACTGACTGCAACAAGCTGCAAGAAAGTTACCAAGTTGCCAAATCATGTTGCGGTTCTTCTTCAGCCCCGTCACAAATACATTTTTCGAATGGTTATCGAAGACAACAACAAGGAACAACAACCTTAAAAACAACGTATCCCAACGAGCCGGCCAAACAGGTGACCAACGGCAATAAGTCCAACACTAGTCGGTTGAGTTCTTAAACTTGTTTTAATTTCTGTTCAATCTCAGATACTCTATACACGAAAAACTTTTTAGCATAGTCGAATATCTTGCGAAGGAAATATGTAGAAATCTTTGGGTAAAAGTTTTGGATGCATTCACGAAAAATGTAAAGTTTTTTAGATTAACTTTGACCTAACACAATAGAATCAAGATACATAGTCACCAGTTTGTTCTAGAAATGAAATCATTAGGATTAAAATATGTATATCCAAATTTGGTATACTGGGCATGATAAAAATTTAAACTTTTAAGCATTAGTAGTTCTATGAGCCATAAGAATAAGAATAAGAAACTCCATAAAATTGAACAAAAAAAATTGATCATTTATTTAATATATGTATCTATAGACTATCATATCATTCTTATTCTTGGAGTAAGAAATGGTAGCGAAAAGAAACAACACACTTTGATTCATTTGCAATTCAAAAGCCATTAATCAAAAGTAATTTTTTCTTTTCACATATAAAATATTGATTTATAAATATTATAAATAAACTAAATATTTTGAATTATAAAGATACTAATATGTTGCACATTTTGATTAAAAATCAAAATAAATATTAACTATACCAGCGCCAGGGTATCAAATCTTCGCTCTTCAGACTTGTCATCTTTTTTCGGACTTTCTGAACGCCTCTTTTATAACTGTTGTTTTTTGGCCGGCAACGGGGCCGGGCACTGAAGCTGAATCTGGGGCCGGGGACATGACCGGGGTAATTACCAAGTTCGGTTCGCGCTCGCGGCCTGCACATCACAAATTTGAAATCAGTTTAATTATATAAATTGTTACCTTTAGACTATGTGGCAGACAGTCGTCAGTTGCAACGGGGGATTAAAAAAAAGGAAAAAGGAGGAGGAGAAAGAGCGAAAGATAGAGTCGGCGAGGAGTGGGGAAAACGTCTCTGATTCGCCACATTGAACGGGTTTTTTGTTTGAGCATTTGGCATCTGGAGCTGTGAAATATTTTGTGTGTTGCAGCTAAACTAAATTGGCTTTAAATTGCCACAATTTGTGGCGCATAATGTCAAAGTTAGTTTCTGTAGCTGCCAGATAAAATACTATAGCTGCTAGCTATGCACTCGACTTAAATTAGACTGGCAACCAAAAAGGCTTCCGATACACTCTCTGTGTTATTCCCGGCCAGCCCATTCCAGTCAACTGCAGCCAAGTGACAAGTGGCGTCTCTTTGGACGGGGCATAAAGTGTGTCAGCCAGGAAGCTAGCCGACTAGCCGCGACTTTGAGTGGCGTTCCCCAGTTTACAGTTTGTTTGCTTTCCATCGTTCCAACGGCCTCCGCGTTGTTGCAAGTTGACTGTCCATATCCCAGTTCATTTGTCTCTTTCTCATTCTCACTCCGGCTCTTTCTTTCACTGTCCACCTCCCTAGCTTCGAGTATCTTTGCCAGTGTTGACTGACGGCTGCCGTCGAGAATTTTGGCGCTACAAAAGCGCATAAATAAAAATTTTTGCAGCTCTGTTGACAGTGCAACACAAGGCAGACAGCAGAAAAAAGGAGAGAAGAAAATTGTTGCACCATTGCAAGCTTGGCAATGGGACGCCATTAGTTAGATGAGAACAGAGCAACATAACCAAAAGACAACACAGCAAATTTTTGTCTGCACTTAAATTTTTTTAATAAATGTTTACAACTCTCCAAAGAGCTTTCATTCGACTAAAGGAATAAAAGACTTTTACAAATTGAA
This sequence comes from Drosophila limbata, assembly GCA_963924055.1. Lineage (NCBI taxonomy): Eukaryota > Metazoa > Arthropoda > Insecta > Diptera > Drosophilidae > Drosophila > Drosophila limbata. The sequence goes on from OZ001354.1 coordinate 22,057,970, forward strand.
AAGGAATATTTTTACAGACAAGTCAAGATTTTAATTGTTTTTTCGTTGAATGTGAACTGTACTCACTCAAAGATACTTTTGTGGACACTTTTGATTGCGATTTTATAGAGAGCACATTTATGTAAAATTTATTTCATATTTCAAAACTTTATAAAGTTTACTAAAACGAGTGTAGTTTAAAAAATAAATCGTATATCATACATAGTATTAATAAATATGCATGTAAATATTAAACTCACAGACTAAATTTTTAGTTTATTTTTTAATAAAATCTTTATTCTAAGCTTAAACTTCCTATTTCAGTAAATATTAATAATTTTAGTATCTTAAAAAATAAAAATAATATATATTCTTATAATAAAATCATAAAATTGTATATATAGGATAATGTTTATATTATTCTTAGCTTGGTCTTCTTAAGCACTTTTTGTATTTAAGAAAAGTTCTATCCATGCGATTTTTTCTTCCTTTTTTTTAATAAAATAATTTATATTTTTATTTATTCAGTATGTTAATACGAATAGATAACAATTTAAATGCTAATAAAATTTGTTTTCCAATATATATTCTCCGCCTTGTCTCTCCCTTTCTCTTTGAGACTTGTACTTGCATTTTCAGTGCCTTCCTTAAACGTACATAAAGTTGTAATTATAATTTTGCACATGTTAACTGTTTACATTTGCGTTACCTTTCAATTTGAATGAACATTTTCAATGCTCGCACAAACTACACAACAGCCACTTAACAAAATATGGTTTAAATGCTTTAATTAAAAACATTTATGCTAATTTCAAACTACAGTCATAATGATAATAGCAAAAACTAAGTGCGGTTGCAAACAATGCAGCACAGGCAGCCGTTGTTGCCCCTTCTGCCCCTTATGCCACTTTGCCCCACAGGCAGCTTGCTTGGCGTTAGTTTCGTCGACGGTTTGTGAAAATTTCACACCATTTGCTATGCGACTGACCGCAGTACCCCTACCTGACTTCCTCACACACCTCACTCCCTCTCGCTCTCACTAATTGTCTCCTCTTTCTTTGTCTCTCTTGAGCTCATTATGTTTACTGCGCTACGCAAATTATGGGAAACTATCTCGCTATTTTTTTGCTCTCTTTCTATCTCTATTTATTGTAATGCCATCTCTGTCACGCTCGTCAAAGCTTAGGCTAATTTCTTCGGCTTGAACTTCCTTCCTCTCTCCCCAACTTGAGCATCTTGCAAGTCGAATGCATTTTAATTGCAGTTTTTCCTGTTGCCAACAACTAATAACTGGCAATTTATTAAAATGTTTGCGGCTTTGCCAGCAGCTGTTTTTGCAGGTGGTTGGGAAGGGGAAAAATCAGGGGGGGGACTGTGTTTAGTACTAAGTATTTGGCATAAGTTCGTACACAATTTTGATTAAAGAGCAAGCCTCAGTTTCAGCTTCAGCTTTTGGCCATTGGTCAGCGAGGCGTGAAAATTTCTCTACCCAAGTCGCTGGCGATTTATGTGAGAAATATGCTAAAATCTCAAACGAAGCGTTAACTTCTCCGCCCCTCTACACCAAAAAAAAACAAAATTGTTTGAGATGAAACCACAAGCAACAAATCTGCCACAGATGAGGGCCACTTAAAATGGAAACAAAAGAACCAGTTTTACAAACGTTGGATCGTCTGATATAAAAACAATATTACAATTCAATCTAGTTCATTCCATATTAAGATGTAGTTATGCAAAATTTTACCAAAATTGTTTTAATGTAATAAAGTCACTAAAAAAGGAAAAGCCACACTAACCAATCTCTTGTTGAATATTATTTACTCTAAAATCTTGTAAGGATTTAGAAATATTTTATAAAACCTGACCTATTTAGATCTATGTCAAACTCAGCTCTACTTATGTCAGTAAAGTCACTACTGTTACTCTAATGTCTTTATTAGCTTTAAAAAATCTTCGCAAAGCTTAAAATTATTGCTTTTGTAACTTCTGTATCATCTACATCTATAACTTCTAGGTTGTCTTGAGGAATATCTTTAACTAAGTTCAGTATCAAATGAATTTATTATGCTTCGAACTTTTACTCAAAATTTTTATTAAAAATTGAACTTGTTTTATAATTGAAAAAAAAAAACTGAAATTTTGATCAAATAAATAGAATTACAGCTAATTTACGGGATGAGCGTAGAGAACAATCTGACGATAAAGGAACATGCGGGACTCCCAACTGATGAAGATAATGACTTAAAAAATAGATTAAAGGAAATCAAAGGAATGGTAATAAAGCACAAACAAACGGATAGGGATAAGAAAAAGAAAGGGGAACCAACAGAAGAAAGAGACAACATAGAGACAACGACGACGACAGAGGAAGAGGAAAAGGAAGAAACTGGCTGTTTAATTGATGTTCTGCATTTGCAGATGTTGCAACTGATTGAGGAGCAGATAAGTCAACAGCTTGCACTTGAGACACACACATCCAGAGCACGCCTAATCCTGGCCAGAACCCGCCTACAGCAAGGAACCTTCAGGACAGCAGCCACAATCCATTTGCCGGGCCACAGACCCTACAGAGCGTTATGCCGACTCCTGGAACAGGGCGTGTCCTGGGGCAGCACACTGCAGCTGCTCCGCCTTGGAGTGGATCCCTCGAGGGGCTTCTTGGAGCCAGTTGCTCACATCTTTGGCAGCCTGGTGGCGTACAGTTTACGCTTGGCGAGTCGCAAGTGGGAGCGCTGTGTGGACCAGGTTGTGGAATGTGCTAATGTGCAGCGGGAGCTGCAAACTGTGGTCAGATCCATTGAACGGTTGAAGTGGGCGCGGCACAGAACACGCCATGTATGAGGGGTGGTGGAAGGGGTGATAAGTTCAAAGTTGAGAATAAAGTCACTTGTTTCGAATTCTTTTAATGCGTGCTATCTGTCTATTCCCGCTCATAGATGGCATTAACCAGAAAATGAGAGAGAGAGAGAGACTGAGAGACGTAGACTGTCCATGCAACCGTCTCGTTTGAAGCTATAAATAGCCTAATGTGCTGCGTGTATCTTTGTCTACTAGTACTTGTATCTGTATCTTCCTGTATCTCTCCGCGTGCTTGTAATTGCTTTTTAAAATAATTCATATAAATAAGTTACAAATGTGGTGCGTAAGTTGCAACCTTGCGAAAATTTATTTGGAAATCTCAGCTATTAGATTGAAAAACCTAAGACTTGCACAATTAACATTTATATTTCGAAATTTAATTTAACTATTTACTTGTTTTAGAATATATGTTATATGTTAATATATGTATAGTGTGTCCAGTTGATTTAAATTAAACAAAAGTAGAGTATGCTTTGTACATAAAATTGCATACAAGGCATAAGAATACTCTACAGAAGAAAAAGTTTAACGAAGATTTCAATGTTATGTTTAACAGCTGAAGTTCCATTTGACCAGGGACCGAAACGATTATAATTTAAAAAATATAAATTATTAAATAAAAGTTATTTGTTGATTTTTATCAAAAAAATTTAAACAAGGCTCTTATTTTTCGATCTAAGTAAAAAAATTATAAAATAATAATTAAATTTCAATTTTTATTTAAAAATTATTAAATAACTCTTATTTTCAATTTTTATTTTAGCAATTTAAAAAAAAAGATATTTTTCAATTTTTATTATAAATATTGAAAATAAAAATTATTTTTAAATTTTTATCATTAAAGTTGAAAAATAAAAATTGACTGTAAAAATAAAAATAAATTTTATTTACAATTCTTTTTAAAAATTGAAAAATAACTCTTATAACATAATTTGTAAATAAAAATTAAAAATAAAAGTTTATTCAGTTTCTTATAACTCCTATTTCCGGTCTTAACAGACTTTTAATTAACCAGCAATTTAGTGAGAAACACGTTATGCCTAAGAAACCAAAGTAAACTTTTCCAAAATTCCTCCCTAAGTCAACAAAATTCAGCAGAAACACACAACATTTCTTATAAGCATAACAATGTTAACTTAACAGTCAGCAATCTCATGTTAAAAACTGATAAACGTTAATAAAAGAGCATGTTAACACGTTAATCTTAGCTGTGCTTATTATAAACGTTCACACGTTAAAGTATCTAAGATTTAAACTGATTTTTGTTACCAAGTATGGTTAAATAAGCCGACAACTTTCATAATTTGTTGTATATTTTTTCAGTAAGAGATAACAATGTTAATTGCTGGTGCTAAGACCCTTGCAATGCCGGGCATCATTTGCAGTCTAGTTTAAAAATAAAATCAAATGCCAAAGCGGCAGCATTGACAACATTGTCGATTTGGCCAACATTCCCCCCATTCCTTGCAGCCGCGTGTCCCGCAAAACTCGACGCGACACGGCGGCAATTATGCGGCATTTTCTTTGGGGCCCGAGGCAAGAAACGAGTTTGAGAGATATCTTTGTTTGTTGCCTCGTTGTTGCAGTTGCAGTTGCAAGTTGTGTGAGTTGCGGCAACTACAACAAAATACCAGAAATAACTTGAAAATCCATTAAATTGTGGCATGGCCTCAGCTCTCTGCCATAGGGATAAAGATAAACTTTTGTCAACTCGCCACTGGCATGAGACTGGTACTCGTAGAATCAAGGAAAGAGGGCACGGAAGCGGTGAGGAAATGAAACCTGCGTTGACAACTGATAACAATGTGTCAGCGATTCCGAGCCATCGCGACATCACGACAACGTCCTTGGCTTCGATGACGTCGCCAAAAATGAACCGTGACGGGTTCGCTGATTTTTGCCTGCCTCCAAAATGTAAATCTCTTCTTTTTTATCCATTTTATTTTTTGCCATATTGATTTTTCAACATGTGTACAAAAAAGTGAAAGGCCAGCAATGTTTATTGGTTTTTTTTTTTTTATTTCATTTTTCCTCTTTGACTTGTCGAACCCAGCCAATAACCTGTTTCCACAAATATTTGCGCACAAAAATGTTTTATGAAAGTATTTTCAGGCTTTGGTTGCGGGCGTCGAGAGCCAACAACAAAAAAGATGAAAGAAAATGGCAATAGAAAATTTGCATAGGAAAATGTTTTAAGTTTAGGACTGAAAGCCTGGTAGGTGATATTAAAATTTGCTATAAAACTGAAGATTATAAAAAAAACCCAACAGACGAATAAAAATAAATTCTCCGAGCTTGGAAAAATACCATCAACATAAGATATTTATTATATCTATGTCTAAATCTATCTAAAATAAAAGAAACATAGAAATTCTCTGACATAAAAAGTAAAATATCAGAAGAGCTAAGTTTCCGCAATTACATCCTGTAAGGATCAATGAGCAGTAAAATATGAAAAATAAGAATTGAAAAGCAAGTCAGCCAAGGATCGATAGAATTGTTGTTTATATTTAATAAGAAGAGAAAATAATCCAACAGATAATTGGCTAGAATAATTTCCAGCCTGTAGCCCCTACAGAGAGAAAATCTTTTATGCACGTATCCTAAAACTATATAAATATTTAAATCTGAAAAGATATAAAAACAGGACAATTACAATAAATATGGGATACATCAAACCAATACATGGAATATTAAAAAGAAGAAAACAGAGAAAAACAGAAAAAAAGTACTTAAAATATTTGCAATTGGTAAACATCTCTTTTATGAAAAATACTCCAAAGTAATGTATAAATAGCTGATTCGAGCATCAAGTATTTTTTCCCATCTTCCAACCACCTGAGAATAGAAAACAAATTGCAATTGTTGTTTATTGTACACAATAACAGGCGTCTCTGGTGTTGGCCGCAATCCAGTCCAAGTATCTGCTGACTCTGGTATAGACGCCTGGAGCATTGGGCTTGGCGCAGCCGTAGCCAAAGGAGACAACGCCCGCCAGACGGAAGATGCGATCCGGAACGATGAGGGGACCACCGCTATCGCCCTGCAGAGTGTATATAAAAAAATGTGAACCAGAGATTCAAGCAACTGGCAAGTGGAGACGCACCTGGCAGGCATCCTGCCCACCTGCTTGGACATAGCCAGCACAGAGCATCGTGTCGACAATCATGGACTTGTAGGAGGTGGCACGACACTGGGCATTGGTGATGATGGGCACAATTGTCTCCTGCAGCACACTGGAAGTGGAGCCGCCCTCGTGGCTCAGACCCCAGCCCGCAACGATTGCCTTTTGGAAATCAAACTGTTGCAACGGACTGCTGGGCAGACATACAGGTCGCATCGATTGCACCAAAGGCACAGGCTGATCCAGGCGCAGCAGGGCAATGTCATTTACCAGCCTGACGGGATCATAGCCCGCATGGGCATGGGCAAAGGCCACAGATCGCGTTATGCCCAAATGCTGGGAGCTGCGATCGAGCTGCAGCAGTCGGATGGACACGGTGGACATGTCCATGTCATGGACACAGTGTGCGGCGGTCAGAACGTAGCGATCGTTGATCAAAGTGCCGCCACAGAAGAGAAACGAGCTGCGTATCATTTGTGCAATCCAGGGATATTTGTTGGAGCGCACCTGAGTGCCGCCCACAATGCGATTGGCGTTGGGAACACCGCATGCTGCAAGGATGCAAGGAAATGTTGACTCATCTGCCAGCAGAGAGCTGCTGCTTCTCCTCGGGAGAGATACTCACTGCAGCTGGCGCAGCGATTGACGCGAAACGCCTTCGCATCGCTGCTGTCAAAGGGCGACAGTGGAGACTCATTAGCCGAAGCGGGAGAAGAAGCTACAGAGGAAACGCCCAGCACATTGGACAAGATCTGTTGCTTGTGTCCCTCGATCAGATCATCAATGTAATCCGATTGCACAGCCGGTGGTGGCACAGGCACTGAGGTACTCTCATTCTTCTCTGGCAAAAGCGGTCGTCTCGCTGGCTTTGGATAATGGTAGCCGCCAAATGGCGCTTTGTACTCATAACTAATGCCAGAACAAACGAAGCTCAGGCAGAGCAAAATGCTCTCTATAGATTTCATCTCGAAGAACCGCACAAACCGCGAACTAAAACTCAACTGTCTTCAAACGGAAAGAGCTTAACGGTTCTTATAGGCCAACCAGCTTGGCTGGAATCGTTTATTGTTTCAACCAAAAACCTAATGATGCTGTTAAACTGACAATCAACATTTTTATCAGCTTGAATTTTAGCATAATTTTGTGCAAAAAAGAACAATATTTTGTTCCACTGTCCAGGCCCTAAGACATCAATTGACCCAATTTGAAACGCATAAAAAAAACCTGAACTCATTTGTCAATTAATTCGCTGATATGCTAACGATTAACAAAAATTCAAGAAAAAACCGCCTCAGAAGATCCCTCAGATCTGTTGACAGCTCCAAGTGGTTTCTGTTCAGATCAGTTTATATCAAAATTTATGTTAATTGTTTTCGCTGCTTTCTATTCTAAAACATTTCGACCATCAATTTGTTTGAGCACTCATAAAAATATTGGTTTTCAACGCTCATTCCGAAATCACTCGCAAGATTTATAACTTTATTGCCAATTTGGCTAAAAGGTGTTTGACCCACTAAATAAACTTCATTTCGAGATCGAACCAAATGCTGACCTCAAAATATTTGAGCGGAAGAAAATGGAAGATTACGATGTTACACGTGATATGATCATTAGGCGTACAAAGTAATTGGAATCTGCAAAAGAAAAACCACAAAATGGCTTCTAATAATTAAACAATAATAAATCTGGAATATAGATTGAATGAAGTTCATAAGGGTTTTTACTCTAAATACAGTCAAAATTCTGAAAATTTACAATAAATAAAAGTTCATTCACTTTAAAGTAATTATGAAGGGCTGCTTGAAAATACTTTTTGTTAACAGTCGCTTTATCTGACAGATAACCTGATTGGAAACACAGCTTCAGATACGGTTCTATCAAGACATTGGAAAATCTAACCTTTGAAAAAAATAATTACATTCTCATATTATATTATAATTTATAAAAAATTTTTAATAGGTATTCATCACATTATTTAAATTTTAAATGAAGAACTTGACTTGGGTTTGAATTAAAAGCTTCCCATTTATATTATAAAGTGTAATAAAGTTTATGAGTCAGATAAAAAGTTTCATAAGCCACTAATCGATTGATAAATCTATGTTACACCTCTATATGCGAATGGAATTTTCTAAATGGTGGCAACGCTGCTTAAAACAGCTGACTTTTCGTGACCATCAAAGTGTCTTAAAAAGTGAATCGAATAAATTGTTCAAAATGAATAATAAATTGAGAAGACAACGAAGCAAAAACTTTAGCGATGAGGAAGAAGCGGAACTCGTAAAGCTCGTTAAAGCAAACCAATTAATTATTGAAAACAAAAAGTCCGGTGCCTTGATATGGAAGCAAAAAGAGGAGACATGGGATAAAATAGCCTCAGTATACACCAGGAGAACAGGAATTCAACGCACGGCTCAGGCCCTGAAAGCCAAATATGAAGGCCTAAAGAAAAAATATAAGAGTGAGCTGACAGAGGAGACATCAAATACAAGTACATTCCAAACAGGTGAAAAACCGCAAGCGAGCACAAAAGTTTCTAATGCATCGGAGGAGACTTATAAATCGCCCACTGAATTTCAAAACATTTTCGACAGCGATAGTAAGGCACAATATGTGTATTCCTGAGTATTTGGGTTTAATATAATCTTTTGTAGACATTTCAAATGATGTTGAAACGCGATCGAATGAGTTTCAGCTTGCAAACTCCGGATGTGAGAGCAGCAACGACAACGTCCAAGTCAAAGTCGAGCCTCCTGAACCTCTTCCCGAAGTGAACAAATGGACTTCTGCACACTCACAGCAAATTCAAACTGATAAGCAGAGTGTTTTGCTGGCACAGCAAACTTTTTATGAGCCCGAAAATGTCAGGGCACAAGAGAAACATTTGGCGGAAATGGAGTTGCTCAAAATAAAGCGGGACAAGGAGTCCAAGGCAATTGAGCTACTGGATCTGCAAATTGCAGAGAAAAAGCGGTGTATTGAAGTAACGTGCGTTTGAATTTATATTACTCATTTGGTATTTGTATTTCAGACATTAATATATATTTAATTGCTTGCAGAAATTCTCATAATGATTAATAGTTTCACCAATAAATTGCTAAAGATAAGATGGTTTTTTAATTATTCAAACTGCTTTAGTATTATTTTTCACAAACTTGCTCTTTGAAATACAGTTGAACTCGAACTTTTATAACTCGAATTCTCTATAACTTGAACTAAGTTGAGTGGCCATAGCGTCTACTAAATTTAACAAAAAGACTTCTTCAAGTCAAAGTCTCCATAACTCGAACTTTTGTCTTGGACAATGGTGATTCGAATTAGTGTAGGTCGACTGTGGTTATAAATTCTTAGTTATTTTTTTATTAATTATTATTTTTTATTTATACATTTCGTGCTCAAATTTACCTCTGATTTATAAACAAAATACAAATTTTAATCTAATACTAACAATATAAATAAATTAATATTACATTTATTTAAAATTAATTTTACTTAGATTTTTATTAAAATACAGTGACAATCAATTAAAATGTAGTGTTTCTAATTTTTATAAAATAATTTAAAATGTTAATGCAATATAGTATTCAATAGAAATTTATTCACTTTTTTTTTAATTTAACTTAAATAACTTTGAAGTTAAAACTTTCAATCTATATTTGCTTTTGATTGCAATATGTAATAATAAAACTATGTCTCATTAGTCATACTAATTTTGTACCTTTCTCTTTATATGAAATAATCTTACAGCTAAAAGTCTTTCATTAAAACACAAGTAGAGCTTTCCACTCAAAACGGAAGCGACAATGGCAACGCCCCAAACAAATCAAGAAAAAGACTAAAATAAAATCTAACTTGAAATCGGAAGCTATAAAAAGCCAAAAGAAAAAGATTTCTCAGCTGTCAGGCAAATGAAAGTAAATTGACTTAAGACGCCCAAAAAAATAAGAAAATAAAATCGAAATGCTAACAAGCCGGCTTGAGTTGTCTTGGCTATCAAAATTCTGAAGATCGTTAAGAGAAAATAGAAAGTAAAAAAAAGAACACAGCAGCAGTGCAGTCCAAGTAACAAGATGAAATTGGGTCAAACTAATGAAGACACAGATAAAGGCGCATAATCGAAGAAAGAAAATAAAGACCTCCCCAGACCAAAACACTAGGGAAAATACATGTAAGTTGTGCTGGGTTTGGTTTAGATGCTGACAATAATCTCTTGGCTTGTTGTGCCAACAGCCGAAAACCGAAACTGAGCCCACAACACAACAAATGACACGAGGTGCACATATGTGTGGTTGGTGCGACCCGGTGAAAGAGATTTGTGTATTTGGGTTAGGAGCGTGGCGAGAGAGCTGCTTCTAAATAAATAATAGATTCAATAGATGATGCCAGAAAACCGCAGACCGACAGATGAATGGGAAGATAGTCGGGGTCAGATTGGGATGTTGTTTTGCAGAATGATAGAAAGAAAGAAAGTCTTAATTTATTATTTATATGCGTTCCGCTAGAATCATTGAAAGAAAGTTCTGCAGCATCCCAAAAAGCAAAGACAAAGGCAAAGTCAAAACCAAAAAAAAACAAGAACTACAACAGAAACTTGTTTTTGCGTTTTATTTTTTGAGAGAGTCATGCTCTTGGTGTCTGGAGTTGAAACTGAAGCTGACGTTTCTCTTTCAGAACGAAAGACTTAGGCAACAAACTTGAGCGCTGTATCGCCCATTGAGAAAGACTTAAGCAACAAACCTGTAACTTGAGTCTCCATTGAGTGAAGATCGTCTTTCGAGGGGTTTAAAAGTCTGGTGTCTAGAAATCAGCGCCTGGCTATTTATGGCCGTCCACCTTGCTGCAGTATGTATGTAATAATGTATGTATGTATGTATGTGTTGTTCCACTTGCATCAAAACTGGGTCAACTGCAACGAAGAAGATGCAGCTTAAGAACAAGTGGAAGATGCGATTGTGTCTGCAGTTGGTTAATCGAAGATGGACAAGAAGACAAGCTAAGATGGACCCATATTAAGGTCGTTTCTGCAGAGTTGTTGCTGTTATTATTATTAAATGCCTAACATGCATTGTCGTACAAATTTGTTAGCAATTATCGCAATTTTGTGGCTTTTTGCAACTTATTATTTTTGGTTTTGTTTTTGGTTTTGATTGTCACTTGAGCTGGGCTCAGTGCTCATCGAAAGGCAACTACAAGTAACAACAACAACAACAATTCACAACAACTTGCAACTTTCTCAGGCTTCATTAAGTTTCACTTCAACTGGCATTTTCAGCAGTTATTTTGAGTATGGCACGATTTTGCTTATGACACGAAAATTGTTTATGGAGTTGTTTGCCATTTCTTAATGAGTTTTCTGCGCAACGTGCATTGAATTTAATTGAATTGTGTGTGCAGATTTGTTAAATACTTAAAGACTTTAATGCGTGCTTAGACGATTTCAATTTAAATTCAATTTTATTGTCTTTATCTTTTTGTATTTAGCAGCTCAACTGGTTTTCTTTGACATAAACAGTTCTCACACCTTCAACAGTTTCAAACGCAGCATTCAAAGTCCAGTCAAACTTCACATAAAATACCAGAGTCAAGTTCGTTGCTCAAGTCAATCGTTTTAAAAGCAAAAAATAACATGACTCAATATAAATCATATAAAAATATCTTTGTCTATATATGTACATATCTATGCAGACTGGGCCACCTTCAACTCCATTTGACATTTGAAAGTAAGCAACGACAACAACAACACGAATGACACTTCAAGACAGATATGCAAAACGAAACGTAGAAATAGCAAAAGAAAAAAAAAATACAAAAATAGAAAAAGAAACGTAATAAAACTGAAACTAGTTTGCCAAATGAGAAAAATAAGTAATATATAAAAGTAACAGAAAATCACTCTCAATTTTTTCAACTCTTCATTTGTTTATGCTCGCAAAAGCTGCACAGAAAGCAACTGAAAAACAGGTAGGAAAATTATCATGAGAATGCTTGACGAGCAGATACTGTGTACTTTAAGCACTGAAGGCTTATATTTATAAAGTATATACAATATTTAGCTATTTTCAATTTATCATTTAATTATTATAGAACTTGCAAATTTAAAAAACATTTTTTTATTTTAATTTCATAAGATTTTATTTTATAAGTAAAGATGCAACACCTCATCTTTTACCTTATTTTCAAAGAGAGAAAAAAACAATTATGTGATTTGGATACACCCCCTTACCACTTGCAATAAATACAGGGTATTTAACAAACTGTGTAACTGTTTAACGCTTCTGGCTTTGGACTGGACTATGAAGCGCATTGACATCAACATCGACGCTCCATTTACGGGGCAACCGCAGCTCGTATTACCCGACGCAACGTTCAACGCCTTTTGTGGGTTCTATTTGGCCCGGTTTGCTTGTCCGTCCTCCGTTTGTCCATTGTCTGTTGTTGTCTTTTGTCTGGTGGTGGGCGCTTTATATGCGACACACGCAGTTGTGCGGTGAGGTAATTAATAAGCCACCAAACCAATTGAAATTGAGCGTCGAGTCTCGTACCGGGCATACCAAGTAGCCCTCAGTAACGATCCAACGATATAAGATTACGAGTGTCACTATGAGTATAACTCTGAGTACGAATACGAGTAGTCGCAGCTGGTTACTGACCATACACAAGACAAGTTTCGGTTGGTCTCTTGTAAGGCTTCTCCACAGATTTTGCGCAAGCGGAGACAAGCACAGCCAATGGAAACCACTGAAATCTCAGTCAAAACAACATCTAAAGAAGTCACAAATTTTGGTAATACTGTAGTGGCCAAAGTACAAAAACAGGAAAAAGAGGAAAGCAAAAGCATATTTAAATATACTTTAGCTTCTATTTGTTTTCTATTTCAAGCATTCAATTCAGAAACTATTACCTTTAAATTTTTTTGACTTATTATTTTCAAGTACTTTATTAAATTTATTTTTTTGAAGTGAATGTGGTAGATAATAAACATATTCCTTCACTGATGGTTTAAATACATAGTCTATACATTTCGCTTATTTAAGGGACCATGAAAGATAAGTGCAATAAATTATCTTCAAGATATTGCACATATCCGGTAAATGAATTCAATTTTATTTGGCATGATTTCTTGATTACCATGGAAAACCTTCAAATTCAATTGTCGCAATCTTTTAATAATTATTTTTATTGAAGCTTGATAAGTCATAAAAGATAACACTTTAATTCTGTTTAAAATTCTTTTTACAATAATTATGATTTTTAAATGACCATAAAACACTTGAAAACTTTTAGTGCGTTTATCTTTAAATAGAATTTCTAAAGATGTCTTGTAAATGAGCGATATGAACTCAATTCTCTCTAAATAAGTTTTTAGTTAATTGTTTTTTAATATTTTCAAAAGCTAGTCACGAGTATTTAAATTTGATTTTAATTTTCTAATCATCTGTCATTTACTCTGTTAAGTATAAATAAGTGTAAAATGTGTTACCAATGAGCCTAACACCTTTTAGAATTTTCATAACCTTTCTTATATACAAATTTCATTCTCTCTAACTATTTTACACATTAAATTGAACTCTTGAATTTCCTGTTCTAGTTACACTATTGAATTAAATTTATTTAACGACGATAGATAATAGATTAATTTTCTGATAATCTTAATACAGTTAATAGTCTGAATTTTGCCCGTCATTGTCCCCAATAGTTATGATTATAATTTATAGCTTCAGCCAGCGATTGGACAAGCCAAATTAGTTGCAACTGAGTACAATAGTGCTCCAGAGACTCAGTTCAGGCCAACTGATGATGGCCATAACTGTTGCCAGCTTTAGACTGTGTCTCATTGTTGTTCCCATTCGTTCGCATTTCCCATACTCATTGTTAGTGTCGCTGTTATAGTTGATGCTCATTGTACTTGTGCTGTTTGCTGACCCACTCAACGTGTGTTCATTCATGCCACAAACACCTATATATACTAAGTATATATACTGGGAGGGGGACTAATCGGTTGCTGCTCTCATTATCGGGCAATGCGTTTCCGCAGATACTTGAGCTTTGAAACGGCCTCATGTCTAACCGTAAATCCCTTTTGACCTGTTAAAAGGGCCGTAACTGGCAGATACTTTAGCCAAGTACGAGTATGTAGCTTCGATTTGCAATAAACAATTTTTTTGGTATTTTTTCTTCGTTGCTTTTTTGGACCTTTTTGCTGTGTTGCGCACTTGCAATTGGCCTTTTCATTAGCTGCAATTTCAATTTGCACACATATTGCAAGCTGCTGTTGTTGTTGTTGTTACAGTCTTTTTTCAACTTCTTATTTGCCAGCTTTTTTTTTTTGTGCTTGACTGAAACTTGTTTATGGTTTGTGCTCCTACAAGAATGTGGCCATAACACAAAACTGGGTTAAAATAGTTAGACAACCGACCAACGGGCGGTCGCCTTTAGAGTGTGTGTATGTTTGTTGTTGTTGTTATTGTTAGTGTTGCCCGTCTGAAGTTGCAGTTGGCGTTTAAACTGATTGCACAGCCTGCTGCCTGCCACTGAGCTGCTGCCGGTCTCTTAGCCATGAAGTACGTGGAATACAAGTATGTTAAAACGCAACTGTTTTGCGTTATTAACACCGTTTTTGGCCGATTGCAACGAGTTTTGAAACAGGCCCACCAATTCAATGGGAACTTGAAATTTTTGCATACGAGTCGTACTTAATATTGATTTCAAAATGCTGCTGAAACTATACTTAAAATTGTGGATATATATTTGCAAATAATAGACACCTGTAACGTATGATTTAATTTTTTTTAAATCTACTGGAATTTTTTAAAATTGTCCATAAAATATAAAATTTATTTAAAAAATTCTATACGCAAGAAAAGTAAAGAAAAAATAACATTTTAAAAAATTTGTAATAATTGAATTGGTATTAAATATGCATGTTTATTTTTTATCATTTTTGTTGAAGAAACAGCAAGTTATATTTCGATTGTTATTTTAAATTTTTTTAATAATTTAATTTTAATATTAATATACTAAAAAATATATAATATATCGACTGTTATTTAAAATTTTTTTGAATAATTTAATATTAATATACTAAATATTTAAATAAAATCTATACGCAAGAAAATCAAAGAAAACTTAACTATTTTAAAATTTTTTATTTTTATTTTGTTTAATATTTTAGTTATAATATTAATATACTAAAAAAAATCAAATAAATAATTTAACTCTTTTAAAAAAATATTTAATGTTTTTTTTTTTTTATTCTTTGTGTTAAATATCTTTAGAAATTTCGAACTAATTCTTAAACAACAATATTAGTTAAGTTAAAAAAATAATATAACATAATATATTTTTGGCTTCCTTCAAATTTCTTTACACAACTTAAATAAAAAAATATTTTATATGTGAAAAATAAAAACTAAGCTTAATTAGTTTTACAATCTGTTCAAGCAATTACTCATGCCGGCTTTTAGTAAGTTTAGACGTATCTCACCGAAAGATGTGACACATTTAGTGCTAACCAAACATCATCAATCTGTTGTGCTACGGTATAAGAAGCAAGTTCAATGACCTCTCCAGCTACTGTCCAGCTGGTGTATTGTGTGTGTAGAGTAAAGTGTGTGTGAGTGTGTGTGTGTTCCGATGATGGTATACACTTGTTATTCAGTAGTTTGGTTTCTCTTAACACCCCGTTGGCTATTTACACGGTGTCATCCGCATTTCTCTAAGTCATGATCCAAACTACTCGTTCTAACTACCATCCCAAAGACCTGAAAACCGTCTGCAATGTTAGGTTTGATAGTATCATTCCTAACCCTACCATGTGCTGTGGGTCTGGCTCGTAATTACGTATTATATTAAATTTATGACTTTTTTGCGTTGCTTGCTGATATTTTCCTGAGCATTTACACTTGCTGCTTAACTGTACGTAATGTCTTCTTTTCTATATACTCTAAACGTGGGCCTTTTAACTATGTTAGAAATTGTGATCAGTTGAAAAATTTATTGCAAGCTCATAAAATGTCAAACTAAGAAAAAAAATTAAAAATTCTTTTCAATTTATTGTATTAGTAGTATTTTTTAGCATTTAAATCTTATATATAGTAAGTTAGCATAAATTAAAGTACTATAAATATGTATTATTTATTGTATTCTACAAGATCATTCCTTTTCTTAAAAGTATCTTTATTCATAGAAAAAAAAACCTATATGCACATCTACTTATTTCCATGAGTAACATAGGGTATTTAGATTCTCGGCAATTCCCCACATAGCTGTTCTTTCTTGTTTTTCCATGCCCTTTAGACTTTTGTTTCTACTGTGCGCTCTCTTTTATGCTTTCTGCTTCATTTTCACACATAAAAAACGCATAAAAAATGCTTCATTGTCATTAAAAAGTCAAATTTATGATAGTTTTACCAGAACCAGAGACGAGTTTGGCTCGCTTTTGCGCTCTAGGTGAAATCTTGTAACGGGCTTAGAAGCTAGAATCTTTCGAACGGTATCGACAAATGTGCGTCGCCCTAGGGCCAAAATGATGTTCTTTTCTCAGTTTTTTTTTGTCTAATGCGTTAATAATTAATAAACCATTTTGATAATGCTGTTAATAATAC
This sequence comes from Drosophila limbata, assembly GCA_963924055.1. Taxonomy (NCBI): domain Eukaryota; kingdom Metazoa; phylum Arthropoda; class Insecta; order Diptera; family Drosophilidae; genus Drosophila; species Drosophila limbata. The sequence goes on from OZ001354.1 coordinate 22,074,536, forward strand.
GTTGAAAAGTCAACGAAGATCAATGATAGATGCGTTTTTCATTTGGCGATGACACAATTTATTATAGCTAATAACAGACCTGAAAATGACGCGATAACTTTTTTAATTAAGATTTGAATAATAGCACTGGTTTATATATAGCTAAATGATAGCTGTTTATAATTAATATACATTTTTATGACAAATACCTCACTTATATTTTTTATTAACTGATCTTAACTAACCCATTTCTTGGGTATTTGGCAAATTTAACAATTATCTTGATCTGCTTAAATTTACAATTAAAGCGCGAGCTTCACTTAATTGCTCCACACAACATTTTGGCCAAAATAAAGCAATTACAAAATGCCAAAGCGACGGCTGGGGCGTTCCACTCGAAAAGTGTTGAGCCGCAATTAGCCAAGTTAGGCTCTCAGTCGGTCCAGCTCACAGACAGACAGACAGACAGGTAAACCCGGGACAGTTTAAGTATATAAACAAATATTAAAAATCCAAACAACCTTGACATTGAGCGCTGACAAGTTGCGTGAAAGATGTGCAGCCGTGTGGAAAATAAATCAAACATAAAAGACTAACCGACTAAAAGATACCCTACAAAAGACCAACTCAACCGAACAAAAACCCAAAATAAGAGTGCAAAGCTTAAAGAAACTGTAGCAAAAACTTCTTTTATCGAGTTAACTAAATCAATATACCCCGCAATGTGTAAGACCAGGGTATAAGCAACCCACATACAAGCCGAGTGTTGAGTGAAGCGCGTTAAATATAACAATTCACAAATAAAATATTTGATTAGAGTCAGCAAAACGTGTCTTCAACTAGAAAACAACTTGCAAATGGCCAAAATTGCATACAAAATTATGCAAAACATGAAAAGTGATCAAAATAAATAGCGTAAATGCTAAGAACCCTAAATACAGTTAATGGAAACAATGCCAAAAACGATCGTTATGAGTTTGTGACTCACTTCAACTCGTTTAGGCATCTGAACAAGTTTATTTCTGGTCTTGGAAGCTGTCGTCGTTCCGACAAGATGAGCTCACAGTCTATAGCTCCCGATGCCGTTAATAGACATAACAAGGCACAAAGATCTGTGTGATCTCTGAGATCTCCAAAGCTCTGATCTCAGTTCGTTTACAATGTTTACTGATAAATTATTTGTACGTATTTATTATATATATTTTGTGTGCTTTACCTTTTTCTTTCTTATTCTTCCTTTTCGGCTGCTTCTCTCTTGTATTTCTTCGTCTTCTGATCGTGATTTTTCACTACTTTCACATTCACAATGAAAACAAAATGATGCTTTTGATTATTGAAACATTTGTTATTGTTACTTTTTTATTTTTCTTTTTTATTAAGTGATTTTTAATTGCGCTTCATTAGTTTTGCTTTAACACTTTGTTAGAATATTATATTTAAACAGATTAAAGATACTTTTTGATTTGTAGTCAATCTGTCAATATAAATATAAACTGCATATTAGATAGATTTCACTTTACTGAGAAACTTTTCAATGATATGACTGCACAGCTGAAAATTGCATTTTTCCATTCGACTTTTTACACTTTTTACTTTTTACACACGCTGATGCTCAAGTCATAAGTCAAGACTTTCAATTAAGCGGCTTTAACACGACAAAATGTGATGGTAATAGTGAAAAGATGCTTACGAAAGTATCCACGTATCCACGGATCTATGTATCTTTGGCTATGTATGCATGTAATTGTAATGTGTGTGTGCAGTAAAAGTGTAAAAATTACACTAGACAAGAAACAACTTGCGCTTTCACAAAATAACGATTGCACATACTAGATTGCAAATTCATGATTTGCCCAGATGATTTAATGTATCCGCGAATAACATTTTTGTATCTTTAGCACCCTTGCTCGGTACACAGTTCCGGGTTGAATGACAAAGTCACATTATTAGACCTCGCGATTTACCGATCGATTTAAAATAAATTAAAATACACGCACAGCTGCCCAAATACAATGGAAATTGTGTGTGTGAAAGTACAAATCAAAGTGGAAAAACGCCAGCCAGCCCATTTCGAAAATGGGAAAATTGTCAACGCACATTGAACTTGACGACAAAAGAAATGCAGCGCATGAGCAAAAGTAGAGAGACAGAGAGGGAGAGCTTGCCTCAATTTACAGTTAAGCGACGCAGACGCAAACGCAGAGATGCAAAACTCAAAGAGACTTTCGGCCAGCGGAATGCGAATGCGAAATGCACTTGCCGCGCCAACTTTTCCACTGAGCAAAAACAAAAAATAAGTGAAGGGGCCTCAGCAGCCGGGATCCAAGATCTCAGCCCAGTGTATGTCTGTCTGTCTCTTTGTCTTTTTGTCTGCCTGTGTGTGTGTGTTGTGTATGTGGCTGGCAAAAAAAAAACACTACTTGTCTATAGAGAGGCGGGCTAGCCGGCGCATAGCGGTACTCTGAGTGGGCATGACGAGGAGCTAATGACTCGGCGCCTGATTCGAGAGACAGGCAGACAGACAGACAGACACGAGTCACAGGAAGTTGGCAATTTTGGTTAGCCAGTTGAAGAAACTGAAGTTGATTGGGCTGCTGCTGCTGCTATTTACAATAACAATATTAGCTGGACTGGCATGTTAACAACACACGTCTAGAATGCAGATTATACTCATACTTAGTATGTCAAATATCCAATTGCTTGAATTTGTTCACTTGGTCTAAAGGAATTCGCGGTGCAGCGTGAGCAGACTTTTTTTAATGAATTCTTTCACTTGACGAATATTTCGTTCAGTTTAACGGCGCCAAATATTCGTACTAGGCATATTACAAATAAATGTAGACTTTAATATATATTTTAAATATCCAATTGTTTGAATTCATTCATTTAACGAATCATTCGTTCAGTTTAACGGAGCCAATATTAAAAATAAATAAAGACTCGAAGTAATATTTGAAATATACAATTGTTTGAATTTGTACACTTGACGAATATTTCGTTCAGTTTAACAAACGATATTAGAATCACAAAACAAAACACTTTTCTTACATTTGCTTTAATAATTATTCAATTATTTTAGTTTGGCGTATTCTTCACACATTTAATTCGCAATTAGCCCGCAAAGTTGGAGTAAAAAACTCTTCCGAAAAAACATGCATTTACACATGTACATGTGAAAGACGGCAGAACGGGCAAGAAATGACGCGCGCGTGGCGAACGCGCTACGTACCAAACTGAGACTGTGAACGGTCACACGGCAAAGCAGGCGGCCAAGCAGCCAAAGCGAACAGCAAAAGCAAAAGAAAAATGCAAAGTCACAAAAGCAAAACAAAAACAAAAAGAAATACTAGCAAACCAGACTTTATGCGAAAGCAGCACAGCTGCTGCTTAAGCGGCTTAGAAAAAAGTCCAGAGCGCAGTGCAAAAGCAATGCGAGAGCGGAAGAGAGCGCGAGAGAGAGAGCAGCTGAAAATTGAGAGGCAGCTCAGCTGTTGTTAGAGCTTTAATTGTTTGCAGTTGACGAACTTTATAAAAAAGAATACAGGGAACTACTTAGCAACGCGGTTGTGTATTAATGGAAATTTATTTTAAACCAGATTTTAAGGAAAATGCTTAATTTTTCAAAATAAAATATTAAATAATCAAATTAAAAGAAAGATTTAAAATAAAATCATAAATTGTCTATCAATTTGAAAAACAAAACAGGGTATAATACCGAAACCTCTGATCGAAATTAACCGTTTCAAAAATAGAATCGGAGCTAGAATTGGTACAGTTTCCGAAAATTATTTGTTTTCTGTATTTACATATATATTTTTTCTTTTAATAAAAGAATAAAATAAAATAAAAGTTAGACTCATCTTGACTAAACGCAATAATAATTATAACTAATTGATATATTTATGCTATTTACGTATCGCAAAGCATATTTATTTTGTTTTGATTCTGTATCATTGAACTGTATAATCGAATAAATAATTTTAAATGATTTATAAATAATATGTCATAATATTTTACTTAACATCTAAAACAGTGAGAGCTTTTTAAAAATATATAAAAATATTTTAGTCTTATTCTATAATCAATTTGACTAACTTTATAGGGGACGATACAGGATTTAGCAAAGTAATTTTAGTGTTTAATATACATATATTTTTTAAATAAATAGTTTTTACAGTATCTAATACCATTTTAAAATAAAAAATGTTTTTTTTTTTAATCATTCTTTTTATGAAGAAGGAATACAGCATAACCATTTAACAATAAAAGACATCTTAACGCGTGGAAAAAGTTTCATAAACAATACTATACATTATATTACTTTTTTTTTAACTTAAGACAATGTGAACTTAAATTAGTTATTTTTTTAAGGTGTAATACCTCTATATGCGGTTGTTGCTAATACTTTTGACCAGTTTCTAAACACGCTTCCAATTTTATTCTCGGTTGGGACAGATGCTTCTTCTACTGATTTCCTAAAATATAAATAAAAAATAATAAGATGCCTCTAAGACAATCTTTACAAGGCTATTGACTCACCCCTTCAATTTGACAACTGATCTTATTTGGTCCTGTTGGCTAAAGGATCACCTTGGACCTTATGTGATCTGTGATCCCTCGACCCTATGGCTACGCATGTGTCTCTTAAGGCTTCCTGAATGAGTGTATGATGCTGAACACTGCTTGCACTTGTATGGATAATCTCCAGTGTGAGTGCAACTATGAATCCTCTGCCTAGCTGCGGTGGAAAATGTCTTGGGGCAGTAAATGCACTTGTAGCTGAATTCGCCGAGATGGGTGCGCGTGTGCCGGCGCAGACTCCAACTGTCCTTGAAGGCCTTCTCACAGTGCGAACACTTGTATGGTCGCTCCTCAGTGTGGGTACGCAGATGCCTTTGGAGCCACCAATTGCCATTGAAATTCTTCTCACAAAAGCTACACTTGTACGTTCGTTCTCCGGCCTGTGTGCGATCATGGAAACTCTGGTGAAGCATAAGTTTCCGTTTAGTGTCGAATCCCTTGCCGCAAGTCTGGCAATTGTGCGTGCAATTGTCATCTGGGCCAGGTGTGGATTCAGCTGTCATGCGAGTCTCGATTGCTGGTGTAGGTGGAGGATTCTCCTCTAGTTTAACATTGCCACTCAGTAGATCCCAAAAGTGCCGATGACTCTGTTCGCATTTGCGCTTGAATCTGAAGGCATTTTGGGCAGCAAGTACGCAGGGGAGGCACATCTGCTGTGGCAGCGGATCGTCGCGTCGCACTTCGCATGCTGCCAACTCGCTGAGCATCTCGGCCAGGCTGGGTTCATCCCTCGTCTGTTGGTATAAATCGTCGAAAATATCCACAAGAGGCGCCGTGCTCTCTCTGCAAGCGCGGCAAATTTGTTCCATCTTCTTTTTGTTTGTGTATTGTAAACAAATGGATTAATCGAAGACCTTATCGATTTACAGCTCGCAGGTATCGATTTAAATTCCGATTGAGTAGGCGATGAATTCTATCGCATGGCACAAACGATATTTAGAACCAGTCACAATATCGGATCGGTAGCCAATATTTTATCGAATGTCTACCAGCTGATTATAGTTTTGTTATTATTTCTAAATTTTATTAGACAATCCACAATGTCTCCAACAAATTGTATTTTCTGTGATATTTCAAGTGGCAAAAGCGAAACTGTTTTGGAATGTGAGACAGATGAATTTGTAATATTTAAAGACATACGGCCGGCATCCAAACATCATTATCTAATTGTGACAAAAGAGCATTTTGATAGTCTAAAGGTCCTCGACAAATCGCACGAAAAAATGGGTTCGTAGATAAGGATTATCAATTAAATCACATATATGCAATATACATATATACAATTATGGCAGTTTTATGCATGGAGGAAACGCTCAAAAGTTTCTTTAAATCGAAAGGAATAAGCACAACGGACGCACTATTTGGATTCCATATACCGCCTTTCATCTCAGTGAAGCATCTGCATATGCACGGAATATCGCCACGCTCAGAAATGGGATTCCTAGCTCGTTTGATTTTCAAGCCATCGGCTCCGTGGTTCAAATGTGTAAGTATATAGATTATTATATAGATTATTAACGATTACACTGAAGACTTTTCTCAAGGCCAAGGACGCGCAGGCTTACTTGAATGGGAAATAGCTCTCGCTTAAAAACGACCAATTGATAAATTCCAGGCCAAATAAGAAAATGTTTTAATAAATGTACAAATTTATTTTTGACAAATATGTTTTTACTTTATTCTTGGTTGTGTCTTTCTCAACAAAAACATAACTCACGTCCGTTTTAGGTAAAATGTTTTTATGCCAAATGCTTTTTCAAATTGGCGCTTGAAAGCGATAACATTTTTGGCTATCAAGATTGCAGATGAACAGTAAGCAAGTATCGATATGCTGCACTAAGCGATATTCATGACTAGAAGTGGAGAGCTATCGATGGTCGAGCGCTATCGAGCCGCTAACGATGGCAGACCTGCACTATCGATAGCTTTCAAAAGTTTTATAAGACGCATTATGCTTTTACAATGTCTTAAATTTAAATGAAATTAACAATTTTTAATTTTTGTTTCACTTTTATTCAAAAACATAATTTTTGTTGAAATTAACACCATCGACGACTATCGATGGCTTCGAAAAGTATCGCTCATCGATAGTTCTCTACCTCTATTCACGACTAGTCGCAATATCGGCTTATCGATAATGAACATCGATTGTGTACCAGCTGATTTGATTTTTGTTATTTATTTCTAAATTTTATTTCACAATCATCATGTCCAAAAATGATTGTATTTTCTGTAATATTTCATGTGGCAAAAGCGAAACGATACTTGAAGTGGAAAGAGATGAATTTGTAATATTTAAAGACATTTGGCCAGCATCCAAACATCATTATCTGATTGTGACAAAAGAGCATTTTGAAAGTTTAAAGGCTCTCGACAAATCGCACGGAAAAATGGGTTTGTTCCCAGATAAGAATTATCAATTAAATCATGTGTAATACATATGTATATTATTCTTTCAGTTTTACGTATGGAGGAGACAATGAAAGATTTCTTTAAATCGAAAGATATAAGCTTAAAAGATGCCGTTTTCGGATTTCATATGCCGCCTTTCATCTCAGTGAAGCATCTGCATTTGCACGGAGTTTCCCCATACTCGAAGGTGTATGAAAATCCATATCGCTTTGAGCCGTCGGCTCCTTGGTTCAAAACTGTAAGTTGGCTTTCTTATAGAACGGTCTATCTATAATAACTAAGAATCTTTTCTTTAGGCCACGGAGGCTCAAGCTTATTTAAATGAACGAAATGAAAAGAAAAGAAAATGGTTTTTGAAAATTTGGTAAGGTATTATTAAATGTATGTTACAAATGTTATGTTACAAAATATGTTTATCAAGAAATATTACATTCTTTTTTAAATAAATATTTGGAAGTGATTCCTGTTTAATAAAACTATCAATATATTTGTATTTAAACTTTAACTTTCTCCAAATAGAGAAAAGGTGGCGCCACAGTTTTAAAACGTGTAAAACAAATTTAGTACTCCGAAAAATTCGATGTTCATTTGTCATTTTTTTAGCCTTTTTTTGCAGTTTTGAAGCTTGAGTCTTGTAATCCTTACTTGAAGTCTTGTTTATTAAATAATCATACAAATTCATTCTTCGAGGAATATAGCAAGCAACATTCTATTGAATTTTTGAGTTCAACTCTCTGTTCAATTTCGTATTCAAAAGAGATTTGACTGAGAACGTAATAATGAACTGGATGAATGTACTCCTAATTTCTATAGAAGCAACTTTTTAAAAAAGTTGGGTCAGGTTGGTTGCTCATATAGAATGCTCACAATGTTATTTAATTTCGAATTTAAATTATGTAATTAATTGTTTAATTAATCAATTGTTAAAAAATATTTTTTTATTTAAAATGTCCGCCAATAGAGTGCGCCCTGCCAACCTTGTTGAAAAAACGATTTAATACTGAAATAGAAAACATAACAAATTATACCAGTGATGGCCACAGTCTCGCACGCGTGCGAATCAGCTGTTCGATTCACTAATACACACACGAAACCCGAGCGCAGCGAACAGAGTGAAGTCAGTCGCAACTAGAACGTCGAACAGGGGGGATATGCGCGCATCGTTCAATTTATGCACCGAAAGAAATAGCTGACCAACTCTATTTGATATTTAAAAAATTATTTGAATAGAATTTTTATTGCAAGCCACAATTCTTGGTGTGTGACCACGTAGTGGCATGATAAATAGAGTTTTAAGTTAAGGGGCATAATTAAGGGCCCACCGCATTCTCACACAATGTGTTGTTGCGGAAGTTTAACTTTTCTCTGAGTGCATTACAAAGCCAACTTACAAAATCAAGCGACATAGGATCTGCTTTCATTGAAGGCAAGTTGTGCACTGACTCGAATCGTGTGCTCGCAGCAGCTGCCAACCTCGCATTCGGCATGCGTCGGCTAGTGTCTGTGTGAGCAACCGATAACGATTCGATAAACGTGGACATCACTGAATTATACCACATATTTTTGGTATACAATACATCGATATAAAAAATAATTCGAAAATATGCTGTTGCTTTGGAAAGATTTACTTAATTCTTTTTATTTATTTTATTAAATTAAAAACGATGTTATTTTATTCAAAGCGCTTATTGCCTATGCGTATTATTTATTGTCGATTATTACGCCTCGCATATATCGATAGCAAAATGTTTGTATGCTGAAAATAAAAAAAAATATTTATATCGATATAATATCAACAATCCCGGAGTTGACTTCAGCTGTGTGCGCTGCTCGGCTCTCTGCTTGCTGCCTGTCTGTATGTGTGTTCTTGTGCGTGTGTGCGGTGGGTTATTTGTGTGTGCGTGTGCGTGTGCAAAATCAGAGTCTTTGAAAAAACAGAAAACTCATCGAAGGCCCAATAACAAAGTTCCTATTTTACACAATACGTGCTCGTGTTCATTATAAAAGTGTCCAAAATTCGGCGAAAACAGCGCAAGTGTGATAAAACCAACGTGCCACAGCCGTCTGCAAAACGAACGAAAACAAAAGAGAATAGTGTTGATAGTACAACAAGCATTTTAAGCAGTGGCAGCGGCAGCAGCATCGGCGCCGGCAGCACTAATAGCACTAGCAACAACAACAACAACACCGGCAGTAGCAGTAACAACAACAGCAACAACAGCAAGCGTGCATACGCGTCGGTGGGCCGGGGAGCGGCCGACGTTGTACCTGGACCCCGCGTACCCCCAACAGCAACTACAACTACACGAGCCGCCGCAGCAGCAGCAGCAGCAGCGACAACAACAAATACAACAGTTACAAGAAGACAGTCAGCTGCCGGCCGGTGTCCGGCCGACGAAACTGTTGCTAGCTGTGGACGGGGCGGCGGGGGGGTTAACAACGAAAGCGCACAGCTAACAAAGGGCCCACTGAATGCAACGCATTTATCAGTCTCAGTCTGTTTGCGCACTGTGCAAAAGCTTGCGGTTGAGCTTAACGACGCTAACGACGTTGACGTTAACGAGAGCAGCGCTGCCAGCGTTGACGCCAGCGTCGACGTGAACGTCATGTCGGAAACGGGCTGCCGGCATTATCAGACCTACGTAAAGGAGCACAGTTACGATACGTTTCGGGTCATCGATGCCTATTTCGCTGCCTGCGTCAACAAAGATGCGCGTGAGAAAAAAGTAAGTAATAAATATGTGACTCCCTTTCCCCCTTCGCCCACTTATGCACACTATGCATTTGCCCCTTCCCCTTAGGCCATACACTGCAATTGCTTCGAGTGCGGCAGCTATGGCATTCAGTTGTACGCCTGCCTGCACTGCATCTACTTTGGCTGCCGCGGTGCCCACATCACCAGTCATCTGCGCTCCAAGAAGCACAATGTCGCCCTGGAGCTGTCACATGGCACCCTGTATTGTTATGCCTGTCGCGATTTCATCTACGACGCACGCAGTCGCGACTACGCTTTGATCAACCGCAAGCTGGAGGCAAAGGATCTGCAAAAGAGTCTCGGCTGGCAGCCATGGATACCCACGGCCAAGGAGACGAATCTATTGCTGGCCAATGCCCGACGGCGTCTGGTGCGGCCCAATCAAACGATTGGACTGCGTGGTCTGCTCAATCTGGGCGCCACATGCTTCATGAACTGCATTGTACAGGTCAGTTTAAGTATCGATTCCATCACAATTGTACCTATTTTTATAAAATGTTGTACCTTTTTGTTTAAAATGGTACAATTATTTATATGAAGAAGTCAAGAGTTGGTACACTTTATCAAAACTACCTTTTTTTAAATGACAATCTATTTAAATTGAAAAAATAGATACATGGCAAACTAAGTTTTTTAATAATAAACTACTTTTTTATTAAACAATAATAGTTTTTAGACCCCGTTCTTTATAACTTGTTTTTTCCAGGATTTAGATTTTTTTTTTTTAATTGTGATTTTTTTTAAATTACAAAGAAAGACAGGTGATAATTTTTTTTGTGATTAAAAAAATATCATTTAAAGACCAACTTTTTAGGTACAGAATATTAAATTTTTTTATAATTTTGTGTGCATAAATCGAAACCCAGAATTAATATACTTATACTCCATGAAGAAAATGAAAGTTGGAGTACTTTTTAAAAAAAATGTACCTTTGTATTCATTGGATATAATTTTACTTAAAATGTGCATATAAAAAGCTATTTTTTTTTGTAAAGGAAAAAAAAATGGTACACTTTCAACGAAAATTTGGTTCAAGTTCAAAGATCGCAATTTATTGGTGATTGTTTTTTTGCTATCAGCAAGAAAGTAGCAATAATTTCTATAGATTTCGGATTGATAACTTGTCCATTTATGATTTACCATCTCTCGCAGGCTTTGGTGCACACTCCGCTGCTGAGCGATTACTTCATGTCGGATCGCCACGACTGTGGCAGCAAATCCTCGCACAAGTGTTTGGTATGCGAGGTATCGCGTCTCTTCCAGGTAAGCGCATGCGCAATGGCCCAATTCCAGAGTTGGCCAAGTAAACACACAAAGAGAGAAAGAGAGAGTGAGAGAACAGAATTAATTGGGAGTGGGTTTTTTGTATTTTGCAGGAGTTTTATTCGGGGTCACGTTCGCCGTTATCGCTGCACCGTTTGCTGCATTTAATTTGGAATCATGCAAAGCATTTGGCTGGATACGAGCAGCAGGATGCGCACGAGTTTTTTATTGCCACACTGGATGTGCTGCATCGGCACTGTGTCAAGGCCAAGTCGGAGCACGAGAGCAAGAGCAACAGTTCGAGTGCATCGGGTGGCAATTCGAGTTCGAATTCGAATTCAACGGCCACGCATTGTTATGGCCAGTGCAACTGCATTATCGATCAAATCTTTACGGGCATGCTGCAGAGCGATGTCGTGTGCCAGGCCTGCATGGGCGTTTCGACCACATTCGATCCCTTCTGGGACATCTCACTGGATCTCGGCGAGACGACAACACATGGCGGCGTTACGCCCAAAACTCTAATCGATTGCCTCGAGCGTTATACGCGTGCGGAGCATCTCGGTTCGGCGGCCAAAATTAAATGCTCCACCTGCAAATCATATCAGGAGTCCACCAAACAGTTTAGTCTTCGCACCCTGCCCAGCGTTGTCTCCTTCCACCTGAAAAGGTTCGAGCACTCGGCGTTAATCGATCGCAAAATCTCATCGTTTATTCAGTTTCCCGTCGAGTTCGATATGACGCCGTTTATGTCGGAGAAAAAGAATGCCTATGGCGATTTTCGATTCTCTCTGTATGCGGTGGTCAACCATGTCGGAACTATCGATACTGGACACTACACCGCCTATGTGCGTCATCAGAAGGATACGTGGGTCAAGTGCGATGATCATGTGATAACAATGGCGTCGCTCAAACAGGTGCTCGATAGTGAAGGGTGAGTTGACTCTCTCGATAACAATATTTATATATCGATTTGAGATAATATAGTATCGTGCAGCTTTTACCTTGTCACCTCTTTATTTTTTTCAATATCGAGAAAATACATCTTCTGATTTCTCGATACTATCAATATTTTGTTTAGTCAAAAATATCAAAATAAAATTAAATTCTTATCGGTACATTATCAATATTGATTTATTTTCAATTAATTAATTTATAACACCATATTTATTTGCGCGTGTTCTTTTTTCTTTACAGTTATTTATTATTCTATCATAAGAATGTGCTGGAATACGAGTGAAGAAATGGCAGCTAAAGCGCGAGCGGAGACAGAGTGCATCCGTTGAGACTGTATCCCCCTCTCTCTCCTCCACCCACAACAAATTACTCACTCAAATACACACGCACGCACTGTGCAAATGCATGTAGCATACACATACACACACATATATAGAAACATAGAAATACAAATATAAAATTACAATTACAAAAACAAATACAAATACAAAAGCAGACAAGGACGCGGCAGCGCTTACAATTCTTAAAATTAATTAATAAAACCATATATTGTTCTTAAGTATTTCCAGCACATAATGCTAAAAACTAAACGAATGCTAAACTAGAAACAAAAATGCTTATGTATGTAAAACACGAAAAAAAAAATCACACTACAAACAAAAATTAATGCATAGCAACAAATTGCGAAGCGAACAAAAAAATATTATTTCGCTCTTCTCTCGTAAAAAACCAATGGAAAACATTCTGATAAAATCGTCGCCGACGTCAAGAGCAGCTATTTGTTTTGTTTATATAGCGGTGGCAATTAATTATTTTCACAACTTGCAGTAAATTAATCTGAATCTTCAATTCACAAAAAGAAATTAACCAAAAGGATATAAAAAAAAATTTAATTTGAACAGCTTGGGCTCGTCCGGGAATTGAACCCGGGACCTCTCGCACCCGAAGCGAGAATCATACCCCTAGACCAACGAGCCAGTTGAAGTTGGTTCGCCCTATTGTATATTTGACTTTGCTGGGCTGGTGTCGTTTGAAATGATTTGTTTATGTGTGTGCGAAGCGCATTCAACACGTGTCAGAAAGAGACAACGATAGTACACTTTGTAGTTCATGTCATTGCTTATTCACGTAGAAGTCGCCAGCAAAGACACGAACCTTATGGCGGAAAACGTACTAATGAAAACGTTATATTACTGTGGCGCCACTTTTGTCTGTTTGCGCCACCTATGGCTTTCAACCGAAAAGAGCAATTTAAAAACAAATTGTAAAAAATCAATTAAAAATTGAAAAAAACAATTTCAAAAAAACAACAAAATCCAAAATTAGGTAATTGAATTGAACAATAAAGTAAAAAAAATATTAAATTACATAAAATAAAGAATTTCATTATAAAGAATAATTTGTGCACGGCACCTTTGGCGATGCGAAGGTAATATATTAATTATTAAAAAAATTGCTAAGATATCGACAAAAATATAACAAAAATTCGTGTGCAATTTTCAAAATTGACGCTGCAATACAAAGGAAAATACCAAAAATAATACTTTTTTTAGAAAAATCCCAAATATGGAAGTCATCCTTTTTCAAATTATTTGGGATTAAGCTGCCCTTACACTGACTGATCAGAACTAGTGTTGGGTAAACACTGCTCATTTGGCTCATAAGCAACTCTGTTTCGTTTACTCACTCATGAGCAACTCAACACTAATCAATCAGACGCAAAATTTCGAAGCGCCGCGTTAAAAAAACTTAAAATCAAACAGATTTTTAATAAAATGGATATTCAAAGAAGCAACAAGAGACAGCCAAAATACTCCTGGTTAGACAAGACCTCTGGAGTTCCTAAGGAGAGTTTCCTTAAAGACTGCATTTGTCAGCGCAAGCGGGGATTAATTAGCTGCTCCAATTGCCTAAAATCGTTCATGGGTCGCATTGGAACTCGCTGTCCAGCTCATCCAGAAGTAATTGCACAATATTGTTTTTAATTTTATAAATAACTGTCCTACGTTTACTTAGATTGCATATCTCATGGATGCTCGTAACTGCGCTTTCTGTGGAGCTCCATCGCAATATCTGCAAATGGATCAGATATAAAACGGTAGTTTTAAATTGAAGATGTTGTGGACAACAGAAAAACACTCGTAAAAAAAATTGATATTTAAACAAATACCAAAAGTTGTGTAAACAAAGAAATGCATAAATAAATACATAAGAATTGTGTATGTATCAAATACATACACACGTATAAAATACTCAAAACAGTTGTGTTATGTCCACTAGTGTGTTATTGTGATGTTTGTTTTGTCATATTCTTTGACTACTCACAGGTTTACACGGAAGCTTAATCTGACTTATGTAATGTTCTTATTGTGTTCCTATGCAATAAAATGCAGTTGTACATGAAAATAATCAGAATTTGTAATATATTTCCCACAATAAAAAAAATACGGTTGGACATGTTTCTCTAAATCAATCACTTCTCGAATTTTAGTGAGTTAAAGAAATCAACTTAACTCGATTTCATTTAAAGAATCTTAACTGTCGTATAAGCTTTGCATATGACGCAGTTCTAGCGTATGTATGGATGCATGTGTGTATTTTGCAGCACTTAGAAGCACCGTTACTTTAAGAATGTTCCATTGCAGTCGTCGCAGCAACTTTCCAGTTTGTAATAATCTGTTGAAAAGTTTATCGTGTGAAAAGCATACTCCTAAAAATTTTTAAATTATCCATTCGAATACAGTTGATTGTAGATGTAGTGCGCATTTAATTTTGCTAGGTTGGCAACTCTTTCTTTCAAGGTAGGCAGCTCTGCACGCGTTTTTTGATCTGAGATTTGATTACTCAAACAAACAATTCGCCATTTGATACGTAAACAAACATATTCCTTATGAGGTAAGAGTTTGTTTAATTTGTGCATTCATGTATGTGTATATGTATGTGTGCTATGAAAATTTGCTGTCAAAAAATTTCATATCATTTTTTGTTTTGTGCTTCTGTGCATTTCTAGCTTGACTTAAGCATAAAAATCAGCTGCAAAAAATCGTTTGATAAAGGAAACACAAACAATAACAATGGGTAAATATAAAGCAATTGTGAAAGTCCCGTTTGTTTTTTTTTATGTATGTATGTTTTGTATGGATTTAGATGTGTTAACTTCAGCGAATTCCAACGCCAAAACGGAGGCAAAGAATGGCAATTATAATGATGCCGATCAAAATAACAACATCGAGAACAACATCAACAACAACAACAAAGTAAACCAGGAGAAGAAGCCGAAGCTAAAATACGAGCTGCCGTCGGATTACAAATATGAGGTGCATAAATGCATTTGTGATCGCCCCCAAAGCGTTTTTGAGTGCGGACGTTGTCATCATTATTTCCATGGCAGGATCAGTGTGCCTTGCAAGGTGCATCCCAGGGTAAGTAACTTTAAGCCGGGTTCGCACTGAGTCACAGACTGTCGCAAACCAATGTCACAATTCAACAGTTCCCGATCGAGCCCAGAGTCACTGTGACTGTAGTCTGTGACAGTATGTGACGCAGTGTGTACACGCTATTGGTTGTTACAAATGAACTTGCATATATTGGATGATTCGTAAATTGCATGTAGGATTGCTTTCTGATGGACTTTTGCTCGTGTCCATACTGCTTTACGTCCACGACGAATGTGATGGAGTCGTCACTTAGTTTGGAGCAAGTCCGTAAAATTGAAGAGGCTCAATTGCCAGACGACAGCGATGAATTCTAGAATCTACATAGATTTAATCGAGTTTGATACTCGCCCAAGACTAATTAGTTTTCTAAGTCGTACATTTCATATGTATATCCAGTAGAGTGCATCGATTTTTTTCACAAAAAATGGTAACCCATTTTCGTAATCTATGGTCAATTCTAAGATGTTTTCACCAAGAAACCATAGTTCTAAAATGAATTCCTGGTCCGCGCTTTTTGAGTTGACAATTCATTTTTTTGAACATTTATATCTTGGGTGTTTATAGTCCGATACTGACAAACTTGATGTCAATACTCTTGTTAGGACCAGGCCTTTTAAAATTAATTAGAGTCAAAGGACAAATTGTCCTTTACACAGGATTTTCGTCCATGGAAGGACGATTTCGCGGTTCGATTATGTCAAGATATATCCTAAAATATTAGCCAGAATTTAATATAATTTTGGCCCAAAGGACATTTTTATCGTCCTTGAACTTGTATTTTTTATTAACAGAAAATTTAAAACGTATTTTATTAAAATTGTATTAAAATATTTTGTAAATTTCTGTTAATAAAAAATACAAGTTCAAGGACGATAAAAATGTCCTTTGGGCCAAAATTATATTAAATTCTGGCTAATATTTTAGGATATATCTTGACATAATCGAACCGCGAAATCGTCCTTCCATGGACGAAAATCCTGTGTAAAGGACAATTTGTCCTTTGACTCTAATTAATTTTAAAAGGCCTGGTCCTAACAAGAGTATTGACATCAAGTTTGTCAGTATCGGACTATAAACACCCAAGATATAAATGTTCAAAAAAATGAATTTTCAACTCAAAAAGCGCGGACCAGGAATTCATTTTAGAACTATGGTTTCTTGGTGAAAACATCTTAGAATTGACCATAGATTACGAAAATGGGTTACCATTTTTTAATTTTTTCGGGCCCATACAAATCGATGCACTCTAATATCCAGTATTATAACCTTCGAGTTAAATGTAATAATAATGTGGCATTATCCATCAAATTTGTTTCTCCTGGTATAGCTCAAATAAGAGTTTAGAGTATAAAACTTAACAAAAATGATTTGGGAAACATCGATTGGGAATATCTTCGATATACTCATTCTGGATAAAGTGTCCTGGAAAAGGTTAAACTTTTATGTTATTTTTAAAATGTATGTTAACTCTTATTTTTAAATTACATGTATTTAAAAAGTTAATCAATAATTAATTTTCAATTTTATTTTTATTTCAAATATTTTTTTTATTATTATTATTTTTCTTTTTTTATAATAGAAATTGAAAATAAAAAGCTCAACAAATTGTTTATTTAAAATGATTAGTTGAATGTAATTATAATGTCTCATTAACTTTTGCATTAAACATAAATTTGTCTTTTTCCACATTTATTACAAACATTAATGTGAAATCTATATTTAAAACGACTGACAATAATTTATGTTCAATTTTTTGTTTAGTTAGATTGAAAAATGAGAGTAATTTATATTTTACAATTTGTATGTTAATAATTATAACCGTTACGGTGCCTGACTAAGACTACAGGAAAACAAAGACAAAATGATGGCTTAAATCAATAAAACAACGCTGTCATCCAGCTAACCAAGAAGACATACACTTGCCCGGGAATCTGCACACCGTTCAAACGTGACATTTATGAAGTGCTCAATGTCGTCAGCAGCTTGCAAAGAAGTTCCACATAAGCTGCAAGGAAGAAAGCAGCTGGTGACACTGCAGCTTGGCATTCTTTGTGGCATGTGGCATATGCGGCAGGAAAAGGAGTCAAAGCAGCTGGTAGCAGCCATGACGCGATGCTAAGTAAGTAAAGTGTTGTTAGTGCTGCATCCATTTAACTCCCTTTTCATTTTTTTTCTTCTCTTGCAGTTCATCCAATTTGTGGCACTCACTCAGCACACGGCTACCTCGTGAGTGGCATTCAATCATGAACTCTACTTTCAGTGAACTCGCTTCCGGGAGTTGCTCAAGATAAGTTAAGAGAACGTAGAGTGCTTTCGTTTAACTTATGCTCCTCGCTTTCATTATTGTAGTGCCATCATCATGCAAATCGTTGAGCAAATGTCCAAGTCGCTGATAACAATTCAATCACTTAAAAGTTCAATCCTTCCCTCGAGTCCAACTGGTTATCTGCACTGCAACGCCGTGCAGCGTACGCTTTTTAGATTTCATCTGCTTCGATTTTTGCTGAAGTTTTCACTTGACTCAACAGCTTGCAGAGCCATTGAATCGACTCCCGTTTGCTGCTTTAGCCAACGATTTGTTCAACGAGTTGCCCTTTGACATTATGGAATCTACTTGCACCTACATATAATAATGTGAGTATAAAGATGTATGAATGTTGACTATGTATTTTGACATCATTATTCATTTGATTTTATTATGCAGGACAAATTCAAGTAGTGGAATAAATAGATCGATCGCATGAATTTGAAGTGCACATTTTGTTATTGGTTATTAAACTCGTTACTTAATGAATAAGTAAAGTGCTATATTGCCTTCGTTGTAATGTATGTAACAGGGAGAAGGAAGTATGTTCGACCCTATAAAGTATATATATTCTTGATTGAAATCAACAGACGAGTCGATATAGACATGTCTACTATTAATAGCTATCATCCCATTAAATCTGAACAAGATCGGACAAACATATAGGTGGTAATGGCTAATTTAAGTTTTTAAGCAATAAAAGTGTCTAAAAGTATGCAATAACAAATATTTCGAAGCGCGACTTTAGTCTTTTCCGCTTGCTTTTAAATTTTTTTAAAAACTGTTAACATTTCTTAATGCAATTGGAAAGCAAAGAGAACTTGATTAGGAGCTAAGATGAACCCTAGAATTAATGGACATTTAACAGGACCTGAAGACACCCGGGAAACTCCTTAACCTCCCATAATATTGTTGTGCATTTGTTGTTTTACTTGCAATAATATTCATTGCTGACTGCAAACTCTACAACCTGTAGAAGGCAGCTGACAGCTGACAGCAAGCAGAGTCTACTTTTTCATTGTAGACCCACTTCAAAAGCAGTTGGCTCCCAAGTTTGTTGGCCCTGACAGCAACAATTGCAACTGGCTGTGGCCTCGTCTCCGGCAAAAGCTACTTCTGTTGTCCTGCGTGTTGTTGCTTTTAGCCTCGGGGACAGTGCTGAGTGAATTGCACAATTGCTTTCATGCTGATTTCGTTTCCCGCAACACTTACAGCCGACAACTTCGTTGCTTTTTGCAAGCCCGATCCTCCCATTTTTAAGTTCTGGTGTCGACGGCGGCGGCCCAACAACTTAACCAAGTATTAGCACTATTTAAGAGCCCGCCAAGCTTCTCTGAGTATTGTATTTAGTTTGAAATAATCTTGGCAATTAGTTTGTCGACTCGGAGAATTTAGCTGCTTGCTTAAAATATTCATGGAAAAGTTGCCACATGACCGGGGCAACAGTTGCTATCAGCTCTCATTTCGCATCCTCCAAGTCCTGCGCTGTCTGTCTGTCTGTTTGTCGGGTTGAAAAATGTACGTTGTTGTTCTTTAAGTACGAGCACCATTGTCAATGCGCCTTTCACATTGTGTCCTTGTGTCCCCTCTCCCCTCGTCCCTCTGCACTTTGGTGCCACTTGGCGTCGCCCAGCTTCCATTATTGAAGTGTGCACTTCCGCTAAATGGTATTTGGGGCAAGCACATAAGCTTACGACGATATAGAACAGATAGCATCGCCCCCAGACCCCTTACAACCGGGCTCTAAATTTTGTGATGTTTGCAATTTTTATGTCAAACAGAGGAGGAGGAGGGTCCTGAAATGACATTGTTCAACTTTTTGTAGGCGCTTTTTATTTGCATTGCTTGTTTAATATGGTCAGTGTTGCCAGTTTGGCTTAGTTAATTATAGTTTAGCTTATTTTAATAAGATCTTAAGAGTCTTGATCCTTTTTGTGACACGTTCTCTGATGTTGTTGTGACTGTTTTTTTAGATAGAAATTTGAATCTTTTTTTTTTTTAATTTCTTATCGAGTTTTTATTATAGAAAACGGGTTTTGGGCATTTTTGGACGAGAGGAAAGACACGTGTTAATACTAGATATTTTTCATAATATTAAATTATCTTTTTCATTAATAATTTTTTGTTAAATAAATTAATATTTGATTTAAATTGATGGCTTACATCACATTATTTAAAGGACTACTCAATTTCACAAATCACAAAATAATCGGGATACATAGTATAATATTATGTATATATCTGATACACACACATTAAATTAATACATTCATAATTTGTTTCTGAATTCTGAGATACAAGTAACTGAACAGTCGATATTTTAAGGATATTGAACGCGGCCATAAATTTTAAAACCAAAATAAATCATATTTTTTTTTTATTTTTCATTTATTTTCTATCTATCTTTAACTGTCAAAATGTTAGCAAATCAGAATATGCTTTAGGCCAGGCAGGGCTGTTCCAGCAATTTGAATTTATCATCTATGCAGTTTGAGATAACTGAAATAATATGTAAATATCAATACATTTCTCCAAATTTTTAACTTTTAAATGAAACTCACCCCATCTGGATCCCATAGCGACGGGACAGACTGCATGCTCTGCCAGTTTCTCCGGTAGGTAGGTAACTTCATTTCGATTCGTCCAAACCAAGGCGTTTCCTTTCTTAGGCTGAACAACGAGTTTAAGCTTGGGAAACACAGTGGCGCCACCTAGCGGCACATTGCTAGCCTGTTTTCGGATATAGAGCATAAATGAAGAATTCTACAATAGAATGGCTTCGATTTGCTTACATAGAATATCATTGTGGCGATGCGTTTGCTGTGACATCGTTCTTGGAAGTCGATCTGTACTGTGCCGGATTTATATTTTGGCTTAGTTATTGTATCTGAGCCACGACAAGCCCACTTGGAATTCCTTGGTAGATAACCACCGATTCCATAGTTAAACAAATGTAAACTTTGATCGTTAATATCCATCCCCAAAATATCCCAAATTCTACGATTTAGACCGAGCTGAAATCTCTCCTGTATACCTTCCAGTGGAAACAGCTTTGCAGTTTCCTTTTCGAAATCCTTTGATGTTTGATATACAGATGCATTTTTCAGGAATTTGATGTCGCTGTCGGACAGCACTTCATGGTAGAGCACGACAAGTGGTTCCTTGTTTAGGGTTTCCATTTTCAGTGGTGTCAGTTGGAGGAAGGGTGAGTTATCCCGAACATAGCGACAAGTCAATTGATGAGATTCACGCTTGGGCCATTGTCCTCGGCATCCACGTTCTAAGGACTTGGGCTTGGGTTTATCTTTAGCTCGTTCCCTAATAAAAATCTCTTCGTCTCCTGCGAGATACTCATCAATAAGTTTCTTGATATCAGCACTGCTGGCGTTAAGCACGAGCTCGTTGAGCATTTTATCTGCCATTTGCTGCCATTCTTTTGGTGTTGTATGCTTAGGTTTCTCTTCCGATTTGTGAACTGTGTAAATTAAAATTTGAAAAGGTTTTAAATTGTGTATTACGCCAGTCTAGCCAAATTCTACAAGTGAGCTCTAGAAAAACATCTATCTCTGTGTTCGAAGCATCGAATATTTTTGTTTTCTAGTCGACGATGACGAAGGTGACATTGTGACGCCAATTTCTATAGCAATTTGTAAATAAATTGACTGACTGCCCACCGCTGTTTTAGGTACTTACTCTCTCTAGCAATTGCCAAGGCATATGCTCGGTACAGTTTCTTGCGCTTTAATCCCAAAACTTGACCATATAATTTTCCATAAGGCCTCTTGTAGAGCCTAAGTGCAGTGCGGAACCAATGTGTGGATCTTGAGTACTCTTTGAGGCTAAAAAGATGACTTCCCAGCGCGAGGCAATCAGCTGAATCGAGGTGAGAACTACACAACGAGAGCAAGAATGAAGAGACTTTTTAACTGCAGACAAATGTCACTTTACTCACTTGTATTGATTGCCCAGAAGCAATCCCTTGGCCATGTGAGATGCCTCCAGGTCATAAAAGCTCTCAATGCGCAGCAAACCATCAATTGCCAAGCGTAAATCCCTTTCACTCGGCACTTTCTCCAGCTTTAATTTCATCTGCTCGATGCTGTCTCGGGTTGCACCACCTTCCAGATATGCCAACCACTTGGACCAGTCTTGCTGCAACCGTCGGAGTAAAGGAAATGCATTTAGTGGATTTGCCATATATTCCTCTTGAACTTCAGGATCGTGCATTGCAGGTCGTTGCAACATTTGCTGATATCTTTAAAATATCCAAAGCTTTTTATCATCTTTTGGTGGATTTTTGCAGCTCTACTTACAGCACTATCATATCCAACTTCTGTTGCATTTCCTTCTCATATCTCTTTAAGTGGCTCATCAGCTCATTTTCCATTTGCAGCAGCTTCGTCATGCTCATAACTGAGCTGCTGTAAAGAACACAAGGGATTTTCATTTCCTCATTGATCTCTTTTCCAAACGCAGACTGAAATATGAAGAAAAACGTGAGTAATAAGTAAAGACACGTCATATTTTAATGTAAGTTCTTTAGTTACTGAAATTTTAGTTGGGATTCCAACTAAAAAAAAAAAACTTTAATATGGATTTTCATGGTTCATACGTGATTTTTACCCTGTTCAGTTTGAAAATGGCTATAACAGCTTTGTATTAATGTTTTTGAAAGATTGAAAAGGGCTCCTCCAACTCTGCATTCTTTTATCTATTTATTAAAACTTTTTAAATTATTTAATTAGTAAAAAAAAACTAATATTCAGGCCTGTTCCGAATTCCGAAAACGAGTAGATTTGCCACAAAACGATTGCTGTTCCGAATTCCGAAAATCGACAATAATTGTCGTTTTCAAAACGTGTGCTTTAGAGTCACCGGTTTTAAAAGTAAATGCCATTAAAGGTATTAAAATAAAAACCAAAAATTATAATAATGTTGAACATTTCTAGAATCATTTTACATTACTACTTCAACTTTAAATAGTTGAAGTATATTTTAAAAGAATTTTTTTTATAAGCATCTCTAAAATATTGCTTGAAAAACAAAACCGAGCATCAATGACTAAACCGAGCTGTTCTGAATTCCACTGTAATTTTTGTCATACGGTCGATTACTTACTGCCATCGAAACGTTTTCGAAACCGAGTTCGAAAAGTAAAAACAAGTTAATTTCGTTCGGAGTTCGGAACAGCAAATAGTAAAACGTTCGTTTTTGTTTTGTTTTTACTTTTTGAAAACGTTCGGAATTCGGAACAGACCGGATTGATTTTCTAGATTGGGTTTTCAATCCCATTTTACAAAATAAAGTCCAGACTCTAAGTACACGTTACATTATTGTGTCTCAATTTAAAAGATTTTATAAAGATTCATTTGTTTTTTAATTTGATCTTTTGGAAAGCAGAGCAAGTTTCAATAGTGTATATCAATAAACATCGGCACTGGATATCTGTTAGTCGAGTATTCTTTTTTTATTCTTTTCAAGCTTGTGTGCTGAGAACGATAAGAGCTAAATAGCGTGACGACTAGACGCACCGTTAAAAATAAACTGAAAAGAATTTGTTCCAATACCACAACGAATATGTTCAAGGCTGTATTTATTTAACAAGAATTTATAGACTTACAAAGACTTTATAGACTTTTAAAGAAATGAATAGGACTTGAAAATGTAGTGGAGTCCTTAAGCCTTGTAGTTAAGGTTTTTCTTGGGGCTGCAGGGCTTGATAAACATTTGAGGCGCCATGTGCAGCCATTTGGTGATTGCTAAAATTAAATTGAAATATCATTAACTCAAATATAAGTTAATTTTTAGTTGTGTAGACTTACTCCATCTGGAACCGACAATAACCGGGCATACAGAGTGTAGAGACCGCGGATCTGGGGTGCCATCATCTAATATGTTGTACCAGAATAGAGAGTTACCTTTTTGGGGTTCAATCGCAACCTGTAGCTCGGGAAAGACAGTGTTGCCACCTTGTGGCACATCGCCAGTCTGTATGAGATTAATATAAAAATATATAGATAAATAGGTACAGATATAAAGACAGATAAAGTCCAGACTATGTACTACTTACATAAAATATGATGCTACCCATCCGATCGCCTAATCCATCGATGCTATTTTTGTTGATTCGATTCCCATACATATAATCATAATGTGGTTTGAAGTAGTTGCCCAGACCGTAGTTTGCCACCTGAATTGCAGGAAACTCGCTAACATCCAATCCTGTCATGTCCGTAATTCTTCGATTTATGCGCTCCACAAAGGGAGTTTTCTTTCTTATCCATGCAGCGCGAGCCACAATCTCGACAGATTCAGTTTGATCCTCGACTTGGGCCCCTGAGAATGCATTAGACAAGTTAAACGTCTGAAGTTTCATTTCTTCTATTTCATGATCGGATATCACATTGTGATACATGACTATATATGGATCATGGTTGATTTCCTCCATTTTGAGTGGAGCCAATCGCAGAAATGGAGTCGTTGTAAAATTGTAGCGACAACTGAGATTGGTTTTCTTTTTGAAGTGACCTCGACAGCCCAAATCATGATTAGTGGTTGGTGGCTTATTCATCTCTGCTTCCTTTAGAAATTCGTCTACATCCTGTTCAAGTGACCGTCTTACGTACTTCTCCAAATTAATTGAGCTCATCTCATGTAAAATATCATCGGCCGCAGCTTGGCGTTCTTTATGACTGAGGAAGGGATTACGAATTTGTGATGCTGGGGAAATTTAAAAGATTATAAGTATTTTGCATCTAAAGAAGACTTTTCTCAACACATTGAATTAAGTGTCTGCTTTCTTTTTCGAATAAATATAGCAATTTAAATATATGTACTTACCGTGCATTTGACACGCCATGGCATACTTGCGTCGCATTCCTGCACCTGGCTTGCCAAGTGCCTCATTGTATACCTCGGAGTTCGGTTCGTCCTTTTGCTTTATAGCTTGACGATACCAGATGGCCGCCCTGGTATAGTCCCTATTTTTATATTTGTGATTGGCAATCGCCAAGCAGTCACGCAAGGACAGTTCTTTGCTAAAAAATAGTTTAAGGGATTAACTATATTATTTCTCTTTTAGGTACTCACTTGAATTCTTTATCCTGGAGTCTTCCTTGGGATATGTCCACGGCTTTCAGGTCATAGGTCTCTTCAATGCGACTGAGACCTCGAAGTCCTTCCTGCATATCCTCAGCAGTCTGTTTTCTTTCCAAAAGTTTCTTCATGGCATCCAGTTCATCTATGGGGTAACAATAACTCATTAAACTAAGTAGTAAATTCCCATAGAGTATTACATTTGCCGGGCTTGGTTTTTGTATAGATCTGCAATCTGATCCAATCTTCGCGCAGACGTCGAAGAAGACTGAATGCTTTCAGAGGATTCGAAATATACTTGTCTTTATCCGCTTGGGTTGTATAAGCCTTATGATCGATTGTTTTCAAATGTCTAAAGAGAATTCCATTAACACTTCTCTCTTCGACTTCAGCTTGAACTCACAGTTTTAGCGTATCCAATTTTTCCTGTAAAGCATCTCCATAGCCTTTCACATGCACCATGAACTGTTTTTCCATTTCCAAAAGTTTCAGAAGTCCCACAATAGAGCTGCTAAAAAGCTCATCGTTGGGAAACTTGGGGTTTCTAATATCGCTACCATAGGCCAAGACGAGCAAACTAATAAAAATCAGGTGAAACTTCATTTTCTACACTTGTGTATCGCCTTGATTTTAAACTGGAAGTGTTATTATGTGGAGAAACTGTGAGTATATTTTAATACAAATTTACCACGCTGAGCCTGTAACGATTTACATATTGATTCCGTAAAAATGCAATTCGTCTTAAATAAGGAATTGACCTTGAAAAATTTCAAAATGTAGGTTTTAAAAATTAAAAAAAGGGTTGCAAAACTTTACAAATAGAAAATAATTTGCCAACGTTTATTGAGAATTAAATGGAAAATGTGTTGAAACGCAAAGTTGAATAATTTGATAAGTTGCTAAAATTTAAATAATGTCATATAATTGTACAAACAAATGACGTATTTATAGGAAAAATTAAAATAAAAATTACGGGATTATGTGCAGTTTATCATTGTTATGAATAAATGTATTTTTTTTTTTGTTATTTTTTTGCTTTGCAGTTGACCAAAACTTTTAAAATTTAATAATAATTTTATTGATTAATATGAATTAAATATAAACTGAAAAGATAAGAATTAATAAATATTAAAAGTGTTAAAACAAATAAAATATTCAAATAAATAAAGCCAGGCAATTAGTAATTTTCGTAATTTCGAACAAGAAGTTTTAATGATAAGATTCCACTGTATTCAACAATATTTTTTAATTCTTTATATATAGAAACTTGGAACATGCTTCAAGACAACATTTGTGATACTTCGGGAAGCCATTTGACTAGAGCTAAAAGTAGCATAAGTTAAGTTATGTTAAGCAGATGGAGGTCAACTCACTCCACTTGGATCCCACCAGAACGGGGCATGATGCGTGCTTAGTTCTATAATCAATTCTTCGCTGATCGTTCAAATTGTGCCAGAGCAGAGCGGTGCCTTTTATGGGCTTGACGGAGAGTCTTAGATTGGGGAATACTGTGGCGCCACCATGTTTCACATTACTTAGCTAAATGGAACAGATATTGGATTGACGGATACGATTATATTTGATAACTTACGAAAAAGATTATGGACGTCGAACGATCAACATGTTCCGGCTGAAAGATTGAAGTTATATGTCTTTTCCTCTACTCTCAGATTTAATTACTTACCCGTTTATTATCTGAATGCAATTTAATGTATCCACCCAGACCATAGTTTATAAGCAGAAAGTCCTTGTTCTTGCCTATTTGCATGCCTGTCAAGTCCTTAATCCGATTATTAAGCACATTATTCACTTCCTTCTCCAGGATTACGTATTTCATGGAGTTTTTAGGATATTCGGAACGATCGTGCCTTAATGTGGATAGATCTATTGCCTTCAAATCTTGAATTTCGCTATCGTAAATGACATCGTGAAATAGAACTACGTAGGGATCCAGACTAAGAGTTTCCACTTTAAGTGGTGCCAGTGTTAGAAAATGTGAAAAATTGCGTAGGTAATGACAAGTCAAGTTAGTTGAAGCTGGAAACTGGTCAGCACAACCAATTATAACGGGAGTTTGAGGATACTTTACAAACTGAAAGAAAACCAAATTCTTATGTTTAAATATATAAAATAAAAATTAAATGTAATCTACCTGGGTTTTAGTTTTATAATAAACAGCAGAGTTCTCCACAGCTCGTCGTTGTACCCATAAGTCAACATTAGAGTCTGCAATTTTGTTTAGCAAATTTAAGGCATCCACACTATATTCTGTTGACATGAAAAGTTCGTATAATCATTAGGGACTATAGTAGTAAAACTTAATTACTTTTCATGGCAAGAAATTTCGCATAATATCCGTAAACAACAGACTCTTTTAGATTGTAAACAATCTCGCATAGCTCGTCATGTTTAATGTTGTCGAATAGTTTGATAGACTCTTTATACCAATCAAAGGCGTATCCGTGCTGTTGAACTTCTAAGCAAAAGTGAGCAATTTTAAGGGTTTCCAGCACAGTTAGTTGGGAGCTGTCGAAGATAGTTTCTATATAAAAAATAATGTAGTATGCGATTTATTTTATAAATACTTGTATTGCCTGCCATCGATTAGACCTTTGGTTAGATTAGCCGCATCCAGTTTGTAGTAAGATTGCAGATGTAAAATAGCCATTATAGCATCCTTGAGATCCATTTGCTTAGGTGCCTTTTCTTTAGCCAGTCTTTTAATATTCTCGACATGATCTCTGCCTTCTGGTTGAGACATGTACAGCTCAAAATAACTCCAATCTTCATGCAGGCGTCTGATTAGCGAAAAACTGTTCAAGGGATGAGCAACAAATTCTTCAGGATTTGACTCCCATTCAGTCTTCTTGGAGCTCTCTTGATCAAGGAAACTGTGGAAAATATTAAATACAAATCTTTATTTTATGCGAATTTTATTGCTTACCTTTCGATTGTATTAATCTTCAACGTTAAAGCTTTTGTATAGCCTTCTAGTTCGTCTATGAATAAAGTTTCCAGATCAAGCAGACCTCTTAATCCCGCCACGGACATGGCATAATCTCTCATCTCGCTCTTTAGACAAGTGACAAGAGGTAAGAGGAATAAATATAGCAGCATTTTGTTAGTTTTGGTTAATACCACAAAGAAATAAAGAGTCTTAAAGTTTGCTTGATTTAGATGCTATTTGAACGTGAGCATTTTTTTTTATAATATTTTTAGTGTTGATTAGCCATAGTCAAGGTCTGATTGCCGTGAAATTGATGATTTCCACCTAGGCGGATTCGCTGAAAACATCTTTATATTTTCATTTACGATTTTTTGAATGGAGTTTAATTTATTCAAGGAGAAAAACAAAGAATTTGCCAAAAATGTTCTCTCAATTTTCCACTATGTGATTGATTTTAACATTTGGGAGTGAATAGAAGGGAACAGTTTTCTGTAAAGATTTCTTTAAAATAACTTTTTAGCAGATAGAGAGACGTAGGTAAATGTTTTCAAACTGTTTTCTTATCATATTCCTTGGGGTGGAATACACCACGCATGGTTAAATTATTTATTTATTTTTATTTACTTATTAAATGCTTACTAAGAGAACTCAAAACAATCAAGATTACCATAGGAGTATAATTTAAAATTTTGAGTTTGAATAAATTATAAATAATTTAAGCTTAAAACACAATTAGTATTATAGTAATATTAAGTAATAATATCTAACTAACTAACTAATCTAACTAAGGAACTGAGGAATTGGAAAAAATCATACAAAACCATATCAGATCAATAAATATCAGTTTTGTTTGATACGGGCTAAATAGTTGAAAGTAATAATTTAAATAATGGGGAAAAAGACCCTGAGTTGAAAACGTGTATCGTTTCATTACCAAAATATGTACTACTGAATATTCCGTGAAGTAACATCTACTAATAAGGCCTCTCAAATCTAGCATAAATTTGTCATTCAGTCAATCACTCAGTCACTCAATATGTAGTCTGATTTATAATGGCGAGACATTTAAACCTAGTCGAATTGCAAATTTACAGCTGCTGGCAATGTCTGTCCAATGGATATTTATGCGTCCAGGATCTTTGTCACAGCTGTTGGTCCTTGCCGTCGTCATCATGGTCTGCCAATTCCGACACTCTGTCCCTCTGGCAATCTCTCAATTTCATTCGAATCAATTCCTCTTCAATAAACAAATAACATGACGTAGGTGTTTGGTCTGGAGAGTGTCTGATTGCCCCGTGGCAGATAATCTCATCTGATATGTTATTAAAGTACAATGTCCTTCTTTGTCTTGATGTGTGGCGAGACCAAGTCAGCTGATTAGTAAAAAGTAAATTCAAGATTATTTCTATATTTCCCCAACCTCGAAAGTTATTAATTTAGCTTTTTTCTTTTGCTTGACAGATGCCCGAACACATCAGAGAAGCGACTTTGAGATGGATGTCGTGTGCGAGCACTTTCTTTGAGCTATTTTTATATGCGAGTTCGAGTAATTTTCCTTATATACCCTGTTTCTTAAAGTTGCTTCAAAGGGTATGTACGTACTCACAGTATGTTCAGGGTATTCACAAGTTAATCCCTTCCAATTCCAAAATTATTTTCCTTAATAAGAATCTACGTTATATATTCTTTGATGGATGGATACAGCATATTTCACTCTTGTCTATAGGGTATTTCCCAGGGATTAAAACCGATACGAATATTAGTTTCAGTTACAGTTTCGGTTATGTTCGCATTTAGGTTTTAGGTTATCGGTTACGCAAAATCTTTAAAACGGTGAACCGGTTATTGTATGTTTCGGTTTTGAAATAACTGTACGGTTTCGGTTCACAAAAAAGAAATCTTTGCAAAAATAGAATTATATTAATAATGTAATAATTATAATTAAAAAGGCATCACTTTCTTAATGCTTCATTTAAACATTTATTTGACATATTCTTCAGTTTGATGTAGTTTAGTTACATTTTAACAATTTTAATATTTCATTTAACAAATTTATTTTATTTGCGCTTAATCGGTGCTATGAAATTTTTCAATATTAAGAATTAAAAATAATTTTATTTTTGGATGTATGAAAAACCGAAATTAACCCTTATAAATGGGACAGTTACTAATCGGTTATTTCGGCTTACAGAGTTTCGGTTTTAAGGTTTCGGTCAAATGAAAATATTTTTTTTCGGTTACGGTTTCAGT
Organism: Drosophila limbata; assembly: GCA_963924055.1. NCBI lineage: Eukaryota > Metazoa > Arthropoda > Insecta > Diptera > Drosophilidae > Drosophila > Drosophila limbata. The sequence goes on from OZ001354.1 coordinate 22,104,517, forward strand.
TACGGTTTTAAATTAGGTAGGTTAGTTTTTTAATCCCTGGTATTTCCTCGTTCACTTTAAATTCGAGCACTTAAAAAATAAGTAAAAGGGTATATTTATTTGTTGAAATATATGTTTCGCGAAAAGTCTCCACACGCACATTTTTCAAGATACTACGCTTTAATACGTTAACTATGTTACTATAATCACCTATTATCTTACTAAACAAGACCGGGCAAACAGAAAGGTGGTAATGGCTAATTTAAGTTTTTAAGCATGTAAGTGTCTAAAAGCATGCAAATAAAAATATTTTCAATGTATTTAAATAGGTAATGGGTATCCTATAATCGGGAACTCGACGATAGCCTTTCCCGCTTGTTTTTATCTATTTTTTATGTGCAAGCATTTCGCTTTTTTTATTATATTTCTGTCATATGCCAATTAAATTTTGTTTATCATTGCTTTTCTTTCTCCCATTTTCTTTGTGCCGTTGACGCAATTTGTTGTCGTGGTAGCATTAAGCTGATGAAGAGTTCAAGTGGGAGGAGAGAGAACATGAGAAAGAGTGGGAGTGGGAGTGGGAGAAAGTGCTACCAGTTTGAATAAATGTGTTTATTATTTTGCGGATTTGCATCAACTTCAATCAAAAGCAACAGCGGCAGGTGAAGTTTATTTGGAAAAAATCTGAAATTGCATGTGGCAAGTTTGGTGTCTGCCACAACATGTGGCACTTACTCAATCTCACATGTTTTTCTATCGTTTGCTGTCTGAGCTCTTGCACTCTTTGCACTGCTTACTTAAATGATTATCTTTCTATTAAAGCAGCAACAGTTTTGTATGATTTCTGATGCCAAGAACTCTTTACGAAAAACTGTTTTCCTTCACTCGGCGTGTGTGTGAGTGTAACAATTGATTTTGATTTCGTCTTGGCTTGGTTTGCCTTTAAATAGCATTGAGTTACGACAATAGAAAATGCCAAATGAAAATGAAAATGGAATAGAAATAGAAATGAAAATACCCTGTCGCATTCTCCTTTTACCCCGCACTCAGTGTTTTTTTCGGGGCATTATGTGCGGCGCTTCATTTACTTTATGTCTTTTGTCTGCTCTTTATGTGAACATGGCTACAATTTGAATGAGCTTCGTTCGGTCTTTGACTGGGCGTTGCATTTTTATGGTTACCCCATGCTACATACTCTCGTACTGCCCAGCTGGCCCCATCCCTTCAAGCATCGACTCTGCTTTTATTTATTGTATGGCTACTTGATGAGCATTTGCTGAAAACGTTTTATGGCCCATGTGCCAAATTCTACTCTTGTCATTCTACGCGACATTCGACCATCAATCATCGATGGCAGTCGCAGCATTTCAAGTGAAATGCGCCTTTAATATATCTCTTGTTTTCTGTTACATAGTATACGCATAATGTTTAAGATTTTTATAGAGCAAAGTCTTTTATATATACTGTCGCACTTTCCTAAATCGAATCAGCATTATCCAAAGAACAAATTTAAATTGTGAACTCTACGAATTGTAGTTTTCTTTATTTTAAGTTAGAGAAAATTCGATTTATAGAAGTTCAATTGTAATAAATAATTTTGTATGTCCATTAGTATAATTTTAAGACTAGTTATTTGTCCATCTTTCATTATGATTATGTCCATTTAAATAACTAAAGAGCTAGGGGCATCAAAAATTTATGTATTTGAAAAAATACAGAGGTCTATTAATTTATTATTTTATTTTATTTAATATGGCAGTGGGAAAAGGTTAAGTATCTTTAACAATAAATCTTGAATTAATTGTATTTCAGTTGTGTGTGATATTGGCTTGCTTACAGGGTATATCTACGTCAAACACTCTCCTTGACACATCGCGCCTTTGCTTGTCATTATTATTATTATTATTTTTTCTTTTTTGGAACACGCATTTATGAACTGCTTACAAATTGTTAGCGCGTTCAGAACACGAAGTCTACTTAAACTGGCCCTGGGGACGTTAAACCTGTTGGACCTCCATTTATCACAGATGCCGGCGAGTGCTCAAAACGGCGGAACTAATGTGTCCAGCGTCACATTTGAATTATGTATGAACGCGCTAAATTATGTTGCGGGGCTGTATGTGTGCTGGGCATATACATATGGATGCCAGTGTAAAAGTGGCGGCGCGTAAATTCCATTCGATTTAGTGAAACAGCTTCCAGGACGACGACTTTGACGTGGGATGACAAGTGATTTCGTTTTGCAATTTATTATCTAAAAATTGCAAAAAAAAAGAAAATCAAGATAAATTGTTATATGTGTTTTAAAATATCCCGTTTTCCGTATGATTAAGTGTGATTCTTTGTGGGAAATATTTTAAACTACACATTATTCTTTAAACTAAAATACATCGACTGAGAATTAAAAATCGTAATTTAAAAAAAATTTATTGGCCAAATACAAATCGGTTAACTTTGTACTTTTGCTGTTAATTTTAAGCCAGAATTGATGGGCCATCATATTTAGCACTTGTTGTCCTTGTTGCCTCGCAATGGCTATTAAAACAATGGCCAGTCTCTGTTTTCGTCTAGGCCATCGTCGAGCCGTCGTTATCGGCTCGCATTACGTTTAATGATTTTGTGCGCAATACCCTGTAAGCAAGTGAATTTTAAAATCTGAGTATATAAGCTATTGTTGCACAACTCAATTCTCTTGGAACCGAATGGAATTCTGTCCCTGTCAGGAATTTCTTTAGTCAGTTTATGGACCGTGCAACTCAGGATTGCGCAGTTGATTGCATCGATTTAATCATTCGATATTTGGCTTTGATTGACACTTCCAAATGTTCCGCTCACGTCTCACTGAATTCAACTCAATACCCGTTGAGAGTTTGACCTTAAACTTAACGCTCTATTGAAATGCAAAAGTTGTGCAAAAATCTCAAGTGAATATAAAAGTCATTTCACAATCAGTCGATGTCCATTTGATGCACTTCAATCAAATGAATATTGCTCGATTTCACAATTTTCAATAACATATTTCTCATTTAACGGTCGCTTAATTAGCATCTGCTCGCAAGGCAAAAATAAAAACAAAAAAGTGGAAAAAGATAATGGGAAACTCGCGTTGATATTTTCCACTGTCGCTTGCGGACAACGAAAAAGCAAAAAATGCTATTAAAAGTGAACACAAAGAGCTCTTGTTATTATATTCAGTGTTAAACTTTTCACTAGCGTTAGTAGCATACTCTGGAAAATACGCAAAAAATATTTAAGTAATCACCTGATGTTCTTTAGCTTTAATTTTTTTTTATAATGATAAACCTAGATTCTGCTTGTGAAATTTGTTTGTTTAATCCATTAGAATTTATATCATCAAGTCGAGAAGATGATATCGACCAAGTGTTCGCTGCCAGAGTTGATAAACATACGTCTGTTTCATTTTCCATCACTTTCGCCAAAACTTCTGGAGACAGGTTTTCGAATTCCTGGCGGATATTCTCTCGACTTCAAAAGTCTGTAACGGTTAAACCGTGTGATCTGGCCGGCCAGTGCAAATCTAAAAACGAAAGATTAAGCGGTAATAATACATTATTACCCCTATTCTGCGTTCTTGCGTGCCTTCGTATATTTCTTTTAACTTTAATTTCCATTGCCAATTCTCACCTCTTTTTTAATTTTGTTAAGTCTCCGGTCTAAGTCTTAATCATTCAAGTTTAATGTACAAACGTGTGCGAAATAATAAGAACAATATTGAACTTAAGGAGGGATTGACTCTTTCGCCGAGCAATAATCTAGTGGATCATCAATGAATAATATAGCTATAGAAATGAGAGAAGCTGTGGACAGTTGTGACCAGAAGAAGAAAATACTTGGAAGAATACTCCTATCTCCAGATGCCGCGTTCTCATAGCCTCTATAAAGTCCCGATGTGTCTAAATGATCCGAAAAAAGGGTGAAGCCCACTTATGCTAAATGAAGGCAACTAAGTGTATACTTATAAATTGTTAAAACTTATGTAGAAAACGACAATCCTTTATTTTCTCACTTTGTTCTTATTATTTCAAACACCTGAATTTCGACTTAACCCAACAAAGTTGACATTATAAAAGATAAGGACATCGCAGGACTTGAATTCTTTTAGGATATACATAGCTTAAAATGTGAACTATTCAAACAATATAAGGGTTTATTATAATTATGTTTTCTTAACACCTTTTTTTACCAAATTAATTTGTCTCATATGCTGTTCTTATTATTTCGCACACGTATGTATATCTTGAGTCTTCTTTTTTTTGCTTTGGGGTGTTTGTTGTTGATTTTACTCATTTGCCTTCTTTTTGACTCTGAAATAAGTTTTTTTATTTTTTTTAAGCGCAAGAGAATGTCGTGAACCCAAATTATATCGATAATCAAAGCTCTCAGCTAGAGATTGCAACATCTAATGTTAAATGCCAATTAAGATAAAATTTCAAAAGAAGTTTAAATATTTCCTTTTAAATTTGCCCTATATCCAGCACTTATTTTTCGAAATAATAAAACTTGTAAATGTTTTTGAATAGTTTTTTTTATTGATATGTAATTCTTAACTTAATTTACAGGGACTGCTGAGCTGGGAGTTGCTGATGACCACACAGGGACCATGTTGGACCTGGACGGAGCTCTTGCTGCGCCAATCGCATTCGATGGGCACAAATTGGCCCTTCCGCATGACCGTCTTGGGTTTGGTGATGCCGTAGCAGGCGTACTGGAAGACGCTGCGGGAAATGGGCAGACACTGCTCGTAGATCTCAATAATGTCCGGATGAATGCTGTCCACACTGAAGTCCTGGCCACAGCGCAGTTGCTGATGGATGTGCAGGCGACTGCGGCACTTGAACTGAGTGCGACAACGACGGCACTGCAGAGGAGATCGGGATTGGGATCGGGATCGGGATCGGCTGGAACTACTGCTGGATGCAATTGGAGTCTGCAGTTCATGGAGTCGCTGAAATTGTCCTACGATGTTGTTCAGTATGAGAAAGTTCTTGTTGGGCTGCTGTTGCAGCGTCTCGCTGATGTGATAGGGCACCACATAGAGCTCCTTGGTGGTCTGGCATTGCTGCAGGCCGTAGAGATTAACCCGCATGTTAGAGGGGAAATAGCCATGGCATTCCCGCTGGTGCTTCACATATGCTGCCCGTAAGCTGGCCAGCTCTGACTCGCTGGTGTTGCTGCTGCCCGAAGAAGCGGCCTCGTGACGCAACTGCAGAGGCAGGGGGAGATCTAGGGAGGAGCCTTCCGATTCGTTGCTGTCATCACGTATACGTTTGAGTTGAATGCGCATCCGGGTGATGCTGCATTCGTCGAGTCCCACATTGTGACTGCTGGCCAGATAATTCTCAATGCGCTGTGTGATCATCTCGTAAATGACGCTGACACATTCCTCAATGTCGTAGTGATGCTGGACGCCCAGAGTGCCGCTCTGGAAGATGTGCACCTGGTCGAGCACAGTCACATAGCAGGCCAGATTAAACTCCACCCGCTGGCTGCCATTGTGGAACATCCAGCGAAGCAGCTCCGGCACCGCTCGGGCACAAGTCTCGGCCATGAAGTGCTCCAGCTTATCCTTGGCACTCTCGTCGCAAATGAAGAAGGTTTCAATTTGACGAGCCTCGATAATATCGAGCACTGCCTGCTGTTGTTTGCTCAACTGCGGACGCTGCTCCTCGCCACGTTGCAGCCAATGCTGGCTCGGAGGCTCATCGGCATCGATGCTGCTGTAGCAAGTGCTGCACTCATGCAGCTGCCCATCCACTTGCCACTGATGGTGGAACGTTTGCTGGTCACCCACGCTGCTGAACACAAAGCTTGAAATTGGCTCCTCGTCGTGCATGTTTTGGAATTGGAATTGAAATTCGATTGATGATGTGATGTGTCTAGGACAAGATTGCTTGGCTGACTGATGTGTTATGCCCTCTGGACACGGGATTATATACCATATCTGCTGAGCAGCTTACAGGTATGCGCCTCTTTTGGGTGCAGGTAGCTTCAGGGGCAAATCCTATGCAGCTGCATGCAACAACAGCTGCACTTTGGGATTTCCCATTTGGCTTTATGGCCCGTAATCCCCTTGACTTTTGGCAGGCCTCAAGTTTCCAGGCTGAACAGCTGTCGCAGAGCAGGTCATAAAGCAGTAGGTCAACTCAAAAAGGATTCAGGCTGTAAATTTATGCTAGCTTTAAAATGGTGGGTAGAAAAGTGTGGTTGACATCATCATCTGTTCTTTTAAGCCTTTTCATTTGTTGTCGATGTTGTGGCACGCAAACAAAGTGGACAATGACCAACCAGTTTGTGGCAAGTGATGTGACAATGGCCGTGTGCCACGTTCTCCAGCGAATTACTTTTAATGGCAAGTTGAAGCAGAGTGGAATGTGAAGGACACACTGCAGTCACTTCATTTCCTCTTCCGCTTTTTACGTTCCATTGTCTGTCGCTTTTGCTCGCTATTTAATTCGCTCTCTCTTGCTTCCTCTATATTTTCCTCGTTCTGCTTTTAAAGGCAGCGCCACAAATAAAATATGCTTGAAAATTAACAAAGGCAATTAGAGGGCACTTAAAGCTGCAACTTCCAATGATTATTTGTGCTTGTTTTCCTCTTTCGTTTCCTCTCAAACAAATTTTCTGCCTTTTATCTCTGCACAATTTTCATTGTCTGCTATTTGATCGCACATTTTAAATTACAGTTGTATTAGTTTAGTCACAAAGAAGGCTACAGTTGTCAGAAAAAGAAAGTATATTTCCTTACATTATTATTAATTATTAAGTAAATCTAATCGTTGTTTATAAATAATTATTTATTTTTATTTAAATTAAACTTCATTATTTTTATTTTATTTGTTTTTTTTTTTTTGTCAAGCTTAAAGCAGCAGATACAACAACATAATTTTAAATTAAACATTAAAATTAAAACAATTTTTAGTTGGAAAATAAATTTAATTTAAAAAAAATGTGTAATTATTTTTAATAATATGTAAAGAAGACATAAATATTTTTATTTCATATTTATTTATGCAAAAATTATAATTAATATTTCGAAATTATTTAGAAGTGAATTTAAATGTCGTTGAATTTATCTAATTCACTTTTATTTATGCAAACATTTTTGGCAACTGGATGCCCGAGTCAACAATGGCAACGAGAAAAGAGCATTGGGCACAAAGTTAATTAAGGCATTGCCCTGGTTTTCGGAGGGGGCGTGGGCCGTTGGCGCCTGCCAGTTGCCAGCTGCCAAATGCAGCGAAACAAAAGGCAACCGCCAACAATTCTAACACTTGACTAACTGGCCAACTGTCCAACGGAGTGACTGCAGCAAAGTAATCTTTTGAATACATATAGTAAAATGAAATATGTGAAGAATATCTAACTTGCGGACGATTGAATACCCTTTTATTATATTGTGGCTGCTAGTTTGTTGGCATTCATTTTTGGGTCTATTGGCGATAAATGCAACCTTAAAGAATTTTTCTTACAAAAAAACATTTTACAATTAATCGCTATTATGGTAGCTATAGGATATAGTACTTCGATTTTGATAAACATTATTCAGACAATATAAAAATAAGTTAGTTTTAGCCAACTTGAGGTCTAATAATGTCATTATGACACTAAGGAAAAACAACATTACTAGACGTCAAGTTGACTTTAAATAATAAAATATTCTGGGGTGCCACAGAAATCGCTTTTGGTTGAATTTGACTTCAATTTGTATGAAATTTATGTCAAATTCAAGCGAAAGCGATTTCTATGGCATCCCAGATTATTCCTAAGTAATCCATGTGAATTAGTTGCCCGACTTAAATTAAATTTTTTGTATCTTTTTGTACGATCTTTCGGATTCAATAATAATTATAAGATAGTGAAAATTATACTTATAAATAGAACATTTTATAATCTTTTATAAATGTAGCAATTAAATATTTTTAAGGTTCTATTTGGCTCTTAAGGTTAAAAGAAAAACTTTCTTCTACATTTTGTCCAATATTCTGAAGTAGTAAAGGTGACACGAGCTCATCAACCTATCCAATAATTAAATTTTCATTATTATGTCTGACACACATTTCGTGACAACACAGGAATACCCTCCGACAGTCTAAAAGAAAAGTAAACTTTCAAATGTAATGAAGCCCTTTGACTGCTACAAAAGTAAAGTGCCAACAATTGTTTGCCTTTCTTTCAGCTGTGCAACTCAATCGTGCCGTCCTGTGGCATCAAATCGCTCAAAATCAAATCAGAGTTAAGTGTGAAAACGTTATTTGCTATTTACCACTAGCTCGCCATGGAACCTAATGCCAACTGCCAACGGTTGAGCAATCGAATCGAATATGAATCACAGCAGCATAAATATGGCTGCTGGATTGGAGATTGGAGGAGTTGACAAGCGGATAGACCACAACCGGACAACCGACGAAGATAGTGTTCCATTATGAAATGTATAATGCAGCTTGTCATACTTTCTTTTCAATCGCTTTTATCGGTGTTCTCGTCACCTGTTTTTTTTTGTGTATTTGTCAAGCTGCTTAAGAGTTTGCCTGTGGATGATAGGATGCTGCCAGGTGGGCAACTCTTCCTGTTTGAAACTGCAGTTTAAAGGCAGCAAATGCTTTCTTTTCTTTTTATTATTTTTACTCCTTTGCTCTTACTATTTTCTTTTATTATCGCCTCAATGTGTTGACATTTTGTGCTTTCTCTCGAATTTTTCAACATTTCTCCTGCTTGGTATCCTTTTCTTGGTATCAGTTTAAATCTCAGTTGGGACACATTGTTGACTCCTGGTCAGTTGTGGTTTAAAACCGAAAATCTTTTAACCTTTCCCCCAAGCTGACTTGGCCAAAAGTGAACTAGTTGAGACTTTAATTTCTTTAAGGGAATTTTACGAATTTTATTTATTTTTAAAGTTTAATTTAATGTTCAAAAAAACTTTGTCACTTTTTCTATTCGGCCTACGTAGAAAATGAATGAAAAACTTAATACTGCCGGGCTGCTGTTGCAGTTTTTGTTAAATTTGATATTCATGCAACTGAAACTACAACTCAAATTAAAGTTAACAAGATGCGGAGGAAGCTGGAGAAGATGATGAGGAAGAGCGACAACAATTCCCGAGGCGTCTGGCTAAGAAATTGCCATAAAAAGAAAACTTTGGCTGTCTCAATGGCAAAAGTCGACAACGTTGTCGTCGTCCTGGTCGTTTGCATGCGTAATTCAAGCAATCTACAGACGTGCCACAGACTGAGGTGAGTGTTGTGAATAGCAGCATGCAACGGGAGGTGGCAACTTGCGGAGGCGTTGACATTCACCAGGGCCGCAATTTGTCAGCCAGCTTCGCCCAAGTTAGCAACTAAATTCTATACTTTCCTCTTGATCTTCATCTTTCCCTCTTTCTGTGAGTTCTTCTCTCTTTCTCTCTCGCTTTGTGTCGCATGCAAATTATGCAAATTTAGCTTTCACTTTCTAGCTGAATAAGTGCAAGGTCAACATATTTGCGCCCTTTTCCTTTATGCAACTGCGTCAAAGGCGAAGCAAAAGCAGTTGAGTATTTTAGTTTAACAAATACCCTGTAAAAAAAAAAAAAAACAAAAGCAATGCAGCTAAATTTTCCTCAGCAATTTACTTCAATTAACTACCGCAATTAAGTTAAAATATTAAATACAATACAATATAATTAAATAAAATAAATAAATAATATAAAAACTATGCGATTGTAATTATGAAATTATTTCAATTGTGTACTCAACAACGATTGTGACTAGTGCTTTAAATATTAGTTCAACTTGTAGCGATTTAAGGGTATATTTAAGTTCATCTTAGCTGTTGGCAGCAATTAAACGACTTTAGAAAATGATGTCGTAGTCAAAGATTGACTTACTCATCTCAGCTCGTTTGACAGCTGCTGGGATGATAATTAGGTTGACAGAGTTCGTAAATATTCACAGACAGATACTCATGAATGTATTGCAACAGTCGCACAGTCTGTTAAATGCAATTTTACGGAGACATTTTCCATTTGAATAAAGTAAAAAAGCAATGTGATTATTCAACATTAAGTGGATTTCCAAAGGAAACACAAATGTTATTCATAATTTTGAAAAACTTTGTGAGAGTTTTAAGTTTGTTTCAACTTTTAAATTTGCCACTTTGTTGTTTTCTTGCTAATCTTCTGAATAATTTGCCAGGCTTGCCACTTGCATATTTAGAACGCTTCTTCCGCTTGGCCTTTCCCCCAACCATGCAACTAGCCCATTATTCATGCAGCATTTGGAGGCCAGTCCAAAGTGTGTGGCAAGTGTGGCAATTAAATTGATTGCATTTGATTTAAATGCATTTCATGGATGCTCGATTGGAAGATCTGTTGCCTGTTTCTTGTTGACCATATTAAGTTTTCTTCACCTTAATCTAAGATGTTGCCACAAAAATATTTGCTTGCCATTCTTCTATTTAATTTTGTTATTGTGTTTCCTATACCCTGTAGAAATAAATTTAATTTGAGACTGGCTTTCTTACCTGAAGTGTATTTCCTGGTTAAATTGCCAATTTAGCCATAGATATATAAAAGTATTATACTCATTTCCCACAGTTCAGATTGTATCCAATTGGTTGATAATCATTTAGTCAAATCAAAAATCTTTTGATAGATCTATACAGACAGTCGGCCTAGTTACTACCTTTTGATCTGCCAACCTCTGTGCTGGGTATCTGCTAGTTGAGCCACAGTTTTTTATAAAATCTACATTGTTGCATGTAAATCATAGTATTGTTATTTATGTTGTTCTTAATCGGTTTCAATGCAATATTAGTGCGAAAAATAGTCGAAAACTGTTTCGTGTTCCATTTTAATTCTTAATTGCAATTTAAAATTTATGTATTTATTTTTGTATCTTTGCTGTTCATCAAGATTTGCAGATTGCTCAGCTTTTCAGGTTTTGTGCAATTCCGCTCAGCTCTCATTTAGTTGCTGCTTAAAATGAAAAAATTCTTTGATTACTTTATCTTAAGCTGCTTTTCATTTATAGCGCACCTTTGCGCCTTCTTAGAGCTTCCGACTTCCCCATCCCCTCTCCTGAGTGAGTCGAGGATGAAGTGCATTTCTTTTAGTAGCAAAAATAATACTTATGCCTTGTCAGTCTTTTGTCGGTTCTTAATTCTCATTAACGTAGCCTTGCTCTATTTTCTTTTCTCTTTTTGCGATTTATTCTCTTTAAGTTTGAAATTCGATCAGTCGTAAAATTCATTTACCATTTCCATGTTTCCTACAGTTGAGGAGCAAAAAGTAGAAGACATTGAATTGATTTTTATTTGTATTTTATTTGATTGAAAAACGTTTCTTCCTTTTAGCTTATGTTCCAATAAATATTTTTATGGTCAAACTGCAAATTACCTCAACTCCCATTTAATTTTGTTCATTTTTTTTTTAAATATTTGGTAAAGTATTTGGCATTTAAATTAAATGCTAAAAATTTTAAATTGAGTTGTAAACTGTATCTTTATTAGGTAAAAATCTGAATGCCCGAGACTTCGCTTTTGGTCCAGATATGTATATTTATGTGTGAACACAGAATCCATAGGAACGATCGGTCGAATCGGTGCTAGGGATGTATGAAATAAATAATAATAGGTAATAGAATGTATTCTGGTTATTCTGATTGTCAATATATGTATGTACATTGTACATATGTAAAGTTGATATCAGGGCGTACATTGGATGAACAATAGGGTGTCGTTTGTTTTTTATAATATTCATTTTTATCATTTTTTAAAGAAAATTCTCTACTTTTGCTAATATGGCAATATATCATATGACTTTCCAAATGTGGAATATTTGAAGCTTATTCATTACAATTACCAAAAAAAAAAAAACAAATAGTTTATTACAATTAACTATGTAAATACTGGGAGTGGTAAAACAATTATAAATTTTGTCGCTAAATTTTTGAAATCGTAAATACTCTACAATTTTGCTTTTATAAACTAGAAAATTTTGTAAGATCGGTTGTGAAATTCAGTAATAATGTTGTTAAGTAAAAGCCCATATTAGTATTTATCTTTGATGGATCTAGTGGAGGGAGCAGCTTCGGCCTTGTTGCCAATACCTGCGTATGCCATTGGTTGAGATGTACCCTATTATAATTGATATGTCATTGCAACTGTACCTAAATACTGGCAGAAGAAGCAAAAGAACGAAGAGAGTGGAAAAATACTGTGTCGAGTAAGTCATTTATCCGATTTTCTCATGGTTAATTTATTCACTTAAGAAAGAGAAACATTTCCCAGCTTGGAACACATGATAAATGAGTGTGTCGAGGTTAAAGTGAAACGCATGGACAAATTCCCGAAACACATTTGCAAAATAAGCGAAACTACGAGCTGACTCGTAAGCAATTAAATAATAAAATCAAAATTAGAGAGAACAAATGAGTAGACACATTAGATCTCTCCGATCTGAATAACAATACCAAACGACGCGATAAAGGGTGAACCCAATACAACAACCGCAATATAAAGGAAAATAGCACTTGCGATAAAGCAAAAGAGAGAGAGCGAGGAGAGCCTAAGTAAAAGAGTGTCAAAATAAAGAGAGCTAGAACAAAGATAAGAAAGAATTCAAAGAGAAATCTGGACAGAGCAAATATTCGAAGAGTGAGCCAGAAATTGTACCAAGGGACCAGTGTTGCCAACTCTTCGGGTCATGAAAAAGCTAAACTAGCCTTTAAAAAAAGCTAGAAATAGCCAGAAAATTTTGTTGGGAGCTAAAAAAAAGGTAGAGTACTAAAACGATATTTTTTTATTGATTTAATCCAGTGTTTTTGGTTCCGCACAACAATACCAAATTATCAATTGGGCTGACAGATGAATGTGTGCCAATATATGTATAAACAAAATGCCGCCTTTTGCTCGCAGGTTTTTACAGAAATAGATGCAACAAACGGTATTTTGTTCGTCTGTGTTAAAAAAGCTGAAGAAGACTAACATACAGTGGCTCACAGCCTATTTCAACCTGCTCAAAAAGCAACCTTAATCAAAAGCTTCAATTACAACAATCAAAAATACAAACATAATTAAAAGTTTTTACAGAAAACTAATGTTATACCCACCATATAATTCCCGCTAAAATTCCCGCTAGCCGCTATTTAACAATTTATCCCGCATTTGCCAATTGAACCCACTAAATCTATCGGGAAAATAGCTAAATTGGCAACACTGCAAGGGACCAGCCACTAAGTGAGAGCCCATCAATTGACGAAGAACCACTGAAAACACAGATCGAAAACTCTTCGAAGAAGTTCACAGCAGAACCGAAGAAGATTCATATTTGCAAAAATTGTAACAAATCCTTTAGGCAAATTCAGTACTGGAAGCAGCATTTTTCAGTTTATTCGCAGGTAAAATAACCCGAGCTCGTGAATTATAATAAATTGGTGGTTGCAGCATTCCCTTGCCTTAGTCTTGAGTACGAAGATGACAATGGCAGACATGGAACCAGTTTGTTGTGTTTGCTTGAGCAGCTGTGTGACCTTGGCGAATATATTCAGTGAGAAGCAGCTGTCTACGAAGGAACCCAGTCTGGTGGATATGATCAGCGAATGCTTCAACTTCCAACTAATCGACGAAGATACACACCCCAAGAATATATGTATGTGAACGCTGTATTTCGGATGCTCGAGCTGCTTATCGCTTCAAGAGAAACTACGAGCAGAATATAAAGTTGAAAGAGAGTGAACTCGACGACTTTATTGACAGTCTTGCAAAAGAGAACTGGGAATTGGACATCGATTTTGTTAAGAAAGAGCCGGAAGATATTTCTGATGATGATATCGCCAAAGAGAACGAGCCACAAAGTGAAACAAATACAAACTCAAAGGAAGCAACTGACGATAAAACTTCTACAAAACCTGGGAGGGCTGGTAGGAAAAATAAGACCCACTCGTGTAATTTTTGTGGCAAAGTTTTTATAAGGAAACCCCACTTGAGTATACACTTACGAATTCATACCGGCGAACGACCTTATAAATGCCCACAATGCCAAAAGGCCTTTTCACAGTCATGCAGTCTCAGAACACACTTACGTGTTCACACCGGAGAACGCGAATTCAAGTGTCCACATTGTCCGAAGGATTTTACCCGAAAACACAACCTTGTGAGTCACATGGCTAAGTGTGCAACAAGTAAAGATATCAAAACTAAGGCTAAACTTAAGAAAAAAAAGGAGCTAAGAAAAAAATCAGTTAGAATTTAATTAGAATTAGCTTAAAATAAAACTAAGCTTGGGAAACAGATGAGAGTAAAAATATTGTTTTATAGACATAAGATTATTGACTTTTATGGGTTATTAAATTGAACCATTTAAAAATGAGAAGTACACTATATAATTTAAATTCTTTATTATCTTGTTATCTATTCATATTAAAATTGTAATCAATACAAAATAAAGTTATATTTTATAAAAAGGTACGTGAGAGTAAAATTTAGTTTAAATACGAGTACTATATTTTATTTAAATTTAAGGACTCGAAGATAAGAAAACTTGGTCCAAATTCTTATTGTGCTGGCTTCAATCTATTATATAATCATTTCAGTTCGCAACATACATATCTAAGCCTGTTTTATTTCACTTATGTATATGCTGGGGCAACTTTTGAGTGAAATCATTAACAAAACCAGTCAATAAAATTCTTCTCTCTAGCCTTCCAACCGAATATATTGGGTTGGGGAAAAAGAAATGTCGTATTTGCAATCGAACTTTGACGCTTTATTGAACATACTTAAAATTATCCAATTTAAGTCAAATATGCGCCGTTTTGTTCGCAAACTTGTTGCCATTTAGAAGGAAACTTCATTTTCCCCCCTTTTTAAAACTAGACAACTAGTTTTCACAAGCCTCTTTTGTGGCCAAGAGCCTTTCGCATGGACCGAAATAGATGGTTATCACTTGGTGCCCATCCGAGCTCCCGTAGCTTCTGGAACACCACATCATTACCATTACCATTACCATAACACCACTATTGACCAATTCTGGCCGCTTCTGGTCAGTCGCCTGCTTCAAGCGTTCGAGTTGCTCACAGTAGAGGACCGAGTTGAGGGTCTTGCCATAGCTGAGCAGCTCGTAGTGGATGATTCCCTTCCAATCCCACCAAACACTACACCAGAACGAAACCGATCGAACCAACGCTGTGCTGTGCGAATCGTTACAGTATCGGGCCCATAAACTTCACAATTTTTTGAGGCTGAAACTTAAGATCACAACACTGTCAAAAAAACACTTCTAGCACAGATTGTCGTCTTTAAATCGTCGTATAGTATGACCCGAAGCGATTAGTAACTACAACACAAGATATGTTTCGCCATCTATTGACAAAATACGACATTTCTTTTTCCCCAAGCCAATAATATAAATGCGACTTGTTTCTCGGTAAATAGGTAAAAAATTATAGCTCTAGGATTTAATAAAAAAAATTCATTTATTAAACTATAGTGCTCCAATTTTAGGGAATACTTAAGTTCATCTTAGCTGGTGATGTTTGGTTTCATTACAAAATATATTACTTTATAAAATAACACAAATATCAGAGTTGTAATGTACAATTACTGCTGCTTTTTATTTTGAACAAGAATTGTAAATTTTTTCATACATTTTATCGAACTTAACATAAAATACAAATAATTTCGATAAATACCAAATTCATTTTTTTATCAGGAGCCCCTCTATTGTTTTCTCAGAGTTGCTTTGCCAAATTATCTTGAGTGAATTTGTCATCCACACAGTGCATGAGCCGCCATCATTCAACTGGAAGTTTACCGTTGCAGATAAATTTCAGCTAGCATGGCAAGGCCTTGCATAGCATCGAAAAGCATGAGTAGTAAAATGATCAAGGCTAATCGACCAGTGAAGACGCATCTGTGACATTTTTTTTCTCAAAGTGAGAAAACGTGCCTTTAAGGTTAATTGCAAATATAATATATTTTATAATATATTATATTTATACAAAGACTCGATTATTAAAGTTGTGTTAGTGTTGAAAAGAAATCAAAGAATTCACGCCGGCTGACCAAATAAGCCTTAGAAAATTCTAAGTGCTAAACTGGCAGTCGAAGAGATCCGTAAGTCCGACTCTTTTGCAAGAGCTGGCAGATCTTACACTCCAGCATCAACTGTACCGGCGGTGGCCAAATTCTATTTCAACCTTCGCTTCATTTTGCCTCGACTCATACGTCCCCAGAGGCTTCACTTTTGTTCATCGCTTTTCATCATCATCAAACTTGTGCAGCAGTCGCCGCAGTTGCCAATGCAACTTATGCAGCATCGACGACCTTCATCGCATCAGCAGCAGTGAACGTGCAGCTAAATAATTGTGTATCAAATAGATAATATAACATATCTATATTTCATCAAACATACCGACGCATTAATATCAGCTGTTTAGTGGCAGAAATAGTGCATAAAATCGATCAATACAAAACACACATACACATACACGTATGTGCATAAGTTTTCATACCGGCGTTGTTGCTTTTGTTTGACCCGCTCTTCTCAACGGGCATAATCATTTTCATCAAATTTATCTTAATTGTAATTGTATATGGAAAAAAACCAAGAAAAATAGAATCAATTGTCCTGAAAAATAATAATAATAATATACATTTAAATTTGCATAAAATTTTGTTAAGTGCTACTTATGTTCGTATGTATGTATATAACAGCTTACGCAGTTATCTGTGTGTCTTTGCTGAATTCTAAACTCACATACATATATACATACATACGTACTGCACTGTCATTTGCGGAATAATTTTTAAAGACAGAGAGAAAGTGAAGAGGCTGATAATTGTGCGATCGAGTGTTTGTATATTTAAACATATGTATGTATGCTTTACTTATATTGCTTTACTTTATACAGCTGTGAACAACACATACACACATACATACGTCATCATTGGGCCCAACGATCATCGTAAGAGAGTTAACAGCGGAGTGAGTAACAAACACAAAAAAAAAAAAAATAAATAAATTAAGGCAAAACAAAACAAAATATAAAGTAATGTAAAGTAAATTTCAAATTGCATATGCACATTTGCATACATATGTAAATGTGTGTTTAACTTTGCATACATATTTACATATACCGGTCCATTTTTCTCTGCATACTTTTCGGCATACCCCATAGATATGTTTAACATATAATTAAACACTCATCAGCTGTTCGAAACGTTGCCAAATTTTATCCTCTCTCTCTTATAATAATTTTTACTTACATTTTTATACGCAAACGACAATTAAAATAATGTAATATAAAATTTTTTTTGCAATTGCGCAATCAAAATTCAAGTTGGCACTACAGAGTGACCATCTTCCATTTAGTTGAAAATCCATAAACCTTAATGTAATACGGCAATGTTAAGATAACATAATAGAGGTGTTCCCTCGAATTGAAATATTGTAAACCTAACGAAACAACTTATAATGATTAAAATTTGTCAACAGTGAATTCGAAATGATCCTCTAAATATTTTTATTTTTCCTAGAAGGTAAGGGTAGGGGCAAATAGAGCTATAATGAATTAGGGATTTTCCGAATTAATTATTTTTGCGCTAATGGAAAATCAAAGGTAGGGTGGGTATAGAAGCGCAGCTACAAGACCATCGCTGTAGCTTAATACATGTAAACAATGCTTCTTCTTTCTGTGTGGTTATTTTTTTTATAGTTTCAGGTGATTTTGGTTTGAATTTTAAACAAGGCATTTAGGACTCGATTAAAGTTTGTACACAGTAGGCGTTGCGGAGCTGAGTCCAAAGAACCCCCCCAAAGGCTGTTTGCTAGCTGCTGCCAGCGAGTCCACCCGGACGAAAACCGTAACCAACCGTCTAACACTACTGTGCTCTCTTCTTCTTTTTACAAATTTATGGCGCCCAGAACGTGGGGCTGGCTAGAACACGATTGTGAACATAGTCAGTTTCATACTTTTCCTTCGAGATCCTTCTCTATTCTTTTTTCGATTCGGTTGCTGATTTTGTTTTGCTTTGAGAGCATATAGATGTTATAAATTGCCGGAATATTGACATTTGAGATCTTTCAAGTTATCAACCGCAGTTTTAATATTCTATTTATTTTCGGATCAACAATTTCAAGTAATTCGAATTTTATTTCTATAATTCGTTGAAAACTATATAGTGTCGAATCCATAGTTGGAATTGCGAAGTTTGGAGTTCCCAAGCAAATCGACCAATATGATCTCTCTTATATAGATTGCGATGAATTTTCTTTTCTATCTGTAAAGTAGACTTCAACAACAAATCAAATAGTGTGGTTGGTGCTTATTAATGACTATAAGGAACATGACTTTGGCCTAATGGGTCAAAGGTCATCCGATAGATCAATTTTATAGCATTATAGTCGTGCTCTTTAAGTTTATTTATAAATATTTTTTTAGTATTGTATTGTTAACGCTTGAAATAAGCGCGAACTAATTCAATTGACATGGTCTGACGGAATTTATATCATATAGATGTTTCTCTTTTGATTAACTTCAGCACTAGTGTCAACGGTTTCTTTTTCGTATTCAGCTATATTTTGACCGATAACGATTCCCTGTAAAATTTCATTCTATGATCGGTAGAAAACGCTTTATTTAAGGATTCGTGGAGATCTTAACAACAAGTCTGGAATTGCGTATGTTTTGACAAGAGATCAATTCAACGACCACTTGAGGGTTAATTTCTCACTAACATTAGTGAAGCATCATTTATCGAATTTCTGAGGCTAAGGAGATGCAGTGCGTAAGTACAGCATCAAGGAATTAGTACTCCCTTCTTAATTGCATTGTTTACACATATTTTTTTTCTCTGTTTGCCCTGACTTACTGGATAGGAAATAAATTATTAAGGATATATATAAAATTTGAAATTTTAATATTTTTTGGTTTATTTGGTGGAATATATATATTTGATTTGCAACATGTTTACCATGCGTAGTCCCGAGAACGTAAATGACTCCGCTGCGGGATCATCTATTCTGGAGCCTAGCGACAAATGTTCTATTTGTTATGAGCCAATGAAAGAGTCGCAGGAGATGTCTATAACTAAATGCGTTCATACTTTCCATTCTGCATGTATCATGCAATATTTACAAGAGAAGAAGGAGTGTTATATTTGCCAAACTGAGTGCGACGAGAGCGATCTACGACCAATCGTAAAGCAAAGCGTTGCCAACACTGCCAATCAGGGAGCAATCCCAAAGGCGCATACGCATAATACCCGATACAGAGGCAAGCCACGTCCTATTTACAGGTCCCCAGAACGAGCTGCTTTAGAGGGAGACGATGCTGCTAGCCTCGATAATGCGGCAGGTGTTACTAATAGTGCAGTAAAGCAAGCAAGGCGAGGTAGACCAGGCAAGTCGCATAATCCGAGATTACCGAGGGCTAATCACGCTCAGGGAAATGCTTCTACAAGTTCCCGTAGGAATTCAGTGCAAAATCAAATCGATTATGACTTGATTTTTGCACGAATGGGCCAGCTGATAGAAGAAAAGTTTTCCGCAATGTCCGTAAACAGCCAGACGCAATCTCCTAGGCAGGGACAACCAGCAACACAAGTGTCGCCGAATCACAGTAATCAATCCTCAAGAACTGTGGAGCGCAGCGCTTTTAATCTCAGGCCGGATAAAGCTACCCAGATTATCAATAGCTGGAACGTAAAATTTGACGGTTCGGTTAAAGGGCCCACCGTGCAAGAATTCTTGTATAGAGTACGGGCTCTGACAGCTGACAGTCTTCAGAATGACTTTTCACTTTTATGTAAGAATTTGCATGTCATTCTGGTTGGAAAGGTGCGTGAATGGTATTGGCGTTTTCGGAAGGAGAATCCTGTCGTAGAGTGGGACGAATTTTGTGAGGCATTTAAAAGCCAATATCATGACAACAAGGATGATGATAGCATTCTTGAAGATATTCGTGCTAGAAAGCAAAAGAATGGCGAATTGTTCGATACTTTTTATGAGGATATTATGACTCTAGTTTCTCGCTTGTCTATACCCATGGACGAGTATAGGCTAATGCAGCAGCTGAAGAGAAATCTTGTACCAGAGGTTAGACAAGCTCTGTTGTACGAGACAGTTCACTCAGTCGCCCATTTGCGTCAACTTGTTCAGTTGAGGGAAAACTTAATGGGAGAAGATGAGGCTAAGCGTTCCGTCAATCGGAGTACCGTTTCAAAGCCATTTAAACGAATCGTGTCCGCAGTAGATACTTCATCTGTCGCCTCTGATCATGAGTCAGCAGTTAGCGAGCTTGAGGTCAATGCAGTGCAGCATAATGGGAAAAAGTTCACCTGTTGGAACTGTGATCAGGAAGGACATTCATGGGATATGTGCTTGTATGATCGTAACATTTTCTGTTATGGCTGCGGGGCAAAGGGCATTTATAAGCCGCAGTGCGAAGTCTGCTCGAAACGCGCGGAAAACTATCGGAAGGGACCATCCGCCGACAGCAGTCGGATGGCCCCAAAGAAAATGTAATTAGTCGTGAGAAGTCTTCATTTGTAAGCTCGCCAGCTTTAATACATAGCGATGATAATGAGCTGAGCATTGAAGCTACAAATTCAGAAGTCATATCTGGTAGCTATCCAGATAATCCCAAACTATACCCGATTCGACCTTATCATGAACGTTATGCAAACTACATGAAAGTTCGATCCAGAATCTTTGACAACGCCATAGCAAGTTGTAGGCTAACGCCTAAACGATCAACTGTTCGCTTGCGCAATTTTTGGCGCAAAGTTCTTAATAACCGGAAATTACTGATCTCTACCATTGTAAATAACGCGACAGACGGTCGCTTCTATGCTCCAGTTTCCTTTTTAAATTTTTCAGAGCTAGGGTTGCTGATACAGGAGCAAATATAAGTTGTATTGGTTCAGAACTTTCAAAATCTGACTGGACAATTTACCCTGATTTTCGAAAAATTGCATCGAGTGTCAAAACTGCTGATGGCAAAAGCCATCGTGTAATCGGTTCAATTTTTACCAATGTTTCGTACAAAAATAACTCAAAGCTTATTAATTTTTATATTATACCTTCGATAGACAAAAACGTCATACTGGGAATTGATTTTTGGAAAGCTTTTAATTTAGCTCCTGGTGTTATTTCTTCTGTCATCTCAGATGCAACAGCTTTGGATGAAAATCCATGTACGAGTATGGAGGAGAGGTACCCTTTGTCCGCAGAGCAGAACAGACGCCTGGAGGCAGTCATAAGCCTGTTCCCTAATTTTGAGCATCAAGGACTTGGTAGAACCCCTTTATTAAAACATGACATTGACATAGGCATGGCCGGTCCGGTCAAGCAACGGTTTTATCCAGTTTCCCCGGCTGTGGAAAAACTCCTTTTTAAGGAAATCGATAGAATGCTGGATTTGGGGGTAATAGAGTGCTCTAGCAGTGCGTGGAGCTCGCCTATGCGCCTCGTAGTAAAACCCGGAAAGGTGCGTCTCTGTCTTGATGCTAGGAAAATTAACGAATGTACTAAAAAGGATGCATATCCGCTACCCAGTATTGATGGCATTTTTGCAAGGCTACCCAAAGCGAATATAATCACCAAGATAGACTTAAAGGATGCTTTTTGGCAAATCGGTTTAACTGAACGTTCTAAATCCATTACAGCCTTTACAGTGCCTGGTCGTCCACTATACCAGTTCACTGTAATGCCGTTTGGCCTGTGCAACGCTCCGCAGACCATGTGTCGCTTAATGGACGAATTGATTCCTGCCGAGCTAAAGTATTGTGTCTTTGGATATCTTGACGATTTATGCGTGGTTTCGGAAGATTTTGAATCTCATTTGTCAGTTCTTGTTCGTTTGTCGGAACAATTTCGTAGGGCCAATTTAACCTTGAATATTAAGAAAAGTAAGTTTTGCGTTACAGAAGTTCAATATTTAGGATATGTCATCGGTCAAGGCGGCATTAAAACAGATCCACAAAAGCTTGAGTCAATACGAAAGTGGCCGGTTCCGAAGTCAATTAAACAAGTCAGGAGTTTTCTGGGACTAGTTGGCTGGTACCGACGCTTTATCGAAAATTTTTCGGATGCGACTTTTCCAATAACCGAATTATTATCCGCAAAGAAAAAATTCGTATGGACGGAAGCCGCGCAACAAGCATTTGAAAGACTCAAAGATTTACTCAGTTCGGCCCCTGTCTTGCAAAATCCCGATTTTTCTAAGAAGTTTTATTTACACTGTGACGCGAGTGACTTTGGCATTGGCGCTGTATTAGTTCAGTTATCCGAAGATGATCAAGAACGTCCAGTGGCATTTATGTCCAAGAAACTGAACACGGCTCAACGTAACTACAGTGTTACGGAACGAGAGTGCTTGGCAGCGGTTGAAGCAATCGATAGGTTCAGGTGCTACTTAGAGCTGCAAGAATTTGAGATCATCACTGATCATGCAAGTTTGGTTTGGCTGATGAGACAACCCAATCTTAAAGGAAGACTGGCACGGTGGGCAATGCGTTTGCAGGGGTATACTTTTACTGTGAGTCATAGGCGAGGGCGTGAAAACGTAGTACCGGATGCGCTGTCGCGGATGTTTTCGGAAGAAGTGGCAGTACTCGAGCAAATTGGGCCCGAAGTAGACTTAAATTCCGAATGCTTTGACGCGGATGAGTATCGCCAACTCAGAAACAGGATACAACAGGATGATGCAAAGTACCCTGATCTTAAGATCGTAGATCATTTTGTTTACATTCGAACTGAGCATGACGATGGCTCAGAATGTAACAATCAGAACAGTTGGAAGTTGTGGATTCCAAAAGACTTGACAGGTGACGTGATAAAGAGAGCGCATGACGCTGTAATCTCAGCTCATTGTGGCATGGCTAAAACTTTAGAAATTATCCGTCGGCATTTTTATTGGCCAGGCATGGTTACTCAAGTGCGCGACTACGTGCGTAGCTGCGAGGTATGCAAATCGACAAAAGCACCCAACATCACGCTAAAGCCACCAATGGGCAAACAAGCTGTCTCCGATCGCCCATTTCAGCGTCTTTATGTGGACATCCTTGGACCATATCCGAGGAGTAAAAAGGGCCACATTGGTCTTCTCATCGTTCTTGATCATCTTTCCAAATTTCACTGGCTCTGTCCTCTGAAAAAATTCACGGCAGACGTGATAAAAGATTACTTGCAAAATCATATATTTTTCGTATACGGAGTTCCTCAAACACTTGTTAGCGACAATGGCTCTCAATTTAAGGCAGGAGAATTCAATGCGTGGCTGACATCACTCGGCATAAGGCACATTTATACCGCCTTGTACTCCCCTCAATCAAACGCATCAGAGAGGGTCAATCGCTCAATAATTGCAGCAATTCGTGCATATCTAAAGGACGACCATAGCGAATGGGACCAGCATATTCATGCGATAAGCTGCGCGCTCCGAAACTCGCTTCATCAAAGCATTGAGTGTTCCCCTTATCATGCCTTGTATGGATTCGATATGGCAACTCATGGGTCAAGTTATCAACTTCTGAGAAATTTAGGTATGTTGGACGAACCGCAAAATGTGCTTGTCAGAGATGATCAGCTCAAGTTAATTCGACAGGAACTAAAAAAGCAGGTTGCCAAAGCTTATGATCAGCAAGCACGGCAATACAATTTACGAACGCGTGAGATTTCTTTCAAAGAGGGACAAGAAATTTTTAGGCGAAACTTTTCGCAAAGCAATTTTGCCAAGAATATTAACGCCAAACTCAATCCGTTATGGCTTAAAGCCCGAGTGCGTGAGAAAGTGGGTGGTAGCTACTACATTTTAGAAGATCTCCAAGGTAGGCTTCAAGGAACGTACCACGCCAAAGACATTCGGCAGTAATTGATTTTTTTTTTTTTTCAGTCTTTTCTCCGAGCCAACGACTCTAGAAACGTCTGTGGTTGTAATGTACAATTACTGCTGCTTTTTATTTTGAACAAGAATTGTAAATTTTTTCATACATTTTATCGAACTTAACATAAAATACAAATAATTTCGATAAATACCAAATTCATTTTTTTATCAGGAGCCCCTCTATTGTTTTCTCAGAGTTGCTTTGCCAAATTATCTTGAGTGAATTTGTCATCCACACAGTGCATGAGCCGCCATCATTCAACTGGAAGTTTACCGTTGCAGATAAATTTCAGCTAGCATGGCAAGGCCTTGCATAGCATCGAAAAGCATGAGTAGTAAAATGATCAAGGCTAATCGACCAGTGAAGACGCATCTGTGACATTTTTTTTCTCAAAGTGAGAAAACGTGCCTTTAAGGTTAATTGCAAATATAATATATTTTATAATATATTATATTTATACAAAGACTCGATTATTAAAGTTGTGTTAGTGTTGAAAAGAAATCAAAGAATTCACGCCGGCTGACCAAATAAGCCTTAGAAAATTCTAAGTGCTAAACTGGCAGTCGAAGAGATCCGTAAGTCCGACTCTTTTGCAAGAGCTGGCAGATCTTACACTCCAGCATCAACTGTACCGGCGGTGGCCAAATTCTATTTCAACCTTCGCTTCATTTTGCCTCGACTCATACGTCCCCAGAGGCTTCACTTTTGTTCATCGCTTTTCATCATCATCAAACTTGTGCAGCAGTCGCCGCAGTTGCCAATGCAACTTATGCAGCATCGACGACCTTCATCGCATCAGCAGCAGTGAACGTGCAGCTAAATAATTGTGTATCAAATAGATAATATAACATATCTATATTTCATCAAACATACCGACGCATTAATATCAGCTGTTTAGTGGCAGAAATAGTGCATAAAATCGATCAATACAAAACACACATACACATACACGTATGTGCATAAGTTTTCATACCGGCGTTGTTGCTTTTGTTTGACCCGCTCTTCTCAACGGGCATAATCATTTTCATCAAATTTATCTTAATTGTAATTGTATATGGAAAAAAACCAAGAAAAATAGAATCAATTGTCCTGAAAAATAATAATAATAATATACATTTAAATTTGCATAAAATTTTGTTAAGTGCTACTTATGTTCGTATGTATGTATATAACAGCTTACGCAGTTATCTGTGTGTCTTTGCTGAATTCTAAACTCACATACATATATACATACATACGTACTGCACTGTCATTTGCGGAATAATTTTTAAAGACAGAGAGAAAGTGAAGAGGCTGATAATTGTGCGATCGAGTGTTTGTATATTTAAACATATGTATGTATGCTTTACTTATATTGCTTTACTTTATACAGCTGTGAACAACACATACACACATACATACGTCATCATTGGGCCCAACGATCATCGTAAGAGAGTTAACAGCGGAGTGAGTAACAAACACAAAAAAAAAAAAATAAATAAATTAAGGCAAAACAAAACAAAATATAAAGTAATGTAAAGTAAATTTCAAATTGCATATGCACATTTGCATACATATGTAAATGTGTGTTTAACTTTGCATACATATTTACATATACCGGTCCATTTTTCTCTGCATACTTTTCGGCATACCCCATAGATATGTTTAACATATAATTAAACACTCATCAGCTGTTCGAAACGTTGCCAAATTTTATCCTCTCTCTCTTATAATAATTTTTACTTACATTTTTATACGCAAACGACAATTAAAATAATGTAATATAAAATTTTTTTTGCAATTGCGCAATCAAAATTCAAGTTGGCACTACAGAGTGACCATCTTCCATTTAGTTGAAAATCCATAAACCTTAATGTAATACGGCAATGTTAAGATAACATAATAGAGGTGTTCCCTCGAATTGAAATATTGTAAACCTAACGAAACAACTTATAATGATTAAAATTTGTCAACAGTGAATTCGAAATGATCCTCTAAATATTTTTATTTTTCCTAGAAGGTAAGGGTAGGGGCAAATAGAGCTATAATGAATTAGGGATTTTCCGAATTAATTATTTTTGCGCTAATGGAAAATCAAAGGTAGGGTGGGTATAGAAGCGCAGCTACAAGACCATCGCTGTAGCTTAATACATGTAAACAATGCTTCTTCTTTCTGTGTGGTTATTTTTTTTATAGTTTCAGGTGATTTTGGTTTGAATTTTAAACAAGGCATTTAGGACTCGATTAAAGTTTGTACACAGTAGGCGTTGCGGAGCTGAGTCCAAAGAACCCCCCCAAAGGCTGTTTGCTAGCTGCTGCCAGCGAGTCCACCCGGACGAAAACCGTAACCAACCGTCTAACACTACTGTGCTCTCTTCTTCTTTTTACAAATTTATGGCGCCCAGAACGTGGGGCTGGCTAGAACACGATTGTGAACATAGTCAGTTTCATACTTTTCCTTCGAGATCCTTCTCTATTCTTTTTTCGATTCGGTTGCTGATTTTGTTTTGCTTTGAGAGCATATAGATGTTATAAATTGCCGGAATATTGACATTTGAGATCTTTCAAGTTATCAACCGCAGTTTTAATATTCTATTTATTTTCGGATCAACAATTTCAAGTAATTCGAATTTTATTTCTATAATTCGTTGAAAACTATATAGTGTCGAATCCATAGTTGGAATTGCGAAGTTTGGAGTTCCCAAGCAAATCGACCAATATGATCTCTCTTATATAGATTGCGATGAATTTTCTTTTCTATCTGTAAAGTAGACTTCAACAACAAATCAAATAGTGTGGTTGGTGCTTATTAATGACTATAAGGAACATGACTTTGGCCTAATGGGTCAAAGGTCATCCGATAGATCAATTTTATAGCATTATAGTCGTGCTCTTTAAGTTTATTTATAAATATTTTTTTAGTATTGTATTGTTAACGCTTGAAATAAGCGCGAACTAATTCAATTGACATGGTCTGACGGAATTTATATCATATAGATGTTTCTCTTTTGATTAACTTCAGCACTAGTGTCAACGGTTTCTTTTTCGTATTCAGCTATATTTTGACCGATAACGATTCCCTGTAAAATTTCATTCTATGATCGGTAGAAAACGCTTTATTTAAGGATTCGTGGAGATCTTAACAACAAGTCTGGAATTGCGTATGTTTTGACAAGAGATCAATTCAACGACCACTTGAGGGTTAATTTCTCACTAACATTAGTGAAGCATCATTTATCGAATTTCTGAGGCTAAGGAGATGCAGTGCGTAAGTACAGCATCAAGGAATTAGTACTCCCTTCTTAATTGCATTGTTTACACATATTTTTTTTCTCTGTTTGCCCTGACTTACTGGATAGGAAATAAATTATTAAGGATATATATAAAATTTGAAATTTTAATATTTTTTGGTTTATTTGGTGGAATATATATATTTGATTTGCAACATGTTTACCATGCGTAGTCCCGAGAACGTAAATGACTCCGCTGCGGGATCATCTATTCTGGAGCCTAGCGACAAATGTTCTATTTGTTATGAGCCAATGAAAGAGTCGCAGGAGATGTCTATAACTAAATGCGTTCATACTTTCCATTCTGCATGTATCATGCAATATTTACAAGAGAAGAAGGAGTGTTATATTTGCCAAACTGAGTGCGACGAGAGCGATCTACGACCAATCGTAAAGCAAAGCGTTGCCAACACTGCCAATCAGGGAGCAATCCCAAAGGCGCATACGCATAATACCCGATACAGAGGCAAGCCACGTCCTATTTACAGGTCCCCAGAACGAGCTGCTTTAGAGGGAGACGATGCTGCTAGCCTCGATAATGCGGCAGGTGTTACTAATAGTGCAGTAAAGCAAGCAAGGCGAGGTAGACCAGGCAAGTCGCATAATCCGAGATTACCGAGGGCTAATCACGCTCAGGGAAATGCTTCTACAAGTTCCCGTAGGAATTCAGTGCAAAATCAAATCGATTATGACTTGATTTTTGCACGAATGGGCCAGCTGATAGAAGAAAAGTTTTCCGCAATGTCCGTAAACAGCCAGACGCAATCTCCTAGGCAGGGACAACCAGCAACACAAGTGTCGCCGAATCACAGTAATCAATCCTCAAGAACTGTGGAGCGCAGCGCTTTTAATCTCAGGCCGGATAAAGCTACCCAGATTATCAATAGCTGGAACGTAAAATTTGACGGTTCGGTTAAAGGGCCCACCGTGCAAGAATTCTTGTATAGAGTACGGGCTCTGACAGCTGACAGTCTTCAGAATGACTTTTCACTTTTATGTAAGAATTTGCATGTCATTCTGGTTGGAAAGGTGCGTGAATGGTATTGGCGTTTTCGGAAGGAGAATCCTGTCGTAGAGTGGGACGAATTTTGTGAGGCATTTAAAAGCCAATATCATGACAACAAGGATGATGATAGCATTCTTGAAGATATTCGTGCTAGAAAGCAAAAGAATGGCGAATTGTTCGATACTTTTTATGAGGATATTATGACTCTAGTTTCTCGCTTGTCTATACCCATGGACGAGTATAGGCTAATGCAGCAGCTGAAGAGAAATCTTGTACCAGAGGTTAGACAAGCTCTGTTGTACGAGACAGTTCACTCAGTCGCCCATTTGCGTCAACTTGTTCAGTTGAGGGAAAACTTAATGGGAGAAGATGAGGCTAAGCGTTCCGTCAATCGGAGTACCGTTTCAAAGCCATTTAAACGAATCGTGTCCGCAGTAGATACTTCATCTGTCGCCTCTGATCATGAGTCAGCAGTTAGCGAGCTTGAGGTCAATGCAGTGCAGCATAATGGGAAAAAGTTCACCTGTTGGAACTGTGATCAGGAAGGACATTCATGGGATATGTGCTTGTATGATCGTAACATTTTCTGTTATGGCTGCGGGGCAAAGGGCATTTATAAGCCGCAGTGCGAAGTCTGCTCGAAACGCGCGGAAAACTATCGGAAGGGACCATCCGCCGACAGCAGTCGGATGGCCCCAAAGAAAATGTAATTAGTCGTGAGAAGTCTTCATTTGTAAGCTCGCCAGCTTTAATACATAGCGATGATAATGAGCTGAGCATTGAAGCTACAAATTCAGAAGTCATATCTGGTAGCTATCCAGATAATCCCAAACTATACCCGATTCGACCTTATCATGAACGTTATGCAAACTACATGAAAGTTCGATCCAGAATCTTTGACAACGCCATAGCAAGTTGTAGGCTAACGCCTAAACGATCAACTGTTCGCTTGCGCAATTTTTGGCGCAAAGTTCTTAATAACCGGAAATTACTGATCTCTACCATTGTAAATAACGCGACAGACGGTCGCTTCTATGCTCCAGTTTCCTTTTTAAATTTTTCAGAGCTAGGGTTGCTGATACAGGAGCAAATATAAGTTGTATTGGTTCAGAACTTTCAAAATCTGACTGGACAATTTACCCTGATTTTCGAAAAATTGCATCGAGTGTCAAAACTGCTGATGGCAAAAGCCATCGTGTAATCGGTTCAATTTTTACCAATGTTTCGTACAAAAATAACTCAAAGCTTATTAATTTTTATATTATACCTTCGATAGACAAAAACGTCATACTGGGAATTGATTTTTGGAAAGCTTTTAATTTAGCTCCTGGTGTTATTTCTTCTGTCATCTCAGATGCAACAGCTTTGGATGAAAATCCATGTACGAGTATGGAGGAGAGGTACCCTTTGTCCGCAGAGCAGAACAGACGCCTGGAGGCAGTCATAAGCCTGTTCCCTAATTTTGAGCATCAAGGACTTGGTAGAACCCCTTTATTAAAACATGACATTGACATAGGCATGGCCGGTCCGGTCAAGCAACGGTTTTATCCAGTTTCCCCGGCTGTGGAAAAACTCCTTTTTAAGGAAATCGATAGAATGCTGGATTTGGGGGTAATAGAGTGCTCTAGCAGTGCGTGGAGCTCGCCTATGCGCCTCGTAGTAAAACCCGGAAAGGTGCGTCTCTGTCTTGATGCTAGGAAAATTAACGAATGTACTAAAAAGGATGCATATCCGCTACCCAGTATTGATGGCATTTTTGCAAGGCTACCCAAAGCGAATATAATCACCAAGATAGACTTAAAGGATGCTTTTTGGCAAATCGGTTTAACTGAACGTTCTAAATCCATTACAGCCTTTACAGTGCCTGGTCGTCCACTATACCAGTTCACTGTAATGCCGTTTGGCCTGTGCAACGCTCCGCAGACCATGTGTCGCTTAATGGACGAATTGATTCCTGCCGAGCTAAAGTATTGTGTCTTTGGATATCTTGACGATTTATGCGTGGTTTCGGAAGATTTTGAATCTCATTTGTCAGTTCTTGTTCGTTTGTCGGAACAATTTCGTAGGGCCAATTTAACCTTGAATATTAAGAAAAGTAAGTTTTGCGTTACAGAAGTTCAATATTTAGGATATGTCATCGGTCAAGGCGGCATTAAAACAGATCCACAAAAGCTTGAGTCAATACGAAAGTGGCCGGTTCCGAAGTCAATTAAACAAGTCAGGAGTTTTCTGGGACTAGTTGGCTGGTACCGACGCTTTATCGAAAATTTTTCGGATGCGACTTTTCCAATAACCGAATTATTATCCGCAAAGAAAAAATTCGTATGGACGGAAGCCGCGCAACAAGCATTTGAAAGACTCAAAGATTTACTCAGTTCGGCCCCTGTCTTGCAAAATCCCGATTTTTCTAAGAAGTTTTATTTACACTGTGACGCGAGTGACTTTGGCATTGGCGCTGTATTAGTTCAGTTATCCGAAGATGATCAAGAACGTCCAGTGGCATTTATGTCCAAGAAACTGAACACGGCTCAACGTAACTACAGTGTTACGGAACGAGAGTGCTTGGCAGCGGTTGAAGCAATCGATAGGTTCAGGTGCTACTTAGAGCTGCAAGAATTTGAGATCATCACTGATCATGCAAGTTTGGTTTGGCTGATGAGACAACCCAATCTTAAAGGAAGACTGGCACGGTGGGCAATGCGTTTGCAGGGGTATACTTTTACTGTGAGTCATAGGCGAGGGCGTGAAAACGTAGTACCGGATGCGCTGTCGCGGATGTTTTCGGAAGAAGTGGCAGTACTCGAGCAAATTGGGCCCGAAGTAGACTTAAATTCCGAATGCTTTGACGCGGATGAGTATCGCCAACTCAGAAACAGGATACAACAGGATGATGCAAAGTACCCTGATCTTAAGATCGTAGATCATTTTGTTTACATTCGAACTGAGCATGACGATGGCTCAGAATGTAACAATCAGAACAGTTGGAAGTTGTGGATTCCAAAAGACTTGACAGGTGACGTGATAAAGAGAGCGCATGACGCTGTAATCTCAGCTCATTGTGGCATGGCTAAAACTTTAGAAATTATCCGTCGGCATTTTTATTGGCCAGGCATGGTTACTCAAGTGCGCGACTACGTGCGTAGCTGCGAGGTATGCAAATCGACAAAAGCACCCAACATCACGCTAAAGCCACCAATGGGCAAACAAGCTGTCTCCGATCGCCCATTTCAGCGTCTTTATGTGGACATCCTTGGACCATATCCGAGGAGTAAAAAGGGCCACATTGGTCTTCTCATCGTTCTTGATCATCTTTCCAAATTTCACTGGCTCTGTCCTCTGAAAAAATTCACGGCAGACGTGATAAAAGATTACTTGCAAAATCATATATTTTTCGTATACGGAGTTCCTCAAACACTTGTTAGCGACAATGGCTCTCAATTTAAGGCAGGAGAATTCAATGCGTGGCTGACATCACTCGGCATAAGGCACATTTATACCGCCTTGTACTCCCCTCAATCAAACGCATCAGAGAGGGTCAATCGCTCAATAATTGCAGCAATTCGTGCATATCTAAAGGACGACCATAGCGAATGGGACCAGCATATTCATGCGATAAGCTGCGCGCTCCGAAACTCGCTTCATCAAAGCATTGAGTGTTCCCCTTATCATGCCTTGTATGGATTCGATATGGCAACTCATGGGTCAAGTTATCAACTTCTGAGAAATTTAGGTATGTTGGACGAACCGCAAAATGTGCTTGTCAGAGATGATCAGCTCAAGTTAATTCGACAGGAACTAAAAAAGCAGGTTGCCAAAGCTTATGATCAGCAAGCACGGCAATACAATTTACGAACGCGTGAGATTTCTTTCAAAGAGGGACAAGAAATTTTTAGGCGAAACTTTTCGCAAAGCAATTTTGCCAAGAATATTAACGCCAAACTCAATCCGTTATGGCTTAAAGCCCGAGTGCGTGAGAAAGTGGGTGGTAGCTACTACATTTTAGAAGATCTCCAAGGTAGGCTTCAAGGAACGTACCACGCCAAAGACATTCGGCAGTAATTGATTTTTTTTTTTTTTCAGTCTTTTCTCCGAGCCAACGACTCTAGAAACGTCTGTGGTTGTAATGTACAATTACTGCTGCTTTTTATTTTGAACAAGAATTGTAAATTTTTTCATACATTTTATCGAACTTAACATAAAATACAAATAATTTCGATAAATACCAAATTCATTTTTTTATCAGGAGCCCCTCTATTGTTTTCTCAGAGTTGCTTTGCCAAATTATCTTGAGTGAATTTGTCATCCACACAGTGCATGAGCCGCCATCATTCAACTGGAAGTTTACCGTTGCAGATAAATTTCAGCTAGCATGGCAAGGCCTTGCATAGCATCGAAAAGCATGAGTAGTAAAATGATCAAGGCTAATCGACCAGTGAAGACGCATCTGTGACATTTTTTTTCTCAAAGTGAGAAAACGTGCCTTTAAGGTTAATTGCAAATATAATATATTTTATAATATATTATATTTATACAAAGACTCGATTATTAAAGTTGTGTTAGTGTTGAAAAGAAATCAAAGAATTCACGCCGGCTGACCAAATAAGCCTTAGAAAATTCTAAGTGCTAAACTGGCAGTCGAAGAGATCCGTAAGTCCGACTCTTTTGCAAGAGCTGGCAGATCTTACACTCCAGCATCAACTGTACCGGCGGTGGCCAAATTCTATTTCAACCTTCGCTTCATTTTGCCTCGACTCATACGTCCCCAGAGGCTTCACTTTTGTTCATCGCTTTTCATCATCATCAAACTTGTGCAGCAGTCGCCGCAGTTGCCAATGCAACTTATGCAGCATCGACGACCTTCATCGCATCAGCAGCAGTGAACGTGCAGCTAAATAATTGTGTATCAAATAGATAATATAACATATCTATATTTCATCAAACATACCGACGCATTAATATCAGCTGTTTAGTGGCAGAAATAGTGCATAAAATCGATCAATACAAAACACACATACACATACACGTATGTGCATAAGTTTTCATACCGGCGTTGTTGCTTTTGTTTGACCCGCTCTTCTCAACGGGCATAATCATTTTCATCAAATTTATCTTAATTGTAATTGTATATGGAAAAAAACCAAGAAAAATAGAATCAATTGTCCTGAAAAATAATAATAATAATATACATTTAAATTTGCATAAAATTTTGTTAAGTGCTACTTATGTTCGTATGTATGTATATAACAGCTTACGCAGTTATCTGTGTGTCTTTGCTGAATTCTAAACTCACATACATATATACATACATACGTACTGCACTGTCATTTGCGGAATAATTTTTAAAGACAGAGAGAAAGTGAAGAGGCTGATAATTGTGCGATCGAGTGTTTGTATATTTAAACATATGTATGTATGCTTTACTTATATTGCTTTACTTTATACAGCTGTGAACAACACATACACACATACATACGTCATCATTGGGCCCAACGATCATCGTAAGAGAGTTAACAGCGGAGTGAGTAACAAACACAAAAAAAAAAAAATAAATAAATTAAGGCAAAACAAAACAAAATATAAAGTAATGTAAAGTAAATTTCAAATTGCATATGCACATTTGCATACATATGTAAATGTGTGTTTAACTTTGCATACATATTTACATATACCGGTCCATTTTTCTCTGCATACTTTTCGGCATACCCCATAGATATGTTTAACATATAATTAAACACTCATCAGCTGTTCGAAACGTTGCCAAATTTTATCCTCTCTCTCTTATAATAATTTTTACT
Organism: Drosophila limbata; assembly: GCA_963924055.1. Classification (NCBI taxonomy): domain Eukaryota; kingdom Metazoa; phylum Arthropoda; class Insecta; order Diptera; family Drosophilidae; genus Drosophila; species Drosophila limbata. The sequence goes on from OZ001354.1 coordinate 22,138,449, forward strand.
TACATTTTTATACGCAAACGACAATTAAAATAATGTAATATAAAATTTTTTTTGCAATTGCGCAATCAAAATTCAAGTTGGCACTACAGAGTGACCATCTTCCATTTAGTTGAAAATCCATAAACCTTAATGTAATACGGCAATGTTAAGATAACATAATAGAGGTGTTCCCTCGAATTGAAATATTGTAAACCTAACGAAACAACTTATAATGATTAAAATTTGTCAACAGTGAATTCGAAATGATCCTCTAAATATTTTTATTTTTCCTAGAAGGTAAGGGTAGGGGCAAATAGAGCTATAATGAATTAGGGATTTTCCGAATTAATTATTTTTGCGCTAATGGAAAATCAAAGGTAGGGTGGGTATAGAAGCGCAGCTACAAGACCATCGCTGTAGCTTAATACATGTAAACAATGCTTCTTCTTTCTGTGTGGTTATTTTTTTTATAGTTTCAGGTGATTTTGGTTTGAATTTTAAACAAGGCATTTAGGACTCGATTAAAGTTTGTACACAGTAGGCGTTGCGGAGCTGAGTCCAAAGAACCCCCCCAAAGGCTGTTTGCTAGCTGCTGCCAGCGAGTCCACCCGGACGAAAACCGTAACCAACCGTCTAACACTACTGTGCTCTCTTCTTCTTTTTACAGAGTTTCTGAATACCCTAATAATTGCTTCACAAAATGACAAATGAAGAATTTCTTTTATTTTAAGTCAACTCAAATTAAAATTTAGGTACAGAATTTTCGAGCATTTTCCGTACCTATGTATGTAGATTGTACATAGGTACCAAAATATAAGCACAGGTAAAGTTGGGATTAGAGATGGGCGCGGTCCTCATTTTTCAGGCTGGGTTCGACCCGAGCCTGAAATTACCGATGGAAGAAAGGCCCAAGCCTGGCCCGAAAAATTAAAATAAAAAAGAAAAATTTTTTTTTTTTTTCAAATGTGCAAAATACCCTTGCACTGCTAGCAGAGCTTGCTGGGATAGCAAGGAATCTGCGTGCTAGAGTTGTTAATAATGTTAAATCATTGCAATCACATGCAATAGACTTTGGCGTGTTCCGGGCTTTGAAGTTAGGCCCGAGCCCGGCCCGACCCGAAATGAGATTTTTCGGCCCCAACCCGACAATTCTGTAAAAGGCCCATGGGTCATTTAATTTTGATGGATATAGTGAAGGGGCAGCTTCAGCCCCCTTGCCAATACATGCGTATTATGCCTTGGTTGAAATGTACCGTAATGTAAATGTAATATAATTGCAACCATACCTAAAACTGGCAGAAGAAGTAAGAGAGCCAAGGGAATGAAAAAAACTATTCCAACGAGTACGACATGTATCCGATTTGCGCATTTGTCTGACCAGCTCGGGGATCTTGGTGAACATATTCACTACAGCGAGAGAAGCATTTCCCGGCTTGGAGCACATGATAATTGAGTGCGTCGTTAAACACAGTTGCAAAATTTGCTTGTGGGATATGCACGCCGCATTTCGATTCAAGCAAAACTACGAGCTGACTCATAAGCAATTAAATAAATACAGTTGAACTTCCATAACTCGAGCTTCTATAACTCGAATTTCTCTCTAACTCGATCTAAATGAGTGCCAGTAAAATTTATAAACTTAAGAAAAATAGCTCCATAAGTCGAATATCTCCATAACTCGAACCTTTTCTTTGGAGAATGGTGATTCGAGTTAGGGAAGTTCGACTGTAATTAAAAATAAATGAGAACAAATACTAACAATACGAAAGATGCGATAAAGGGTGAGCCCAACACAACTACCGCATCAAAAACGAACATAGCACTTGCGATAAAGAAGGAGAGCGAGAGCGAGGAGAGCCAACGCGAAGAGTGTTAAAATGAAGAGAGCCAGAACAAAGAGAAGATATAATTTGAAGAGTGAAATGGTGAGTGCAAAAATACGAAAAATTAAACCAGAAATTGACGAAGAACCAGCGAGAACACAGATAGCTAACTCTGAAGAAGTTGACAACAAAACCGGAGAAGATTCACACTTGAAAACCTTGTAACAAAGCCTTAGGAAAATTCAAAACTGGAAACAGCACAAAGACTTAAAATTTAAGTCGAATTTTACAGAAAGGATCATTTAACATGGCACCAGAAGATCACCTAAATTAAAATATATTTACAACTAAAAATTGGATGTCAAAACTTAAAGGACACGTGCACACTTGCAATAAGTAGCAAGCACAGGTAAATTATATTTTACCTATTATGCAAAGCCAATAAGTAGGTAGAATAACCCGAGTTTGCAAATCACAATAAATTGGTGGTTGCAGAATTCCCTTGCCTCAGTCTTGAGTACGAAGATGACAATGACAGACATGGAACCAGTTTGTTGTGTTTGCTTGAGCAGCTGTGTGACCTTGGCGAATATATTCAGTGAGAAGCAGCTGTCTCCGAAGGAACCCAGTCTGGTGGATATGATCAGCGAATGCTTCAACTTCCAACTAATCGACGAAGATACACACCCCAAGAATATATGTGAACGCTGCATTTCGGATGTGCGAGCTGCTTATCGCTTCAAGAGAAACTACGAGCAAAATATAAAGTTGAAAGAGAGTGGACTCGACGACTTTATTGACAGTCTTGCAAAAGAGAACTGGGAATTGGACATCGATTTTGTTAAGAAAGAGCCGGAAGATATTTCTGATGATGATATCGCCAAAGAGAACGAGCCACAAAGTGAAACAAATACAAACTCAAAGGGAGCAACTGACGATAAAACTTCTACAAAACCTGGGAGGGCTGGTAGGAAAAAGAAGCCGCACTCGTGTATTTTTTGTGGTCAAGTTTTTATGACAAAACGTAGCTTGTGTAGACACTTCCGAATTCATACCGGCGAACGACCTTACAAATGTCAACACTGTCAAAAAGCCTTTTCACAGTCATGGACCCTCAAAATGCATCTTGTTGTTCACACCGGAGAACGCAAATTCAAGTGCCCACAATGTCCAAAGGACTTTACCCAAAAACACAACCTTGATAAACACATTGCTAAGCATGCAACAAGTCAAGAAACCAAAACCAAAACTAAACCTGAGAAAAAAAAGAGCTCAATAAAAAAATTGAAAAAGTTAGAATCAGTTTAAAATAAAACGTTTACAGTTTAAGTAACATTTGGGAGTAAAAATAATATTTTATAGACTTAAGATTTATAGATTATTGAATTGAACTGTTTAAAAATGAAAAGTAAATAATGTGAATCAAATTCTTTATTATTTTGTTAACCAATACCAATAATAATCAATACAAAATAAAGTTATTTTCTATAAAAAGAAAAATACGTTGAGTAAAATTTATTTTATATAAGTTAATTTTATTTTTTATGGACTCAAAGGTAAGAAAATTGATGCCAATTCGCATTGTGCCGTCTTTAATCTATTATGTAATCATCAACTAAGCCTCTTTCATTTCATTTATATGCTGATGCAATTTTTGAGTAAAAGCAATAACAAAACCAGTTAAAAAGCAGCTTCTGTCCAACCTTTCAACCAAAATCTAATATGAGGACATGAATTGATTGTTTCTTGGTAAATAAGTAAAAATAAAGATTTTGATTGTGGAAAATACAAAAAGGAAAAGCAATTAAACTGCAACATAACAGAAACAAAAATCACTTTTAGGTATTTCTGAAATTTCAACAAAAATTGCACTTTTAACAATTTCTAGAACAGTTATAAATCAATAAAAAATGTTGCCAAGTTTTTTGGTTTTCGGTATAAAAATATTCTGCCTAATTTGTATTTTTTAGTCCGGATACTCGAATGATTCAAGGGTGTAAAAACTTTCTGACAATGCATGTAACAGGCACATTTTTTGCAGCAACAAAAATGAATGTGGGAAATCATTTCCCGTCACATAATCGGGCTACAATTTGGGGCATTGAAATTGACAGCAGGTCCAACATCATTTCAGCTTGGATTTCGTGGAGTTACTTATTTATATGGCTGTCTTAGCACGTGACTTGATTTAATTTAATCGAGAGCTTCCCCTTGGGATTTTTGGACAATTCATTGGGTGTGTCTGAGAAGACGATTAAACTGAGCAATAAATTTGCTTATTTTAATTACTAGTTTTAATTAGAATTCCAATTTCTATTCACTATTTAAGCATACATTAATCGCAATTAACTAACAGCTGGGGAATGATTAGAAAAATTAAAAATTTGATATACATATGGGCATTTCCACAGAATGGTCCACCGCGGCCAAAAACGTAAAATTTATCAAAAACTTACATTTTGCGAAATTTTCTTCCAAAAATGTATTCAAGCTATTTGTTTTAGCAATATACGCTAGAAAATATTCAATAGGATGAACAAATAAATTCTACATTGGAATAAATTCACTTTTTCTATATTTTTGCCAATTTTCTTAAAAATTGACTTGCAAAATGGACCGTTTCTAATTAAACGATTACACTTAGTAAGATAGTCAGATTGTAACATAAACCATTTTAATGCATAGAAATATATTGAAAGTTTGATTTAAAACAAGTTTTTCGAGCTGTTTTCGATATATAATTTAAGAAAGAGAGACAGAAACAATATAAAAATAGTGGTGGTAAAAAATGTCCCGTGCGCGATGTCCCGTGCGCGAGTTTGGAAATGCCCATATGTATGTATGTGGTTATAGTGGGTCCATGGGAAATGCAAAGTCTTTCGTTAAAAGCACTTTGTGCAATACTGAATGATTATTTAAAAAAAATTAGCAAATGCCGATTAAAACCAAGACTCGCTAATGGCTTAATGCAATTATTACTGAGCTTCGAATGAGAACCTGGCTGTGTTCTTCATGTGGATTTGGAAATGGAGGAGCTCAGTCCAATTCAAGGGAGCATTAAAAAATGACTGGCGTTTACTTTTTTATAAATTTTTGCGCATTATAATTTATGCATAATATGGCAAGCAAAAATTGTGCCGAGAGTATATGCTTGACTACGAGATACTCTGCAGTGAACTCTCAACACTTAAAAGTTTTTGCAAACAAACTAGGTTGCAAACTATCCTCGTTAGGTCGCTCAGCATACGGTAAATAGTTTATTAAATAAATTCTGCATTTATTATTTGATAGTTCAAAAGAAAGTCATGAGTACCAAATATAAAGGCTTTAAATTATTAATTTCATCAAAAATTTAATTTGTAATAAATTCAAAATAATTTATAAGTAAGTTTTAGTTAATTTAGTTTTTGAGTCGAGTTTTTGAGATCAATGAATTTCCGTATTTTCAGATGGACATAAACAATAAGTCATTAAGAGCTGAATAAGAATGTTTGTTTCTTAGACCAATAATTCGTATTAACTTTAAAAGAGTACAGGGTATCAAAATGAAAATTGTGGATGTGTGGCTCTCGGCGTCAGTCTCTGCCGGAAGCCTGTCTCAGGGCTGGCTTCCAGCCAACCCACATTTTTTTCCCAGGGAACATGGCTATGTAGGAGAAGGGGTGGTTGCGGAGCCTTTGGCTAGGCGTGACCCAGTCAGCTGTCGACTGCGTTTTACGTTAAATCTTATATATGTATTTTTAATGTCTTTTTTTTTACGCCGTGCTTTTGAGTAATTTAACATTTCAGCGTCCAATTAACATTTGAGGCCAAAAAGCTTTTGGAAAGCGGGGGAAAATTAAAGAAATAATGTTGATTATAAACATTTTTATGTTTCTACGGGTTCTGAAGTGGCTGGCAGCCATGAATAAAGAAAAAGAAGATAAATGCATTTAAGCTAGCTTCAGTTGAGTGTGGTTGCCTGGACTATACCCTGTAGATAGTATGAATGAAACTTGAACAAATGGATAAATATATGTAAATTTGCTTTGTCCAGTTTTGTGTTATTCTTTTCAGTCATTAACCCATTTTACAAAATAATTATTGAATTTGAATTGATATTTAAAAATTTTCACAGTTACTAGCTTAGAAATTTTGTTAATACAAAGATTCTCTTCAGAAATTAGTTCGAAAAAAAATACTTAATTCTGACAGTTGCAAAAAATTCTAAAATAATTCTTTTAAATGCAGCATTCAGACAGTTAGTTTATGATTTATTCCTGTCAACCATTTTAACATTAACCGAATTATTTTTATAGTTATCCAGAAGTTTTAGCTGCAAGGCAGTGAACTCAGATAATTAAATTAGTTTTCACTGTACAGTTTATCAGAAACCTTGCTAAATATGATATTTTGTGTATGAACTTTGCTTATTCTAATAACCTTTTTAACACTTTTCACATTTTCCAGGGTGTATGAAAAATCCGTTTAATAGTGGCAGTTGCAAGCCAATGAACCCGGCCTACTCAAAAGGCATTTCAATTGGCAAGCCAAGGCAGCGCCCTCAGCGTTTTGGCCCCATTCAAAATCCGCCAAAACTGCAGCTTTTAGCGCCCTCACGTATGCAATGCAAAATTCTGTTGAGTGAATTTTTCCCCTCCGTAGCTCGACTTCGGTTTGGTCATTGCTGACGAGCATATAGTAGTATCTGTCGATGTTTAGTAAGCAACTTTTGCATATACTCGTGCATATTTCTGCAAGTTGCGTCTGATTAGTAGGAGGAAGGGTGTATCTGCTTTCCACGCGCTGCGCTCATTAAAATTGCAATGATGTTTGCTTTTTATGCGCAGAGAGAAACCTTTGTACTTTGAGTTTTGGTGGCAGCCATAGCGGGCAAAGTTGCACTTGCTGCGTGTTAATTTGTGCGTAAACTTTTCCAACGAACCGGAAGCCCCTTCCGGTCCCTTCTGTCTTTCTCTTCCTCCATTGGGGATCGCACAGACCGTAAAGCGTATAATTGAAATTGCAGTTAAATGTTTTGCGAATGTCAATGCAAAGATTGCAAGGCATTAAATGGGAAAATGTATCCTTTTAGCATATATTTATTACAAATTAACAATATATTATTAATAATTATTTTTTTTATTATTCTACAGTTAATCGTATGTATGCTTGCAGAGCTCCCAGTCCTTCAGCTTTATCATGTAAATAAGTTATTATTAAAGTTCGTTAATTAGGTTACATTATTTTATAAAGTAGTTCAGTTACTTGGTTGATAGTTCATGGCCACATAGCCAACAAGCAGGCTTGCTGATAATAATATTTTAATTAACAACATATTAATAAAATTTAAGCATATAAAATAAATTAAAATACGCTTTATAGACTTGAGCACTTGCAATTAATATTATTAATGATGAAAGAGCCACAAAACCAATTAGCCTGCAGTCAAAAATGTGTCTGGATTCAATCTCTTGTCCCTCGTGTCCAACAATTTTGGCACCGAATACTCACACACTCACTGGCCGTAACCGCAGACTTTGCGGCGCTGTCCAACTTTTTGGGTGCGGATCGCAGTTGATGATGCTGGCAGCTCCATTAGAAAGTTGCAGCTGCAACTTGCCGTAACCACATATATCAATTACACAAGTTTCGTTGGCCGTCGTGTTGCTGTAATTGCATAGAAAATTGCAACCGCAGGAGCAAATCACACAGTTCCCAACCACAGCCACAGTCTCAGACTCAGACTTAGACTCAGTCACAGACTCTCGGCCTTGCAGTCGCAGTCTCAGTCTCGATTCCAGAGAAAAAGCTGGCAACTTAAATTGGCATTTAGTTGGTGAGCTGGTTGTATGGACACGGTTTCATAACTTGCACCAAACATTTCCGGCAATTGATGGCCAAGACTTTTGTTCGGCTAGCCAAAAGTTGCTGCTCAAGTTCTAATTCCATTTACATTGTAAACTCCCTTTTGCTTCTTAACAACAACAATTTCTCTTATTGTTATTCCGTGCACTTTTCCTTTGAATTTTGCGCTATGCAAATATTTTTACGCTTTTGGCATGAAAATTGAGGCAAAAAGGCAACAAACGCACGATTCTCACAGAAATGTAAAAAGGGAAAACTGGAGACAGGTGAAATTGCTGTCGAAAAAGTTTTGGTTGTATCTCACTCTCATGGCATGACATAAAGCTGTTTTTCACTTTGACTTGTTGTTGTTCTTTGGGTCGCGGCTCTCAATTCGCGAATCTATATGTATGTGAGTGCGTGTGTGTGTGTGTGTGTGTATGTGTGTGAAGCAGATTGACGGCACACAAGTGAACACTGTTAAACATTGCAAAGCTATCAGTTATAGCCAGCCAGATTGATGGATACGGATCTGGACATATCGTGGCAATTGAAAAACTTCACTTTGAGCTCCGAGCAATAAATGAAAGTGAGTTGCTCGATTTTAAATGGTCAAACTTTTGCACGGCTTGCATGATATGGAAAGGGTTTTAATATACATATGTTTATCAGGTGTGCTACAGAAATCACAAGTGAAAGCGAGTTTAGAGAAAAGCAATTTTGCTTCTAAAATTTCTCTTTGCCACAGAACTTCGAGTAATTTATTGTTTTCAGCATGTTCACCAACCTTTTCGTACTAGGCTGCCAGGGTTGGCCATTTCTCAGATTAAATTTCCCAAGGGTTTGCTTAGTAACTTTTTTAAGTTTATCATTGCAGATGAAAAGGTTATTATTTTATTTCTTCTTTAATTAATATTATTTAATTTATTTATGTAATAATTAAAAGTTATTTAAAAGTTATTGGCGCGACAAACAAAAAAAGTTACTTGACAACTCTAAATTCTAAAATTCGGACAGAAAATGTGCCAGTGCAGTGGAAATCATTGTTTCCCCTAAACATTTTCAGATAATTTGATGAGAGATTTCTGTAGTATATCTGTATATGTATTTAAAAATTTATATCGATGAGTTACAAAAATAAATAAAAATTGTACAGTATTCTTCAATCTATTGATATTTAATTGATATAGAAATAATATTTTAAGCATTTGAATCAACGATTTTTCTACTAAATAGTTCATTGACAAATATCCTTCAAAGGGTTTTCCAGCATTTCCCTATAAATTTCCAAACTTCTGCTTAATTCACGCTTTTGGTTCAAATGTCTGTTTTTATTCGTCGCACATCTCATTTAACTAAAGCTGAAAGGTGATAAATATAAACATTTCCATTGATTTAAATTGATAGCTTACAAGTCAGGCAGATGGTTTTAAGAAGGCGCTTTTCGAGTCAACCTGTCAATATATTGTGCACACAGACTGTACTTATATTTATTATACATATTCCCCCATAAGTATGCTAGTATTTTTTAGCTTAAACTCTGCGCTTTGGCATTAAATCAACTTTGCCAATGCTGCCAATGATTTATGCGTTCCAGCAAGCCAGAGTAAAGACTGCAGCATGCTCCCCTCCCCCCTCCCTTTCTACGGGTCGTGATCTACAACTACCTGACGGTAGGAGCCAAAGCGAATGTTACTTTAAATATGGGGAAAAATCTTTGGCTAAAGAACAAGTCGCTAAATCGACAAAGCCCCAACTTGAGCTGCTGTGTTTTGCGGGCATGTTTACCCCTCTCATCTAGGGGGAAAGAGGGTTACGAGGGGATAAAATGTACAACTTTTTGGAGTGCAAATTTGTAAGGATTCATTGGTATTGCTTGGTTTGTTTTCTGCTTCAGCCCGTTAGTTAACTTTTTGGAATCTCTTCTCCTCTTTTCTTTTTCTGTTTTCTCCTTTATTTTTATGCACTTCAGCTTTGTTATTACTTTTTGACTCTTGAATGCAAGTAAAGGAAATAAAAAGATTTATGCACTGCAATACCTTGCCTTTGATTTATGCCGATTTGCCGGCTTGACAACTGTTTTCGGTGAGGGAGAAGGGGGGGCTCTGAAAATAAATTAACTATAATTTGTTCGCCCGCACTCGAAATGTTGCTCTTTCATGTCTCTCTCTGCATTGCGGCGGTGCTACATTTTAATTAGTTGATTGCGGAAATATACCTGCACCTATGGGGTATATTCGACAATGTGTTCGAGTTTTATTTTCATTATAATTATTTTAATTTTTTTAAATAATTATATAGGTAATTTTAAAATATCAAGATTATGTCCTGAATAGTTTAATCTCATAAGTATCATAAACTTCAGAGTGTAATTAAAAAACAACATAATTTTAAATTCTTTATTTGAAAGTAACAATTAATTACAACTACACTTTTTTCGATTTTAAAATTGTATTCTTTATTTGTCCAATCTAGCACAGAGTTGCAGCATTGAATAAAGTAAGCCCCATTTTTTCGCTAAGTTCGGGTATTCTTAAGTCACGTACTTGCAGTAGTTTTACTTTATATATTTTCGGTGAGACTGGACAAAATTAAATTACACCTGTGATTGACATTGCGGTCCGGAGACTGTTTCATTGCCTGGCCTATAGACTGACCGCAAGTTGAGTTCAATTTGTGGTTTGCAAGACTGACAAATTGATTTTGTGATTTCTTTTTTCATGTCCGTTGCAGACACTTCAAGATGTCCCCCGGACAGAGTACGGGAATGCCGCAAAATTAACACGAAAACGGAAAATCGAAAATATCGAGGTCTGAATGCTATTAACCACATCAACAGCAATAAGCCAAGCCACAATTAAGGCAAACAAAATCGTTAAGCTTTGAATTCATACGCAATCCATGGCGCAATCTGAAACGTGTGTTGTTAACAATTTCCCAGCATCAGATGGTGTTTTACCAGAGGACTGCAATGCGAACCTGCGACAAATCTGTAAATGCTGTGAAATTTAAAACGTGACCAGCGCCTGTCTCTATATATAAGTTCTCTCTCTCTCTCTCTCTGTTAAGAATAACTAGAGGGGGGGCTACAATTGCCTCACAATGCATGTCCCGCTGTCTGTTGCATTTCGGCTGCGTATTTGGCGCCTGAACTGTCTGTCTGTCCTGTTCCTGTCCTGTTCCCCGCTGGGAATGTGTCTGGCTCTCAGGATTTCATTATTGCGCCTGATTGGATTACGTTGTTAATGCATTTCGCTGTCCAGCCAGGCAACCAGTGCAATCCTTTTATATTTCTTCTTCAAGTTTTCAACGTGTCTTCTGCTTTCAACGTTCCCATCGAGGACAATTCAGCAGCCTCTTCAACGTATGTGCTTCGTATTGAAAATGTGGTTAAGATGCGTTCAGAAGAAACCAATTCCGACCACATTTAATGGTTGACTGTTGCCTTTATGTCTAGCTCTTTAAGTGTCTACACTGCTAAAAAAAAAGATCTAAAATCAAGATTTTGGGCTCAGAACAAAGAACTTTGGTCTAAGAAATGCGGCGAGAACATCTTGAAGTAAGAAAACACATCTTGATTCTAAGAACATTTGAATTAAGACCAAGTTCTTATTTTTGAGATCATAAATTCTTATATTTTCAAGACCACAAATCTTAGTATTAGAATAAAACTTATTATTTTTTTAAGATTATATGCTCTTATTTATAGACCAAAAAGTTTGAATACTCAAGACAAAAATTTTTAAATAAAGATTAAGCTTCTTAACATTTTAAGAAGAATGAAGTTAGTTTTAGTTAGCTTGAGGCCTAGTACTGCCGATATGACACTAAGCAACAAACAACAACTCACAAAACACTTGCAGAACGCAAGTAGCATGGCTCGGTATACAGCTGTTTCAAGAGATGCCAATCTCTATCATCAGTACCGTTGTGCTGACTTGACCAGCGATCCAAGCCTAATGTCATCTTTGGGACGCCAGAACCAGTTGTGAATTCTAAGTCTCAAAAAGTGAGTTTTTGTTAAGAGAAAAAGATCTAAGATATAAGATTTTTATTCTTATATTAGAAACTAAAGATTTTTTAGAATAATATTTGTAGTTTTAGTAATTTGGTGATAAAATGTTCTTATTTCAAGAACAAAATATTTAAATTTGAGAATTTTATTCTATTATTAAGAACTAACCATTTTCAAGATTAATATTCTTAGCTTTAGTAATTTGGTATTAAAATATTCTTATTTCAATAACAAAATATTTAAGATGAATGTTCTTGATTTTAGAAAGTGGTCTTTTTTTCAGTGTATCACAGAATATAAGAGCTAGACACACCAAATTTGAAATATTCAAACGTAGATCAAACTTAGCATTATGTAACATTTGGAATTTCTCAAGATATATGCCTGAAAATTAGCAAACACAATTTAAATACCACTCTTTACTTACGCTCGGATAATTAATGCAGAGAAATCAATTCAGAAGAAGAAGAAATACTGTATGTTTCTACTGGCTTTTTTTTTTCTCAAAAATTCTTTAAATGTTAAATTTATTTTTATTTTATATTTATTGATCCAATAAGAAGCACATTTACATAAATGAATTGTCTTAATTCTAACATAATTACATACTTAGCTTGAAGAAGACACCTGAAGTCTCTTCATAATGCTTTCTCTCTATTTGAGCAAATTCTTATAGAATTACTGAACCGATGGCAATTTAAAAATTGAAAACGATTTTATTGATTGCACAGAAATACTTATAATATAGTATTATATGTATTTAGTTTAGAAATAGTTGTAAAAATTTGGGGAAATACTCGCCAGATTTTAATGCACACAGCACAAATAGGGTTGGTGAGGATTTTAAAGGGACGTCAGGACTTTTTTTTATAGCTTTTATAAGAAAGTTGGATATAAAAACGCTAAAAACACAATATGGCTGTTTATAAGATAGTGTAGTATAATAATACTGCTTAGAAGAAATTGACTAGTTTTAAATTCACACACACACATACAATACGCTTATAGAAAATATTACCCCATATTTAAATGCCAGAGATCTTAACCGCAAACACTTGCTTCTAATCGATAAATATGTAAATTTATTAAAATATCTGAATTAATTTTACAGATCCGTTTGCTGAATCAAAGTCGATCCACGTCTCGCCGTCGTGCAGAAGGTTTCCCGCTGCTCACCCAGACAGATGATGAGATTCTCGGCTCCCGGCACAGTTAACTTGCCATTGGAGCTGCTGGACTTGGGTGCATTCGTTGATCCGGTTTTCTCAGCCGTTGTCGTCGAGGAAGTTGTGGTCGACGAGTTGTTGTTGCCCACGTGGAGGGCCAAGAGAGGCGGCTGTTGTTGCTGTTGCTGCAGATTGGCGGCCAGGAGGCGTTTGGAGCCAGCACGTCGACGACTGCCCTGCTTGGTAAAGACACTCGGCTCGTTCTGCAGCTGGGCATTGATCTCCTGCTGATTCATGCACGTGAAGGCCTTGAAGAAGCTCTTCCTGAAGTTCTCACTGAGAAAGGCATAGAGTATGGGATTCACCGCCGAGTTGGAGTAGACCAGAGCCCCAAGCAGCAGAAATATGAGTATCTCGAGACGGGAGAGATCACGCTGTGCCGGATTGGAGTTGATCAACGCCAGCTGGGACATCCAGTGGGGCAGCCAGCAGCAAATGTAGACCGTGATCACGGTCAGCACAAGACGTGTCACCTTCCGATGGGCTCGTCGTTTCTCCTTCGACTTGGTCACGTGCTTGGGTCCCACCGAACGCAGCTTCCGGATGACCAAATAGTAGAAGCTAAGGATGAAACACAGTGGCGTTGCAAAGCCCAGAAAGAAGGTGTACAGGATGAAGGTGGTGCCCGAGTGCTTCTTGTACGCATCTGGCCACATAATGTTGCACGAATAGTTGATGCCATCCTCCTGCTCCACGGTGCTGGCATAGAGCATCACCGGAAGCATCAGCACGGCGGAAGTGCTCCATGCCAAGGCGGAAACCAGTTTGGCGATATGCAGAGTGCGATATCGAGGCGATGATATCGGATGACAGACAGCTAAATATCGATCCGCAGACATGATCAGCAGAAAGATGGAAGACGTGAAGGATGTTATCGAGGTGCTCACCATATAAGCCTTGCACATCAGCTCCCCAAATCGCCAGCTGCAAATGCGCATCGTGTACAATAGAAAGGGAATTCCGATGAGGAAACATTCATCGGCTATGGCCAAATTGAGTATATAGATGTTGGTCACCGTCTGCATCTTGGAGAACCTTAAGACCACATAGATGACCAGGGTATTCCCGAATAGACCCACGATACAAACGATGCTATACAGCACCAGAGTGAATAGATCCGCAAAAGAATTCCGCGTGGCAATGCAATGTTGATAGGTGGGCAGATCTGTGGTATGCATCGAGCTGCCTGTGGCACCTACATACTCTCCCGACTGTGTGCTATACAGGGTATCATTGGGGTAATCTGCAATCGTGCTATTGCCCAGCTCCAAATTCATTTGCGACTCCGTTGCGATGCCACTGGCCAAATGCAGGCCGAGACTAAGTAACCACATTTTGTGTTGCTATCTCTCTTTGTCTCTTCTCTCTCTCTCTCTCTATCTATAGATATCTCTTCTTCTCTCTTGGCATGGACACAATTTGTTGCTTTGGTAAATGCTTATTTATGCTGCTGGCATTTGTTTTGTTGTTTGACCTGCAAAATAAGTGAAAATTGCTAAATTAACATTTTGGTTGAGAGTATAATTATGTGCAGTCTTAGATTAGCTTGCCAAATGAAAACATTTGTTTATGGCGATTTAATTGAGCTGTAGGCTTAAATTATATGTTTAAATTACATTTAATTCTCATGTACGAGTTCAAGATATGTTGATTTTCCAATTTCATATGAAGTCATATGAAGATCGAGTTCTCTTTTTGTTTTTTTTGAAAGGCTGCAGGTCAGTCTTTTTTAAAATTTTAACATTTTTAGACCATCAACAGGAAAAAAGGTGCAAGAATAAGTTTATAGATAAATGCTATACATAGCATATAAGTTTTTTATAGACTCTAAACTTTACCACGGCTGTCTAATAAATACAAAACTGATTTAACTATACTATTTTGCTATTCTTGGGTTGATCACAAAGCATCCGTCAGTCGATGACTTCCATCTAAAAATTGTATTCAACTTTTCCAGCCGCAGCCCATTAGCAATATATTTATGTCATAAAAAGCTTTTGCATTTGACTAATAGGGAATTGACTTATTGACTTATTCAAAGTTTCACATTGCAGCAACAACAAAAAAACAAACCATTTAAAATGGTAAACAATTCTGTTATTTTGCAATAAACTTTTTCATCCTTAACTTTTCAAGAATTCCAAGAAAATTTGTATATAAATCATACTTGAGAGTCGATTGCACAAATAATGCGCACAATTAACTTTACGCAAACATACAAAAAGTCCCAATCAAAGAGAAGGAAAATTGTGAGAAAATACGATTTGGAATTAACATTTAAATTGAAATTAAATAACGCATAAATTTGTCGGAAAAGATGCAACATTGCGACTGTGTTTCACTCGAAACCAACTTAAATTGTGTACATATTGTGCCTTTGTGGGAGTATCTGCATTTCTTTACATAAGGACAACGCACAAATTATGCAAATAACAGGTGAAAATATGCAATTTCTCTGCATGCCTCACAGGCGTTAATAAATACAAACAAACAACAATTTGTGCATGTTGCACGTGTCGAGCTTAATATTTGTGCAATCTACACACACACAGACATATCGATTTATGCTTATCAAAGCCGCATACTGATAAGTCACTTGGAGGTGCACTGGACTCAGGCCAGATGGGTTAATTTGGTTTCCTCTTGTTTTCTGAATTTTGGTCTATTTGTCTTTAAAATAGCCGAAATATAGAGATATTTTGCGTGCGAGTGTGGTAGCTTTGGCAATGTGAAAATTTTGAAGTTTAACTTAAAGTAAAGGCAATGGTAAGTTAGAAAAATTATTGGCTAAGAAATTGGGGTGTTTAATCCATTACCCAGAAATTAAACAGTAAAGACTTAATAATTTTTTAACAAACGTTTTTTAGTAATTGTAAATAATTGTGGCAGCTTCATTGAGTGTTTTCCAAATTGGTTTTTTTTTCAGGAACTTTAATCATTATAAGTGATATTAAAGAAATTTTGAAATCAAGATTAGTTTCAACTTTTATAGATTTTCTTACAAAATAATGATTAAATTTAAGTTATACTTTACTTCTCAACCAATAATCATTATTTTTGAGCAAAAAAATAAAACTTAACGAATAATCATTATGTCTTGAGTTTTATTTTTTGCTCAAAACAAAACTCAAGTTGTTATCTCGACAAAGTTCAATTTGATACTCTCCACAAGACATTTTATTTTTAAATGGATTATTATGGGTTGTCTTGGCTTACTGACTAGGAATATGTATAATTTTTGGCTTTAATTTTGCCTTTTCCAACGAAAAAGTCGAAATTACAACAAAGTTTTTGATCGAAACATAAAACTGATTAAATTATGATTATTTTTAAGTTTTTTTTTCTCGGTGTCTCAAAGTTATTATAAGTGAATAATTTTTTTAATCAAAAAAAAAAAAAAAATTTTTTTTTGCAGTCCCTGATTTTTTTTCTTATTTTAATTATTTTATAACGTTATTCTCTGTCATTTAATAATTGCCATAAATTACAGGCATTTTTTTTAATATTTCATTCGCAGCAATAAAAAATGACTTTTATACATATATCTAACTCTTTGCTTTAACTAATTGACATTGATTGACAAAACATGTAAATTTTGAAGGCTTAACAGTTATTTCGAGCTACGGCGCAATGACAGATCTGAAAAAGACAACTCACAATTCAATTCCCTTTATACCCATTTTTAAAGTTCAATACCAAAAATATACAGGAAAATGTTTTATAATTTCAAAGCCTTAATAAAAAATGGTACAAATGTAAAAAAATGTTACTTAATTTGTTGATCGCCTTTGAAGTTTAACATAAATAAATGAGTGAATTTTTTTTTTCTAGGAAACTACTTTTCAACTGTTGCAACTGAAATTATTATTAATCGAATACAGCTGAAATTGTGTTGTGTATCAGTAAATTCATTCACACAATATTCTTTTTGACCAAAAGAATTTTCAATGCCCCATCGGTAAGCTCCTTCTTATGGAAATCTGTACATTAAATCGCCTGCAATCGATAATAGTTGCAATCAGCGGGACACGAATTCAATGGAATTCACATGTGTCGAATGGGGAGTGTGTTGTGGGTGGGGACATGTTATGGATTCTGATTGTGCAATCAATTATCGCCACGGCGACGCGAACGTGAAATCAATATTGAGAGAAGGCCTGGACATGGTCTGAAGTTAAGCTCTCAGTTTCATAAGAAATATGAAATTATATTTGAAATGCGAGATTTGTTGGTTTATTTATATATATTCATTTATTTGCAGAGTGGGGAAGAAAAAGTGAGTGGTGCATTAAGGACGAGCTCTGAAAATTTATTCTTCCACAAAAATATATAGATTTTAAATACTTATAATTAAGCTTGCTGAAGTCCGAATTATATTTTGCAAATGTATTTAATTTAATAATATTTTTTTTGGTATATACGCGGAATACCACAAGTATATTTAAAATTAAACAAAGTTAAATTACTTTACTAATTACAATAAATGCCAAATTGAGTATCAAGTAAGCTTTAATATTTGTTAAATAAAAGAAAAAGTATTTGTAAGCAATGACATAAGTTTATTTATTTATATTCTAACGAATATATTTCCAATTGAATCTGTTGAGTATTTTTGAGTGTAACAATAAATGTTTGTTTTGTTGTTGTGAGTGTGTGTGGTTGATTGTTATTGGTTTGGCAGGTTTGTGACAGGGCCTTAACGGCCTAACACCTGTCTTCCTTTTTTGTTGTTGTTGCTTTGGCAGCTATCGATTTCGTATCTGTTGAATGCTTGTTGGCTTTTATTGTGCTATCAAATGGCAAATGGCAAAGTCCGGGCACCGTCAACTGAAACTGTTCCTCCAGTTGCAGTTGTCGTTGTTGCTGTAATTATTGTTGTTGTTATCTGGGACCACAATTCAGGCGCAAATTGCAACAGCCAACAGCCAGAGAGGGAAGAGGCAGAAGGGGCAAGAGTGCACTGTCCAGTGCAAGTTGCACATGAGTTGCCATTTGAGAGGCAAATCGCACATGTGTTGCAGCAATGATTGCTGCACTTTTTGAGCGGCAACTTCAAGTGACAATTTTTGGTTGCTGACGTAGAAGGCGAGATAGAAGGTGCAGTTGTCTCCCTCTCTCTCTCTACCTCTCTCCTAGACAGCTGCCCCAATGCTGTCAACGTCGTTGTCGTCAGTTTTGTCCCTTGGCTGCATTTTGTGTGCGACGCTTATTAAAAATTTATGCAGTTTATGAGACTTTGCGACAGAACTGTCCTGTCCCTCTCTTTCTCCCTCTCACTCCTTTTCTATAGGATTCAGCATGGCTTTGGGTCAGATGATGTGCAGTTTGTGGCCGGATATGAGTAAAAGAGCTGGTGCTCCTGATGATGATGTGGCAAGAGGCTATAAAGCAACTGTTTAGGGCTTGTGCGGATTTGCAACAAAGCTGCAGAAAAATCCAACAGTCAAGGGCTTTAATATTATGTGATGCATTCTGCATCGAACTTCAACTTCAATATCAGAAACACTTTGATTCCTGAATGATATTAATAGTTGCAAGGACCACAGACTTTTGATTTATTACAGCATAGAAACAGTGGCAAAAAATAGTACTCTCTCTAATTGAACCAACTTTGATTTGCTTTCCATAATCGATACTCATTGTAAGCTGCCTTAATTCTTAAGCACTTGATTGATTTGATTTATGGACCACAGCAGAGGGAACAATCTCAAAGTGTGCTCGTAATTAATTAAAAATGTTGTGTAAAACTTTGCCATTACAAGTTCAACTTGAAAAGTCAGCTGCTTGGCCAAGATTCAAGTGAAGCATCATTGCCACATACTTGAAAAGCTTACAAGTTGTTGTTTTTGGTGGTGCACGCGTGCGGATAATGCCACAAATTTACAAGTAGCGTCCGCCGAGCAAGTTAAACAGTGTTGCAAAATGTATTGCATACAACAAGGCGCAGAGCAAACAAACAAGAGGTGAAGAGGCAAAGTGGTGAAGTGGAGAAGGGGAAAGGGAAAGGGAAGGAGAAAGGCAACAGCTTGGCGAATGTTGAGCTGCCCAGAAATAGACGATGGTGCGGCATGCGAGGCGCATAATTTTTGGATAAACATCAAGTACAACAACAACAATAACATCAACAACAACAACATCAACACACACACAGAGGGAAAGCATGCAAATATGGCTAGCAAATTTGCATGGAAACCTTCAGCGTGCTCTGTCTCGCTCTCTGCCTCTGTCTCTCCTCTCTCTCTCTCTCCCTCTCTTTCTGATTCGCCAACCCTCATACAGTCAACAAGCGGCGCCTCCTGTCAAGTGCACTTGGAGTGGGCCGTGTTTATGAAGTGTGTGCGTCCCAGTGTAAAGTGCAACATAAACAATGCTCCATTCCCCCCCCCCCTCTACCCCTTCCTCTCTCTCTCTGCCTCCCCCATTTGCACCGTTCCTTTCTCTTTATGCCAAATGTTGACCGCACTTAATCTTTGCGACACTTTTGGTTTGGGCCATGTTCCCAACACCACAGGTAGCCACTCAGATCGGGGCTTTGATAAAAAACACAAATGTAACAAGTTTTGAAGGACCCTTTCGCCAGGATAATACTGAAAATATACCTTCTGATCTAAAAACAATTGTTTAGCCAAATAACAAAAGTAAACAGTTACTGTCAAAAGGATGTGAATTTTGACACAGTTAAATAAAAAGTTTAGTTGGTGATGATCGACTTTTCAGTTTTTTGTCTGGATTGACAGACCGCCAATTGGTCAGAGTCTTATGCTTCTTATATTTTCTATATAATTTAGGAAACATCCTTTTTACTGTTAACATTTTCTTTCCAGAAAAATCTTTAAAGAAAGAAGGATTGTGCAATATTTTCAAAATTATTAATGTATTATACAACTGTCGTATCTGAAAAGAACTACAATGGTTTTAGGCCTTTAATACTCTTTTAATTCAGTTGCTATATATTTAGTATCTACAGGTTAAAATCTTGGTAAAATGTTTAAAACTGATTATTGACAAAGGAGCCTAAAATATAGAAAAAGGCTTGGAGAGCTTTCTGGGGAAATATAAAATAAATTAAAGTACTTAAAAAATCACTACTGCTTATTTTAAGTCAGAGAAGACAAAATACACCCTTAGTTGAAATGAAGAAGTCAACAATGTGTATCTTTATTTGAGAACATAAATGAAAAAAATCATCTTTAACAATGAGTAATCAGAATAATGCATTTCACTTGGTATCAGGAATTCCAATAAGTCAGATACTAATTCTTCTCACTGTTGCCCAGCCATTGGCATTGGTTAGTTCCTCATCCTGAAAGCTCAATTATGTGTGCTCCTGAGTGAGTGTGTGTGTGTCGTCTTTCTCCCATTGTTAACCAAGTGCAGACTGCATCCTGCTCCAAGTTGTGAAACTACTGCGGCTCCATGACCATTACTCTGTCGGGCTGCTCATTTAATTTATGTGGCCCCTCAATGGCAACCAAAGGCTCTACTGCAACCCTTCCACTTTCAACCCCAACCCAATTTATCATAGGCAGTGGCATTTGGCTTTTAACAGACACATTTGCACACACATTTGCACCTTTTGTTGGCCAAGCGAAATGAAACCCAAATTTGGCCATAGAAGAGTCACCCTTTGATGTGGTTCCATTGTTGCTGCTATTGTGGTTTCTGTGGTTTCAACGGCAGACTGAAGCTCTATATCCTATGTATCCTCTATCCTCTGGTTCGGCTCATTGTTCCATGTGTTCATTTTTCCATCCCAGCTGCCTTGCGCATAACCTTCTAAGCTCAAGCTGTTTAGATTCCGTTTATGATTCATACAAAACAGGAACATGGACTTCAAATTGTCCTCTCTGTTTAACAATTGGACACGTATTTGTGTCCAAATTGGCAGTAGGCTCTTTAGGAACGATATTTAAGGGGGAGCCTTAGGCCTTGCATTTTATTTGAATTAAGGTGTGTATTTCTTTTATACTTTAATACCATTTCCTGCGCAGAGCGAAACATTTCTAAAAATATAATAGGTAAATAAAAATGCACCATTTATAATGGTAGAGAATCTTAATCAGGGATGCCACAGAAATCGCAAGCGAAATAGAATTCCGAAAGGAAATTTCCGAGGTGCTGCCGAACTTCGAATGATTTAATGTTTTTTAGAAATTTCACCAAACTTTTCGAACTAGGGTGCTTAGGGTTGACACCTTCTCAGATTAAATTACCCAAGGGTTTGATTAGCATCTTTTTCAAGTTTATCATTGCAGAACCATACGTTTTTTACTTTTTTCTTATTCAATTAATATAATTAAATTTATTTATGTAATAATTGATTTTATTTATCTGAAAAGAATTTTAAAATAATTGGAGCGAGAAAATAAAAATTACTCGACAACTCAAGCAATTGTCTGCTATTAGCCTGGCAACTCTTCGTGAAAAATGTTTTAACAAATTGCACAATAAGTTAAAGGATTTTTGCGGTAAAACTTGATTTACCTTAAAAGACCTATTATTTTAATCAGTGTTTAAAAAACTGGAAAAATTTTCATTTCTGTTGCTTTTGCTTCTGCTTATGCTTCTGAAAATAACAAAAGTAGCAGTCGAAGTAATATCAGAACACAGTTTTCTACAAAAGTCAAAGCAGCAGCAGCAGTAAGCTTTTAGAGTTTTGAAAATTCCTTTGCTTCTGCTTTCTGGCTGCTTCGAAAGTCGAAGCAGCAGCAGCAGTAAGCTTTTAGAGTTTTGAAAATTCCTTTGCTTCTGCTACTTTTGTTTTTTTCAGAAGCATAAGCAGAAGCAGCAGATAATATTGAACAGTTGCAAACAGTCAAAGCAGAAGAAAGTCAAAATTTTGTAACTTTTGCTGTTTCGACTGAAGCTTTTTAAACACTGATTTTAATGCTTAATGTAAAGAAAACTGAAGTTTTTCCATAAATTTTTTAATAATACCTTACTTCTAATTCTGACTAAAAAATGTGGCATCGCTGAACCTAACTTCGAAAATCTGAATCTGACTAAGTGGCAGCATCGGACGGCAGAGGATTTAGCGCTAGTTCATTTCGCGTAAAATTATTCTGCGAATTGACCTGTGGCACAGCGAAATGAATTTGATGTGAAATTCAAGCGAAGCGATCAGCCACTTAGCCGAATCATGGCGATATCCGTGTAAGCAAATGGCTTTAGAACAGCTTCGCTACAAGCTAATTATCGACAGCAGCATTAAACAACAATAATAATGGTTAAAGCACAAATTTCGTGGCATTATTTAAGGCGCTTAGGATTCTCCCTCCAATTCTTCCTCCCCTGCAGTGCAATTTATGGACTGCTCGCTGTGCATGCGTTCCACATGCGGCAATTTGCATAAATTAGCACCAATATGTATATTGCCACGCCCATTTGCCGCTGTCTGCTGGTTATGTTTATTGTGCGCTTTTGGACGTCGCTCATTAAAAGGAGATGGAACGGAGTGGTAGGGGGGGGGGGGGGGAGGTGTGTGAAGAAGAGGGAGCATTGAACGCTTCGATAGTTCAGTTCAAAAATTTTAGCCTAATTTTGAGGACCATTTGGAATAATTGAACTATGCGCATTTGTTCCGTATGTTGCACCACTTGCAAATTAGCCATGTGCGTGGGCGTGGCACACCGACATGGACGTATGCATTGCAACCAATTGCCGCCACAATGCGAAAGCTTTTGCCATTCGCGGTTTCATTGGGATGCTTGATTTTTGGGCAGGTTTGAATACTTGGTTTATACTATTGACATTGGTTCGTTTGGCCAATTTGTTTTAATATGTATACGACTTGCGAATATTTTAATCAAATTGCCAATAGTTAATTGTTAAGGCGCAATTTCAATAGCATGTTCAACAACCTTTTCATACTAGGCTGCTAGGGTTGGCCCCCCTTCTCAGATTAAGTTTCCCAAAGGTTTGTTTAGCAACTTTTTTCAGTTTATCATGCAGAATTATAGGTTATTATTTTAGTTCTTTTTTAATTAATATAATTAAATTTATTTATATAATAATTGATATTGTATATAGAATTAAAGTTATTTGACAACTCTTAATTCTAAAATTCGGACAAAAAATGTGACATTATTCTCAGGGCATCGAACGCCAGTGGATTGAGTGATGATTTCGTTCCCCTCAAAAATTTTCAGATGATTTAACTGTGGCACGGTGAAATGAAATGGACGTAAAACCCAATTGGAAGAGATTTCTGCGGCATACCGGGTATGTTTACGCCGTATCATTATCATCATTCATTTTATTTAAAGTTAACTCATTTGTTCATTCGAAATAAATATGCACATTCCTATATTAATCATACGCAGTGTAGAACACATCAACATCAGATAGAAGTCCCTTTATCTATCTCTTTTTCTGTTATTTCCTTGATTTTTGCATACAATAAAGTCAACTTTTATATTCAAGTATTTTTTTTTCTCTGGTTTGTGGAACACTTTATTACAGCTGATCTCTGAGTCTACTTGCCTGTCCTTCACGCCCTCTGCTGAATATTCAAAGGTTCTGCTTTGCTTTCCGTTTCAATGGAGCTTACTTTGTGCTTCTTCGCATTGCTTTGCTCTGCATCAATCATACGCCCCGTGACTCAACAGAGCTGATCTCTCTATTCTTCGCTCCCCTCTTTTCTGACTACTCAAAGGACTCGCTTTGCTTTCCGTTTCAATGGAAATGGTTTTTTCCAGCTTAACTTCCGTTTACCTGTGTGTAAATAACGCTTCAGGAGTAATTATCAGCAAGGAGGGTGGAGTTCAAGTAGATAACAAATTGTCAGCACGCGGAGCCACGTGCTGTGATGAGTTGCCAAGCAAGTTGGTGAGTCAGTCAGTCAGTCAGTCAGACAGACTGTCCATCATTTCAGTCAGTTGCTCTTTGTGGATATTTACAGCTGATTCAACAAGCATAAATATAAGTAAACAGAACACAGAGAAAAATCAAAAACAAATCATGCGGCAGGCAAAAGCAAATTGAACGGTTGAAAAGTCGAAAGTCGTTTGCTGCTTTTGCTTCGCCTCAAATGCAATTAGAAACATGAATGGCCAATTAATTATTATTGGATAGTTGTTGTTGTTGTTATTATTGTTTTTGTTCAATGGCACTTGATCGTCAATGTTTGCATGCAGCCATCTGTGTTATTTATTCATTCAATTATGATAGTTGGCCAAGTTTGTATACACAACAATAATCGATACGGCGTAAAGGGTAGTTTATAGTCTGCCAATAGTTTGAGGTTGCTGAAAGTGGGAGTGGCAAATGCCGTTCAATGTTAAGAAACTTTAAAAGTAGGATTACTAGAGTTAGTTTCAAAATATCCGCCGATTATTGGGCTTATCTATTTCACAAATTTTCAAGTCACTTCCATCAGTAAGTTATTAACAATATGATAACCATTAAATTTACTGATAATAAAAGAGCTTCTCTTATATTAATTTTTTTTGCATTTTATCCGCATCTTAGCTTTGTCTTATGTAAAAATTTTAATAATAAATATTGTGTGCGACTTGTTTGGATGTTTTTCCAATTAAATTTTAATTTCGATTGTGGCACAAATTTAATTAAATCTTTTGTTATTGCAGCTATTTGTTATTGTTATTGTGTTTATCGCATTGCCCATTGAATTTTTTTGCAATAATTGCCACCATGACCCTCCCGCTTCTCATGTTTGTTGTTCCATTAATTTCACGAGTTCATTTAAGCAGAAGCAATGAAAATATGATGTACTCGCACATTGCCAATTTAAATTGATTGCTCTTCGGGGGCCAGGAGATGGGAGGAAGTTCGAAGTTGGCCGAGATGGGGATGAGTCAGGAGCAGGCATTAAAACCAGGCCAGACAATCCCCAGGGGAGTCCTGACGCCTTTGTACGCATCGTATCTACTTTTACTACTTCTACTTATCAATGATGTAGTGACGCTCAATTAACACTAAATCATGCCGTTAATTAATTGATATTTTTGTATTGTTATGCTGCCCCCATAACCATATCATATCAGCTGCAAATAATTGTGTGGGACACTCTTTCGATACCCTGTAAATGCTAAATACCAGCAAATAATAATAATGTGTGCTAATTTAATGTGGATATTTGCTGTATTTTATGTAATTTACATTTATTTAAATATGTCTATGCTTAAATGGTATTTCTTAGTCAATCAATTTTTCTCCATTTTGTGCTAGTTTCGCATACAGAAAGTACAATCAATAACCTCTACGTCGGGGTAGTCACTTTGTGAGGGGTGTTCATGTCATATCCGTTAGTTTCATGGCGCAATCATTCATTTCGTCATTGGGTCGCTAATTGAATTGCGAAATCGAATCGGAAGCAGAAAGAATTTGATCTCATGACTCATAGGATAGGCATGGAGAGGGTCTATCTAGAAAATATTTCATATGGAAATTAATCCAGTTCGAGTTCTGTGGAATTATTTGTTGTATTTAATAATGTTAATTTTTTTTGGAATTTGGTTGATCTGCTCTTCAATTTGATTGATTAGCTGATTTGGCTATGGCA
The DNA here is from genome assembly GCA_963924055.1 of Drosophila limbata. NCBI lineage: Eukaryota > Metazoa > Arthropoda > Insecta > Diptera > Drosophilidae > Drosophila > Drosophila limbata. The sequence goes on from OZ001354.1 coordinate 22,163,841, forward strand.
TTTTCGGTAAATAATCTCTATATAATACAACACTTTGTACAAATAGAGTGTCTGATTGATTGACAATAAACACAGAGTCCATTTCTGAACGTCAAGTACGTATTATAAAAATTTTAACTTATGCTAAATTAATAGAACTCAAATATTTGAATATCTATATAGGCTGGAAAATTTGATGATTGAGGTCAAATATGCGAAGTATTGTACCTTCTAGTACCACCCAAAAATCCCACTTTGTTAATTATTAACACTACATAAAAGATTGCTCTTGTTAGATGTTTTCAATAGATAGTTTACGATTATTATGTTCCTTAGACCATTTGAAATTTATTATCATGCTGTTGTTGTCCCTTTGTTCATTATGTTAATATTTTTTTTGCAATTCTGTTTTGTGACTAACACTATAGCTGACTTTTTTTGTAGTTTCTTCCATTGTTGTCGTTGCTTCTCTTTTGTCGTCATTAACGTCAGCCTGGCGTTGTTTAATTTGGACATTAATCATGGTGATGGGGGAGTTTGGGGAGGGAGCTGGAGGAGAAGGGCAGCTCCTGGCGTAACTTGATACAGATGCAATGTGCGACAATGGGTGGGGCTAAAATGACTGGCGACAACTTGATGAAAAAGTTGTGGCAAGTTTTGAGGATAAAAAATAAAAGTATAGTTTAACTTGTTGTTGTGCACAAAGGGAGGGTTGGACGTATATATGTCTGAGAAGAACATGTATTGCACCAGCTGATGTAACCAGAGCTTTCCTGTGCTAATATTGTCATTAAAATGATTTTCCATTTTTCACTCCTGTATGTGAGAATGCCAAAGCATATACTACAATTTGCGATCAACTATTCGGGTAGAGTTTTGAAATACGGTTTGGAATCGCACAGATATACAAAAATGTTTTTTACCTACAACTTTTAAAATTTGTCAAAGATGGAACTTAATTTTTTAAGATCTTATAGAGGTAATTTTAGCTCAATATCTAAGCTGTTTTGATTTCCAAATTTTTCTAATTTTCCTTTAAAGTTTAATATTAGCTACTAAATTTTTTCCAGATTTCAATACCCTTCCATTACCATATTTTTGTTTTCTATTTCTTTGTTGTGTTGCACTTTCTTACCATTTTTTTATAGCACTTTTAAGAAAAGTTTGCTTACTTTTATTTTAGTTTGCTTTCATACCAAGCCACATCTGTGGGCTTTTATGAACAGTTTGTTGGCACTTTGGCACCACACCACAGGATCTAACACCTGCTGGTAAATATCCCCTCCTCAACCCTCTATCTATAGCAGTTTGTTATTAATTGACAGCTGGGTCGGTTGGGTGCTGATTTCTCATTAGTTTCCATTACTTCTGATTGCTTCTACATTGTCTATCATCATGTGGGAGTCTTGCGGCCTGGATGATTCATTCGCTCATTAGTTTTGTGCTCGACAAGTAGGCCAACTACTGTCGGCCATGAAAGTTCACGGCTGCATTATATTATGCACAGTCAATCTCGATTCTCTTTAATTCTGCATCCTCTCAGCCTTTATTCGTGTTTACATTATCGCACTGGCTGCATTTCAATTCCCACTTACGACTCAAAACAAATTGAAGCAACTTGACATGCTTATCTTAACTCAAGTAGAGTATCATTGGCAATGCCAACTACCAACTACCAACTGCCAACTTGCACCTACCACTTGATACTTGCCCCTTGCCCCATTTGAATCTCGGTTTAAAGGTCTCCTCGTAATTAATTGCAAAAGTTTTGTACTATGGGGGAAATTGTTGAAAGTTTACAGCAGCATTGGATATCTCATTAAGTGCTTAAAGCGAACAGCCGTTAAATAAGTGATGACTAACCAAAGTCCTGATTTGCCAATTATCACGAATGAGCACTGCAGAAGTTTTCATTATTGAGCTATAATTTGATTTATGAATCAAATCATTTTTACTCATCAAGTTGCTCTATTTCTCAAGTTCAAATAGCGAGTGATAATTTAAATATTATTCATATTAACATTATTTACTATATACTATTCTTTAAGAGCTTCCTGCATTTTAATTCAATCAATTATTTCTTCAGGCTTTTCTGTTGTTTTGTGTTATTTGTTTTCACTAGATAAACACTTCTTTCAGTATTTCCATTCAAACCTATCACATTCTTTTCCAATATGTCTCTTTGATGTGACTACTGTCGACGGAACAGGAGTGGAGAGGAGATACGCTAAGTCATGCATTTACTTCTACTCTTTGTTTGGCGTAAGCTTTTCAGTTGCCCCTCGGAGCACAGTTTGCAGTTCTTTACCGTCTTTACACACTTTCACTGGGTAATATTATAAGTATTTTCATAAAATCTGTAAAATATTTATTGTGGGAGACAACTTTATATTTCTTTAGGGCAATAAGCAGATACTACTATACTATACTTTTAGGCAAATATGTGATGACTTTCATATTCTAAATAAGTTTTATATAGCTAATATATAAAAAATGAATCAAATGCGAATTTTATTTAACAAATTATATTTCTTATCCAATTCAAATGGCAATTTTAAACAAAATAAAACGTACGTGTTTAAATGCCATCCCAATAATTTTTGTAGTAGAGTATTTTGTCTTCGGCATATTTAGTAATGCTTTTTTTTGTTGCTACGGTTTCTCTTTTTTGGGGCTGGCGCCGATTTTGCCTTTATCTTTTACTTTTTATCACTTAATTTGCACTGAAATGTCAATGTCTTTTGCTTCTTGTGTCATGTCCTTAGTCGTCCTGTGTGTGTCCTGGCTCAAAAAGCGTAGCCGAATGGCAGCCAGTCAGCCGTACAGGAAGGAAACAGTTTGGCGGCAAAAAAACAAACGATGGCTCTGCTGAGGGTCGACTCGACTGAGACGAGATCCTGCCTGACGTTGAAAGGAATCTGTCTGACAAATTACATGCGTAGCAGCTGCTGATTGCTTCGTTTGGTTCTGACACGCTTTTTGTTACTTTCCCCGGCCACATTTCCAGTAAGCATCCATCAGAAAAAGTGAGTCAGTCTGCCAGCAAGGATTTCTCTACAAAAAGGCGAGATATTCGCACGATTCAAGAGTCCATTGACTTGAGTTCAATGCATTCAGCTCTAATTGTTCCTTCCTCAAATTCAGTATAATCCGGAGATAGCTTTCCCTTCCTTTCAGTCCTACATGCAACAGTTATAAATTGCTGCTGATATAAATTGTTTTTATCTGATAAATTCCAATGAACTGAACCCTTTCAAAATGTCATTTGTTGTTACAATGGCAATTCTTCTGCGAAAAGATTTAAATGTATCTGATGCTTACCATTCTCAGGCGAATACAGATGCCGCCTTGGGAGAAAGCCCATCGCCGGCTTCGGATGCGGTTGGCATCTGAAAAATTCACAAATGGCACGCACTTTTTCTTTTGAGGTTCTCTAAATATTTGGCAAACGATTTAGTTTTTTTTTTTTTGTATTACTTGAATTCAACGAATTTTTTCTGTTATTTTTCACTGTCTAAATTATTTGTGCTGCTGCCTGCAAAATTATTTGTTTATTTGCGCTGCGTTTGGCTAATTTGTATTACGCGCTGCCAGCGCCGCAGTCCGCAATTGGCAGTCGTCGTGCTGTTGCTTTTCTCCGCTGCGCTGCGTTCGGATCGATGCTGCGATGCTGCCAACGCCAACTGCACGTTTCAGCTTTGTTTTGCATACTGCGCGCCGCAGTTGCCGGCGAATGTTGTTGTGGTGCATGTGACGCCCCCGAATGCAGAGCTCTGCTGATCCGATGTGAGTTCGTGCTCACTCGGCAAATTGGCCATATGCGTGAGTGTGTGTGTCTGCTTGTGTTGATGCTACTGCTTGCATGGCATTGCATTTTCACTGAGAGAAATAATTAGGCAGATGCTCTAGCTGCATTACAACTGGAAAGATGTGCGATTGCACAGAGCGTAAAGGTAAACAGTGCAAAGCTTTTGCACTGCTTACAATGCGTATGTTTGTTTATTCCTTGATTGGTTACTGTTTCCCTTATCTATTTTCTCAGTGTATTCATATGCTGGCCGCTCTCTCGATTGTCGCTCTCTTATACTAATCTGTATCTTATACATATAAGCACAATTTGCCGGCAAACTTTCACTTTCGCACGCTGTTTGACTGTTAATGTTGAGCTTAACAGTGGCCTGTTAAGTCTGAACAGCAGCACTGTTAGATTTGTGGGCCATTTGTTGATTGCACACTGATTAGCTGCAAACTGATTAGATTTAAATACATATTTGCAATCAACTCATTGCAAACAGCCTTGGGAATTATTAGTCTGATTGGAGCCCATATTAAACATTCACATATGGGATAAGTCCTTTCATATTTGCGACAACTTATATTAGCATAGCTTAAAATTAACGAATTTAATAAGTGTCGTGTTTAATTATATAAATCTTCTGGGAACAAAAAGAACATTCTAAGAATTTTGTTTCAAAGTCATTAAAAATTTGCAATTTTTTTGTAGATGCAAATTGCGATAATGTGCTAAAGAGTTTTTCTAGTTATACTTGGACAGAAGGAGACCAGAGCACAAAAAATGGCAAAGAAATGCTGAGACTTAAACAACAACAGCCAAAAAAGAGATGGAGAATAAAGAGAAGGAAAGAGACGTGAAAATATGGCAACTGTCCTTTGAGTTACGCTTTAGTTCGCCTTTTGAGGAAAACTTTTAATCCTTCTGCTTGAACTTCCGCCACTTTTTGCCAGCTCAGAGCTTGGTGTATTTGTTATTCGCTTTTTTACTATTCCTAACGCCTTTAACACTAACACTGACACTGAAAAGTGCTTAAACTGCTCTGGTTGTGTTGTTGTTGTGTTTACTCAAAGGAATCCGCAAAAAGCCCGGGGCTCGACTCGACCCGGCTCGGTGTTTTCGCCCTTTTGGCCACGTTCCAGTGAAATTAGAAACTTTAATTGAATAACAGCCGCAACTGGTTGGGCAACCGTTTTCAAGACAAATTAAATTGAAAATGTTTTCATTTGCGTTCTGCAAATTTGCTTAATGGTTTTTATTGAATTCGCTTGCTAGTTCAGTTAATAACACATTTCTGAATTTTTTTCTTCGGACCTTTTTCTGATTTAATAATTAGTTTGCAACCCCAAAACGGTTTTCTATTTTTTTCGACCTTTGTTGAAAATGGTAACATGACTTTGATAAATCAGAGAGATAAGAAGAGGAAGAACACAATAGGAATACTTAAAAAAAGACTGGGTAAATTGTTGACTAAAGAAAATTGTTGATTATTTTCAAAAGTTTTGCGTGGATTTTGAGGCGTCTGGGAATGCAGACAAGAGCTTTTCAGAGCCGTCACCAGTTAAGACATGTGTGAATAAGATACGATTCATTTCTTTAAATTTCATCTCCTGGTATTTACAATACAGTTTTCAAAAACTTTACTGATAAATCCACTTTAAAAACTGTTTGGAAATGTCCGCTGCGACAAAAACTTAGGTTTTAGCATTTGACTCCCATAAATATGACAACAAAGTAATTAAATTATAAGCCTCAAATAACTATTTTAATGACTTGCTTTCCATGTGCAAATATCCGAATTATCGTCCATACATGATCCACTCCACCCCAATTATAATTGCATTCAACTGACCAGCTAATTAAAAGTCAGTCGACTGGTTTTTGGTTTTCCTAATGACCTCACAAAAACATGAAAATTAAATAATGCTAAAATGTACGCTCTTAATAGATTGTAAATGATTATGCTAAAGAGATTATTAATGTGACAACTATAAACTGAAGTTTTTATATTTGTACTACTTTTTAATTATGTTTACATTTCTCGTTGTCGCTGCCCACATCACGAATTTATGGTCCGCCCATTGGATATATAAAAAAACAGGGAATATATCGAAAATTTAATACTCTTACAGATTTTATAATATGAAAGTTTATTCTGTTTCGGTTAGTTTAAGTTTATCATGTCTAAAATATATTTTTAAAAGTTAAGTATTTTAAAAATTATTTTAGACTTTTGTTTGAATGAAAATTTTGGTCTGATTGAAAATGTATGAAAATCTGCTAACATATAAATATTTAAAACAATAATTAAAACAATCTAAAGAACTTTTTTTGGATCCATTGGGATTTTGTAAGATATCTGTAAAACCGAGCAGTTAAGTTAAACAAATTGTTGAAAATAATGCATGTATACTTTATTAAATATAGAGTATAAAAATACAAATAAATACTCGTGCTTGTATAATTCCAAAATGCAAGCGTACATAAATGCTTACTATAATTTGTGGAGGAATATGCTTAATTATAGACTGTTCTCGCACTCAAACCCATTAATTATTAGATGGCCCGACATGAAAAATGCATGTCGTATATTGTCGTGTCTATTTAGTCGGTGTTTAGTGTACCGCTCGACATTTATGTCGACAGTTAATAATTGAGTCGTGTTCATTACATTTAATAAATTTCGGAAATTGTGCTAAATAATAATTTGCATAATAATTAATGGCGCGTAGGGGCGCAATTGAATGCCGAGCATTTGATTTTGTGCGTGTGATAAAAATATGAATCACACTTAGAGTTTGTGTGTTTGAATTTGTTGGTTTGCCAATAAAAAATGCGGGACGTTGTCTCGTTGTCACTAGCTGCAGTTGCAGTCTGAATACGAGTACGAGTATGAGTATGAGCATGAGTATGAGTTTGAATCTTAGATGGATATGTGTATTCAGCCTGTGCCGTTGGCTGTCAAAAGTGATTGACATGCACAAGTGAATGCTTCTCTTGTGCTCTGCGAGCTGCCAAATGAATGTTGACCGAAATGCGGCAACACGAGGCAGTGGATAGAGGTGGAGAGAGGGGTAAGGAGGAGGGGGCGGATAGCCATATCCAAGCCCGCCCACCCGGCAACCCATAGAGCACGTCAAGTGATTTGCATTTGCATCTCACTTTCGTCTTTTGGGGGCGGTTCATTGGACTCCCTCTGTTCTCGGATCTGTAGTGTGGTGCAGAGTGGTAATGTGTGGTGTGCTCTTATGTGGTGCTGTACTGTGTGTGTGGTTTGGTCAGGTGTAGTGACCCAACTGTCCCAGCACTTTGCGTTTTTATTTAAGTGCCTGTGGATATATGTGGGCTGTTTCCCCACTTTGAGCAAATATTCAATTCTTGTTTGCATTGAGGTCTGGCATTCCCAGAGCCAATTCTCTCCATCCGCGTCGGCGTGTAGTATAAATTCATCCAGTTCCAGTTCCAAAATGATGATGAGTCATGCCACATAAATCACCAAAAACTCACTTGTCAATATTTATTTTATTTCACATTTCTTAAAGCAAACAGAGCGTGAATGACAGTGTCATTGGCCTGCCTTTTATGTTATATCAGCTCATAGAAAAAGTAGCTGATTTCTTGGAAATTCTGCGGACTCCACTTAAATACTGTACTCTTATTGTAGCTTCTGCACAATTTCCCAAGTTTCCATGGGAAGGGGAACTGATTGCTTGCTCGATTGCATAAATGGCAAGTTGAGCTTGTTAATCGGTTTAAACTCTACTGTGTGACGCAGTAGCTGCTATAACTCCAAATGACACTTAAGCAGAGCTCCCAAAAAAAAAAACAGCCAACTCTCATTTTCAAATCTCTCTGTCCACTTTCGAACAGAAAAAATTTAAATCGGTTCGGCTTCTCTCGCTCTCTCTACCGGATTCTTGTTTTTGGTGCGTTTGCTTTACCTCTCATGTGTTTTGTGTTGAGCAACAACACTGAAGTGTCTAAACAAACAATTAAAACGAATTCGATAGACAATTTGTACATGCTCTCAATAAGAAATGGTCTTTTAAGAGCAAAACAAAAACGTGAAAAAAATGGAAGTGTGTTGAGTTTGCAATTTATGCTTTTTTAATGTAATTTTAAATCAAAATTAATATTAAATATTTTTTATTCATTTTGAAAAGAACAAAAATAGTTTTAAAATTCGTATATAAATAAAATAATGTTTGCATTGGAAATTTTATTTTGAAACCTATAATATGTCCGTTTTCGTTTTTTAAAATAGTCTTCCTGGTTGAGCATTGAAAAGAGAAACACGATTGAATGTGAATATTCAAACAGTTTTTTTTAACATTAAAGAGGCTAACAGTTTCGGATAAGCTAAGAAATTAAATAATTTAACTTCCGTGTTTATTATGCATGCAAATCAAAATCGTCTTCTCTGTGAACTTAACCTACGAGTACAGTCACTCTCATAATTCACAAAGCATCATATATAATATAAATCATATCTTGAAGCTGCACTCTCTTAAGGAAGTTCTTCTTTATTGAGTTTTCCCTGACTTTTATGTTAACCTCAACTTCTGCTCTGCCTGACATAAATTCTCATCCAATGCTCTTGAATATTGCCGAGCGTTGCAGTTGAACCCTGCAGACCCAACAATTGCGGCAGGGTTGCCACCTAAAACCCTAAAGCCTCTATCTAGCTCGCATGCACTTAAAAATTCATGTGCTTTGTGTGTGTGTGGGTGAAAATTTGTTGAGGGGGCAGATATGAAACTTTTTCATAATTTCGTGTCAAGTTAAAGTTTGAAGCGCTCTCTTATCGCAGCACATAAGTGAAAGAGCACGCTCTCTCTCCCTCTCTCTCTCTTTTTTTCTCTAACTTTGGTTTGTACTTTTTCCATTGGTAAAGTCATAGAATTGCCATCGCTTATATAAGTTAAGCTTCTTTGAAGAATTCCCAATTCTTTATCTAGTGCTGAGAGTTTTCCGCTTTGTTATTAGTTATTATAAATATGTAAGTATAAAATGTTTTTAATTATCATATAAATTAATATTTTGAACATTTCGGAATTGCCAATTTTAAGTCAGCAAGATTTTTACCTTTAGATTCTCAATATGTTTCTAGGGTTACTTATTGTAATTCTTCAAAAATATATTTTTTTTTTCCAAAAATTTGCAGAGTATGTAAGTTAAGCTATGTATAAAGAATCTAATTTATTATTATTATTATTTTTTTTTTCAAAACAAAAGTTTACAAAACTTGAATAGAGTATACAGGATTCGGTACCTTCGCATAACTTGCACTCGGTTTTGTTTATTGCTAACCAAAGCTTTTCCACACTTTGCACTGCATACTTTTGGGCTTGGGAATGAAATCACGCATACGCCATGTACGCCATTGAACCTTGAACTTTTTGCGGGCGTCTCTCAATGATTTTCGTATGAATTTTATGAGCTGCCAGCAGATTGTTAATTGCTTCTAATGTGAATGCTCAGCCAAGCACAACTCAAGCACCTCAGTCCGATCCCCACTCCCAGACCCACTTTCCATTTAAGCTCAATGTTTGGGCCGTGTTGTCATGACCCGCCCAACTGGCAAAGACCAACAACAACAGACACATGTCAAATATTTCGGATAACGACTTTTTGTGAGTCTTGTCCGCTCCAAGGCACTATAATTGAGCGTTTTATGGAGTCCTCTTCCCCTTATTCCTCCCCGCGTTGGGTTTATTTGCCTGTTCGGCGACGCACGCGTCTGGTTTTTGCGGCTGTGGTTTTTCCGTGCAATTAGAATGGCATTTTTATTCAACATTTTCGGTGTCCACTTTTTCATTTCAATTTTGTTGCTTTTTGGACAAGTTTTTTAATGAGCATTAGCATTTCTGCACTCTGCAGCACTTTGTAGCCAGAGAGTTTTGCTTGGCATTTTGCGGCTGTGGTTGCTTTGCATGACAAGGTGACACAATGACAGACTGCCAGACGGACAGACAGGCTGACGGATAGAAAGCCCAACAAGCGTTCTTTGTTTGCACCAAGTTTTATAGATTGTTTCGTTAGGAAATGCGATGGGTGGCATTTTAATTCAGGGGGTGGTAAAAGCTTATGTATTAAGAAGGAGTCTTTACAACAGTAAGAAAGTATAAATTATCTATATTATCTATTGCAGCCCAAATGGTAAAAGATAGAAAGTTGAAATTTTCATACAAAATGGCAGAGACAATTATATTGTGTAATTAGAAGGCGTTTTGCGAAATTCGATCTGAAAGTGGGTCAAATTCGGGGTCAAAGTTCATGGAATTGCTTAGTATGAAAAACATTTTTGTTTCTTAAGATATCTCAACCAAACTCACAGATTGTATGTTTGGGACTGTCTCTAACATAGTGACCAAAATTGGTCAAAGACGGATTACTATATTATATAGCTGCCATAGGAACAATCGGATGCAAATTAACATTTAGTATATACAACTTTTTTGTTGTATGAGATATCTTAACAAAACTCACAGATTAGGTCTTATTACGCTAAATTTTGATTTTTCCCTCCAAATCTGGCTTTTCTGCCAAATCTGTCTTTAGTCCAATTGCAAAGGCGGAGTTCCCTAATAAATTATAAATATTATTATGCGACTTTTGTATATCTCTTGTCAAAATTATTCTAATTTTTATAGTAATAATGAACTAAAATGTGATACAAAAATTATGAAATATTAAAATTTAACTGCTATATCTTTTTAGCGATTATAGCTCAAAAAAATAAAACATAACTTCTGACTCCCAGGAATTGCAATTCCAATTAAGTTAAGCACGCGCTTAAACGTGGTCAAAGGGCATCATCAATGAATGCACTTTAAGTCGCTTTTAACTTCAAAGGTCGACTAATTAGAGCAGAGCCAACTATGACTAACTTTTAGTTTTGACAACTAACTACATAAAATAGGTGTGTCCTGTGTGCTTTTATTTCCATTTGGCTCAGAGAGAGTGAGGGAGAGTGAGAGAGAGGGAGACAGGTAGAAACCTGTGCACAAAGTGTGTACATTTTATGAAATGCCATGAAAGGTGACTACAACCTTTAATAAGAATAACAACAACAATATCAACGCACTTGCTGACGCTAAGGAATTACGCGCAGCAAACATGCAGCAGAAAGAGCAACAACAACAACAACAACAACAATAGAAAGGACGAGACCCGCGATGAGGTTGCGTGTGTGTGGCCAAAAGAGTGTGGGGAGTGTGGACCGACATTGACAAATGATGCCCGACTTGTGAAGCACTCAAACACACACACACACACACACGGACATGTGCAGGACACGGACAGAACTTTGTCGCGACAGGACAATGCCGGTTTCTCGGCATTCAACACTCTACACTGAGAAATTAAACTTGAATTTATACCGTTTTGTAATTAAAATGTTAAGATTGCGTTGTACTATTGTTCTGGAACTAAAGAAGAAATTAAAAGACCATGTCAAACATATAATCTATGAGTTAAAATAGCTTGTTCTTGTATATTCCATAAGTAACTCTTTATTTTTTTCCAAGTGTACACTCTGCTGATGGCTGATATGGTCAGCATATGCCGCATTTTTGTGGGTTCACTAGGTCACATGTACATACAAACATACACACAAACGCGGCACAAAGTGCAACGACCAAGCAAGCATTGGAAAGAATAACAATAGTTGCAGGTTCGCAAACAACGAAGGCGAAAAAGTTGCAGCTGCATTTTATGGCTATGAAAAAATACTCATATTTGCAGTGGTGCGAAGCTTACTTTGGTAATATACAGGGTGAACAAGGAAAACAAATTGCTGAATTCCACAAGAAATATAATGATGTCTCTACATATTAGACGAGAGCTCTATTAGTCAGTAAGGGAGAGAAGCAACTTTATCTTTGTGAAACATCCTGCACCCGCACTTATTTTAAAAAGAGCCTTAGTATATCATTGAATTATGCAAGAAATTGTTAGTATACTAAACGATGTCACTGTATGCTAGTCATAAATTATATTTATTTATTTAATTATTTATTTATTTAAGTTATATATAAGTTGAAATGGAATGTAAAAATCTAAGTTTGAATCAAGCACATATTAACTTTACAGGGTATTCCAAAAAAGTCAAATTGCTCGTCTTTAATTAGAAATTTAGTTTAATTAAAAGTTGTCCTTGTATTAGATTTTCCGAAAAAAACCTCTTTACGAGATAAAAGTCTAGTGAAGAAAACATTTCTATGCCCAAAACTTCTGATATCCAACTTGTGTTAATTTTAGAGGGTTTTTTTAGCGATTTCCTGATTAACTAGCGCTTTTTCTTAAAAGTCGTAGGATTAGATTTATGATAGAGAATGGATTCACATCCATTTCAGCTATCTCTAAGCTTTGATACAAGCAAACAGACGGACTTTTCATCTCATTTTGAGGAGACCACCAGAAACTTCAAATTGTATTATCTTTTGAACTAGTTGTCGGAATTTGATGATCAAGGAGTCATTCGCGTTTTTTCGATAAAAATAATAAAAAAAACTATAAAAATTCAAATCTTTTACCAAATGGTTCCAACGGCCTCATCCTCTGCAATCGTTTTAATTATAGCCCCTCCCATTTATCTAACGAGACAGGTGAGTTACCAAAAGTTGTAGCAAGCACTTTTGTTAATTAAAACTATTGGATAGTCGTATCAAATTTTCCATTCTTCCTTTATATATTGCTAGTTGCCTTTCGAGCCCTTCATGATGCTTTCATCACTAGCGTGGACTGCCATCTACAGTGGTAAAATTTACAGAATATTATTATAATAAATTTGAATGTTGAAACGTAGCGTACTCTTAGTGGCACACCCTGTATTCACATATATACATGTCCAGCTAAGATTACCGTACTTGCGGCAACTTAGAAATTAAAAAAAACTATTGACAAAGTGCCGAGAACGTGACACGGCAAATTCAATTCGCAATAAAAATGGGCCAAATCAGGAAGAGAATCAGCCGGAAATCTTCGTAGTCTGTGGGGAGTTGTTCAACCACTTCACAAATATAACGCATACGTCAAGTGGTGTGCAAGTTGTTGATCGGCAATTGATGTGCTACTTTTTCTCATACTCTCAAAAAATTCCTTAAGCTATCGTAAAACTCTTATCCATTGCACACTTTGTAAGTGGGATAAGTGTTGGCGATTGCTAACACGCATATATATACTATGTACGCCATACAATATATAAAGTAAAGCAGAATCTCAGTAAATGCATTATGCAAATGACAAATTGTCCAGCATTTGCATTTGCAAGCAGCAGGTAAATGTTCCTCCTGAGATTCCGTTTCCCGCCCTCTATAATAAGTCATACAAAATGGCATTCAAAATATGAATATCAAGCAAAGCGATTCAGTTCATCTTCTTTCTTTGCTGCTGCTGATGATGACAACTACGTCAGCGGAAAGGAATATAAAAACTGTTCGACTTAGATATACTCTGTAATTAGGATACTATCACATGTCTTAGCTATTTAAGTGAATATTAAATATGTTTAAGTAAAGTTTTATTATCCTTTTTTAATATATACAAAAGCCAATTATTAACAACTAAATTTTTTTCTCTTCTATTTCTAGCTAATTTTTTTTTAAGCTTTTACTTAGCAATTTTTGTGTGCATACAGGGTATAACAGCTGGCACTGACAAATTTGCATTTCAGTTGACGCATTCTACATAAAAACCATTCGAAATTCACAGTCATATTCACATTCACATTCACATTCACATACGTATTCACATTCACATGCGTATTTTTATGCTCATTCGCCATGCAGCAATTTGAAATGCGCGTTTTGCATATGTTTCGACAAACTGAAAGATACGACCACGTACACAATGATACCCATATATATACACTCCAAGTTATGTCTGGATTATTATCAAGACTGTTGCATACTTTGCGAAGCAAATGTGGAAAAAATTGAAAAGTCCTGGCCTCAGGCTATAACTATGTGTGTGTGTGTATATGTTTTTGCTGTCCTCATTTATTTGTGTGAGCTATTGTTTCTGTTGATATTGTTGTTTATGTTTGGCTTTAATAAGCGCCACGGGCAAGTTGTGTGTGGCGACGAATGATCCGATTGAAACAGTTATGTTTCCGTATTTATAGTACTTATACATTGTATACATATATCGGAATTTGAAATGGTTCTTAAATGTGTTATTTTTTAAATTTTATAGTTTATATATTGTTATCAATAAGCTAAAATTATTATAAATTTATAAATAATTAATTTAATTATTAACAAAATTATTATTGTATAAATTATGAAATTTAGTTCTTTTAATTTTCATAATCAGATTCAGCTTTCTCGCTCATTCAGTTTGTTTGTCTCCAATTGAACTTCTTAGTTCTTTCTCTCAGCATATATTTTACTCTTTACTGCTCTTTTCCCGTTTATATTCAAAGACTTTTTTTTTTTACAGCATCGATGCTCAGCTATTGCTCTCGCTATTGCTCTGTGGCCTAATTTGTTTTTGTAATTCCTCCGAAAATAGGAAATAAATGATCCTATACATCAAACAACACTTTTTTTTAAAACTTTTTTATATTTTCTTAATATTATTCGTCACAAAGTTGGATATCAGAAATTTTGGGGCATGAAATGTTTTCGTCACAAGACTTTTACCTCGTAGAGAGGATTATTTATAAGATGTGTATTGTATGACATATTTGATATGTTTTCTTTTAGTTTTAGCTCTTTTTTTATTCACTCTCCGTCTCTGTTATTCTCTATTTTGATTATCACTTTATTACCTCCCACTGTTTCTCACATTTATACCTTTTCGCTGTAACACATCTTATACCGCTCTTTCTCTCAGTGTGGTGTGGCAAATCACTTCCGTTATTTGCACCGGAAATGAGCACTCATATTGCCAGCGTCGAACTGACAAGCTCCTAAACAGACAGAGTTGACTTGTATGTATTTCTGCCACTTTGATTACCCTTCCCTTTCCTTTCCTGTACTCGACTCTCTTCAGATTGCACACACGTGTAACTCTTTACAGTTCATGTTGTTGATATTATGTTAGCTCTTCCATTTTGTCGGATGTTGGCAATTTCGCAGCGACTTCCGCAGCATTTCGTCGCAGCAGGAGAATATGAAGATTTAAGAGTTACTTTTAATTCTCAACATAAGCGAAACACATCCGCGGGCAACAATAAAGGCAACCACTGCAAATCAGGAGGAAGAGGTCCTTGAATGAAGAGTGACAGAGGAGGAGAGGACGGAAAAGTTAGTGTGCACAGACACACAAACACTCTCTCACTTACCAGACGCAGTTTTTGTGCTCATTTCCGTTGAATAATAAATGGCGGGACCGTGGCAACTCTGGCGCTGCCGCCGCGAGCAGCCGAAGGATATTAATGAAATTTATGCTATGCTTCACTCTATCTCTCTCGTACACACACAGTAAACAAAAGCAAAAACATATATGTGTATGCACATGTGCATAAGTATGTATGTTTAAGGATGGTCATAGACGATATCTGCTCGTATGTGAGCTGTCGCATTGATTGGCTGCAGACACGTGCCGTGCCATGTCCATCTCCTGTCTCCTTCTCTCTGCTGCCCCTTGGGTGATTCTTCCCCCTTAGCCTTTGGATGTTCTTTGCAAATAAATGGCGTCAATTTCACACGGCGTGGGTCGCGGAAGTTAAAACGAAATTAAACAGAAATGTTACTGTACGTGATGACAGATGAGACTGCAGCCAGGGTTGCCACATCTTGTTGCAAGCGCAATTAAACCAAAAGGAAATGCACATTGCTTCTGGGCGACCTCGAAGTATGAAGCACGATATATAATTGCATTTGTATCTGCATCTGCCGCAGTCTCTGTCCATGCAACTATAACTGTTCTTTTTCTGTATCTGCATTGGCAGCTGTGCTCTGTTAATATTTACAGTTAAGCGTTGCAATGTGCAAAAGTAGCGTGGATAAATGAAAAGAGTTAAAATTTCATTGCAGTAGGTCTGTGGTTTGCTTGACCCTGGGCGATGTCTTTCAGAAATAAACAAGCAGACTGGAATAAGAGATACACTTTCCAAAACTCGGAGTCCTCAGAGCAATACATAATTCATCAAATAATTCATCAATTTAAAGTGCATTGCAAGGTAGGGGATAAAAAAACTTCTGTGTTTATCAATCTTAAGTTTGTCTTTGAAATTTCTCATTTTAAGAATAAACCTTTAAACTGCTTAAAAGTGTTTTAATGTTATTCATTAAATAAATGTATTTATGTTTGTCGTCTATTACACATACATCTGATTTAATCAATTCTTGGGAATTTGTGTTATGAATTTAATTGCCACGTGATCATACATGCCGAACAATTCAAAGCGTTTTTACTCAGTTTGCGGCATGTCACCGCAGATAGAAAAAATGTTGAGCTCACTAAATTACTGCCGATTGTATTGCTATTTTTTTAAGTGTCAAAGCATTTTTATGTTTGAATTAATTTAATTGTTTTTATTTATTTTGTGAATAAATCGATTTAATATTATTGTATAAAATTTTTCATGTTGATGTAACCGCACAAATTCTGGACAACACATAGCATCAAAATAAAAACAATTATATAAAGCCAATTAAACAAATATTCGCAATGCTGTTGACAAATAGTAAAGTGCAATTTACAATTCTCGCACAAAGCTTTATTTAAAAATACGCATGAATGCAAGCTCATTGCAGTTTCTATTTGCCCGTTTATTTCTTGCCATTTGTTATGCAAAATAGCTGCTGCAAAGGAGAATTGCCGGAAATGCCGAGCCAAGTTAAGTTCGCTGTTAACCGTGCTCTCGGATGCCTTTTACAGGTGAAACGCGGCGTATACTTAATTTCAAGCACAGCGGGAAGCAGAAAAACCTATTGAATACTTTTATATTCCTTCTTCCTTCAGGTTTGTCAGCAAATCAAAGAGTTGAATTGCTTTGATAAACACCTCACTGCCTTCCTGGGCGTCGGTCTCCTGCTGCTTCCATTCAAGGACAATGCCTTCAATTCTTCACATGCGAAAAGTGCAAGGCAACCAAACAAATAGCACTCCAAGGTATCTACTAAAACCATATACAAGTATACATATGTACATAAAATGTACATATAGAGCATACGAAAGTAGCTTTTCTTTTGTTACACGAGAAGCGTCAGCACATCTTTTGGATACCTTAACAATTGAGAAGAAAGGGGCGTGGTTGACGGTACTCCTCCTGCAGATGCCATGACAGCAGCACCACAAAGAGCCGATGAATCGCAGGCAAAGTTTCCTTCAAAAGAGTCCTGCCGTGTAATTTTTAAAATCAAATATCTTTCTTCAAGTTCTAATCTGAGGCTGAGAGCTTTAAATATATGATGTAAAATTTTATTATTAATTTTTGTGCCCTGTTTCAAGTTTGTTTCCTTGCCTCTCTCTATCTGGCTGCTCTTGATTCCTTCAGATGCTCTGGAATTTTTCCTCCAGCTTTACTCTGTGCTTCGTTTTATGACCTGTCGATCATTTCGCTGTTAATGTCTTTTGATTTTTTGTAGCCCAGTCGTAAAGCAAAAAACCCAATCAAATGGCATTTTTATTTTCTTGCTATCAGAAATTAGCTCTCACTTTGAGTGACATCCAATTGTAGCATTTGCTTTTCTTTCCAATTAAGTGTAATTTTTTTTCCTCTCCAGAGGAGCTTATATTGATGCACACTTTGGTCCCAGGCGCAAAAACCAGACAGTGAGAGAGTAGACAGTAGATACCCCATTTATAAATAGATCGAGAGATTTCTTTTTTAAATATCTTTAAGGAATGGTCGATAGGACTACTAATTAATAATAAAAATACTGGGTAAACCAGTATTTTGGCTATTAACTTTATGAAAATGTGAGCTCAATTTAATAAAATTTAGTAGATTAATATGTTAACAGACTTTTCAGATATTTAAAAGGAAAGTGTTAATTATATTAACAATAAAGCGAATATTGATAATATATAATACTTCAGGAGTTTTCTGTTAGCGATTTTACATAGTAGATTATGGTGATTACTAATATAATTATGCTAAACTTTTATCACACGTTGTTAGCAATTCATACAGAAGAAATGTGTTTATTAACTGGCTCAACTTCAAAGAAAAATCTTTAAGCTACTGAATTCAAAATGATTTTGATCAAATATTATTTCAATAAATAAATAAATATAATTCGCAAATGTTGAAGCATATAAACCACGAGAGTTCTGGGAACAACTCAAAGTTTTTCACATGTCGTCCTTGTAAGATGCCACGCCCACCACGCCTGATTTGTGGTAGGGGGGAGGAGGGAAGACTAACTAATATTGGACGTTGGGTTAAGTGTCTCGGCTAAGCAACCGCAGGCGCATTGAACTGAGTATTCTGGAGAGTGGCATTTTGGATCAGACGAGGTCGTCCTTTGGCCTGTACAGTGAGCACACATAAGACGAAAATGCGCTGCTGATTGTTTTGATTAATTAGCAAACGATGCGCTTGAATGGACAGCCGACGATGATGACGATGATAATAAAGACCAAAGGGCGAAAGACAAAAGACCAAGAATGGCGGCCAACAGTCTATGGCCCAAACCGATGGAGTTAATTGTCTTGGCCGTACACAGATCGATTAACATCAACATGTGGTAAGTTGCCTGTGTTTCCATTCCTACCAAATTCTGGCCCCTAATTATGGGTCGATTGTTAACGCATTAAATTGAATGGTCTAAGCAAATCGAAGCAATCGCCAGAATTCCCTGCAGTCAGAAACCACATTTAAGACTTGGTCAAAGTTGAATAAAAGCCCTAATTGGCTAACCAATTGAAGATTCGTTGGTAAGGAAAACGATAATGAACTCGAACTGGACAACAGCAATTTTGATTTAAAATTTGTATACCAATTTAAATTTCACAAATGTCCTTTACCTTTGTTCGGATGTCAAACCAAATATATTTTTTTTTCTCGATATTAAATTTAAGCTTGATGGGAGACTGGGAATATTTTCAGTTCCTTTAGTTATGCACGGCTGATAGTCCTGAAAGTCTTAAAGAAGCCTGGCAACGCGACCTTGTTATCATAATCAAGTTATTGTGCCTGTCATGCAGTCATTCAAGTGTAAACATTTTAATATGAGCAATAAAAGAAAAAATGCCTTCTTTTGCTTCTCTCTTTTATTTATCAGCCTAAGACTTGAATGAGGGAAGAAAGGGAGGTTTATCTTCTGTTGAATTGCTTTCAATTTCAATTTCATTTCCGCTCAAATAATTTTTGTGAATTTTTTTATAGTCTCCTGTGCCGAGTGCCTGCTACAATTAACCCAAATGCGAGCGTATTTCCAACTGATAATTTCCCCAACTGCTGTCAACTTTTGTGTTAGAGAGTGTGAAGGGGCAAAACGAAGTGGGAACAAGCAGCTAAATTGGCATTAATGTGGAATAGTTGAGCTGTAAAAATGTGAATAGTTTAAGCTCTCGAATGTCCCTAGACATTAGGCTTAATGCAGTGTAAAATTTCAATTGCAACGGCCCGGATATTATATGAAATTGAGCCAGCTGTTATGACCAGGCTTTGCCTGTAGCTTTGCTAGCATAAGTAGACAAATATTCCACACGGGGGAGTGTATTTTAATAAAAAAAAAAAAATTAAAAACCAAAATTATGAAAGATTTTGCGAGAAACTTTTAAAAAGCAATTTAAGTAGATTGAGCATAAATTAATATAAATATTTTAACAAAACTAGTACAGTTATTATTAGATTATATAAAACTATAATAGCTAAAGCATTAGTTATAGTTGGAAGCCAATATAAATTCTATGAAAGTTAATATAATTACATGGTAGATACAAATTTCAGTAAATTAGTAAACATTTAAGTAATTAAGTATAAATTGCTTCTAAATTCTTTAAAATTAGGCTGAGCATTTAAATTTAAAAATAAAATTTAATTTTTACTCTCCGCTGAGAATTTTTGGGCACTTTCAAGTAAAGTGAAAAGTTCATTCATCATACTTACTTAGAGCATGTCGCTAAGCAATTGACTTTTAAGTTTTCGCAAATTAATTAGTCGACAGTCGTGTCGTGTCTTGGCCTTTCTGGCAAGTTTTACATTTTTTGGTAGCGTTCTTTTGCCCCACGAAGACTTTCGCACTTTACTAGCAGTTCAATGAAACCTTGAATCGTTCTTGAGCAGGGATTAAAACCGAAAGGAATATCGGTTTCAGTTACGGTTTCGGTTATGTTCGCATTTCGGTTTTCGGTTATCGGTTACGCAAAATCTTTGAATAAAGGTTTCGTAACGGTGAACCGGTTTTTGTATGTATCGGTTTTGAAATACCGGTATGGTTTCGGTTCACAAAAAAATTTTTTTTTGCAAAAAATATAGGTATAATTATATTATGATAATAATAATTAAAAATGTATTACTTTCTTAAATTTTCATTCACACATTTCTTTCATATATTCTTCAGTTTATTTTATTTGCGCATATTCAGTGCTATGAAAATTCGATCATGAATATCAAAAATAAAAATTAAAAATTAAACATAAGAAAATTAAAATCAAAAATCATAATAAAAAATGAGAAATAATTTTTTTTTTAATGTATAAAAAACCGAAATTAACCCTTATAAATGAAACGGTTACTAAACGGTTATTTCGGTTTACAGAATTTCGGTATTAAGGTTTCGGTCAAATGAAAGTTTTTTTTTTCGGTTACGGTTTCAGTTACGGTTTGAAATTTCAATCGGTTTTTACCGGTTAAAGGTTACGGTTTCGGTTAGGGTTTTAATCCCTGTTCTTGAGTGTACTTCAAGTAAATCAAAGTCGAGTGATAAGGTAACTGAACGAACTAAATGTCTTGAAGTGCGTTGTGTGGGAAGACACGTGTCTGACCGCTGGCCATCAATCAAGGCGACAGGTAAACGACTGTGAAGGTCCTTCTGTAAAACTGGCAACAATCAATCAAAGGCGTAAGCCCCCCTGTCCCTGCCTCTTTTCTTCCACTTTGGTATTTTACACATGCCTCAAATTTCAATCAATTGATGGGCCCTATACAAGCAATTTTGAAATTCGTATCAAACTCACAATTCAAAATTGAATTTCAAGCGATTTTAGGGGGAGTTTGCTATTTGCTGCATAGGGAAACGAACTGATAAATTGAAAGCCATAGAAAATGATAGGCAATATAAACAGTAAATGGCTAAAATTTTCTATGGATTTGCATATGAAAGCCACAAAAGTAAAGCCAGTCAGTCAAATAAATTGTAACCAAATGTTAATATTAGATAACAACAAGTTTCCGCTTCGAGTTCCACACAAGTTGATTGAAAGTTTCCAGCTAAAGACAAACAAAATACAATGCAAATGCCAAGGACACTTGCTATGACTACGAGTATATGTATGTATATGTAGGAATACAATACAAATGATTGGATATATTCACTGAGATTAATATTTAAATTGGAAGCGTAATTTGTCAAAGTTGACTGTGAGTCACTTTCATTAAATTGACGGATATGTAATTAAGTCCAATAAAAAGCCAATTAACGCTTGTCCATTTGATTAAAGATAAGTTGGAAAATGTTAAATCAGAGCTCTCATAATTAAATTATGCAGCCAAAGCATTTATAATTTCAGTTTACAGTTGACTACATTCATTCATTCAACTGTACAAAAAATCGAATTTCATTCAAAAAGACCTTAAAGACATGGCACAATCTAAAATTAAAAATTAAGCGATGAAGTTGAGGCCCTCGGCCAATTTTGTGACCACCGAAAGGACCATCAACTTGAATTTTATGTGATGAAAACAAAAAAAAAGAAAATGATAAGCCTACTTTATGAATGAATTTTTTATGGGAGCCGTCGTTGTTGTCCTGGAGGTCCTTTTGACGCCCAGCCAGTTGGCCTCCGGTTCGAGTCCTTGGCAGCATTTGAATTGGGCGTTAACGGTGCCCTAATTCAAGTCAGACACCCAAAGGAGTAGTTAGCATTAGATAAACGGCGCTTAGACGAAGCGACCGAGACTATTGTGTCTACCGCAAAGTCTGGCACGCCCCCCGCCCTTTTCTAACAATTCCAAAAGCCATTCCTCTAGGGTCACCAATGACTGTCGACTGTCGGCAACCTTGAATCGCAGCGAAGCCAATGACTATAAATCAAAAGGAACTGTGATTGTAAACCTCAATGGAAACGATTTCCACCAAAGACATTTAAATTAAATGCTAGAAACTGATACAAGCAGAAGTTTCCTAAATTAAGCAATTGAATATATTTCTAATCCTCTGACAAATGCTTTAGTCTATGCTGAGATTAGAGCTCTTCAATCGAGGCAACTTCAACCTGAATCCGTGTAATTCTTTTAAATTTGTTTGAATCAACTTTGGTAACTTCTGGCTATATTTGGTTGACAACTTAACTTGCCTCTTAACCTGTCTGAAAATGACGCAATAAAGTAAATAAACAACATTTGCGTGACTTTCATACAAATGCTGATGAAGAATCTAAGCCAGTCAACGGGAAGTTCTTTAATCTAATTATTACTTCCAATATTAAAGACATGGCTAACACGCATAACAAACATTTTAGCTGCTACTAAAAACAACGATTTAAATACGCATTACTCATTATTCATTCTGTTATTTTACTCATATGTTTGTAGAAGGAAAAGTTTTGAATAAAAGTTTCGCATGGAGAACTGTTCAAAAAGCTAGCTTCTGGGAAATCCAATGCAAATATAAACAAAATCCTTTTTTGCTAATTTAAGGAATTCTTCGAATGGTTGCCGGGCAGCTGTTGTCAGGGTCAGGCGAAGGCCGAGGTTTGTTTAGGCTGTTGCTCGGATTCATGGCAAATAACAAATAAAATTAATTAGGGGCCTAAATTAAATTACAAACAAATGCTTTTAACGACTGTCAATAAAACGGTTTTCACAAATTTTGCTTGATTTGTATCTTCTTTTTTTGGTCTTTTCGATTGCGATTAATTTTATTTCCCTAATACAAACCTATAAAGGTAACAAAATTAATGAAATTACATTTATTTAAAGAATGATACTTAGCTTAGACAACACAAAAATATAAGAGGGTTTATTGGAATATAAAAATAACAAAAATGGTAAGTCCGAATTAAAATTGCTGCAGCCCATCGAGCTCCATTAGAACTGTGATAAATTCAGAGGAAGGGTCGAATCATTTAATTACAATTAAGAAATGGTAATATTTTTGGTCGGGGTCCATGCTGATGCTGCACTTTGCGCTCCGCCCTCTACGAATTGTGAAAGCTCACAAATTGCTAATACATGGAAAACAATTCGAAATTATTGGATATTATGGCGGGCCAGAGACAAAAGGTTTTCCAACCAGCCATTGCCGACAGTAAAACCATACTCAACCCAAACTCAACCCATCCAAAAAGGTTGCCGGCAATAACGTGGCACATTTTGCTTTGCTGGCAATTAAAACGTGCCACATAAATGGAAAAACAATGTACTACCGGTGCTTGTGGCAATATATGGAAGCAAAGCCGTTGTGGCATGCCGCAGGCGTTTCATTTGCATTGCGGATGATGGGAGAAGGCATAGAAAGAGGGAATGTATCAGTTTCAAGCAAAACAACATCGCAATATAATAAAAATTAATAACGAAAGTTAACACAACTTTTGTGAGTTGAATTTGTAGACTTATTTAGTTGCTTTTTAAATGTCCAAACAGATCAGCAACTGGGAAGGAGGAATAAAAAGTCGTGGTAGGTGAGCTAAGGGCAATGAACTAGTTCTTTTACGGTCGAGTTCCTTTCGACTGGTGCCATAAATCAACTCGCAGTTAGTAAATCCCTTCGAATATGTCTATTCGCAAGTTTTTTCCACCCATTGTTAGATTTATGCGTCGAGAGAAAGAAAATATGAAAATGCCAAGGAACATATTGAAATTCTCAGACAGACCAATTGTCAAATTACTTGAACTTGTGCAGGGGCAACGGGGGCAAGTTTGGTCAATGGACTAGTACAACAAGAAAATATAAATAGCAAATAAATTGGCATTGAGCCGTGGTATTGGGATTACACACGCAAGATATTTTAATTGCGCATACGCCATGGGGGCCGGAGGCTATTAGGCAAATGTGTCAAAGGCTGAACGAACAATAAAAACGTTTTGGCGGCAATTTATTTATGTCGATTTCGATTTGTTTTATTTGCGTTTTCAATCCCCCGTTTTATTGGCTTGCCCAAAAGCGTTAAGCTTCGCCTTGGCTTAAACACGTTCCATGTCAGCAATTGAGCTCGATATGCGATTCGGACACGCACCATTTGCCGGCGAAAGTCAACAGGGAGTGTAAGATGAGGTCGACAAATTTATTGGCAGCAGGCCTTTAGGCCACGTCGGCTTATCCCTATCGCCCCTTATGAATTTTAAGATATTTTCTGCCATACGTGTTTCTACATAAATGAAATTCAATTAAAATGGAATGCCTTCTGAAATGTCAAGGTGAAGCTGATTATATTCATAAAAATATATGTTATTGTTTCAGCAATTGAGAGTAGTTAAGGCCAAGTCGTCTACAAATCCCCGCAAACAGCTGTTTATTTTGGCGGCTTTTCCAGTCAAGCCGAAACTGGAAAGTTAACAGAGCTTTCGGAGTAAGAGAGCAACAGAGCGCTGTTATCTGAAGAGAGAGAGAAACAACAGCTGTTAAAGCTAGAATGCTGTTAGAAGTTACATTCTAAAATTAACAGTAACTGATGCTGGTCAATGGACCTGAGCTGCTTCCTTCCTCCACTTTACTCACACAGAGTCAGAGTGGCCATCTAAACATGATTGACATGTAATTTATCAGCAACCTCGCGTTGCTATTAAGTTTTTTTGATGCTTTTCTTTTATTTTCTTGAAGACAACTGACGGACATTGTGAATCGCATTGACAGGACAAACACCCAGAAGACAGGCTAAGAGCATGCCACGCCCACTCTGTCAGGTGCACAAAGAGGCTTGGGAATTGAAATACCAATGCTTGGCTACACTTTGCCTGGCTTAGATGGGCTTAGATCTTGGCCACGCCCATCTGCAGGCAGTAGGCAGATAAGTAGTCTAGAAAATCTTATCAGATTTCATTTAGATTGCTTTTCAACGGTGCCCCACCTTAATCCAACCAATTTGTGGGTATATTTTGCATATGCTTAGCTCAGATTTTGTCTGTCTTTTGGGCCAGCTTGTTAAAGCCCAGCTGTGTGACATGAGTTGACATGTTTGGCAGGCTGTCGTCTGTCTGCATTATTGAAAAGGGTTGAAAGTGCCTTAACTGATGAGTCGCTGGCCAATTGAGGTTTCAGCTTTGAGACTATCAAATTGACAGCTTGTACATAAGAATATAAGGCAAGAAACTCGATTGTTGATGTTTAATCCATAATTAGTTATTCACTTAAATAATCCCAATCATTCCTTAATTCCTATTTGAAATGTATTATCTTGGCATTAAGTGCATTAATTGTAATGTAAGCATTGTATAGAATTTTTGGAAAAGAATAGAATATAGAATAATTATGTCGTTTTAAATGTACTATTCGGGATTGAAAAATCCAAAAGTTGATATTTAAAAAAATATAAGTTATTAGTGTCATATTGACATTACTAGAGCTCAAATTAACAAAAACTTACTTCTACAAATTAACAAGGTCACAAAAACAAACATTTTTAAAGTTATTTATAAAAAAAGTAAATTTAATTGATTGTAGCCTAAAATAAATTTACATGGATGATTGATAACAAAGCTAAATAATGCAGTTTTCCAAGCAATTATCGGGAGATTTAAGTTGCTCCTCATTGATAATATGCAACAGCCCTAATGGACATTCAATTTAATCATTAAATAATTAATTCATTTCCTATAATATGAACAAGAGCTCATAAGCTCCTATTGCTTCCCTTACGAGTACACAGAATATAATAGACTAATATCAGAGCACTCTCTTCGCCTGTTATTGTGTCACAAGCCAATGCACTTATGCTACTTGTGGGCACCTTTGCATTAACTGCCAAGTTCTCAAATCCCCCCTCCAGTTGTTGGCCTGGCCAGCACTCTAGTAGCCAGGGCACAGCAGGACACGTGTCCTGCTTCAGATACACAGATAAAAATCAGGCACTTCCGTGATAAATTCAATCCCAAACTGTGTCAAAAGTTCGCTGATCTCGGAACTTTTTAAATTGAGTACAAAATACTTGATTCAAGTATGAAAATATTCTGCAAATATTTTGATCTTTGGAGCTTTATACAAATTATACAAACTGAATACAAACTTAAAAAATACATGCTAAAATCCAGAAATTCAAAACTGAATTTTATAATGATTTTTTTTCTGTGTATTTCTCAGGTACAGTTGGAAGAGGAGCTTGTGCGTCTGTGCTATAATTACGCATAGCTCATTCCGATGAAACTTTATATAAGTACTGACTGACTGAATGTGTGTGTGTGTGTATTTGTGTCAGTGTATGTGTGAGTTCAGGAGATCTGGCTGTGTTTCTATTCTGCTGTCGGTTCATAATCAAAATGTCGCCTGTGACGTTATTTGCATTGCTTTACATAAGTCGAGAGGAGACAGCGACAACAACGTTGACGATGTTGAGGAATAAGGACATTCTGCAAGAATAACAGACAATGGGATTTTGCAATGGCAGTCAGTCGGATAACTGTGTAATTAATTTCATTGGAACATGGCTATACATGTTGCTGGCGGCAGCACGAGTACGACAAATATTGCGGACCATTTGGCATGACATGCAAGCATGACAAATTGTTGCGACAGCCAATGTTGCAAGTGTCACTATCAGCAATTGTTGAAAGTTACAATAAAAATATACATACTATATGTGAATAAAATAAAATCCACGAGCAACGAACCTCAAAATGGTGTGCGGCTCACATGATAAATAAATCAATGCTCAACCATCGGGATTGACAAAAAATGTACTTTTAATTGTAGTCACAGAACTCAGTGTTTTCGTATACCCCGAAATTTGTGAGAATATGCACTTTATTATGAGGCACGAGTACGATTTAAGGGTGTGGACCAGAAATGGGATTGAGTGATTATCTTTTTAAGTTAATTTCTTCCACACCTGCTAAATAAATGGTTCATGGCCAACGGAGCTGGTCATCTTAGATAAACTGTGTATATTTTTGTAAGCTAACATTTAATGCTATTTTTCAAGGTTTTCTTAAAGTTTTTCTTTTTGAAACAAATGTCAATTTTCGTCAAATTGTCTATTTCGTAAATACAAAAGTTGACGTATTGATTATCTTAACGTATTTAAGGTATTTTAATAAATTTGATATTTTGTATAATTTATTTAGAAGCTGTTATCCTAAGCAGACGGCTTGGAATATACTCTAGAATATACTAGATTTAATTACAATAAAGAACATCCCATTAAGTTTCTTTCTCCATTCATACTGAGTATATAAATAATAAATAATGACGACAATTTTAATAACTTTCTATTTCTATCCAACCAATCTCGTTTTTGTCTTAAATTATTATCTGTTTCGTAAGAGTAATTAATATTCGACCATCAATAACAGGCATTTTATCTTGTTATTTTAACACAAGTCAAATGCAGTCAAAGCTATGGGAAAAAGTTAAAAAAAGTTATGAAAAATTTTCATCTTTATGACAGGACCAACAACAATTGTGAAAGGAAAATCATTTATTTGATTACCGCGGCAGCCCAATTGACTTTGAGCTTTACATATTTTATTTCATTGTTGTTCTTTTGTTTAAACTTTAATTTTTTCCTTTGTTGTATTTGCGTTGAAATGGAATACATAATTTGAAATCGTCGCATGTCATATAAAAAGCGAAATCTTTTTTAAGAAATCGTCAAACACAAAAAGTGACTTTTAAATGAAACCGGCTGTAGCTGTAAATCAAATATAAGTATTCAACAATTCAGTATAAGTAAATCAAATAGAAGTATTTAACAATGTCCAATAAATGTTTTATTTTAATGCTAACGGCTGAGTGGGAATATATGTTTAAATGAAGAATTTTATATAGTCTTCATTTCTATTTGCTTCTCTCAGCTTATGACAATTGAATATAAAATATTCTGCAGCTTTTATAGAAGAGTTGAGTTATTTAAAAAGTCTCTGTTTGGATTGCTTTAAAGTGACTTCTTTTAAATAATATATTTACTTGTAATGTCCTTTTCGCTTTGACTGCATTTTGACGCCTTTTTGGCAAATGGAATACCAACAAGTCTGAAGTGGCAAACACTTACCCCGTTTGCTGGCACTGATCCTGGCCAATGTCCTGGTCCTGTCCCACTTCCCGCTTCTGCAGCAGACTCCATCTGCATTTGTCGTGCTGACGACTCAACTCGGCAAATGCAATAAAGGCGAGCGAGGGGGAGGAGAAGTAGGAGAAATCAGATTCAGCCAGGCTGGCAGAATGCAGAAGGAGCAAGTTGTTAAGATAGACCTCAGTGCGGCTCCAGGCTCTGTCCCTGTGCATATAGAATGAACGTAATGGTATTCTATTATTCCATCGAGGTAGAAGCTCTGTCCTTTAAGCCTATGCAGGTAAACTAATCGTGTTCCTGTGGCTGACTGGCAACTAAATTAATTTATAATAAGCCCAGCCTGATTAAAGTGCATTAACTCAGCTGAATGGGGAGCTCAACAATGCAGTCGAGGTTATAAAAGAACATTAGAATATGGCAAAGTCAAAGTTCAAGTTATTCACTTTAGAATGTAGCCTTAAAAAGTAAATGGGTTATAGCTGTTTATCCATAAAACCATAAAGGACAGGCTTTCAGTTTAAAAATCAACTCTTGGCCAAGGTAATAGCCCGCAACCAGTTAAATGTTCTTTGGCATTAGGCGTCAACCGGACCGCGTCATTGTCACTCAGTTCTCTCTTTTGCCTGACATTTGAACTGTGAACTCTCGACGCAGACATAAAAAGCAGTGAGATTCCCCACAGGCGTTGATATGGGGCATAATTTGTAAATGTCCCAACATGAAGTCAAGACAAAAACTGTGCCCAACACATAAAAACTGAAACTGAAATACAAAAACAAATAGAATCAGAATCAGAAACAGCTGACTGACTGGCAGCCATGTAAAACAACCCAGAGAACCAGAACCAGGGAAGCAACCCAACCGAAACAGTTCATGGCTGACTTTACATTTCCCTTGCCATATTTCCAAGCTACAGACACAATTGGGCCAAGTCTGGGGAAGCTGTTGACAATTTGAAATGCTGTTGTCGCCTGAAAGCTAAAGGCCAAGTAGATATGAAACAGTATGAGTTTTTTTAAATCAGAGACAGAACAAAAGCTGCTTGGCAACTTTCGAAGAAGTGGAACGTGGGTCGTGAAATATTTAAGACTACATCATTACTGTGTGCTCACTTTCATTATTTATTTCTAAGAATATACATATTTATTTTTCGCTATATGTGTTTGATAACAAAATGACAAACAAAAATAAAAGTCATGCCTGCTGCAAAATAATGAGCGTCATGTGGCGTCGACGTCGACAGCGACAGCGACAGCGACGCAAGGCTTTGATAAATTTACTAACAAATTTATAGGGGCAACAGTTGTTGTTGCCATAATGGCCTTAGGAAAATAAATGTGCTAACGCATGTGGAGATGCTGCACATAAAATAAGTGAAGGTGAATATGAATTGACGACCTGCAAATGGCTGGTTTCTTTGAACTGGGTCAACAAACTTGTTAACACACAAATCAACTTGCATGCGACAACAGATTAGAGTACAAAAATCCGAACTCCTTTACTTAATGTTGCAGTTAAAGGTTCTAAACTGCCCAAAATGAGCTATTTGCATGCAGCTGAGCATTAGCCTGGGCAAAATGAAGAAAAACAAAAATATGCTTTGACATGTTGCAGCAACAGCTTTGGGCCAGGAACTGCTTCAATTTCCTCTCATTAATTTCCATTGTAAATGCCTTGCTCAGTTTGTGTTGCATACTTATTAGGAGCGACAATTGCCGCCCCAGGAACAACGAACAATGGCCATCATCAACAGCAGCATTAACAGCACAACCAACAACAGCAAATTGGGTTAATTGCTGTTGTGTATGACATTCGGTCATTTGGAGTGTGCTTTATAGGAGAGTCCTTACTATATATATGTAGCTCTGAGAGAGGCACATTCATCCTCGCATATCGACGTTACATATCGCAGTATATCAGACGCAACAATTTGCATAAACCTTCGCATCGTCTGACTGCTGCTGTAAAAACAAATGTCATCGAAAAATTTTAAATTTATATGCAATCCCAACTGAGCTGGCTTAACCTTGAAAGAGTTGACTACCCCTCACCATTTGCAAGGGATCCTGGGAGTTGATGTAGCTGTCGAGCTATGGCGTTTTTATGAAGTCAACGCCTCGCTCTTTCTCGGCAATTACTCGAACTTTGAGTTTTATTGCGGCTTTAAGTTTTGTCTAGTCTCGTCTCTCTTCGCCTCTTGCTCCTCTCTTCACTCATTTGAGGCCATACCTCATATCATGAGCACTAAACTCTGCGCTGGCGTTAAATCCATTCAACTGAGCATGTCTCATTTGTTTTCAGCCTTATCAAGGGTATTGTGACTTTAGCGGTACGTGTGTAACACATTTATCCAATCTTTTTATTAATTTTGTATTTTTCAAATTTTGCTAAAAATTTATTCAATCAAATTATTCCGATGAATGATTGCTTACTTACCGAGTGGAAAATTGTGAAAAGGTGTGATATAATGAATATATATATATATCTATTAATTGTGGTGTGAAATATTTCTGAGAACTTTGTTTTTTTCCCTTTATAAAAAAAAAAATTCAAAAATAAATGTCTGCGGGAATAAATAGCTCGCTGAATATTTAAATCAATTAAATGATTCTCCACCCGTATTTTCTGAACTTCTATTTTATTTAAATTACTATTCTCTACAACTTTCACACAGGTGTATCTTCAAATGTATTTACCTATATGTAGGGTATTCCGATTTCAGTCAGTCAGAAGTTAGTTGTTCCCTTTTGGTTTTTACGATTTCGCTGCTATACTTACGTGGATTTGATTCATGACCATAGTTAGCATGTCTGCTGGTTAAGGTTCTCTGTCTCTGCTGCTTTTCCAGTTTAAGGATCTACCCTTTCCCATGCCCTCATCTCCTCACTCTCCATCTGCGATGTGTGGGCTGCTTTGAGCATTTGGTCGCATTGCCAATATGTTTGTCCCAACAAAAACTGACAAGTTGATGACTTAAGTGCAATGAAGCGACGGGACAAGCTTCAAAAATTGTGATCCAGCCAACGGGATAGATTGAGGATTAATCAAAATGCTATGAAATGGAAGCAAATTTTACTCGTGCACTCGTATAAGGTGAGTTTATGACACAAAGTTTATTGGACATTAACAGCTGTGAAATGACAACAAAAGCAGACCAAAAAAACAGTCAACACTTATTTCCAAATCTGTCTTCTAACGTCAGAGCAGAAAACATTTAAATCGGCTTGATTTCTCTCTCTACCGAACACTCGGTGTAATATTCTTAACTGTAATGTGTTTTATATTGAGCGACAACACTGAACTCCTGAATAAAAGCAACTTCGAAACACACTTCTCACAAGTTCACAAAATAATGCTCTTTTTAACAGCAAAGCGAAGTGTGGATTACGAAAGTGTTGATTTTCAACTATGATCATTATGTTATTTTTCAACAAATAAAATATTATTTATAAATGGAATACTGTTGAACTTCCATAACTCGAACTCTATAAGTCGAATATCTCCACAACTCAAACCCTTTCTTTGGATAATGGTGATTCCAGTTAGGTAAGTTTGACTGTATATTTGTTGTAGTTAGCGACCTTGTTACTTCGACTCGAAGCTTTATAGCAATAAAATAATTTATACATTGAAATTTGTATTTTTAACTTAACTTTAAAGTTTTTTTTTGTGAAACCTTTTTTACATACAGGTTGGGAAGAAAATGATTAAAAAGTGTTTATGCTTGAGAATTGACAAGATAAACAGAAAACCAAATTGAAAGTTAATTTTGCAAACAACCTTAAAGTAAGGCTCAAGGCTTGCGAGCTTTGAGCAAGAATTGTGAACTTTTAAAAATATAAGTATATCTTTGTGATTTGGAGAAGGTTTAAGAAGAGTTGTATATGTCTTCCATACGTCTGGTTTTTAGATTAAAATATTCGTGAGCTGACATCCTTTGCCTGATTTATTTTCATATTTCGTCTGGTGCAAAAAAGCATGACAGAATCCTGTTATGCATGTCACTGCCAGACAAGAAGGAAAAGAGGAAGAGAAACTGATGCATAGAGAGAGAGAGAGAGAGAGAGAGACGAACGGTCGCAGCAAGTGGACGGCACATTGTTGGCTGATGGCATAACACAGTACAATATAATATCATAGACTTATAGTCGTTGTCATTTGCATGAAGCGACGCGTCGTCCTAAGCCCAGAGGATGCTGTTTGTTGTTATAGTTGCTGTTGTTGTTGTTATGCGATGCCTGCAGCTGAGTTTTAAGCTGAAGTTGTTTCGATCGCTGTCCTCCTCCTTGTTAAGCTTATTGAGTTGCGTTCCCGGAAAATAAAATGAAAACTAAAATATCAAAAAATACAGAACAGAATTATGGCAAGTTATTGCAGCTGAAAAGATGATCTAGTCATAGTTTTAAGCTGAGACTTCAGAGAAGTGTAACACAAAATATTAGCTTACTTTACAATTAATTTTTTTAAATAAAAAAATATTGCAACTGCTCGAATTAAAGATTGAATTTGTCTTGGCTATAATTGTGTATTAAATTAAATTATTTAACATCATAATTGACCTCTGGTCAGAATTACTTTAAAAGACAATAAATATGAGGCCTCGAGAAAGGGCCTTCCTTATACTTTAGTAAATGTTATGGCCGGATGCTAAGTAAACACATTTATTCTCTCGCATTGCATACCCTCATTATAAAGTCTCGACCCACTCGAACCCATACCCTACATAAAAGGTTTTCCCTCCCATTTATTGAGACTGTTGTTGTTCGTAATTTTCTGCTCTGCTGATATTACTTTAATACCTTTTAGACTGACTGTCCGAAAATGTTAAAGCAAATTCGAGCATAATACGGATATGTTTACTGAGGCTGACTTTTGCAATTCTCTTTTAGATTTGACTTGTCTGCTTTTTCTTATTCCCCGAGCTCTTTTGTATTATTTGGCGTGGGCTTAGATTCACACAAGGCATAGAAAATTAAGACTGCAAACGGAATTGGTAAGAGAGCTCAGCTTGGCCAACAAATTGATTTAAACTAAGTTGATTTTTATTGATTGTAGTCAATGAACTATCAGCCTGTGAAGCTGTAGGGCAGCTTTTGTAAATATTTGACGAGCTTAGCAGGGATAGCAGTAGTCTTTCCTTACTAATACTCTTCAAGGTAAACAGAATCAAGGCCTCGAGTATCAATATTCAAATTAAAGTTGTCTTTCAGCCCGAAGCGCTGCTTATAACCAAAGTGCTGGAAGTGACGCGTCTCATTTGAATATTTTGCCATTGCCAGAAAGCACCTCTCCACATGTCCCTAACAGATTTTCATAATGACTATGAAATGCAGAGTCTTTTGATTTTGTTATAAAGTTTTTGGGTCAAATATTCACCTGATGGTGAGTGCAGTTTTCAGCAAATATTGCAAGCTTTAAGGGAGGAATATCCAACAACAAGAGTGATACAAATTCGGACAATTATTAAAAAATTAATATAAAACCCATCAGGCAAGCTACACAAAAATTTCAGACAACTGTTGTAAAACCAATTTATATTAATTACGCAGCCTTTTTATACAGGCACATTAAAAAATAAATTAACAATTAAAAGCGTGTAGAATTTTCGGATGTGGAAAATATTTTTGTTATCTTCTTTTCTGTTTGCAAAAGCGAAAAAACGAAATCAGCAAAATCATAATAAAAGGGCCATAACGGAGCTGCCAAATAAAAAGCATCCTGTTTGTAGGACGAAAGGGGCAAGAAATAGCGTTGAACTGAATACTGTGACAATGTTTTGAGAAGCAAGCGAAGAAATAGCCCCCAAAATAAAAAAAAACGAAGCAAAAAAATTGAAATGCAAAAAGCAAACAAAACAACATTTAGATAACCGCAACTGAAACCCAAAGGAAGCAAATGGCGATGTGGAGCGCCAAATAGGGGGAGGGGCATGGCAATAATGGCACAGAAACCGGAAATAGACGAGCAAACCCGCCGCCATTCCAGCACAGTTTGTCGGATATAATGGCGGCTTAAATGTGGCATGTGTGGCAGATGTTGTTGTTGTTGGAGCAATGCTGTCTTGCCACAAATTCATTGCAAATAAAAATAAATATATATTATTCAATATTATTCGCTCTGTGAATTTATGCAAAGGCCAACGACCAAATAAATGCGCATTTTAATTTTTATTATTATTACGGCCAAAGTCGGAGTTTCTTTCGGCCAGAAGTCAACCATTGTGGTCTTTGTAAAAAATTGTATGGGGATAGATATTCGTATAAGAATTTAGCAGGTGGACCCATCAAATACAAATTTGTAAAAGTAACTTTTCGAATTGTTATTGTTATTCACACATGTTTATTGATTTAAAGTCAATTACGTCGTAAAATTGCGTCGATTTGCGATTGCAATTTGGTTGTAAAATCGAAACAAGTCAATCACTCTTTCAAGAATTGGTAAATAAACTTAAAAGTACGCCACATACCACAAATGAATGTGTGAATATTTGAATGCAAACACTCACACTCGCTTATGTTACACACTCTCAGTCGTTGGGGCAATAAAATATCATAAAAATCCACAAACAATAAACCTGATCGACAACAACAACAATGAGCCAGTTGAGAGAAATTGCAAATGTTCGGACATTTATTTTAATCATCAGCGTGGCAGCCGACGACGTAGGAATACCCTGTAAAGGTCTTTAAATGTTTTAGAATTTTTAAAGACACATTTCAATTTAGATTTATTTTAAGCACGTAAAAATATTTTTTTTTGAGTGCAATTGCAAATGCCCGAGCATTTATTTTGATCATTAGCGTAGTAGAGTTACCCTGTAACTGATATTAAATGTTCTTAAATTTTTAAAGAGTCATTTCAATAGATTAATTTATTTTGTTCGTAAATAAAATTTGTACCATTTATTTTGCCGAAAGATACCCTGTAAATGCCAATAAATGTTCTATAATTCTAAAAAAGATTTTTAAATCGATTTACTATTTAATTTTATTCATCCAAGTGACTATGAACGACCAACACATACCCTGTAAATGTAATTTACTTTTAATAACAGCATTTATGAGAAGGAAGTATATTGTAAACGTGTGTGCAGATGTGGTTTATGACTCCATCTAGACTTTTTAAATTTGCGGCCGAAGGGCGCGAGGAAAAAATGAAAATGTACTAACACTTACAGCCATAAGCTGCCGATGGGGAGGGGCAGCAGAGCTGGTAAATTAAGCATTTTATTAGCGCCACTTGGCCGAATTGAAATGTACACAGATGCATGTATGTGAGTGTGTGTAAGTGAGTGAGTGTGTGTGTGAAAGCACCCTAATGTGGCCAGCATGTGTGAAATATCAGCGACCAATTTATGGCGCTTGTGCGGGCCTGACTTGTTGTTTATAAATAGCTGCCTAAACGTATGTATACTCTACACACACAACCGTATTCACAGCCCCCCCCTCCCCCCACACACCCCCTGTGGCAACGTCACCAAATTAAATTTAATGAGCAAATGCCGCCGCTTGGCCAAAAAGAAAAGGTTCACTCAGCAATGCGTCTAAATCAAATTAATGTGCAGTGCAAATAGTCAGCGCAGAGAGAAGAGAGCAGGGATAATACGGAGGAGTGCTGGAAAACGACAGCAGACCAGCTGTCTCTAACTCTGTCTCGTGTCTCGCAAATAATACGCATAAATTGCTGTAATTGTGACAAGCTGTGACGATGACACGCCCACGTTCCCATCTACGCCCACTGAGTGGCAGCCATAAAAGGGAGTCGAAATATATTGCGTTATACCAGATTTTGTTGGTAGCCTATGAAGAACCTTTGAAAATTATTTTGTCTTTTTATTAAAAATGCCATTGACAATTCGGTTTATTGGAAGTGAGAACGGAGAGCAAAGGGGGCATTTCAGGGATTTAATGAAAATTTAAGAAGAATGTGTGAAATTTGATTGGGAAATACTCGTATTTTCCGTAGAATGAACTTAATTAAGTCTCGATATACAAATTCTGTCCCATATTTCACTTTCTCTCCATCTCAGGGCTTATATAAATTTTGATAGAAAGAAAAGAAGCAGCTATTAAGAAAGTAGCATGACTTCCAATTTTTTTCATATCAAACACGCAATCATATTGACCAGCCTTAAACTGCTGGCTCAAATGAATTGGATTCCGGCTATTAGCCAAGAACATTTGTTACGGCAACAAATGGCAAATTGGGGGAAATAAAACTATAAATGATGCGTAGGAAATATGGCAAGTAAGTATTCATGCAGAGTTGCCAGGCTTGCCAAACAGTCCATCAGCTGGGGAGCAAAACTCCAAGTCATAAATCAAATTTAATGGCAACGATTAATTTCTAGCTCGTTTTTGACAAAACACTGAAACAAATGACACGCCCCTAAAGAAACTTTTACTGTGGGCCGTCAGCTCACAAATTAGTCAAATTAAAATACTGCTAAAAGGTTTTGGATTAGCAATGGGAAGATGAGTAAACACAGCAGGCCCTTCAATCCAACTCCAATTCCCAACAGCAGTCAGATAGACAGTTGAGAACAAACTCGTATTTCACAAACGCCTCGTTGGAAAACCAGTCTCCAATTCAGAGTGGGGATTCCCCTTTCAGGTGTGAGCCTTGGTTAGGAATTGTCAGTCCATCAGCCCGACAGTAGGCAACACTTTCTATGATGAATGAGAGGAATTCGCTGTCAAGTAAATTTCTAGAGCCAAGAGCTATAATACATGTGTTTTTGCTAAACCAATGGAATGCTCGACTTGAATATACGCTGAAGCAGGGTCAAAGGTAGCCCCAAAGTACGTTGTCACGTTGAAAAATTTAGACTACGGATGTGCATTAGGCTGATTGCCAAACAATTTTTTTTCTTTTCGCCATTCTCCGCCCCATAAAACTCTTGAAATGGTATTGAATTCATAAACTTGTTTATCTAACTTAACAGCTCGTAATAACTTTTCCAGGCACATTTGATTTTCAATTATTTTAATTAAACAGCTTATGTAGAATTAATGAAATCTATTGATTTAGAATTATTTAACAACGTTTCAATATAATTGTTATGCAAATTAAGGATGTAAATTGAGTGGCGATTGGCACTCTCGAAGTTTTTATTGATATCTGACAAAAGTCAGTTGAGAACAGTTAAATACTGTTGAACAATCAAAAATAATAAAATTCATCGTTGAAAATATTTTAATAGTTTCACTACGTATGAGTCTATGAATTTTACTGCCATTCAGGTGGTCCAATAAATGCAATATAAAATGTTGCCAGGAGTCATTGCTTCCCATCGATCGAATCGTATTATGTGCGCTTGAGTGCGGCCATAAAAATGCGTTGCAGGTGGCAATAACTGTGGCAGATAAAGAGAGAGAGAGCGAGAGAGAGAGAGAGAGAGCAGACAGTAAGTCAGACAATAAGACGATTCTATCCCTTTTGCCGTTCTCGATTGGACCATGGGTAATTGCAATTTTGTGCGCACACGTTCTCTTTTTAGCAATGACTTTATTTACACTTGAACTTAAAATTGTGGCACGCGCAACTACTTAGACGAACTCTCCTTAGGTTTACACGTATGCGCTTTTTGTGATAATATTCTTGGTACTTTTTAACTAATTTGAACTAATTATTTGTTCTTTTGAAAAGTTATGATTTTTTTAAAGACATAAGTTCAATGTTCATTGTAATCCAAATAGATTTACGTATACGTAATATGAGTCAGCAGTTGGTTGTGACAGCAGTTGCCAGGACTACAATTTGATGACAAGACTCGGTTGTAAAAGCCTTTAAGGGATTTAAAAATAATACTAATATATTAAAATGAAATTATTCCATATTCAAGGAAGGGAAATTAAGAAATCGAATCAAGTTGTCGTCCATTTAAATTAATATTATTATTTGTCTTATACACTTATCAACAAACATTAACTAGGAATTGTCGACTGACAATTTCCCTTTCTATGTTTATCAGAATTAAGTTTCCCAATATTTTCTGATTTCGTAGACCACTCCCATAAACCTTCCCTTTGCTCTTTGTAACTGTTGCACCTTTTGCTGCTTATTTTGTGAGCGGTCAAATGATTTGTAATCTTTCAAATGCATCGCATACACACTTACACACAGCTACAAATTTAAGTTTAATGCGAGTACTGGGAAATATTGGAACTGTGATTGCGATGAGGAAGAAGAGCATTAAAGTGAAAGCTGCTTAACAGCCATCGGAACAGATATTTTACTTTGAATGTGTAAAATTTATACAACACTTATTTGTTTTTGGTATGGCATTTTGGGCCAATGCCTAATCACACTTTTAGCCTTTTTGGTCGCTGGCAATATATCAACGAGATGGATGTTATTTGATGACCCGCGTTTGGGGAGGAATCCTTTGAGCTCTTCACATCAATTACTCTGAATGTTTCGATGACTCCGCTCCAAAAAAAGACAAACCATCTGCCACTGGCTCCCTTCCATTCTTTTCACAATTGAACAAATACAAGTTTGAGCATTGAAAAAGCTCTCAGCTAAAGGGAAATGGAATGTGGGGAGGAAAGGAAAAGCGGCTAACAAATTCGCACCATGTGAGAGAAGCTTGTGGCTCGCATGGGTTTTTTTCATGCTCGCTGATTTCATTCCCACAAAACCATTTTTTATACCCTTCTAGTGGCTATTATAATTTTGGCATGCTGCATAAGGCATATATAATTTTGAAAGGACAACAAACTCAAGTCGACAAAGTCAAGTCAGTTTGTTTTTATGCGAGCTTGACCCTCTGTTTAAAAGTTGTTTTAATGAAGCATAGTTCAGCTTCGTCTTTTTGGCAAATAAATAATGAAGCTTAGTTCAGTTACGTATTTTTGGCATAGACAAAATCCTAACCATTCTATCATATTTTGAATATGACATTGACTAATGAACAAATTTTTCAACAATACCAAATACAATATCAAATATCAGTCAGACGAAAATGGAATACAGTCCTTTGCAAGAGTATTAAATCGTTGACTTGCCAAAAATAATCTTTTTTATGGTTTTTGTATTTCTTGTTTTTTTTTTTTTAATTTTACGCGGCGTTGCTGTTGGTCAAAAGAATTTGGCGAGGCATATAAATAAAATGATGGTCGAGCATTAAGCGATTGAAATTAGGCTATCTATAGCTTAGCCTCAAATGGTTCTCGTTTCTTCTCCTCTCTTCTCTTCAGAATACTTTTCTATTGCATACCTTGTGGCGCCTTTGTCACTGCGCTGGAAAACTTGTGAACTGTTTTGGGCCAGGCTTCTTTACATTCCATAGATACCGCATTCACAGCACTGTAAATTCTCTTGGTCTAGTTTGTGCCACATTTTCAGCTACATAAATAACCCTTTAAGCAGTCGAAGTGCATATCGTCTGACCCATTTATCAGCTAACCAATGCACTTGGTCTATTGCAATGTAATGCTTTGGAGTCTGTGCTGAAATTATGGCAGGCTTTTGACCAAGTTGTTCAATGAACTGCGGCAGAAACACGAAGACACATGGAGGGAGAAATTTGTGTACACAAAAGTGGACTTTAAAGTGGAGTCTTGGTAGAGTGGAAATATTAGAAGACAAGTAGAAAAGTCAATGAACAGAAGGTAGTGGCGAATTGTCTTGAAATTTTAATCAAAACAGCAGTGAAATCTAATTAAATCGAAACAAAGTTTAAGCTTTTCATAACTTGTACATATTCGAAGAAATAGACCTTAAATTAAAACTTTTTAAATATTTAGACTATTTGAAACTATGATTTACTAAGTTTGATCCATACAAAATGTGTTTATTCATTTATTTATGTATTTATGAATTTAGTTATTTATAATTATTACTAATTTCTACTACTAATACTTTTGATCTGATTGGGTTTTTCGGGGCTTTCCTCAATCCTTGCAATAAATGCTGGATCATTTAAAAAGTTTTTTGAATACCCCCAGATTTTTAATTTTTTAACATTTTAGGTAAATTTAAATTTAATTTTGATTAATTGAATATTGCTTAACTTTTACTTTAATTTTTGGCATTTATTTTGGTCAACTGTACTTAGTTGGCATTAAATAGATACATAAAAAAATAAATGTAGTTATTTAGTTATTTAGTAATTTAGCTATTTAGTTATTTGGTTATTTAGTTATTTAGTTACTTAGTTACTTAGTTATTAAGTTATTTAGTTATTTAGCTATTTAGCAATTTACTAATTTAGCTATTTAGTTATTAATTTTTTTAATATTTAGTTATTAATTTATTTATTTATAATAGCCGACTAAGAGCAGTCGGCTAAAAGTAAATTAAATTTTCACAGTTGAAATAAAACTAAAATTATAAATTAATATAAGCTTTAAGTTGTGGACATAATTTTTGTTAAAACCATTACTCGTTCCTCACTTTAATCTATTTATTAGATCTCTTAAAGCTCAGTCCTCAGTCCGGACTTGTTGCAATTAGCACTCTCCTCTAGTGGCACATTAAGACTTCATAAAGAATCCCAATATAGCATTTAGTGCTAACATGTGTGTCAATTTAATGCACGGAAAGTTGTGCTATCAACAGATGGAAAGTGTCCTTGAAGTAAGGAGGTCCTCGGGGGAGGGGTAAGCCAGGGGCTGCGGTGGCGTGCTGAGAGCCGCAGCGTGGTGACCCCGGCACGTGCAGTGGCAAAAAAAAGAGGGAATGTTTCA
Source organism: Drosophila limbata (assembly GCA_963924055.1). NCBI lineage: Eukaryota > Metazoa > Arthropoda > Insecta > Diptera > Drosophilidae > Drosophila > Drosophila limbata. The sequence continues at coordinate 22,204,593 of OZ001354.1, forward strand.
AGGCTTTGGCTGCCACACTGAGATACGCGGACCTGGACAGCGACGTGGCAGGTGCGTTGTGTCAATCTTTGGCTGGCCTGCAAGTTGCCAGTCAACCGTCAACTGTCAACCGTCAACGACGACGAATGTCAACAATGTTGTCGCCGCTGCCATTAGAGCTGCTGTCAAAGCTGAATGCACATATATTGGAAATGGAGCGAAAGGGGGGGGAGGTTGCAGGGTTGCCATTCTTCCATCCGCTTTTCATTACTCTCGTATTTCCTGTCTGTGTGTGCAGTTATGCAAATGATGCGCAAGTCTGAGCAAACTTCAAAGGGCTTGCCAGCCAAGAAATGGCCACCGTAGCGAATGCCCAAGCTCTGACTAGGTCTAGAAAGAACATGTGTGTAGTTGGAGCAAAGGGGAATCAATAATAAAAGCCTGTCCGTGCTGCTAACTTAATGCTCGGCTTGGCTGCCAGAAACGCATGCTAGCGGAAATTGTTGAACAAAAGCAGGAAATGTTACACACACTCAATTACATAGACACGCTCCTTACCCTCCACCCACCCACTGCATCCATGAACAACATTACGTATACGCAGTGTATTGCCCGCTTTACTTGCGGCATGTGTTGACAACACTTTGCAATTGGGTTAATTGTACATTGGCTCGCTTTGACTCGTTAGTGGAATGTGTGTGGCACAATGTGTAATGGGGGAGAGAACGGGGATGGAGGTTGTAATAACATTTTATATGTGGGTCATTGGGTCTGTGTGGGTTTGAATAAAACACATAAAAATGGACATTTAAATGCGTCAATTTGCCAGTGTCAAACGCTTGAAATTTCTAGCTCAATTCGCAATTCCCTCCACATGGCACTCGCCACACACACACACACACGTGTCCCCAGAGTCAACTAGACAGCAGCTCGTCAGTATTGTCACTCCTACTCATTTTTCATGCTCCCTCTCGTTGCTTTCCACTCGCCACTCGTCACTCTTATGCGCTTCGGAGCACACTTTCCACTTTATTCCACTCTCAACACGTGCTGCTTATGCGTCACTTGATAGATGCCCCTTGTCGACTTGCACAGATCCCCCCTCTGCACCCCTTCTCGTCATAAATATGCAAATATATTACGTGATTTCCTTCAGAGATTTGCTCATAAAGCAAACAACTAGTCAAATGCTGCAGGCGTGAAAGCAAAATCTATGCAAATGGGTTAAGCTGAAATTGAATGACGAAGGAAGAGAAAAACTGACTGAAGAATTATATTCGTATAAATATGAATACCCTTGCAAAGTGTATAATAATTTGTCATTTTAAAATTTATATATTTTTCGGTCGGATCGGATTACATATATACATATGTAGTTGAAAACTAATCATTAGTTTTTGTGGGTTATATTCTTATACATTTTGGAAAGCATTTATTAAAATGTATTGTAATCTTTGGGGATTCGCAAGGGTATCAAATCATAGACGTTCTGAGTACGAGATTTTTTATGTTTATTTTCTACTTGGTGTCGCCGCTCAACACTCCATGGAAGGAAGGACATGTGATTGCTTTCTCCTCTCACTGAAGGGTGAGGAGAGAAAGGTAACGCCAGGAGGTTAAAATAAACAATTATGTCGCATTAAGTATTTACTTAACCTGTTTTAATGTTAATGCCTTTCAATTAAATGTTAATTAGCACAATGTTGCATTTTATGTTCGAATTATAATTAAAATACATTTAATGAGGCCGCAAATTTGCATAGTAGATGGCAACGCCAATGCCACGCCCTCTGGCACCGACGGCTTGCTGATAAATTCTGAATCAAAGCCCAACAGCCAAAGCAACAAAGAGAAAATTATTAACAGAAACAAGAAAGAAAATATAAAACAAAAAAGAAAAAATCAACGGCGGAAGTCATTTAAAACACATTTCATCGCCTGATTTTGCACAAAGTTCTGAGCTTTTTTTTAACCGTTATGTGTGTCGGAGCGGGGGGGGAGTGGCATATGCCGCATGCAATTTGCATTAAGCGTACATGAAACGAAATGGCGTGTAATTTAAAATGAATTAATGACCCAAGCAATTTATAAAAGGAATAACCTAAAGACGGCCAAAGTCGTGAGATGGCCAAATAAGAGGGCAAAGGGTTGCGGGGGTGGTAATTGTAAAATTTGACACGTAAATGAAATTTAAAATGACCAGAAAATGACAGGAAGGAAGGAAATTGCACTTAAAGTCGGATTGAGGACAAATGTTAATGAGCTCAAAAGTTAGGAGTCTCATGAAATGAAATGACAAATGTACAGTCGACTTAATAAATATAAATATATACATATATACTCTGTGTTACTGAACTTGGTCAGCTTTTATGTTAGTTCTTTGCCTTTTCATATGAGTAATCTGAGACTTTGGCTTTAAACGTTGATGGCATGGCTTAAATTAGGCTTAAATTGCTATAAACGGATTTTCTGCCTCATGTCACATGTTTCTGCTGCTCTAATAAACTATTAATTTACGCACAGATGAAGACAGAGAGGGAGAAAGAGAAAGAATGTGTGTAAGAAGAAGGATGTGCTGCAACTTTTTAACGCATCAACGTAATGTGCTTCAGCTAATTTGCTTTTTATTAAGAGTCCTCGCCCTGGCACTCAACACATGCCACACGCCTCCTTTAGGAGCAGGCGTCAAGTGCGGTGTCAGGACACTGGCAGAAGGCACTGTCATGAGGCCATGGCCTGTCGTAGTCAAGCCCAAGCAACATGTACAACATTCACAGCTTCAGTTTATTATGCTGTAAATATTGTAAATGAAAACAAGACTGCAGGAGACACAAAACAAGAGCTGATACGACTTAAAAAATACCCTGCCCAAAATACTTCTTTTATTGTTTAAAAATATTTAAAAAATTAATTAAAAATAATAAATACTATTATTCATAATAATTCTACCTGAGACTATTGCTGCGCTTCCACTTTAATTCGTAGACTTAACAGAGCATTAACACTTCGTTTTAACTCCATAGGAAGTGCGTATGGAATTCTGGTTGCCTGCTGCTTTTTAATGCAGTTTTCTTTTCCAGCCGTTTGCCGCGAACAACCTCGCAATGCGCTTAAAATTGTTAACTGCGCTTAAATGAAATAAAAACAGAAGACGAAAATTTATGACGAGAAAAATCCGATGTGACTTTAAAAATTAACAGCGTTAATAAACATGGAAATACTTCAGCGGCTCTGACAGTATTAATAGGGCATCGCGAAGTGAATTCTGTACTTATATTTGTAATAATTTCAATATTCAAAAAGAGAAACAATTTAATTATATATTGAAGACTAATTAAATTTTTCTGCTGCGCCATCAAATTACGATATCCACTCATCATGGCATTGCCAATAATAATATTAAGCATACGCCACCAAATTGGCTTATGGGTAATTATTTATTTACATAGCTAACAAACACACCTATATACACATACATTCATATACAGGCACCTGTGTAGCACACACTTCGTTTTGACGTCACAAATGTATTTAAGAATCCATTGACACATTCATAAATCGATGGCTGATTTATTATCAATAATTGCTTTTGATTGCTTTGGTTGTGGCCGCGTATTTCTATTTGCCGAAGATGCAAATGCTGCGCCCATAAACAAAGAACAGATAAAACAAACCAGGCAAGCAAACCAAACGAAACGAAAAAAGAAAAGAAACAAAATTCGCATAATTTGTTTATAAACAAATGCGCAGCAGACATAAAAGCGAACAGCGGCGAACATCAGAAACAGTTCACGAACCAATTGCTAATGGCCAATTTGGCATTAAAAAACAATTACAATAATATTAAATAATAAATACGCGCGTTTAAAATAGACAACAATTTAATGCCAACATTAACAGCACCATTAGCAGACGCCTGTTAATGTTCAACAGGCCACCCACAAGCTATGATAAAAGCCGTCGCTGTTAAAAGTTGTATTAACAGTGCTGGAAGTTGACTCCGAAAGGTTAGGACTTCGGTTTCGTAACAGAAAGCCGATGTCATGCTTGCTCACTCGCTCTGTCTCACTGTCGGAAGTTGCTCTGCACACCCACACACACACATACATGCACATACCAAACAGCTGTTTGGCGTGGGCCTGGCAGAGCATCATCATTAACATCATCATCATTAACATCGAACAACAACAGCGCAGCGCGTACACACAGATGATGTTAATGCCAGCGGCTTCTTTTGCGGCTTCAGTCGTTGCCTGTCAACAAAGCGAAGCGCACGTGTGCGGAGCCGGCGCTAGGCAAAAGTGATTTCAAAAACAGAGTTCAACACACAACAGTCGCGCAAAGTTGGAAAGGTGGTGTGAGTCAAAGATTTTCGAATAACAATCAGTGGAAATATTGTGTTTGATGTGTGCACATAGTCATAACAAACAAAAAATAATACAAATCTAAATGACGTGGAAATTGTGGAAAACTACCAAGGCTATTTATTGTAGCATGTGAAATTTCCAAAAAACTGCCAAGTGACACCTTTGATATATGCCAAATGCTAATACAAACTGCTTTAAAACTCCACACACATATTCATTATTTGATTTATTTCTGAGCAACAACTTGATTTTGCTCACACACAAATCTGAAAAACTTATAAGCGAATACTATCTTTGTTGGATCCCCAAACAACCCAGGAGTGAAAGTGATAGAGAGTTAGAGGTAAATATTTATTATATCCACAATACAATAAATCAGCCTTAACATAAACTCAACTGCGCAGTGTATAAAAGAAAAACACAGAAAACTGTTACCCAAACTCACAACCAAAAAGTGTCAAATTTATGCGAAGCGGTAAAACGAAACTGCCGGAAATTTATATAGCTTATAGGGCTGCTGGGGGAAAAAACTTGCAAGACAAAAACCTTAAACACACTCTGATTTTCTTCAAGGATCCTTATTTGCCTTTGTAATCCAATGCCAATTCCAAGAGTCTGCAAACGAACTCGATTTATTAATTCTTGAATAATTCGTCTTTAATTTAGGGGTAAACAACAAATTAAACCCTTCTAAACTACTGCAATGAGGTTTGAGAAATTACTTGACTCTATTGGAAATTAAAAAAATAAATATTATGTGCTTAAAATAAACAGTGTGTGTGAATCAACACAGGTTTTAAAAGACTACACGAAATAACACTTGGTAAATATTTTTCTTTTAATTTAAAGCAAAAAAACTAATAAATTAGATTTATATCAAATTTGTTTTTCAAGGTGTTGGGTTAGAAAACTACAAATCAATTATTAAATTCTTTCTTTTAGAATTTTTTGTTCAATTTATATTCTATAAACAGATTTAATTATTGTTTAATAATAGCTTTAAATTATAATAGCTAAAAGCTTTTTGAAGTTTAACATTGAATTATGGAATAACCAAGTATTAAAAAAATGAATATCTGAAGTGCAAATCTTAATAAAAACAAGTGGGCACGGCTACAGTCGAGTTTGCTCGACTGGAGGATACCCTGTGCCAGTCTCCATAAAATAGAATATTGGTTGGGACCATCTCATATACATATTCTGTCAGTTTGGTTCACATATCTCAAACAACAAAAAAGTTTTTCATACTGAAACTTGATTTTCGACCGATCGTTCCTATGGTAGCTATATGATATAGAAATCCGATTACAATCAAATTTGGTCAGAATGTATGCGACCATCTCATATACATATTCTGTCAGTTTGGTTTACATATCTCAAACAACAAAAAAGTTTTTCATACTGAAACTTGATTTTCGACCGATCGTTCCTATGGTAGCTATATGATATAGTGTTCCGATCCAAATTTAAAAACTTGATCTGCGTCCGGTATCCAGCAACCTACATACCAAATTTGAAGTCTTTAGCTATTATAGTTTCTGAGATCGACGCGTTCAAACAGACGGACAGACGGACAGACTGACGGACATGGCTCAATCGACTCGGGTGTTGATGCTGATCAAGAATATATATACTTTATATGGTCGGAGATGCTTCCTTCTGCCTGTTACATACATCACACAAATCTAATATACCCTTTTTGACCATTTTCAATGGGCACAGGGTATAATGATTACTTTTATGTAATAGGATTTACTAACCAAAAGGCGACATTATATTAGTTTCTATAATTTAATTTCCTGACTATTCAGTTTTCGTTACGAAATTCCAATTTAAAATTTGAATAGAAACTATAAGAACCTTTAAATTATGATAATCGATTATTAGAAGTGTGCAGCGAAGTGAGGCAATAATTCTAGCGAAACAAGCCAAGGAACAATGCAGTCTCCCTCAAGGACAAACTTTTATTGTCAGAAAGCTGAAAGACGCCGCTGGCAGTGCCAAGTCGAGGATTCAATGCATTTTGTACCGTTACTCATATTCCCTATATCACTAACACTTTGGCAGTTTGCGTATGTGGAAATTTGTCAAAAGTGAAAAAGAATAATTGTAAGAGAAAACCATTTAAAATGGAGAGAGTTCCCTCCGGTTTCTTTGCCAACAGTCAAATAAAAATGGTGCATACATTTCGGAGCAGTCGAGAGCCAAAGTGCTTTGAGGGCAAAACCACAATGGGGCATCGAAACATAAAAGACAAATTAATAAACAGTAGTTAAAGAGTAAAAGCGAGAGAGAGGAAGGCGAGTGAAATGGTATAATAGAGAAATAGAGAAACGAAGAAATTGCCTGGGGTTTGCCAGTCGCAAAGCCCAACCGCAAACTCAATGCAGATAATTAAATGTAATTACATAATGTGTTTGTATTTGTGGTTGACACTTTGTGTGTGCCCCCGTTGTGTGTGTGTGTGTGTGTGTGGGAGTGTGCTCACTTGTGATTGTGTGCGTAATGGCATGCTTATCACCCACAACAGAAAATTCACAACGTTAACTACAAACAAATTCATGTTTCGCAAATGGAAATACTTTTATACTCTACAACGATTTTCACAGTTGTTAAGCGACTTGTTGATAATTGCAAATAAATTGATTAGAAAAAGTTAATTACACTGACACAGAGTATCTTAGCCCTTATTGTAGTTGCAGCTAATAGTTTAGCTTTTTGAATGTTTATCAGATCGGTGTAGACTCGAACACTACATACTCTTCCCATTGTGTGACACAGTAATTGATTACAACAACACACAAACACACGTGTGTGTGCTTGTATGTGTGGATGAGGGCATAATGTGGCCTAGTGCCTGATAAAAGCTTATAATGATGACGTCCCAAACCCCGATAGGCCACATTCGCCTGGTAGCGGCAAAGTCAATAAAATGTAATTAAATCGACATTGTTATCAGCAACACACACACAAACACACACATATTGTAATATTTTCTAAATAACTTTTGGATATTTTTTGGCAAACAGTTTGTCAATAGCTTAACACAGCAATAGTTTTTGATCTCTGTATGTCTTACCAATTTCAAATATATACTTTACAGTCATTTGCTGATACAGCGATAAAGAGGAATGGAAAGTTTCCGCGGAAAGGCAAATTATAATAAGACTTTTTTAATAAAACTTGGCAAGACGGCAACAAAGGTAACTCTTGACAAGGGCCCATCAACGGAAATTCGACGAAACTAAAAACTAATTTATGCACTCAGATCTCCTCCTTGAAAACTGTAACAATCTTCGACGAGGCAGGCAGACCAACTTGGCCCGAAACAGGCCTGCCAACTAGTTTCGTTGGATGGCGGCAAAGTTCAGCTCATTTCCATTTACGTTTTTTTTTTTTTTTTTTTTTGTTTTGCTCTTATGCCAATCCTTATCCATTCTTTAGCTACTGCTCTTTTTGTATTTGATTAACAATTTTCCATTCGGAGCCCCTCGAGAGTTGGCTATTGACATTACAAGACTCAAGTGGCTAGAAAAAGGATTCAGTCTTCAATGAGAACCCGCGAATTTTAATTGAAATCGCAGCCCAAAGTGGGTAAAGAGAATACGTTAAGTGGTTCAGCCGAAAAAGGCGCTGAAAATTAAATTAAAATCCCTTTTTTTAAGAAATTTTTTGAAATGTAGGCTAAATAACATCGAACATCTCAGCTCAACTTACCTTTAATTAGCAATATTCAGTGATTTCTCAAAATTATCAGAGCACTACTGAAAATTTGATAATTCGGTATACAATTAAGTCTTTTGCCCGCACTCATCATCAGTTCACCAAAAATCAGTCAGCAATCCACTCGGGTCTTTCCCTCAGTCTGTCTGTCTGTCTGTCTGTCGATGGGCAGTGCAGTTTTGTGGCAGCTGCATTACAAAATTGGTAGTTGCAGTAGTTGCATGAAGAGCAATGCAATCGCATTTCCACACGCGAATTTCAAGGCCCTAACTGGACTATATGACTACTCCCAAATTCATTGCTGAATCCTGCAGTTCAGTTTAGATTTCAGTTTCTAAAAATTGAAAACTGTTTTGCCGACATTCAAAGTGATTCACTTAGCAGCAACTGTCGATATTTCAATTATGTTCAGAGGCAACATTTTGGTGGTTTTGTTTTTGGAACGTGCAGCAATTCCGTTACTCATTGCGTCTGTTGTGGCAACAGCTGCCACGTCATGGTCACGACATGTCATGTGGTTGCTCCGAAAATGGGCTAAAATTGTGGCATTACAACTACAAAATTGAGATCAATGTAGTGTTGGGTATTGAGAGCTGGTATTATTATACTTTAAACATAAATAAATTAAAAAATGCTCTCTAATTTTGTAATTTTAATCATTACAAAAAATAAAACTTCAATTCTTTAAGTTCTTGACTAATATTTCTACATAAAATATTTCATTAAATATGTATAAAATCATTAACAATAAACTCATCGAATTTAAGGAATTATTTACATTCAAATTTTGGCCTCTCTACTGTTTTTATCCGAGAGACAAACTGCAGAATATTCACTACCATTTGCCTATATATTTTTTAAAAGACCATTTTCAATATAAAAAATTTCTGAAATATTCGAAATATATATATATTTTCGAAGAACTCAAACAATGTTTAAAAGAGAAGTCCAGCAATTTTGAATGCTTCTTATTTTTTTTATTATTTATTAAAGTATTTAATACAAAAACTTTTAAATACCAGGGTCTTTGACTCAATTTTGACAATATTCAGCGTTGTGCATTCGACTATTCGCTCTTTATGGTTTTACCTCAATTGTAAATATAAATTGGTTAAGCGATAAATGTTATTTAAACTTTATAAAACACTTTTCTTTATCCTCTTTTGCAATCTTCTGATCCAAGACCAAGTTGAAGTTGTGAAAATGTTCATCGGTGTGAATGGCGAGTGATTTACATTGACACTTCGCTTTGGGACAAAGTTGCGTCCGGTCAACTCCCTATTACCACTGCACCACCGAATGATGGCCCAATTCCTGGCCCAGCAGCGTCAAATGCAACAAGTGTTTGGCTCGTCGAAAATTTATCGATGGCAAAACTTGGCTTCAAAGTGAATTACGACAAGTTTGTCGTTGCCACACGACTTTGTTGCAAGGCTTTACTTTTTATTGCCACAGCGTGGCAAGAACAAATAACCGTGTGGAGAGTCATCGGCCCTGGCCGGACAGAGACAGGGAGAGAGCAACGGGAGGACATTCGAGTAAGACAAATGTCTGGGGATGTTGGTGGGAGGACGAACATGAGTTTTTCCGAGGCATGAACCTGAAAAACAAAAATGCTAAATGAAAGCAAAAAGCGTAGTCTGAGAAAATTTAATTGCTCAGTCGTCTGACTAATTGAAAAGTTGCAAGTTTCAACGCGAGGCAAAAAATGGAATAAACTTCTAGCTCAAAGAAATTCAAGATGAAAGCTATTTGTCATCCAGAATAGTAGAAGACAAAGTAGATGTATTTATAACTATGGTGATAAAAGTAAGGAGTATATTAAGTACACATATATCTCAATATCAGCGAGTAAAACTAATAAGCAAAAGAGATAAAGTCATCATTTGAGCAGGCGACAGAAAACACATAAAAATTCCATATTGATTTGTAAGCCGAGTTTAAGCCGATAGATAGATGGATAGTCTTGCACGGCTTATGCTTTCATAGCCCATTTATGAAGCAAGCCTATCAATTTTATTGGCATCATGGCTCATGTTTCTCTTGTGCTTCATGTGGCACTATGAGGCTCGTAAATTGGACAAGTTAGTCGGAGTTGGTCGCAGTTCGGCACGTTCGCATGTTTCGAAAGTTACAATATTTTGTGTCACAATTTCAATGATCTGCATATCTGACTGTCGACTGACAATATTTTCCATTTCCCATTTCCCTGCCCTTTTCCATGGCTTTTACGATGCTTGTGACCTCCAACTGTTTGTATATTTTGTACATTTTGTGTAGTGATGCGATTTATGTGGACAACGTCCATTTATCGCGCCATCATGTTCAGTTTTTTTCTTTTTTGTATGATGTAGAAGCTGCCTGCCCACTTGGCACTCGGCAGAATTGTCCTTTCACCCATAACAATAAATATTATGTCAAATATTTTACTGCTTAGCGTATACAGTCGTATTTTGCACACTGAGTCGATGCGAACACCATTAACTTTGTCACTCTTCAGGCATCTGTATTGGCACATACATTTCATTACATTTCTGTTCCCGTTTTCCCTTCGCTGATGTGATAAAAACGGTCTAATAAATTTTTGAAAATGTATGTATGTAAGTAAGGCATGTCTTAATGTTCATAAAAATAATTTAATTGTTATATGGGCTAATCCTGAGTTGCGGACAGTACATTTGCACGCAAATTTTCATGTTTAAACTGATACAGCTCGCGTTCAGATTGGTGAATTTTAATTAAATTTGCTGGAAAATGCATTTCATTGTAAGTACTCTTAAACCTATTTTAAGAAAAAAGCTTTACTGTTTTTGAAAAAAAAAATGAGGCTTGCTGAAAGTTCCGTTGCGGCCGTTACAAAGAATGGAAGTCGATTTGAGGTTAACGTGCATTTGCACATACTATATTAGCGAATTTTGCATAATAAACAAAAAATATCCAAATGAAAAAAATTAAGTGGAATATATGACCATATCAATTCAGCATCAAAAATGAAGATAAGTAGTCTCTTAATTGTTGCCTGTTGCGGACGTTACGTTACACTTTTTACACACACACTTTTTTTTTGAAATTATTAATATATATTGAATATCTTTTCGATATAGTTTTTATCGTAAGTAAAAGAGAACAAAATAAAGCGCTAAAAGCTAAGCGCTAAACACTCAGACGACCGCTTTGCCCACTTTTTTGGCCATTCAAAATACCCTTTCTTTTACAAGAATTATTGAAATTAAGAGGCAAAAAGAGGAATTAATTGATTAGACTCGGTCATGAACAACAAAACCACAGTAAAACCTTTTATATTTTGTAATTTGAAGCCTAAAAATTTATTCTATTATAAGAAAAAACAACTATTATTTAAAAACAAGCACTTTTTTGACAACTTTAAGTTTTCGCTCTTGGTTTAAACATGTTCGGATTACATTTACCTAATTTTAAAATAAAACATTTTAAATTTTTTTAGTAATTTTACCTTCCATTATGAAATTAATAAATTAATGATTCCTATCTTATTATTATTTAAAATAAAAATATAACCTATTTGTGGAAATTTTTTTATCTTGTTTCAAATTTAACTTTATTAAATTTTATAGCAATTTTTCTTACTCATACGAAGTCAATAAGGATTATGATATAGTCCTCAGTAAAGGAGTATTTCTTATTTGAGCATATTCTTGGTTGATCTTCGCTTGTTCCTTTACTTAGCCTGAATTTCATTTTCCTGACATAATTCTAATTTATTAATTAATTACCGCCTTAGGTTCAAAAATATCCGCTTTACCAATCATTTTATTTTCGATTCGGGAATGTTTAGCTCAAATTTGGGCATATAATTTATGTATTTTGTGCCGTCATCCATAATTGATCCATGCTAAAATATGCGCCCATGCGGACAATTGCGATGCGGCGGGAAAGACGAAGCGTCTTTCTTTATGGTCAGGTCATGATTTATAAATAATTAAATATTTATTTTCGCACGTTGTAATGACGTTGGCAGTGTTGGCAGCAGAAATGTCAGCGTTTGGCATTTGCCCAGCTCCTATGCTCATTAATATTAATAAGACGACATTCGAGCACATGGCACGTTGTTCTCCCTTACTCCTGCCTCGAATCTCAACAGGTGTTGGTGTTTATGTTGCCACATGCCGCATGCCACATGCCACACGTGTCGACCTTCGACTGTTGCCGACTGTTGTCGACTGTGTCCTTGTGTGGTAATCAAGTCAAGTGCCACAGAGTACTTCAGCTTTGAAAGTTTCGTTTTACTTTTGCTCTGAAGTTCACAGTTCCCAGCTCTCTATGGGAGAAATTGTTGCTCTTGTCGCTTTCGTTTAGTCTAGAATCCAATTTCCATTATACAATTTTGTTGCTGACAGGCGCGCATAAATTCGACGGCTCGATCCCCGATGCTTTGTTATGCAAATCTCGGCCAAAAGTATCAATCTCCTGCTTAGCCAAGCCAAAGTCCATTTACTGAACGTACTCCTCCCAGATCCCAAGGACATCTTTTATAGCAACAAGGGTTTCAGAGCCTCGTGCTCTCGTTTTATGTCCCAAAACATTATAACTCATATTTTTTCTCGGAATTTTTAGCTGCTTTTTGAGAGACTCCCCAATGCAAAGGAGGCGGCCAAAAGGAATAAAAAACAAAGACACAAAATATAAAGAAAATTTGTCTCAGCGCCCTTTAAACTGTTTCTTAAATACCTCACTTCAGCTGCGGAATATAAATTATTTTGCGCAAATTTAAAAAATGGCATAATTGCACCGCCCAAGGACTCATGCATGAGTCCTCCAAAAGAGATATATTATTTTTATGTAAAATATTCACAAACAACACGCAAACAGTAAGATGGCCTGGCAACTGCCAAAGGCAGCATTCGAGGCCTTTTGAGTTTTCTCCTGGCACACATACATACGTATAAATATTCTCGACCACATCCAAAAAAATATCTCTTTGTTTATTTTAAATGTACACATACATACATATATATGTATATCTGTTTCGCTCGTTTCGGCGGTTCCAGGCTTCCCCACTCCGTCAGTTTGTGTTATCACAGGTGTATGACGGCGTCGTTGGCAGAAAAAATACAACAATAAAATAAATAAATAAGCGACAAACAACGAGCTAGATATGAAAATTCAACTACAGCATATACTCTATCGTCAAGGCATTTAAAATCTCCTGAAAGAGAAGAACTCCGAGTTTGTTTATTTATAGCCAAAAGCAAAATTTAAAAAAAAAAAAATCTGTTTCAAGGAGAAAATGTTTAAAAGAGCATTATTCTTTATTTTTTCTTCTTGAAAATTAAACAGAAAACCTTTTATTTTTAGTAAGTAAGAAAATAAAGATTTAAAATTGCAGTAAAAAACTATGAATTGAAAAAATAAAGTAAGTTGTGATCAAAGATCAGTTATGCTTTAGCAACACTGGAAATATGGGGTTTATAAATACCGATATTCGCATTTTTTTTTTTGTTATTGAATAATTAACATTAAAAATCTTTGTTTTTATAATCTTTGAGAGAATATTTCTATATGCTTTTGTAGCTGTCACAGATCTTTTTAAATAAATGGCAGACAATTTGTGCAGAGAAAAAATAAAAAACCATTTCACACGATAACAAAAAATTTGTTGCACACCGTTTTAGAGCTGGAGTTTTTTTTTTCTTTTTTTGGCGCGTGTCTCTCGATGGGTCTCAGAGGTGAGCGCACTTTTTTATCTATCTAATTTGATTTATGACACTGGCAGCCGCAGTCGACAGCCACAGCAAAAGCAACAGCAACAAAATCGAGTTAATATATATTTGGTCGGGGAAAAGGAAGGGAAGAGGTCGACTGCTCAGAGCAGAGTTCACTTTAAGTTATCTCTCTATGAATATCCATTAAAGATGATGAGCCACGCGCGCTTTCAACAGCGCTTAATGTTAGCGTCAACGACGTGTCACGCCCAGAACACACGCACACACACACACACACGTCGCCCAGCATTTAAACAATAAATTAATTTAGGCCACGGAGCCGCAACTGACTGAAATCAGTGTCTAGACGATGTTGGCCTTGGCGAGGCCAACTAGAGACGCCTCGCCGCTGGAATGCGCATGCTGAATTTAAAGAGCCAGCAACAAGGACTCAAAGTCCTTATGGCCCGAGTGCAGAAGGATTCATCCGCCAGGCGCAGCACTCAAGGCATATTTACTTTTGGGTTTGTTTTTTCTGCTATTTTTTGAGCATTTTAATATTCATTTCCATTTGCAAGTTGTTCTTTTGGTCTCTAACGCTCAGCGGAATGTTTTATGTTGCATAAGCAAACGCAAATTATTCAAATGCCACAAAATGGTGCAGAGAGTGTGTGAACATGCGGAACATGATTTAAAATGAGCATCTTGTAATTAGGTTGAGATTAACCCACAGCAGAGATATATCAACTCTATGATCAATTATTTACATAATTTTACACACTCACATCACAGAAGATTAGCAGATAAATCAATTTAATGATTGCCTAATCAGTCGGAAACAATTCACAAATTTAAATGCTCTCTCATTTTACCAGAACAAACTAGTGGACGGTGCTACAGTCGAGCATACTCGACTGTCGGACACCCCGTACTTACTATGGAAAAAAAGTTTTTCATACTAAGACTTGATTTTTGACTGATCGTTCCTATGGTAGCTATATGATATAGTGATCCAATTCCAATCAAATTTGGTCAGGATGTATATGATCATCCCATATGCATATACTGTCAGTTTGGTTGAGATATCTCAAACAACAGAAAGGTTTTTCATACTAAGACTTGATTTTCTACTGATCATTCCTATGGCAGCTATATGATATAGTGGTCCGATTCCAACTAAATTTGGTCAGGATGTATGGGACAATTATACATGCATATTCTGTCAGTTTGCTTGAAATATCTCAAACAGCAAACTACAGTTTTCCATACTAAGACTTGATTTTCAACTGATTGTTCCTATGGGAGCTATATGATATAGTGGTCCGATCCCAAATCTAAAACAAACTCGATCTGCTTGCAATATAGACGAACCTACATACCAAGTCTGGAGTCTCTAGCTCTTATAGTCTCTGAGATCTAGGCACTCTTACAGACGGACGGACGGACAGACGGACATGGCTATATCGACTCGGCTTTATGGGGTCTGCCACGCCTCCTTCTGCCTCCTCCTTTTTTGTGACAAAGTTAATAGACCCCTTAACTTTTTTAAAGTACGGGGTCTAAAATGCCAAATCCCTGTGTCATTACGAGTCTAAACACCCGTTGGGGACTCGTGTGTGGCATGAAGTGACTTTTGTCAGTTTACCAATTAAATTAGTTGACATAAGCCGCTTAGGGCATTGCTCTGCCAGTTTTACAAAATTCTGCTGTTCTGCTGTTGCCCAACAAACCGACTAAAAGCAAAACTTAATTTTAATTAAACAGAGTGAATGCTAAAACTTATTATGAAACCCAATCAGAACGAATCAGAACTCTAACTAGCCAACCACATTCATTTCAAAAGTATCAAAAGTACTGAGTATATGTGTAAAGTCAAAGTGTGCATTAAATCAATAAACATTTGAGTGGAATTCTTACACCAACATTACGACCTGTGATTGTTTTCCTGCAAAAGTAAAAGAGTATCTGCGTCGTGTCGACATCAAATTAAATATCAGTTGCCTAATTGTCTGTCAATAAAATTAACATTAAAACAAAATAGGTTTCTGTCTAAAAAAGAATTTATTGAATTGTAATACAAATTTTTATAAGTAATTTAATCAATAAATAACTGGAGTTCATTTTTCTGAAACAAATAAGTTTTACCAGATCAAGAAAATATGAAAAAATGTGTCCGCCACGCAACAAACAATAAAATCAACTGCCTACTTTGTCATAAACTGCGTAAATTGATAAAAAAGTGTGCACTATAATTAATTGAATCCTTTTGAAGGAGGTACTTACGTTAAGTTGGTATCCAAGGAGAAGAGCTTCCTCAGCCCTAAGTCAAACAGTTAATGGCTTATTAAGGTGTAAGCAGACACACACACACACGAACACACGCACGCACACACTTAATACAATCAGAAGTCTGGCAACAAACAAGCTGGTCAATAGGCTGTCATTATGTTCTCTCAGTCACTCTAACAACCGTGTTACACTCATTCTATCTCTCTCCATCCCTTTCTCTGTCTTTCGTTGCTCAGACGACAGTAAAGAGTTTTATGGCCTTTGTGGCATGGCCCCGTCAATGGCAATATGTATGTATGTATGTGAAGCAATTGATTGGTGACCAGGAGCAGGCTGTCATGGACAGTCCTCTTAGGCTTGCGCTATCCGTCCGGCTAATCAAGGTGAGCCACTGAGTTGGTAACCCGGCACTGTGCGGCAATTATGATGCGGCTTTAACCATCCAGCACAGCACGTGATTAGCATTGGGCCTACTAATTGGGAGCAGCTTCCAACGGCATTATTTGACTTTCTATTTCTCATCGCTGGCCAAATGTCATTAATCGCAGCTGTCGACCCAGTTATGCAAAAGGCCACATATATTTCTGGCAACTCATGTTGTTTATCTAACTGGGGATTACAACAATTAATTCATTAGAGCGCAACTCAGCTTACTCTGCAAGGGGCAGTTCCCCCCCGATCCCCCAGCACATTAAGCCTTGACCTACAAATGCTTGGCGCGTGGCAAATAATTTCGTGATCCTGTCAAAATAACTCGATTACTTGTGTAGTTGTCTTATAGAATAGGTAGGCTTCTAGAATATGGATAGGGCTTTTATTTACCTATTAATGTTTTTATTTAAATCTTTATAATAGTTTTTACTTTTTAATTTAATAGATAATAGGCGGGACATCAATCTTATAATCAACGTCTTTTATTGTGCCCTGAAGCCAACTTGCATTATTGATCACAAATCTGAATTTATCTCCTCCTAACATTTTTTGTTTTTTTTTTTGCTTGATTTCGTAACATTTGAACATTTCTAAATTGACTTCTAAAAGTCCATTGACCTTTAAATCTTTTTTTTTTGCAATTAAGATTGGCAAAATATTACACTGTGCGCTGCTCTCAGAGCCACTGCTGGTTCAGGCTCTTATCGTTTTCCTCTCTCTCCCTCTATTTCCTTACTGAATTCTTCTTCTTCGCTTACATTAAAATTATGAGTCGCGTATTAAAAGCAAATGCTCTCTTGTTTTTTTTTGCTTATACGCTGTCATCTTTATTGCTCTTTAGTTCAGAAAGGTTCAATTATTCTGCTCTTTTACTCTCTCTTATTTACCATTTTTGTATTTAATTGTTTAAGAGTGATTTTGAGGTTCCGCTTGAATTTAAATGCGGCGTCCGGGAATTTGTCCATGCGTGTTACATTCATATATTGTACAGTGGTTCACAGCTTATTTCAGCCAGCACCTTTAAAGAAGTTAATGCATCTATAAAACCTAAACTAAAATAATTTGAATGCAGGTTGTTAATCTGATTTTTCAACGTATAAAATATGACTTGATTTATTTTTTAAACATTTCTTATTACTATATAGAAATTATACGCCGGAAAAAAATTGGCCTGTTGTCAGTCCATTAATTCTGAAAAATTTAGAATATGGCATAGTAACAGGATGAGGGTTTTGTTTAGTTTCTTTATTTAAAAAGTGTATTAGCTTAGATATAATTACATTTTTTATTTAAACAATATTAAATATTAAAATGAATGTTACTCTTGTAAAAGTAATAAAATTATGTAAGGGTATTTAGCCTAAGACTACCAACATCATATTATGATTTCACATTTACTTATTATATTTATATATTGTATATATTTAAAATCAAGGTGCTTACGATCTTTCGAAGAACCTTCTATAGTCAAGTTCTTCTGTATACTATGTTATCCTCATAATCTTTTCTTTTTATAAGGGCCTTGACAAAGAACATTCTTATCGACGTGCCTTTTAAGATTCCACTTATATCGAAACTTTGCCTGACAATGCTCGCATTCATGGGGATATTCACCGGAATGAACTAGTGCGTGCATTGCCACGTGTGAATTGCTCTTAAGAACCTTGTCGCACAGATTGCAGAGATAAAGCTTTTTTGGTTTCATTCTCATTTTCTTGTTCTTTGTTTTTGGTTCGTCTTCGTCAACAGATGGGCTCTCGCTTAGCGGCAGTTCCGTTGGTTCACTTTCTGGCGCATTCTTTTCACTTTCGCTTTCATCAGATGTCTTATCCAAATCTGGTTTGATTTCTTTATGGCTCTCTTCGTTTTTGCTCTCTTCATTCAGGTAACTCTCGTCTTCGCGTTCGCGTTCGCTCTTGTTCTCTTTCTTTTTCGGCTTTATCTTCTTCGGTATCAAGACCTTGCGTCGTGCTTTAATAGCAATTGCTCTCTTCCGCTTCTTTCCGAATGTTGTTTTGGGCTCGCAAGTTATCACATCTTCAGTGTTGTTCTCTTCGCCAGATAAATCGAATGTCTCTTTTCTTTTGGTTTCTTTTACATCCAATTTCTTCTTTAATTGCTTAAGAGTCAGCTCGTAGTTTCGCTTGAATCGAAATGCTGCATGCACATCCGATAAACAAACTTTGCAAATGTGTTTCGGGAATTTGTCCATGCGTGTGACTTTCACTTCGACGCACTCATTTATCATGAACTCCAGACTGGGAAATGTTTCTCTCTCTTTGGTAAATATATTCACCAAGACCCCAGAGCTGGTCATGCAAACGCGACAACTCGGATACATGTCTTACTCGTTGAACTTCTCGCCGAACACTGCCTCAAGGGTATGCGGCAAACACCAATTTATTGTTGTTCCCTTTCTGCTCTTGATAGTGCTTCTACCAGCAGTTAGGCTCAGGTACATGTGCAGATCTAGGTACCCTCAGGTTCCTTTTTTGGGTACAATAATAATGGAAAATCCTGTGTCTCAATTATAATCCCTTTTGGCTTGCACCTGAAAAGGTATAGTTAAAATAAATTGAGACATATTAGATTTTACCATATGATATTTAAACAATAATTATTAAATTGAATCATATAATTAAATTATGTAACAACTCTTGCTCTCCGATATAAATAAAAAAAAGTATAAAATAAATATTATCATTTAAAAATCAGAACAATTCTTAATATAATTTAAATTTTATCTACTAAAACGAAAAATTACTCTTCAGTTATTATAAAAAAAATTATAATATTACTATATTGTGATATTGTTACTTAGCTTTACTTTGTAATTTTAGAAACTCAATTGAAGGATAACTTTTATTTTCAATTTATATAATAAAAATTATAATATTACTATATATTACTATATTATTATTATAATTTTTTATTATATAAATTTAAAATAAAAGTTATCCTTCAATTGAGTTTCTAAAATTACAAAGATAAGTAACAATTAAAATGTTTGTTTAATGTAACAATATTATCCACTGGACAGAAACAATAAGCTGTAGATATTTTTTATTAAAGTGCATCGAAATAAAGTTCCCTGTAAATATTTTTTAGGATTATATAACTGCTTAATTTTGCTTTGATTCGCGATGCTGCCTTTAAAATCTCTAATCCTAATGTTTTGATATACCTAAGATAAATTAAAGGAATAAAACTATTTTTAATTTTTAATCAATATTTTAAATTTAGTTTGAAATTTCTGAAATTTATTTTTGCTTCCTATTTGTTTATATTGAGAAATCGTACTTTATGCATACTTACTTTGACAATAAATTGTCAGTGTTTTGGTCCGTTTAATAAAATCTAAAAAAAAATTTTACTCTTCGTATGATTATGATAGAGAACAGAAAAAAAGAATTTTGGTTAAGCATTTTATTTTTTATTTAACCAATTTGAATATATGTACAAATTAAATTTTAACATTTGTGTCTTTCATTTCCTTAAGTACAGTTTTATTTTAAATTGATTAAGTTTTTAGCATTAATAAATATTAATATAATATAACATTTGGTATAGATTCTACATTTTGTATAATTTGTTTAGATTTATTTTGAACTTATTCTAATTAAAAATGAGTTTTTTTATTTCACTTAAATATACACCAAAAAACATTGTCTAGTTTGAGCTTCTCTTTTTCTTAATTTGAACAACTAAGTGAATTTTGTTGGCATGAGAGTGTGAAAAGGCTTTTTGGCAGTGTGGGCAGTTATAAGGTCGTTCGCCGGTAAGGTATGGTGTATCACCATTTTTGTCTTCTTTCTAAATACTTTGCCAAAAAAAATACACGAGTGAGTTTTCTTTTTCCTACCACGATTTCCCGGTTTTGTAGCAGTTTCATCATCAGCTTTTGCTCTCTTTGAGCTTGTGGCTCGTTCTCTTTGGCGATGTGATCATCAGAAATATCTTCCGGCTCTTTTTTTACAAAATCGACCTCCAATTCCCAGTTCTCTTTTGCAAGACTGTCAATAAAGTCGACCAGTCCGTACTCTTTAAACTTTATATTCTGCTCGTAGTTTCTCTTGAAGCGATAAGCAGCTCGCACATCCGAAATACAGCGTTCACATACATATATTCTTGGGGTGTGTATCTTCGTCGATCAGTTGGAAGTTGAAGCATTTGCGGATCATATCCACCAGACTGGGTTCCTTCGTAGACAGCTGCTTCTCACTGAATATATTCGCCAAGGTCACACAGCTGCTCAAGCAAACACAGCAAACTGGTTCCATGTCTGTCATTGTCATCTTCGTACTCAAGACTGAGGCAAGGGAATTTTGCAACCACCAATTTATTATAATTCACGAACTCGGGTTATTTTACCTACTTATTGTTTTTATTGTTTGGGTATACTTAGGAGTTAGGTACAAGTGCAGTAGCATCTAATGTTTTTTATGTTTTTTCATGTGCCTCCTAAGATTTGACATCCAATTATAGGCTTGGGAACAATGTTTGCACGGATAAGGACGTTCGCCCGCAGCCGGCGTAGCTTTTGTGTGTTTGTGAATTCTCAAATGCCTTTTAAGACTCGTCTTAAATCTGAAGTCTTCGGAGCATAATTCGCACTTAAATGGACGTTCGCTTGAATGAATGAAACTGTGTCGCTTTAAGTGTACCTTTTGCTTAAAGCCTTTGTTGCAAGTCTTGCAAATATGAAGTTTCTCCGGATTTGTTGTTACCTCCTTCGATGTGTTTTCGCTATTCGTTTTCGATTCTTCTTCTTCAACAGACAGATCGCTTGGTTCTTTTTCTTGGTCACTTTCGCTATTATCTGATGTCTCTTTCAAATCTGACATATCTTTATTCTTGTCATCCTCGTTTTCGCTCTCTTTGTTTTCACGATCTTTGCTTTGTCGCTCTTCGCTCAGGCTCTCTTCGCTCTCGCTCTCCTTAGTTTTCGGCTTCTTCGCTTTCGTCAAGACGTTGGGTCCGTAACCCAAGGCAAGCGCTCTCTTCCTTTTGATTGCGCTTGATGCTTTAAGCTCGCTCTCTGTCACGTTTTCAGAATTGTTCTCCTGATCAGAAAGATCGACTCTATTGCTCTCTCCATTTTTCTTATTTAATTGTTTAAGGGTCAGCTCGTAGTTTCGCTTGAATCGAAATGCGGAATGCACATCGGATAAGCAAGTTTTGCAAATGTGTTTCGGCAATTTGTCCCTTGGTTTCACTTTAGCCTCGACGCACGTATTTATCATAAACGCCAGACTGGGAAAAGTTTCTCTCTCTTTGGTGAATATATTCACCAAGATCCCAGAGCTGGTGAGGCAAACGCGGCAAGTCGGATACATGTCTTACTCGTTGAACTTCACGCTGAATACTGGCTTAAGGGTGTGCCGAAAACACCAATTTATTGCAATTCTCTTTATGCTCTTCATGGTGTTTCGTCTCTGCCAGCATTTAGGTACAGGTACAGATGCATTTCAGGGTACGTCTCCACTGTACCTGTCTTTATATTACGGTCCCTTTTTAGGTAAGATGAATATTTGGAATTTCTGTACCTAAGGAATAATCCGGGTAGATTTACAACATACACAAATTAAATTCCTCTTTTTTTGAGCCATGCATAAATTCATAAACCTTAATTTACCTTAACACCTGAAATTTTGAAAACGAAAAGCAAGATAGAAAGGGGTATTTTCGGTTTTTGGTTTCTAATATCTTGAATACTTTAAGCACCCTCTATAAAGGTATAAACACTTTATTTTAAGCACCGCTGCAGCTGTGATGGATTTGAGCAAATGAACAGTGACTCACAGCTTATTTCGTGCAAGGGTAGAGCTATTAATGATATCAAGAAAATTTAAATGAAGTTTTTCAGCAGTCTTTGCTTATCAGTTTAGACATTTCGCTGTTATTCTATTTTCGTAAATAGCCCTTAAAACTTATGAAGAAAACGATTACCTTTTTTCAAGTCACAGCTTGGAGTTTTGAGGTGAATTCCAAAATAAACACTGGTACAACCTAGTGCAAAACATTCCGTCATCCAAAAGGGCCAAAATGATCCTAACTAAGTTTTCACTGAACCCGATAAGAAACATATTGTACTTAGACTGTAACAAGCATAAGTACGTATTTTGAATTGATTAACCCAGGTCGAATCGACGACGACATACTTTAAAATTCAATCAAAATAATCCGATGCATGAAAGTCCACAAAAAAAATTTATTTTTTTACTATTTCATTTATATATATTTAAAAAATAATTTCAAGACAGTTTCTTCTATTCTGTTATTAATAAATAAATATTTCGCTGGACTTCTGCATTTTGCTTGGTTTACAAAACATAGGTTACAAAATTGAACAAATTAAAGAAACAATTATGCATTAAATGTATTTTTATCTTAAAAGTAATGCTTTAAGCATAATGAGGAACAAGATTTTGGGCACGAAACTATTTGAAAGTGGTGTTTTTGGCATTTTTTGATAGAGATTTGTGTCATTCGTCGCTTAAAAGGAGCTTTAATTGAAAATCACATGATTTTTTATACTTCATACCAAAATTCCAATCAAGTCTGCTACTTCGTTCGAAGAGGTTTGTACGAAAAATTAAACGAAAAACTGACAAAAAGTTCATCGGTCGTCCTTTAGACGATCCGAAAAATTAAAAAAATAAAATACTTACACGCATCGTATGAAATCGACCTACTGCACAAAAATTAGCAATGTTAGGGAAAAGATAAAATCGTGAAAATGTGATCAAGCGTCGTCCAAACGACGACTAATGACAGTCTACGGTTAAGGACGATTAAGTCATGTCTTGGGGTATTAAAGCTTCGAATCGCAGAAACTATTAGAGCTAGGGACGCTACCTTTTGTGTGAATTTCCCTGGATACCATATGCAAATTAATTTAACGTTGGAAGCCATGTTTTCCTCGAAATATGTAATTTAAATATACAATGCTTAAATATATAATTTAATTCTTACAAGCTGTTCTGAATTATAGTGAAGCACTCACAACTGACATAAGGCTGACATTCTATTTATAGAGTGGGTTGCCCATAAATCCAACTAAGCGTCATATTGAATAACATTTTCTTGGGCCGCAGTCTAGTTAAACTAGCCCAGTTGTGTAACATAAGTACTATAATGTGGTTACTTGGTAATAATAACGGCTTTTCTGTCGTTTTTTTTAGAGCTGGAAGAATTATGTGATGTGGCTGGCAGCTGTGACGTCGTCAAGTATGGAAAACATATCAAAATATTTGAAATTTAGCGGCAGGCATCAACTATTGGGCGTTTCCCGGGATTGAAAATTAGCCAAGCGAACATAACGACAACAACAACAAGAGGCGAAAGAGCAAGTGGAAAAGAGAGAGAGGAGCAACAAGAAAAAGCCGCACAACAAACATGAAAGGCTACTCGAAACCAAATGGTGCCGCCAACCGCAGCTGCCACATGGACCGTGTCCATGTCCATGTCCATGTCCATGGCGGCTGTGGCATCCTGTTATTTGTGCTGACAGCCCTGACACTAACGAGCTTAATAACGCCCACCGAGCAGTTGACAGCGATGTCGACAGCGGCAGTGGCAGCGGCAGCGGCGTCACCAAGTGTTACATCAACAACAACAACAGCAACAACACTGATGGTCAGCGAGCTCAGAAACGAGACTGCTCTGAGTTCCCTATTGGAGCCATCGGTGGACTATAGGCCCATGGTGCAGGCGAATCTGACGAATGTCGGCCTGTTTCTGCCGGTCTTTAATGGAACGCTGCCGATCAGCTTTGGAGTTGGGCCGCCCAATGGCAGTGGACCCAGCAATGGTCACGGGGAGTGCGACAATGATTGGAACTATGGCGTGCTGCTCGTCACAATGATACTCTATGCTATTGTCTGCATTGTGGGTCTGTTCGGAAATACCCTGGTCATCTATGTGGTGCTAAGGTTCTCCAAGATGCAGACGGTGACCAACATTTACATACTCAATCTGGCCATTGCGGATGAATGCTTCTTGATAGGCATTCCCTTTGTGATCTATACGATGCAGGCGAGGAACTGGGCCTTTGGCACCTACATGTGCAAGGCGTACTTGGTGAGCACCTCCGTCACGCAGTTCACCTCGTCGATATTCCTGCTGATCATGTCGGCAGACCGTTACATTGCCGTCTGTCATCCGATATCCTCGCCTCGATATCGCACCACATCCGTCTCCAAATTGGTCTCTGCCGTGGCCTGGATGACATCGGTTGTGCTGATGCTGCCCGTTATCCTGTTTGCCAATTCGGTTGAAATCAGCCCTGGTCACATGTCCTGCAACATCGAGTGGCCGGAGTTGTTCAACACCCAGTCGGACTCGGCCTTCATTCTGTACTCGCTAATTCTGGGCTTTGCCACGCCGTTGATCTTCATTCTGACCTTCTACTGCCTGGTCATCCGCAAGCTGCACACGGTGGGACCCAAGCACAAGAGCAAGGAGAAGAAGCGATCGCATCGCAAGGTCACCAAGCTGGTTCTGACCGTGATCACCGTGTACATTCTCTGCTGGCTGCCGCATTGGGTGCTGCAGGTGGCGCTGATCAACTCGACTGAGCGGTGCGCCTCCAAGTTGCAGGTGGTGGTGTTCCTCGCCTGCGGCTGCCTCGCCTACTCCAACTCGGCCATGAATCCCATACTCTACGCCTTCCTCAGCGACAACTTCAAGAAGAGCTTCATGAAGGCCTGCACCTGTGCCGCCCGCAAGGATGTCAATGCCCAGCTGCAGCTGGAGAACAGCTTCTTTCCCAAGTTTGGCAAGGGCCGACAGTCGGAGCGTCTGATTGGGCCCAAGAATGCCTCTGGCAAGAACAAGAAGAAGTCTCTCTCCACGGGAAGGAACAACAACGCGGCCATGACCACAACGACAACAACAACCACGGCTGCAACAGATGTCATCACCGCCATTCAGCCAATGGCAACGACCCACGCCCCCTCCCAACAGCTGACACCCAACGCCACGGCCCTGGTCGTGGTCAGTGCCGAGACCAACAACTGTAAGCCGCCCGTGCTCCACACGGACTTATAAGACCCAGCTCATTCCATGCCCCTCGAGACGGTTGTTTATATAGCGCGGAGATGAGTGCTTGTCCAGTTGGGAACCCCGAGTCATGATCCCGAGGAGCGGCAGATGAACACACAGCTGATGAGGCCATCAGAGTGTTTACTGTAAGGGATGGCGTAGATATTTATGGGTAAATATGTGTGTGCTTAATGTTCTCCCTTCATAATGTAACGAATAGGTGAATAAATCTTAGAGTATTATAATGAACGAGCGCTATGCCAAAGATTTAATCAAAGAAAGACTTTAACATCCAAAGATTAGTGGCGTCTCTCACCATAGATTGATATGGAAATGTGTGGAACAGAAAATCCCGAAAAAAAAACAAGTCAATGAGAATTCAATAAAATTCCAGCAAAATATTAAACAATTCCACTGGAAATAAAACGAAACTTTGACAAGAACTAAAGAGATTCATCACATTAACGAATTAAATTCCAATGTGATTCTTAAATAAGAAAGGAAAGAATTTCATAAAATTTATCAATATATTAAAGGGTTTATTCAATTTGATTATAGTGTGTAAGCCTTTCAATAATATTACATATTCATAAAGATAAAAATCGAATATATTCGATTACTTATTAAAAATAAAAAGAAAACATTTGGAAATTTCAATAAAAAACATAAATAATTTTTACTTCAAATCAATGGAAAAACTCTTAAAATGGTATTGCATGAAACCAGCCTACAACTTAAAAGTATTTATTAGATGGTCCATAGCTGTATTACAATATAATAAAAAGATTCCCAAATATTTAAAAAAATAAAAATTAAGAAATTTGTAATGTTGCCATTTGAATACATTTATTATATGTGCTATTTGTATTTTTGAATGTAAATTAAGCTTATTAATATTCTCGTAGTTGGAAACGTCTTTAAAATAGTCCAAACTAAAATTACAGGAAAAGCGAAAAATATTTCAAAAATATTTAAGTGTCGTTTTGGCAAATTAAAAGATTAAAATATTTAAATGGTAATATAAATTCTAGTGAATTTTAAGTTCGTATAAAAATAAATAAAAATAAAAACCCAAATTTAAATTGATTTTTGTTTTAGTAAAATATGGATATACAGTTGAACTTCCATAGCTCGAATTTCTCTCTAACTCGAGCTAAATGAGTGGCAGTAAAATTAATAATCTTAAGAAAAAGAACTCTATAAGGCAAATATCTCCATAACTCGAACCTTTTCTTTGGATAATGCTGGATAGGGAAGTTCGACTGTTAATTTAAATAGAAAAATTAATACAACCAATTTATTTATTATTGTATAGATGCCATCCATTCGGCTTATCTTTCTATCTAAATTGCAATCTATTCTCACTGTTTGACTTGCAAATGTATTTTTGAGCGTGTGTAACAGATACAGACAGATAAAAGGGAACCTCCATTTGAGAGTGTGAAAATAAACACAAAAATAAAACCAAAGTGTGACAGACAGAAAAACAAAACAATAAACTTCACAGAGCAATGGCAAATGTCCATAGCAACAACAACAACAAAAACAACAGCAGCAGCAAAAATTGTCGACAAGAGGAACAATTTTCATGCCTGATGTAATGTCCATTTGGAAATTCACAAGAAGCTAACAACCAACTACCCAAAGACAATTCCAAACATTTTACAAAACAAAATGGAGAAAGAAATAAACTCAAAGCCCTGGCAAGTGGAAAACCAGATACAAAAAAAGAAAGAGCATATGTTCATATAATGAAAACTAAACAAAAACTCAACTCTGCTGGCAAATGACCGCTGGACAATAGAGCTACACAGGGTGCAATATGAAATCTTGTCCAACTGTTTTTCAGTTGAGCTGAAAGCATTTTACTCGAGTGCAGAATACTCTGTGCACTCACTATGACCTTAAATATGAAGAAATTCAACATGTCTTTAATGCACACTCATTCAAATAATTAAAATAAAATTGAGTGAATAAATAAATATTTTAAACCTTTACAAAAAAAATATATAGAAAATAATCCTAGGCTTTAATTTACTTTTAATGCAGCTTAAATGTCATTCTGCCCGATAAAAGAGTCTTTAGAGCATCAAGTAGACTTCAATTTGTGTCTAATGGGGTAAGGTAGTGACTGGGTTGGCAGATCGTAAATCCTCGAGCTGGCCAAGTGTTGCCAAGTGTGGGCAAAAATAAAGCAAATCAACAATTGCTGTGGCAGTCTGTTGTTCTCACGCGAGTTTTTGTGTGCAGATGTGTGTAGATTGCCAGGGCCAAATGGATTTCATACTGCCATCGACAAGCAGAAGCTGCGAAATACAGAGAAGGCTAGAGGGAGGAACACAGAGTGGTGGGGTGGGGTGTTAGCTGTGTTGTTGGTTATTTGTCAGCACATGCTTTGGCTCTGGTTTTGGTTCTGTCTGAAGGTTAGGGCGTACTCGCATATTGATTATTTGGAATTTCATTAGCAGGCAGCAAAGAATTATGATGATCCCGCCTGATGCATTCTGATGCACTTGTCCATATGCTGCTACCCTGGACAGACAATGGACACTGGAAGGTGAAGGCATCACCAGCTGCTCGCAAGGATGTCAAAAGTGGCTGCTGCTTTTTTGCGCTCTCGGGATTTTAATGGGCTGCTGTGAAAGAGAAGGTTGATGCAAATCCCCCTGCCAAGCAGATCCTAACATGAAGCCAACACAAGCTGAAGTTTAAGGTCAAGCACAAGCACAGAAACCACTTAAAAGTCGCTACGTGCGCCAAGACACGAGACGGCCAATGGAGACAGGGCAGAGTCGGAGAGAGAGAGAGAGAGAAGGACGCAGGATATGGCCAATTTATTGCCATATTGATGCAGAAAACTCAGCTGGCAGCTGAATTATGAAAACAGCTTGAGGCGCTTAACAAGTATCTCAAATATTTTCAACACATTTCTGCACTTGTAGTTTAGCTAATTAAATTCCTTTAAGGCAACTGCTCTCTGTATCTTTCGTCCTTTAGCATTTCCCCAAGCTGGACATTTTCAATTTTAAATTTTGAGGCGAAACTTCAAAGCGTTGTAAATTGTTCATATTTTGACCCAATTAATAAATGGGCCGATTCCGAATATGTTTGTATATATACGATACACATGCGTATTCCCATGTATATGCACAAGAAATCAAATTAATGCTTCGCACTTCATAAATCGGGCATTGAAAATGAACAGATTAAAGGCCAGACCAATTTTATTTCATTTCATTTCAGTTTTCCATTTTCAATTATTCTATTTTCAAACACAAAGTCGCTTTATAAATACATTAGCACCCCAATATGCTGGCAAATGGCTTACGATCTGCATATATCTATTGGCAATATAAACAAAGAAATCTATATACTCTGTAGCTGTAATTTCGGGTGTATTGGTGCACATAATATTAAAAAAATTATAAAAATTTTAAAATAAACAATCAAACGATCGGGTGGAAAATTCACGGGTTAATTTCCAAATGAAAACTCAAATAAACATTGAAATTCAATTCAAGGTTTGATTGTCTAGTGAATTGCAATTGGCTTTTCAAGGGCCACAAAATGAACTAACTGTATTATTTTTATTTGAATGAAAGCGACTTTGGCTCCTAATTAAAATTATATTTAAAATGATTTCCTTATCTTATTAAAACTTGTTGTTTTCATTAATAAAATCTGTATAAATTCGCAATGTTTAAGTGAAACCCTCAACAACATAATATCCAATTCTTATCTTTAATCTATGTTTATCTCGTTTTTCTCAGCCAATATATTTAGATTAGCTGAAACTAAAGCCGTTTCATAAAAGCATTAAATCAGGCAATATATATAAGACTCTTATCTATGTAATTATTATATATAGATTACTCGACTCAAAACATTAACAATAAAAATTAGCTGAGGCCATAGAGAATATCTAATGACTCACGAAAGTTGCGTTAGTGTAATTTAAATACTTAGTTGTAGATGAATGAATATCTGATAAGGCAGCATTGATAAGTGGATAACAGAGAGAGATGAGAAACTTGATACACAGTCAAAGCTGCAGCTTCTGTTTAGTTTCACTTTGTAATTCATTCGCATTGCAGGGGCGATAAAGATTATCCATGGGAATACGACAGCAAATATGAAATATTTTGTATATTTTCTATTTCTAAGATGCTTTGCTATAACTGCAGCATCAGCAAATGGAGATAAGAAAGTAAGTATAAGCCTCGATGTCATTACAAATACTAGAATCAATTCCATTCATTATACATTTTATTTCAGCTGGGCCATTTAATTGAAAGTAAAATAATCAAAATAATCGATCTACAGGGCATTTTAGGTGGCCTTGAATTAAATGCAACCTATAAAAATATTAAGACAGTAAATATTGCCAGCAAATCTAATGAGAGTATATTAGACGCCTTAGCACACCCAGATCTTAATGTAAATAACCAGATGCAATCTCAAAAAGCTCTGTCGGATGATTACACCGAATCCATAGAGCAATTAAAAGCACAAATTGCGAATCTGCAAGCTTCAGTTCTCAACCTGAAGAATTCGCTGAGCATTAAGCATGCAAATGAGAATAAGGCAACTAGTTGCTTGGACTTCGATAGCTGGGAGAGTGAACGTCTGATAAATATTCCCGGAATCGCTCCATTTCGAGTACTCTGCGATGCTTGTGGTGGGGAATTTGGCTGGATTGTCATTCAGCGACGATTAGACGGAAGTCTTGGCTTCTACAGGGATTGGAATTCTTATCGCTCTGGTTTTGGATACTACGACAGCGAGTTTTTCCTAGGGCTTGAATATATACACCGACTGACGATATCGCGTCCATATGAACTATATATTGAGCTCGTTGACTTTGAGAACCAGCTGTATAAAGCTCGATACGATGACTTTCTCATTGGCAGCGAAGAGGAGAAATATATGCTAAAGAGTCTGGGTACATACAGCGGCAATGCCGGCGATGCCCTGAGATACAATCTCTACGACAAGTTCTCGACTTACGATAGTGACAACGATAAATGGTGGAATGGAAATTGTGCCAACTACTACGAAAGTGGCTGGTGGTTCAATTCGGATGCAAATAGGTGAGCAGAATAATACTTGAGAGTGTAACCATAATATTATTGATATGAACTTTTAGTAATCTCAATGGGAACTACTTTAAAAGCGGAGTGAGTAATGTAAGAGGCATTTGGTGGTACCCACTGAGACGGTATGGATCGCTGAAAACTGTGAAAATGTTAATCAG
This sequence comes from Drosophila limbata, assembly GCA_963924055.1. Classification (NCBI taxonomy): domain Eukaryota; kingdom Metazoa; phylum Arthropoda; class Insecta; order Diptera; family Drosophilidae; genus Drosophila; species Drosophila limbata. The sequence continues at coordinate 22,235,363 of OZ001354.1, forward strand.
ACCCAAGTATTCCCTAGTATAAATTTTAATTTGACATTATTTGAACACTTATTTAATATGAATTTGGCTTCGGAGAATAAAGAACACTTGACATAAATCGAATGAATGTTTGCTCAATGCTCTTTTTAGGGTTCTTCCCCGAACTTTATTGTACTGCCATGTGAATGTTATCAAATGAAAACGTTTGTTTGTCGAGTCGAATACATGTGGTTCGAGAATACAATTCGCTGACACAACGAAGTATTTTTATAAACAAATAGTATCAACACAAGCACATTTCGGCATTGCATTTGTGTGTATATAGTAATATATACACATTTGTACATATATTCGATAAGGAATCCAGCTTATTCCCTTATATGAATCAGCAATACGAACCTTAGCTTTAGTTTGGTTTCAATCGTACAACGGGAAGCAACTTGAACTTTTCAATATGAGAATAAAGTACGTGATATTTTCTAAATTTTTGCTTCTTATATTCGGAGCAGTATCAGCGCAAATAACTACAAATGATATCGATTATGTGAGTGATGTAAGTATGTGAAATATATAAATATCTTTAGAAAAATAAATTTTTGTTTTGTGTAGGATATTATTGATAAGATTGATCCGTGCGATGCGTACTGTTATAATGCACTAAAGCCTCTCCTTGAGAACGCAGCGAAAACCAATAATAAAATTGAAAAGTGTGACAATGTAATCCAATCTAAAGAAGAGCGGATTGTGGAGCTGGAGGCGAAGTTGGCAGATCTGCAACTCAATGTAACCATATTCAAGGAGCTCGAGACTTTGTATATTGAGAAAAACAATTACAAGGATGAGCTAATTGCGGCGCTGGAGCAAAAGACTTGTCAAGACAACAACAGCGAGGAAATAATTGTATCGCTCAAGGCCCAAATCGAGGAGAACTCTGCGGCCGTCAAGGTGCTGAAAACCCAAGTGTCGAGTTTAAACGATTCGATTCTTCTGCAGAGTTACAATTCCCAGCAGACGAATCCGTTGAAAATCCAAGAGTTTCCCATTAATTGTGTTCCCTTTGAAAATTCGACGGGAATTCATGAGATTAGTGTACCCAACATTGGAAAATTTGAGGTTCTTTGCGATGGTCGAACGGCCGGAAACGGATGGACAGTGATTCAACGTCGATTCGATGGCAGTGAAAACTTTTACAGAAACTGGTCGGAGTACCGCAATGGCTTCGGTAGCCTGCAGGGAGAGTTCTTCATGGGACTGGAGAAGCTGCATCAGATGACGACATCTATGCCCTATGAGCTGTACATTGAGCTGGTCGATTTCCGGGGTGAGGTTCGTCACGCCCGCTACGACAGCTTTCGCATTGGCAGCGAAGATGAGGCCTATATGCTGAAGTCACTCGGAGCCTATTCGGGCTCTGCTGGCAATGCTCTCAATTACAATCTCCACGACAAGTTCACAACCTATGACCGGGACAACGATGGTTGGGGCGGCAACTGTGCACAGTACTATTCAAGTGGCTGGTGGTACAACTTGTACGGAAATAGGTAGGTCAATCTTTCTTAAAAGGGGAAATGTATATAACTGTATCTATCTCCATATTTGCAGTAACCTCAATGGCCAGTACTTTGATTCCGAAGTCCAAAACGAGGAGAGCATTTGGTGGTACAACTGGAAAGGCTACAGAGCTTTGAGAACTGTGAAAATGATGATTCGTCCCAGATACTCATTGATTTAACTTGAGTTTCCTTCACCCACTTATACAGTCCTGTTCCGGTTTTTACTTTTGACAACATTTCTTAGAAGCGAATTTCTTCAACCCGCTCAAAAATCATTTTGGCAACAGTTTGTGGATTGAATTCACTTTGAGTTTATGAACCTACGTGCAACTAAGTTAAAAGCTATCATTTTTCTACACTTACAATAATAAAGCGAACATTAAATATTTATAATCTGTATTCTGATACAACTGCGTTCAGAAAAATGCATCTCATTTTGAATGAATTATTTAAAAGTATCTCCCATTGGGAGCAAAGTATCGTCAGCGTTTCGACAACTTTGCATAATCCATAATTTCCCTATTGTCGCTTGTTTTTTCGATTTGCTGACATACACACACATCTACATACACACACATACACACTCGTCTGTGTTTGCTTAGCAGCAAAATTCGCCGTTGAGAAAATTGCTAAAATTTGGTAACCAAATTGAAAAGTTTTTCCACAGTTTTTTTTTCTTTTATTAGTTTTTTTTTTGTTCTTGTAGTTTGCAACTCTATTGCACCACTTATTGCGGTTTATGTTTTATTATATTTTATTTTGCATTCGCTTTGCTGCCTGATTGCCACCCATTTCGATACTTGGCTAAGCAAATTGAAAGTTTTCGCAGTGTGTGGCTTTTCACGCTGCGGTTTGCATTTTTTCATACAATCTATAAAATTGTACAAAACATTTTGAGTTTAGTTCGTGCTAGTTTTCCTTATTCTCGCCTGTAATCCGCTCATATAGCGAAAATTGCTCAAAAGTGCAAAGTTGTTGAAACTGGTAGTAAATTTGGCGCATTGTGCAACTTCAATTCATACTCAAAATAGTAATTATACATCACATTGATATCATAGGCTGCACAACAATTTACAAGCCGCTTAAGGAACTAATCCTTTTAAATGGTAAATCGATTAACTAACACATATCAGTTCCATCAACGGCAATGATTGATGACTATTATGTGGTTTCTGGACAGCACAAATAAAAGGCAGCAAACTAAAAGTCTTTTAGAGCATGAAAACGAGACTGATTAGACCGAGCTGGAAATAAGCAGTTTGACTTTGTCTTGTGGATTTAATGCACTGGAAATCAGAGAGTTAAGTTTGTTCTTATGGACATAAATCAGTCAACGTTTATTTTATATAGTATGACTTGTAGCCTGTATCAATAGACGACAGGGTCCAGCTCAAATCGATCAAAACTGACAGCCAAAACTGGCGCCAAGTCAATGAACCTTTTGGCCAACTTCCGTAAACAAAAGCCAAGTTAAATCAAGCCAAACTGCTGCTCTGATTTTTCATTCCTTACTTCCTTTTCCTTGCTCTTCCGCCCCTGTCTTCCCATTGTCTCTTCTGTTGTTGTTCCGATACTATCGCATAAACATGCTTAAAATATGTTGCCCATATAAATGGTGCGCGTCATGCTTTTAGGCAGCACCTAAAACTGACCAAAGAATAACAACAAGACAACAACAAGACGGACCTTAAAGAGGGAGCCTTGGTGTCCATTGCAAGTAAATTACTTTGGGGGCATGACCAAGTGTCCCACGCCCACATTGTACTTGTACTGCGGCACAGTGGTCATCAATTACATCCAAGTGCGTGAAACGCTCCACAAATTGCCGGGCGTAAATTAGCCACACCCAAGTGGCGGTGATTGAAAAAAATTGGCAGCTAAAACGAAAGTTCCGGCCAAATTCGTGAATCTTTAAGTTGTTGCGTGAAATGTAAGCCGAAAAGCCATGCGGTCAAACTAAAGGCACAGTCTTGGCCTTAGATTTCAACGCATTGAGATAGGATCTTAATTACCGTCACACCACACACGCATGTACAGACAACCAGCATACACACACATATACATAGAAATAAAAAAATATATGTATATCTATATACACAGTAGCACATCAGCAAGTCAATGACCCATTGCCATAGGCTACAAATTCGTTCAGCCTTTAATATTCCACAAGCTCATGTTGACACTCACTTCAGTCTCTCACTGTCTCACAGCCTACTTATGCCCTTTAGATACCCACTGAATGGGTATATACTAACACCAACCAAAAGAAATATTTTTCCCAGGAATTGTAAATAATAAAGATCTCAATTTTTTTAAATCTAAATATCATCGACTTTCGACTTTCTTACAACATTGATTTAGTAAAATGAAAACTTATTAATTTCTACTACTTGTAATAGTAAATTGGATAAATTAAATATACCTGTTAACATTTATTTATTTATGATTAAATTTAAAATATTTTAATTATTTAAATATGCAGTTTTTAAATTATAGTACAATATTTTCTATTTAATCTTTTATTATTAGTGCAGTCACTTAAAAGGTGGTCAGATGGCTCAGTGACTAGAGTCGCCGACCTGCCACAAATAGAACTCTCAGTTTGAATGACTAAGGTTTGATTTTCACAAATGCCAAGCTAAAAAAATCTTCAAAAATGAAATAATTAACGTTTAAAGTTAAAAGTCATACAATTGTCAACAAAGGACAGATTCTAAATAAAAAAATTAAAAAGTTGGTGGAAATAAATTAAATATAATTTTGTGATAATCAGAATTGGTCCTGATAAGAATAATGATTATGTTTTCAATGCCAACAAAGACACAAATGCCTCACAAAAAGAGATTATTAGGCTGGTCGTAATTAGGTCGCATAATTAAATAAGCGTTTCTAGAACAACTAGCAGGGTATGTCTCAGTTTGATTTATTTGGTAGCTTGTGTTATTTTTAAAGCGACAAAGCAATAACAATTTCCTGTTTGCCTAAACTGTACGCAGAGACATTTTCGCAGTTGCCGAGGAAACAAGAAGCTGCCGCAGGAGTAGCAGGAATGACCAGGACGAGGACCAACAGCAGCACCCTTAGCAGGACCTGGGCAACAGGAAAACATTAATTACACAGAGCACACCCACACAAATGTAGTGAGTGCTGTGTGTTTGTAGTGTGCAATCGCACACCTAGTCGTATACGTAACAATGACATAAAAATTGCAGGCCGCACTGAGGAATCGCCCTTGAACAGTCTTCCTGTGTATAATTTGAGTTTGTTTTCCTGTTTTGTGCCTACTCCGGCTCTGCTTGGACATTGTTTGTGTGGCATAGTTATTTATACTGCCCTTCAAAAGTAACAGAAACTTCTGTTCTCTCCTTGGCCTGAGTGCCTGTTATGCCAGCTGATGAGCATTTTATTTGCTGACCATAATTGTGCCCTGACTCCGGCTCCGGACCACAAAGATTTGTCATTACGTTGGGGCTACAAACGGAAATGTGGCACGTGTTTTCCGGGAGAAAGAGGAGCTTTTTTACACCAAACATACACACACACATACAAACAAACTCGTATTTCGTGAGTTGTAATGAGCTTGGGTTTCTTGACATTTGAGTGGTTTCTTTGCTTTGGTCAGCTTCTTTATAATGAGGCGTATTTGTTTGTTATAAATTACTTATCGATCCAATGTTCTCAGAAGTTCGAACTACTTTCGACAAATTTCTTTCATCTTGGATTGGGAACCGTTTTACACAAAGGGACTAGTAACAGAATTTCAAATGTGATTGAAAGGCGATTCAAATTGTTGAAAGCAATTTAACAATTTATAACCATCTCTCGTCAACAGTTTGTCATTTTGTTTTGGTTGTAAATGAATTAAACAAGCTTAAATTAATTAAAAGTTCTACAATTTCCCCCTCTCAATGAATGTGAGTGTGTGTGTTATATAAGCTAAAACTTTTTCTTAATGTTTCCATTTGCCTACCTCATTTATAATCCTACGAAAGCATCAAGGAAGCTAAAAAGTTTCCACCGAATTTGAAATTAAAAGCGAAAACCAACTGGGACTCATCCATAAAAAAGGAAGAAGGAAATAAAAAAGAGTAGGCCTCAATCATTTCAACATCATGAGTCGCTGGCAAAAAATTGCTGAAGATATGCAAAAATAAATATAAATGGCAAATGACGATAGGCGTAAGCCGAAACTGGGTTCCAAATGCCCCAAACAATGAACGGATGGGCCTTGGACAACATCGCACACTTTCGTCTTTCCGGCCGGGCCATTAGTCATTATTGACACATTCTTTCCGCCTTTTTTCAGCCATTCAGGCAGAAGGACATTAGGACAGTCAGCCAGTCTGGCTGCCAGTCAGAGACACACTCGAATTCCTGTTTTTTCTCTACATCGTCTTGAAGAGTTTTCGTCGTGTTGCCCCTAAGTGATATTTCCGCTTGAGCTACCATATATTGTTAACATTTCTCCTAGTTTTTCCACATATTTTCTTTTGCAGTCAAGTGACTGCACACCGAAGAATGCTGCATAACATATGACGAACTAGCAGTTTATTTTCATTTACTTAAATCCAAATTTATTTCAGTTGACCCTTACTCACTTTAAACTACTTAAATAGTTATATTCCTTGAGCATTTTCTAGACTTTGTTTAATGAATGGCTTACAAGATAAGCTGTCGGAAGTTCCAGTGAAACGAGAAACAGAAACTAGAACAGCAGCAAAAGTAACTGGCTAAAATAGCCAAAATGTTGGCGTTGGCTTCCTCGTTTACTTCCGGCTTACTGTTCAATGATGTATGCTGTTAATTTGCCAAACAACGTATCAGATGAGATGCGACTCGATACCGTAGGTTGGAATGCGAAGAAAATCAGGCAATTTAAGTATTCTTTTGATGTCTAACTGAATCTGGAATTTCAAGGAAAGAGTGGCAAGAATACGCAAAGACAAAGGCTACAAAACGATTAACTTGGCTTTTGAAAGTGGTCCACAGCAATTGAGTTAATGCAGTTAAATATAGTTAAATATAAAGACTTTTCAGTTAGTTACTGAACTAAGAAAATGTCAGGAGTGCAGTAAAATTAACATATTTATTAGTCAACGAAATCAACTCGTTAGAATCATCTTGAAAGCTGGGAATAAAGGAAAAAGTATCAAGAAATATTATAGAATTATATTTAAATCTTCTTAAAAAATACATCAATATGGCTAACGTAAATTAAAGCAGTACTGGAGACAGTACCTTCAAAAAGATATGTAATTATTGAATGCAGAGTGTAAGATAATGCGTTAGAATTTTTATTTAAAAATGTGGGCTTTTATATATACATATTTCCATTAATGGAAATGCTTAGAAATCTATAATTTAAAGCTAATGCACTTACTTGTAAGGACATTGGGGCTTTCAAGGAGCTGTAGGTCTAGAAGATGGTCTCCCTCGCACAATAATACTAACAATATCAATGAGGGCAAATCGCTTAAGTTAGCAGTTAGTAAACAATTTCAATATCAAGTTACCCACAACCAAACGGAGTACCGCGTACAAATTGAATGTCTGTTTAAACAGCAAATTTCGGAATAGTTTAACAATGGTCTGTGTGTCCATTTAAATCGAGTGTAAATGTTTATTTAATCGTGCAGAGCAAAAGCTAAACCCGGCTACAATGTTTATTGTGAACTCAATTAAAGCAACGCCTCGTTGGTTAGTTGGGTTGCCTGCCTTGTTGTTCTTGATGGCCCAGTTGGTTGGGTTGGTTAAAACAAACACACGAATGCCAAATAGCTGAGCACAAGGCAATGCTGCAAAAATGTTGCCGATTCCTGTTACAAAATCAACTAAGGCAACCAATACAAAAGAAGCCGCTAAATAAACACCGACACCAAACAATAAGAACAACAATAACAGTAACAAGAATAACAGCAACAACAAAGTAAACAGAAGGAAAGAATTTTGGCAGTTCTACAGTTAGTTACTTGACTTCTTTCAGATTGTGGTTGCTGGCGTGTAACTAAGTTGGCCGGGATACAGAACTGCAAAACTATAGAGCAACTTAAGGTCTTGTGAATCTGAGCAAGAAAAGGGCCTTTGGGGGCGTGTCCTAGCAACTAAACCTGGAACAAGCACCCAACAAAAAGGCATCTAAGCTTAAATCACAGCGGAGTGGGTAAACAAAAGGATCCTTTTAAGATATCCACGACTCCAGGCATCCTCGCTTAAATGAGCAGCGAAAATATTTTGCATAATTAAATGTTACTTGAAATGCCAAAATAATAATTAAGGTGACAGCATAATGAGTTTCCTCCGCCCTTTTTCTTTTCTTCCAGCTTTCTCCCGTGGTGTCTGCAAATGTCTATTGATTGGAGGAGAGATTCAGAGAGAGAGAGGAGACTCTAATTGAATACAATGCAAACTAAAAGGTTAGAGCCAAGGTGACAAGGGCATTGAAGTATTCTAAAAATGGCCAAAAGAAAATGAGTTTAGGGCGCATTGTCAACACGTTAATTCGTGCATGTAGACAAGAAAAAAGCTAAAAGATTCAACAACAGACTTTTTACATCAAAACTCAATGACAGGCCAACAACAATTCTTTCGGCTGAAAATACAATACAATTCCAATAAATTCTGTTCTTTGCCAAGGCCTTAGACCTTAGTCTCTCTTCCTCTGGTTTCTCGCCTGTGTCCGACACTTTTGAAGTGCAACTTGAGTAGCAAATGATATAAAAGAGGGCACCGGATTCTTGGACAATGCCCGGAGAAATCCAAGTCAAATACAAGATACTTGAATAATGTTAAAATTGTTACAATAAATATTTCATGACCCCTTCGACTGGCAATCAACTTCAGTCAAGTTCAGAATTTGGTTTTTGTTTGTGGATTAAAAATATTATAAGAATTTAAACTAATTTGCTTGTTTTTGCCAGTTGTTGTTTGTCAGACGGTAGCAACAATATTGTGTAGTTGTCCCAGTGGCATTAGCAAATTTCAAGCTTAGATAAAGTTTAAATACTTTTGCATATGGTAAACAAAGCCAACCAGAACTCAACCAATTTGTAGCTTCTGACATTTTATATAATGGCGCTCTGGGCGCTGTTTTCTTCTTGAATGCAAAAACTCATTAACTTTATTAAACAATCAAAAAAAAAAGAAAAACACACACAGGCTTGTTAAACTAAAAGTTTAACAATTAGAAAATACCCGCACCAAAATTACAGAATAAGGATGTAGGAAATTGGATCTTTTTAAATAATTATATTTATAAAAGTGAAGCTAAAATTATGCTGAATGTACTTAGAAATAAACCTAACTTATCCTTGTTAATTTAATGTTTAAGTTTATATACCCTAAAAACACCCAAGTGTCGGGTATAAAAACTATAAAATCCACTTACCTAAGCGATTTTAGCACTGGGCCCCCGATGACTCTACTGCGGGGCGGGGAGAGAGAGAGTGATGGGTGCAATGTTTGCAACTGAATGCTGCAAAATATAAATTGAAAATAAATAGTCGGGAGGCAAAGTACATGCAAACAGAGAAATGCTTAATGGTCAAACCATCCAATTGAGTTACGCAACAGAGTCAGACTCGTGCAATTTTCGGGGCTTTCAAATTCTGATTCCAACTCAAACATTGTGGAAAACTTTTATGGTATTACATTTTGCAAAGCGAACTCAAAGTTGGACTCACTGGACTCAATTGTACTCATAGTTCTGTCATATGGATACATTTGATGGGAGAAAGAGGTTTTGGGAACGCAAACACATTTGCCAATTACCTTAACCGTTCTCTCTCTCTCTCGCTTTCTATGCTTCTCTTACTTCTCAACTTGACGCTTGGCCTCTTTCACACCGTCGGCAAATAGAAGCCCAAACAGTTGGCTGACAAGCCAATTTGTGGTCTTGGCTTTGAAAACTCTGACATGGTCGGTAGGCACTCGACCCCTGAAATGCGGCAACAACTTCAACTCATTAAAATTGAAGAGGCTTATGGAGAAGTTGCGTCGTGTCGACCGTTTTATGTCAGGTGAGTTCGCAATCTATTCAAAAATGTTCAAATAGAAAATGCAATTAAAGTGCGCCTGAAAGTATGCCACAACCTTTTTCGCAGCTAATGCTAATGCATAAATTAGCTGCTAGCAGAACAATTAAAAAAGTTGTATACTAAAATTTAGGCATTACATTTTATTGCTACCCCTCAGTGGTGTCGGTTCATTCGGAGCAACTTTTTAATTGCTTGTGATACTCCAAATGACCAACACACCTGACATTCTAATTGTCGTAATTTTGAATTGAAAGCGGAAAGGTGAAAATATCGTCATAGTAGAAAGCTGAGTTTTTCATGCTAATTAAACGCTTTCTAGAGCTTGAAATCAACATTTTGAAGGGTATTTGACTATATTTATTCCAACTGCATATATCTGAACTTATCAATCTGAAGACTCTCAAGAGATGGAAGCTAATTTTGTGAAATTTGTGAAACAGGATTTCGAAAGGAGTTTCCAAATAATCAAATTGAAAACAGAGATGTGCCAAAATCCCGATCTTTGTTGACCGATTTAAACAGTTAAAAACAAAATATAATTTTAATGAAATTGATATTTGAACAACTCCTTGACACAGTTCCATGACAATCATTTTGCAGTAGACTTCACTTCTTAAATGGCCGATGGGGGAGAAAAGAGGAAGGATTATGTGTGCAGGTCATTAAATTTATTTTTTCTTGTCTTCTTTCGTCAGTTGTCTTCGCGTTGCTTTTGACAGCTCTTGGAGGGCTTATGTGGGGAGCCATAATTACCCCAGTGGAACAGTTAATGACCGATTGTCAAGGGCTTTTGCCTTCGGGAGCGGCGCTGATAAGTAGGCAACATTAAGTGTAAGTTGGTATTACGTATACGTATCAAGTGGAGTTTCTTTTCTTAGTGTTTCCCAAGCTTAAAGTTCTTAAACAGTTTTCATCGTTTTGAAAATTAAGTTTGCCATTTTCGGTTTGGGCAACTTTTAGGCACTGCCGTTTTCAAATTCAATTAATTACGCCACCTGGGCGGAACCTGACGCTTTATTTCGGCACGTGATAAATTAATTTAAGCTCAAAAACGTTTCGTGTAATGTTTGCATATTGCGCGGCTTCCCAGGTTGGGCCCGGGGGCGGCTCGAAACTGGGCGAGGCCGTCACAGTAGTGTTGTGTATAACAAGTTTACTATGCCACGCGCACCACACGGCAGCTAATTGAGTTGCGTTTAACCAAAGGCAAAAAAGTAAATAAAACCAAACATTTTATTTGGCATTGAAGTTCATGTTACACGCAATTCCACGTCGCGCTAAGTAATTGCCAGACTATTTGAATGCCATGCAAATACTGAAAGGGATTCAAATCAATTGGTAGCAGTCTAAGCCCACTTTGCATTCAACTCTTCATCTGTGTATCTGTCTAGTAATCGCTTAGGCTATGTCTGAACCCGTCTCAAGGCCTCATTCGCACACTTGACAGCTAAATTTACTTGGTCCGCTAATTAAAACGCAGCACTGACTGCCTTAGCCTTAATCAGCTTATTAATCTCAGTTCGGGCCACAGACCGACCCCAGACACAAAGCGCCGAAAAAACATTGAGCTCTGTCTTTTTGAAGGCTCTACTTTTGAATTCACTTTTGTTCTTCTTACTTGGCTATTGTTCTTGGCTTTTTTTTGAACGAACACCAAAAGCCCGCGCATTTGTTTATTGTCATGGGCTTTTGTCTAATATTCTACTTGACACGAAATATTATAAATTGGTCTAGACGCGACCAGGCAGCCAAGAAATTCTAAAGCCAAGTCATTACTCGTAAGTGTAAGAGAAATACCCGAAACTAAATCAAGTCAATAGACTGAAGATGATGAGTTCTCTATTCTAATTGACTAGCTGGCTAAACATGGCTTGGTTCGGGTTTTAAAATATCATTTAAATGAAATAATGTTTTGTGCAATTAATTTTGTTATAAAATTAAGAATTTAATGATATTACATAAATATATTCTTGCTATAGGCCAAGAGATGTGAATCCTTCTGCCTATAATCCGACTTGCAGTTAAAGTTTACAACACTTTAACAAACTTTGTCTACTCTGAGTTGAGGTAGAACAAGACAGCTGTCAGATTGCAAGCACTTCATGCACTGTCACTTGGAGTACAGAATAATTATCCAACTCTCCTGTGCAGTGTCCTCCTCGGTGTGTCCATCAGTGCCAACTACAAGAACTCAGTTTTGTGGACATGCATGCTTAACAGATGAACAGCTAAAGAGTTGAACAGTGAATCACGATAAGTACTATAAATTCTCGAGAGACAACTTCTCAACTTTTTTATGGCGTGATTCCTCTTAATAAAACCAGAGCTAGAGCAGCTGTTTAACTTGAGGGCAGCGACTATTTTAATTAATTACCAGTCACTGCATTTTAGCTCAAGTTTTCATATGACTTATGAATAGTACAGCAGCTAGCCGCAATGTTTAACCACCATCGGCAGCAACAGCGCCATAAAGCAACTCTGGCTCATATGCAGTTACCATTATGTAGACAACTTGTTGTCTTTGCATCGCCATAAAGGAAGTTACTGCAACAAGGTTAAGCATGAGGGTAAGTGATAGGGAAAAGTTGACTCCAGCATCTTCTGCATAATGAGAATTATGACTACATTTACATTTTTAATATCGAACGAGAAAATGTAAGAGTTGAGTTAAAGTTATCGATGTGAAACTGCATTCCACTTATCACTTAACTCTTGTCACTTGTTTCTTAATTGCCAAATTCACACACTTGCTGCACGTTCATTCAATACTCAATTAAATGCAATTTAAACCGTCTTTAGTCGCTCTCTCTCTCTATCTCTCTGTCTCACTCGTAAGCAATACCTTAAGTCGGGCAAGCATGCATGAATATCATATGAATATTCATATTCATATGCCTATGGCTGTTGCTGCTCTATCGACAGAGTCATGGGATACTGTAATTTGCCAGCAATCCTTAAGCTCAAACTCTTACTCCATGTCTTCAGGTCTATCTATCTCCATCTCCTCATCCTTCTGTTGTCATTGTGGTTCGTATCTTGGCCGGGTTTCACGCACACATGAGCACACAAATAATGATGACAGTCATCGGCAGTCAATGCAAACAAAGCGGGCACCGAAGCGTCCACAGAATACATCCTTAAACATACGTTAACATATGAACATGAATGTGTGTGTAAGACCACAACGGGAAATTATGTTAAACTGGTATGAAAATATCTTCCCACCATCTTGTTGGGAGTATTGCCTTTTATAATCGATAGGATTGTTTAGCCGACTGAAGTATAGGTAAACATATCTGGGAAGTTTCTCATAAAGCCTGATCATAACATCTGAAATAAATAACTATTCCGATTTTTCCGATAGTATATATATTTATTAGGGTGTCCCTTATTTGGTCAAAGTCAATATTTTTAAACGCATACGGGCTAGTTCTGTTCATTAGGTCCTAAAGCACTCAGAAATAAATTTTTACCTCAATCGGAGTATGGTAACCCGTGCCGACTTGGATCGGAAAATTTAAAGATTATATGGGACAAAAAAAAATTTTTTTTTTTTTTTTTTATTTTTTATTTTTTTATTTTGTTTATTAGGTCCTAAAGAACTCAAAACCAAGTTTTCACCTTAATCGGAGTACGATAACACATTCAAATTTGCATCGAAACATGAAAAAACATCGAAAAATGCATAATCAGTGTTAAAATACTGTTTTTTCATGTTTCGATGCAAATTTGAATGGGTTATCGTACTCCGATTAAGGTGAAAACTTGGTTTTGAGTTCTTTAGGACCTAATAAACAAAATAAAAAAATAAAAAATTAAAAAAAAAAAAAAAAATTTTTTTTTGTCCCATATAATCTTTAAATTTTCCGATCCAAGTCGGCACGGGTTACCATACTCCGATTGAGGTAAAAATTTATTTCTGAGTGCTTTAGGACCTAATGAACAGAACTAGCCCGTATGCGTTTTAAAATATTGACTTTGACCAAATAAGGGACACCCTAATATTTATATTTCTATATTTGTCAGTGCTAGTTTTTATCCACTGTCGTTGGCTGCACACACATGAACACGGACAACAAATGATAAGTGGATTTTCCACTTCTGCGCATTTCGTTCCCTTGAGAGACACAAGAAACCCGCTTTATCATATGCTGATGAATGTTGAAAAGTATCTGCAACTTGACGTGTTTGTATTTTGTTTTTTTCTTTTTAGTTACCATTTTTCAATGTGTTAGTAAAAAAGGTAGATACAAAAGCGGGAATGGTTTAATTTCGCTTCCAATACAAACGCATTATTGGAATTCTACACCATCATTTGCGTAATAAATCTTATACTTATTTCAGATTAAAAAAACTGCCTGTTTTGTCAATTTTATACAACCGCTTCATAGAAGAGGAAAACACAACTGGAAATTCTGTTAAATCACAATTGAAACATTGGCCTGGTCCGTGTATACAAAATAATATTATATACAACACAATTGCAGTACAGTGCGTAGAATAACTGATTTTTATAAATAATTTAACATTTTAATCGAATTCAGAGTAATTAAGGCATTTATACAATAAGTGACTATTGACATACATTAAAATTATACAATTTATATTTGCTTTTCCATCATTTTATCCAATTAAATTCTGAAAAGTGAGAAAAATAAGAAATTAACAAAGCGTAGAGCAATCAGTTTACCTAAATGAATTAATACACACAAAAAAAAAAAACAAACAAAAACATAAAGTAGAACGGAAAAAAATGGACAATAAATTTAAATACATATTTGCATTTTTGCACAATTTTTAATTCAATTTTAAATCCATTGACGCAAAAGCAGAAAAATTTCACATTTTTAAATCAGATTTACATTAGTAGCAAAAGCTTTTTGTGAGTATGTATGTACAATATCTAAGTGCTTGTGTCTATGAGATACATTTTGAACCAGGCTTAACATGATACTGCCATTAAAATGATTGAGCCACAAAACCAAAAATCCACAGTGCACGAGCACAAAATTTCCACAAGTAAACGGATTAAATTTCTGCACTAAACAAAAATTATAAAAAATACTTGATACACTTCCTAAAATCTTGAACGTATCTTTAAGAGTTTCAATAATTCAATTTGAACAACTAATTTATTTCACATTTTTTTCAGCATCAAAGTGAAGACAACTATAGAAAATTGATAATACCTACCCTACTATTATGTAAATATCATCAAATACAAGAAAAGTTGTTAGGTTTTATTGGAAAGTGGATGCGCTCTGCGGAAAAAAAGTGTATGGATATGAACTCTTGAGAGAATATCGTAATCAATTTAAGCATTGCAAATATAAACAAAGTTCTCAGCTGGCTCGGCAAAGTCGGAATGTTTGATTTGTGCTGACAGAGCGCCCACTGGCGCTGTGTCCGGGGGCGTGGCAATACCCCATCGTGCACGTGTGTGTGTGTGTATGTGTGTGTGTGTGACTGAGTGTGTATACAAACTTTGGCAATTCAACTGCCAACTTTACGTCCGTAGAAAGTTCGTCAGGTTGACGCGTGTCTGTCTGGCAAATATTTGCGTGCAAAAATTATGTTCACCGGCAAAATATGTTCTCAAGCTTAACGAATAAAAGCAACAAAAAAAAGAATGCCATAAGTTATGCTGAAAAATGTGGGGATGTCTGCGTGCGGTGTGTGAATAAAAGACAACTTGGCCTGATGCCGTCTGACAGCAATCAACGCCACTTTACACACTCAAACAAGGCACATCAAATTATTTAATATTATTCTCGGCATGATTTGCCCGCTTTTAGCACCTTTTGCATAATCAGACGCTGTGCTCGCTTCAATTAAAATAATTTAATTTAAACGTAGAGGCAGAAACACGCTAAAAGCGAACGCTAATTCTCGCCCACATCTCATCACCTCGCTTTTCCATATTTATCCTAATTAATTAATAATTACAAGATGCACATTTAAGGTAAATCTGATTAAGCAAGTACATTGAGTCAAGTCCAAAGTATTGTGCATAATTGAATATCAATTGCAACACGTAGAACATCGCATGCACATTGAGTAGTCAAGTCAAAAATAATTACGCATACGCCATGCGGTCCCCATCCAAGCTGCTGGCAGTTCATTTGATGGATGCTTTTTTGACCCATCTCTCCTCTACACCCCTCGTCTCCATTCGTAGCGACATCATTATTAGCCACGTGCAGACCAGTCAGTTGCATGTCGCTATCATTATGGCTATCACTGTCATCTCAGTGATAAACTGCAAGGCGGCAAAACATCATGGAGTCAATTATGCAACGACGTAGACAATGGCGTCGCTGTCACTATTGGCATCGACGTCGCCGTCGTCGTCGCTGTCGGTATTTAACGTCGCCTTCGTCGATGGTTTCGCTTGACAAGCTCGTTACAATTTATGCTTTGTTTGTATTGGTGGGTCGCTTGGTTGTTGCACATGCCACAGACTAAGAGGAGCTGCGTGTGGCAAGTGTGGCAAGTGCGGGGCAATTGATGGCCAATACATGGGTTTGCTGCCCAAGCTGAACCCGAATAGCTGTCAAAATAATTGTCGGTCGGTAAGACAACATTGTCGCTCCATAAAACAGAAGTCTTAATATTGAATGGGGAATGGGGTGAAACACAACTTAAGCACTGATGTAGAATAATGCTCGTTTCGCGAGGGTTGCCTTTCGAATAATGATGACACAACTACTGCTATTTAAGTTGCATTCAAATTAAAGCAGCTTAAAAGGGGAACTAGAAGTGGCTACTTCAGATGACTTACAAGTTTATTGTAACTTAACTCCATTGAAAATGAATACAATCTCCGTCTATTCCTCTTTTCGAACTCATACGTACATACAGTCAATAGTATTCATCGGTTTCAAAGTTTTTTTTGCCCCAAATTTTTCTGATTTCTTCTGATTAATGTACAATTTTACATCTAACTCAAATATATGTATAGATTTTGAATACTGCTTGTTGTTTTTGTACAAGCCATTTAAGCTATTTATAAAAACTAAAATATTAAAATCCCAAACCAAAGAAAAAAGAACAAAAGAAAATGTTCACACATCAATTGCGTTGCAAAAACAGTACAAAAAACCTATAAATTATAATTGAAATAAAACTGCAAATAAATAAGTCAATCAATGACAATAAAAAAAATAGCAGGCAAAACATGAAAACAACAACAATTCAATAGAGATAGGTTTCTTAAAATGAAACAAAAAATAGTGCCAGTCATGTCATAATTAATTGAGCGATGATTTGTTTAAACAACATCACTTTTTATTGCCCGTCATGAATAGTTTATCTAATTAGCAACCTCATTCTGGCAATACAATGAAGAGTGGTCGACTGAAGTTTCTCTGAATTATAGAAAAAATTATAGAAAAGAATGTATAATTAATAAATAAGCTATGAATCTGAGACACATTTTGCAGGCTGACACTTCTCGTTTTTGTGTGCTCAAATAAATGTTTTTTATATTCATAATATTTAAAAAGATAGAAATACAATTTCGATGACTTGAATATTTTTGTAAACATTTGACTAAGCTCAGTTCAATCTCGTATGGGCTCTGAGAAGGTTGTCTCCCACCACAAAACAAACAAATTAAACGAAGCCTCAATAAATCGAGTTCCTTAGATAATCTAAATGAAAACATTGAGGGTGTTGATCGTTTTAATCGTAAATTTGGGTGCGGTGAGTCAGATATGCGGAATAAACCAAGTTAAACAGCTGCCCGAGCAGCATGGAGATAAATTCTCTTACTTTGGCTTTGGCAGCAACATGTTGGCCAAGCGAATTCACATCCAGAACCCAACTGCAGTGATCGTGGGTCCCGCTTTATTGGAGAATTACCGAGTGGACTTTGCCATGCCTAGTGGGTTCTGGAAAGGGGCAGTGGCCACAATTGTACCGGATCCGGGCAGCCGAACCTGGGGCACACTTTGGGAAATCGATCTGCGTAACTTGCCGGACATAGACAAGTGAGTCTTCAGCGATCTTCATAACATTCCTTCATTTTATACTCAATTTGCTTAGTCAAGAACTTGTTCATATGGGCTGGTATAAGCCCATCAGCGTTCAAGTAAGGATGTTTCACAATACCACAGAGATCCCAGCACGACTTTATGTGATGACAAAGGAACCAAAGGGTAATGTACACGATATGCCGCCAAATGAGGTGCCCGAGGATCGACAACCCTCAAAGACCTATCTACAGGTTATGGTAAAGGGAGCCATTGAGAGTTGCATACCCGAGTATTATGTGAAGTGGCTAAAAGGATTTAAGCACAATAATCAAACTGTGAAACATTTGGAAGAACTTCTTGAGTTGCAATCTGTTGAGCTATAAGCAACTTTTAAACATTCTGAAATTGTTTCTAAATTTTATAAATTGATTTTTGAAAATCGAAAAAATTTCATTTCAAATTTTGCGCGCTTCTGCAGGTTTGCGTATAAACTGCCATCTGATAGAAACTGTTCCCAGCAATTTAGCGAAGTTTCAAACCATAAGAGGAGCAATAGAAAGTCTGATATGTGCCGGCACTGTACTCCTCCCACACTACGCAACGTAGTAAATACATACATTATCTGCATGGTCGATTTAATAATAAAACATGCATTATTATTAAAAACATGTGTAATATATTATAAACAAAAATTTCAAATTTTACTTTTTTAAAGCGGTCTCTAATATTGTACTACCTTTGAAGCAGACCCAAATTATATGTTGTGTAGTGTACTAAACGTGGTACGTTTTTGTTTTACTTACCCATTATCAAAATCAGTTGTTGTTCGTTGCCAGCTGTGGAAGCTGCGTGTAAACAAAGTGTAATATTTTTTTGTCAAGTGACGTGTACAATTTATTATTATCTTGTTGAATAAGGAAATTATTAACAGTTTGCAGAAGTTTTGTGAAATTAAACAGCACGTGAGTCGAATAAATAACTATTTCAGTGGGAATTGTAACCCACACTGTAAATCAGCTGTTGTTTGATATACAATTAAAAAGCTCAACAGTGAGCTTTCGCAAAAAGCCCATTGTAAATTAATTTATAACTCAGTAGCCATATTATTTATATAAGTAATTGTATATTTACATAAATTTTAATTGTTTAAATAACACCAATTATATTTTTGGGTTAATTTAATTATTTTAATGTTTTTGGCAATCTGGCAATGCGCAAAATATTCCAAGTTCTCGTAATCAAATAAGTTTGCTATTAGCAAAGTACACAACCAAATTTAATTATTTTAATGTTTTTGGCAATCTGGCAATGCGCAAAATATTCCAAGTTCGCGTTACCAAATAAGTTTAGTATTAGCAAAGTACACAACCAAAAAAGCGCGCAAAATTTGAAATGAAATTTTTTCGATTTTCAAAAATCAATTTAAAAAAATTGAGAAACAATTTCAAAAAAACAACAAATCCTTGACATATTGATCATAATAGCTCGTTACTTTTTAAATACATTTCAGAAAAACGATGGCCAATAAATTCTATTACTTTGGTTTTGGCAGCAACATGTTGGCCCGCCGCATACACATACAAAATCCCACAGCCATTCGCATTGGAGCTGGCAAACTGCAGGTAAATATTTATACATTTTTTTAAGATATTCTTTAATATCCTGCTGTTTTGTTTGCAGAATTACCGTCTGGACTTTCATGGAACAGGTTCCAATACTTGGCTCGGAGCACCGGCCACAATTGTGCCCATGCAAGGAGCTCATGTCTTTGGCGCTATTTGGGAGATTGACATGTGCAACCTCAAGGATTTGGATGAGTTAGTTATACTTGCACAGCATTTTTCATATATTTTATTCAAGCAAAATCTCTATTTCTTATAGTCAAGAGGGCGTTTCCAATGGCCTTTATATACCGATTAATGTGCCCGTCCATTCGCTCGAAAGCAACCACGAAGTCTTATGTCGGGCTTACCATCTGAACAATCAGCCAAAGACGGATGTCCACGGACAGGACTCTAATAAGGAAGTACCTCCGTGTCGCCAACCTTCTCACACATATCTCAAGGTGCTGGTCAAGGGAGCTGAGGAGACGGGAGTCCCCAGTGAGTATGTCAAGTGGCTGCGAGGCCTCAGACATAACGGGAACAGGGTCGAGGCAATGGAACTAAAGTTGGAACTCTCAGAAGTGAAACTTAGTTAATATCGACAACCAATTTATTCTATTGTATACTTAGTCAAATTTCGAAAGTATATATCTGTATGTGTATGTGTCTATACATTTAAAGTTATAATATATATTCCATTTACACTTTTAAATATCATAAACCTCTCGCTTTTCAATATTTTATACTATCAACCTTTGAAATTTCTAAAGCTTACAACTTTAGATCTCAAACTTCTTGTCATGGTAATCTGTTTTAATTATTTTATATTTCATCTGAATGTGAATCTATCATTCACAGCTTAAGAAACTCATTAAAATTACTTGTATTCCTCTCTCTTTCTATCTATACATTAATTGGGCTTCTTGCTATTAGATATCGAAAGCTGTTGTCCAAGCTTCTTAAAAGCTCTTTAACATAATATTTGAGATCAAAAACTTTCTTTCTTGGCATAGATTGTTTATCTCTGTCAATTCTAATCTCATCTTATTTTCGTATTACGCTCTTTATTCATTTCTTACTTAGATCTTTAAAGTATCCTCTCTCTCTCTCTCTCTCTCTCTCTCTCTCTCTCTCTCTCTCTCTCTTCCTCTCTCTTTCTAACTCTCTTCTTCTTTTGTGGAGTGCCAAACTTTGTCACAAAAATGACTTTAATTAATTTTAATCACTTATTTATGATGATTACCAATTTCCTGTCTCGAAGCATTGTGTTTCACAGCTGAAAACTTGCCCCGGACACGGATACGGACAGAGACACGGACACAAAAGTTTAGCAGCATTTTGGCTGTCAGTCCTAAAGTGCAATTAAAGTGCAATTTACTGTGAGCCAAAGACGATGATGCTCCAAACGGTTTTTGTTCTTTTTAGTTGTTGGCTACGAGTCGCCCTCTCTCTCTCTCTCGCTGTCTATCTCTGGCTCTCTCAGACTTGCAGACGCTTAACGAGGCTCATCGAGGCGCCGTTTGTGCATTTGGACCTTGGCTTATTAATTTAAATTTTCTAGTCGTCGACTGCATACTATACCTCTTACGGCTTGCATATTCCTTGGAGCACAACTCCAGCTGGAGTCGGAGTCGGAGTAACTGAAGATGGCAACTTGGAGCTGGCAGCCCAAATTGCGTGCCAAAGTAATAATAAACATAATTTGCTCTGCACTTTCCCTCTACAGTACAGAAACCAGCTAATTTGGTGAGGGGCAAAGGTTGACCTGCGATTACAACGGTTACAACCTTCAGACGCCATCAACTGCTCAGCTCTGGGAAAGAAGTTATGGCATTAGGAAGATTTTCAGGTGTCCAAGTGCAAAAGTTCGAGCACAATGCCGAGTTGGACTTTAACAAAGTAAAAAGTTTGTCCAAAGTGCTGTGGCACTTGTTAGCTGTTTGTGCGGAAATACCCTGTAAGAAGCAGACAATTGGGGTATATGTGAAAAAAAGATTACAGCTGACCAATGCAGATTTAAGTTGCAATTGTGAAATATAGTTACTTCATCAGACATTTTAAATTTGTTTTATTGTTAATTTATTGATTTTATTGCGATACCCGGTGTAGTAAATATTATTAGGGAGAATCTCACATTCGTTCAGTTAGCTGTAAGTTTTGTAGTAAGTTGTAATACATTTAAAAGTGCAAGCAATTGGAGCATATAAAAAAAATCATATGTTTATTATTACTGAGTATTTCAAAGTCGTTCATTTTATATAGAGAAACTTGCTGCAACAGTTGTTGTGGTGAATTTACTCTTTGTGTTAGTTGTAAATTAAATTTGCAAACGGTCTGGCAACTCGACTCGTAGTTTATAATCGTTTGGGAATTGAAATGCAGTCGATTTCAAAGCGTCTGCAAGTTTCTCTCTTCTTTTCTCTGCGAATTTTCAAGTTTTGCAACTTTTTGCCTGGTCAGTTAACTTTTTGGCTGGGCATTTTTATTACATTTGTGGCGCCCTTTGGAGTTGCCAGCCACAGTGCAAAGGAACAACAGCAACAGCAACGACAACGACAACTGCAACTCTTAAACTTGATCATTAATTATTTAAAATGCACGGCGCCATAACCATTTAGATGGCTTGTAACATGTGCCACAAGCAGCCACAAAGTGGCATCCCACGTCCCACGTCCCCCTCCCCCTCACCATTCCCATTCCCATCTCAATCCCAATTCCGAGCTGCGTTTGTAATCATAAAAGTTTACGAGTTAAAAAACCAAATCAAAACGAGAACGGAAGTGAGAGCGACAAGTGATGGAACCGAACCATAATGTAGACTGGGCTCAGCTGCGCCCATTGCATTTTCTGGGCACGGGAATTTAATTAAAATCAAGCCAGCTCCCCACCTCCTCTTACCCCCCTTGGCACCCTCTAAACGCCTCGTTCCCAGGCCGTCGTTTAGTTTCAATCAAAGTAGCGTCAAAAAATTTACCCAAATTGACAACAGAAGCGACAACGATGTCGTCGACCGTCAATAAAAAACGCTTAGAGAATTCGCTCAACCCGTCCCACCCTCCCCTCCACCCCCATCAGTACAGTTTCATCGTAATTGAAACTCATTAGCGTGCATTTTAGTGGCCATTTTGTGCCTTGGCCAAAGCCTTTTGGCCAACCCTTTGGGACCCGTCTCCCAGTTCCCTTTTCCATAGTTTGCCATGGGTTGATACTGCCTATTCTGTGTTTGTGTGTGTGTGTGTGTGTGTGTGAGTGGGTGTGTATGCGGTTTATGTGGTAAGTGTGTCATCATCATGAGTGTTATGGGTTTTTGTTCTTTTTTATATGTATATATTTTTGACGGGTTTAACCAACTTTTATGCAACATTTTCGGAAATAAAGTGAGAAAATCCCCAGTTTCTATGGTGATTTCTCAGTCCCTATTTTGTTTGCCTTTTATCGGACTTATTTGTGTTCTTTTATATTGTGACATAAAAATTAACCCTTGGTCTAGATAAATAATAAGAAGAACCTCAGGCCATCATTTAAATCATGATTAATAATTTTTGTAAGTTGGAAAACTTTCAGCAAAATGGAATTCCCTCTGTGGAAGATTATATTTGAAAAATCTTTTAAAAAGAATCTGAAAATTGAATTTTTCATCATTAGTCGATCATATATATAATTCCTGAAAGCCTATAAATATCAATAATTTAATCATCATTGCAACTGTTTAATAATGCATTTTTTTTATTATTATTCTTTGAATTTAAAATTAGAAAATACAATTTTAAACTTCTTCTGTCAAGATTATTTTCTAAATTGCCCACATTTGAAGGCGGTGGCATAAACTACTGTATCAATCACTTTGTCAATCAATCAATCAGCACAAAGAGTTTAACACACACAGACTACTTCTAAAGCTTGTCAATCGCACAGACCGCAGAAAGGGTGTAAGTTTTAGGCCAACTTGAAAGCCAAAAACTAAAAGTGTCAGACTCTAATTGACTTTTCGCAAACTATAGATGAAGCAAGACCTCAAAGCCTGTAATTATGCCACATGTGGCGAACTTGGCTAACACTTTTAGAAGGCAACTGATGGTGGAACTGCCAAGTGGAATAAATTCAATTAGATTTGGGGCTCTAAGAAAACGGCGAGAAATGCAAAGAAAACTTGATGGAAATTTGCATATAGTTTCTGACAGTTCAAAGTGAAAAACTTTTCGAACATACAACTATTAATTAGGAAAATAATCACTCTTTGGAAACCCATTAGAAAGGGAAATCCCAGGAGAGCTTGAATTGTAATTGTTTTCGAAGGTGAACAGCAAAAGGTCTGCAATGGACACAAAGTAGGTTTGGTGTGGGAATAACCCCAAAACACTCTCATTTCAGAATTCCCAAAATTATGACGTAGTCAGATATGAAAACTGCAACGCCTGTGGCATTTATAGGTTGCATTTTGCAACGCGTCATGCGCTAATCAAATTAAGCGCAATATTTGCCTTTCATATGGAGCACAGACAAGACACAGACGGATGCATCCAATGCTGGAGAGGATTAATAACTGTGGGCGGAAGTGCGTCGTTGGCGTTGCAACTTCCGACTGGCCGCGGGCATTAATTACACTTAAATGATGACCACATGCCAGCATTTGACGGGCTCCTCTTCCCCCTTTAAGGCCCAAGTCAATAACATTTTATTTATACTTTTATGCCGAATGCCGAATGCAACGGCTCCCCGCGGGCAACAACCCTGCAATCTGAGCAATGGGAATGGGTTATGGAATTCCACTTGGTTATTTCCCTTGAGCCACTTGCACTTTTTTGACAAATTCTCTTGACACGCATGCAGTGTCAACAAGGCGTGGCACTTGCAACTTGCCCCAGGCTGCATGTGTGTGTGTGTGTGTGATTAAATCATTAAATTCATACGCTCCACAAGCTGCACTTTTTATTATGGAAATCCTTGGCTTTGTTTCCATCTGCCCGGCTTGACCGTTGCGGCCTGATCCCCGCCAGAGATTGTCACCATCCGCCTGATTATTTGGTTTCCGCTTTTATTAAAAATGCACACACACACTCATCCACACACACAGACACACACACATTGTCAACGCTGCTGCATCAATGAATCCATTGCATCCAATTCAGTTGGTTTGGGTAAATGCTTTTGGGGCATTTTTTAATTAAACGACATGCAGCAGGCGGCGTCCAGATTTTAATGTCACCACTCGCAGTGGGTGTTGCACTGTGGCCAATGCCCGACACGTGCATTATGACAAATATTTTAGGCAAACACACACACTCACACACATACGCAGATGCACTCCAAGTGGACAGAGAGTCCTTGGGGGACAACTAACAGCCTGCAGTTTGTATTCAAGAAATATATGATGGTCTTTTGGCATTCAGATTTAGGTGGAACATAATTTTATTCAACATATAACTTGACCAATTTGTCATAGTTTTACTTTTCATATCGAATTTCTATGCGTGAAATCAGTATTTTTTTTGTTAAACTTTAAAGTTAACTTAAACTTACCTTAAATTTACAATCAACACTTGTTATATACATAATTTATTAGTTAGTTAAATAGTGGGCACATAATATAATTAACTTTAAATAGAAGAGTAACAAACTGATCACAAGCTAAATTCTTACAAAAATTATTCTTATAATAAGTATTATAATGATTACAGATTAGCCTAAACTATTTCAGGCAACTTTTCTGAAGAAATTTTACCAAAACATACCTTACAAGTTACCAGTCAGAAATGTATAAAAAACTTCCCCAAAAAATGATATATGAAACCATCATTAAACTGTTGAGTTCGGTCTAGTTTTTTTTTGACTTGCACAGTGTAATTAACTACATTTTAGAAGCTTTAATAAATTCGGAGATTTTTTCAGCATGCCTGGTTTTAAATCTTCTCTAATATATATCAGGACACCGTCCCAGCTTTTCATTTGTTAACTACACTATTTTAACCATACCTGTTTAATAATGATTAGTAATCATAATCATTAGTAATTAAATTATTTTTGTTTAAAAGTCGAACCAATGATTAAATTACGATTATTTTCGGTTTTGCCCAATTATTTAATGATTACGATTAGAAAAAATCAAAAAAAAATCTAAAATTATTACGATTATTCAAAATAATCAGAAAAAATCAAAAATAATCGTTTCTGTGTATTTCGGATTATTTTTGATTTTTTCTGATTATTTCTGATTTTTTCGATTTTTTTAGATTATTTATGACTATTTGGTAAAAAAAACAAAATTATTTTAAATTTTCACAATCAAAATAGCCATCAACACTTACCAAATATTATTAAACATTTCAATTATTCAGAAAATCCACTAAAATAAATTCTCTTTTTACACAAAAAAATTCGTCAAAGCAAATTTTTTAACACGACAGGGGAATCGAACCTAAACATTAAAAATTAAGAGTATAACAGGTCAGCAACTCTAACTAGTGAGCTACGGAAATATTCTAGCTACCCCCTTTTTTCTTCTACATTTAACTGCTTTAGACAGCACAAAAAGCAATTATAATCAAAAGCTTTGGCTACTTCGATTGTGAAAATTTAAAATAATTTGTTTTTTTTTACCAAATAGTCATAAATAATCTAAAAAAATCGAAAAAATCAGAAATAATCAGAAAAAATAAAAAAAAATCCGAAATACACAGAAACGATTATTTTTGATTATTTTTGATATATTCTGATTATTTTGAATAATCGTAATAATTTTAGATTTTTTTTTTGATGTTTTCTAATCGTAATCATTAAATTATCACAAATTTTTCAACAGTGAATTATATAATCACTACGATTATTTCTAATAAATAATCTGATTGATTAATAATTCTAATCGAAATTTAACAGGTATGATTTTAACCTAACCTTTATAAATAATTAGTGCTTTAATTAATAAGTCCACAACATATATTTCAGTCATAGATTAAAGCCCAAAAAAGACCAAGTGCAATATATTTTTGTTTTTCTTGTTTGCTAGTTTCGCTTAAAAGCTTTTCGCGAGGAAGCGACGCGTTGTGTTGTTCGGCTCCGGTTGACTTTCCGGCTAAGTGCCACGCCCCTGAAACCTACTAAATAACCTTGTTAGCGTTTTTAATTAAAGGTGTAAATATTGATATTTACTCATGCGCAGGCAACCTGCAGTGCCGGAGGGTCTCGTGCAACGGAAATGCATTTTCAAAAGTCAAATAAACTAAATGGAAATATGAGCTGAAAGTTAATATGGTTACATGGTATGGTAGCTGGGCAGCTACAGGTGTACTCACGTCTGGCCAAACCCAGCTGAGATTCATATGCCAGGAAAGTGAATATGGGCATAGTATTTATAAAAAGCAAGAACTTAGTTAAAGTAAAGTTATTTTCAATTTAAGTTTTTATATTGAAAATATTAAAAATTTACTTCAAAAATATCATCATATAATCATGTTACTTATTAATTAGGTAATTGGATATTTTGATTTTAATTTTAATTAGGTAAATAGTTAAATTAATGAAACTATTTCGAGTTTAATTTATATATTTTTACCTACATCACAATTAATTCATATGTACCCAAAAAATTATTTAGCTGCATTACATTTTTACATTTTAACTCTATAAAAATTCCTCTTGCACTCTGATGCTAGCTGGAAAATTAATTGCCAAACTTGTGAAACTGCCCTCGCTGCTGAAAAGCACTCTAAGCCGCATCAATAACGCCCACTTGACGCTTCAAATTAAATAACCATCATCAGAATCAATCGAAGTATGTATATATATGGGTGGCATAGGGCAAAGAGGGCTCCACTTTTGACCCTGTTGAGGCAACAAATTAAGTTAACTCTGGCCTAAAATCAAACGGGCCTCGCCTGACAATGTAAGGGATTTGGTAAATGGGAAATGGAAAATGGGAGATGGGAAACTGGGAATTGGTACCTGTTCAGTGAGTGTCCTGATCTCTGGCCGTGCAGTTGTTAAGTTTTGTGCAAAAAATGTTAATTTTAATTAAGGCTGCTATCGACATCCGGCAGGCGGGCAACAAGCCGATGCATTTACAGGGCGACAGACGAGGGGGGGAAGCACTCCAAAGTGCAACGCAGCGCAACTGATGCACTTTGTGAACAGAGAGGAGAAAGAGGGGAGAGTCAGAGCGGATGGGAGGATATTTGCAAGAGGATACACTCGCACTCGCACTCGCCTGTTGTCTGCTTTTGGCAAATCAACGAGCCGTGCGAGGGCGACTGGCGTGCATTGTGGTCGTGTCATATGCATTACTCTATGTATGAGAGTACATGTGTAAGTGTTAACACAACATTGTTGTGCTGTGTGTTGTATACGGAGGTGGCAGTTGCAGGCATTAGTTTAGTGAAAAGCGTTGGCCATGCAACAATTTGTTGCATACCGCAAGGGGCGTCGGCATCGTCATCGGCCAGTTGCGCATTTATTGTACACACTGTGGCGGCTACTCAAAAATTTAAATTAGCGCGCGTCCAAAGCGAATTGCATTAGCCAGCAATTTTTAATTCACTTCGTGAATATTTTAGCCATCCACGAGGAATTTTTCAACATTTTAACACGTTGGCAACACGATTATCCTGCGGCTCATCAGCGATGCGAGTGCGAGTGCGAGCAGGGGACGCTCATGTTATTGAAAAGCAATTAAAAAAGCCGAGCTCACTTTATTGAATTATAATGCACACGCGCTGCTCTATGAACTGGAACTGGTTCAGTTGATATCGCAGTTCATCTGCAGCTCAGCTCATAAATATAAATAGCTGCATGCATTCTGAAGTGATTCGTGAGAGATTGGGAGTTGACAGGTGTATTATCCACCTCATTGTGGCACGTGTATATCTAATTACAATTGCCAGCAGATTTTTATAATAAAGTGCATTAAAAATGCGACGACATTGTTTAATCAATGAATAATAAGATTTAATAAAAATCAAAGCTTAAAGCATTATTTTTAACTAAGAAGATGGTTCTGTGAATGAATTAGTTTCTATATAAAAAACAAGTGGGAAAGGCTATAGTTGAGCTCCCGACTATAGGATACCCGTTACTTTCATAAACAAATAAAAATTTTTGTTATTGCATGCTTTTAGGCACTTTAATTGCTTAAAAGCTTTAATCAGCCAGTATCACCTTTCTGTTTGTCCGATCTTGTTGGGATTTAGTAGGATGATAGGTAATAGCAGTAGCTAAGGTTAGCCGTTTAAAAAATCCAAATATCTTGAAAACTGTGCGTGTGGTGGATTTTCGCGATTTACGGAGGCGGATAGGGGCGTGGCAAAATTTTGAAACAAACTTGACCTGCGTGTGGTTTATAGAAATCTGTGTGCCAAATTTGGTTGCTCTAGCTCTTATAGTCTCTGAGATCTACGCGCTGACACAGACGGACGGACGGACGGACAGACGGCTACATCGACTCGGCTGTTGATGCTGATCAAGAATATATATACTTTATAGGGTCGGAGATGCTTCCTTCTCCCTGTTACATACATTGCAACGAATACAATATCCCCTTTTACTTATTTTAATAAGTAACGGGTATAAATATAGGTTGAAGTTCAGTTTGTTGTTAAAAGACCCTGCATATACATACAAATATTAAATAAACAATTGTTAGCTTTACTTTCACATCTATTGGTCAAGTTTTATTGAAATCATATAATCATACAGAGAAAACCTTCAATCCTCAGAGATAATCCACTCTGTCATGATCTGACACCTCTCACACATGTTGTTCATTTAAATTCCATTTAATTGCTAACATATTTTAATTGCAATTCATATATTTTCATAATTCTTTTATCCATTCAACAAGCTTGCCCTATAATCATCTGTCTGGTAATCAGCTTATTGCCTTGAAACTCTCTCCCTCTCTCTCTCTCTCTTTCTTTCGACGCCTGCTGCTAATTGCGGCTATCGGATTACGAACGCCCAAAAGGCATTCTCATAGGCAACGAAACAGGGTAAAGTGCAAAAATTCAATTTTATAATTGGCTTTCGATATAAGAAAAAAATAAAAAATACAAAAATAATTAGCATAAAATAAAACAAACACAACGCGGAAAAATAAAAATATTAAATTTCAAGCAATTAAAAAATGCGAACGCTGAAAAGTGCACAATGTTTATTATAATCCTGCAGTCGCAAAAAGGGTTCACTCAAATAGAATACAAAAAGGGTGGAGGACCTATTAAATTACCTTCGGGCCATGTTTTTACGAGGCTAAAGCAAACAAAATATAAATTGCAGATTTTTACAAGATGCTTAGAAACGGGCCCAAATCAAAGCCATTTCAATGGGCTCTGCAAACAGTCGTAAAGGTCATAAAAATCGTCTTTAGCTGAAATGAGCTGAGAGCTAAGAGCTGCGAATGAGAAAGAGAAAGAAAGAGAAACTCACCCCCAATCGACGACGACCCATCCAATAATAGAGGGCCAACTTTTTTTGTAAACTGTGAACAGAACGATAAAAATGTTGCCCTCGACACCTGTGACCACAATTAAGCCGCGTTAAGCGTTGCCAGCATTTTTAATGCCTCATCCAGGGCTGAGTTGGCAAAAGTTTTCACAGTTAAATTGAGTTAAACCCGCACAACCAAAACTTTTGCCCAGCCCAGCGTTTTTGCTTTCTTTCTTTCCTTTTTTATAAATATTGTTTTTTGCATTTTTTGTTGTTGCATTCGTAATTAAATGTTCGCCCAGCGGTCGCTCGTGCTGCAAGTTGATAATTTAATTGAAGTTGTTAACAATTTTTTGCAGCCAAATGTGGTGTGAGCGCCCTTGAGGTGCCTTATTAAAATTTGTTAAAATATAATTAAGCCGACGCTAAATTTAATTGCACGACTGACAGACAGGCCACGCCCTCAGTTCTGCCTTTCGATTTAATTGCTTTAAATTGGACCTCAACTAAGAAAAGGGTCAAATTAATCTATGCGATTAGCAGCTGCTGCTCAATGTGTATAAAAAAATGGCTGAAGAACTGTTTAAAATAGAAGAAAATTAATCAAGAGGCTGAGAAATAAAAGGACAGATAGGATTGCAATTGTAAGTCGAAGTTCCTGTAGAAATTGCACTGTCAATAAATTTCTTCTCTGCTGCAATATATTGTTATCTTAAAACTCTAAGTGTGTCTCAAGCTACGTTTGTTCAGAATATATACTGAGTCTTCTTACATAGTTTTCACTGCTTACAATCTATAATAAATATCCAAAGAAGATATTTGGAATATCCTGATAAGTCTTCTTTTCCTATGTATTTATTTTCCTAAATATCGTTTTAACGATTGTCTATCTAAGGTTTTGTTTTAGCCTTATGGCTCCTCTTTTCGAGCTTAGTTATTTTATTATGAATGTACCTTTTTTTTTGTTAACAAAATTAAGGAACACCTTTTAACCACACACTAAGAAATAAAAATAGACATAAAATATTAATAATAGTAATAATTTATGATAACACTGTGTTACAGCCAAAAAACTTCTGGGATGCGACATAGCATAGGTTGTAGATATAGTTGAAAGTAACCTTGTGGCATACTAAAATTTTTCGTTGCACATCGAAATTTTAAATTACGGTACAAAAACCGTTTTTTCGACGTTGATGGAGTTTAAAAATCCTTTGTCATAATCTATGCATCTTACAATAAATTGTAAAACGTCGTTGGAAAGTGAAAAGTAACAGCTTTCTAACGGTATATTACACTGCAATCTCGGATAAATATTGAGGGAGCTACATGTAAAAATATAGGATTTTTTCAGTTTTTTGCGACTTTACCCTACATTGAACGTAAATTAATAAGTTTAATTTGTAGAAAACAACTGACTTTTAGCATGTAGTTTCAAAAAACATTTAATTTTACGTCTTCTGCTTTTTAGTTTAGAAAAAAAGTCATGGAAAAAGTCGTTTGTTAACTACTTTGCTAACTACGCAACTACAAATGGAATATGCGGGGATGGGGAAATGACGCAATAATGTCGCAGATATCACCATTTTGAGCAATTCTGTGTCAAAAAATCTATTATAGCTTGGCGAATTATTGTCAGATTTTAGAAAATAGATACACGTTTTACTCGTGAAAATGTGTTCTTTTTAAATAAAAATACAAGTCTAAGAGGTTTCTAATAAAATAGTGTTCAAAAACACACAAAGTAAAAAAATGTAAAAAAAACACACAAAATTTGTTAACATAGAAAATACCCTAATAAGGGAATTGAATCAAGTTTAGTCAAGTATACACGTTTATAAACCTAAGTTTCTTCTTTCCAAAGCCGTTAAAAAAACTAATTTTAGTGAATATTTGACGAAGCCATGGGCGCATGAGTGAGTGCAAGTGCAAAAAAACTTTTTTTACCATAATTTAAAATTTCGATGTGCTCCAAAAAATTCTAGTATGCAAAAAAATTTGTTTATCTATACATATTTTGATTAATTTTTGTAGCACCGTTTAATACTATTATTAGATATAAATTAAATTCAAATATTTAAGCTGCACAAAAGAAATACTAGATTAATTACATTAATATTATAAATACTAACTGCTAAGTTGTGAAATGTTAAATGTTAATGTTAATTGTCATTCACCATATAATCATGTTTAAATTTAACTAAATACGTTGTGTCTAACGCGTCAATGTCAAAGCAGAAATGCTGTAGCGTTAGGAATGCTTAGAAATAAGTTAATAAATAAATAAATAAATATTAGGAATTATTACCTTAGGACTTCAAGAAGTAAGACGCAAAAAGTGCATTATCGGTTTTTATAGAGTTACAAGTGGGTTTAGCTTAGTTCGCACTTACACCTTGTGCACAACAATTTCTTTACAAGCTCTACATCAATTTGGTGGCTTGCTTTCAATAAGATATCCCTCACAATTTGCCAACAATTTGCTGTAATATTAGACTCAATCAAGAGTCAAATGCTAATAATGCAAACAGACGCAGGCTGAGGTCCCAAAAAAAAAAATAAATAAAAAAAGAAAATAAAAGAAATTACCATAACCAAAGCTAGACACACACACATGTCAGGACCTCTGTTGAGGACTTCATCCCTGCAAGCAGCGGGAGAAGGAATTGCAATTATTTGAGGAATGCAATGCGATCCGTGCAAACTTTATTGGAGCGAAAAAAAAAGGAAATCGAAAGCCAGAAAGCGCAAATTGAAACAAAATGAAAAAATCAGGCAACAAATTTGCATGCGCTACATTTATGGGCCATATCAATGGGGAGCGTTGCTAGCGATTTCACTAGTTCCATTGGGGTTGCATTTGGACGAGAGGAATGTAAGGTGGGAGTAAGGTGGATGCTTGTGCCAATTTATATTTATTGCGGCAAGAATTTGGTGTTGTCATAAGAATGGCAACACGACAAATGGAGAAAGTAAGAAAAT
Source organism: Drosophila limbata (assembly GCA_963924055.1). NCBI lineage: Eukaryota > Metazoa > Arthropoda > Insecta > Diptera > Drosophilidae > Drosophila > Drosophila limbata. Next base: position 22,267,903 of record OZ001354.1, read on the forward strand.
ATTTTCAATATGCGACCAATTGATGCGCTTTATAGTTGACTTTATGCGCTGCAAACAAAATACATTTCAAAAGCTATATACCCTGCCTTTCCTTGAGTACTTGTATAATAATATCAAGGCATACTTATCAGGATAGTATGCAAATTTTAGAATCTCACTCTCCCTTTCTGCGTGTCTATGCAAATTTAAAAATATTTCACTTGTCCGCTGCTTGTCGCCAGCAATTTGCCATTTTTTTTCTTATTTATTGCAACTAATTTGTTGATGGAGGCGTGGCGACTCGCCTACAAATCAATTCCACTACATTGAAGCAGGAATCAATTGAGGAAAATAAAAAGAGGAAGCGAAAGAACTTGAGCTTCAACTACATGTCCGGGCAATTAAATGGAGAGTCGAGCTGGAAAACAAAGTTTATCTTTTGGGTTCGGTTTGGTTTCTGGCACTAGACATGTCCTCCACATCTCCATATTCCCATTGGATTGGATCGTCTCGTTTCGAGTGCTTTCTGCCAGCAACTCAATTAAAATGAGCTCAGGTGTAAATTTTATTGAAAATGCTTAATTGCCGAGACTGGTAGCGTCTGGCAGAGTCAACCATCCTTGTGCCATCCTTGCTCATCATCATCATCATTATCATCATTATGCGCCATTATCCTGCCAGCGATTTTTACTTGTAATTATTTGTTTTTGTGTGTCTGCGCATGAAGCGAACGACGCGTCGAGTGCTTTGTTGCGCAATGTCCTTTGTACTGTCACCCCCTCCCCCTCCCCATCCCACCCACCTAAAAGTTGGACATGTGTTTAGCACAAGGATTTATATTTGTTTAAGCTGCTCCTGACACTGTCGTGATGATGCTGAATTTATGTAAGCAGCCTCAGCCAAGCATGCACACAAGTTTATTGAGGTTTCGTTTGACTAAACACGAGGGAAGTTGAGTCAATTATCCATATTTATACGAAAATTAATTCATTTCTTGTTAATGCTTAAAAGTGCTGGTGTATAAACTTTTGAGCTAAAGCACTTGCAGCTGCAAAAGTTTTATTGGAGATAAACCAGAGGACAGTTTCGTTATCTATCATAACTAAGTAGATTCAGTATATCAAGTATATGCTATTACTAACAATTTTGTAAATTAGTTAGGCCTAATGGATTATGTTCGTTTTCAAACTGATCTAAGATCTATAACACATTATAATGAAATTGGGGAAAAAATAAAAATATGCTTTAATTTCCCTAATTGAATTTTTAAATTCATAAGAATGAAATCCTTTTTCTTTGTTATATTAAAAAAAAAAAAAAAGTAAAATTACATATCACCTCTATTAACTTTGGTTTTGAAGTTCCACTTACTCTAATTGAAAGAAATTCTATATGTGTTAGGACCCAATAAGTAAAGCCAAAGAATTATTCCTAAGAAAATTCTTCATCTGCCAATCTGCGATCCTTTTGTTCCAAAGAATTTAATCGTCTAAGATCTGATGTGTTAGATCAGATTGACAGTCTCTTGTAATGTTCCCCTTTCCTCTATCCCTCTAAGACTATGATTATTAATTAATATAAAATTACAGAGTAATAACTACAAAATGAAGACATTTTGGCAACTACTGTTACTTCCCTCGCTTTGCACTTTTAATTGCAAATAATCTAGGCTCTTGTATCGCAATAATGAATGACAAATGCTTAACATAAATTATAAATTTTGTTTACAGCTTGGTAACTTTTGTTACTCTCCTCGCTTCACATTTCTCGTTTTGCGATCTCCTGCGGCGTTTAGTGCATATTGAAAATTACACAATTAACTAAATTGGTAATAGTTTCTGTTGGCTTTACAGTTGCTGTTGTTGTGGCAACAAGCTCTGTCGTTCACACTCTGTAGTCAGAGCAACCCCAAGTGCGAGCTCTCGTCGCAGTTTTAATTTAAGCAATTAATAAACTTTTACGTCAAACATTATCTAACTGAGTCACGTGACCGCACGAACCCAAAACAGATTCCCGTGATGAATTTATGACTGACATTGATGGCATTACATGCTTTGTACCCTTTGAGTACCCTAAAAAACCAGACACTTCAAAACAGGCAGCAAGGCAACAGAAGCTGGCAAGTGGGCGAAGAATCCTGTTGGAGTTGGACCCTTCGATGTGTTGTGGTTGTTGCGCTTTTTTCACGCCCGCGTCTGAGGATTGTTAACCCTTTCTCGCCTGATCTGCATTTAAAGGGATTACGCTGGAAGTCGTGTGTCTGTCTGTTATTGATTAAACTGCCGGCATCCATTCAACATTTTAGAATATTTTCATAATTTATGCAAGTCGCTCGACATTCGATGCGCCTGCATGTCGGAAATTGCTTTAAAGTCTCTCGACAGCTCCGCAACAAATCGAAAGCAGACAGAAGGAGAAGATAACTTCAGGTCTCAGATATCATTTTCAGTACTTATCAATCTCAATCTATATGTGCGTTTTTACTATCCCACGCACTAGAACGGACAATACAATGGTTTGGTCACTTCTCACATTACCAAAAACTGTCACAACTAACCGAAATCAAAACAGAAATCAACTGGACGGCGACTGATAACAACGCCTACAAATAACAAACAAATAGACATAAATAAAAGCGAGGCCAGACAATTAATAACAAATTAACATGATGGTCACACGCCGAAAATGAAAGGACCTCTCAAAGGGATCCTAACCCGAAACTGAAACCCGAACAAGGCCAAGCCGCAACATAATAAATGTATTTGTATAAAAATTAAGCGAAAAACGCTTCTCATTGTGTCAAGTTCGGCTCAAATATTTACACTGGGCCCATTGTAAAGCATATTTCTCAAGCATTTGCCCTCACAGCCCGGAAGGAACAAACAAACAAGGAACATTTTCGGTAAGTTTATACGGCAAGTGAAAACAAAAGCGTGTCCAGCTCCATGCCGAGGACCTAAGTTAGTCACGTGCTTCAATGCACGTGTCCTTTTTAATGACCAACGAATTGTGTTGCATGCCACAGAGCACAAGATCGAACAGAGAGAGAGAGAGAGAGATTGAAAAAAGAAGAAAATCAAAAAGTAACGCGGCTTTTGTGCCATATATTGAAATCCAATTCAATGAAATTGTTGCCACGCTCGAGTTCCATTAGACAAAACCAATCACAACAACATGAAAGGTGAGCGGGTGGTTGGATGGATGCATCGGCAACGGGGTGGGGGGTTTAGCGGGTGGTTGCGGGCACCACTCAATTGTTGGTCAGTTGAAAATATTTCGACAATTTGCATGAGCGCCTCCTCCCCTCCCTCGCCCTCGCCAACGCCCACGGCACAAAGGAATATGTCAGCCATCAATTGAACTCTTTTCTTCTTTTATTTCAACCATTTCTTCCTGGGACCCATTTTAATTGAGGGCTGTGGCGACGTGTGGCCAACAACAATAACAACAACAAACGCCTGACAATTGACAGACGCTTACAGCAAAGAGAAAGAGACAGAGAGTGTGTGTGTGAGAGAGAGCGAGGGATTTCTGTTACCAACGACTGGCCCAATATTGAATTTCAACATGATGTCCATTGAAAGCAAATGAATTGTACGCTTTTCATGCTTCCAATATCGTCATGGTCAGTCAGTCAATCAGTCAATCAGTCAGTCTGTCCAAAGGAGCGTAATTAATATTATATTTATGGATGTATGAATGAAAATGCAACGGTCAGTAACATTTACTCACAGTTATTTGGGGCTCGTGTTGTTAATAGAATTTCAATGCAGTTCATTACGATTTTAGTTAGATAATTTGGCTCGCACTGATAATAATGTAAAGTGAATCGTATGCATTACTGCAATTATGTAAATGCAAGTCTTATTTTTCAGTGTTAATATTCGGCAAATTTTAATGTAATTATTATAGCATTATTCTCGTAAATTATTTGCTTTTTAAAGCTAACAGCGATACCGTGGGCTAGAAATATTTTATTACCACTGTTTCACTGACAATCTATAATAAACTGCAAAATATATTTAATATACAAAATTTGAAAAAAAGCTCCACTTAAAGTTATACATTTTATTCCTGCTTTCTAAGAGTTAAGAAATACAGAAACTCTATCCGATTCATGTTAATTTTAACAGCAACTCTACGGTAATGATGTAAATGGATGTTGGGAGAGACGCAGTATTCTTATTCGACAGACTGTCAGCTAAATTGACACTTTGTCGCACTCTGTGAGTCCATAAACAATTCATTTATTATCCCAACACACTGTGGCTTAAGAAGCCCTTGTGTGATCTAATACTTCATGCTTGATTTAGTGGCAGCGGCTGCAAATCATCGCCCAGCCAAAAAGGATAAAGACACCATGCATACCAAATATGAATATATGAATATGCACACACATACATGTAGAAGAGTACATCATATGTGGATGTAAGTGCCAGACGGCATCGTGTAGGCATGTGCGATAAATTATCAGTTTTTTCTATGTATTGCAGATACTCAGAGGGAAGGGAAGGTGTCTCCATCTCGCAGGCAATTGCTCATAATTGGTAGTCAAATATGTACGCCCTCTGCCGATTTGTCAGTGGTAAATACACCTCTCACATGTGGGGAGGAAATGGAACTGAATGCAGTCAAAGGTTGATTTGATATATTGGATGGATTTGGCGTAGACAATTTTATGAGCACTGAATTTATTTGATGTTTGGCATCAGGTTTATTTTCTTTTCTGGTTTCTCTTGCTCTTTGTCAATAAATTTCAATCAGTCAATGCCGAAATCCTACAGAATTTATGTGGCATATTAAAAATCGTTTTACAAAAACTTGGAAATTGGCGCTTTTTATATTAAAAATTAAACGAGCAGAGATAAATGAAAGAAAAAATACTTTTTACAATGTTCAATAAAAAAAATACGAAATGTGAAGAGCAAAACGAAACTAAAATATTTTCCAATCGTAAAAGGAAAACCGTTTGCTGTTTTTCCTATAGCCAATATTCGCACACGTACAACAATGTAGCCAACCCTCGACTAAAGAAAAAATTAAAAAGTAAAATTGCAAATAAAATGTCGATAAAAAATAATTTTAATGTCGTCTTTTTACTTTGAATGGGCAGGAAAAAAAGGGAATATTGCTACGAAGAGCGACAATAAGATACTCTATTTATTTTTTTATTGAATTAGTTTCTCTAAAAAAGATTAGAATTTTCCAACTATTTCTTGTAAACATCATATTCAGAATTCCAAAGTAAGCCATAATCAAATTTAGCAATGACGTAATGCAAATGTTTTTGGCATGGTTAGAAATATAAAGATAGGATAAAAGTCCTATCCGATAAGGGATAAATTTAAGAATAAGCCAAGGTAATTGTGATACCACAACTGTCGTTAGGGTATCCATCTAGTTGAATTGGCAACGCTCCGTAATATAAATGGCAAGAAGTAAATGCTGGCATATAAAAAGCGTTTCTCTTATATAATTTAAATTAAATGCGAAGCTGACAATAAAAATACACCCAATGACGGGGCAACAAATTCAAAAAGCGTCTCTGGTGTGGTCATAAAACATTTAATATGAAATTTTTGAGCTGTAGACCAAAAAACGAGCGGCAGTTAGACAACAAAAATTGTAAACATGTAAACAACCCCCAGCAATGCATTTAATCATTTAAGTAACAAGTCGAAAGCATTTTAAAGTGTTTTTCAAAGCAACCCACAACTCAAACCCACAATAAGTACAATACAAGACCCGTTTCTAAGATCCACTTGAAAGAACCTTTCTAAAAAGTATAGCGAGAAGTCTTTTCTGTTCCGAGTTCCAAGTGCCACTTTTGTCGCCTTTTATGCTTATTTGACCATTCAAATGCCACACACACATACAAATACATCCCCTACCCCTTCGGTCTGTCCTTTATTCATGCCCTGTTGGGTCATTCATTCAAATTTGGTTGCCTTTTGTATTGGCCAGCAACTCCCCCAAGAACACACACTAATCTCGCACTTTCTTCCAACTTGTTGTCCCTTTTTTATGGCCAGAAGAGGAATGTTCCAAGCTGGCCACATAAATTTCACTACTCACACGAGATCGGACACAGTTTTCCCACAGTTTAAAGAGGGGGCGAGGAAGGGAGAGTGGCAAATCAAAAGGAAGTTATTGTTGTTGGCTTGCTTGATCCTTGTGCTGGGGCTTTTGTATAATTTCCATTTAATAGCTAAACCAACACCTCGTCCAAGTTGTAGTAAGTAAATACCAAGCCAGACCTCAAGAAGCTGACGAAGATGAATACGCAGGTTTCGACACATGACTGAGAGAATGTAAGGATGATTTGCATAAGGAGCAAGGGAGCAATTGCCCTTGGGCCAGGCATCCAGAGTGTGACTTGCTGACAGGAGATTCCTCGTGCTTTGCTTGACCTAACGAACCATAAATTATACGCTTTTGATGTTTTGTTGCCTTTGGACCAAAAATGTTTATTTAGTTTAGTTTTTGGCCAGGACATGTAAATTACGAACCCAGGAAGCGGACATTGTTAAGTTTATCGCTCAAATTCGATTATAATGAAACCCCAAAGACAACAAAAGACGATTTGATGATCTATGTGCTCACTTCGATTGTGTCTGTCTGGAACTTGGACCAAGAACAAGCAAAAGGACAACAATAGCGAGCATCGAATGCATTGAGAACCTGTGGGGATTAAGGATATGATTGAACTGCCGCCAGGACAACTGGCTGCCAGAATTAATTGCGCCAAAGAAAAGGCAACAATTTGCATAAATTACAAATGCAAACTCCAAACAAAAAGCACACTCGTATCGTTTAGGCCATAAATTCATTGTCTAACGCCATGGCTTAACTCATCAACTTCAGTTTTTGGGCAAATAAGAAAAATCACAAAAATTCGCCGAGCCACAATTTGGAAGCAAATCACAGCAACTGTTGACCAAATGTGGCCACAGTAAAAAAAAGAACAACAATTTCCCTTCACTTGAACTAACTTGGAATTGGCCAAGTGACAGGCGGCTTTAAAAATTATCACTCAAACCACAAAACTGTGAGTCTGATGAGCAGCTTCAGCTTTCCAATGAATTCGCATGAATTATGTGGCAAATGCTTCGTTATTAATTAGACTCATTTACCACTCGACTCCAGATAAATGGAAGTTGTTGCCATGAAGACACCTTAATTAAATGTCTGTCTATTCTCTCTCCGATCTCCCTGGTGGATGGTTCCCCAAATCAACCGCAAAGTCAAGTTCTTTCGGCCAACAATCTGAAGGGTTGTTGTTTTGGCATTAAAATTTGCATATGAGTTTTTTACCCTGATCCCTGGAGATTTGTCATTTTAATTTCCATAAATCAATTTGTTAATTAGTGGTCTCATTTTTGGTTGTCGAGCGCACAATGCCAACGATTAGCAATAGGGCTATAATAACCAAGGGTTAGCTGAAGATTGCTTAGCAAAATACATTTCAAAATATTTCATCAGGATTTAAGACTCTTTCCAGTGTTATCCTTTTACTTATTGTTTTCATAAACAAACAAACTAAACTAGTTACAATAAATGGTTTATCGCTCAACCTAAGTCAATCAGATATAACTCGTTGTATCAAGAAAATACTCTTCGAAAAACTTAAACTTAAACTTAACTCATAAAAGCAAAAGCACAAATAAAATAAACGCAGCAGTGCGTTGTAATCAAAGCTTTAATCCTATTTATTGTGTATCGAAGATACGTTACTTCAATTTATTTTGATAACCATTATAAAAAAGTGCATAAACGTAAATAACTAAAATACTTATATATACATATATATTTTATACAATGCAATTGAGATTCAAGGAGAGGGGCTTTAAAATGCTCTCAGCTCTTGGCCTTAAAGCTTCTAGCCACTTGAGCCACTTTTATGAGTGCAGCCAGGCAAACCGAAGCCAAACCCATACCCAACCCAAACTCAACCCAAGCTCAACTCAAACTCAACCCGAAATGGTTGCCATTTAATGTCACTTGGGCGCGCAACCATCAAGCATATTACGAGGACGAAGGATACTGCTGTTGTCTTGTCTTGTTTCTCTGTCCCTCCGTCTGTCTGTTGTTGAAAAATAACAACAATTTACACAACAAATGCAACCGAGCAACAGCAGCCACATGTGAAGTGTGTGCCGTTGACTTTGAGTCGAGTTGAGTTGCGAAGAGATGAGTTGAGTCGAGGAGAAAACCAGCAAAGTGCAGCAACAATTGTTGCCAGCTGTAAATAAACATGGCTTTCGCTGCTGCCACGCCCACATGTGTGTTGCTACCTTCTGATATTGCAACACACAACAGCGAAATGATAATAAGGTATATAATTTAATATCAATCTGACAGCCAGAAGGCAACAAAGTGCGCCAGGCGACGACGATGACGACGACGACGACGACGCTGCTTTTTATGCTACGCTTTTTTTCTCTCTTCATACACTACAAAACATGAGATTGTTTACTTTAGTGGTACATCAGCTAGCTCAATGTGTACAGATATTCATGTTTAATTCAAAAATACACAATCTTTATCTTTTCTACATAAGCAGCTGTTTTACTCTTCATCAGTTGAAAAATAATTTCAAAAGATCTGTTCTAAAAATAAATATACACGTCATTTCGGGGGCCAAAACTATACGAACTTTTAGAATAAAATCTTTTAGTTGGTTTATATCAGAAAGTAAGTTTTATTGTTTGGCTAAGTAAAACGTATGAAATAATAATAAGAGTTAAATTTTTATTTAAAAATTATGGAATTAAAGTTTATTTAATAAATATAAATAAAAAAAGGTAAATAATTTTTAAATTTTTATGAACCAATTTTTTTGGTATAATTTTATTTTTTGTGCCCATTGAAAAAAGGGTATATGTTTTGTATTGTGCACTGAATTTTAATTTGAAATATAATATTTCTAATATAAATATATTGAAAACTTATTATTAACAAGTGGGAAAGGCTATAGTCGAGCTCCCGACTATAGGATACCCGTTACTTACCTAAATAAATTTAACTTTTTTTTTATTGCATGCTTTTAGGCACTTTTATTGCTTAAAAGCGTTAATCAGCCAGTACCACCTTTCTGTTTGTCCGATCTTGTTGGGATTTGGTAGAATGATAGGTAAAAACAATAGCTAACGTTCACCGTTTAAAAAAACCTAATATCTTTAAAACTGTGCGTGTGGTGGATTTTCGCGATTTACGGAGGCGGAAAGGGGCGTGGCAAAATTTGGAAACAAACTTGACCTGCGTGGGGTTTATAGAAATCTGTGTGCCAAATTTGGTTGCTCTAGCTCTTATAGTCTCTGAGATCTAGGCGCTCACACGGACGGACAGACGGACGGACGGACGGACGGACGGACGGACGGACAGACGGACAGACGGACATGGCTATATCGACTCGGCTGTTGATGCTGGTCAAGAATATATATACTTTATAGGGTCGGAGATGCTTCCTTCTCCCTGTTACATACATTGCAACGAATACAATATCCCCTTTTACTTATTTTTAATAAGTAACGGGTATAAAAAGTATTATTGTACTATTATATTTACTTCGAATGCTTAAGTTTTTATGAAATCACAGCTTCAACTACTAAGTTAATATTGCATCTACTGTAGAGTATTCATTATTCATCGAATCCTCCTCAATTTCTGCATACACTTGTACTCTACTTGCACCTTTCCCTCCCTCTGCCCCTTCACATGCCCTGGCGCACTTCACTTTTATGCATTGTCTGTGTATGTCTGACGTTCTGTCGAGGTACTCAAATGGTATTCTTTCAGTTCTTTCTTCTTGATTTTATTTTTTATTTTCCTTTTTGCTTTTTTGTTAACTAAATAAATGCAGTTTGTTTGCCTGCACTTGTTGTTTGTGTTGAGCCAAGCAGAACATTTCCATTTGAATGTTCTTTTAAGCGAAAACAATTTCTTCTTTGTTTTGCTGTTAAGCATTTCTTTCTGCATTCCTTTTCGCCAGCTATTTGTTGTATTTGCTGTGCTCCCTCCCCGCACTTTCGTTCTCTATTGCCACTCAGGTAAGTGATGCCAGATGTCATAGACAATGCAACTGCAACTGAAATCTGTTGCAGGGTTCAGCTAAATTAGATCATGGGTTTTGATTTTGAGGTTGGCGCTAGCCCATCATATGATGTCATTACAGGGACCTGCCCAGCTGACTGTCCTTTGTCGGCCAGCACTTCCCTCCTCCCTACTTACCCTCCGAGTCATTTTCTTTTGTTGTACCTTTAGAGTTTTCTTTTCTCTTGATTTTTGTTTTTGTGCCATTTCACCGCATTTTATTTTACATTTTTTATGCAGCAACTATAAAAAAGTTTTTACATTTTTTTACGGCACTTTTTTGTGCGCTTTTGGCCAAGCAAAGAAAAGAAGTTTTGGCGAGTGCATTATGTGTGGTCTTACGGCGAGAAGTTGATTATGTTGATTTGTGAAATTGATTTGGTTAGGGTGGAGAAGTCGTGTTGCACATTCCCTGCCCTTTTTGGAATCATAAAAAGAGTATTCGGGACATGCGGCATGTGGAAATGCTGCAGGATTGTTTGGCGGTTGTAAAAATATGTTAAACCTGAAATTGAATGAGCTACTGAATGCGAAAAACTTCTTAAGATGAAAGAAGCTATTTGGAAATCCTTCAAGGTATAGAAAATTTAAGCTCCTAAGTTTGATGATTACTTCAAAAGGTTCATTAAAGCCTTTCCTCAATTCTGAACTCCTTAAATGTAAGTTTATAAGTTTGATCATTACTTGTTGAAATCTTTAAATCGCAATCAGCCACAGGTTGTTTTTTTATACTCATAAAACCAAGATAACATGTGAAAAGAAAATCCGTTAAGTATTAAATACTGACAGGCCCAGAATTCAACAAAGTCTGCATAGTCGAGCAAAGAAGACAATGCCAAGGAATTTGGTCAAGGACACATAAAAACCGAAGGAGAAGGCAAATTTCGAATAAAAACAGAAATTCGAATATTCGAACTGAATAATTTCCCCTCGCAGTCGACTCGCAATGCAAACAGGGGAAGTTCCACGTCGAGCGACGTAAGCGCTTACGTAGCGTAACGTAACGTAAGATGCCACAAGTGTGAAGCAGGCAAAGAACGCTCTCTCTCTCTCTCCCTCTCTCAGGGAAGTGGGAAGCGTTTAGAGCACGTGATGATGCACAGTCGAGAGGTCAGAAAGTAGCTGACATTGCTTCACAGTGTGAAGTCAGGGGTTGGGGGTTGCTTGACTGAGAGAGCAACGCGAGAGAGCAACGAGACGGGAGAGCGAGTCCTTACGGAAGTGCACGCTCTCGGGTCTCGGGGTGGGCAGTTGGCATTGGGTAAGGGCTGGTGGTGGTGGGTTGTCCGCCCTTTGGCTTTGTCACGACCGTCGGCGGCATTTCCCGGGTATAAATACGCCTGCTGCGACGCCGTGCGAGTCAGTAGAACGACAGCTCGCTCCGAGTGCGGAACAGCCAAAAAACCACTCAGCACAACACATAATTACAGTGAAAAGTAAACCAGACTGAGAAGTGTATTTTGACGTAATATTTTTGGCCATGGCTATTCCCTTCTACGAGGACGAGCCCGTCGCGGCGGCGTCGTCAAGCCTAGAGCCTGGCCAAATTACCGACGGCGACCAGGTGGATGGACCAGTTTATGGCAGCGATGCTGGCTACGACCAAGTGGACTACGAGGCGCCATCGGGAGCAGCAACAAGTAACAGTCAAGCAACGTCCACGGATCAGGATCAGGCAGAGGAGGAGACGGCGCCTAGCACGGAGGAGCAGTTGCTGGCCTGGAAAATGCTCGCCTTGGCCATGTGCAAGGTGCTCAAGCAGTTTTACCTGCAGCAGCAACAACCAAAGGGAAAGTCCACCAAACTGACAGCCACTGTGCAGATTCAGCCGCAGGCGCAGTAAACTATCCAAATGAACAACTACAACTCCAACTACAACAACTACAAATTCAAGGCCTCCGAAATGGAGGAACTGACGGCTCCTAAGCGCAACTTGTGATTACTTTTCGTTGGTGAGAACTAGCGCTCCCTGAATGCAGTTCAGGGAGAGAGAAAATGAGAGACAGAAACTGATGTGAGCGATTTCCAAAGGAAAGTCCCAAGGAAATATGTATAGTATATTTTGGAGATGTTCATCTGATTTTCCGTATTTCGTATTTTTACCGTCGCTGAGGAAATTCGTTTGTGGTGAAGGCTGATTAACAATTTTTGGATAAGCGCAAATGTGATAAATAATTTTGCTAAAAATATTTTAAGTGCATATTTTGGTAAAGTTATTTAGACACTTAAATTAATTTCAATTGATTATGATCGAAATTCGAACTTAATTTAATTTAGTTTAGATAAGTTATTTCATTGATGGTCGGCCCAGTGCAAGCAGCTGCTAGTTTTCATACACACACGAATCTTATCTTAAGTCAACACTTTTGTACTAAATAGAACTAATACTTCTAACTATAGTTAGTTTAAGTTCATAAATTGACAAAAACATAAGAAAAACTTTTACAAAACTCTCTTGGTGTCTATTTACAAGTACGACGAATCATAAATCGCATCGATTTCAATTTTTAGGTAGTTGGCTTCTTAACTTAGCAAATAGTTATGAAATTATATAAAAACAAACTATAAAGTATATACAACTATTAAATACATATATTTTTGTATAATTATTTTGCTGTTAAATGTAAGTTGATGTTCGTGTTTGTGTCAATTTCATTTATAGGCCCATTATCATAGGCAATATTCCTAAGAAACCGATGTGAACCGAAGAGTCGAATGACAACCCAGAGAACATTTTCGTGTCACGAGCATGAACATAGTACAAGACAACAATAGAAAACTTTACAGAACAACAAACAACAGCCAATTTGCTGGAAAGTAATTGTAATGGTAATTGTAATTTAATCATAAGTATAAAATAATTATTATATATTCGTAATAAAAATATAAATTAATTAATATGAAAATCAACGTTTATTTTGGGAATGATGAAATTTTACTTACAGATCGTAGAATATCTTTAACAATGATCTGTAGAAAGCTATGAAATACTCTCTCAAAGATCGTTTCATATTTGTAGAAACTTCTTTAAATTATTTGGAGGAAGGATCACGAATACTTTCCTTTTATTTTTGTTTTGTTTTTGATATGACATGACTACACTTCAGCGCAAGTTTCATATTCAAACGAATACTTAAAACTGAAGTTTGTTCGTTAAAAATAAATGAAATCAACAATTGTGAAATAACATATAGTAGTAACAAATTGAAGCGTTACACATTGAAAAAAAATGTTATCCAATCACTTATTAAATTCTACTCTCGTATTAGGAACTGCTTTTGTTGTGCTAAATTCATTCCTAAAGATAGTTGCTGGGATTTTAAGTAAACTCGTAGATCACTTTATAGTCAAGGAGTATAGAAATTATATCATTTATAATCCTAGGCAGCAAATCACCAAAATGTTGATTGCATACTTACAATGTATGTTACCTGTCGTAATTTCTGTCAAGTGCGGATATGGTCTACCATAGGGTTCAACTAGAGGTAACAATGCCTACTATGTTCGATAGATGCCCCTTGGTTGCCATTACCAGGATGTCGGAGTTGACATGCATCAACGCCGAGCAGTGTTTGTTTCCAGCTGCCATTGGGTATTTTGGTGGGTTGTTTCATCCTTTGGTGTCAATTCTTCAGCTTCAGTACAAATCGACAGATATGCCGTTTACGCGCTAATAGTGCTTGTAATTGTAGCACAATACCCAAATGCATGTGCACCAAAGTTCGGTGCGTGTTCAACAATCGAGTTTAGCCTTTCAGAAGACAAATGTTCATTTGTGCCGCCAATAATTGCCAAAGTCAGGGACATTGGAATAGGAGAAGATCTGGGAGTCCACAGTCAACATTTTAAAATATATATATTAATGATTACCTAATTAACTTAAATTATTTTTGAATAATAAAAAAAGCAAATTTTGTTATGAATCAAACTTAATTTGATAAAGGAAATATGATTTAAACTCGAAGCTTTATTGTAGAAAAACTGTTAAACAGAAATACCAGAACTAAATTGAAGTAGCTGTTCAATTTCGAGGGTAATCGGGCAGACTGTATCTTTGTGCTTTCTCAGCTCTGTCATCAATACATACTAATAACTCGCCCAGTCATTCACTCGTTCTTATACCAATGACTGTGCTCAGCTACCTCTCATCAATGGGGTATTCAAATAGCATAGAGCCATAAGTAGATGGCACAGATCAAAGCCAGTTGCCAGACAAAGGCTACTTCCATGGCATACTCTTTCCATACTTTTCCACACAGAACATTCACGTTATTCCATCGATGCGGAAAAATGTCGCGTGGCGTCTGATGAAAAAAAGGCCTACGGCCATTTCAGAGTAATACTCTTTATGTAATGCAAATACGACTAAGAGTATGGATATTGCGGGGCAGTTAAGCTGCTTTTTTAATTTTATAAAACCCAACAGAGAGATTTTAAACTCCATCAATCAATGGCAATATCTATCAATGCTCGTAATAATATCAATCATAGACGGCAAAAACAAATAGCATTTGTTAAATCAACTGCCCCAAGATGATTTTAAAAAATTTGATATTTTTCAACAGATAAGCGAAAGGGGATTACTGGAGAAGAAACCTACCAGAAAACGGAGGAAGAAATCAAAAAATGCGCATTAGAGGTGGTTAACTGTCTGAATTCAATCAAATGTTCCCTCGAGAATTTGCAGTTTTGTTTGCATTTTGCACACATGATACCCGATCCGAGATGAGCTCGGTGGCAACCCTTTTTCTACCCTCTCCTGTTTTGCCAGTGAAAGTAGTGAAAGCAGGGACCAGGCACGACCTTAAGTGCATGTGTGTGAGTGTGTGTGTGTACCCAGCTGGGGGTAAAGTGACCCATAAATAAACAGTTTAGATTTTTTACAATCATCGACTTGTTTTATAGGCATTCGAATACCCGTACAACACAGTTGAGTTCATAAACTGATTGGACTCGAGACTAAGTCGAGCACTTTCCGTACTTTACAGCCATTTCATAATTCTACGCAGCCTGAGCAAATATTTGTCTCTAGCTTGGACTTATGTGCAGCATCAAAGCCTTAAGAATGTGAAAAATCTTTGCGTAATTGAAAGTACACAAACTAGAAAACTGGCAAATCAATTTTACTGGGCAAATCAACAATATTTACGAGCGAAATACTTGAGAGGACTGTGGCGAAACAAATATAAGAACATTATTAAAAATAAATTAGAGTACCTTGTGGTACTTGTATAATGATAATAGGGCAAACAAACGAACGAATTGAATTGGAGTGGTTTCATGTTGCCCTGCTACGTGCTCAAGTGCATTTCATTTTGTCCTGCGGTCATCATTAGTGTGCTTTATTAAGTGGAAGCAATTCCTGCAGTTGCCACACAGTGGCTTTAACTGAGCAGCTCGACGGTTTCTATGGCTAACATGCCCTTAGGAAACAGCTGCTACATCTCCAGCCAGGACTCAAGTGGCAGGATAAACCAGCTCAAGGTCGTGCGTCAATTGCAACTGTTGCATATGTTGCAACATGCAACTCTCAGCACGCCGCTCTCAATGCATTGCAATGCAGCAAAACCTGAAATAGGCACTAAGTACAACACTCTAATCCTTTGTTGTTTGTCGTCTCCAGTTCACCAGAGCAGGGCTGAGGATTTGGGTCAAGGTTATGACGCAATCACTTCATTCTCATATGCAAACTCTTACTCTAAGCAAGTATGTCAATTGACACTTCACTGTGTAATTGAGAGAAGAGGTGCATGCGTACATTTTACTAAATTTACCTTTATTATAAACTTGAAAATAAACCACATAATCATTTTTCTATAGTAAGGTCTTTATTTGTTTTTAAAATCTATCAACTGTTGTTGCTTTAGCGCCCACTACTCGAGAGTGTCATACAAGATTTTAAAAAACTTAAAGCTTCCTGACAACAATTGAATACTGAATTAATCACTGGCCACGCTCACTAGAACAGATCGATAGTTATTTTATGGTAATTTGATTATATATTTAGATCTTAATTAATTAATACCAGATTTAAAAATAAAGAAGAACAAAATGCATAAGAAACCGGGATAAATTCGCATCGAGCAATTGAAAACAAGGATCTGGAGACTATGTTGCCTATTTTGAAAAAGGTCTTTGAAATATCATAATATGGGCTTATTATTACAACTATTATCTAATATATTGAACTTGGCCTGGAAAAAGATGTGACATTGAAAGAAATGATAACTTTGATTCTGCCTCAATCACAGCTTTCACCAGCAGAATTTAACGATTTGTTATAAAGGTGATATATGAATGATGAGTTCATTATATAGATGCAACTGGGTATTTATCGATAAATGTTAGCTGGAAAACAAAGTGAAAAAGCCTTGAACAAACACCGGAATATTGAGAAAAGCATTTACGCTCAATTCCAAACACTTATGTGATAATAATCAAATTTAACGAGGCAGCAAAATCTTTACACTGCCAAATGCCACCCTGGAGGCATGTGGAGGCTGCTATTGTTGCAGCTTGCAACGATTCCATCATTACAATTAATAGAAACACAAAATGCAACTGCGGCAGATCAAAGAGCGACCGACGCGACTCGACTCGACGTGGGGGAAACAAAAGCGCGAAAGACAAAAGACGGCGACAGTGAAATGGCAACAACAACAACAACAGCAGCAAGTTGGCAGGGCCATGTCAAAGGTAATGACAGAAGCCAAACAATTGAAAAGTTGTAACAAACGAGAGTCAGGCAAAAAAAGAAAACACAGCAAAAACAAAGCGACTTCGTTAGCGCAAACAATTGTCAAAGCAACAGGGGAAAAGCACATGAAAAATATCAAAAAATGAGCGTAAAAAAAATAAGTTTGAGTGCAATTTTCAAGCAATATATTTTGCGCTGTTGAGCCAAAGTTTTCACGCGCTTTTTGATGTTTCCTTGCGGCCAAAGTGCAAAAATAACAAGCTAAAATTGCGTAGAAATATTTAATGAGGCAGCGAGTAGAGAAGAGAAGAGAAGAGAACTAAAGAGTAAAGCATAAAAGAGCTGGAAACTGGAGACCGCACATTCAAGGCAAAAATCTAATTTCATAATCAAATAAAAAGCTGGCCAAGGCAAGCTGTCCCCAAGGGATCTTCACAAAAAATACAAATGCAAATGCGAAAGCAGATAAAAAAAATGATAGAAAAAAAGACAGAAAAGAAACTGGGCATGTTATTCGCATAACTTGCGCGATTTGACAAATTTACGAGTGAGTTTAGCGGACTAATCATGGAAGATCTTAGCTGGGGGCCAAGACTAGGACTGAGGCTGGTCCACCCCGAGAAGCGCTCCTGGCAATAATAAACATAAAGCGTCTGAGCCAAGGATGAGGCGTATTAAGGATATGCAGCACGTTGACAACAACGCCAGCGCATTTCATTTTCATGGCTTCCTCAGCAGAAAAAAATCTCTGGCACATAATTTTAATGTTTATCGTCTTTTATTGTCAAACAAATTATTTTTGATATTGCGCTGCAGGCGAGCCACGAATAGAGCCTGGCATTATGTGTACCCAGATATTGATGCCAAAGGTGCCCTGAGAAATGATTCAGCTGCCGAGGGGTAGTTACACCCAGTCCAGGGTTGGGGAGAGAGCTGAGACACACACACATACGCACACGTTGTGTAATTTGATTAGCATGCGGCAGGACGGGCAGGAAGAAACAGGCGAAAACACAATAAACATAAAGAAAAACTCTGATAAATATCTGTGAAAGTCAAAACAATTTAATGCATGAATAAAAAATAATTTCTTTCTTATGGCCAAAGCAGAGTCCACAGGAGCAAGGTGCGTCTGTCTATCCTTATATCCTGCTGAGCATGGAGCTTTATTGGATTTTGGTTCTTGCTCACAAATGAAGCTCTCACATGTGCATTTGGCTGCCACGGAAACCATAGACAGATCCATCCACAGCCACATTCATTTCCTCAACTCTGCTTCCTTAAATATTTGATTATTTACTTAAGAACATTAAAGGAAATCTACAAGCAGCTGACATTTTGCATATGAATTAAAACGCAATAAATTAGCAAAATGTGTTTTTTCTTTTCATTTTGGCAATCGAATTTTCCTCCTACTTCTGAGCACTCAGGGGAACTCATTGTTTGCTTTGCTAATGCTTCCTTTCCTACAGAGTTGTATGTCTGCCAGACGCTTTTAATAAGCCACTTAAATATTTATAATGTTTATCTAATGATTTTCTATCAGTTTCGCATCGCCTTAAAGTCATTTGAATTTTGCTTTAATGGAATTTACGCTGTTCATTTGAAGCTGAGCGTGAGAGGAGTTCGCTCATAAATTAGTTAGTCGGCCCCAAATCCGACTTAATACGCTTCACTTAATTGTTTACAGCATTAATGCAAAAACCTCAGCCAATCCAATAAACAGCCCAGCCAACAAACGAGCACATCAATATTACACATCACAACACAACTCACAACAGGACACAGGACGAGGCAAACCAAAACAGCGACACGTTGGCTGACCAACAACGACAACAACAATAACAACAACAACAACAATGACGCCGACTGCGACTGCGACGTCGGCATCGGTGGCAAACATTAATCAGCGAATTATCAATGCAAATAATTTTCAGCACGCCTCGATGCGATATCAATCAACGGGCATCGCTTCCGCTGCACTGACAACGCGCTCTCCGGCCGAGGGGCAACAGAGGGGCAATGGAAGGGAGGCGTCGTTGCTGCAACATCATCGATGGCATTTCTGACTGGGCACTTAACACACAATTAAGTGCAAATAATTGCAACGCTGCATATAAATGATTTGTTTAAGTCAACATGACGGCCACCCGAATTCGGCCCCACGATATTATAAATCACGCCAAAAACTCGGAGCACATCTTCATAGCATAGGTAAGAAAGCTGCACAGTGGGTCAGCAGCTTGGCTATTTGCATAGACTTTTGCTGGTGTAGATCTCAGAAATTATAAGAGCTTAAGTTATTAAATTTTGTGAGTAGATTCCTGTACATCCTAAGCAGATATACATGGCTTAAGAATTGGAAATAGCTTAAATTTTTAGTTAAGAAATTTATAATTAATTCGGAAGTTTATCAAGAAACAATTTAACTCAGCATCAGATCGGAAAGAGTGGCAGAGATGCAGTGTACTTATAAGTGTTTATAAGAGTATTTACAGAAAAAGAACAGGGTCTCTCACAGTCGGGCTCCAAATAGTATTCATTTAAATTTAGTCTGGACCAATTTTATTTAGCCATGTCCGTATGTCCGTCCGCCCGTACTTCTGTCCGTCCGTGTGACCGCCTTAATCTCTGAGACTATAAGAGCTAGAGCAACCAAATTTGGCACACACTTCGCAGATCAAGTTTGTTTAAAATTTTTGGCACGCCCTTCCTGCACCACTCGCACAGTATTTATTTTGGTAATTAACGTTGTCTATTATTATAGGCTTTTATCCTACTTAATCGCAACTAGATCGGTCAGCTGATTTAAGTTTCAAGCAACGTAAGTGCCTAAAACCATGCAATAAAAATATTTTAAATTTATTTAAATAAGTAACGGGTATCGTAAAGTCGGGAACTCGACTCGAGCCTTCTTCACTTTTAAATCAATTTTAATAAACCAGCCAGCTAAAATTCATCTCTAATTTTAATAAACTCCAATTTCAAATACGTTCAAAACTTGCATTTATGCGAGTGTGAATATACTTATAACAGTGTATCTACAGCTCGAAGAAACAACTTCCATTCTGGGATCTATTATAGTATTGTATTTTGTATTTGTACCATGGTGCAGTGCAGCAGCTCGATATATATTTTGAGGGCGTGATAAGCGGATAATGAATTTGAAATTAGCAGCGGAAGCCGCCAATGCAACTGACCAGCGCACAATGGGGGGCAGAGGGTGGGCCAACGGGCATTGGAGGCGGAATGGGGCTTGACTTAGAGATAGTTGCAGGGTCTTCGATGGCCAGGACAATGGCCTGGGTATTGGCGCGCTTAATTAGTATAATCCGCGTTGAAATTATTCAAGTGTGCATTGTGGATGTGAGACATAACGTGTGTGTGTGTGTGTGTGTGTGTGTGTAAACAGATGGTATGAGATTACATGCATGTGTGTTACGCATACGCAGCGTGGCAACTGTGGCATCCACGTAATGATAACATGGCAAGCTGCATAAATGTAATGACTGCAATTAAGTGAAACGCCAAAGTTTTGCGCAAGGCTTCACCTAAAGTCTTATCAGACAAGTCGCAGAGACCTCCCACTCCACTCAGTTTTCCCCTCCCCCATCAGTCGCCCCTTTTCCAGCCTTTGTTATCCTTTGACGCCACTGAGCGATGCATAATTGAATGCAATTAAAGCAACTTAATGCGCATTTCATGAGCCTGGCATTTGCATATGCAGCCAGGATGTGACGGCGAAGGACACAGCATGCAGGACATGTAAGAGTGATTATTTATGCAAATTGCATATAAATATATTGCAAACGAAAAATAAAACAGAAAACAAAAAACGAAAACAATTTGGTCAAATTGAATTTATGTGCCAAAGGCATCACAATAAGGGAATGTGTAAAGTGCACTTTAGTTCTATACTGTGAAAGGATTGTCGAGCAGACCTTCCCCCTCAACCTCCTCTTTCATCCGTCTCTGCGGTCACTGTGAATCACTGCGAAAGCTGGCGCCTGGCAAAGACGTTCATCGTCGCCGTTGGCGTCGCTGGAGTCCTTGGATCCTTGCCGGCACACAGGAAGCCATAATGGACATTTCATTCAAATTATTTTGGCCGCTGCGAAGGAGGACACTGCTCGTATTTCGCCTGAATTGATGCTGTGCTTCCTGTTATGTTCTCTTGGCCAGCATCGCCAAGCACTTGTCTCTTTCTCTTCTCTCTTTCTCTGCTTCTCTTTCTCTCTCTGTTTCACTGGCCAGCCACACATATTGCCCAAGCATAAATCAGAGCAGAAACAGTTCCCAACTTGAATTAAACGACTGTAGGAACTGCAAATACTCTGCGCATATAACCCAAGATATTGTATCATCTGGATAAAGTAACCATGGATGACAAGATAAAAACTTTTAGTTGTTTCGTCAAACAGAAATCGTTGAATTTGAAACAAGTAACAATTTTCGACTATATGAACTGTAGTGCTAATAATTGAAATCATTTTTAATAATCTGGACATAAAGTGACAAGTTCCCAATCCGACATAAGTTTAAACCCATAGGAAGGATTTAAATGGAGACTATTAAATTATAATGATTAAATAATATAAATGATAATGAAGACGTTGAAGCTAAAATACTTGAATACTTATACAAAGTATAATTATAGTGGAGGTCAGAGAAATAAGGCAAGTTCTTATAAAAGTGGTTTTTGTAAACAGAAATAAATTAGAAGAAATTTACACTATATATATTTATATGATTATAAATCAAAAGGATGATCTAGGATATGATACAGGACGATCAAAAAACAACAAGAAACTAGGTCATGGCTTTTGATCATAGGACATTGAAGAATAGGAAAAATACACGAATTGCTCTGTAAAGGGGGATCGTGGAAATCCGAAGAAGTTATTTTTATGACTAGAAATCAATATTACAATAATAACGAGAGAGTAAAGTGACAAAGAAGGGCATGTGCCAAGGCCTTCGACAATTCTAAGCAACTCACATGCTACACTTGTCCAGAACGGCATCTATAGTAGAGTCCACATCCGAAACGTTGTTTAAGTATACTCTAAAACATATGCAAATACACACAGAGACACATTTTCAGGCCAGGGGAACAATGCAAATTGTGCACAAATTCTTTTCGCACTTTTTGCATCATTAATTGTGGAATTTATGAGTGGATCGCGTTGTTTTCTATGTAAATTTGCGCCTTTTATTGAGTTGTACACACGGCGGAGAGCAAAAAGGACAAAGGACGACAATGCATATGTCGACTGCGGGCTGATTGTGTTGTGCATGTGAATGTACTTGTGTGTGTGTTGTTTGTTGTTTCAATTTCGTATAAACATGTAAATAATTTCCAGCTGATTGCACAAATTCGTTGCGGGCTTGATTTTTATTGCACAGCTCGGGGCGCAGCATGCAGAACGAATTTCGAAATTCACTTACGTTTCCTTTTCTTGTTGTTGTTGTTGCTGTTCGCGCTTTTGTTTTCAATTTGCAATAAGTCTGTCAATTGGCGAATTAATAAAGTGGAAAATGCGACAACGGTAAAAGTTGCAAAAGGCGTTTAAAGGTCGAAAGAAAAGCTTCATACACGCTGAATGGAATGAGAACCTGCAACATTCCAATCATCCCCTCTACCTCTGCAATTTCTATGCAAAACAGTTGCCATATCACAGTATCAGCTACCCTTCCCCCTCTTTCAATCAACAACTCGTCAACCCTGCTAAAAATCGAACTGATTCCTCTTCATTTTACAGTCAGCTTCTGATTTTATTGCATTTTTTATCGCGCCTCTAGCTTGAATGTTCCGTCACTAATCATTTCATTTAAGTTTAGAATTTCGGTTTATATTTGTGTACATTTTTCTTTCTGGTGGCGGACATTTATGACGTGCCCCTTCTGCCCCTTTTCTCACATTGCGACAGATGTTGGCCAAAACTCTCATTCGCTGCACGTGCCAATTTTTTACGAGTTACGAAACGCGCCTCAAACTGTGGCTAATTATGCAAAAATGAAAACTCGCAAATTTGCTTATTAGAAAGTCGTAAAACTCGTGCAATTTTATTTTTATTTTTTTATTCTTTTTTCGGCCGGGCAGTCGTAAAATTTGTCAGCTAAAAATTAGCATAATTTTTGCTAGACATGGGTCACAAATATTTAAGCGGAGGTTGTTCAAAACTTTTTATAACTTGATGCCAGGACATAAAATCTAATAGGCTGACTTATTGGATGTGTCAGTTAATTTAAGCAAATTATGTGCAGTGGAATTCTAAAATATAACCAACCCCAAGGGAGATTGGCTTGATCTTTATACAATCGAGCTAAAAATCAATATCTTGGATAGATATTTGCCAAAAATTCAGCTTAAGTTCAGATTTTAGAAAATCAAAACTTCCCAGGTGGAAAGTAGACATTTTAATGTTATAATGGTGAAAGTTTTATTACCGACCGATATTATCAACTGAATTTCATAGATTTATTTAAAAATTACTTCGATTATGGAAATCGGACAGCTATTCTCATTTCAATATTTTTTGTGAAAAAAATAGAAGATGCGTGTCCAGAAAATATACTTCAAATATATGTACTAAAATTTTATTAATCTTTTGAGAGATTAAAGCTTATTACCAATTTTGACAAAGATACCTTAATGGGTGGGATATGGAGGCATTGTATGTTAACAGATATAAAGCTCTCCAATATTTATATGAACATAAATATATCTAAAAAAGACTCTGATATTCTGGGTTAATTCGGCAGATGACCGTGTCCTAGTCTAGTTGGGCTAATCTAATGACCAACTAGCCATCATAGCATGCGGTTAGTGGCTGGTTTAGCATCGAGGGCAGCTGGATAATTTGACATAATTTATGCATCTAGCGGCAGTTAATCAAATTGCATGCCACAAAAATTCCTTTGGCCCTGGCAGACGATGCATGCAACATGCAACATGCAACATACACGGCAAATGCAATCAAATCAGCTGCCGAACGTTCGCTCGGCCAATCTAATTCAATTTGGAAAACAAATTCGTGCCTCGGTACCAACAACAAAGCGTCAAAAAACACATACAAATAGAATGTCACGAGCTTCAAAGCCAAAATTAAATTCCAATGAAAAGAACTAAACAACGAGACAAATAAAATAAAAAAAAAGCACGGACAAATAGCCGGACTATACCGAAAAAAAGAAGAAGATAGATATATACGATTTAGGTAAGCTTCTGAACGATTTTCGGGCTTAGATGGAACAGGAAACGTTGGTCAGCAGGTGCCAAACCTGACGCCTGACCAAATTGTCGGACAAACAACGAACGGATAAGGAAGCGCCGAAAAAAAGCGAACTAAGCATTCAACGGATCTGTCAACAACGACTAGAAGCTTCCCTGTAATTTTGATAGAAATCGATGACAACTGTTAATGGAACAAATGTTACAAGTCTAGACTGTTTTGATAACGCTAATATCTTTCTCTATGTTAAGAAAAAAACTAAAATAACTTAAGATAAGTTGAATAATATCAAATTACCCCAAATAAATAATAAAGAGGCAATTAAATAATGATTAGGACATTGATCATTGAAAAATAAAAATCGTTATTTTTAGAAAAATAAATGTTTTCTAAGTTAAAAAAATTGTTTTTTTTTAAATTAAAAAAACATTCCTTATTCAAATTAAATATAAAATTTTGAAAAGATTGAAGTTTACGAAAAAAATTTAATATTTTTTCTATTTTTATAATCTGTACTTGTAATAAATTTTATTTTTTCATTAACTTAATATAGTGTTAATTTAAATTTTTTATTTTCCTATCCCTATACATAGTATACATTAAAAGTTACCCTGTAATAAATAAATTAATAAAATCATAGCACCAACTCAATCTTCATGTGCTGACGAGAATTTATAGACTTAAAAAAACATTTTTCTAGGGTATTGCGAAAGTGGCTGTGGAGTGTTTTCGGTCAGAATGTAAGCATTGAGGAATGTGCACAATGGCCACAGGTTGGTGAGTCCTTTGGTTGGTTTGTTGGTTGGTTCGTCAGTTGGTCGAATGGTCGAATGGTTGTTCGTTGGGTTTCATTTGGGTGTTAAGCGTGCATCCAGCAACATGTTGCGGTTGCTTGGCCAAAGAAAGAGAGGTGCGGGAGGGAAGGAGAGACAGTGGGAGGAGTGGCAGTGAGAGAAGTGGGCAAGGCAGCTAAAGTGCTGGTCACATTGGGGCATAAATCTCACACAACAACAATAACAACAAATGCAATGCAACAATGAAATACGCAAAATATTGACAGACATTGGCGAGAAATATTCAAGAGGATGAGAGAGAGAGAGAGAGAGAGAGATGATGCTAAAGCTGGAAATGCACTCGGACTTGGGTGCCCGTTACAATTAAATGCCAGTTAAGAGTGGGGCATGAAGTTGGCCGGAACTGTCATGTAATGCACTGACAGTCGGCACTCGGCAATGGCAACATGCGACGCGTCATTTAGTCGCCCACACAAAAGGGACTAAAGTAAGGGAAGAGGGAGGGTGAAGGATGGAGAATGAGGAGGAGTAGGAGTAGGAGTTGCAGCATTGTCCAAATGTTGTGGTCAGGTACAGAGAACACAGCTGCGTCAGTCAGTGGCAACTTTGCTTGAATGGTTCGGTTTGTTTGCCATGAATAATGCAGCCTCTGAGCTGGGTCTATCTTCCCTCACCCCTCTCTCTCTCTCTCTCTCTCTCTGTGTTGTTATTAATCCGACATGATTGGCAGCAGCCAAATGGACAGCAACAGCAACAACAGCTGCCCCAAAATGTGGACACAGGTGGACGCGGTGGCTTCAGTTTTGCCTGTCAGCGCCCTGCTTGAAAATATCGAGAGAGAACGCGCAGACAAATTTGTTAATTTATTATGCCAAAGCGCGACGAGTTCGTGTCCTGCGAACTGCAATCGCTGTTCTCCCCGCTCTCTTCCCCTCCCGCTCTGATTTTTGTTTGTGTCCTGGACATCATTTGGCTCAACAAGATGCTGTGTCCCTGGTCAAGTGCTCGGACGTCGAAATTTCATTTTAAAACCAGAAGAAGTTGTTATCTTTGGTTAGCCGAATACTTGACACCCTCTCCGAGAACTGTGTTCAATTTTCGAAAGATTTTTCTAAGACAGATATATGAAAAAGTAGAATTACTTTAGCCAAACTTGAATGTAAAACGTAATCAAATACACAATTTGCGAATTTGGTTGAGGTATCTTGAGAAACTACAAGCATTTTATTTAAGGTATGATAAGGTATGATGATTAACAGTTTGACAACCATTTTATATTTATCACTTTGTCTCAATACGACGAATTTTGTAAACATACCCCAGGGCATGTTTGGTGTGGTAAACTTTTTTCTGTATGTTTAGAACATACTATAAAACTTTATCATATAACACAAATATCATAGTTTCTGAATATCCTAATTATAAGCCTCAATTTTCTACAGATCGTTCCTAAGACAGCTTTTAAATATAAGTTACCTATTTCAGCTAACCTTTTCAGAATCTATAACATTATTACCAAATACCAAACTTGTCACTCTGATTAAAATATGTGTCTTGAGAAACAACCAAAATGCTTATTATAAACCGATTGTTCCTATGAAAGCTTTACCATACGGTGAACCAATTTGAACCCAATCTTGTCAGCATATATAAAGCAACTCTCAATGTATATTTGGCGAGATTTGTTGTTTATTTATAAAATGAAATGAAGATGGCAGCTATTTTATAAAGAGATCCACAAGTTTTATTAAGATACCATATAAAATTGGGGACTTGGAGGACATTTTTAAATCGATGCTACTTTGTCCCTTTGATCAGGAATATATCTACATATTTTATATTATTTTTTGTTTCATGACAAAATTAGAATACTCTCTGCAAGGGTATTATGAAGCTTGCAACTTTGTTGCACTGATTTGAGCTGCTCTGCCTGCTGTGTCCTTTCTAATAAAACGTAACAGAGTCCTGCCACTCCCCCCTTGCGCTGCCCACTTGATCATACAAATTAAGCCGACGTGTTGTCCTGTCAGTCTGTTTGTTTGTTTGTGAGTCGGACGGATGGACAGAAGCCTCGCCGTGTGACTTAAAAGTGAAATATTGCAATCAGTCAATGGATTTTGCATTGAAACTGCACCCCCATTCGGCTGCAGCTCCTGCTCCTGCATTGGCAGGACATTTGGCGCCAGAGCGTAGGCTTCGATTTTAATTAAGGAATTAGGCGGTGAACGTCGCCGGCTTTGTTCAAGTGGCTTTTGTCGCTGAACGTGAAATGAGGCGACTCTCGAAAAGCTCATTAGAGACAGAGACCGAGATGAAGGGGAAGAGTAACGTGAGAGAGAGGACCTCAGTTAACTTTGACCTTCCTCTGATAAAACTAAAGTTATGTTTTACAATTTACTGTAAGCCGCTTTACTCGCTGCTTGAAGCATTCTCTCCTGTTCATGTTCTCATTTGCCAGGCACACAATCGACTAAAGTCTAATTACCTTTGATTAAACACTGGCCAAGTGCATTCTCAATAGCCGCATTGGAAAAACACCTTAGGGACACACATACATGTACACACAAGTGGTCAGAGTATCAACCAAACCTTTAATAATCGAGCTGTCCTGCCACATCGAGAGCAAGGATACGAAAGGACACGGCAAAAGCAACAGAAATTACACAAATGCTCATCAGAAGAGTTTTCGGAAATTGGAATGAAGAGGGAACTAGTGGGGAGAGGAGAAGAGGGGAACACTGCGATGCGGTTGGCACACCCAAAGTGGCATTAGAGATTTATCAAGTGTAGCATGACGTGGCATGGACTGCACACAGGACGCAGGAGACACAGGACACACACACACAGAGTCATTGCATTACGTGTAGCGTAACAAATGTACAAAAACACGTAAGCTCCTGTGCACGACATGTATGAAGAGCTAAAAGGAGAATGAGAGATAGAGGTAGAGAGAGAAAGAGATGGAGAAGAGTTGGAGACTGGAGACTGGAGTCTGGACACTTTGGTCATGGACGCTCAAGCTGCTTTTTTCCTTACGCCTTCGTCCTCGTCAGAGGCTATTCGATGACAATCAATGGTTTTTGGTCTGCTGCACACAGGAGAATATGAAGAGAAGAGAAGAGAGTGAGAGAAAGAGAGGGAGGGAGATGAGGCTACTTTCGGACTGGCAAATATATGCATGAGCATGTGTGTGTGCTGTTTGTGCCACGCTTCATAAAGGATTCAAATTCGTTGCCAGTTGGCGTTGAGTGCATTGCGACTGTTGTGTCCTTTCCCCTTGCCCCTTTCCCAGCTCTAATTCCAAATAAATGAAGTGTATGGCAAACAATGTCAATGTGGCATGTGGTTTTTGGACTGGACTCCAACTCGGAGTTGGACTCGAACTTTCTGGATCTGTATTGGGTAAACTTTTACATTTTGCTGTTTTAATTTGGCCAACTGCAACTGTCTTTTATCTACCGACCACAAACCTCCGCCCAGTCCATATCTTGCTCTTATCATGCAGCTGGGTGTAAATGCATTTCGAGTGCTTTTGCTAGTCTCTGAAATTAATTAAAGTGTCAGCAGCAAAGTTGCATAAAGGACTTCACTCTGGGGCAACTCTTTCCGCTTGTCTCTGTGGTATAAGCCTAATTAGCAAGTCGGCCAAAAGGCTCGACTTGAAATTAATAAACTCATGCAAGGAAAAACCAATCACAACATTGTAAGAGCCCATTTTTTTTTGTACGAGTACGCCCTGCGGGCAGCAGCTATCACATGTAGGGTATATTGATTGCTTGTCGGAGCGGCTGACAAATTTTTTGATAAACGACTTAAATTATTACCATAATTAATGACCAAAGAAAAGCAATTAATAAACAAAAAATTTAAAATTTAAGGATATCATATAAGAGTTATTGGTTAAAAAAATCAATCTGAAAAAAATAATATTAAAGTCTGATAAAGTTTAATTTTCAATCATTATTATAAATATTAAATGCTAATTTCAATCTCATTGAAAATGAAATAATAAAGCTTAATTTAATACAAAATAGATAAACAAATATTTTAAATAAATAATTTAAGTTCAATTTTTAACAATGAAATTTTGTATAAAGTAATAATAATAAAATAATTAATGGCAAGAATTCTGCTAATGTTTTATTTTCAATCATTATTGTAAATATTAAATGCTTATTTCAATCTTATTAAAAATATTATAAAATTATAAAGTTAAATTTAATAAAAAGAGAAAAACAAATATTTTTAATAAATAAATTTAAGAATAAGAAAAATATGTGTTATTTTGAAATGTTTTGGAAAATCGTCAAATAATTGTTGTTCACTAATTTTAATTGTAAAATTTATAATCGTTTCTATTTACAGAGTATCACAGAGGACTTTCACATGATAGAAGTGATTTTTCTCTTGTTTTGTGTAAGAGTCAATGGCAAAGGACTTAATCAAACGCTGCAGTTTTTTGTTTTTTCCGTTGCCTTTCAATTTCATGCGACTCAAATGCAGCGTGCACAGCTGTCAATCATAACCAGCGTGTATGTTGCAGGTGGGTTGTGGCAGTGGCATGTGGCATGTCGCTGATTGCAGCGCCTCAGACAAAAGACGCCGAAAGCTGAGCCGCTCTTTTGGCTCCGCACTGAATCCCATTTAACGCTTTCGCCGTGGCAGCAGCAACGGAACAGCAACAGCACGTCCTTCGACTAATGCGCCACATGTGTCTGCCGCTGCAACACGCCCAGTCATCAGCCACCCCCACCCCACCCCGCCCACTCAATCCTCGGAGTGCAGTTTCTCTGCCAACCTAATGGAATTTTCCTCATGACTTAATTCAAACAATAAATGCGCTCAATTGAATGCAATTTTCATTCGCCGTTTTGCTTTTTCCGAAAATGAAAATGAAACGGGAAAAAAACAATTTCTAAAGGATATTAGTGTGGCGGGGCTGAACGTATCCTGCCAAGAGAGCTGCGGTTACCACTAATAAAGCCACTTGAGTGCAGCACGAGGAGTTGCATGCCACAAAGAGAGTGAGGCAAGGTGGGAGGGGGAAGGTTTAGGTTTTGCTTTCGATGACGTTTGCAATTTTTTTCGTATTTCGTATTTCTCCTTTTATATTTTTGCTGTTTTGTGTGTGCTTTGTGTTCTTTCCGTTTGCTTTGCTCTTAATAAGAGTATACAATTTGTTAATTTGTACAGGATCAAACATGAAACTCGCCTCCCCCTCCGCCTGCTTCTGTGCTCTGGTAATTAGTTCCTTCAAGCCTGAGCCAAAAGCTAATTAGATTTTCGACTTTTTTGCCTGCGCAATGCGAGCGAATTAAATGCGCCGCAGATTTAATTAAATGCACTCACTAAATGGATTTGTGGCATAGAAATGCAGCAGCAAAAAAGGCTTAGGTGTAATTTATAGACAAGGACGAGTCACTGGGATAATCAGGAACAGGGATAAGTTGTTGGGAGCAAGGTAAATGCATAGAAAAGTAATAATTACAGTTTATGTTGCTGACAATTTGAGAGCAGTCAAGGGAGTTTGGCTAACCAATATTATTAACAATTAGTAGATTCCTAAAAAAGTTCCATTTATTTAGTCGGTTTTGATAAAATTCATTTAATTTTTGAAAGGTAACTAACAAAATTATTTTATTTATTTATTTTATTTATTTATTTATATTTAAATTAAAACTGAAAAGATAAAAAATTTATTTTTCTATGAAAATTGTACAGGAATAAGGAATAGATGTTTTGAAAATATAAAAACAAATATGTATACTTTTAAAAGATCATAGAGTACAATCTCTACTTATTTTAAAGTTATAACTAACACCACTTTAAATTAAATTATCTAGAAAAGCACAAAAAAAAAGAGCTGTTTCCATTAATTAAATTAAAATCCACTTAGAAGCTCATTAAATGCAAATCTGGCCCTGGCCGAAGGCAACAAAAACAATTCTAACCACAAAAACGCATTAAATGATTTGCGTGGTAATTTACACAAACAACGACAAAAAAACGTTTGGCTGAAAAGGAAAATGAAAACAAAGCGATATAGCCCAAAAACCGCATGTTAATTAAAAATCAAACTAATTTCCTAATTGCAAATCATTAAACACAATCTGATTGCAAACAAAAATAAATAAGCATAAAAAATAAATGAAAATAAAACGAAACTCCTTTGATTTATCGACAGAGTGGTCGGGGTCAGCATTTGACTAATTGTCACACGATTAAGCAGACAAATTCGAAAATAATGTTTCATTAAATGCTATGCAAATCAAATGGAAAACCAAAGCCCGTTGATGACGCCAGATGCGAGGACATATCAGCAGTGCGGAAGGACCGAAAGGACACTGCATTAATTCTGTTACATATGTGTTTACTGGCGGTTTCCCTGCGCTGGAATACCCTTGCTGAAAAAGGTAGAAAAACTTTGAGGAAATTTGAGTTTGCTATTTTTAATATTATAAAAATATTATGTCTTGAGAGATAATAAATTTATTAAATATTTTAACAAATTAAAATATTTTTTGTCATTAAAACAATTGATTTCTGGTAGATATATACTTGCATCTTCAAATTAAATTACTTTTATTTAAGCGATAGAAAAACAAATACTTTTAAATTAAATTAGAATATTAAGGCTAAATTTAAATAAATGATTTAAGAAGGTTAACTACAGGTCTGGAGATATTCACAAAATTACAATCGATACATTTCTTAGAGTATTTTCTATGCGGCTAATCACAGGCAAATTTAGCTGCTTCTTGTTTTGTTTTGCTGCCTTTGCGCTTAATTAAAATCCGCCGCAATATGTTCGAACCCCAAAAAAGTATGCAATGCCAAATGTAAATTTGCATATCACAATCTGCTGCCCACATTTATGACAACAACAGGAAAAACAAAAGCTGCATAGGAGTGTGTACTGTACTGTAATATGATGTATGCCCCAAACAGTTGGACTCAATAAATTTCAATTTATTTGCGTAAATCATTTATTTGGCGTAATTTTCAGCTTAATTTCACAGTGCACTCTGTGATATCAAAAAAGAGTTGCAGCCCAAAATAGAAAACGGCAAACACAACAGTTGGTTGTTGGGTTCCTCTCAGGTTGGAAAAACCCTCATAAATCAATTAGAACAGAGCCAGATTTTGGTAGCCAATTTTTGGTTTTGCGGCTTTTACGCTTGGGGTTTTGCACATATCTTTTTTTTTCTGTTTGTTAACTTAGCCACAAAACGGCACACATATTAAAAATGTGGACTGCTGTGGTCTGCGGTCTGAGCCGAGCTGAGGTTCAGGTGTTGTTTTTTGGCCAAATGTGGGCTGAGAGGATTTCTCACTACGCTTTATGATTAATTGGCCATGTGCAGTTGATTTATGGGCCGTTTTTGAATTGAACATTATTGTTCTAGCAGGCAATTAGTATAATGGCCAATGAGTGAAGGTTCTTTTAAATATGTAACTTGGCTTAAATTTCGTGTGGACTTGGCTGTTTGTGAAGTGTTTGCACAGTGGCCGCCGTTGTGGCTGTCAAACCACAACAAAACCAAGAACAACAACAGCAACATGTCCTGTTTGACAGCACAACCCCTTCTGCTCTCTCTATCATCCTGAACGGGACTTCTTCGAGACGCAATGAAGCGAATGAGCAATTTTTGGAGCAATTAAAACAAAACTCGGCACACGCAAAGGATTTCTAGCTTAAGCCTTTCTGTGAGTTTTTCTTAAATTAACTCGCCAGTCGCCGTCGGCAGCAGCAACAACAACAGGAACTACAACAACTACAACTCAAACAAAAGCATTCACCATAATTGCCCCGCAGTGCTGGGCAAAGTTAAACAAATGTTGTTAAATAATTGTTGCCGCTGCCAAAACTTGTGTGCAAACAGCGACAGGCGTCGAGTCCTTTGTGGCGCATGTCCTCGCAACAGATTCGGGGCAATTTGCTGTTTGTTATTGTTGCCACTATTTCTGAGGCTTTCGCCTGTGATTGTTTCTACTTTTCGAATGCGACGCGTGCGCTTCCTTCTAAAATGCGCCTCGGGGTGTCAAAGTCATGTGAGTCCAACTACTCTCCTTACTCTTCTTCACTCATCTTCCCCTTCTAATCTGCACTTTTTTGCTGTGCCTTGATTCGATTTTGATTTTTGACGAATTTGTATTGTTGTTATTGTGTTGTTGTTGCAGCGTGTGTCCGTGTAAATGTTTTGCAATTGTTTGTTGGGCTTTGTGCGTGCGTCGTCTTTTTTTTGTCAGATTTGATTTTGGTTTTTCAAATTGTGATCGACCATGCATAAGCCAAGTAGTCGGCCTGTTATCCTGGCCACGTTTTCCATTTAAATTTATTGCAGTATTTCAGCTGGAAATTAGAAAATGAAGTCATTTGAAATGGTTCTCAAGGGCTTGATAAAGTGTTCCAAGATGGGGTTATTGTTTTGGATTGTATTCCAAGTGAAGTGCCTCATTTGATAATGGATTAATTTTTTTTTTTATTACAATTTGCCCATTATGCTGAATTTAATAAAAAGAAAATATCCGAAATATTAAATATTAAAAAATTAATAATCAAGTCTTTTATACAAAAAATATATGATAATATTTGTGATTTTTATATTGAAGATAATGGGCTGATAAGGTACAAGAATAAAAAGGCACCTCGCTACATTTTTCAAGTTATTTAATGGGAATACTCCATAAAGAAATAATTGAATGTTTCTCAATACATTTGATAAATTTGATAATCATAGTGCTCTCTCTTTATAGAGGAAAAATAATGAAATAAAAGAGTAAACTATAAATATATAGTAGAGCGAAGTCTGTAAGGTAGTTCCCAGTGCATTTTATTAGTCATATGCCTTAATAAAATATTACCGTAACGCCTTTTCTCATCCCTTTCCTCCCCTAAAAGCCAAAACACTTAGCCAAGCGTTGATGAGTGAAAACATGCGTTAATGTGCTTAGCACAACGAAAAAACGAAAATCAAATCATACTTTTTGGCTTAGCGCCGACACACGGCGAACAAAAAACACACAACAGCTGAAGAAGTCAGCAGAGAAGAAGATCCAAAAAACTCTTCTCTCTGTCTCTGTCTCTCTCCCTGTCTCAACCCACTTGCCTTAACGAATGCCAACCCCCTTCTTATGGCGGGCACTTCAAAAATTGTTGAAGACAAGAGGCGAAAACAGGACACGTGTCCTGCTCGGAGCTTACATGGCCGACACGTGACCACCATCATGTTTGCCTACATTTACGACTCACTGACTGACTGACGTATGGGTAAATGACGAAGAGCATGAGAATGATGGCGATCAATCAAGGCGACCAAAAAGAGACTCACACAACAATACAAAAAGGCGAATCTGGATTGTGGAATGTGAGGTGTACAGTTGCCACCAGTTCGATGAGGCAGCATCGTCTCTAATCCACTTTTGGCCCGGCCACTAAGCCGAACGTCAACGCCAACGCCATCCATAAATTCCAGATCTGTCCATTTTGCAATTTACCAAATGCAACTGCAACTGCAACTGCGACTGCGGACTGTGGAGTGTAATTAAAATTGCATTCGCATCTAATTAATTGGTATGCAAAAACGTCACTAGTTGGAGAAATTTGCCAAATGCAAATGCAAATTGCAAATCATCATCGTGTGACGCCAACGAATGCAGCAATATATGAATCTGACTTCGAGGGTGCAATTAAAGCAAAGGCATTTTCCATAACGCCTTTGGCTTTGCCCAAAAATCCCCTCGTTGCAGTTGCAACGACAACTGCAACTTGCAGCCATGTGTTGAGGCAGCGACACCTTTTGCAACCCTTCTTCGTAAAGCTGTCAACTCCCCCAAACTCGAACCTCTGCCCTAAAGTGAGATGAGTCTGAATCCCCGTTCTCTCCTTTCCCTTCCCATTTCCAACAAGTGAGCACTGACAGGGTCCTTGCTGTCCTTTTCATTGTGCTTTTGGTCGGCTCTGACATGATTGGCTTTTAACGCTCAAATAAGCTTAATTGAATTTCTTTTCATTTGCTAACAAAGTTTCTGTTCTGGTTGCATTTGGATTGACTGGCTGGGATTTGTTAATTAAAAGTGAATTAGGCAAAGCAAAGAGCTTTTGTTCAAGCGAAATATTCCGAAACGGTTAGTTAACGAATTTCCCCAGATAATGGGTATATTTTGGTGGATATTAACAACGAAAATTTATAAATATTTGCAATCTACAATATCTTTTGATTCACTTTCAACTTTATCAACAACAATATCATATTAAATTGATATACTTGGTTTAAATACACAACTTTAAATAACATTTTAATTAAAACTGATAAACTTGATTTAAAAGGAAATAAATAAATTTTATAATAAAAAAGAATGTTGTCAATTCTTGAAAACTATAGGTATAAAATTAAGTTGTCGAAGTTTAAGCTTAACTTTTAAAATTAACTTTTATATAATGATTTTATGATAAATAAGTGCCCCATGTTGTTATTATATTTTTAGGAATTCCTTAAATTGAATGTCATGAAATTAAAGAGATACTCCAATTAATATTAATTTCATTGTTTATTAATTTTCCGGTACTCTATTCCAAGTAGATTTCACGGATACCCTAGATATCTCTTTAATTTTCGAGTCTTTTGTACAGCTCTAATTATAAACTGTCCAAAGACTTTCTAAAGTCCCTCTTTAAATCTCAGTAATATTGTGCACATTTTTTTCCCACTCTATGTGCCTTTATCTGCTCATTCAACCGATACGGCTGCTAATTTCTGTCATTTAATTATCCAAATATTTGCGTTTAATTAGAAACGAGGTCAACCAACTATAAATATTAAATTGCGTGCAATCTGCAAATTAATGAAATGCAACTAATAAAATTATGTTTAATAAAAACGCCGCTGTCATGACAACTCAACTGTCCCTGTCCCCTCTAACCAGCTCCTGTTTCCCCTCACTCTGCTTTGGACACGTCCATCAAAAGGATATCTCTCACATGCCATGGCGCAACTATCAAAATTAATGGGTCCGGCTGTGCAAAAAAATATATGAAATAAAATTTAAATACCTGAAAAAAAATTGGCAACCAACGCGTCGACTGGCGGACTGCAGACTGCAGTGACATTTTAGCTATCAAAAATGTATTTGCATATAAATTAACGACGCAATTTTTTTTAAATAATGCAATTTAAACATATTTTATTTGCATTTATTAACGCAACAGCAACAACAACAACGGCAACAAAAAGAAAGGTAACCGAATGCCAAAAAAACATCAAAGTAAAATGCTTTTCAATACAAAAATTTGGCATGGGCCTCTGAATATCGTGTCGCATTATTATCCCTTTTTTCAGTTTTATATTTTTATTATCTTTTTTTATTTTTTGGTTTTCACACTCTCTGCGGACTGTTACAAAATATGTTTTTATAAAAACATTTTGCAGCATTACCATAAAATTGCAAAAAAAAAATTGTATTAAAAAAAGCAGATATCATCCTGACCACGTCAAAACATGTGACGTGTATTAAACACAACTTCACCGAATGTCCACAGCCGTTGGCTTTAAGCGGCTTCAACGCTGATGTGTTGCATTTTTATAGCTCAGAGCCCCTTCCACTTCCCCCTTTCCAGACCTTCGCTGATATCGAATGAACATTTTGCGCAAATCATGTACGAAAATTGATGGAAAA
Source organism: Drosophila limbata (assembly GCA_963924055.1). NCBI lineage: Eukaryota > Metazoa > Arthropoda > Insecta > Diptera > Drosophilidae > Drosophila > Drosophila limbata. The sequence continues at coordinate 22,304,376 of OZ001354.1, forward strand.
TGTGATTTTGGCAAACGCACACACGGTGTGTGTGTGTGTTGTTGGTGTTGATTGGTCTGCCACAAGCAGTCGAAAAAAACGTCGAAGGAAGAAAAAAATGTGTAGCATACTTTTTGGGTGGTTAGGTGGTTTTCAAAGGATTTTCATAGCCAGCGGCTACTTATCATAAAAAAATAAAAAGAAAAAAGAAAGGCGAACATAATGCAAGCCCAGCTAGCTGTCTGTCAAGTCATGTGTGTGTCCCAGACATAATTGAGTTGTTGCCGGGGAAGGCCCGAAGCCGCTTACCCTTTCTCCGGATACCTCGTAAATGGTTGGCTTGTGGGGATGTTGAACTCGGGTCGACGAGGGACAGCGATTCCACACTCAATCTACTTCAAACTTGTCTACAGGGCATCTTTTAGTCTGGCATTCTGGCGCAACTTGAGCTTTGTTTCTTGTATCAGATTTTATGACAACTTTTGTGTTGATTTCGAGTTTTTCACACTGCGTGTTTCTTGTTATTATTATTATTGAAAATTGGCCAAATTGTATAAACGCACATATGCGTGAAATTCAATTCAATCAGTGAGTGTGAGTACAGTTTTGTGGTTAAGAGCGGAAGGTGGAGGGACTTTTCGGGTTTGGCCTGAAAAAGGGTTGCTAGCAAAGTAATTCAATTTACAAGTGATTTGTCCAGCACACAAAACCGATTTAATTTCCGGCTTGACCATTGCAAGTGTCGTACCGTGTATCGTATAGTATAGTAAATTTATGCAAATCCCATTTAAATTGTTTGCACTGCAATTTCAATTTAGAAACAAAATAAAACGTACCATCATGACGATGATGATGTTTGCAAACTCTGCTTTGGAGTTGGGGTTGGCTCTTTTGCCTACCCACAAATGAGAGCAATTTATTTAAATTTTTCGCAACAAACAGAACAACAACAAGAGCAACAAACATCCCGGCGCAGTAATTTTGCCAGCTCCATTAACCGAAATCCATCAACGAAATTGCCAGAGAGAGAAATCAACGGGTCGCTTGTCATTTCAACGCCTCCAACGTCGACGCCGTTTTCAATTTGCTCGCTTATCATTTGAAACGTAGCTTCAGGTTCCGAGTTCCCAACTCCCAGTTCTCAGTTCCCAATTTCATTCACCTAGCTACTGTCTGGCTTACCTTGGCCATTTCGAGCTGAATGTCCGGGCTATCGCTATCACTTGGCCATAAAAGCAGCTTTCCGGTCGTTACTCATTCATGGCAATCAAAATGGTGCCAAAATAGAAAAAGTTCCAAGCACAAAACAACAAAGCCAAAACACAACAAAAAAATGAGATGCTGCAACGAATTTGAAAAATTTGCATATCAATGCGAGCAAAGAGTACTACACTAAGAGAAATATTTGCGACTTGTGCTGAAATTAGCAATAATGTGACTCAATTCGTTTATATTCAACATATACAGGCATGCCACAAAAAACACTAGTGAAAGTGATTTCAGAAAAAAGCAATTCCACTTCGAAAATTTCTCCGTGCCACAGAAATTCGTGTGATTTAGGTTTTTAAGCATGTTCATCAACCTTTTCGTACTAGGCTGCTAAGGGTTGGCCCCTTCTCAGATTAAATTTCCCAAGGGTTTGTTTAGCAATTTTTGTAAGTTTATTATTGCTGAAAAGTAGGTTTTTATTTTATTTCTTCTTTAATTAATATTATTTAATTTATTTATTTAATAATTGATATTGTATAGCCTAAAAAAATTTAAAAGTTATTGGCGCGACAAACAATGAAAGTTACTCAACAACTCTAATTTCCAAATTTCGGACAAAATATGTGACATTATTCTCATGGCATCGGATGCCAGTGAATTGAGCGATGATTTCGTTTCACCAAAAATTGTGCAGGTGATTGAGACTGTGGCACGGAGAAATGAAATTGACGTGAAACTCAAGTGAAAGAGATTTATGTGGCATGCCTGATAAAGTGAAAGTGCTCGAATATGATATATAGACGATATAATAACTAATAGCTAAAATACAATGAAATTATTAAACAGAACACTTTCCGTTTTAATTTGTAATAAATATTTTTATATAAAAAATACAGCTAGGAAAGTGTGTTGTACTATATTTAATGCAAATGTTAATGCTGATTTGCAAAGAAATTTGAACGCTAGTTGATTTAATTTAATTTAAGTCATTGATTCCCAGCGCAACAAGTATTAAGTTGACCTATCGATAATGAATTTCAATCTAAAATTTTGATTCAAATATAATATTATTTTTTTCTTGGATTAAGGTACCAGTCTATTTCTCCCAGTGTTGTATCCATTCATCTCACTGGCGCTAGGCCCTTCTGTTTATCAAAGCAACGGGGGCTTTGTCTCGCTAACGACAACTCGACTGAGCAGCAGCATAGCAAATTATCAGATAGCTCCCCCGATTCCCAATGAGAGAGAGAACACAACCAGCTGAAAAAAACAGTCAAGTAAAATATTCAAATGAAATGTGAAACGCAGCAATTTTGAATGTGGAGAAGGTGGAACAAGGCTCAACTCCATGGTTGAGTTGAAGGCAGTCGGAAGGGCAGGCACAGACCAAATAGTCGGTAATCCGTCAACGGAAGTCAAACGTATTAGCATCCTGGCGATTTTTCATACAAATGGCGCCGCATCCCGATCCAAAGACCGAGTGTCTCTTGGCTTGTAGTTGGTTGGTAGGTTGGTTGGTTGGTTGGCATGATTGGACTATCATGGCTGGCACATCTACTCGGAGTAACGGCAGTCAGGCAACCTGATGACATATTGCAACCATTTAACACTGTCGCCTGTAACGCTGCCACGAACAATGCCACAATGCCAAAGCTACAGACTTTGGCAGACAGGAAGCCTAAGCAGAGTCAGAGTCAGAGCCAGAGTCGAGTGACGCAGACAAGTTGAAAGAGTCGGGTGAAGTCTGTGGCAAACAAACAAAAAACAATTTCGAGGAAATTGACTGAAATTCTGCAGTGTTGCTTCATCATCAAATGGGGGGCAAAGCTTGCCTTGCCATGTGCTGCTGCCACAGATATTGCTGCTCCTTTTTGGAGCAACGGAAGTTTGCCTCACTACTTGGGGCTAACCACATGCTGTGCTTTGATAATGAGTCCTGCTCTCCGCTTCATTTGAAATATTATGCTGCGGCAGAGACCAGAGATCCAGATTCCTCTGGACTGGAGGCTACTGCCATTCCGGCCAGTCGGTTTGCCATATCAGTCATGCAAATCTGATAATTGAGGACTTGTCGCTTGGCTGAAGCTTAAAGTGCTCCATTCGCTGAGCTACGAGTGGACCAGGCCATCAATAGCCCAGACCAGACCAGAACAGTGGATGATACATAGACCAAGATAAGACCAGACGACCCTGCAACCTGCGACCAGAATTGATGGCTCAAGCAATGTGCAGAGTTTTGCATATTTCTTACGATACTTTGAGTAATTGCGGTTGAGTTATGGAAGGTGATTAAGTTAATGAAAAACAGGAGGTATAAAAAGGAAACATGTTTACATGCGAATATCAAGAAAACTCCGTAATATATCGTATGGTAAATTAAGGAGACTTATGAAAAAGTGTACTTCGAAATATTTAAATACATTCTTAAGTCAGTTAAAAAAATATGATTATTATACATACGATATAATATTATAACATATGTATAATTGTACATTTTTAAATATCTATATATATAAAACTCTTTGTCCTGACTCACTGACTCACTGACTCACTGACTGAGAATCAACGTGCAGCCCAAACGGTAAGAGATAGAGAGCTGAAATTTTCACACAACATAGATGAGATAATTTCATCGTGCAATAAGACGGCGTTTTGCGAAATTCCACCTGTAAGAGGGTCAAAATCAAGGTCAAAGGTCACGGAATTGCTTAGTATGAAAAACTTTTTTGTTTCTTAAGATATCTCAACCAAACTCACAGATTACATGTTTGGTACTGTCTCTTACATTCTTACCAAATTTGATCAAAGTGGAATGACTATATCTTATAGCTGCTATAGGAACAATCCGATGAAAAACACATTTAGTATGAAAAACTTTTTTGTTTCTTAAGATATCTTAACCAAACTCACAGATTACATGTTTGGTACTGTCTCTTACATTCTGACCAAATTTGGTGAAAGTGGAATGACTATATCTTATAGCTGCCATAGGAACAATCCGATGAAAAAACCTTTAGTATGAAAAACTTATTTGTTTCTTAAGATATCTCAACCAAACTCACAGATTGTATGATTGGGGCTGTCTCTTACATTCTGACCAAATTTGGTCAAAGTCGGATGACTATATCATATAGCTGCCATAGGAACAATCGGATGCAATCGCAGATATCCTAACAAAACTTTTAGATTAACTCTTCTTGCCAAATTTTGACAAATTCTCTTAATTTAGCTTTTTCCCGCCAAATTTAGCTTTTTCCCGCCAAATTTAGCTTTTTCCCGCTAAATCACCAAATCCGACTTTTTAGCCAAAGTTCAATTGCAAGGAAAAAAATTAAGGCAGCGGACAGCGGAAGCTAAATATTTCCGTTTTTTTTTAAAGAAAAAATGTTATATTATATAAATTTGTTAAAACGGGCAACTAAATACAATGCTGCGAGCGTAGCGAGCTGCGGGTTGGCGAGCGAAGCGAGCAGGGGGCGAATATTATGTAAATTTGTTAAGCCGGACAACTAAAGACAATGTTGCGAGCGAAGCGAGCTGGGGGTTGGCGAGCGAAGCGAGCAGGGGGCGTAGCCCCCTAGTATCATATAAAATCTGTAATATAAGGTAAGGTTTTGGTAAGTGATTAAGTAAGTTGTAAATTAAGTTATAAAAGAAGATATTTCATATTTAAATCGATATTTTTGGCTTTCCATAAAAATGTATCTTAAATATATATCGATTGAAACACATCTCTAAATACGCAAAAGAATCATAATTTGTCAAGCTGCATTAGAAAAATTAAAGAAAAAAGAAGAGCACGCTGACAGAGCTTCCTGTTCGCGACAGCGAAAAGATCAAAGGATAACGAACAAATGATTGTGGGCGCAGTGGCAACAAAAGCAACAACAGCAACAAAAACAACAACCAGAAGAAAAAAGGCAACTGAAATGATGTCAAAATAGAAGGAAACTTCAGTTTCAATTACAAAATTACAAAACAGGCGTCAATCAGCATTAATAATAGCGGCCGAAAGGGGCGTGGCCCAACCCCAAAATAAAAATAAAAAAAATGGAAAAGAAATCCTGAGCCAGTATTAAAGCCTCATCCTCTGTGCTACTTAACCCTTTTGGCTGCCTGCCCTGAAGGGGTTGCACACACTGCGGAGCGAGTGGCAAGGTAAGTGCTTGCCACAGTTTTAAAATATTTTCAACACAATGCACCAGATATTTATTATGGTTTCTGATTGTTGAACGCTGCACGGGCCGCACAGGAAGTTGATACTTCAGGATGAAAATGTTTATGCGGGCGCTGGACGCTTCGACGTCGCAACGTCGCCGGTCACGTGTCCTGCGCCTCATCAGGATCAGGAGCAGCAGCAGACGAGGCTGAGGACAACGACGACAAGGGAAATAATCAAGCATATTAATGACCATAAAAGCTGAAAGAGTTAAATGCGTTGATGGAATAACAACGGCTCACGGAAATAAATTCTCCACATGCAGGCGGTTGTTTTACTCGTAGGCACCTTGATGGTCCTGGGAGTGGACTTTCTTGTGCTGGACTTGCCCAGTGCTTAATTACGTGTGCCCGATTACAACAATACCCAACACTGGTGCTTTGTTTGTGTGTGTGTTGACTTTTCGCCGGGGAGTTTCTTGTTTCCCATAATTAAATCTCAACCCTTAATGTTTGGACTGCGACTGAGTAGCTTCAATTGATTTGCATGTGACAGAGCTTAAGTGGAACTTAAGTACAGTTCTGGACCCAGTGAGATGAATTCCATTCTCATGTTAAGCTGATGACAAAAAATTGGGTTTCAAAAATTTAATATTGAGGTGGAGAACTATCGATAGTCGGCACCATCGATAGCAGACGATAGTATTTTCAAAACCATCGGTAGTCGACGATAGTCGACTATAGTGCTATCGATAGTCCACGATAGTCCCGGACACTATAAATACATACATAGAAACACTGATAAAAACTTAATTTTTTGACTTTACATAAGAAAATAATAGCTTTTTATATGTATTTGCAAAACTTTCCTTAAGCCATTACTTTTTCAACTTTGTTTTGATGCAAAAAAAATTCTTAAAACAATTCTAAGATTGGCTGTTAAAAGAAATTTTCAATAATCTCTTCGCTATTATTTTTTATGATTTTGGAAAACTGCTAAAAAGCCACTTTTTGTATGAAAATGAGGAAAAGGGTTAAAATAGTCATTTTTAGCTATTTTAAAACTATCGATAGTACTTCGGGAACTATCGAAAGTGGGTAGCTGATATCGATAGTTCTCCACCTCTAATTTAATATATTTACCTTAAATGTTTTACTTTTCAAATAGGACAACTTTAAGATTAAATCAAAACAAACTAAAATGTTTTTTTTAGTCAATTTTGAAGAATTTCTCGTTTCAATGGTTTTGATTTGCAGAAAATATATGAAAAATTCTTTCACAGATCGGTTATAGATTTAAGACCAGCAAAGTCCACCCAAGTCCGCCCTTTGTTGCCCATCTTTATTTCAATCATTATTTATTAGATCAACTGTGAAAAGTTGCTTTCAAATTGAATACTATTTTTGGTACAGTTGTGTGTGAGTTAGTTAAAAGTTTTCGCCAACATTCAATGCATACTCGGTAATCCTAAACCTTGTTCAAAACCACTCGCATCAATCAACTATAATGATCCGGCACATATGAAAAGTTTTTCCAAAGCCATTATCAACTGTAAAATATCAAATAACCCACAGGATAACTGACAAAACCATGACACAAATAATGGAAAAGTCGAAGCATGTTTTTATAATGATTTGCCAGTTTTCAGTATAAAAGCCTGGCCAAAGGCAGTTCCAAATACACACACTCAGACACACACACATGTGAAACGGACACAGGCATCAGATTACATTGTTGTGGCCAGGAGAAAAGTCCTCCTGCTCCAGACACACGTGTTGCCCCGGACGATATCAATAAAAAGCCGTCGCACGGCATTTGCGATAAAAAAGCAACGCAAAAATATGCGAATTTGACAAATTGACATACGTTTTGGCTTAGTGAGGAGTCAGAAATGTGGAAGAGGTCCTCATCATATGTCCTGTCATTAGAAATAATGTTGGATATGGCTTAGGAATCGAGTTTCCTTTGGTCAGACTTGGAGCGTGATTTTCAATTGATTGGTGCTTAGTAATAAAAAGAGAGAGAGGGAACCCTTTGAAATATCCTGACAGCATTCCAGATTTCTGTCACTTTCCTTGCCTTCTTTTTCTCTGCGTTTACTTTTCCCCTGCCAAATTGCTGCGTGTCCTTTGTTGTTTGTGCTGAATTATGTGCGAAATATTTGGCGATTTCGATTTCAGATTAATTCGTGGTCATGTGTCATGGTGACCTGATCCCTGGCATGTTTTAGTACACAGAGACATGTCCCAATTTCCTTGTTTAGATTACAATACTGGACCAAGTTTCTACTACTTCCGTTTCAATATTCCCATCATTCACTTGAGTAATAAAACTCGCTGGATTCTTTCACTAGTTTTATTATCAGACGTAATTAAAACATGACGAGCATTCGACAAATACAGCTGCCCATTTGGAAGGGGGAGCGTTTCCTGCAAATGTTTTTAATCCTTTTTGCATAATTTTACACGAATTTTTATGGCAACGTCTCCAAAGGGAATATGCCGCATAAATGAAATAAACGTTTTACGACAGCGAAACAAAAAAAAACAAAGACAAAGACAAAAGTAAATCATAAAAAAGTGAAATAAAAATATAGCAAAAAGCGCGCAAAAGAAAACAAACAATGAAAATTTGTTTTTATGACAGTCGTCGGCATTTTTTTCATTTCATATTTTTTTGTTTTTGTTTTCTTAGGATATTCGAGCGCTGTCTGGCACAATTGTTTATCTAAAAGGATAATTGTCGAAGGGTTGTGGCACAAAATGAATTACAACTTCATAAGCAATAAAATCATTAAATTTTTATTATCAACGGAGCTCAGTTGGCAGGAAGAAGAAGAGCTGGCCAAGTGCTTGTCTCAAAAGAGGCTTAGCATTGCCCTCGAGGCTATCAGACGATACTCTACCTTCGAAGAAATCCTTTTAAATAAGCAGAAATGATGCCGAAATTAATATAATTTAATTTTGAATACAGTTTTATACAAAGTGCATCTAGAATTGGACTGCCTGGTTTTTATACAATATTATTTCAGTATTCTTATTTATTTTAAGTACTACAGCAATGCTGTTATTTATTTGTATTTGTTTGTAAACTTTGCGCTTTAATGCCGCTGCCCAAAGAGGACGACAAATAAAACGATGTCCATTAACAGGGGAGAAGTCCAGGGTATTTTTTTCTGTTGAGGGTTGTCCTGTTACTCCCGACTTTTATTTGCTACAATTACTTGGCAACTAAATCCAAAGACGTTGCCATTTTTTTATTCCAGCTTCCTCGTCCTTCTCCTCGCTTCTGGTGTGGATAACAAATTATGCCGCATCAGCAGCTAAAGCGATTCGAATGTATCCTTAACCTGGACAGTTTCGCCTGGCTGGCCTGTCACAGGATCCAAGAGTTCATCTGTCAGATGTCAGCCAATTGGAGTGGGATTCAGTTTCAGTTTGGCTTTGGCTTTGGGATTGTGGATTGTCCTTAGCGTTTGCATTAACTAAATTAAGTGCTCGTTGTTGTCCTGTTCGTCCTGCTGTCCCGCTTGGCTGATGCATAATTTGTTAATTTACCAATTGGTTGTTTTTCCAGTTGATTTTCCCAGCTCGCTTCCCTTGATTTTTACTCCCTTTGCCATGGTGAGTAAATTAGTTAAGCGGATTGAACTGTTTCCAGTTCTTTTGATTCGGGTTTTGGAATCGAGATTGCGATGTTACGAATAATTTTGCAGCTCATTCCAATTCTCTATTCTGTGCTGTCTGTGCACCCTAAACATTTGCCTAACATTTCAAAACAAAATGCTAATTGCGAATTAATTGTGCACTGCAGCTAAAAACAACAAACTGCCAACGAGATGAGAGAGAGACACTTTCCCCCTTTCAAGGAGAAACTCCCATTTGGAAATGCCTAAAAAAACAACAAACAAACAGACGGCATGGCCAACACTCAAAAGCCGTGCCATGAAAGCTTAGCAAAGAGCCAAATAAGCGTTAAATGTTGCAAAAATAACAAAACCCAGAGCTCAGATCCTTTTGGTCCTGCTACTGTTTCCTGCTCCCTGTTTTTTTGCTTCTTTCTGCCACTCGTGGCACAAACACTTGTGGCCGCACACATGTGGCCCACTCGACAGAAAAGAGATGGAGAGAAAAAACGACAAAAAGAATAGGAGTTTGAGGCTGAGGATAAGGATGCGAATGTGGCCGAATGAGTCTCTGGCAATGCAAACAAATTAGTCATCATTAGCGTTTGGCTGCAACAATCCATTTCGGATGGACTGGGGCAATGAGCTGGGGCAGATTTGCGTTAAATAAGCGCACTTAATGCGATTACAATAAAAACAAAAGCAGCAACAACAACAACAACAACAACTGTGCAAGTGAAATATCAAAAGCTTCCCTTGCAAATTGAAGTCAAAAGCGTAAAAGCGCATTTGCAACAATTATTAAAAACAAAATAGCAGATGGAAAAGTAAAAACTGAAAAGAAATAAAAAGTAAAACGTCCAACGAGCGTGGACAACTGACAAATGCAGCCTGGAAATTCACTTTGAACAATTTGTGCATGAATGAACCTGCCCGAAACTCCGACTCTCAGCACACTCACGGTGGTCCATGAGTGGACACAGATGTGCTGACCAAATCTACGACCATAAAAGCCAGGGCCAAAACAACTGGCATGAGGCTGCGCCTTTTTATACTGCCGAGTGGTCATAAAAATTGACCACAACAGCTGTATTGAAGGGTATTCCGCTCTCTAAACTCATGGATGTCAGAGATCATTGGATGCAGAGTTAAGTTAATGTGATATATTTGTGTGGGATATTTTGCAGAAAGAATAATTATTTGAAATCTATCGCTGAGTGACATAATTACTCCTAAAGACTGTTATATACACTTATTGAATTCGATTAAATTAAAAAATGGATTGAAAACCGAAAAACAAGTTTGCATAAGCTTAAAAAAGATTATACTATGCAAAAAAATTAAATTTTTTTAAAAAAAAAAAAAAGAAATTAAAATACTGTAAAATACTATTTTTTTAGACTTTAATACAAAGTATGTAATTACAGACGAACTTCCCAAACTCGAATCAAAATTATCATAAGAAAAGGTTCGAGTTATGGAGATTTTCGACTTATAGCGACTATTAGACTTATTTTACTGCCACTCATATAGATCGAAATAGAGAGAGATTCGAGGTATAGAAGTTCGAGTTATGGTTTTTCAACTGTATTTAATTTAGTCCATAGAAAAAGCATAAGCAAAAAGCAACAATGTTTATTTTAAGTTCTGTACAATTATACAGATGAGTCTGCTGCAAATATATCGACTCAACTTGTCACTCTGATCTTAAATCTGTAATTAATTTTTTATAGATATTATTTATGTATATTAGCGAAAATTAATTATAAAAACAGTAAGATTTTTTTTTCCTTTATTTTTGTAAGATATTATTGATGTATTGTAGCTTAAATTAATAATGAGAATAATAAGAATAATATTTACTTTTTTGTATTTAAGACATCTTAAATGTCTTACATATTTACAACAATTTTTACTGTCTCCACTTACACACGGGTATATCATAAAACAGGGTACCATTTAGTCGCCTTAGTCTTACTCCTTTGGTGTGTCAAGCATAAAACTCTCGCTGGAGACCAAACAAAAAGAACATTTCCATTCAGTATTTGAATGCAACTTTTGCTGTTGCATACCGCACGGCGCTTTGACCAGGCGAATGCCTCAGCGGTGGCACAGTGGTAATTGATTAAAATAAACCAAATGTGGAACTGTAAACTCAGACTTGTACAGAACAAAAACATAAACAGCGGTCGAAATAAATCCTTATTTGAGTAAATGTGAAAATATTTTTAATGTTAACAATGCTCTTCTAGCGAGTGTCTACTGTACTTGAAAAACTTTGTGACTGCTGTGACCGTAGTGAGCATTGGGTAGCACAGCTTTTTGGGGGCGACGACATGTGCTCACGCCTCGTTGGGCGCCATAATTATAACAAAAATGCTGACGAGAGGGTAGAGAAAAGGGGCAAAAAGCAACGAGTAAGGGGGCGTGGAGAAGAGTTCCATTGTCGGAAGTGGTTTTTGCTTGTTTCTCGTACCCGACAATGTCGCGGCGGTTTTGTTTTCTGTCTATTTGAAGTTGCGAGTTCACTAAATGGCAATTAATTGAGAAACAGCTGCGATTTGGGATCTTCTCGAGAATCCGTGTAACACCCACACTCGACCACTTCTATGGGGTATAAGCAGCCGCATCAGTCGGGGATTATTACACTTTGCGTTTAACTAATTGTATGACATAACATTGCCAACCGGGTTTTCCTGCCATTCACCCTTTACAGCAGCAGCAGCAACCATTAAAATCAATTTGAGTCTGACAAAAGCCCAACTCGACGTGCTCGTAATCACCATGACGAACCTGACGAGCCTCAGACTTCCAGGCTGACTGACTACTCCTGGCATCAGCTGCATTCCATTCACTCACTGCCGCACATGTCAAATGTCACAAAGCGCATTCATAACGCGAAAAAATTAGCCGCAACCGGGTAAGAAAAATTGCCCAATCAGCGAACTCAGACCGAACCCAACTTGGCTACGAGAAGCCCTTTTCGGTCGTCAAGCAGCTGTCATAATGATGGACAAAGTGCATCGGCAGATACCACACACAGAGTTCGAGGCTGTGGCAGTGTGGAAAGTGTGGCAGGGGCGACATGGAGACACAATACGGACAACTTTTGTGGCGGGTGGCGCGGGCATAAATTACAAAAAGCAATTACAACGCCAAAAACACACTCAGTACTAATCACGTGAGTGTGTGATGGGTGTGTGTGTGTGTGTGGGTGTGGCAAGCACAGCTGTGCTTGCGCCATCTAGCGTTCAAAAATTGCGCACTAATTGCTCGCAATTTGCGCCAAGCGAATCTCCCAGTCAGCGGCCACAGCACAACACGATCTGAGCCCAGAGTCGTGGTCATTAGCCCGTGTGTGCCGGGCAGTTAAAATGCCTTTATGAGTTATTGTCAAAGTATCTCAAGGGACACAACACAAAGGCCCAAAAGAGGACCGCGGATCCACGCCTTTTATCACCTCCGCGCGGAGTGTTTACTGGCGAGAAGGCCAACAGTCGGACGGACGGACGGACGGAGCGGGCTTAATTACCATGAAAATTTATTGGCCAAAATAGGCGTTGAGCATTTTTAATACCGTTGAGAGCATCAACTTGAATGCGGTTAACAATTAAAATTAATTACATGCAAAGGCAATCAAAAATCATTATTATTATAAATTTATCAACATTTGCATATGAGTAAGGATTGTTGTTTCTTTTCGTTACTTATAACCTGTGCCTTTTCGAAATAGGGGAAAGGGTATTATAGCTATGAGATGAAGTATGAAATGTAAAAAAGTAGGAATCTGACTACAACTGAAGACAAATTGGTGAAATATATAGGTGAAACAGTAGTAAATTTTAGTAGTAGAAATTTTTAAATAAAGTTTCTTCGATAAGTGTGAAGTCGTTTGTAGAATTTTGCCCATGAAATTTTCTTGAATTCCATAAAAAAATTTAAATTATTTGTTAATTACTAATTAAACGTAAGTCTTAAAGTTTTGTAATTGACTGTATATGGTCATCTGGAATTTTTAATTTTGAATATCAATATCAAGAATATTTTCAATAAATAAAAAGATCGCTTTAATGAGCATTATACTTAAAAGGGATATATATCAGTGTTATGTCCAGAGTATCTCGCAGTCACCACTATCAGAATTTATACCCAAAAAATCTTTGAGCATTTCTAACAGGCTTTGAACCGATCATCAATTGTCAAAGCAATTCAAATTAATTTCATTTGATTTAAATAAAAGTACTCGAAGAAATTACGATAATGGCTTCCGCGGATGGGGTCAAATGTTGAATTACAGAAATTACATAAATTATATAATTTAATTTATATTTACGAGCCAACATTGAATCAATTCCCGCCCTTTGCATATGTGAGGCTATAAAAAATAGCTGGATGGATAGTATCGTAAACATTTCCTCTATAGATTACACGCCCAGACAAGGCGGCGTCCTCCTTCTCTTCTCTCTACTCCTACTCCGTCTTCTTCTTGCTACTCCCTTCTATTCAAATTTTTGGGCTTTATCTATTTTATGGCCAACTGTGTGAGAAAAGTCTGGTAGCCAGTTTTTATATACTTTGATTTCGATGCTGCTGTTGCCTTTAGTTTTACGGTCGCGCATCTTTTACGACCTGCTGACGATAAGAGAGGATTGATAAGACCAGTCTCCGGTTCTTTGCCATACGTAGAACAAACGCAAATTTTTTAATGCGCCATTTGCATTGGCACATAAAATCCCCGCTGGGGGAGCATGCAAAATAAAAGGGGGCGGGGCTTTGGTGGCGACAACAACTCGATTCACATAAAAGACAATTTGAGGCGCCGCCATGTGTTGCATATTTCATGGCGTTTTAACTCAAAATGCATAAAATGGCCAAAACTATGACACAACTCACTCACTCTAGTTATTTTTGATGAGTTTCGAATGTTTAAGTGGCCATAAAAAATAAAAGATCGGAAAATTTGAAATTTAAATGGAAAACTGAAAATCCTCTCTATACCTATTACATTAGAGACATCCCTGAGCATACTAAAACAAGTATTGATGCCAACTTCAATGGCAATACTTATAATAATACCAATACTTGTTGCTCTGATTGGCTTTTCTGGGCCTTTTCCAATATTCACAACAGTCGTTACCGCTTATTAATTTAATTTTTAGATTTAGTTTAATATTATTTTTACTTAATTCCTTCTTCATTATGTTATTTAAAATAATAGTAAATATTTAGTCGACTTTTGTAATTTTACGTGGAATAAAAACAAAGTTTTTTTTTTGCAATTTCTACCGTTTTATGCTGATTTTACAACGCAATTTATTATCTGTGCCATATAATAAATTAACCATGCACTTGCACCTACTTATAATCAACTCTAATTGCCACACATTCCCATGCAACATGTGCCCAGTGCAACCGCAGCATGACTCATTCCCTCATTCCACTCTCACACCACTTGACTACTGCCCCATGGAAAAAATATTAGTGCAACTAAGACGATAGACAAATAATGACATAAGCAAACATTCATACACACACACAAATAGAACGAGAAAAACAATTTGAGACATGTCGCTGCAAGTCGTAGCATGTCCGTCTGCCTACCACGCACCTACCGAAGCGAGGCGAAAAATCAAAGATCTCAACGGCCTGAAGATAGCCTTTATCTATCCATAAAATCTATGGAACAAATATAAGAAGGGGCGAAAATTACTCAAATAAAAAAACGAGCATAAAGCACTGACATGTTTGTACAAGACACACTCACACACACACACACTCGCACACACAGAAATCATCATTGGGCAAACAAAAAGAACAATCAAATAAATTAAACAAAGGCCCAGAGTCCGAAAATGAAGAAGGTCCACATCTGTTTTGGGTATAACAATCTTATCGGCATATCGTCTTGTATCTTTTTTTGCGTTGAGTGTGTGTTGAGGTAACCGTTCCGTCCCATCCAGTACCAGTCTACAGTCTACCGTCGACAGTCTACAGTCTACAGTCCACAGAGAACCGTCCCCATCCCAATTCCAATCCGAATCCGAGCAGTTATGCACATGTTGTACCCAAAGACAAGACGAGACGAAACCCCACACAGCAAACAGTCGTTAAACAACATTAAATGGGTCTCGTTTTTGGTATGCCCCTACCCTGCTCCCCTGTTCCCTCTGCCCCCTCCCCTTCCCGACAACATCTCACTGCCAAGTGCAATACATGGATGAGTCATCGGTCGTTTGGTTGGTTGGTCGCTTGGTTGATTCTCTTCGTTTGCCTGGGAAACGGCAAAGCTTCCGCGATCGTTTCGTAGACCGAGCGACGAGCCGACGAGCCGACGGACTGACGACCGTCTGCCTAAGCAGCGACTCAATGACAGGCGTTACAAAATGCGGCAAGTTAATGACCCATGTGCAACGGATCACCCAGCAATTGTCTTTGTTTCGCTGCTTTCTAAATGGAAAACAAATAAAAATATCTGATAGTGGACGAGTGGACAGTGGGATGGGAAGGGGAAATATGCCAGGGCCACCAGTAGAGGAGCTCATAAAAAATTAATACAAATTACACGAAATATTTGAAGAAGGGGAACGAAAGAGATGGCTAAGCAAATCGACAGATAAGCAGGGCGAAACTGAGACTGAGAATGCCTCTGGATGGGAGAAGGGAGGAGGTGACAAAGCGCAGATTAATCCGACGAGAACTTAATGAAATGGGAATTTGGGAAGACAGAAAGGAAGAGGGATAAGTACATACAGTGGTCCTGCAAAAAATCAAAAAAAAAGGGAAGAAGTTCTGATAGAATGAGAGAACAAATACAATTCAATTGATTGATCGATTGAGACAGAGAAATAATAAGCGAGGGAGTGGGAAAAGAAAGGTGAATGAAAGTTAGAAAGTTAGTCAAGGTGTTAAACAGTTAGGAAACGAAATGGACTATAATGAATGTTAGAATAGATTGCATTTAAGAAGAACAATTTTAGGTAGAAAGAAAAGATCGAACCATTGACGACTTAATGCAATAAATAAATGATATTGTAATAAGAAATAACTAATTAATAAATGAGAAGGAAGAAAAGTTGGAATGTTAGAACAGGAAATCACCATATAAAATAACGTTTGTGTAGTAAAAGATTTTTAGTTAGAAAAAATAGATTTTGAGTTTACAATGAACCCGATGCAACTCAATGAAATAATAAAATATACAGTTGCAATCTAACGCGATCGTTTCTACACAGACAGAAGAAGATTAATAAGCCAGAAGGTTAATAACGTGGGAAAGAGAGCTAAAATTGTGAAGAACTGTTTCGTAACTCAATGCAATTGAGAGAAAGAAAGTTAGTTAGCAAGAGAGGCAACAATCTGATTCAATATTACGCAAGTCGCGCGACTTGCTGACATTACTCATTAGCATATGAGAATAACGGGTTTATCAGCAATATTGCATGTTTTTTGAGGCCGACCAAGGCAACTTCGTCTTAAACTGAATAACAATTACAAAGAATGTCAGAAAACCACATGAAATATCTTGAAATTTTGTGGATTGAGACTCACTTATTGCCAGGAACTTTGTGTATCACGAACATAAAGTAAAAAAAAAAAATTACTCTCTGGCCAATGAAACCGATTGACAGACTTTAAGTGGAACACGCGTCAAATTTGTGATCATGTGGGTCATTTGACATGCAGATTGAAAACTCAATTAAAAGCTAATTTGACAAATTCACTTTCAATAACTCCAAAAAGCTACGCGTAAACTATAAAATTGAATTGAAACTTTATGATTTCAGAAATCAGTAAACAAATTGCATTTCCATGCAATTAGCTATGCAAATTGATAGCGACAACAATGGGATATGGTATATGGGTTCTCGAACAACCCCAGATGAGTTCTGTCTCAGTTAATGTGTTGACACACGTCGCTTCACATTGGCTTCAGAATTTAAATAAAAATTGCAATAATTACCCGCATGCCCTGAAAGAAAGTCGATCGGAAAGATCTCTTAAGAAGAAAACATCATGTAATCCTTTAAGAAAACAAGGAACCCCGTGAGATTTCTATCTGATGAGAACCCCTCTTACGCTTCATTAGACAGTTCAATTCTCTTATCTCAGGGAATATCAATCTAGAAGAATCTAGTGAAGGCCAATTCACTAATTGTTCCACTTATGGATTGCTAATGCGTAAATTTCCGTCGGCAAGAGAGAGTTCGAGAGGTTAAGCGTATATTTTGAAGGGCTCTGCAATGATTTGAACCTAATCTAAAGACCCAAAAGAGACTCCACCCAGAAATGCTGATTCATAAAATAACCGCCACGGTAAGGTAGCCCATTAAATAAGGTCTCGGACAAAACTCCGCCCCACAAATACAAAAACTCGAGTAGCCCAAAATGAAGAAAAAAAGAAAGAAGAAACACACAAAAACCCAAGCTGTGTTGAGTCGTTCATTGGGTTCATTGGGCCAAAGCGAAAGAGAAAATGTTGTTGCGGCTTCTTTCTGCTACAAAATGTTGCCGGCGTTTGGGAAATTTAAGCCACGCCTTTTGGATTTATGTTGCCGTCGCGAACCCGGAAAACCAAGAAGGAAAAAAAAAACTATGCTGCGACTTGGTCGGATGTGCGAATGGGAAAGAAAATGCTCAGAGCAAAGCAGCGAGTAGTTCTTGCAACAATAGACCTGGAGCAACCCCTAAGTGGAAGTTGTGTAACAGTCGGTGCGACCGACCGACCGACAAAGCGACCGAAAAATACTTGAGACACCACAGCGCTCTAAGGCTGGCAGACAGCTCGAGATTGTGTGCGTGGGTCAGAGCCAAGTGACGACATTGTGGGTGGAGTCTTGAGCCCTGGAGTTGGCCAGTTAATTTCGAATATAGATGACTTACCACCTCTTACTTTCAGGCAAGAGAAACGATTTCATTGAACTTTTTGAGAAAAGAAAATTATAAAGAACTCCACAATTTTCCATTGTAGAAAATAAATCATAATAACGGTTATATTTATTTCGGAAGTTCATCCTATCCGATGAATAATATGATCCATAAGAAAATCTCTGACTAATTACAATTTAAATTTAAGATACGAATAGTCATCGTTTATTTTAATAATATTTTTTATTTGTATAAAGTTAATATCGATTATGTACTAATATAGGTTGATTCCTTATGGAATCCATGAATGAATGAGGTGGCATTTTTATGTACGCTGAGAAATACGATTCTTCGATTCTGATGCAATAAAAAGAAATCTGAATGAAATAATTACTCATTTAACCA
Source organism: Drosophila limbata (assembly GCA_963924055.1). NCBI lineage: Eukaryota > Metazoa > Arthropoda > Insecta > Diptera > Drosophilidae > Drosophila > Drosophila limbata. Next base: position 22,322,618 of record OZ001354.1, read on the forward strand.
GTCAATGTCCTAAATGTGGCATTTCAGCCAAAGTAATTAATATTTTACATATTTCGGGAATATTTCGAAATGTATCATGTTCGTTTAATAAAGCTATCATTTTCGACTCGTTCCGCTCAACGGGTAGAAAAATTCATGCGAATTATGAATACATAAAGATGATCTATAGCCTGAGACTGAGTGGACGAGCCCATTGTTGGTAAAAATTATATAGACTTAAATTATTCACGTATAACGCATTTATGACAGACATCCATTACTTAAAGCTTCTAGTCGGAAGCATTGGGAAAACACTTGTTAAACATTCATAAATATGCTGATAAAGAAATGGCTGAAAGGCTCGTCAAATAAAATAAAACTGAAACGTATTTTCAAACTGAGAACTTGATATATGTATATATAGACTTATAATTATTGTTTCTGAGGTCAGCACTTTGCCCACTTGCCCATATTTCAAGCTGACTTTCTGCTCTCCTTCTTCCTACAGTTGACGCTGGCAGCATTTGTCATGCAACGAAGATTTAATACAATTAATATGCTAACTGTACTTCTCGCCATGTACGGTTACAACAAAGGCGCGACTGCGACGCCTTACAACACACACACAAACACACACCCCCACACACATACGCACACTTGGCAACAGGCGCAAGGTGGCAGCCACTGGGCGCTCTTGCCGCCTGGCAACAACAATACATTTTTTTGGTGGCTTTTCAGCAGCCACACAAAAAAAATACGAATGAGGCGATGTCAACAAAAATACCAAAACAAAAAAGTGTAGCAGGCGAGCGCCAACGACGAGAGCACCAGCAATTGAGGCCTACGAGCACAGGGAGAGCGGGACAGAATACAGACAGCGCACGCTGAGAGTCATCAGCAGCAAGAGCACGCGGCAGAGAGAGCACGAGCAACTTGTGCGAGAGCAGCGGACGTATAAAAGCGAGCACGTTTCGCTCACCCGCAGACAGTTCGAAGTGAGCCAGCGAAGCGTGCGGACGTGCGCAGCGAACAAAGCAAAGCAAAGCAGAGCAGAGCAGACAGCAGCAGCAACAACAACAGCGAAGGAGAACAAAGTGAACGAACCTGACGCATTTTTGACGTGTGCGTAAACGGCGACAGCGACAGCAGCAACAGTAATAACAGCAACAACAAAGAATTTGTGTAGTTAATTTATTCATTGTGTGCGTCGTGAGAATCTGCAAAGAGAAAGTCTTGAGTCATCTGCAGAAGAAAGACAGAAATTATTAATTACAAACAATTGTGCAATTGGAAACAAAGGAACAAGTTTCCTTTGATAGCATCAAACACAACAACAACAACTACAAATTCATCACATCGATCTACAATGGCCGTGGCCTTCTATATTCCCGATCAGGCGACACTGCTGCGCAAGGCGCGAGAGCAGGAGCAGCAATTGTTGCGCCTACGCCACTGGCAGATGGCTACAGTGATGCTCAACACTATTCGACAGCTGATGGACTCCACGGCCAGTCAGTGCTTGCAGCGAGCTGGACGCAAGTGCGGCAAGTGGCGCAAACCATCGCAGTAAAAAACGCAGACTTGAGTAAAACACAGCAACAATAACAACAACTACTACTAATATGGCAACAGCAACTACAACTCTTACTACAGTCAACAGTCAGTACAAAAGAACCAACATCAAGAAGAACAAGTTGCCGTCGGCTCTCGGCCTTTACAATGACACTTCACCGACGGAACAAGAACTGAATTTCCTTTCATTTTCCATAAGTCATTTTAAAAAAGCAAACTATAAAATTATTGCAGCCCCTCTTAAGTTTACTCATCAAAGCGATTGTGATAATGGTTTTGTTTCTACACAGCAACAACAACAACAACAACATCGATAACTACAAGAACATATAGCTTGAAATTGATTTAACAAATAGTTTTCGATTTAGCAATATTTGATTTAAAAATATTTTTAATCTCACTATCGAAAAACTTTATATATTAGTTTGTAAGTTTTTGTAAGCGTCCTGCTTAGTTATTAAGCGATAAACATTTTGTAAAAGCTGTCGAAGAGATTATACAGAATCCAGAAAGATATTTATAAGGTTTGCTAAAAATTGCATCAATTTTTTGTCAAACAAAAATTTAAAAATAATAAAAAGCAAAACGAAAATATAAATAAAAAATCGCATTTCTTTTCGTACTTTTTCCAGATCATTTTTAGAGTCATAAAATGTATTTATCAATATCGGAAATAAATTCATCATTGAAAATCGGAAGATAAATAAATCAAATAGATATATGTATATGCATTTTTATATATCTAGGCATTGTTCAACTGACACAATACATTTTAATCTTGCGAAACAAAGAAAATTACTTGATGCATGACAATTTGCCAAGTGCCGACGGATTTCAATCACATCGAAATTACGCCGACTCAGACAACAGCCGACGGCTCAAGAGCGCAAAGATTTTTTTCTAAAGAATCTAGATTTTTTTTTCAAGAAATAAAATATTTTATAGGCATTTATGTCTTATATCTTGACACTAATAATTATATTAGATCAGATATTTAGCGGGTTATTTTAATATATACTTACTATTTAAATATAAAATTATATTCGGTTGGTAACATTTAATAAGCCGTGTAAAAAACAATATCCAAGCATTTTCATAAATGTTTATCTTTATTATCGAACTAATTGAAATTAAGAATCTCCAGCTATTTATTTACATCATGTGTGTAAGTAATATTTTGTTAAAATGGCAGAATACACTTGATTACAAGTTTAACTACAGTTTTGTCCTATTTTATGATTGATAGAAAAACTAGAAGCTTATATATTATGTTATGTTATAGATTACCCAAACATTGGTGTGTGAGAAATAGTTTTCAACATATTTTTCCAATATATCTGATTGCCTTATAAAAATAAATGGTACCAAAGAAGCCTTTGATACTATTTTGAAATCTTGAAAAACCTTCACTTAAGGCTTTGAAATTTTTATCAAATTGAACAGAGATATCTTTAAATATAAACTTGTTGTTAAAACTCTCTATGGAGAAGTAATCTATACCAAAAAGAACAGCGACATACTTGTCAAATTAACCAAAAGTAGCTTCAAAGCGTCAAACTGAAAGTAGCAAATTCAATTATGCAAAAATCTAGAAACATTTTGAGATTCACAGTTGGCTGCTGTTGCTATTGCAGCCCCCAGTTGATAATGTCAAAAAATGAGGTGCTAACAAAACAATTTGCATTTTTAAGTTAATTTTTGCAAAGTGCAGCGAGACAGAGAGAGAAACCTTATGGAAAATCAACGCTGGCAATTCCAAGGGGGCTCATCATAAGCGCCATTTGCTCTCAGCGCCCGAGTTTCCCTCTCTTCCCCCGCCGAGGTCGTGGAATCAGCCGCCGTCGTTTAATTAAACTTTTGCACTTATGCAGCTGCAATCAGACGCACTGCATCCTGCTGCATGTACTCGTATCCTGTGCAGGACTGCGTCCTGTGTGTTCAATTCATTTTGATTGGCAAACATTTTTGTCGAAAAAGTTAATAAAAAGTTTCTGCGCTCGGGAAAAAATCAAAAATTTCACTTTACCAAACAAAACTAATTAACGTTCAACAGATAAAAGTTGGCTAAATGCACCAGAGCGGTTAGTGGGAGCACCCGGGGGTCGGCGGGGGCGTGGCATATGAAAAATAATTGAGACAAGTTTATGATTATGTTTTCTCTACGCTCGACAACTTGTTGGGCCACACGCAATAAAAAAACTTTTGTCCCGCGTCGAGCGATTTGTAAGTTAAAAGCTGTAAAAATCACAGACAGAAAACAGTTAATACTCCTGCCAAAACACTGCGAACAGAGCCAAAGAACTTGTTGCCAAACTTTTTGAGCTGTTAATTAGTTCGCAAAGCGTTTCTAATGTGGCTCCCAAGTTAAGTGAACTCGCATCAAAATAAACTCCGCGTTTGGTTTATTGATATAAATTTCCAAGAAATGGTCGACAAAGCTGCCGACAGAACCTTTAAATTTTTATCTTTTTCGATTCTTCGCATAGTTCCCTGTCGTTTCGACCGATTTCGTGTCTTGGCCTAAACGAATTATTCGATTAAATAGCTAGAATTGGCGCAGCCAAGGGAGAACCTGAACATTCATGCAAAATGAAGCAAAAAATTCGTGAAGACCCAAAAACGACCCAAAACGAACAACAAAACAGAAATCCCAAAAGAGCAGATTCTGCACAAAGAATATGAAAAATTGAACATAGTCGACTACAAGATACTCTACAAGTGATGTTAGAAAAAATTTTAATTTATAAAAAGACATTTATTCAGGTCATCGACTTTAATAATTATTTTAACCCAGTTTGGGGGACATTATTGTTAAGCAGAAAAATTTATCTGAGAGGTTTATGATCCTTATGGCCATGAAAACGAGTTAAGAAGTCGTTTTTAACACATTTACTTTACATTTGTAGAGTACCTAAATTCGACCATTGCCATTTTATTGTCCTGCCTTGCCCTTTTTTCTGGCATTTGCGAAGAATTAAATTAAATCAAATCAGTCAACAACTAATGGAAAGATAATGACATTAGCTGAGCTGTTCAGCGACGCAGAAATGTTTTTACACGAATTATGAGTTGTGTCCTAAGTGAAGGATCAGCAGGGACACGACTGAATGTTTGGGTGTTGACTTAGTCAGTTGGAAAAAATGCTCCCTTTTTCCACAGTCTTTGCTGTGAGTATTATGACAGTTGTGCAAAGAATAATTTAAGAGCAAATCTGATTAGTTAAGTTAATATTTAAGTTAAAGAAATTGTTCGGCTTTATACGGTTACTACGCATATCTCTTGTGAGCATAAGAGAACATTTCACGCAATAAAAACATTAGCATACTTGACTTATTTTGACTTATTAAAATTGATGAAGATTTGCCATTTAAAATGTTGCTCTGAAACGCCCGAAAGTAATCAAAAAACCCTCAAAAAAATCGACTAACAAGCATCATTTATAAGCCGCGACAAGCAGTTTCTAAGCGAAACATTTAAAAATGCTTTTTGATTGATGATCTGACAGGCTAGTCAAAAAGTCTGGCCAAAAAAAAAACTAGAAAGGACACGCACACTTCGGCGACAATGGCAAACCGAAATCGAGTCAGGAAAACGGAAATGGAAAAAATGGGAAGAAAAATACATTAATTATTGAAATGTCATTAAAAGCATAACGAAGAAGCGAAGCTGACAACTCGCAGATTCGCATGAATATTTAACAGCAATAACAACAAATAGGCAAGTCAGAAGAGCCCATTCGAATTATGACAAGAGGAATACGATGCGTGACCGCATACATATAAGTATGCCAGGAGATTGATAGACCCAAGCCAAAATGACGCATTACCAAGGGAAGGACGGAAGCGGCAAGAGGGGCACAGTTACTTTGAGGTGCGCAAATCACGCAAGTGAGCCCAGCAAGATGTTGATGGAACCCATCACTCCATCAGACCATCCGTTCAGATCCAGTCCAAGTGGGTTGCTCAGTTCGCCCCATTCTTGATTAAGAGCGTATTAATTGCGGGGTGGAAAACGAGAAAAACCCCTGAAAAATCGGAAGCACTATGCCATTCATCATCTGTTCTGGCAGCGTTAAATGAGCACACGCAGCCAAGTTGAGCATTTAATTATCATGATACTACCACGTCGTATCATATCACAGATAATAGTCCTTAAAGGCATTAAAGTCATTAAGTGTCAAGTTCTCAACTGGACAAATCGCATACAGCAAAGTGAATTATGGCAAACTTGCAAATATTTATGCGTTAATTTCACAATAGAAACAAAGACTTCCACACCCCCAAGAGGGAAATGAAAACAAATAAGAAGAATTAGAATTAGAAAAATTGCAATGGGGAGTGTACGACTTCGAGATACCCTCTGGGATATACAAACATATGAGAAACTCTCTCTTGCTTAATAAGGAATGGAAACTAGTAGATCCATATGGAATCTTCAATATCGTTAAAAAATCAATGATCTATACTTTTTTAATACTATACTATTTTAATAGGGAATGTGTTAAGAAATTCTAAAGTTGCAAAATTATATGCTTCTTTTAAATTGGAATTTTCTTACTTAACTACTCATCAAACATAAGTTTGAGGAATTATGAACTTATTCAGGCAACTCTAAGGCGGACTAGTTTAACTTGACCGATAATACCGATTGAGGCTATGATTCTATTGGGTAACTATTCTGAAGCAGTTTTTTTTAATTTCAAAATAAATAATTCTGGTTTCTTAAAGGACATTCTATTCTAACTATTCTTTGAAACCTTTTAATATTATATTTTAAATTGATCTGATTTTTTGCTTACACTTTTTTAGTACCCCTAATGTATCAATATTTACTTAAAATTTAACTTCCAATTTGCATTTAAATTTTATATTTATTAATTTTTAATTTAAAATTATACTTTTGTTTAAATGCTTTGTAGTTTTTCTCTTTGTGGACTGCTATTTGTAAATACAGTCGCACTTCCCTAGCTCGAATCACCATTATCCAAAGAAAAGGTTCGGGTTATGGAGATATTCAACTTATAGAGTTATTTTTCTTAAGCTTATTAATTTTACTGCAACTCATTTAGCTCGAGAGTTAGAGAGAAATTCGAGTTATAGAAGTTCGAGTTATGGAAGTTTAACTGTACATAAATTTAAATACCCAGCCTTAGCTATAATACAGGGTATCGCTGTGTAAATGAGCAATCGCCGCCTGCCGACCATTATGAGGTGTCCCATAAAAGAGATTCAAATTTGCACGAGCCGACGTCAAACATGATCCGCAACTGTCGGAAGGACAACCCGTGGAGCATCGCAGGATTTGCAAATTTTCGCACCGCTCGCACGAAATAAAACGACGTCGGCTGAAACTATAAAATAAACAAACTTCCGGGTTGCAGCGAGAGAACGAGAGAACGTGGCCCAATGACATTAGGAGTTTGGCATTTGCTGCCTTGGCATCGACTGATGAGCTGTTGATTTTTGATGTGTTTGACATACGCTCGGTCGCATTGATTGCACCATAAATAATGAATTTATGCTGACAGCCAGTCATCATCAGGGCAAGGACTCTCGCCCCAAATGGTGGTGAGATCGTAGCAGGACCTCGGGTAGTTGCCCGACTCCCGACTCCTCTCTGTGCATCCTTTTTGCGCTGTTGTATGCCAGCTAATAAAATATGTTTTTATTGCAACCAAAGTCATGCACACAACACAACACACACTCACACACACACACACACAGACACACGTAACGTGTATAAAAATTAATGAGCCACGGAGGCGCGCGCGTCCCTTCCTGACAACGATGACAATGACAATGATCCTGTCTGACTGCGCCAAATGCGAAAAACGACGTTTGCAAATTTCACTTTTGAATACAATAATAATGCAAAAAGGTGCATTAAACATAATGTTAATAATATGCATAAATATGTCAGCTAATAAAACGATACAGTAGAAATGGCATTCAGGTAATGCTCTCAGCATTGTGGTTTGACAGGACCTTTATGACGCTGTGTTTCTCAAGGATTTCTTTGGATTTTCCTAGCGTTGATCATCATAAATGTTTATGCTAAGCAAGCGTTAAGAATTGCGGTTTATGTAGGTGCTAATTGGATGCCATTGTTGGGTTTAAGTTTCAAGATGCTGGGAAAGTTATTTCACTTTGATTAGAAATTATTTGTCCTTTCTTTCTATATTATGTGGGTTCAATAAAGGATTTTCAATTATGATGCTAAGAATTTCAACCAAGTATTTTTAATCAATAATTCCAAAATATTTATTGAAACTTCTAACTCAGTTTTATTAACTACGAGCGAACTTTTCGGACCAACTATGTAAATATACAATTATTTCAAATTTCTGAAAATTAAGAGCATATAGAAATGACTTCAACTTCATGAGACTTTCTTTCAAAGCTTCTTACAAAATATTTAACTTGATATATTCATTCTTGCAACAATGTTTCCGTCCAGCTGTCGTCAGAAATATAAACATTCAACAACTATTTTTCCCCCCTCAAAAAACAGACTTTTATGATATGAAAGCAGAGATTTTATTTTATAGATTTATATCCACAATTCGACGTCTTTTTATTGAAATAGGAAACTTTGTGCATATTGCATGCATCAAATGGCACAACAACAACAAGAAAAGAAAGCACAAGGATAACAAACTTCTTCACTTGCAACATTTTTTTGCTGTTGGCCATTTTTATGACAAAGAATGAAATGAGACGAAATTATTGACGGAAAAAAACGGAAATCGCTGGCAATAGTCAAAGGAAATAAAAGCGAAATTACTTTTGATAACGCTGCAGCAACAACACTAACAGGAAGGACTAGAAGGACTACTACTAAAACTACACACACTCGTAAAAAAGCAAAGCGAAGGAAACAGCAGGAAGTTAACTACAAGAGGGCGTTGATTTGTCACAAGTAGAATTATGAGAGTCCAGGATGTGCCCAATGAAGCAGCTGCCAAGAGACAACAACACCAACAACAACGGCAACAACAGCAACTATGGCAACAACAAGGGTAACAACAAACACTTCAATTACCGGAAAACGTGTCTGATAATACCTCGCAAGATTTTCCAGCCCCGCAAAAAAGAAAGCAGAAAAGCAGCAAAAGTAAATAAAAAGTAATTTTATTATTTTGATTTTTACTGCCAGCATTTTTTTCTAGCTTTTTTAACTGCTTTATTTTTGCTAGATGCGTGTGTACCCTGTAAGCAAAGGGAAGTGAGGGTATGTACTAATAAATTTTTTTAAGAAATCGACATATCCATGACATAATTTAAATTTATCATGTCTCAATTAAATTTCAATTATTTAAATTATGAATTTTTTCACCTAAATACTATTTTTTTAATTATGCAGTACAAGTATACGCATTAATATTGATTGCAGGATATAATTTCATGGCTTCTATTCTTTTTTTCCTAACAAATATTTAATTATTCTAATTTTCTATATAATTCATCTAGCAACTGTGCAACTTACTAAATAGTTTCTTACACTTTTCTTTTTAGTAGTTTGTATTTCTCTCTGATGTTTGCAAATTTCCGTATATTGCAGCGTATCAGCTTGTCGCTTATACCCCACTTTTACAGTGTATTTATTCTTATTAACGACGGCATTCAGTATTCCTTTTATGGTTTATGCTTCGGCAGCATTAATATTAATAACCAGTTCAAACATTGTTGTTGGCGCCAAGAGGAAATCGCAACGGTAAAGTGTTGACATGTTGCCACAAGGATCTACATAAGTCCTGTTCACAGCGGGCGATATCCAGTACGGCAGTACCTATTGCTAGGTGTGTTTACGAATAGTTTTAATGGGTTATTACGAACGGGAACGAGCACTGTTGCCATTGCCATTGCCGGGTTTTCCCTCCGCTTTTCCCTTTGGCAAAGAAAGAAGAAAATGTCATAAATGTCATTTGGTCGTAAAAAGGCGAAATGCAATTTCTGTGCAACGCGTTCTCCTTGCCGCGCCCCCTAAGGAGCTGCACTTAAATTTATATTTTTTATGCGCGCTACCAAACCCAGAACCTAAAATAAAAAGTGTCCTTGTTGTGACTCCTCGTCGAGGGCTGCGTGTGAAATTATGATAAATGTGCATAAAATCGCATCGCATCGCATCGAGGAACCGCACGGCATTTACTGGCTTCTGGTTTGTGTCTCTGTCTTGCACTTTGGCTGCAGTTGCATTTCGTCATTGTTTTGCGGTCGTAAAAAGTGTCCTGCGCGTCAAGGAAAATAAGGAAAATTGCAAGGCGGCACGCACAGGACAATGCAACACCACAGAGACAGGAAAACAGCGAGAGAGACAGCTACCGAATGGCCTTTTTGATTGCATTTTCTTTTAATTAAATTAGCTTTTTTATGCGCTGCTCTGCTTTTTGTTTGCGCTCATCAAAAAATGAGAAAACAGACGAAAATTTTGTTGGAAATGTGAACATGCTACTTAGGAGTGTCCTGCAATTTATCAGCAAACAGGCAAACCGAGAAATGCAATAAATTAGGTAATTTAGATTTATTAGAAGTGTGAATGATAAAAAAAACCTGAGAAAATTCGTAGCTAACTTTCATGAGGCGAATAGTTAATACCCTGCAAATTATGAATATGATGTTTTTGTATTTTTGATTATATATTTAAACTAAAGAATTCTATTCAATAAATGTTCACAAATTTTTGACCGTCTATACTTGATAAATGTATCTTAAAGATAACCCTGTTGAATTGCGTTTTCAATCGTCGTAGAAGTCGCCACATAAACTAATTACAAGTCCTAGGACTCCAGATAAACACTTGAGCCTGTTCCTTGGTCCCTCTTCCCGCCTGGTTGCCTGCTTACAAGTATTTTCCATTTCCGCCCAAAAGGTAAACGTGTTATGGACCAAGACCAAGACGTAGTAGAAGCCGGAGCAATTCCTATCACAGACTGACCAGAGCAGTTGCGGAAATTGCAAAATTTCTGCACCGTAATAAGATGAAATTAAGTTTGCACACAAAGCAAATAACAAGACACAACCGGACAAACATCAACGAACTTGGTGGAGGAGTGGGATGAAGGGAAGGGTAGGGGAAAGGGAGGTGGTTCAAGATAAGTGTAAGGCGGCGGAGGCGGTTCAGCCACGCAGCAAATGAACCACTAATTGCGTGCCGAAATGCAATTTAGTGAACTTTGCCCCAAACCCAAAATAAACACAGCACAGATACAGATACATAAGCAAACAAGCCATGTGAGTGTGTGTGTGTTGGGCTGACCAAATGACCAAAGCCTGCTGCTTGCAACAATTAAATTGAAAATTAAGCAAAAGTCTTGAGATGTGCAAACAGACGTGGCTGCCACACAATTTACATTGATAATGCCCCAAGTTCAACATTTGCCAATATCAGGACAAGGAACGAAGACTGCCGAGAGGGGGGATCTGTTTAATTATGCATTGGTTAAAGGCTTTAATCCTTCTCGATTTTTATGCCTAGATTTGCTGCTCCCTTTGGAGTGTTGACATTGATAAATTACTTGGCATTTGTTTTTAGCGTGATTTATCGCGCCCTTCTCCCTCTCGCTCTACTTGGCCCTCGTGTCCTGTGACACATTGACACGTGTCCTTCCTTTTTGTCTGATTTTTAATTAAATGCAAACAAAAATGACCATTTGATAAGCCTTGGACCGTTGCAGGGATGTGCTTCTGGATGAGTCAACTCGAGTGGCGTCTGCTCGTCCTGCTCAACCATTTTCCAGGCTTTTTAACTCATATTTAAAACGCACTCTCATTTCGGTACCGGTCAACAACTGCAACCAACTGCCATGGCATTAATTTTTATAGACTTGACTGCATTCATGAAAATTCATTGCCTTTGACCCCCTACTCCTTTGCTCCCTTTGCTCGCCTCTCAGTTGCAATCGAATCCCCAACAATCCCCATTGTGGTCCTTCATAGGCCGTTGCACTCTCGTGGCACAACAATTTTCAACTTAATGATGTTTCCAAATGCATTGGCAAATATGTTTTCACATATTTCGCACACAGCTTCAACGAAAAATCAAGAATAATTTGCACTCAATTCCAAACAACGAATTCTGTTTGCCCTTTCTAAAGCGAGAATTTTCTTATGGATAATTTAATAATGTTAAAAAGACTGACTAAATGATTGTATAAGAAATTCAACAATAATTGTTTAATAAGTTTAAGAAAAGAATTTAGATTATTTAAAAAAAAAATCTTAAACACAACATCCTATTTTTATGAATTTCTAGTATCATTTTATAAAACTTCAATTTAAATCTATTGAGAAATATTTAAATATTATCAAATTTTTTTTTTTTTTTTTGTAAAACTCAAAATAGACTTAAACATTCTTATTAGCTGGACTTATATTTTTTTAACATATTTGATTTCTAGACAAAGTCGATATACCTTTGGTAGTGTATAAATATTGACTGGCTGTTGCGGACACCCTTCAAAAGCTGCTTTTCCGTTCAACCATTTGCAATATGTTTATGTGTAATTTTCAAATAAAGGTTTAAATGTTTTTGGCAAACAATTGCAGCGAGCTTCCACCTCACCCAGATCACATAGAGTGGCATCCTCTGGGTGGTTCCAACACATTTCCAAAGTAATCGCATATTTTGTTTATGGCTTTTTGCCATATTTGCAAATGTGTTACATTGCGGTTATTTGTGCGTTCGATTTTGGTCATTGATATTGGCGGTTCAGTTAGGCTCGTTTCGGTTCGATTCGGTGTGGTTTGGTTTGGATTTTGGTTTGGTTTGGTTTTGTTTCTGGTTTTGGTTGGGAACTGTCGGGTTTACTAGGTGTGCTTGTAATCAACATGGTTGCGGTTGGGTCTTTGCTTTTTGTTTGATTATTATTTTCGGAATATAAACATATGTGAAGGGGAACAAGTTGTAAAATGGAATTTGTCAGTTGGCCATTAACGCTGATTAAATTCGAATTTAATTATTATTTCGGAATGGCGAATATAATATTGATAGTAGGTAAATACATTCTTGTTTTGCGATAATTTCAGGTATATCAGTTATAAGAATCAGGCTTTTTGGAACGAGTTCCCATGCCCAAAATAAGCTCAGCTAAATTACGTGCCAATCAACCACTTGGAAAATGCCAATGGGCAGGACGAGGCGTCTGATAAGACAAAGCCGGCGACACGTCAAACCAGAAACCAGAAACACGAAGGACAAACGCAGAACAAACTTATTTGTTTAGCAGAGGGAGAGAGGGAGACAGTGAGACGACACACGGCTGAGACAGCAGAAGGAGTAAGACAATCCTTGTACAGTAAACACACACTGATAGATACTCGCATACAAATTGTATCCTGGCAGAGGCTGACTGTTTGCTAATTAGCACATATTCCTCGCAGGCAAGAAAAACAAGGCAGGCGACAGTGTCAACAATTCACGTGCAAGGACATCTCCTTCCTGTGTCTCTGTCTCCGTCTTGTCTCCGTCTCGGCGGATTAAATTGTTCAATTTTAAATATGCTCTGTCACTTCATTTGTAAGGCAACTTTCTTTCTCTCGGATGTCGAGAAAACTTTTCCCAAGTGAAACCGAGAGAGAGATAGGAAGAGAAAAATCATTAACACGCCGCAAGCCAAGCCAAACGAAAGGATAACAGATTTTTCTGCTAATTTGAGACGTAGTCCTTTGTGCGTGACGACCAGACAAGCAGTGGCAGGAGCAGGAATGTGGAGAAGCAGTTGGAGTTGGAGAATCCGAGTGCTACACCGGAGACACTATCTCCGACTTAAGATCAACTTCTTGCCGTGGTCTCCCTGTCGTCCTCCTTCTCCTTCGTCGTTTTGCTTGAGTGACGAAGCACTGAGATAAGCTTTTAGCCAGAAAGGATATGAGAAAGGAGGGAGGAGTGTGGTGTCTCTGCCAGTTCTCAAAGTTTCTCAATAAATTGCGTTTCTCGGTTGCACGTTGACAGTTTTGCTTAACGCTTCATAATCAGAAAACAAATAAGTTGCCATCTAATTGTGTGTCGTATGCTCGCAGTTCTCTCTCTCTCTCTCTTTCTCAGTTCTACAATTAAAAGCCCAAGGACTAAAAGTTGTCTCAATCCTTGGCACAGCTGGCAGTTCCGTTTGGCTGGCGATAACTTTTAAATATCTAGTGCAAATACGGATGAGTAGTCCTTAAGGAGGACGTTGGTCCTGTTCTTTTAACGCTTCGTCGATTGCTCACAAGACACAATTAATTGTTGAGTAATTGAAATTTTATTTATATTAGTGTCCTTTTGCGCGGATTTCCTTTCACGCTCCAGCCACAACAACACTGCAGGCGACTGTTGTCCTTTCTTTCTTTCCTCCCTCTCCCCTTTCCTGGTGGACTCAAGTGTGTAATTCTCGATTCTGGCTTGTAATCCAGAATTCGGTTTAAGCTTCACTGCATCAATGCCACGGGGCTGATTTTTTATTCAAATTTGTTTTGGCTTTTTCCCCTCAAAACAGACATTGCTGGCTGAAAATCAATTATACGCCTTGTTGATGATTTCATTTTGAAATTTCTACAGTAAGATGAGAACTTTGTTGCCAATACCTCAGAGATATGTTTAAGAAGTGAGGCTATTTAACAGAAGTTCTAATATTTTCTAATTTTACTAAAATTTTATTTTTATTTATAAGCCATTTAATTTGTGTAAAATTGTTCCTAATATATTTCTCGATTATTAAGTCTTCTAAATTGTTAATCTACTATAGTAACTTTTTGTACTTATAATATCGATTTTTTGATAGATTTTATTTTTAAAGATAAAGCCAGTAGAATCAGGAACCAAAATCCATATCATCCCTCTTATATTATTTACATTATTATTAGACGAGATTTCAGCAACTTCTGCCACGAGTCACCTGCCATCATATCTCCACATACAATGCTTGGAAATGGCCCCCATTTCAAGTCTCTGTTAATGCTTTTTAATTTAATTTTGCATGCCCAACCGCACAGTGCGAATAAAAAGCCAGTCCAACAATGTTGGAGCACATTCAAAAGAGATGCCACATGTGCAGGGGGAGTTGCCAGATTGGGTTGGGGCTGCAACCAAAGTGGCACTACAGTCAATAAGAATGCAATGTGGATGTCTGCCAGCCACATAACAAGCTTGGACACGGACACGAGCTCGGACACATCGCAATGGACAAGGTCTCTGAACGGCTATCAGCAACACACACACACATACTCACACACAACAGCAACAACAACATAATTGCCGGTCATTTGCAGGAAAATGTACAACCCGAGTGAAGATCCCATGCCAAGTACGCAGTTTACCCGTTTGTCATATGCAAATCAAACAAAAATGCTTTGTCTGAGTTTGAAGGGAGGATTGGCAACATGTCGTTGGCAACATTGTTGCAGCAACATGTGAGAGAAGAGAAGCTGCCTTTTGTTTTTACTGCTAAACGCAGTTTTTTATGCGCTTGTAGCAACATCAAATTTAAAGTTGAGATGAAGTAAGTGAGAGAGAGAAAAAGGAGGTGGAGTGAGATAGAGAGTCGGAAAAGCATTTTGATGGTCAGGATAAACTAACTGCCCGGGCACTTGAAGGGACTCGAGAGCCGTTAGCTTTTATTGGCTGACCACGGTACCACAGACAATTACGTTTACTGAGGTCAGAGATGCAGCAACAACAACAGCAACAACATTAACAACAGAGGTCAACTAAATGCCGTTAGTTATGCGAGCGTGTTACATGTCGTATGCGTAATGTTTGTAGCAATCTCGAGTCTGACCGTTTAATTTGAAAAGTTCTTATCAAAATAAATGCAACAATGGCACGAGCACGTTTCCCCCTTCCCCTCTCTCTCCACTCTCCACTCTTCCTTCTGTCCAGCTCCAGTTGGACTCTGTTTAATGTTGGGCCATAAAAACTGCCGCCTGTGCAAAATCTCATTAGAATAATGCACACAAAGTGTGCAGAAACAACAACACAGAAGAAAGACAGAATTAAAGAGACAGAGAGAGTGAGAGACAATTGTTGATTAAATTCATTTGAGTCATTTGCATATGAAATTGTCTCCGTCTGTCGGCTGTTGCCTCGTTTTATTATGAAACCGCATTGAAAAGTCATTTCAGATGCGTCCTGGAGCACATTTTGGCCACAAGCGTAATGAAGTTGCCAAAGTCTTAAGTCGCAAAACAATGGCAAGCCGAGAGCTCTTCTTGACAATGGCAATGACTTAGGTGTTTTGGCCAGGCTTTCTGGCTGTGGCCAACAGCAGGAGCACAGGATTTGGAAATGCACTTAGCTGGAAGAAGGACGAGACTGTTGTTGTTTTGTTTTCCTTTTTGGGGGCTGCTTGTTGTGATAATTTAATTGAAATGGCTACGAAAATGGCAATGCAACAAGCTTCATTTCGATTCTGATTCCGATTCTGATTTGCAAAGTGAATGGCTGCGAGGCGTGCTACATGAGTTCATGGACAGTCCTTTGTGTTGCCAAAAGTTTCGACACACTTGGCCATTGATTGCATTAGGCCAACAATGGCTCCGAGTTTTGGTCCTTACACATGTGGCTCCGAGTTTGAGCTGCCAACTTGGCCAAAAGTTTTGGCAGTTAAGCCAAAGACGACGAAACGCGATGTTCGTCTTACAGCTTTTACCAATTTTAATTGACTTTGGGCAACAGACCGCAGCAACTGGCGAAAACTTTTTGAGGGCCAGGAAATGCCTCGTTTGACTTTTATTGAATTAAAATGAGGAGCTTTTCTTCTACTCTACACTAATTGCTGCTGTAAGTGAGGAAGGACGTGATTATCCTGGCAAGAAAAACTCACTCGGCGCATTATGTTTGCTCAGGTTGCGTCGTCACACATCCTGCCGCAGGACTATAACAGCAAACTTTACCACGTTACGTACTCTAGTTTTTCCAAACAGTTTTCTTTCTCCATTTTTTACATGTGCGCATTTTTGATGAACTTCTAGTGGGGAGTCCTGGCTGCGTCCTGGCTGAGTCCTGTGCTTCCTTGGCAGCGCATCCATTTGCATATCGTTTACGTTTTAATGTGATTATGGCGTGTGCATATTCAATGCCTTATCCTTTTGAGTTCTTTTCTTGGCTTTGAACTTTTCATAAGTACATTTTTAGGTTTTTCCTTGGCTGAATTTTCCTTGACTGCTGAAAGTAGTTTGTGGTTTTCTTTTGCCACGTAAACATTAGCAATAATGAATATTTAAATGGTAGTTAATGGCTTTCACTTTGGCATTTACTTATGGCTGCAATTGACCCGCATTCAAGACTCCAAGCAGGAGTCACACCTCGAACTCCAACTCCAATTCAACAAAGTTTTATTGCAAACAATTTACAATAAAATGTATTTACGACAACTGCTTAAACCATCTACTTGCTGAGTGTCCTGTTTAATGCACCTTTTATTGATCAAAAAACAGGAGTTCAATAGACGACAAGACATTTCTCCCCCTCCCAAATTGACCAATGTCCATGCTTTTTTATTTCTATTTCTTCCTTCTTCTTTCGGTTTTATTGTCAACTATTGACTGGCGACAGAGATGGTTGCTGTGACAGGACTATATGTCAGCGACATAATTCACAATTCGCTAGTTTTACGAGTCGCTTCCGTTCATTTGGACATTGTGCCGTAAAAAGGCAGGCGAATAAAACCCGAGAGCGAATATGAGAATTGTATAGAGAATTGACGGAGAACAGTGGCGTCGACGCGCCCGCATCATCAAGTGACCATTGTCCAGCCAGTTCTTCTTTTTTACGGCTACGGCATCAAGGGTCATCCTTTTGTGCTTAATGGCCGGGGCAGTCAGTTGACCAGAGGGTCAATCCAAGGGAGCAGAGGGGAGGGCAGTTGTGGCAATTTCTCTCCTATTCGAGTGTTACGTCACTTCTGTTTTTTGCGACTATTCCAACGGTGCAAACATAAGTTATTTATGATCCATCATTGTGCAATATTTGGTAAATCTTACAGACTTTTTTACGGCTCTCCTTCTGCCTAAAGGCTCCACTCAGTGGAAGTTGTTGTTTAACTTGACGAGGGGGATAGGATAACATATGTGTACCTCAGCCTGACACTTGGAGATTTATTTCGCCTATCGCTGTGCAAATAAAGTTATAAAGCCTGATTTGATATCGTCTAGCAAAGAATTAAAGTGAAATTCGCAGTCTACAACTAAATAAATAGATTAAATTTAAGCTACTTTCTGACTGCAGTTTCATCTCACAATTTTTCACCCCTTTCTAGATTCATTCTCTATCTATATTGGCTTCAGTTTGTGGCATTCCATATATCATTTCACGTGCCACCGGTCATGTAATTTCATTAATGTGCTCCGTATTGAACTCCATACCAATTCATTCCATAAAAACATCAACTGTCTGTCAATGTTAGCAGCAAAATTAATGTTGCCAAGGAATAAAACACACAAAAGCCCGTACATAAAAATGCAACGCAAAAATAACATAAAAAGTCAACCAAAAAAGAGGCAATAAATTGTTGGTGCCCAAAACAAATGCTCAGAAATCGAGAAACACATCGAATCGGAGCAGCGGTCCGAACAGAATCCAATGAAGCAACCCCGTTCGATTAACATCATAATTTCAAGAGTGTCATTAATGCGCACATTACGCCAAAATAATGCAAAAATCATATAATTTATATATATTAAACGAGAATCGAGAAACGCAAAGGGTTGACCGATGCCCAAAATGAAGGGTCATTGGGCCCAAAAGAAATGACCACTAAACGGGACGGCGATAAAAGCGGTCGAAATCAAAGGGGAGAGCAAGGGGTTAAGAGGCGGGAGGTTGGCCTTTTGTGCGTTGAATTTGAGCATGTGGTCAGCGTTGAAAGAGCCACACTTAAGTGCCAGGATGCAGTGAAGAACGATGGAAAGAAACAGCGTGTCGAGAGTGGAGAGAGAGAATGGGGAAATAAAAGGCTGTCATGGCTAAATAAAGTTGTCTCAGACAACATGCATGATTGGCATAGTTAAGGGATTAACGATTTATAGCAAAGTTTAATAAATTAATTGAATAAATTGCCATGAAAACTAAAGTTAAATAAAGTTCTTAAATGAATTGAATAAATTCCATAATAATGCTTTGCATTAGATGCATAAATTAATTTAATAATTTCTAATAAATTCTGCACTCTATAAAAAACGCTAACGAACCGCGAAACTGTCAAAATATTTCCACACATGAAACAGGAATTCTCGTGTCGTCGGCACACGTTCCTCCTGTCAAAACTCAGCGAAGGACGACGCCAGGACATATGCAAAAAAGAAGAAAAAGTGGGGAAAGAGTAACAAGTTGCATAGCGAAACGGAAGGATACGCAGATAGCATAAAAAAGAGAGCACAAACGGAAACGTGGAAACGTATGCAAACTACACACACATGGTCTTAACCAGGGTTTGAAAATGCTACGCTACTCCGTAGTATTTCGATTTGCTCTCGCTACCGCTCTCGATTTGAACAGAGCCGTAGCAGAGCCATAGTCGATCAAAAAAAAAGGATTTGCTCTGCTCTGCTCGGAGTTTTGTCACGTCAAAAACTATAGCATAGCAATAGCAAAAAAATTGAATTATATGAGCTACGGCTACGGAGCGGGAGCTAAAAAAACTGAGAGCGAGATGAGAGCAGAGCAAATGAAATTTTTTTTTTTTACTACGGCTCTCGTGTGATTTTGTTTTTCCTACAATTCTGTTATCTCAATTTTATTCATGTGTAGTGTATTCAGTCACAATATTTAAATTAAATCAAAGTTTTTAATAAGTAAATCGGATTAACAACTTTTACTTTCAACACTAAACAATAAACAACACTTTTGGGCCATAATCGGCAGAGGCAATCCTTATCTCGCACCTTGCTTTCAGTGGTAATCCTGGTAAAACTGCATAAGACAACTCTGTTACATAACTGTCTTTATTTGTAATTAACGGTTAAAATAACGGTGCATTACAAAACAGCGAAGAAAAAAAACGATAACAGAATTGTAGGAAAAACAAAATCACACGAGAGCCGTAGTAAAAAAAAAAAATTTCATTTGCTCTGCTCTCATCTCGCTCTCAGTTTTTTTAGCTCCCGCTCCGTAGCCGTAGCTCATATAATTCAATTTTTTTGCTATTGCTATGCTATAGTTTTTGACGTGACAAAACTCCGAGCAGAGCAGAGCAAATCCTTTTTTTTTGATCGACTATGGCTCTGCTACGGCTCTGTTCAAAGCGAGAGCGGTAGCGAGAGCGTAGCAACATTTTTATAACTTTTGCTGCTACGGAGTAGTTTTTGCGAACCCTGGTCTTAACCCCTTGTTGCCGCTTGCATTTCCTTAGCTGAGTGTGTGTGAGTGTAAAAGTGGTGACATGATTTTGATTTAGTGGCACTTTTAAGCCAAAGGACTCGAGCTCGCACTCGTCCTGCCTATAAATTCAATTTGCGTATTTATTGATGCAGAAATGCGTCAACGGCACAAAACACACATGGAAATATGAAAAGGAGCTGCAGGACCTCAACCAGGACAACGACAACGACGACGACAACTTAATGCACTACCAATTATAACTCAATTTTCATAAATAAGACGCACGGCAAATATGCCAGTGCCATTTATTATGAAAAAACACGCACCAGACACGAGGACAGGGGCGGAGTGGGGGAGGGGGTTGGAAAAAGGGGCTTCAGGTTCGCTACGCCTTGACAACTTTATGCTTTGATTTTGCCAACAAAAAAAAAGGAAAATATAAAAAAAATGTATGAAATATGAAACAACCGCATGTGTGTAAACATTTGGTTGTGTGAAAGCAGCGAAAGGGAAACAACCAGGGGCAGACTCAACCCCCTCTAGCACTCAATTCCACAACCTCTCAACCCCTCAACCCTTAGCCTTTCGGCTGGTTAGGCTTGTACCCTTTTTTTGCTGCTAAAACATTGATTTTTATCACCAAAAATCAATTGCATTATTGTGTTTGACTTTTGGCAAAATACATTTAAATACATATATACGATTTTTCTCATTATTTAGCAGCCGTGGATAAATCAACTTTGGCAAGCGAAATGAATTACAAACCATAAATAAAAGAAAGCAGCAAGGGAGGGAGAGAGTCAGGAAGAGTTAACACAATGCTTATTAACCAATATGGATCTACCCTCAAATTATTGAAAGCAGCAAAAGAATTATAAAAAGAAGAAATTTTAAATGCTTTCTTTTCTGTTGAAATAAAATATTTAAAATTGCAAGTATGGTGCATAAAGCAATAAAACTTTAAAGATTTATGCGCTGAATAAGTCAAAATTCAGGTAATTGAATGAAAATGTACTGATTAAAATCCGATCATCTTCTTTAAATTTTTAAAATTTTTGCAGTATAGGAGGAATTCATTCACAGGTATGGAAAAAGCAACTTCCATTCTCGGAAAATTCACTCATTTCTTCCAATCTGCTAAGAGTTCAATAATGTCTGATTAGTGCCCATATTGTAGCCGCATATTTGTGCAGAATGAAAAGAAGCGGCAACTTTTAGTTGTCAGCGCTCTAAAATGCGACATAAATCATAGGACATGTTGAAAATGGCGTGACAGGATAGTCCTGGCAGGATGCGCCTGCTGCTCTTGCCCATCCCCTGCCTGCGTCCACCTCCTGTAACTCCACACATGAATCACTTTATGGCGCAGCGAGTGCAACAAACTGTGATTAATAGCAGCAGCCCCAGCTTCAAATTCAGCTTCAGCGCCAGATCCAAAAGGCAGATTCCTAGCTAAACCCAAAGACAGATCCAAAAGCTGACAAATTTTCATGAATTTTTTATTAAACATTGAAATCAATTCCGTTTTGTTGTCGTTGCTCCTTTTGGGTGGTTGTTGTTGTTGCTGTTGTTGTTGCATGTGTGGTAAAAATTTAAAATTTCGCTTGTGGCTTTCCTTTCTATTTTTTTGGCTTTTAGAGCTGCTGCACCACGTTTGACTTAACTTGTTGATTTATGGCTTCGTAGCTGTCAACGAACGCAGAGAGCCAACTGCCGTGTGTTGTCCTTTTGGAGGGGGGAGTAAAGAGGCAGGGGAAGGGGAAGAGTCCGCCCTTTTGGGGGCAGCAACAGCAGCAGCATTAGACATACTCATAGAGCAGAGGACATGCCTTGTATCATTGTGTAAAACGCTTGTTAACATTGCCCCACCGAAACTCATTTGTTGTGTTGTTGCTCAAATGTGCAAAGGGACAGAGGGGGAAGGGGAGAGGGGACAAAGCATGTGACAGTTCTCCATGCTGTGATTTTCAAAACGAGGAATTTAAATTAGTTGAAACGGTGGAAATGCGTAGCAGGAAATGCTTTTTGGCATAGTTTTCAACATAGAACCATAAATCACTTCACATTTCAGTTGGGTCAGACATGTACTTTGATAACTCATATGCAGGGTATGCACAGGGTATCCAATTTACTAATATACTAAAAATAAACTCTTTCTCCTTTCGAAATTGCTTTAAAGCATCAGCTGAGGCCGACTTGGAAAAGGGTTAACTGCTCCCAAGTTCACCCTTAACAAATTTTCAATATTTACAATTACTTAGAATTTTAAGTCGCCGCGTCACATCAAAATGACAATTATTTGTCAAGTCAAATAACACTAGTTTACAAAATCAAAACAAATTTTTGCTTTTCATGTCTGAGTGCACTTTTCTTATGGATTTTGGTCCACTAAACACGAAAATCGCATTTAAAAATTTTTTTATGGAAGCGTTTTCGAAATATTCATGTTTTTCCAAATTTTCGAAGTTGCTCTCACCTTTTAGAGTATACCACGAGATCTAATTTACCGATGTGGTAAAAAAAGCACTCAAATTAAAGGTAACTAATCTCTTTACCACTTTCTCTCATGAAGCTTTGAGATCGGCTTAGTAGTTCAGAAGCTAGAGACTTTTAAAAGTTCAAAAATCCGGGTTTTTTGTGATTTTTTGAGCTCGAGAGCTCACAAATTGCCCTAGAAAAAATAGATATCGCCAAGGTAAAATTAATTTTAAGAGTTAACCGTATAGCCAACACTGTTACGAAAAAAATATGCTATTGATTTTGTGAATCTATGGATAAATCGCGGAGTAATACGCTTTTCAGTGAAAGAATATAAATCATCTTTTTAACTATTTTCTAGTTTGGTTTGTATGGCAGCTATACGATGCAGTGGTCCGATTTAGTCCAAACTTGGTCAGGATGTGTAGGACCATAAAAGATGCTGATTGAGTCAGATTTGTTAAGATATCTCAAACAACAAAGAAGTTTTTTGCAAAAAACAGCTGCCATTGGAAATATTAATCGAAATAAAGATTTAGTGCAAAAATATTTGTTGTTTTTGGAGATATTGAAACCAAACTTGCAGAATCAGCATCTGGAATGGTCCCTTACATCCTCACCAAATTTGGACTAAATCGGACCACTGTATCAAAAAGCTGCCATAGGAACGATCAGTCGAAAACCAAGTCTTAGTATGAAAAACTTTTGGGTTGCTTGAGATATCTTAACAAATCTGACTCAATCAGCATCTTTTATGGTCCTACACATCCTGACCAAGTTTGGACTAAATCGGACCACTGCATCGTATAGCTGCCATACAAACCAAACTAGAAAATAGTTAAAAAGATGATTTATATTCTTTCACTGAAAAGCGTATTACTCCGCGATTTATCCATAGATTCACAAAATCAATAGCATATTTTTTTCGTAACAGTGTTGGCTATACGGTTAACTCTTAAAATTAATTTTACCTTGGCGATATCTATTTTTTCTAGGGCAATTTGTGAGCTCTCGAGCTCAAAAAATCACAAAAAACCCGGATTTTGGAACTTTTAAAAGTCTCTAGCTTCTGAACCACTAAGCCGATCTCAAAGCTATATGAGAGAAAGTTGTAAAGAAATTAGTTACTTTTAATTTGAGTGATTCTTTGACCGCATCGGTAAATTAGATCTCGTGGTATACTCTAAAAGGTGAGAGCAACTTCGAAAATTTGGAAAAACATGAATATTTCGAAAACGCTTCCATAAAAAAATTTTTAAATGCGATTTTCGTGTTTAGTGGGCCAAAATCCATAAGAAAAGTGCACTCAGACATGAAAAGCAAAATGGCTGTAAACTAGTGTAATCAAATTGTGCGCACATCACAGTTGTACCTAATCCTGTGGCTTTGCCATGTAAAGGATACGCTGATATAAAAAAGGATTGCACTCGTCAAAGTGACGAGACGCTGGCCAACTCCTGAGGGGGATGTCCTGTTGCCTATATCCTGCTGCCTGCAGGCGTGCGTCAGCCATAAATGTTTATGATTATGGCCACGCCGGCGGAAGATTTACTTAACACATGTGCTGCATTTTTGCATATGATACCAGCTAGAGATGGGCAACAGGATCAACGAAAGCTCTGGCACGAGGGAATCACGAGAACATGAAAACTAACCCCGACATGTTTTTGATCAAGGAACTCGTCTTAAGTATTTAAGTTTTAAATTTAACTTTTTTCTGATGAAAAAAATACAAAAATAAAATAAATACAGTAGAGATCCACGACCTTTAAGGAAGTATTTGTTTTTGACGAATTTTTGATTAGGTCTTAAAAACTAAGAATATTCGACACGCAAAATACAGTTGAACTTCCTTAACTCGAACTTCTGTAACTCGGATTTCTCTCTAACTCGAGCTAAGTGAGTGGCAGTAAAATTAATAAACTTAAGAAAAATAACTCTAAGTCGAATATCTCCATAACTAGAACTTTTTCTTTGGATAATGTTTTTAAAAAAAAAAAAAATATTACAATTATTCAAAAGTAATCATTAAAAATAAAAAAAAAATAATCTTTTTAAGTATTTCGGATTATTTTTGATTTTTTCTGATTATTTGTGATTATTTTTGATTTTTTCTGATTATTTATGACTATTTAGTCAAAATGAAATTATTTTAAATTTTTACAGTAGCCAAAATAATCAGAAAAAATAAAAAAAACCGAAATAATCAGAACGATTATTTTTGAATAATTGCAATAATTTTAGATTTTTTTATATTTTTAGTAATCGTAATCATTAAATAATCACAAAGCTTACAACAGTGAATTATATAATCACTACGATTATTTCCAAAAATAATCTAATTGATTAGTAATTCTAATCGAAATTTAACATTTATGGTTGTAATACTGTATTAAGTTACATTTATATTTAAAATGTCGATTTCTGATCTTGTTGGTTATGGTACCAACTAGTGTCCAACAATCCATTTAACGTCAACTTAGGCAATACTCTGCAATAAGAAAATACAATTTTATTTTCTGTTTTATTGTCCGTCTTGATTCGTGCCTCGTCACGCTCCCATCTCTAGCGCGACAACCCTCAAACTGCCAGGGCTTTTCTGAACTGCCAAACGCATAAAAACTTATGTTTATTTGACTTGGCTTTTTCCAGCCACACTCTGAGTCCTGAGCCTGAGCCTGTGCCTGGCGTTAATTGTAAATTTCGCGAATTGCGACTCACATATGAATGCGTATGTGGAGCTTCTCTTTAGCTGCAAGTGACGCGAGTAACATATTTGAAAATTTTCTACTTTATTTTAATCTTTTGTGCGCGCATGATAAAAATAAAATTTAACGATATTTGCCAGGGTAGCCAGGGTTGTTGTTGCGGCTGAAATGCGCGCATATGCCAGCATCGAAATTATTTTTAATTGGTGGACCCTCAAGAGCCGCAAGGTACAGTCGCGGTCACGCCATGCCCATCCAAATCCCATCCTGCCAGCCCGTCTGCCAGCCTGGCGGGCAACAATGTGTCCCCGGAAAACCAAAAGCTTTCAAATCAAAGCAATTTACGCTTTGATTTGTGCGAATCGCATTTGAAAGTCGCGAATTGCCAACAACAAAAAAATAAAATAAAAAAGGAGCGGCTCAAATTTGGCGCGTGAGATTTATGTAGTTGAAAGATTTATTCGCGAAAATTTATTGTAAGCTTTCCCCATTTCCCCCATCTCCTGCAACTGACCTCTGGCTTAGGACTTCATAGACTTGTTTACCGTTAAGTGCTTTAAAAGCGCATAAATCACGCGGTTTTTGGCGGTCTGCGAATTCGCGAACACGTTGACAAGCCTTGCCAAAACACTGCCGACCTCGTTGCCAACACCCAAAGAATCCCACGTCTGTTTTTTTCTCCTGGTATCATGCTTTTAGGCGCGCCAAATTACGCGTAAATGGCAGCTCCAACTGTCACCCCACCCACTTCCCTCCTCCCTGCTCCCACTTTACCGGACTTCCCCTGTATCGGCATTATGAGCCCGTGTAGTCGCATCGCCCGCGGCTTCCACACGGCACATGCAATCCGTTGATGGCATTTTAATTAGTTTTAGGAACTTGTAGCTGCCATTTGATTGAATTGTTGCTAGACACATTGTTGCCAGTGTCAGGGAGGATACAGATTACTCGTAGTAAGTGCGATGTTTTGTCTGTGGCTTCAAACGAGGCCTTCAATCATTTCCCTCCAGATTCAATTGACCTGATACATTTTTGCCAAATGTTTCACATTGAGTATATATTTTCTGTCTTTTTGCAGGAGAAACGTTCCTCTTACAAGTATTCTAATCCTCAACTTAAAGTTTTCCAAAATTTATTATTTATATTGCTTTCTACAAAGAAAAAAAACCAATAGCCAGTTGAGTGTATGCTTAGATTCTTTCTATTATTAAATGAAATAAGTTAAATTGCACCAACCTGACAACCACGATCTCATTGTGATCTGCGACTTCGGATTATTCTACCTGCTTATTGCTTAGTGTTTCTTGCTCTTTATTAGGTTTTCCTCTTTTTCTTCTAATCTATGAGCATCTTAAGCTTCTAATTATATCTCAAATGTTTGAATAATATCCAGCGACCATTTTTTGCATGCAATCTGCTACAAAATATTGCAAAATGGTTTCTTTTTCGGCTTATTCGAAGTATTTTGGTTCCATGTTCTCGGTTGTTCGTAATAAAAAGGTCTTTCGCTGAATGGGAAATAACTTCGTTGGTAGTGTCTCTCTTTTTTCTCACTTTCGCTCTCATCAGAGTGTTTTTTTAAATCCTCCTTCTCTTCCTCTTCCTCCTGCTCATCTTCCTTTGGAGGCTCATCGTTTTGAGGCTCATCGTTTTGAGGCTCTTGGCTTGGAGGCTCTTGGCTTGGAGGCTCTTCGTTAGGTCCTTCGTCGACTGATTTAAATCTGAATGCAGCGTACACATCCGATAAACAAGTTTTGCATTTGTTCATCGGAAATCTATCCGTGTGTTTTACTTCATCTTCGACGCACTCATTTGTCAAATGCTCCAGACTAGGGAGCGTTTCCCTCCCTGTTGTCAGTCTGCTCACAAAGACTCCCGAGCTGGACATGCAAACACGGCATTTCGGATACATGTCTCTGGTCCTCTGGTGCTTCTTCCTGGGCTGAGGCTCAGATTCATGTACAGATACAGGTCCAGACCCAGCTCTAGTGAAGATCTTCTTAATTGGAGTGACCTTTGTAAATATTTGGAATATCTATACCTGTAATTACCTAAATTTTCTTTTTGGAGCTGGCGTAAAATCCGTAAACTTTTCTTTACAAATTTGGAATTTAGAACTTGAACTTTAGAATGATTTTTTTTATTAGTTGCAAATCCCTCGTAAAATATTTATAAAATGCTTTGAAAATATTTGTATTTTCATCTCTTAAGTCCGGCGCATCAGTCAACCATCAAATTATTTTTTCACATTTTTACGACATTTGTTTCAAATTAAGCAAGGCCCAAGACGTTTGCCTCTCTGCACCTTAAGCCTCCATTGTCCCTGACATTTCCCAGTACTTTTGAATATTTGAATAGCCAGGCAGAGTTGGAGAACTGGAGAGCTTTGTTGTAATTATCTGCTTGAGCGGCGTCTTGGCGCAATTTCCAATTAAAATTAATGAAATATTCTACGGGTTCGGTTTGGGTCAGCCATAAAACCATTTGAAAATCTTGTCAACGCCGTCTCATAATCATAAACGTTGTCTGCTTTCAGGGAAGGGGAATTATTAGCACTCCGTCTAATTCCCTGGACATCTTAGCAGGCGTCGCGGTAAGCACTTTGAAGTGTTGAGGTTTGCTCCCAGGAGACGGTGGAAAACCAGGGCTTGACATTTGTGTAGCTGCTTTTTTATTTTGGTTTTAATTGAAAATGGTACAGGGAACAAAAGTGTTGCCACATTTGTGCTTTTTAATTTGCAAAGTCTGCGCGTTGGCGTTATAAATGACCAAAGCACATACGCCAAAATTAATGACAATGCCCAGTGACTGTCATTCCGTCAGTCACTCAGTCACTCAGTCAGTCAGTCTGATGGACACATAGAAGAACAAAACAAAACAATACAAAAAAAGAAGCAAATGCAAGAAATGTTTGCAAAAAGCATTTTTGCTTAATGTTGATTAAAATGCCAGTGCTTTCATTTGGCGTTTGGCGTGAAAAAAATGTGCGACAAGCCAAGTTTTGCAGCCATTTGCTGCTGCCTCCCCTCGACTCCTCTTTCCACTAGCAGCAACATATTGACAGGCCAAGTTGGCCAAAAACAGCAGGTAACAGGCAGCTGTCTGGCAAAAATTGTTGGTTTGGCTGGATGAATGGAGAGGACAATGCTTGGATGGACAGCAGTTGAAATGATTCTATTTTTCCGCAGGTTTTTTATTCGAGTTTTTTCAGATTTGTTCTGCTTGCTTTTTTGTTTATTGTTGTTTATTGCGTAGACAAATGAATGAAAATGTCAAACCGAACTGCGGGCAGTTTGCAGGTGGGGACCTTGGCTTACGGCTAGCAACTGTTGCCCGGAGTTCGACTTCATCTAACATATAATTTGCATACATTGGACCTGAGGAAAAAGCGGCAACTGTACCTGAGCTCAAGTGCATCTACATATACATATATGTATATAAATTCACTGCACTCAGCTGTGTCTCGCAAGTAGCAATAACTTCCAGCTATAATGACAAAGCAATTAAACATTTCAACAATCAACGTAAGGGCATAAAATTTCAATGTTCCCCCTCTATTTAAAATTTTTGGGGTAGCAAGTTGGCCAAAACAATCAAAAACGGTGTCGAGTCGCGTCGCCAGCCATTGTCAATTGCAAAGGGGGGAGCAGGGAGTGGGGAGTAGGGGTAATAGCTTTCAAACAATAAATGTCCGCAAAGCCATTGACGTGGCCAGCTCGCAAATATGCAAAAGGCCAAGTTTGAGGTAATGGCAACAGCCAATGGCCAAGTCATTACTCGAGTGAAGCCGACAAACATTTTGGCGAAGATGTGGGGGAGGACAGAGGAAGCTTTCGACTGCCAAGCAATTCATCTAATTTGCATGAGGTACTGGACACGTTAATGTGTGAGTGAGTGTGTGTGTTAGTGTGTGTGTGTGTGCTTGGGGTAGTCGCACAATAAATAAAATTAAAATGATGGCAAACAATGAATGGACCCAGCGAATGAGGATGACTATTTCATCCGAAATGCAGCACACATGTAATGACCTCCACAAAAGGAGAGAGAGAGGCAAGAGGAAGAGAGAGAAAGAGTGGAACAAAAAACCAACCGAGCAAAATTGAAAAGGAAATTGTTTGTAACTGCGAAACGAGTTTATTATTTTGACACCCCTTTAGAGACCCTTTGGGCCAAGCTGACCCGACCTGACCAAGCCAGGGCCATGCCAAACCATTCTCTGCACGGGGACAAAGAAAGCGCGAATTTTACATATGGCTTTGGTCCGGTTGGTGCAGCTTCTGCTCCTGCTCTCGCCTGTGTCCGTAACCTTTTTTAATTAAAATGTTGACAGGCGCATGGAAAAATGCGCGCCGACAACACGTTTGATGGAGCGTTAAGAGGCAGCAACGGAGGCATCAGAGAAAAGTGAGTCGTGTGGGGCAGGCAGTTGCTGTGCTTCATTGGTCAGACATGACCCCGAGGCTAGGGAGTCCAGGAAGAGTCCAAGACTCAATAATGTTCTCAGCAGTAGTAGTCTCTCAAAGAAATCGCTTTAAAATGCGGGCTTCAATCATATGTAGGACGGCAATGCCTCGGGCAGATTCCCACAAACACAAGTCGCGTGCGCCCCCTCCAACCCCCTTCTTCTGACTCGTGGATGAGGGTTGCGCAAATTATGAATACCAAAAAAAGAAATTATTTTATTTATGGCGACACTGCTGACACTTAAGTGGTTTTTGCACTTTTCGCAACGCACGCGACACAGAAATTGAGGAAAATGTAAATTTCCATGGCATTGTGGGCGTGGCACATGTGAAATCTTTGCGAATATCTCAAAAATGATTTAGTATATTTTAATTGAATTTTAAAGTGGTTCACTTTTTGACCCAAAAAGCATTGCCAAACATCTCCTGGGGATGACTCTTATTTGTCTCATTTTCGCTGGATTTCTCCTTTAAAATGTGCGCATATGTTGCCGGTTAGACAACATTTCCCCTTCTCAATTCTCCAGGTCGGGGAAAATGCCTTCGAGGCGTATCAGTTTACAATTACAAATGTCAAATTTGACATGATAAATGGGCATATGTGCGTCTTTCATTTCAACTTACTTTTTGTCTTTATCCTTGTGAAATACTTGTGGCATTCTCAGTCCTTAGGTCTTCCTCTTAAAGGTGATTAAAGTTATTACAGGCAACGTTCTGCGAGAGAAATCTGAAAAAAAGTTAAGAACATTAGTTATTTTTGCATTACGTTCGAATATTGTCGTACTTTTTACTAGGAAATCCAATAGTCTATCCTCTCAACTGCTCTAATTCCTTTGAAATATCCTGTTAGTCTATGATGATTGTGTAGTTTCATTATACCATTGTATAAATTCATTTAAAAATTGTTCAATCAATACAATATAATTCAAAATAAACAAATAAATACACAGAGATGTCATTCATCAACAAATTGGAAACTAATTGGTAACATGTGACAGTAATCGATATATCGATAGATTTTTCTGCGATAAGACACATATTATGGGTACTCCTGAAGCGGATAATTGTAAGATAAAATTGTATATTGTTTAAATTATATTTTTAAGACAATATAAAATGGAAAATCATACAAAACCGCACATATAAATGCACGGTAATAACAATATATTGTTATAAAAAAAGTATATCTAATATATTTCATTAAAAAATTTTTAATTTTGATATTTTGAAATAATATCTAGATAGATGCATTTACTTTTTATTTTAGATATATTATAAGTATTACTAGATTTTAAAATACATTTTGACAGAATCCAGCTCCATCATCGATATATTTATCGAAAATAGTAAATCGACGCTCTCAAGACATTGACAGAGTTGCCACAGTAATTAATTGTTTTCCCAGAACAATCGAATATGATTTTGCTAAGCGTATTAATCGATATAATTCCAGGTACAAACTGACAAATTGTCAATGACAATGACAATTACTTTTCTTTAATCACAAGAAATCAGAGAGAGCTCACGTCTCATTTGGTAGATAACATAATTTAATTTGATTTTTCTCACTCTGTAAAACAGATAAGAATTTAAAATATATATCAGCAATGGGTTATTCCTATGATCCAGACAATAACAGCAAGTCCTGTAAGGCGCGTTCTCCCAATCTGCGGGTTCATTTCAAGAACACCCATGAGACGGCGAGGGCCATCAAGAAAATGACACTGCGTCGTGCCCAGAGCTACCTGAAGGCCGTCAAGGGTCAGAAGGAGTGTGTGCCCTTCCGCCGCTTCAATGGCGGCGTTGGGCGCTGTGCCCAGGCCAAGCAGTGGAAGACGACCCAAGGTCGCTGGCCCCAGAAGTCGGCTGGTTTCCTGCTCCAGCTGCTGCGCAATGCCGAGGCCAATGCCGAGTACAGAGGCCTGGATGTGGATCGTCTGTTCGTGGATCACATTCAGGTGAATCGTGCGCCACGCATCCGTCGTCGTGTGTGCCGTGCTCATGGTCGTGTCAATCCCTACACGTCCTCGACTTGCCACATCGAGGTCATTCTCACCGAGAAGGAGGAGACTGTCGCCAGGTTCACTGACGATGTGAAGATGTCCAAGATGAAGCTGTCCAAAAAGACGTCGCGCTCCAAGTAGACTGTCAACCGGAATGGGAGGAAGACCTCAGCCCATCAGAGGTCACTTTGTTTTTTTGCCTTCCTCCCTCGTCCTTTTTGTGCTCTGTGAAATTTGAGACCAACGCTAATTAAGCCATTTTTCACTTTTCCGAGCACTTTTTGCACAGAGACAGCAAATAAAATAAAATTACCAAAAAGCAATATGACAGAACAATAAAGAAATGCCTCAATTGGGGTGTTTATATTGATATAATGTGGCGGTAATCAGAGAGCGGTGAAAATATTTATGCTAACCCAACACAAATCATTTGAAAGTTGACACTATTGAGCAATTGAAACCGCCTCATAGGGGTGACATTTTACAGAGTAAATAGAAAGCGAGCACACCTCACGTGTCATATAATACCTCGATGTGGGCAAGGTTTTTGGGCAATTTTGTAAAAGATCACAAGCAATTAGCATGAAAAGGTTGTCAGCAATTCCATGACTCTGTCCTGGGGGTAACTTGAGCAACTCTGACAGCTGGAACCAAAAACCGAACCAGATCTATCAATCTCCATATAGTATGTAGAGCAGTGACAATCCAGTTAGCTGACATTTCTAATTGAAACTCACACTTACCCTCATGGTTGATTGCACTTGTCATCGACTATGAAACTGGTTGACACTTAAACTGTCATTTGGGTCGTCTACTAACCATCTAACCATTGTCTTTAGTCTCTCACCCTCTCGACCCTCTCGTCACATTTACAGGCTGCCCATTTTGGGTCACATATGTTCAACTTTTTGTGCATTTCGCCGTATGAATAAAGTTAAGTGCTTTAGTTTTGCTTTTCAATTATGTCACATTAACAATACCTACCGAAAACCCCCCCTCGAGCTATTTACAAGCTTAGACGGAAGGAAAAAAATCGTCATCCTTCGCGGCAAATATTTAAACAACGTTACAACCCCCAATGCGGAAACCGGAAACTATTCGAATCAACTTAATTTGCGCTCATGTGTAAAATTTTTTATTCAACTTTTTTAAAAGCATCACTGAAAATTGCGTTTATAAGCGGATTATATATATGTATAGACATACAGTATTTATTAAATTAGCTTTAAAATTGTAACAAGTGTTGAGCCGAAATATAAAAAAAAATATGTATTGACTTTTGGAATGGAAAATTTTAGATCTGTTTTATTATGTTCATCGGTTAATGGATTTGACTGTGGTAAGAAGGGGGAGCAGGGTATGGACATAACTACAGTTCTGAAAAACATTGTATACCCGAAGAATTTTACAGATATGCTTTTTTATTGAATAATATTAAAAATTATAATTAACTCATGTTATTTGGTTATCAACTTGCTTTGCTTACAAATTTAAGGAAATGTTAAACAATAGTTTATCTTACTTAGGGCCGTTTCTCAATGTACTTATAAACTTTATCTAAGATATAATTAAAAATTTCACAGTAATTTCTAATCATTTTGCGTCAAAATATATTTTCAATCGTTATCAAACACCTTATTTAGACATTGAAAAAACGGCCCTTATTTATTTAAATGCTTGTCACCTTAAATATTTTTCGACTAGCTACTCATTTTAATAGACACTAGGTCTACTATATTAACTGTCAAAATATTGATTCTAGGCATTATACAAATTTGATCACAACTTTCTCTAATTAATCTAAATGTGTTCCTTAAATTATATTAAAACTAAGATGTTTTTATCTAAGATAATTACTCTTCTTTACATTAAATTACCAACAGAACATTTTTAACTTACATTTTCTCATGATGTTGTTTTACCAACTCACCTTCAGTTTAAACATTGAACGCAGACATTCATTAAAGCCATCAGTACTTGTTATTCTGGTCGTAAAAATATAAAAATATGCCCAATAAAATATACAAAGAAAGCAAATGTTGGCTCTGCCCAAAGGTGCATGTCCCCGAGGACAATAACATTTTGTCCGGGATTCCATTTGGACTGTTTGCCGTGTGGCTCAAATATTCAAATGGCAATTGCACAAAACTGCAACGGCAACATGCAATTGGCTTAAATTGTGGCAAATTGAATAAGAAATGCCACGGCAATTTGAGTATATCAAATTGTAGCTGCAATTTGGGCTGGGATTACTTAGCGCTAATTGAAAACCGAGCTCGCTAATCCTGCAATTATGTCAAATATTTGCGGGGCCATCATAAGTCTTTCAGTCGGAGGATAATTGAAGAAATGCCAGCGAGTCACGCAATTAGTTTAAATTATCTAAAGACGGCAGCGAATGATAGAGTAAGAAAAGAGAAAGATAGAGAGAAATGGAGTGAGAGATTGGCGCTTTAACGAGACGATAAACAAGCGCAATTAATAAAGTTGCCAGCCAGTTGTCGACTTTCTGCAACATATTTTGACCTTTTGACTGGCAACTGGTAACTGGCAACTGCCAGGGATAAGAGGGATAAGAACAGCAGCAACAACAATGCCACAAATGTACAGCACCATGTGTGCTGAGCTGCACAAAAGTCAGGAGTCGCCTCGGTCAGGACATGCCTCGACATGCGCTTGAAAAATTGCAGCCAAAGACGAGGCAACAATGGCCAGGCTACAATTTATGGCCAGCCATTTGGCCAAAGGACTAAGCGCCAAGCACATGACTAACGTACACTTATGAGATTAGACTGCTGGGTTGAGGGGGCGAGAATTTTTTTTGGGTGGTTAGATTGCGATGTTGTTGTCATAGAGGTGAACCCTCTAATAGGTGACATTTGTTTGTAAGCTCCGTTTGTTTCAATTAGCGACGTCTTTACAGCTATTTGCACAAAGTCTCCGGTGATAGGCAAATTTTTTAAGCCGTCAAAGTTGCCACCCGACGATGGAAAAGGACAATGAGACGATGCGACGATGAAAGGCGGCAACTCATTGAACCACAAAATAAAGCATATCATAATAATAATATCGTAATATGCAGTCGCGCCACTAATGCGTATTACCTAAGCCCACCCACAGCACACCTCACAGCAGTTC
The DNA here is from genome assembly GCA_963924055.1 of Drosophila limbata. Classification (NCBI taxonomy): domain Eukaryota; kingdom Metazoa; phylum Arthropoda; class Insecta; order Diptera; family Drosophilidae; genus Drosophila; species Drosophila limbata. The sequence continues at coordinate 22,357,250 of OZ001354.1, forward strand.
CTCGCCCTGCCACGCCCCTGCCCCCTCAACCGCCCCTGAGTACAGTCGTCGCTCACTGGGGGGTCCTTCGTCATTGTTACTTTCTCCTGCCCCCCGCATATCACATCTTTCGCTTTGAAGCGTTGCCCGATCCCACTGTCGTCGACGTCTGGCGATAGACTTTTAATACCCTTTCCAAAAATGGGAATACTACGGCTAAAGAAGAAGGTTAGGCGGAGATTAGGACAGCTAAAGGCAATCATTTAAAATTATATACATTAACTTGATTATTATTTTTAGATAATTTATCAATTCTTAAACATCTTTGAGCAGTCTGCTTTCCATCTTTTCTTTTTTTTAATTTTTAAAAATAAATTTACAGCTGATCAAATAGTTTTCGTTATACATTTTTTAATTTATTAGTGTTTATACGAAGTTATCTTTATTATCCTCTTATTAAACAAAAATGTTTTATTCGTCAATATTTTAAAAAATTTATTTACCTTTGATAATTTGCCGCGACGAATTTATGTGAATAAAAATACACTCACAAAATTTTTAAAGTGTATGCCCTATTCGTTGTGACAAACTTAAATAAGCTAAGTATTATGATTTTTTCTTTATTCTATGGTCTGTTTGTCGCGCTTAAATCCGCCTAAGTATTTTTGCAGCTGCCTGGCAAATTTTGCCACAACGTGAAATTTCCGTTTCAGCTGAGCTAAGCACAAAAATTTTCTACTTTACTTACTTAAACACGATGCGATTCTTTATTATTATTATTAAACACGAAAAAAGCACAAGCAAAAAATGCGAAAATTTGCTGGCATTTTCCTTTTTTTTTCTTTCAATAGTATGTGTATTTTTTGTTGGCTTTGATGTGTTGTGGGTTCAACAAAGAGCAAGCAAAGAGGCTTTAAGAAACAGGAACTGGCATTCGAGACAGACAGAGAGCAGATACTATAACTGTCCCTCGTCGGTTGTGCCTAATTCCAGCCATAAGCCAATTTAATTCCCAGTCGCTGTGGCGCCAGCAAATCGTAAATTAATGAAATCACACGGCGACCAAAACTTAAATCCTTCTACACAAAATGCATTGCATACTTGGCGGCGCCCCGTTGGCCAGTTGGTCGGTTGTTGGGGCTTATAAATTCCCTTATCGCCATATCGCCCGTCCGCTTTGTTGTTGCAGAAATATGGCCAGAACGCATGCGAACGAAGAGAGAGAAAAGCAACCAAAGGCCAAAAACCTAAAAGCCAAAATAACAAGCGGCTAACAACGACCCGCAACGACAAATGTTACAACAATTTGTAATACGTAATTTGTCCTGCGTTTGCTTTCTGCACGTAACTTCAGAGTCTCCCCTCTCCCCCCTTTCCGGCACTTTGAACCTCTCCAGCTCCAAATTGTAGGCAGCCCAATTTATGCACTTGGCATTGTCTGCCGGGGTAATAAACTTTAGCCGCGACAAATTTAACAAATTATAGAAAAGATTACGTGTTCTGTGTCCTTAGTCCTGCAGCCTGAAATTTAAGCCAATTAAAGCCAATTAAGACAAATGCTTGAATATTTTTTAGCATTTCTCTCTGCAATTTGATTACCTTCGAGTGCCCATTTTAATTGCATTCGAATCAACAATTATAGCTTGTTCGAGTCCAAAGATTTGCGATTATTTTGTAATATCAGGTATTTGCCAGAGACCCAATTTCTGCATGGGTCGAAGTCCTTTAAATTGGATTCCAAGCTAGTGTTCATCAAAAGTAGATCAAGCAACTACTTAAAGTCCTTTTCTTTTCTTCATTCAAGGAATGAGAGATCCCTCCACACATGCCATGCACGAAAGCGCACATTAAATATTTACACTTCATTTTATAGCGTCAAGGAAAGAAATATAACAAAAAAAACTTTGAACCGAGTGCAATCACTTCGTCGCATATAGCTTTAATGGCAATGACAACTGTTGTGGGGTTTTCCTATTATTCTTTCTGCTTTTCATGCTAAATGCAGGACACAAAGAAGGACAACGCGTTGCACGTGAACCGCAGGATATGGCGCAGGTCAACGGAAGCCATAAAATCCTCGTTTGTCACGCGAATTTCGCTTCAGCAAAATGCCAACACATGCAAAAGACAAACTTTTGTGCAGCTAAACAACAAAAAGAAAAGCTGAAAACAAAAAACAAAAGTGGAAATAAAAGCATAAAAAAATAATATTAATGGTAAAAAAATGTTGAGAAAGACATCGGAAAGGGAGAAGTAGGAATAGGAGCAGGAGCAGGAGGATCAAGTTTACTTTGCCAGCCAACTCAGATGGAATTATTTACGTTTAGTTTTTATAGTTTTTTATGGCGGTGCTCGGGAGGTCGCTTTTCTAGGGGGCGTGGCAAGGAACTCATAAAATATGGGCGCAGGTTTATTTATACTCCGCTGTGGCGACATTTTGCGCGATGCAGTCTTTGTTTTTACGACTTGACGGATTGCACACGGCATGGATACTAAAAGGAGACAGCGAAAGGATATTAGTTCAAATGCCCGCTAATGTCAATTAAATTTGAGCAGACGACGAGAACTAAATGAAATTTTAATTACCGCAAATGAGCTGCGGGGGAAGTGAAGACAATGGAATTCGAGGGGACCCTTTAAGCCAAGGTAATCAAACTTGAATAATGGCCAAAGAAATTGGTCAACTTAAATTGTAATGGCTGAGCTATTTGAGATTTGAGAATGACCATCAACATAATTATTATCTTAATAAGAAAAAAATACTAAAAGGAGCTAGAATAATACCACTAAAAAAGCTCAGTTAAATATTTAGACAATTTTTGTGGATTTTCCGCAAACATTTCTCATTCAGCTTGAATACGTATTCGCATATTTCATGTAGCTGTTTTTTATGCCCAAACTGTACACATGTGATTTCCACTGATGGGGGAGGGAAAGAGAGGGCGGAGGGCTGCCAAATGTTTACTCAACTGTGTTGAAAAACAATTTTGGCAAATGGCCGAACGGCGTCGACATTACAACAAATGTCATGTGTCAGTGTCAAAAGAATTGAAAAACAGTCGAGGCTCTGAAGGAGGAACGGAAATGTCAACACGAGTTCATCAGTCAAATGAGTTGTCTCTGTCTGTGCTTTGGGGCAGAAGGAGGGGTTGATGGCTAAGAAGGAGGATTCACCATGTGTTTACGCATTTCCAGCACAGTTAAGTGAGACACTAGACTTGGGTAACGCTTATCGCCTGTCTGCCAAATGTGTTGACCTACATTTTCATGCACATGTCTCTGATGTTTATTAATGGGCCATTCCCAAAAGTAGCGGAGTCTTTTGGCAACACTTGAGCGTTCTGTAAATTGAATCATCTAATTAACTGCCTAATGCTAAAGACAGTTGAATAGAGAATGCTTAAAAGTCAAGGATTTAAATTTTACAACTCATGGCATAGTATTCCTAGGAAAGTCTATTAAATTCAATTACATTGATTCAACTTACGAATCATTTTGATCCCAACTTTGAACGGGTTCAACAGATTGTAATCGAAGCAACGCAAAATCTAAAAGAAATTTCCATTTTGTTGTTCATTCAACTGGCGACTGGTTTCATTTTAATTATAAACCAAATTCGTTTTACAAAATGTGCAGCGAGGCTGGCAAATGAGCAGCAAGCAGAAGCTGCGAGCACTTGAGCAGCCAGAGCCCCATGAAGTTGCGAAATATTTGATCAAGTGTTTGGCATTTTTTGCTGCAAGTGAAAGCTGACTAAACAGTCGACAGCCAGAGGGGGAAGGACACGTCCACAAGTAACTTCTTTTACGCGAATTCATTCAGTCAGGCTTAATGAACAGTCGGTGGCCCGAGCAGAGCCAGAAACCTTCGTCTTGCCAACATCAACAGGGGAGAAGGAGGCAGAAGGGGAAAGAACTGTGCACTTGCTGTTGATACAACTCATTAGACGCAAACGAATGCATACTCAAGTGGGTTGGCCTGGCTCAGAGCACAGCCCCGAAAGAGAACTCACAGCTGAGATAGACAACTTTTGGTATGGAAACACGCTTTAATATTAAAGAAAAATTGAAAGTTTTATATTGAAAACACTTTGTAAATGATGGTGAGTTGACAGATTCAGGGTCCAGATTTTTCCAATGTAAATATATACGTTATCTTAGAAATGTTTTTAAATTTGACTTTATTTTCTATACATTTGAAGACAAAATATCAAACACCTTAAATATACTTTCGAAAACGGGCCTAGATACATGAAAAAACCATGGAATATAGTTATATGAATACTTCTATTCTCTTGCGATGAATCATACTAAATCGATTTCAGAAAAATGTTTCCCCTGCGTGGGAAATATGCCTTATTGCCTTAGATGCAAGTTTCATTTTACACAAATGATTTGATATATATTCCGCAAAGTTTTAAAGCAAAGTAATATGAAATGATTACGAAAATAAGTTAAATTGTAAAAAAGTGTGTTTGAAATTCATTTTTACAATACTGCGTCAGCTTAGCATACAAATGCGAACTTCTTTGTTTAACTCAAACTCATATTTCCACACCATTAAGACGAAAGCAAGCAGAAAAATATTTTTTAATTGAAGTGCGCTGCATATGGACCTAAGTAAACAGACGTCCGACACCCACAACTCCTGTTTTGGCATAAAGTTCATTACTAATCTGCTGCCAAGGATAAACCCGAAAATTTTTAATCAAAACAAAAACAGAAAATGCGCCACTTTGGCAGCTTAGCGAAAAGAAAATAAACAAAGCCAGAAAAAATGACAGCGTAATTATTTGGCTAAAATTAAAGAGAGCAAAAGGAAAAACAAAAGCGCGTCAAAGGATCAAAGGTACAAAAAAGACAGTCGCATATTCCTTGGAGTAATAAAAACCTAAACAAACATGAAGAGACTTGCGGCAAAAAGAAGTTAAGATAACTTTTTTATCCAAAGTGCTAAAGGAAATTTAAGCGGAAAATTCTAATAAGCTCGACGCGGGCCCTTAAGGGTTGACTAGCCACAAAATCAAACCAAAGCCCCAAACCCAAAAGAATCGGGCATCAATGACTGACCGAGGACTGGGAACTGAGAGGTTTGAGTTTTCAACCCTTTCGACCGGCGACCGCGAAAATTTAATTCACGCGTAAAAAACATTTTTCAATCATTTTGATGAGCCACAAAATATTTGAGCAATTTAAGCGGCTTTCGGCGTTGAGTTTTGCGTAAAATTCTTAATTAATAATCTGTAGCGAAGCTGTCGCAACCTTCTTCCATCGACTGCCTCAAACCATTGGCCATGTGTAGTCAATTGAAAATTTTGTTTGGCAATGAGCCGTTGAAATCGCTATTAAAGCCCTTGTAATTAAGCGTCTCACCATGGCCAACAGAGCTCTTGGGGCTTTATGACATGATTATGAATTGCCCCGTCGCTTTTTGGGGTTAACAAAAGCCGCAGCAGTCATCGCCAGGCCACAACTTTCCACTTGCCACTTGCCACATGCCGCATGCCACTCGCCAGTCAAAAGTCAATAGTTGGCGGCATAATTCGATAAAGGGGTGAGAAAATGCCCCCAACGAGAAAGTTTGTGGCGCGAAATTAAATTTAGAAATTTTGCTTGAATTTAATATTAATTAGATGGCCGTTTGTGTTTCGGTTATGCAAATGATGTTGGCCTGACGTCTGAAATTGTATATTAATTAGCCAGAACTGCACTCGATCCACTTAAAATGCTAATCGAATGACATTTAACTATATACACATACATAGTATTCTTATTTTGTTGAAAACTTCCCGAGTTTGCAGCGCATCTGGCAATTTATTTTCCCTTGCTTTCTGTGGAGTCAACAAAGAGCTGCTGACATTTAAATAAATTGTTAAACATTAGCCGGATAGCTGACAAAACTAACAATCGGGGCGTCGGCACACATGGAAAATGGCAAAGAAATTGCCGCAAATCAAATTTGATAAACAGAATGTCGAAAAAAAGCGTTGAACAACGCAAAAAACCAACCGGGAAATGAGGGGAAAAGTGACAGCAAAAAATGGCAAAGTGTGCCGCAACTGACAGACTGGGAAAATAGTAAGGGAATGAGGGAAAAACTGGCGGACGGAGAGACAGGAAAATGTTTTATTGCTGCCATAATTTTGAGTGATAAGTGACGAAAATCAATCGATGAGAGACCATCTGACTTTCTCCCTATGTAAAGAGAGGGTAGATACGAGATTATTTATGCAACGGTGATTATATATATCATCATCATTTTTTGTTGGTGCACACGAGTCCGTTAATAGATTCTCGCTGTAGTTCAAGTTACGAGTCAATGGGCTGTTCTTTAATAAAGATTGATTGGCATGGGTCGTTGGCAATGTGATAGTTTAACCAAATATTGTATCACATCATATTAAAACAGTATTGAGAAATATTTATCTAGCCAGCAAGTCAAAATAACCTTTAAGGTTATTTTTAAAAGAAGATCCATAAACAGTTTAGAAAGAGTTAAGAAGTAAAAAGATATTTTCTTAGATCAGTCTGAACTTTTCTTTAGAGACACTGAAAACATTTTACAGGGATTCATTTGTATGCCTTTATATCCTAGGGGCCTTCAACAAACCATAGATAATCCCGAATAGCCTGCATAACCACATGAAATAATTGAACAGAACCAAATGTAGAAAATCTCGAGACCCAAAAGAAATCCCAAATTGACTTTGTTGCGAATTTTATAGGCCCAGATTCCGTTGAAAAATAGAGACAAAGAGAACTGTAGACACATTGTCAAAATACGCAATAGTCAAACAAAAGAAAGAGCAACTGAGGGTTGCAGAAATACCACCTTGAGACTGGATTCAGGCTCGGGTACTGAATCTGTCTGATTAGTGTAAATAATTGTCAGTCAGAGGCACAATAAAAAAGAGTCAACAACAGTCAGTCGAGTCAGTCTTTTGTTACGCTAAACTGCCAATAAAAACTAAAACAAAATTATTTTAAAAATATAATAAAAAACAATAATAGAGGAAGAAAGAGACACACACTCAAATTGTCACACAGCGCGGCAAATTAACAACAAAGTTGCCTGCGGATCCTTCAAAGGACCTCACAGCGCAGTCGCAACTGCGCAGCTGTCAGATGTGTGTGTGACATTAGCGCATGACAAATGTAACAAGTTGTTGCCTTTTTTCCTTTCTTGATTTGGCAAACAAACACAGACGACACAATGGCAACAAGGCTTAAGGAAAGCTAATAAAGAGACGTCGCTTGGATATTTTTATTACCACAAAAAGTCAGCAAAGGGGTAACGAGCCGAAAGGAGTTCGTCAATTGTCACTTTGGGCGCATAAATTAGGGTTAAAGGATTTGAAAAAAGTCTGAGAAAATATTTTATTGATTGTCAGTGACGCAACAATTTTCGTCTATTTTTCACAGAGCAAAATACAATTCTAAAGTAAGATTCTTGTTTAAGTATTCATCATAATCATTGGTTTTATTGTTTTGGTTGTAACTGCAGTTGACTTTTAATTAAAAGCAAATGTTTAGCTTTGTTTCATGTCCGAAATAAACGGGAAGCCTAAGCAAATAGTGTGTCCCATTTATCACTCGTCCGTTGCTAATCCTTTTCGGCCAGTTTTGGTCGTATTTCATGTTTTATGGCCAGCTAAGCAACTGCCGCTAAGCCTAAACATGCCGAGTCCATGTTGGCAAAGGAAAGGGAGGGGATTCCCCTCACAAAGTAAGCCAAAAGCAAATAACTCATCGATGGGCTGCGTGTTGGGCAACTGTTACGAGTATTTTACACTCTCCTCCTCCCTCTGTCTTTCTGTCGCCCCCTCAGCCTGTTTCTGGTAATGCACTGGCAACATCGTTACCAACCTTCTGCCGCGTCTACGACGACGTTATGTCTACAGACAAATTGCCATAACCATAATAGTTATGCCCAGATGGAGTAGGAGGAAGTAGCAGCAAATGCTGCCCATAAAAAGATGATTTCATAGACATTTACGCACTTGGACTACATGCGAGTAAGAAATGAAAATGAAATAATAATAATAATACAACATAATAATAATAACAATAATTGTTGTATTGATGGAATGAAAGGACTTTGGGAGCTGTCGTCTGGTTTATGTGCATGTTAATGGCCGCAGATACATTTGATGACTGTTGCCAAGTTCTGCAACTATCTTAAGTTCCCATGTCGCACTTTTTTGATTTACAATACAGGCACTGTGTTGCCTCAGAGGCCTCGTCCTCGCAACAAAACAAACGTAATAATTATGTTAAAAATTATATGGCACTTCTCACCCCAGAGTCAACCACGTTTCCTTTGTTTGTGGCAAGTCTTTTTTTCTCTCTCTCTCTCTGTGCGCTAATCTGCAGATTTATATGCAGAGAAGTTGTTCAATAAAATCGTCTAAACCAGACCATAAACAAGGATATTTTATGAACACTTCCTGCCCATTTCTTGGCACATTTTACGCTCGCCCAGGATTAGCATCGTGGCGACTCAGTTCTCAGTTCCCAAACTGAACTCGTATGACGAACTGACCAACTGACCATTCCAAAGTCCACAGACATTAAAATATTTCGCCTCTGACTCGCACACAAAACTTTGCACGTTAATCCTTTGGGCAATTGCGCGGAAAAAACAGCAAAATTTCCAAAGTAGTTAAACAAAGAACAAGAATGAAATGGTGAGAATATTGAAGAGTTTAAACTAGGTTTGGGAAACTGCCAATCCTTATAGATGATACTCACACATGCTACGATAAATGCTGTACAGATATTAAGCCATCATCATCAAACTGGCATCTTCAATTTCTTCTTCATTTTGGCCATCTTATAAATATGTCAAAAAGGACACTTAACGCAAATGCGTTCAAATGATAATTACGAGAATAGAAAGAGGACTGAGAAAAGAACAACAAGAGGGATAAACATTACTCGGAAGCACGGCGAATGAAGTGGCAACAACTATTACAACGCACTTGCCTCTTATCGACAACGATCCCAGGATCCAAGGAATCCAACATCGAGTTTGGGAGTCCGCCTCTGTGCTTTTCCATGGCAATAACACTAAAAAATTATGACCGACAACAACTGAGAGAGCGAAAAGAAATTTGGAAAACAAAAGCGCACAACTTCTGCGAGGAATAAAGCCAACTGTAAGCATTCATGGGGATTTAAACGTTTATTTATAGGGCTTGGCCGGGGAGTCGGGGAACTTTCCGGGGTTGGCTTTTGTTCTAGCTGGAGTCGACTTAAAGCCGAAGCACTGCATTGAATTGAATAACGAATTTTGATCAAAATCAATACAATATGAGTACTGTGAGCTGTTGATTACAACAACTTACACACACTTCACTTCAAGTCAAAGGTCCGCACAGACACTTGACTACATACATATGCAATTCTTATTTATATTGTGTCTCGTCTATTACTTACACAAGCTCGTGGTGCTGTAATCGAGTGGCATCCACATATTTGTTTATCTTTCATTGCTTACTATTTGCCGGACCTGCCTTTAGACCTGGCCAGAACCTGACTGGGCTTTTCATTAGCCTAAAACTGATAACCGCCGGAAATGTATTTCCATTGACTCCCAAACTCAACCCTCTGCTCACATTTGGCATCTGGTTATCTGGTTCATGTTTTCTTTTATTTTTTCCTGCTGCTCAATTAACCCGAGGCCATTTCTACTTAGCCAAACGAGTTGTGAGCAAAGCTGTTGACTTGTTGTCTGACTTTTTGGGTGGAAAAATTGCAATTTCCTGTAACTTGCAGCAAACAAAGTAAACATTAATCCATTTACAAGCCCAATGCTCCATGGTTGCCCCTGGTTGCCACAGCGAGACTGTTTTTGGGTTCGCTTAAGTGACGTGGTTTTAAAATTTGTCAATTAAATTAAGTGCAACCGCAGGCGGAATACGAATGAGTGACTGACTGACTGTTCCCTCCTACACACGAGTTTATCCTTCTCTGTCGTCATCTTCAACTATTCATAAACTGTGTTGATAGTTAGCTAAACTCCACTCTCTCCTCTCTCTCTCTCCCTCTTTAGTCTATCCATCTCATGTCTAGCGTCTATCGTCTGGGACGAAGCTGTAAAGTCGTGTCGTGTGTGCCCGGGCAACTTATTTGCCGCTTAATTTAATTTGTGTTGGAATTTTGTCTTTGGGGGCCAATATCAAGAACCCAGCAACAACAAACTCCTCACTTTGAGTGATTTATGAAATACTCTGTAATTAACTATTTATGTGTGTGTGCGAATGTGTGTGTGTGTGACTTTAAACAAAGCACTTGTCTAATTGAGAGTAAAAGGGATAAGACAGGAGATTCAACTCAAATTGAAATGTAAGGTAACATAAACATACCTGATCTTCCTTTCAGCTATGAAAGGCTTCAGTGAACTACTTATTGAGCCTCACTTTATTCTATTTTGCTTAAAAGCATATATTTCGAACAAAAGACTAAAGACTGACTTACGTAATTTCTAGAGTATCTATTAATGGAACTATTGACTGACTATGACTGACTGACTGTGAGCCTTGGACATTAAATTTTTCCAGTAATTACTTTTTATTTACAGAAACTAGACCTATTAAATTAACGATAATACTTTCTGATAAAGCAGTTTCCATTAACTTATAATATGATTCTCTTTTTTTTATCATACGCTCGTCCTTATCCAGAGAAATGGCAATTTAATATAAGTGGGTGGTGTTTTCGCAGAACAGTGATTTCAATTGACACACAAAACTTTCATTAGAGAACTTTTTCATTTTCCATAAAACAATACCTTTGCTCAGATCCTATAGAACGTGTTCTTTGTATACATTAAGTTAATATAAAAAGGAACTCCTTGCCGGAAATCTTTTTGGTTCACAAAGTCACCTTAATTCATTTAAATACAAGCCATAATGTCGCTCTCAATTGAAACAGAAGCTTCCATGGAAAGACTCCCTCGTTCCTTTCCACACTTCAGATATCCCGTATCCCAAGCTGTTGATAAACCCATAAACAGTCTATCAGTATCAACATTTAAGTACTCAACTTAAACTCTGTTGCCTGCTTTGTTATACCAAGTGCAAAGATATGACCTTAAAATACTTAAAGCGATCATCAGTTGTGATAATCCGCTTGGATAATTTCGAGTATTGGGTCAGTAAAAGACTTTAAAAACTCGTTACAAGGGTTGACATCCATCCATTGTAATACTGCGACGACGACTATGTCATTATTTTGTATACGTCCGGTTTTAATCCATTTCAAAATATCATTTTTCAATTGTTTGACCAGAGAGTGAGGCCAGAGAAAACACATTCACAACACAGAACACAGAACACAGAGAGACAACAACACCTTGCCACTAAGCGCGAAAACCAATAAAAAATCATAATTAAAACTCCAATATGTTGCTAGACGTCCTGCTGTGGCCAACAGGCAAAAGGGACAGGGACAACCACCAACTGACAAAACAATTTCAATTTTGGTTTAAAAAATGAAAATGAAAATCGAAAGGAGACGCGCATTTTCCATTCTCTTTTTAAAATTTGAAAAATGATACGAAACGTCATTATGTTATCGATGTACGAGCAGAAAAAGAAAAAGGCAGAGGGGGGATTGACATTTATTTACTGTGTTCAGCAATTGTAGCCAGGCATCCTTTTGTTGGGCAACAATTTGGCTGAAAGGATATGCCACGTTAATTGTGCCATTTTGTGGACAGTCGCAGCAGGAGAAAGGACGAAGGCGCAAGGCGGGGGAGGGGGAGGGGGAAATCCCCGCTACCCTAACAGTAGCCCATCGATCATATTTCATGTGGTTGTCCTGTATGACTTGCTTTGATTGCCAGCAGGACCTCGACCCTAACCTTCATCCAAATGTCCTTTTTATCTATTTCTTCGTGCACGAGAGTAAACCCAAAAGGGGTAGTCCCCATGTGTGTTGAGGGTGTACTTGTTGTTCATTTCTACACTCTCCTCTCCTGATTATGATGTATGACTATCTGTTCTGTCTTCGATTCGGTTTCCATTTCTATTTAGTTTCGCTTCATTTTTAATATCCTCACATGATATTTTTCACTTTTCTTTTGCGGCTCAACATAATTTTTGTGCAAAAAATGCTTCGAATTTTTTGTGCACATTCAGTTGGATTCATGGATATTGGGTTTTTAAATATCATCAATCAAATGGTTCGTTCTACGTTCTCTGCGATTTGACAACACATCATCAATTTCTATTGTTGTTCAATAAGTTTATGAATATTCATAGTTTTTTAGATGCATCGCATCATTTCCCATTGTATTTGTTTATTCATCATATTTTATTTATGATTTTTTCTGCTCGTGTTTAGTGTCGAGTCATGTTTTCGCAGTGCAAAAATGAATTCAAACAATTGGCAATTTTTTTGCCGAATGTCATTTTTAGGAGAGGGTTAAAACTGAGACAGCTGCCAGTCAAAGATATGAGTACAGTTGGTGTCAAAGGGTGTGTGATAAAAGTTTCGACTAGACATGAACCTGTTCCTTAAGCTCATTAGAATAATACTGCAACTCAATGTTCCATTACTAATTAGGAACCTGACCAAAGTCCTCCTGCTGCTGTGGGGCCTTAATTCCTCGTCCTGGGCCGATTGCTCTGCTTCCCACCATAACTGTCAGCGGGCAAAGACCACAAAATATGAGCTGCTGAAAGTGGAACGCTGTACGCATCATAAACTGCGACAATAACAACAAACAAACGGAACTGAACTGAGCTGAGCTGAATACTACCGAATGGAACGGATCCCAAACTAATCCTCCTAGCCGACTGCACTTTGCTAACAAAACATGCAAACAACAACAAAAACAAAAACAGATAACAGCAAACAGAATGAGAAACAGGGCAAAGGACACAGGACACACCCAAAATGCAACAAAAATATTTTGACAGTCCAGCACGATGAGAGAGATATTTTGCGTCGGGGTGACAGACAGACCGAGTTTTGAAGTTGCGACGAGTTCGCGTCCCGCTTTCGATGTCGCTGTCCGTCCATCGCTGAGCCACACACGGCGTTGGGATTGAGAGTTAAAGCCAATTAGCAGCACGCCTTGAGAAATGCGCAGGTGTCGCTCTCGACAATGGACTCAAAAGACATTTGGGAACCAAATTAGAAGCAATTAAGGGCAGTCCACACGATTGTGGCCCTGCGATAAGCAGCAACTATCGTCCGATATGCGTGACAGCTGAAAATTATTTTGCATAATTTGAGTGTTCATCATTCGATTGTCAGCAGCAACAACAACAACAACAAGCAATGAGGAAACCACAAACAGTCTGATTACAACCAACCAAGGAACAAAAAAAAATAAATAAAAAGAAATAATGTTGAAAACATAAAAATTAATGCAAAAATGCTGTACGAAAAGCGACCGACAATAAAAATACATAAATTCAATTAAAAGTGACAAACAAAACTGAAAATGAAAAAATTATGTTACGAGTATAAGGAAAAACCAATGTGAAAACCACCGGCCATTAAATTACTAAAAATGTAATAAATGTTTGCCGTAAATAATTAAGTAGACCTGGTTCGAGTTTGATGAGAACAACACTTTTCGGGCACAGCGACGACAGGCACTGCATGTGTCAAATTAACAGCACATTTCAAATGTCATCCTACTATGGATGAAAATTTAAAAATAACTACTTTAAGATCTGAAAAATGAAGCGAAGAAATCACTGAGAAATCATAGCTCAGTCAGTCTGGCAGGAGAATCCTTTTTTAATAATTACTTAATTTAAACTGTTAATTTCAATAATAACTAAAAGTGTCTGATTAAGTTGCATTATTATGCTCTGTAATTATGAGATTATAACAATGTGGGCACATTTATATGATCGATTTAAGTATAGATGTTTTTCAGCAGTTTCAAAGATAAAGTCTAGTGTAAAAGCTAACATACAGTAGAACTTCCCTAACTCGAATCACCATTATCCAAACAAAAGGTTCAAGTTAAGGAGATATTCGTCTTATAGAGCTCATTTTCTTAAGTTTATAAATTTTATTGTCACTCATTTAGCTCGAGCTAGAGAGAAATTCGAAGTTCAGCAGTAAACATTTGTATAAATTATATTCTACACAAATAAAAATTAAATAATACTTCGATACATTTTTAATTCTCAAAATAACAACGCGATCCCATAAACTTTTCATGAGAAATAGTGCAATATATTTAATTATATATATTAATTATAATAGTGCAATTATATTTAAAATTATGTAAATATGCTCAATAATACTTAAAGGATATCTAAGATTTGCAAAACAGGGTATCTCGAAGTCCACCCCCCTCGATCCTGCTACTATTCTCCCTTGTCTTTCCTTGACAAACAATTCCCAAACAAATGCCAACTCTGAACACTTTTCACACGTTTTTCGCGTCTGGCCACGCCCTCTTCCGCCCACCACACAGATTTCTGCATAATGAATAAAAAAGAGCTGTCTGACATTTCCGTCGCATCGGCCAACATGTTATCGGAGAATACGGACATAAATAAATGTATACGATACATGCCAAATTACGGTAATTTTCAGCATTCAGTTTTTGGCCGGTTGGCGGTTTGCAAATAACCCGCTTCTCAGTGTGGTTGCAACCGGCACTTAAACTGTCACACGTGTGCGGCATTGCGGTAATTATAAAGTCATCTTGACATAATCAAAAGTGACAATAACAGCCATTGCACAGGAAGGCAAACCGAAGGGAAGGAACCCGCCCCCTCCGACCCAAGTGGTGCTCTATGATTACGGGGACTGCGAAAGAGTCAATGGCGTTATGTATATTGGTAACACTCGTAATATCTAGTTGGCCAACAAGAGTCACGCGTCATTAGGTACTCTGACTTCTGGGCAGGAAATTCAAAACTCGCCCAAAAGGGGGAACAGGTGACAAGTATTCGTATTGCAAGGGCCAGGCTAATGATATATATATATATATATATATATATAGGTAAGCATAATTGCCTTGGAAAGTGTGAGAACAGATCCTGAGATCCATCGATCAATCGATCTGTTACCTGTTCAATGTTATGATAAGCCCAGAGAGAAAGAGATGATGATTGAAGACAGTTAACAGTCAAAAGTGGAAGACAGCTTCAAAGTCATGACACTAATCCTGGCACAGAGCGTAAACAACGACCCCTGAATATGAAAAGAAAAAAAAAAGAGGCAAAAAAAAGAAGGAAATTCATATGCAAATTTATTTAAGCCTGAACTAAACGGCCTGAGCAGAGCGTTAATTTCGATAAGCTGCGGAGCAAACGGAGCTACAGATACTTTCTATAATGTAATACCTCAATAATCTCACCGGCACACACACCTCACACACACACACACACACACACACACAGATACAAGCAGAGAGACAGGCGCTGCCTGACAGTTATAAATCTCATTAAAAGGTTATTGACTGCAGCAAGGCAAGCGAGAGGAACAAGGATTACAGCCAGGAGAGAGAGAGAGGGAGAATGAGCCCCTGGCACCAGTTAAATTTTCTTTCTTTTTACGCTTCAATTAATACAAAAGTGTTTAATGGGCAGAGTGACAGAGAGGAGAGAAGGAAGAGAGTAGGAGTAGGAATGATGTGGCCTCTTCTTGGACTTGACAACTGACAACTGGCAGGCAAGACAATGACATGCAAGTTAAGGAGTTGAAGGAGTTGAGTTGGTTCCTTCTCCTGGCTAACCCTTAACCACAGCCGAAGCAGCAGCTGGATAAAAAATGAAAAAATCTGTTTTGTCAATAGGAGTAAGCAAGTGGCGAGCCTAGCTGAAAGAATTTATGCAAATTGAACAGCAAACCAAATTAATTTAGAAATGTGTCCACCCTCAAGTGCAGAACACACATCAAAAGAGCTATCTTTTAAACAAAATTGGAACGGGGAGATACAATTAAGAATGCGTATCAAGTGATAGATAAATGATAAAAATATAAAAGGTGAAGGTGTATTGAAACTGGAACTAGAAGTGGCAGATTCTGACTTGGGAGGATTCCTCGTAGAGGGTTAGATTGTGTGCAACCGCAAGACAAAGATGCCACAAAGCAGAAGAAGCTGCACTTTGCCGATTAAAACAAAGGAAGCAAGAGGCTTTCGCTCTCGCTCTCGCTCTCGCTCTCGCTCTGGGTCTCGACCTCAAGGTAAGGATGCAAGGATGTAACTGGAACATCAAAAAGCACGTGGGCACATCGACTTTTGCAAATGCAAATAAAGCGAATGCTAAATGCATCTGTGGCATGCAACAACTGAACAGGGAAGAACTGAAGGGGATCTCTACGCACTCTACGCATATTTACGCAGTTTCTTTGCTTTGGCTTTTGGATTTATGCTTTCTCCTCTGACGGTGCCAAGGAACTGCACACATAATGCGGTCAATGAACTGAGAGAGGCCAAAGGATAATAAAAAAGGAGGCTGAGTTGTCGCTGTTGTCAACTGCACAGGCAACCTGCATTGGGGGGTTCCAATTGAGGGGCAAGGGAGTGAGTTCCTCTCTGGCTTTGCCTTTTTTTTTGCTATGCATTGCAATTGCAATTGCAAAACCTCAACAGCTGCTAAAATGTGCGTAGCTATTGCCATTTCCTTAACCCATCATGGACCTACCCTCTGTTGCGTTGGCAAAGTGTTAAAAACAAAAGGAGTTCCCCTGCCCCAGTCCCCTACCCCTACCCCTGCCCCAACCCCTCCTTCCTCATTCAGCGCCCACCAGGAAAATTATCATGTTGCATTTGCGTGCGTTTTATTTGCATTTTTCTGCATTTAATTTTTCCCATTTTTTGCCTAGGATAGTCGAAGGGTTTATTTCCTTCCATACTCATTGCGTAACATCTGCCGCACACTTTAACTAAAAATAATTGCACCACTGTGTGTGCAAACGGTGCACGCAATGAGATTTCGACAGGCGGTTGGCGACAGCCCCTTAAAATTGCGTAGTTTATTGAGGGGCGTGCCACAGAACTCAACTCAACTCAACTCAAGGAACTAGAAACTGAAAACTAGGAGTTGGAGGCGTGCCGCAATGTGGCAACATGTGGGTACTTATGCAAAATACTTTTCCAACTACTTACGTGTGCTTGTGTTTAATTAAAACATTGCTAATATCAGTTAATTTCTCGGCATTCAATTGTGACACTTTCCGCGGAGTGGGACTTATCCCAACTTGATCTTAATTATGTGGCGAGTGGTGTCAGAAGTGGCCATAAAATTGTTTTGTATATTGATAAGCATAAAATGTCAGATTTATTAAGTTTATTTAACAGAAAGGAAATGGATACAACTACAACTTACAACAAAATTCAAACGGAAATGGGAGCAGATTTTACTAGATGTTGTACAACATTACAATGATTTGAAATATGAATATTTCTATCTTCATTTTATAAGCACCATAAATGCTGTATTTTAATGTGACAACAGAGTCATATTTATAAAATTAAAGTCATATTTTTGATATATTTATTTTATTAATATATTTTAATATGCAAGTATTTCTGAATTTAATATAATATAATAATAATACAATATAATATTTTGATATTATCTCAATATTGAAAAGTCTTAAATTAATGATTTCTTATTTTAAAAATATTAATATAATAAATCTAAAAAAAATTTAAATTTCTTATAACATACTTAAATTTTTACCATACAAATATTTCTGAATTAAATATGACGATTTTGCCCAAATATTGAAAGCACTGAAATAATTATGTTCTCATTTTAATACTTATTATACCTCACTTTTGCTTCAAATCATTGATAAGAATTTTAAGACTAAACTGTGAAATACCCTAATTTTCATTTATCAATGCAGGAATAACAAATAAAATTCAATATACACAATCAAATAGCAATAAAAACTAAGTCAAAGCCCGCTCAGTGGCACATATCAAATTAACGCTAATTAACAAATATTGTGGGCCAACAACAACAATAGCAACAACAGCGGCAATTGAGGTCCTGGACTGTTTATAATTTACTTCATTACGATTGCTAATGAAAACAATCAGCGGTAATTCACCACTGTACAGAGAAATCTACATAGCAAAAAAATAGAAACAACTACCCAAAAAAATGGTGAAGCCCGGCAATTAAAGGCGACAACAAACAGCCCCATGACCTGACCCAGGAGCGAGTCCAGGGGTCAGGGGGTGGTTAATGACAATGATGCAATGAATGGACAATGAAACCGAGGCCAGAAATCAAAAGGCAGTCCCGCTGGGCAGTCGACGAGAGTAGCTGTTGATTAGATACATATACTCATATAATACGGTACAGTTTCGTCCGTGAATTATGACCAAGCCAAGCGAATGCGAGGGGTTGCTTTTAGCCAGGGCAGAGTGTAGTGTAGAGTGTAGAGTGTAGAGGGCACACCTGAAAGCCATAACCTGTTTGTGCTTCGGACTGTACACGCATGAGGCCAACACAAAAGATACATTTTAATGGCTATAGATATGTGCATGAACAGTTATACATAACAATAATTTGGTAATTGCCAGACAATCGTAACATTTGTGTATCCCCTCCCCTCCCAATCCCCTCCGCATTTGACGATGCGTTCCTTGCGTGCTCTTTTCAATTTTAGGGCAAGTTGTTCGACCTCGAAATGCGGGCGTGGGTGGATTGGGGTTCTGTCCGTCCGCATGATATCGATGTACTCCCGACAAGTGGCCAACTGTTTTTATGTTCTATATGGCAATTATAACGAACTTTGTGAGATTATGAATGATGTTTTGAGGTCAGAACAATGACGTCAAACGAAACACGTGCAATGTTTACTTTAGGATGAGCTTAAGCTAAAGGAAATATGAACTCAAACGACTTTCTTTAGGCAGATAACGTTAAGAAACTCACCCCTTTTTAACAAATCTCCAACAGTCATTATTAGTTTTACTGAAGCTAAGCGAATGTCAAATGCTTTAAAATCTCAAAAAATTGTTAATAAGATATTTGACAACGTGTAAAATGTATTGAATTAAATTTACTTTTTTAAATTTAATAAAAATAAATTAACGATTTCTTAATTGCATAAAGCATAATCCAAATAAAATCCTTAATAAAATGGAAAAAATGTGTGGCAGTTGATTATTGTGTCTTCGAAAATAAGTTAGATAAAATTAAATCGCTGTCTCAAAAGCAGTTCTCAACTTTACAATAACAAGTAAAAAATACAAAAAATTTAAATAATAGTTATTTTGTAAGTTATAGGTATACCTTATTATACCCGTAACTTAAAAAATAATTTTTATTTAAATTTGTTGTATTTTTAATGGAAAAAAATATTTTTAAATTAAAGTTAAGAATTCCTAATTCAAACATTTCTATATTTTTAAATCTTAAATATTTGGTTTAAGAACAGAAATTACATAAAGTCCCAAGATCACCAAATTTCTAGAACCCTTTAGGATTGATTTTATCTAAGAATCCATGATTTGTTTCCGGTACAATATAAAGAAGATATTGTCTTGGGAAACTTCCTCTTCAGTATTAAGAGTAAAAGTCTCAATTTTTCACATTTGTTACGCTGCTTGACCTTTTCATTAGCACTGACAAATAACTAACCCATCTGTGTTTCACTTTCATTCCCATTCCCATGAACTTGACATCGAATTTAACACGCTTTATCGAATAATTTCGCTGGTCGCGTTTTCGTTTTTCGCACAAAATTAGCAAAGGGAACTGAAATTAAATGCAGTTTAACTTGCATTAGCGCAGTGTGACATTTCATCAAGATCGAAGGGAGGAGGGGGAGTGACAACAACATCGACAGCGTCGTCAGGCCGAGATTGAGATGAGAGTTTGTCTCGCACGCGCAATTAAACAGAAGCGAATCGAGAGGGAGAGAGAAAGAGTGAGAAAAAGAGAGAGTGAGAGAGAGTGTGACAAATTTCGAGTGTCAAGCACCGTCGAATTGCACGAGAAACCATTGAAGCGGCAAAACATGAGAGCAATCACAGATCGAGATACAGATACAAACGGAGATGCAGATACAGATACAGATACAGATAGAACGGGGCGTGAGAACGACGAACCGAATCGAAACGCGATTGAAGTGAAGTGAGTAATTAACGCTGCATGCGGCATTGCGTCTAGGGTCCTTTTGGACATGGACTCTAATGTTGACGGCGCTGGTGACGGTGACGGTGACTGTAATGGCGCTGGTGACTGTGACATATGCGGGTCTCAGATAGGTCGTCCCGTGACTCAGAGACCAAGTGCCACCGGTGTGGCAGCAACATAACTTAGCGCAAAGGGTGCGTCAGTCAATTTACATGCCAAAAGCCGTCGCCGTCGCCGTCCAATTTTTTAATTGTTGCAACACGCACAATCCCAAAAACTTATCCGCATTTGCTAACTGTCGTTGTCGTTCTTGTTGTTGTTGATGTTGTTGTTGTTTTGGTTTGCCTTTTTGTCGTGTGAATCCAAGAGGATTCACGTCCACGCACCCACCACCAGTCACAGCACCACCACCACCACCACCACCACCAAATTAACATCAAATGAACTTATCGCCAGCAACTATTTTACGGCGCTTTCCCAAGTGGTTTCTCGTGTTGCGCTTATCGTGCCACATTTTGTTTCTTTCCTCTCCATTCCTCAAGTGCAACACGTGACGACTGTACCTAGTCGACTCGACACTACAACCCTCCCTCACCCCTCCGGGATCTGTTGTCAGTTGACATATTGTCAACCAGCGTCGACTATCAACAATTACACGTGTCCCTGTCCTTTGGCCATGTGACCACAGTTTGCCTACCAACAAAATTTGCATATTTTTCTAATTAATCGCACGAAATTTTCATCTAATTTCATGCACTGATAAAATGTTGTTAGTATAATTAATAATCGTCGTGTGCTCACACCCCGACACCCTGAAGGAATCTTGCCAATGGATTCTCGATCATATTCTATCTGTGAGAGAATTTTCAATTTGCATCATCCGGATTAACATTAGCCGAACCATTGATCTGTCTGTCACATTGCATTATTTATTAATTAGATGCCCAACTTGCTGTAAACATTGTACACAATCTATTCTTTGGGTAAATTCAAACGGGTAAATAAACAACAGTGGGGAGATCGATCGATCACAGGCCGTCACTGCTTACCCATTTTCACACCTCAGAAATGCGAGTGCAACAACGACAAGCAGGAGACCAGGTGCTCAACTATTCCGGTGACTAGATACCAAGGTGCTCACCAGGTGCCAGGTGTTTCGGAGTTTGCCTGAAATGAGGTTAAGTCATCAATAAAAACTGTGCACAGTATACAAATGAGTCACCGACCGAGGCGCAGTTTGTGTCAGTTTTCTCACAGTACTTAGAAGGAGACTCCCAAGTAATTGGACAAAGTTTACATAACCTCATTCAATTTTCAATTTTGGGGGAAAGCATTAGAAAGTTCCCACACCGATGATATCGTAGGGTGCCTACTATTTAAGTGATATCAGAGTTTGGGGAATTCCTGCTGCACTTTTAATCATTTACAATAACAAAGCCAAAATGCTATACAAAAGACGGCATAGATTTTGATGCATTTGCAGCAGGTGAGGGTGAGGATTATGGCGGTGAGGGGAGAGTAGCGATTTCAATTAAAAGTGACACAAAAATGCGTTGACAAAGGATCAAAATGCGTTGGCAACATATTGGGAAACAATTTCAAATTGCATCTATGTCATGGGAAAAGTTGTGGGACCAGTTGTCCCCCTCTCTTCACTAACCTCTCTCTTGTCTCCTCTGGCTGTTTTCAAACTGCGACGCACTTCACAATTTTTGTTAAACACACTTGAGAACCAAAAAGAACCGAGAACTGAGCCACCCTAAAAAATATGCGAGATGTGTAAAGCCCTCAAGTGTTTTTCATTCAAAAGTTTGCAGGTGTGCCCAGTGTTCGATACATTTTTTGTTGCCTTATCCTTGAACCAAAACACAGGACTCTCCTTTGTACCCCCATCTCCTGCTGATACTGATTCTGGCTCTGGCTATGGCTCTGATTCTGGAATGCCAATACACTTATCGTCGACGAAGCGGGTCATGCAAATATGCTCAAGTGCGCTGTAGGGAGTTTAAACACAATAAACAACTAAAGTGAGCGCCTCGATGGGATTGGAGGGTTAAACAGCGCACAGTGGGACAGATACGAAAAAGGAAAATTGATTTGTATTTATTTTATGGCACTTTTATTGAACATCGATGCTTTTTATTTTATTTTATTATATTTTATAATATGTACGAGTATTTGAAATTTCCTTAATTTTATTTCTAAGCAGATTAAACATTTTGATACAATATTGATGAATAATAGTATATGGATTATATGTAGAATTTCTTTCATTTGCTACAGCTCTGACAATAAGCTACAACACTTCTGAATCATTAAACTTTGAAAAATAATCCCGAAAACAGTATGGAAATTATGGAATATATATAGTATTTAAATAATTTTATGAATTTGGGCTATTTTATTCATAGTCAAGCTATATATTCAAATTAAAATCTTATTTCTGTAATTTTTTCATAATATCTTTCGGTCAATTAACCTAGACCCTAATTAGACATTGCAATCTAAATAAGAAATTTTTCAAAATTGTTTCATCAAACAAAAAATGTAACTAACAAAATGCTTAGGTAAAGTTTAATTATGAAAATCTGAAATTTAATTTTAATTAAAAATATTAAATTCAAGTTGACATGGAAAACTTGTATGGCTGCCACTGTGCGACAGAGCTAAGAAGCTATGAGTCATGGCCCAGAGTGTAGCAGCACCAGCAACAAGAAGTACAACAAAAACAACAACAACATCAGCAAATGCTTCGGGCTCAAAACTTTGCTTATGCATTACACATTTATTAAACATTAAGCGCTCACTTGATTTAAGGGTTGGGCGAAAACAGGGACTCGATCGTCACGTTGATGTCCTTCATGATGACTATTGAACTTTAAAACATGATGAAGTGCTCGTTCTTCTACAGCGAAAGACGACGTTGATTGCGATTGGAATAACGAAACGGGTAGGGAACGGATTGCTTGCTAAGGAGGACAGCAAAGGAGTCGAAAGGAAAGGACAGAGGACTGAGGACAGTGTGGCTAACCGAGAGTGCACCCTCGAACTAATCACAAAGTGCATTTTATGCTCGCGGCAGTTGGTAAACAGAAACAAAAGTCCAGCTTGAAGTCCATGCATACAATTTGAGCATTAGATGAAGTTGAATGTCTCGATTCCTTAGCTCTTTTTAGCTCCTTCCTTGCTTCCTCGATTCAACCCTCCTCAGTTCAGCTGCTGCACATTTTTATGCACATTTCAACTCTCTCAGTATTCAGTACTCAGTTTTCAGTTTTCTTTTCTTTTCCGAGTTGAAGCACCAGCAAATACTACAAATAATCATAATAATAAAATGCCAAGTTGTACATTTTACTCCCTTCTATGCTCCTTTTACCTCCTCCCCCTCATTGCCATTCGTTTGATGAGTCATTTTGCTGCGCTGACGTCTGTTCTGCATTTGGGTTTGAGTTTAGCGCTTTTTTGTCGGAGTCGGGGGCAGAAAGGGGTTAATGCACTGCCCTCAGTGTGCCCACAACACGCTGCCAAGTCCTTGGCAATAAATATAAAAATCTTTTGCTGTTTATTATTCCTGTTGTTGCTTTTGTTTGCCCTGCAGTTTCCAACTTGCATTGCACAACGTGAACAACTCTCAACTGATTTAGAGCCGCTTTGGAATTGTCAGAGTTTGTTCAAGAACACAACGAAGGTTGTTTTCCAAGTAGAGTCTTAACTAAGAGAATAATTGTTCACTTGCGAATAACTTCATTAAGTTCGTCTGAAAGGATTCTCATCCACTGAACAATCTTTTGATAGCTTTCTTATTCGATTCCTAACTATTTAATTTTATGGTTATAGCTTTCTAGTTTAGTCAAGATGAAACTCAAAATATTTATTTATTGTATTGATATCTTAAAGATTTATTGGACTTTATGGCTGAAATTGAAACTTGCAGCAGTGAGCAGGCAGCGAATGAAAAGGAAATATAATTTAAATTATTAAATCTAATAATTTTAGACAATAAATGTCAGAGTAGTGTCATTAATATTTACAATTCTCAAACTGCAAATCTCAACTAATATTATACAATTATTTTATTACTTTATGTGACATTAAATAACTCATAAATTAGAGCTTATCATAAATACATTTTTGTTTTTTGTTGTTTTCATTCAGGCAAATATTTTGGAGCTTAAATATCTAAGTTGAAAAATTCAAAAGGAATCTTGTTATTTGATAGTGCTTTATTAAATTTCAATAATTTGCTCTTGATTCTGCTTTTTATATTTTTTGTTAATTTATTATGCACATTTTGCCATGCAATTATTACAGAGCTTTTGCTATTTGAGATTTTAGTATATAATTTAAAATATGCATACATATTTCCTTATTTTATTGCAATTCCACATGTTTCATTCTACTTTTTGACACCCTGGTCACCCTGTCATGCCACCATTTGGCCACTTTTGACCCTCGAGCCCATTAAAAAACAAACTTAGCCCCGCCTACATAATAATCTAATACTACAAGTACTCACAATGGACCACTTAGCAATTGCTCGAGCCAAAAAAAACAACTATGGTCATAATAATAAGAAGAACACACAATTTTATGGCCTATAAAGGTGAGGGGGACAAATGATGGAAAGCGAGGGGAAGGGAAGAGAAGAAAGCAAGGCAGAGATTACAAACGATTTGAATAAATTTGCAATAAAAAGTGAATTCTATTTTTGGTTGGAATTGTGGCGCGACAATAAAACAATTTTGTATGCCACAAATAATAATAAGAGATGATTGGAGACGAGATGTTGCAGGGAGGGAGAAGGAGGGGGGCATTAACAGGGCAATTGTCCAGCCTGGGAGCTCAGTTTACAGCTGAAGCTTAAAGATTGCTTCCTGTGCAACATTGTGCCAGAAAGTGGCGGCCACAACAACAGCAACAACATCAGCAGCAGCAACTCCAACGCCAGCAGCCATTACAAGTGTCAAAACAACAATTTATTGTTTGCAATCATGTGTATCTATAATTGCACTCGGTGTGAGTGTGAGCGCGTGTGTGTGTGTGTGTGTGAGTGCGAAAAGCAGTTAATCAAATAAATATGGCGACGTCGGGCGCTTGGCGCTTATTAATATTATTTTGGCTCAGCGGCTGCTGCGATAACATGGCCAACAGCAAACTTGCAACTTGTGCCTTGATTTACTACAGCTGTAAGCATTGTCTTCACACTTGGCCCCCTTCTTTCCCACTCTCCCCTTTGGCCACACGGCGTATACTTAATGTATCTATATCTATAGATGTTGTCGTCTCTTATGGCAGCAACCAAAGCTAAAACCGCAAAGTCATAAAATTACTTTCGCGCATTATAAATTTATAGTTTGCTTTGGTTTTTAGCTTTGTTGGTGGTGGGATGGATGGGAGAGGAGGGAGGAAGGGATGCCTCAGTTAATTTTACACGCTCAAGCGTAAAAATTTATTATGCTTATGGCTGAAATGTATCCAAAAGACAGCGCAGGTTTGGGGCAGCCAGCAAGTTGTTGCAACAGCAGCTGCTGCTCTGTCCGTCGCGGACATAAGTCATTTATATTGTAACAAATTGTGCGCGATTGGCATTTCTCAGGACTTCGAAGACATCCTTTTGCCTGCCTGCTGCTGTGGCTGCTGCTGCTGCCAGATGGATGCTGAGTAAATGTTCTGTCTTGTCTTGTGGACTTTGGCCGGAGGTTAAATGGCGTCTTAAACAACTTTGACAACTGACTTGCGGTCGCGCTTTAATGAAATGGAAGAAATTCTAAATGTTTTGATTTAGGGTTATCTTCCGGGAGAGCCAAGAAGCTCAGAAAGAAAAAGGGTTAGAAAATGGAAGCCAAAATTCAGTGCAATTAATTAAACCGACTGATTTCAGTTTTTATATAATAATATGATTTGGAGAACGAAACTGAATAATTGGAAACAAGAACAGCATTTTAATTTGATAAGACAATTTTATTATTTAATTAGGTGATTAAACATATAAAGTGTAGAAAAAAAATATAAAAATAGTATAGCTTAAGGTAATGATTATGTGATTTTATTATGTGTATGTATTAATAATTTACTTTTAATTATTTATTTGTTGTTTTTTTATTATTTATTGAAGCTTCCATAATTATTTTAATTATTTTAGTTAGCTTAACGTCTACAATCTACACAGAATAGAATAAAATAGAAAAGAATAGAAAAAAATACAAATAATTTACACACAGCATAAAATACCTTCAACAAGAATCTCTATACTAATCCGTATTCCTTTTCCTAGTCCTATTTAAATTTATTCCCTATTTCTTTTATATTTTTTGAAGAGCAAACATCTCCGATTTCAGTTTAAACACTTGCAATCCGCTAATTAAATGTGCACAAATCCAGAAGTAAATCAATATCCTGGACACAGCGAACAAGTCCTTGAAATGCTAACGCTTGCTCTTTCTCTTTCTCTTTCTCTCTCTCTCTCTGTCTCTGGCATTTTGTGCACATTGCGTTTCGCCTTGACTTTGACACCCCTCGCGTTATCCTGCATTGTCCTTGGCTCCTTGCTATGCGTGGGGATTGAAACCCGGCGAAATGCCAAGGACAGGATTACACGTCAATCGAAACCAAGGACACCCAAAGTGGGTGTGTATGCTCCGGGTGACTGGGAAAAGAATGAGGGAAAGCGAATCACATCTTTAGACACTACTTAAAATTTTTTATGCAAATTTCGAGCGCAATTATTGCCGACGCTGACGACGGCAATTGTTTGCTGCATAATTGCAACCATAAATTGTGAGCGGCCTCAACTTGAACTGGCTGCGGTCGCGTCATTAGAACTGACGCCGCCTATTTGAGATTTCCTTTTCCAACGATTTTCCAAACACTCCACGACAGCGACGGCGACAGCGACTGAGGTTGAGTTCGTTGCCCATTCCTTGTGCTTAATGTTTTTAATTTTTCCGTATCATTGCATTTATTTTTTTGTATTTTCCGCCACCGTCACCGCGACGCACTTGACACGGCTGCTGAGGTGACTGAGGGGAAGGGGAAGGGGAAGGAGCTTGGCCTGGACCGCCCTTCAATTTCCATTACATTCGCAGCTGTATCGATGTCCTTTTGTGCGCTCTGTCATCTATTTGGATTCCTTCTTTTCGCTCTTTTGTAAGATTCGAAATTTATGCAAAGCACTCGTCGTTGTCGCAGCCGCACTCAGGGCAAATAATGAGCAAGCCCGCATTTCCTGCCACGTTTACAATTTCAGTGTCTGTATCTGTATCTGTATCTGCAACTGTTGTACCTTGTGGTGCGCTGGAGTGAGTGCAAGTAAAGTAACGTCTACGACAACTTGATGTATCTTTTGCCATTGCCGTTGCCATTGCACTTTGCGAAATGGCAAAAGTTGAAGCTGATTTGAAGGAGTCTCTGACATAAAAGAGAGGTTTTAAAACATATATTTTAAGTATCTGGTATCTATTTTAACTTACCATACATTAGTATTTATTTCGCATACACAAAAGAATTCGCAAGCAAAGAAAAACGTTGTTAGAAATGCTGATTTTGTCATGTCTTCAAGCAGCAGCTGCAACTACGAGTAGTTTATTATTTTAATTTTGGCCAAGAACTTGGAACGCATCTACAATTGGATACAAGCTCTTTAGTTGAATAGTTTTGGCAACGCCAGCTTCTTAATTTTCTTTTTCAGCTTCGCATTTATTTTGTTAGCATTTGAAAAGCATTTCCTTCCGCTCGGCGCAATAAAACTTTTGCGGGCCAAGAACTGCAATAAAAGAAAACTTATCTGGTTTTCTTGGTGTCTCTGCGGTTTTGGCCCAACACACGCAGCAACAAAAGTGCAGCTCGGAAAACAGAAAGAAAACTTTATGCCAGCTGATAAATTGTGCTGCTCGGACTTGATAAAAAGCAAAGGAAAACCAGGAGCTGTCTTTTTCGGGTTAAGACATTCAATTCGAATAATTTGCAGCAAGTTGCTCAAAGAGGCGACGCCAAACGGACTCTCAATTTGTTTTCGTTTTTCTGTGTGTGGTTTGTGGGTGTTTCAGTTCGGTGGTTGGGTGGTTGCAAATGCCCCCTGCGACCGCCGCATAAATTGCATATAATTGCTTTGGCTCGGCTGGCATCTTCCTTTCTTAAGATTTATGCGCACATGCTTCGTTTCGCCTTTACTCTATTTTGCTTCGCTATTTATTTGCAATGATAAAATTTTTATTAAAACAAAAGTCGCATAAATTTTGCAACCATCCACAGATCGCCTGCTGTGCATTTTTATACTCGCTCTTAAGATAGTTCTCTGTATGGCATAATTAGATTTGATGTCCCGTGGTCCAGTGGTCAGTTTCAGATTCAGTAGTTGTTTCTTCGTTTCACACTTGGTAATCCGCATTCGTTTTATGACTTAATACGTTTTATTTCATCGCATTCCTTCCGCAAGACAGACGGACAGACAGACGGATAGCAAATAAATCTTCGACCCCGCGCTATCATCACCAATTCAAATGTCCTGCTCCTGCTCCTGCCGAGCTCGCTTGACCAGCTCCGGATCTTTGGTGACATTTGTTGCTCCTTTGTCTTGGGCAGCCTTCGTTCACTTGGTTTATTATTGACCAGTTTTGCTCGCATTATTATTACTCGCACACAATCCTGACAGTTGGCTATTGATTTATTAGCTGCTTTCGCATATTTGTGGTCGCCAGTTGTTGTCCCTGTTCTTTAGCTGCAGCTTAGGGGTAGATTAAGAGTCTCAATACTGAATGAAATGTGAATCTGAAGCGTTTGCTTTTATTTGTCCCCTAGATCGACCTCAACTACAATACTTTCAATTGAATACTTGCTAAATTCAATACCATAAATAAGTAGGAATTCAAATTAAAGACGAAACAGAGAGACAGAGAGAGAGTTGCCGTGCAAAACTGCTCGACAAAAGTTGCAACTGCCTTTCACAGATGGAGCCTGAGCATGAGAAACAGACGCCAGCGCAGTTAAAAGCAACAATAAAAACCGTTTGCAATGTTTGAGATAAAAATTAAAAGACGACGTCATTTAGCAACCGAAATGCTGCACCCAATTCCAGATTCCCTCCTTGTCTATATCCCCAGTGGATCTTCTGGTCGCGTGTGTGTCTGTCGTCTGTAAATAGCGCACAAAACAGACATTAAAACCCGCACAACACCCTCGTCCTGGCCACTGATGGTGTCCAGCAGCCAGGACACATTGAGGTGTATGTCCTGCTCCATCTCCAACTCCTCCTCCAGCTTCAGCTCCTTCTCTAGATCCCAGCTAACCAACTGATTTCGCTTAATTTTATTTGCACGGCTTGCTGGCTAAATGTAACTTTTATTGTTTTCGGTTTTGGACTTTGGTTTTATTTGGTTTGGCTTTCTGGGTTCCAAGTTCATTGCGTAAAATGCCTGCGAGGACTTTTGCCCGTGTCCCCGTGTCATAAATTCGATTTGTGCGCCATTATTTAAGGCGCTTGGCGCTGATGTC
Source organism: Drosophila limbata (assembly GCA_963924055.1). Lineage (NCBI taxonomy): Eukaryota > Metazoa > Arthropoda > Insecta > Diptera > Drosophilidae > Drosophila > Drosophila limbata. The sequence goes on from OZ001354.1 coordinate 22,386,804, forward strand.
TGTGCTGATTAGATTGAGTTGAGTCTGGAGAGAACTGTGCATTTTAATTGTTGCCTCAACATCAACGTCACCTCATCAGCAGCATTTACACGTAATGGGCCCCCAGTTATAGTTGAAGTTAAAGTGACTTTTGGGCGCCCAGAGCGTAAATGAAATCCTCCAGTGGACGCCATTAACTTGGCGCTTAATTGTGTGCACTTTTATGACGAGTGCCGAGCTCATGTGTCTTATCTTATGGCTTTTAGCTGGAACCTTTATGAAGCTGTAAAGCGAACCAAACAGAACACCTTTTCAGATAAGAAAAGCAATTTCCAGCAGGCAGTTCTACTGACTAAAGGAAAACCATTCAAGTTCAAGATTGCATTATTATATCGATCAGAATTCTTTAAGAATATAAACTTGACTTGGCAGGTTTAACACAATTTATATCACAATAGTGGGTAATACATCACATTAAGGACAGTTTTAACTTAATATTTCAATTAAATGTTAGTTGAGCCCCTGACCATAACTTGCTACAACTGCAGTTAAATCGCAAGCCAGCCCAACCCATTTAAGGCCAGGCCAGAACAACGTGACCAGCAAAGCAATGCACAGATTTTGTATATTGTCGTATATTTCCATTCCGGGCTAACAAAAGGAGCCGCGTACTTTTACGACGGCGACATGCAACAAAATTGAATTTTATGAATGCCGCTTTGGGTATTTATGAATTGTATTCGTATTCCTCGCCACAGCAGAATGGGAGAAAAAAGAAGAAGCTCGAAGGGTGTCCAAGCAACTGGATGTCGATGTCAAGTAAGAATCTACTTCAATGAAATTGAACATGACAACTGTAATGAAACTTGTCTTGAAAGCTGTGGGAAATCAAGCGAAGTACAGTAGAGCCAACAGCTCAAAATTCAAACATTAAATAAATATATTAAATTAATAAAATAAGTATAGTAAATATAGAACGTTTTGTGTATATACACAGATACAAGTTTGGAATATCAAATGAAGTTTAAATTAGTCTTTCTATAATGTTAAAAGCTATTGTACATGGGTAAAAATGGTATTTAAGCTAAGTGATATATCCTATAAAAAAAATATTTTTAATCTAATTTGATTTATACATAAAAAATGAGTAGTAGTAGTAAAAAATAATGAAGTAAAATTGGTATAAATAATAAAGGTTGTATAATAACACTTTTTTGGAAATGGAATCTCATTTCGACTGCAGTGTTTTCATTGACTTGCGACCACTGTGCATAGGTCTTTCAATACCATTGGCTGCTATTAAAAACGCCAAACGCCGACAACATCTTTTCAATTCGTTTGAAAAGCTCCTCTTCCATCTATCCCTGTTCCCCCTTGTCTCCAGGTCTGTAGTAATTTCGGGCATTTAACTGCAAAGCAAACAATCGTAAGAAATGCTTTTATACAACCAAAGGCATAGAATATAATCCATATAAAAATTTTTAAGACCTTTTTGACAAACGCTCGAAATTAATTTCGCTAACAATCGGGCTATCGGCTTTCGGGAGGGGCATTAAAATTAAAAGGGGGTTAAAGCCGTCCCCAGGCAGGCACCACACGCACCATACACCGCACCACATCGCACTCCAAAGCTCAATGAAGCGCTTAACCATTAAAATCAATCAAAGCAAATTTATTAGGCAACATTGTAGACAGCGCGACGAGTCCAAATTTTATTAGACTAGAGCGAGTGGGGAGAGAGTGAGAGAAGTAGCAATAAAAAGAGAAGCGAATGAATGCAAAGGGCAATGAAAAATCAAATCAGCCAAAAACGATCCAAAAATTATGACCGACTGTCAAAAGATAAACCCCTTGAAACTGTAGTCGCAGACTCAGACAATTCTCCCTTGTCACAAAAATGGCTCCTCCTTCTATTTCCAAAATCAGTGGTCATCTCGATGCGTTTTTATGAAGTTTGTTCAATTGTTCGGTTTTTGGATTGGACATAATTTTTTTTAGTGCTGGTAATTAAAATTCATTTGTCATACTTTGTATTTGGCCAGACAAAAGTCGCCTTTTGTCGCGCTCCTTAAGGGCATTATTCGAATATTAAAATCAATTTAGCATAAATTTTTGTCAACATTTTTATTGAGCATTGGCAACATTGTCGTCACAGAGTTCTTAATTTAAGCTCTTTAGAAATAGTTTAGAATATCAATTGAGCAAATGAAGCATTTATTTACCCCCTTTCTCTCCCCTCCCCCATTATATCTAGACAAACTTCTGTCACTGTCAAAAAAAAAGCGGAAATGATTTCGCATATCATTTTGAGTTGATAAATTTCACAGGACACGCCCTTAGGCAACCTGAATAGCAACCCCCCTGTGGCAAGCATGATTTTAATAATTTTAATGGTTTTGGCAATTTACAATTTTTGATAAATTCCTTTTTTTCACATTGGCGGCAGCTTAAGCGTCCAAAGAGTTAATTTGATTGCAAAATGTTTGCATTTTCTTTTTTTCCTTTTTTGCATGTCAACTGCGAGGCTGAGGTTGAGAAGAGGACAGACAGACGCCGGGTGCGCGTAATCAATCATTTTATCAATGCGCTTGTGAAAATGGCAACAATTCCTCATTCTCATTCTCATCCTCATCCTCATCAGCATCTACATCCTCATGCTAGAATGTCGGCAAAGTCGTCCCGTAATCAGCAAATTGTTTGCCTAGATCGTGACTTTGCCAAAACAAATTTGCATATTTTTGTTATTTTTCTGCGAGTTGCGCGCAGTTGGCGCTAATGAATCGCACCAGCGGGTTGAAAATAGTTGACGAAAAACAAAATAAAGGAAAAGAAAAATTACCAATATCTACTGACAAGAGTTGTTCGGAGATATTTGGTAACATTTGGTAGCCAAATTTATCACCAAAATCGATTGCCAATTCAATGGTTAACTTTTTGTAAAGTTCATTATTAAGAAATGAGTCAATTTTGAATTGTTTATAATTTTAATAACTATTTTATTTCTCTTGTTTGGTTGAATTTAGAAAAAGCTTCAGCATTAAGTATTTATTAACCCCTCGAACAATTAAAGCTTAATTTTATAATTTATTTGTTGACTAAACTATTATAAGTAGTTTAGACAATATGAATGATTTAATTTATCTACAAAAATCAAAAAGTTTTCTATACAATAAATAATTCTTTGATCTAATTAATGAACAAAGTTTATCTATGTTTGGTAGATTAGTTAGATACTCAATCTATTCTACACTATAGAGGGCTTCAAAAGGTTACAGGTACAATAAGCTGAAATTACAAGTTTGAATTGCGTTTTAGTCTGTTCAGTAGCTTGTAATTAGTACTGCAATTGTTAACCACCTAACATCTGCCTATTCATTGGCAAGTTTCATTCACCTTTTTCCTTTTTGGCCATAACATGACGGCCAACAAAACAGAACAGGAGAGTCAGAAGCCAGGCATTAATGATGGCACACGCCAGTGCCAAGTTGAAGTTGAAGTCTGACGTGGTAGCCAAAAACGCAATGATTAATGAGTGAATTATGCGCGAATAAACAGCCAAACAAGTTCAAAAAGGCAAATGCACCCCCTCCTCACTCTCTTCTGACCTTCTCTCCAGTCTACGTATACGAAGTTCTCTTTGTCTGGGCGCTTGTTGTGAGTTGTGAGTTGGCTCGTTGGTTGGTAACATGCCGGCAGCGAATTACCCAGCAACAGACGGCGGCGCTGTTCAAATGATTATGCACAGAAATGTGTTCATTTTTTTATGCACTCTCTCTCGTCTATTTGAGTTGTAGTCCAACAAATACAAAAAACAAGCTGAAATGAGGAAGAATTTCGCTATAACTACGATAGCAACGATGCGATACCTTTTGACGTGCAACACGCGGCGTATGCGCAACGTTGGCCATAAATCTTGAATCCGCTGAGGTTTGGGCTGGGTTTGACTACAATGTGCAAACAGCTGCTGTCATTCGCTAAAGGCAAAGTTCTCATCTTTTATTTATTTTAGATTTTTAATAATCATTTCCTTATGCTTTATTCTTTTTTTCCATATTTCACATTTTTTGTGTGTTTTTTCTGGCGCTGTTTTGCATTTTGTTTCATGTTTCAGTTGTCTGCTTGTTGAATTTTTGTATTTTTTGTGTGTATTTGTACTTATTTCTTCTTGCGCATTTTAATGAATTTGTTGTTAATATGTGTGTGATATATTTGCAGGCTCCACTGGCCACATGGCGTGGCTCCATTCTCCATTCTCCACTTCCCACTCTCCAGTCGCCTTTCTCAATTCTCCACGCTCTTCGCGACTCTTTTGTTGCTGACATTTGCCGTTGCTTTTGCGAAATTTGCGCTTCGTTGCTAATTAAAAATTGTGTCTATTTGCATATTTGTAACATAGCACGAGCCTCCCTCCCCCAAACTGCCACGCCCCGTTTGAACGCCTGCATTTGAGTTCGGACAGCGCCCGTTTGTTTGTTGTCTGCTGCAAGGTCCTTAAAAATGTTACCCCATCCCCAACATTCGACCTGGATATTCTAGAATTTGCTGCGCTTGTCCTTTGCCTTTTGTATTGGCCCGTCTAACCCTGAAAAAGGACTTTGAATTCCAGTTCGAGTTCGAGCATTGTAACTGTTTTCCAATGTGTCACTCCAACCCTCGATTTAATTAGCTGCAACTTTAATGAGAGCATTGAAAAACGCCAACTCACATGAACTGCCCTGTCGACTAACTAACTAACTAACTAATAAGTCAAAAGGTCCCGAACTCGCTTCTAATGACCTCTTTGATTAGCCTGGACCCAGGAGACACTTGTTTTTTGGACCGTGTTGTCAACGCCTCGCTTAATAGTGCCGTTAGTTTTGGCCGCCTGTCAATAACAATAATGAAAACAGCTGCCATGTCCCTTCTGCCCACCTCAATTTCCTCCTCCTCCTTCTCCTCCTGCACCTGTGCTGCAAAACTTTTGGTCCTGGCAACTGTCAGTTTGACAATTCACGTTTAATTTACAGCTGCGGTCAGTTTGGTTTGCTTTGCTTTCGCTGTGAAAAGTCAAGTGGCCGGGGTCAGTTTTAGATTAGTTTTTCATATCAAAAATAGAAAGAGACACAGAGAGAGAGAGAGAGAGAGTGAAAAGTGCAGCCAACAACTGTGCACAGCGTGTGTGTGTGTGTGTGTGTGTAATTAGTGTGTTTTATGACTGCGTTTTCAACTCCTTGGGGTGCAATTAGGCGACAGTTGGAGTGTTCTTTTCAATTGGTCTCTGGGAGTTTGTTGGTCAAACCACAGGTTTAACTAAATATATATAAATATGCCCACATACTTATATTTATGCTTATATACTCGACTAAACTACGAATAAACAACCTAGATGTACCCAAGTTTTTTAGAAATAATCTCATTGAATTAGTTTGTTATTTACCATCCCAGGCAACAGTTTTTTTTTAAAAACAGTTGGATCTGGTATGGTAAATTTGTTCAAATAAAATAGTTATGTGGTAAATCCAGTGTTATTTTCCACCCAAATAAAATAAATTTCGACAAATAATTGATTTTTATACTAATGTTAAATTTTTTAAATTTTTCCTAAATTTCTTAATTTTTCTAAATATTTTTTTCTAGCTCTTGAAGTCTGTCAGATACTTTGATTGTCAATTAGTAAGAGAATTAATCTGTCATTTAGCACAAGGAGCTATATATACTAAATAAATATATCCAAGAAAGAATACTTTCTCGGAGCTCAAAAATTATTTAATGGTACAAAAGACCGACTCTGTTAATCATTTTATTAACATGTGTAGCTAATCGGCTTAAAAACGAACGAGCCAAAAAAATAAAAAGGAATGTACAATATAAGGACAGACACATAAAAGACCAATGACGTAGCAATATTTAAACTCAAATATATTCAAATCCGAGTTTATGGCCAAAGCAAATAAACCAAAATGCTGTGCACAGAGAGTGCAGAGTAGAGGAGAGAGGAGTAGAGTAGAGAAGAGAAGGGGATAGAGTCAAGTGGAGTCAGTGAGAGGACCATTGAGGACACCCGTCGCCGTGGGACTCATAATAATAATTAAGCCGATAACACTCGCAGATTTTGCACTTGTTGTTGGCTGGATATGGAAATGGAAATGAACATGGAACATGGAAATGGAAATGGAACTGGGACTGTTGCGGTATTAATGATAGTGCGGGGTGGCATATAAAAAATGTCTGCAGCACAAGCAAATGTTTAATTGTTACACATATGCAAACAATAAGTAAAAGGGGCCAACAACCCTCAGTTAGCCCGAAAAAAACAAAACCTAATGCGCTTATTGCGGGCCAACAGACAAGATCATAACAAAAATTGCACGTGCAAGGACAACAACAACTTGTGACTTGGCATTTTTAGTTAATTTTATCAAATGTTCCGAGTGCGGGGGTAGTTTTAGTATTGCTGGCCCTTAAACCCCCCACGATTCTGGTTAATTTCGACACTTTTGGGTGGGTTTTTTGTTACAGACCTGGCCAAAGGTATCTATTTAAATGTAACAGATGTTTACATGAGGGATGCTAATCATCATCATCATCATAATCATCATTTATGCGTTTGGGTTCAAGTACAGAATATAATGTTGTATCATGGCAATAAATAGTGTGATTATGTATTATATTTTTGGAAGTAAGAAGATCAGCGAATGAGAGTTCATTATGCTCACAATTTATCAATAATAATAATGTGAATGAGAAGAGAAGGTAATCAATTTAATAGTTAGAAAGAAATTATAAAGGAGCTTTCTAAAACTATCCCATTAGGTTATCAGTTAAGTTCCGATCGAAATTGGGCGCATTAACACATCCTTTCACTCACTCTCTTGGAGCTCAGTCCAACAATAGGCGCTAATGTTGCTCAATTAATAATCGAGCTTACACTTATAGAACACCACAGAGGAACTGAACTATCTGTCCGTCTGTCTGTCTGTCCGCCTGCACTTTGCGCTAATATTTCCTGCCTATACCCCGATAAGAATCAGCTGAAAAAATCAAGGATTGCTCACAAAACACAACGGAAGTGCACATTAGTTTGGTTTGTAACATACAACATACAACAAAATAAAAAAATACATCATCATGTCAGGGCAAATGAATCCTTTTTGCTTCCAGTCCTCGCTCACCTTCCCGCACATATCGAAGTCTCTCTAATATTTCACTCTGGACATTTACGCGTCGTTGCACCTGTCCACCTGTAGTCCAAGGTCCCACTGTCCCAATGTCCAACCGTCTCTTGTGGTCAGACGCCCACGCCAATTTGCCGGCGTTATCTGGTCATGTGTTTGTTGGCTTTCTGGTTAAAAGTCGGCCCAAAACAAACGCTGACATGACATTCCATTAGCACACAATTTATCAAAAGAAAACAGTGAACAGGAGGCCTCGGTGACTGGTTCCTCCTTGGGCCGCACTTGTTACCTCACCTGTGAGGTGATCTTATCGAAACGAGGGCGCTTCCTTCGGGCAAATGCCCCTCTCATAATGCCGGGCAATTAGTCAAACTCCCTGACATTAATGTGCGCACTTTTGTGCATTTTGTAGCCCGAAAATGTTTCTTTCCACACTGGTCTCTGGTCACTGGTCACGTCACCCATTTTGCAGCTCAACGCCTTTAGTTAAAGTTTAGTTCTTTTAAATTTATGCAACTGATCGCGGCAGGTTGATAGCTCTTAATTCCCTTCGCACCCTCCCTAAAACAGGGAACTCCCTTCAAGTTCTTGGGCCAGTTAGTATGCTAATATTAACGCCTTAGTTTTCTTTTTTTATGGTCGTCAAGTCGTCATGTGTCGAGGTCCGTCGGACCCTAATTAAGTGTTTAGGCTGCATCATTGCCGGAGAGCTGTTCAAATAGGCGTAAATATACGGAAGGTAACAGCTCAATTTGCATTTTGTATACGTTTTAATTTAGTTTGGAAAATGAAAACAGTTTTTCAGTTGTAAAAAAGAGGTTTACGGTTTTTTAATAGTTTTATTTTTACGAAGGATTACGACAGGCTGCCGACTGTTGATTTAATTAGTCGATTTATAAGCCACCGTTGGGCGACAAGTCATAAACTGACCGGTAGGTGTTTTAATTTATTACAAAATTTATATAATTATTGTCAAATTGGCAGTAAAAACTTTTACGGCCGGAAGCAATATGTGAATTGTTGCAGTTTTATAACCCGAAGCCTCAAACTCTAACTTTAATCCTCGGCACTGCGATATTTCAGAAATTTCATAAAGAAAATTGTTCCGGAAGCTAAGAAAATTTAAATTAAAAGAATTTTTTAAAGTCGAATTACAGCTCTTTGTGCTATAATAGATAGAATTAAAAATGGACAGTTTGAAAAATAATTGTAATTGTAATAATGTAATTTTAGTACGTCTGCAAGAACAAATAATATTAACAATATTCGACACAAATTAACAAGCTCAGAAAGACACTTCTTTGTGCATTCCATTCGCATGTGGAACCGATTGCCTTCTCAACTGAAAACAATAAGTAGCGCAGCAATTTTTAGGGACAAGTTAAAACTATTTTTGAGGGACACATAAAATATAACTTTATTAAAAAAAAAACATCAGTAATAGTATAACTTATAATACATGTACCACAACAGATTTTTAAAATAATATAACTAAGTTGTATACTATAATTTGGAATAATCTTAAACTAAAGGATTGTGTACGGTTAAAAGTTACATTTTCATTTCTTTTTTCCACCATTTATAATTGTAAATTGTTTAATTTTAATAATATTTAAAAAAACGATGTTTGTAATAGTGACTAGTGCATTAAATGATAAACGTTAGCTTGTAGCACTAGGAATCGAAATAAAATAAAATAAAAATAATCTTGTATTTTTTCGGCATTCTTACCCATTTTTATAGTTATTCTAATATTTATCGAATTATTCTCAAAATAGAATTTTAATGTAATTCCTTTTAGACTTGCTATTTATTTTAAGTTCTACTCAATTTTTGTAAATTTACTTGAATTTAAATTTTTAATTTGAGCTAGCCTTTGGTTTGGTTCTTAAATAACTAAATAAAAAATATATAAGTTAAAAATATTCGTACAAAATAGCTCATACTTTCCCTATACGGAACTCTATAAAGAACTCTTCTATTTTGCTAGCGAAAAATAACATTTTTGAAAACTTTTTGACATTTTCTACTTGCAACTGAAATTTCCTGCCGCAACCATTAATCCTTCTCACGCCCCAGAAAAATTCAGTAGCACACCTCTTCAATTTTTGGCCTGACAGCGTCGTTCTTCGCTCAACAATCGAATTGATCGGCAAATCTGCGACTTGACAATGACGACTACAAATCGGAAAACACGCCGCCAAGCGCGTGGACACGTGACCAGCCGACAACGACAACAACATCAATTGAAGAAGCTGAGCCTGGACTGAATTCGGAGGGAGAAATGTCACTTCCGGCGGCTTAACACATTTAAACACGGCCACTGTGGACCACTTGGAGGCACACGGACACCCCCATTGGCCTGGAGACTGCTGGGCTACTTTCTAATTTATGTGCTGTCAATTCTTTTGTCATCTAGGAAGCGTGGGCGTTGGGCCAGGAGGCGGGGGGCGTGGCGTCGTCCTCAACGGCGCCTGCTGGACGGCCGAACTTAATGAGTCTTAAGAAAAATTATTCGCAATTAATAATTATGTTCATATTGTTTTCGGACTATCAGCTAAGCAACTCTGTAGCCACAGTCAATTACAGGTCAGTGGGGGTTGAACTTGGAAGGGAGAATGGGGGATGGGGGGATGATGGCTGGCAACTTGTTATTGCAGTTTATTTGATGTTTGTCATTTAATCATTTTGAAGTAGACTTATTTGTTGTCATTTGAAGAGTGCCAAGAATGGGCATTGATTGAGGAAATGAGAGAATGAGAGTGGGAAAGTCGCGTAGTAATCGGGTTCACAAAGATAAGCAAGTGAATATGTACACAGAGAAAAAACATCATTCTTAAATTGGAGTTTAAGATTTCAGATTTTAGAATGTGTTTTGGATATTATTGTCCAATTAACATAACATGCGGATAAGTCATCCAATCTAACTTGAGTCGAGTATTTCGAATAACAAATTCTGATATTTCCAAACTTTGACACCGTTTGGATTGATTTTTATCCAGATTTCTTCCTGTGTAATAACAATTGCCACAGCTGCACTTTGAGACTTTGCCACCTAATGGCTTGCAACAGTGTTGACCCCAACTTCCCACTCTAATTCCAGCTCCGTGATAATGTTAAATCAACATTATTTGGGCATCCATGCATGCGTAATGCGTCTCGAAATTGCTGGCAAAGGGCGGCGTCAGTTGGGGGAGGAGGAGGCAAAGACAATTTGCGCCTCAGCCCCAAAGTTTGCATTTAAATTAAACGAGCCCAGCAACAACAACAACAACACACCTCGAGTCCCGAGGCATGTGTGATAAAAGTTTAGCACTAGCAACTACCTAAAATGTCCAGAGCCTGGCTCTGACCTGTTCCTGTTCCTGTTCCTGGTCTCAACATTGTCTCGTTTTATGCGTTTTCCATAAAGACACGACCAACAATATCAACAATGCTCCGGCACTTGACTTGGGCTGTCATTCAAAGTGACAGCCTTACCCCCTGACTCTTGCCCCTTGCCCCCTGCCCCCTGGCATTGTCATCTAATGTGGCCACAAAATGTGCAACGCTGAGGTCCGAGGTTCAATCGACGCTCCCAGAGTCTATTTTCACAATTTCCCTGTTTATTCAGGCACGTTAACGTTACGCACGAAGCCCCTCTGCACTCAAAGTACATAATTGTGGATTGTATCTTGTATCTTGTAGTTTGCTTAGCGTCAAGTGCAAGGTAAATACGAGATATTTTAAGCAAATTTGCCAAGTGTTTGCCCAAGGGTGTTGGCCAGGGGTTGGCATTGCGTTTACCATTAAAATCGGTCGGGTTGGTGGGAGGAATTTGTCTCAGTGCAATGGCATTTATTGTAATTTGCATTTTAACGCTCAAATGCCTTTTTTGTGCATTCGAAGTAAATTAATCATGAGCTTGACATTAACAGTGTGACCAGAGCGTAATCAGAAGTTGACATTCTAAATAATAGAATATATTTCTAAAAGTTCTTCGATTGAACAATTTCTCAATAAAAGCGCGTTATTTTATTTAACTTTCTTTTATCGTACAAAACATTAAATAAACGATTTCATTCTTTTTAGATGAATGGCTTTATAAAAAAACTTTTTCTTAAAAATGTGAGCTTTCGATATTCGCCGATTTTATTATCAGTTATGTGGTAGTTTTCCTGTATATGTTTTTTTTTCCAATATTTAAGTGGGTAAATCCCGAAATTGTGACTTATCGAGATATCAAATAAAAAGTCTTCAATAGAAAATAATAAAAATAATTTTAGCTTTATTCAACTGAATATTATTCCTTTAAAAACAACAAAACCTGGCCACACCTTCAATTGCAAATCTGTTCAAATAATTGTGTTTGCAAGTGCGTATGCGTGTGCACTTACGTGAATGTGTTATTTGTTGTATTTGACAACGTGTGAGGACTGCAAATGTTGCATTGTTTGCATAACAAAAGAAATCCCTTTTGCAGGAGTTCAATTTGAAGTTGAGTGAAATTGCAGTGTTTGGGGGTAAAGAGTTTGTTAATTAAATTTATTGAGCCTGACTTTGCCTCAATTTGTACGCAAATTAACCAACGAATTTTTTTTTTAAATATATTATATATAAAAATAATTAATATATCAATATACAAAGTGTACATTGAGTGCAATTTCAATCAAATTGAAATTGAACAGAGATTCCCCGCTGTGCCCTGCCAGACGCCACAAACGGCTACAAATTGACATGTTCCGAGGCGCCATTTCATATGTACGACAGAGATCCTATATAAAATCGAATGTAAAAAGAAAATGCTCAAACGAAAATCAGTTAAAACGTGGACCGCATGCGGGGAGAGCGGGTAAAAGAGAGGGCGACAGACTGCCTTTTCAATGAACTCTCGGAGCTGTTGTTGTTGTTGTTGTTGTTATTCGATTGTTGTCGCATGCAACAAATTGTTTCAATTAACTAAATTAAATTTACACTCCTGCAGCTTCACGCACAGCAACAGTAACAACAACAATAAGAACGCATTGGACATATTGAATGCATTTTGCTGAACGTGACATGACACTGACAGATAGAAAAAGAAGAGAAAAAGCCGAGCATTGGAAAACTCCCCTTCCATTCCATTCCCCTTCATCCATCTTTTCCAAAATGAAATCCGAGATACTCTGGAGGCAAATGAAAATGGCAAACATGTTGCATGCGGAAAATGCCACGTAGCATTCAGAAATACAAAATACGAGTACAACAGCCATGACATGGAAATTTATAAAAATTAACTGGCAAAGTAGGCGTAGTCGCAGAATGAGTGGGAGTGGAAAAATACAGTGGGTTGAGTGCGAGTTAAGCGAACAAGGAAGTACACTGACAAAAAACATAAAATAAAATTTGATATTTATGGAAAATGTTGTCAAATAAGCTTAGCAAATTTAAATGAAAATACTTATTATATGTAAAAAAAATAGCAATAAATATCGCAAGTCTTTCAGCTAAACGTGAATTTCTATTTATTTAAAATAAAACTTAAATTACAAAAAAATTAAAATAAATTTATGTAAGCTTTAAGTTATAAACTAAAAAGAAAAAAGTTAAGTTAAGTTAAGTCTGTGATATGAAAAAAAATTATTATTGATTCTTCATTTGTTGCAAGGATTGGGGAAAACCTAGAAAAACCCAATCAGATCAATAAAGAATAATAAGTTGGAAACCTCTAGGAAGATCACTGATCCAATGGGGGAGGAATGAACACAAACGGACCCATGATTAATAAGAGATGCTTTAATTCGGTCGAGGAATAATCAGTAAAAAAATCAATTTTGGCAAAAATTAAACATATTATTAAGTATGAAAGTAGTTTAGTTATAAGAAGTTTCTATTAATTAGGAGAAAAACTCGTCTACAATTAAAAAGCACAAAATTAGTATAGAGCAGTCAATTAATTTCCGTATTCTCCCGTTTTCTCTATTTTATTTATTATTAATTTAATATTGAAAATGTAAATTTTCTCTCTAAATCTGTAGTGTGTTCATAATATATTTGGTGTTTAGCTTTGACTATTTGCATATTTGCACTGAGCTTAATAGCGTTTGTTCTATCGCCATTACTTTAATTATTTTCTCCCAGTGTATTTGGACATTGTATCGACACGGCAACATTGTTCGTCAATATCAATTATGCGTTCAAATGAATATTGAAGTGTAGCCGCATGCCAGCCCATTTCAACTTGCTCACACACACTCACTTATACACATATCCATAGACAGTAACAACAACAACGAGAAGAGAATTTCAGCCGACAACAACACCACAAAGCCACCGCTACCAGCCAACAACCGACCAACCAACCAACCACCCACAATAGACAGGACGATGGCACGGGACAGCTCATCAGATGCAGCAACAACAGCAGTGGCGAAAAATTGGCAATTGTACAAAAGTGTTAACACGGCGCCGCATCCTGCATATCCTGCACATCCTGCAGACTGACCACAGAACAGGGCACAAGCCGCCAGGCAGCCGCTCGTTCGACTGCCGCCTTGGACACATCCATCAATGCCAACAGATTTAATCGCCATTTAAATTGTACGAGGTCGGGAGAGGTTCACACACGGAGAGTGGGAAAGAGAGAGAGAGAGAGAGGGAATGTGTGAGTGCTGCATTTACTTAAGCGTGTTATCAGCGTAAAATAAATCTGTATGGAGAATGGTCGGTCGGTCAGACGACAGCCGTCGGTCGGACTATGTTAGCCTATCTGTTTAGTGTTTTCCAATCAGAGCCCCAGGGCCAACAGATTGGTCACGTGTCGCCTGCTGGCCAATGGTCGAATGGTCAGTCGGTCAGTCACAGAGTGAGTGAGTGTGACGTGCGTCACATAATTGCAATAAATTAGAAATTGTCAGAGAATGCAACAATGTTGCTCCCCCCCTGTGTATGTTGCCAGTTGCCCCTAATTCATTGTATGTACTTGTATTAGGGTTAGTTTAATCTGTGAGTTGCAACAAAACAATTTCATGTTTGTGCTCTATAAATTTACACATTTGCGCTCGGCCAAACTTGGTTCAATTTACCAGGTAAACATGTTTTCAGACAGCTCCAAATATTTATTCTGGTAGCTGATGATCGAGCTACGAGTAGAGTTTAATGTTGCATGGCCGCCAGGAGAGAAATGTTGGGCAGGAAGCGCACACAATTAAGACGCAACAAGAGACGGCCAAAAGGAGGAAAAAATTAATACAATATACAATACAAAAGGACGGCAAAGGAAGTTATAAAAATCAAATTTTACGATTTTCCTGCAAAAGCACGCGCCTGGAAATTATTCGTATTCCAAGACAATGCGTTCGAATTTCAAGTTGTATATTCTGCACCAACCACGCCTCCTCCGCCTTCGAGAGGATGTACAAACAAATGGGGCGCGGCAATAACAGTAAAAACCAATTGCCAATCATTAGATTTTATATAACACAAGACATTTTTCGTTAACTTTCGATGGCTTTTCTTTCTGCGTTGCATTTGATGGAATCCCAAAAATCAAGTCGAACGAGGGCGACGAAATTCGCTTGTCCAAGGGCTACCGTAAAACAGGCCAAGTCAATCACAGTCTGGTCAAAACGGAAATGTGTCGCAATCGCCCAAGAACATGTGGGTGGACACGGCCAAAATTAGAAATCGAAAAGTTATGTTGCCCTAGGAACAGTCCAATACAATTGGGGACGTTCCTAATTGTCGGCCAATTGCGCAGTTGCCTTTGAGTGGTGAATGATTCAATTCGTATTTCAGAGCCGAAATCTGTTATTGAAATGTTAAAATTTATTTCTTTTTTAACGCAAGTGAATTGATTTGAAAACAAATTAAAATAAACTGTGTAAATTTTAAAATTTAAGCTGAAAAGATAAAAAAATAAATTAAATACTTTTGAAATTAAAAGTCTGGGAATATTATATATTTTTTATTATATATATATATATTTTGATACTCCCTGCATATGTAAATTGTAAATTTTTTCAATTTTTTATCATTTCAGTTAAATTGAAATTAAAATTTTACTTATTTACTATTATTATTTAATTTTGTGTATTACTTTACTTTTACTTAAATTCTTACATTAACTGTACTTAGTTGACATTAAATAAATAAATAAATAAATAATCAAAATTGCTAAGATTATATTAGACATAAATAGTGTTATTAAGGCTTAACAAATAAAAAAATAAATTTTGTATTTCCAAAAATAAAAAAGGGGATATTATATATTGTAAAAATAAATAATATAAGTGACAAGTTTTAGTCGTGATTTCTCTGATCATATTAGACATTTAAAATGACTTACTGACGTTAACCTAATATTTTCTAAGACAATATATGACAATTTGTCCGATTAAACATTTTACAATGTAGAGGGTAATATGTAAATTCTTTGAAACGAAAACTAATTTTGAATATTTTTAAAATTAAATAATCGACAAGCTATGCAGTTTTTCAACCAGATCAAGAGCATATAGTAAAATCATTATAAAATCATGACACGCCTTTTAGTCTTGCACTTTCTCCTACAATAAATACTCGAGCTTGATTATTTGTACGCTTATCAAAACATTAACGAATATCAATCAAAATCGGAAACACGGAAAGAGATTTGCGGAACCGTAACTTGGGCGAGTATTGCGAGTCTTTTTCGACACGGTTTTGTGGCATGCACCCTTTGGCTGACACGGACTCCAGACTCGGCTGGTGTCACATGTCAATTTGTGGAAAACCAGAAAGATTGGGGTGTAGATTGCAGAGACAGAAAGAAAAAGAAAAGAAAGGCAGAGAGTGACAGCTTTCTTGTGGAACGCCCAATGTGTTAAGTCTATCCATTAATATTAATAGTCTTTCCCGTTGGCAGCAGTGCGTGTTGTACGTGACTTTTTCTTAACCCTTTCCAGAGACACATCTTTGGCAAGGTTCTTGGCCGGGTTATTGCGACGGTAACGTTATCGTTTGATTTGTAGACGTTTTATTGCTTTATTGATGCGTTTTTATCAAAAGCGCAGCGTTTTGTTTGATGGATTGCTTAACTCTTTACTTTTTTGGGTCTGCCCAGCCTTACCTGAAGTCTCGCATCGTTCTTTCCCCCGAGGGAAACCCGTCAGCAATTTTATGCTGGTAGACCAAACCACACGCAATTTGCCTTGGGAAAGTTTCCTTTTGTCAAAATTCCTATTTTGATTGGCACTTATGTGGAAGGGTGAGAAAACCCAATAAGCGATGGGATTGTTATGGGAAAGTTGAGTTGGCGAAGGAGGAGGTTCCACTCCTTCTGCAAAGACACGCATAGGTTTCACATTTGAGTTGCAACACAAAAAACCAAAGTGGGTCTCGTTAATCAATGGAATTACAAGACGAGCAACGAAAACTTTTGAACAACAGTAAAATTTTACGAGTGTTTCTTTTTATTTTTTAAATTCGTGAGTGTATATTTACAAATTATGCATAGCCCAAAAGCCACTAATAAATTAGTAAAGCTCACCTCCCGAAAACTTTGCGCAAAATATTAAATTTTACGAGCTTAATTTGTGTGCGTGATAAGCTTAAGGGGGGAGTGTTGGAGAGCAGAAATTTCCCCCACGTTGCCTTGGACAACGGCAACAAACAATGTCAATTACAGCGATTGAAAAGTGGCCAGAAAACTTGTAGTATAAACCAATTTTATTGGGCGCCCCAAAAAGCCGTCGACGCCATCGAACTAATCTCCTTAACAAGGCGAGTATTAGAGAGGCAGCCAGCAGAGTCTATGTCTATGGTCTAAACAGGAAGGCAGGCAGCTAGAGAGGGGAGGGGATTCGGGTCTATTCATATTTCAAAAGCCAACTTAGTGCGACTCGAAAATGGCGTCATTAAAGTTTACGAGGCTTGAGCTTGTGCGCCGTAAAGTATGCAAAGCTATTTTGTAATAAAGGGTATTTCGCCGACAACAGTTCGACATGAATCCTGAAATGCCCGCCACTTGGTGTTGTGGCCATTGTTTTGGCCAACGAAGCCAAGAAACGACAGTCAGGCACAAGTGCAAACTGCAGATGCCTTGGTCATAGATCTTATAAATAAGTATGTGTGTGTGTGTGTGTGTGTGTGTGGTGCATGTTGGCGTAAAATCAACAAAAGTCATCAAAAGATACGCGCCTGCTTCGCTCGTATTCCTCACTTCAAAACTTTGCATATTAAATGTCATTTGGTAAAGTGGAATTAAGGAAGCTGAGCTGCAGGAAATGCTGTCATGGTTGTGGGAGCTGTCACAGCAAATTATGCTGAAATGCGTCTGTCAGGATGCGGATGCGGATACGTGTAGGTTGCACATTTGCACATCGTCTGCGATATGTAGGAGAGAGAGAGAGAGAGAGAAAGAGGGGTTTGAGTATGCATTGAGCCATAAATGAAAACTAAACAAGATTTTGGCAAAGAGCGTACAGCTTGCTGCAAATTTTATGAGCTAATTTTAATGAAGTTGTTGGAAGCGCAGCCAAAAAGTTGATGAATGTCGACACGAAACAGACAAGTTTATAAATTATGCCAAAGCAGCTAAGACTATGCTATTAAAAGACAGACTCTCAGTCAGACAACCGTCATATAATATGTTTACAGAATTCCAAAATTTGATCATTTCTACATTAGGTTATAAGTCATCAAGAGTGGATTTCAATAGCAGATGAATTGGCCTTTGTCACGGCTATTAGGATGCCATTGACCACACACAGTTTTCTGAACTTCCACCAATTAGATTCATCATTAGCGGCCACTTTGCAGTATCGAAAATGTTCTAAATTTCATGCTCCATTAAATGATCATTCGAGTACAATTTCAATAGCAACAATAAGAGCAACTACAACAAAAGCAGATCCAAAATCTAATTAAATTAAAATCAAAATGCGCCATTGATCTACCCAAGTAGCGAGATGAGCTGCCTACGCAGCAGCCATAAACCGAAAACAAAAACAAATCCGAAACCGAATCTAGACTCGAATCCAAATTCAAATTTAAATGATGGGGAGCTCCCTGCTCAGTGGTTTCCTATGGGAATTGGAATTGGAATCGGCTGCTTATAAGCGTGACGATTCCCATTTGAGGTCGAGCCGTGGAGAGTGTCAAATCAACATCATTATTCATTATTAAATAAATCGTTGGGTTCTGTGGTAAACCGATGCCGAATCACAGTAGGAACAGCCCGAACAATATTTGGAATATTCTTTTAATTGAACTCTCCATAAGTGGATGTTTCTTTGCTCGGACTGACTGAAGGGGGTTAATATGTTTTAACAAAGCAATCAATATCGAAGGGATAATTAAATAAAACTAATGATGCCAATGACAGCCTGCAAGCGGCTAATGATCACCCTGTTTTATAACTATACATATGTACATACATACTGTATTTAATCACTAATGCAAAAGCCGAGCAAAAGTGTAAGTTAAGAACTTAGAACTATGTTCTATCCGAACATACATAGGTATATAGTATGTTTGAGTTCGAGATCTCTTCAGTCCACATTCTTGCCATTTACACTACTCACACTCCAGTGTCTTTTGAGCTTGTTCCAGACAGATTTTTATGTAGCGTTACTAAACGTTAATTTATGGGCCAATGCTCGACTTTCTCTTTCTCCCGCATTTAGGCCTTGAGCGTGAGTCCGCCCAGATCAGGAATTAAAAAGAAATTAACACGCATCCAAAAATTTTCGACTTTCTTGGTGGGTGCGTGTGTGTGAGTGTGTGCAGCCAAGTGAATTTAATACCCAGTCCCTGCCTCTTTATCTAATTGAGTTTATTCCGTTGTTTGGAACGCCTCGGATGGTTTGTCTTAATTTTAATGTGCTCGTAAAACAAGCGCAAAAATTGAAAGCAATAAAACGCCAATGGGCCAACATTGAAAATTAAAATAAACACATAAAGATGCGTTGCAGACGATAACAAGTCTAGGCTTGCAAATTACACATATGCACACTCCCTCCTACTCTAACTTTTACTTCCGTTCTCCCTCCCTATCTGTCTCTATCCCTCTCTCTGTCTCTTTTTCCTATCACCAACGTGTTACGCGCGACAATAAATCAAGCGAAGCGTAAAGCGCGTTTTATACTTTGGCCGACGGTCGGCCCATAATTTACATAATGTTTGAAATATTTATGCACAACACTTGTAAATGAAATTGTTGCACTGGGTGAAGAACGACTTCGAGATACCCTTACACTGTCCTGAGCAATTTAAAATCAGCAGACGAGTAGACTTATTTTTACTGTCAAAATTGTATTTCTGTATTTCAATCGAGCTAGTTCAGAGCTTTTCTAACATTTATCATTCAAAGATATTTTGGACTGTGTATCACAAGTATTTTCAAAAAATAAGTCCAATGGAATATTGGGGTCATACATCGCACAAAACTAAAAAGATATTCTACACATGGACAATCGAAAACTATGGATATCTACAAAGTATAAATTTAGAAACAGGGTTACAGTCATCCCAGTTTCCAAACGACGGAAGTGGTCTGCAATTTTACTTAAGCTTAGCGTATCAAAATGACGAGTACAGGAACAAAAATAATAGCAGGATTTCATTCCAAACCCTCGGTAACAAGTCAAACCTCAAGGGAGGAGTACAAATATATGTGGAAGGACGATCGGAAAATCACAAAAGAGGCGAACCTTTTCCAATACCTTCTCCTGGTTCAAATACGTTGAGGCCAATAGAATCAGACAGATACCATGACAGCTCTTCCTATGACCCTCTAATAATACACTGTGAAATCACTTTAATTGGAGACCGTGTTGACAAGAGTGGACAGCCCGGCACTTTAATCAAAGTACCCAATTGTAAATTAGCAGAGGATCTCGGCGCTATACTGAACACAACGAAACTGGTGGACGTGGTAATCATCACAGCCGACGGTTTAAAGATTCCATGTCATAAGAACATATTGTCAGGTAAGACCTAATTATCTATTCCCAACAAAAATTCCAATATACTGAGTTTTGTTTCATGTTTGCAGCACGCAGCAAAGTCTTTGCCGCAATGTTCAAGCATTCAACGAAGGAAAATACCGAAAATTGTCTTGTCATTAGCGATTTTAACGGCGATGTTGTCTCGGAACTGATTCGATTCATCTATTATGGAGAAGCACCTAACTTGGAGGAAATGAGCGGGGATCTCCTGGCAGCAGCTGAAAAGTATGAGCTGGACAGGCTGACGGCGATGTGTGCCAAGTTCATGAGCGACTCTCTATCCATAGAAACTGCAGCTGAGGTGCTAAAGACAGCCGAGCTATTCGACTTGAAGGATCTGAAGCTCAGGACAATTCAGTTCCTTAAGGATAATATTCAGGATGGAGCTGAGAACTCATGCTACAACAATATATTGAAAGTATTGATCGAGCTAAAGCTTGATGAATACAACTAGATAAGCTATCGATCGAATAAACATGATAAATAAAGAAGCATATTTACATACTTTTTAGAAATTTAGAATTTAACCTAGAAGATTTCTAAATTATTTAAATGTATGATTTATTCAATATCATCATGGTTGAATTCCAATTCAACATTAACAAAACAAACAAAAACTACTCGAGCGTCAACAGAAATATATCATTAGGGAAATTATGAAATATCAACAGAAACACTTAGCAGTAAATGGTAAATTATAAGCCTATTGCATGTGCCTGTGAGTGTGTGTGAGATGACGAAAGGACATGAAAAACTTGAGCTAACAAAAAAAAAAAAGAAAACACAAACAAGTAAGCATATGAGCAGGCCATAAATTAGCCCGCGTGGAGGCATCAGGTGGGTACGCAATGATTGCCTCACAGATGGACGACCCTGCCCCGGCCCCGCCCCACCCCTTGTGAATAGTTTCCGCATGTGGAGGTGGAAAATGCGTATGAAGAAGGAAGCGTAGTTCAGGAGTTTGCTGTCAAGTCATAAAATAAAGTGCTGTGTCTACAAATGATTTGACTTATTCGTGCAGAACAAATCGTACGTCATTTGTTGGACTACTAAAAAGTTAAAATACTTCCACCCACACACACTAGTATCTCTGAACAATTGCGCAATTAATGTGGCTGGAATAGTGTGTGTCGAGGATTCATGTGCGTGACAGGGCGACAGAGAGAAAGGGAGACAGGGAGAGACTTGCGACGCATTGTCGCCACCGTCACTGATAGAGTCATAAATGTTGCCTTCAATTTCCAATTTTCCTACTTGCCGTGCTATTTTACGGCTTTACACATGTGCCAAGTTTTATGAAGCAAACAGACAGCGCGCCTAAGTCTCTGCTGTCATCATATTCCATATTCCATAACCATGTCGGGAATTCAGAGTCGTCAACGCATTGCCAAACGGAATCATAAATTTATAATTAATTTGCATTTGGGCATATTTCACCATGCCAAATTGGCATCATGGCTCAAAGTGGAAATTGAAATTAATTTACGACCGCTAAGTAATGGGCATAATAAGGATCCATCTTTGTCTATACATGTCGTTAACATTTTTGCTTTCATTCCACAGCAATTTGTACACATTTTATAGTCATTTTAATTGCAAGCCAAAATAGTTTGCTTCAAAGGGTTCAACTAATGGAGGTGGAAGGCAGTTTAAGCCCAGAATATGATAGATTATGCATCTGTATTCAAGAAAAATTATAAAACAAATAAGGGTTTTCTCGATCTAAATCTAAATATCAAAAAATTCCTTTTTACAATATTTAACATATTAAAATAATTCAATATCTTGTATTTTCTGTATACCATATGTTTTTAAAGAATCTACAATTTATTTGTATATGGTCAACATTTCTGATATCTAAAGAAAGCTGTCGAAAGTGGCTCTAGAAAGTTGTAAGCTGTACGGCTTGTTTTAAAATTTTAAATATAATTCAGTTTACAGGAATCAAAAACCATTCAGGAGTAAGACAGCAACACGTCAACAAGAGCTTAACGTCGAGTACTTTTGTTGTTATTCATTAATTTTAATGTTTGCACAACCTGTGTGCAATTCGGTAGCAGAATTCAATTCCATTCTGGAGTACTCAAGGGGGCGGGCGGAGAGCCAGCTAAACAGCTACTAAAATGCCATGTCTGGGCCGCACGATAAAGCCAGAAGCCAATGAAGCTAAGTGCGGTTATGAACCCTTTTCACATTTGGCTGAAACAACAAAGGGCCAAACGTTTCGCCAAATGGCCAATGGAGTACTCGAAAGCTGAAGGAGCATTGCATTTGCGTATTGGCGTTGCAAGCTTTAAGAATTTAAGCGGCAGTTCAATAAACCCGCCAGCCCGGCCAAACAATTGCCAGCACTCTCTTGGCCAAATTCAATTGATGCGCCGCAAACATGCAAAGTGCTTGGCTAACAAAGAAACGGGCAATTAAAATGCACACAGAGCATTATTTTATTTTATTATTAGAACTAATGTTAAATAACGACAATTGTCGCTGTAAATGCAATGGGACAGAATCCTCCCTGCCCGCATGCCACATGCCGCATGCCACATGTGGCATGTCGCATGTCCAAGTTGGTACAGTTGCGCCCCAAACACCACCTGAGTCCAGGCCTCAGACTCATCACAGCTTCGGCTTGTCAACGAGTCAGCGAGTACCTGTATCAATGTCAACATATGCTCGGAAGAAACTGAGGGGGCGAGGAGCGGAGCAGGAGAAAGGGAGAGAGGAGAAGGAGGAGGAGGAGGAATTGAAGGTTGTTCAGTCTTGGGACGCAGCCATGTAATTTGTTATCCAACAGTTTATAATTGCATCAAAGTAAGGCACGCACATGCCAAGGCTAAGGCTGCGACTTATTATGAAAGCAAACATGTTTCTGTTTTCTGGAACGACCCCTCGCGACCCCTCCCCTCTGGCAAACAACTGTCCGATACAATTTAATGCTATGTTTAACATTTTGTACATTTTTGTCGGTTTTTCGGCTTGTTGTTGTTGTGGTTACTTCTGCTGGTCCTAATTTAATTTTGGATCTGACTTCACTTTCAGTTTGATTTATGAATTTTTAAATCAATTTGACAACAATGTTAAAGTCGAAAAGAAGCAAGAAGGGAAGGCGTAGTATTAGTTATCATGCAGGATAAACCAATTATTAATATCCTTGAAAGCTAATGATATTTTATTGACCTTAAGAACAATTGTAGAGGGAGTTCCAATAATTCTTATGTAAGATAAACCAATTGTTAATGTTTATAAGAGCAAATCAAAGCATGATTAAATATAGCCAAATTTTAAATGTCCTAAAAGGTAAGGATGAGATTTGAAAAGCGATTCCAAAGCATCTCATGCTGGTTACCCAAATACTTTATATCCTTAGGTTGAGTATTATTGTTCCAGGAGTCCAGAAGTCCGAATAGCATTTCCAATTTCCTTGAGCATATTTTTTAATAACATTTCTATAAATTTAAAATTAAATATTATTGGCAACTGTATCTTTTAGTTCCACTTTTTTGACACTTACACGTTTTGACAAGCATTTCAAATCTCTTCAAAATTTTACCCCAAATCTTGAGTTTGATTTTTTAAATCCTGTTTAAAAAGATTCCTAGGAAAACACACAAAAAAAACAATCCACTTAAGTTTATCTGTCTGTGTCCGGAACTTAGGCGCTACTTAAAAATATTTTCAAAATGATTCCGAGGCGTGACGAATCATGTCGAAATGTACAAGTTGATGTTGCATGTGGCAAGCTGATCGACAGCAACTTGTGCGGAAACCCGCGACCGGGACGCGTGTGTCTCTTTGGCTGGTGTTCACTGTACACGTTTTTCTACTCGCCGCTGGCGGGCGTCGCTCTTTTTTTGACAACTCAACTGACGTATTACTCAAGGGGGGAGTGGGACGTGCCTTTGGCTATGCCTGCCACAACTAGTCCACCCCACCACACAGGCCACACGGCGACGTCATCAATCTAAAAAAGATGTATAATGCTGAAAAATCTCAGTCGACTCTGCCGACGGTTTGTTTAAAATGCATGTTAAATGTCCATGCCTTTCGCTTTTCAACTGGATTTTGATGGAACGACGCCCGAGACCAGCAGACATTTCATGGGAAAGTGTTATAATTCAAATGGCTCGGCAGTCACTGATAATTGATTTTTGGTACCCGATAATTTCAAGGCTAAGCAATACTTAAATTTTTAAATTAAATTGGGGGGAATGAGACTAGCTTGAGAAATATTTTTATTTATTAAAAATATTTAAAAAGCGTCTTAATATAATTGATGTTGCTGATTTTAATATATAAATTAAAACTTTTTATTTGTTTAAAATATTTAATTCATTTACTGGTTAAATTATGATGTGTCGTAAAATATTTATAAAAATAAAAACATTTCAATTTCATGAGATATAATTTTGATACCATTTTTAATTTTATTATTTTAGCTACTTACAAATTTTAATTAATCTGTAACTGCTGCTTATAAAGAGTAAGTAAATCACTGCGGACGGCAGTCCGCGCTAGTGACGAAAGCAGCACGAAGGGTGCGAAAGGCGACTAGCATATATACACAGGAAGAATGGAAAATTTGCTATGACTGTCCGATCGGGTCGAATTATATACCGATCGAAAGGTATCAATCTAACTTAAAAATGTGCATACTAAGACTTTTGAAAACTTACATGGTTCGTGAGATAAACAGGTGTAAGTGGGAGGGACAAAATTTAAATGATTGGAGCAAATGGGGCCGTTGGAGCCTTTTAGATTTTTTTTATAATTTTTCACTATACTTATCAAAAATACGCGTCGAATGACACCTTGATCATCAAAATCCGACCACTGGTTTAGAAGATAATTAATTTCGAAATTTTTGGTGCCCTTTTCAAAACGAGATGAAAAGTCAGTCTGTTTGTTTGTCTGTTTGTTTGTTTGTTTGTTTGTTTGTATAGATCAAAGCGTTGATTTAGCTTTAAAGTTTGAATGAGGACTTGTTCCCGATAAAAAAACATTTTAATGCACCAAAATTTCTGATATCCAATTTTGTGACGAATAATATTAAGTTTTACTTAAAAATTACTACAAACAAATTTTTTTGTCACTCGGCACATTGCGCTAATTTCTTCATGCCGAGTGAGAAAAAAATTTTTTGTAGTAGTTTTTAAGTAAAACTTAATATTATTCGTCACAAAATTGGATATCAGAAATTTTGGTGCATTAAAATGTTTTCGTCACTAGACTTTTACCTCGTAAAGAGGTTATTTTTATATTAAAGTATTTCTGTGTTATGTATAAAAACAATATTTTTGAGTAAAGCAAGTATATGAATTTAGTATGAGGATCGCTAATAACTTTTGAGAACTTTTGTCAGTAATTGGCAGCTAAGTTCTGATCGCGTCAGCTGAGCTCGCCTTGGCCAGCAAAACTAATTACAAAGCTGGACCACAAAGCAACGAGTCCGTTTCACCAAAATGATTTTGCCACAACCAGAAACTCAACCGAAGCCGGGAGAAAACGAGTATACGCTGTTTTTGTCAAGCGTGCAAAAAACGGCAACGGCAACGGCAACGTCAACGGCAACTGCCAAACCAACAAAACCACTCGACATGTCAACTGAAATGGAAATGGAGACAGAGTGGGACTAAAGCAAAGTGAGAGAGAGAGAGTTAGTGAGTGAGAAAGAGAGAGCTGGTGCAACTTTTTGGCTCTGGTCTGTGGAGTGACATGAAAAGGACATGTCACACCGTATGCGCACATTAAGTGTAGCCACAATTTATCAAGCCGCATAAATCTAAATAGAGTCTGGCCGGAGTTTCTGGCTGTCGTTTTTGGCTTGGGCGCATATCACAAAAGTCAAAAAGCTAATTTGCATTTAAAAGGCGAGCCAAGGCGAAGGAACGGTAAAGGACCAACAATGATGCTGCCATGCATGCAAAATATATTTTAAGCAATATTTTCAATTTAATAAGCCAAGATAAATGAACAGAGCGAGAGCGAGACGCAGCATACGAATATGGCAATCTCTCCCACTCTGTCGTTGTAGCAACTTGGCATATGTGTCCCATGTGGCATGTGTCCTGTGTCCCGTATCCCGCTTATTTGCATAGTTTGTTGAGCTGGACTATTTCTGTCAATATCCCATGCACTTCATCAAATGATTCCCTTTGACTCTGCCAAATACAATATAGGATCTCAGTGCTGTGCTCAGTCGATAAGACGCCTTTTGTGCCAACTCTTGGGTTTGGCTTACAGCAAAAATGAGAAAAGTTAAATTACTTTGCTTATTTAGCCATATTTCATGTGGCATGCTTCAAATTGAATTTGTTCAGCTGAACTGATAAGCTACTCAAGGAATCCACAACACTAAGCTACAAAATTGACTAAAGGAATCTATGGTAGGTCTTGGTCAGGAAGGGAAGAGAGGAAGTAATGCATGGGTTAAGTTATTTAACAGCTGTTATTTAATGTTAATGTTATCAAAGTGTTAAAGTGAGCTTGATTAGAAAATAATTTATTTATTTATTTAACATCGACTAAGAGCAAGCGCCAAAAATCCATTAACATATAAATGAAAATTGGGATTTTTTTTAAAAATTCGTTTTTAAAACAATTTTAAATTGAACCTAAGTAGTAATATTAAATAATAATAATAATAAGTTTCCTTCAACTATTGCTTGTTGTTCAGTGTAATCGTTTCTTTAAGCTCAGTTTCCGATGCAGCTTTGATTGTTAGAGTCAGCCAAAAATTTGTGGCTCAGTGTAGTTTGCGTCTTCGAGTGGTACGCAAAATTAGACCATAATCAAATAAGTTAACGAGATGTAACCAACTGACAATTGACGCATATAATTGCCAGTGCCAGCAAATTCAACAATTGCCAAATTTGGCCAAACCTAATTACGATCCGAGACATGCGACGACAGTTTATTTGTTTGCCGGCTCTGCTGTCAAATCACAATCTCAAGGATCAAGAGTCCTTTACAGTGCAGTACAGTGCGAGTTTTGCGGTCGCAACCGAAGTGCAATCGAGCGTGCCAGAAATGGCAGCCAATAGAGCTGAAAGCACAACTCAAGTGGCCACAGGACATAAAGTCCGTAAGAAACTCGCTGAGCCGTGAAGTAATTTCGTAGGCGTCGCCGAAGACAGACAGTCGGACAGATGGACAGATGGACATTCGGATAGACGGAGTGTAGCAGGGGTTGTCCTGCCACTCGCAGGACATTTGAAAGCGTCAGGAAGCAGGCAATTGGAGTTTTCAATCGCTGCTAATTAGCATTGGGTGCCTTCCACTATTGACAACTTGTCAACCATGTCCATGATTTTCGTCAATTTGCAGTTGCATAATAACTGTGATAATCACACCGATGACAACCATGATTCGTCCACTCATGTGAGTGTGTACTGCACTTGCCCCGTAAAATATTCATGAATGAAAATTGCAGTATCCATCCGTTGTCCACAACGCTTTAACAGATTTAAAGTCAACTTTTCTGGATGGAATTGTGATATGAACTCTTTAAGTAAAGGATCTATAGTATGTCAAATACAAATAAATAATTGTTCAGATAATTTTAAGAAATATGTTCAAATAAGTAAAAGATGTGTATGCAGTTTCTTTGGAAAATCCCTTAAGTGAAATGTTTTGGTTTAAAAGTATGGATAATTATCTGCGATTTTGAATAAAATTGGGAACACGCCAAGAAATTATAGACAACTGAGTTCAAGTGATTTTTGAAGCTTCTTTTATTTGATAAGAAAAGGATAGTGTTACATTCTGCTTACAGAAAATTGTTTTTATTTCCTATTAGTGGAAATTCTGAACTCGTATCAGATAAAAACTGAAGTCTTTACGGCTGAACACGGATTGCAACAGCGTTTAAGCGTTTTCTCGAACCACAACTGACAATTCCATGGCTGTTTCTGCATTTTTCCCCACTCGCAGTGCATTTTGTTGTTCTTCCTCTTCTTCCTTCGCATCTACATCTGTTTGGCTGCAAATGACAGCTGTCAGTTTGGGAAGTATGTTAAGTTGCTGACTCAAACTGACAGCCTGTTGCTTGGATTTGGCTCACGCCCCTGGCTCTTTTTCAGTCAAGATACTTTATCAATTCAGTTATTTAAGACTTGAAATCAATGGGAAAATCATTCGATATCGCTGACATTTTCCGGCTGGTGAAATGCTTTTCGCTATCAGTTTTCACGCTGAACACAATGCCAAGTAGCAAGTGGCAAGTGCAACAAATGTCATTAAAAACTTGACATAAAAGAATATTTTATGCTTGCAACGAATGCACAAATGCTGTGAGTGTGTGTGAGTCTTGTGTGTGAGTGTGTGAATTCTATTTAGTGTTGTGGGTTATTTTTTCCTCTGCTCACTTGATGCGGCAACGCGGCAACTTGGCGAATATAAAAGCGCAAATGGCATTCGAGAAGATGAAGGTTTGAGCCGAAGGTTGAATGACCTAGGACAATAGATTTGTGCTTGGGGTAGTTGATGCCGCTGCCCGCTGTGCTGATTAAGGGGCGTTTGTGCTTCTTAAAGAAGGGTTATTGCAAGGGTTTTGTCCCATTTCGATTGCCTTCCGTTTCATACGGCGATTCATTAAAGTGCGAACTGTACCAATAAACTGAGCTCTGCCAATTTACAAGCAATTTTGCAGGCAATTGGGCGCCCTAATGAGACCAGGTTTTACAGCAAGTCGGGAGTATCATAACTAAATTCCCACGTAACAATGCCCCAAAGTGAAATTCCAACCGCATGCAGTAAGAAGGTAGTACGTGGCATGTTGCATGATTGCCAGACATTGACTCACATCGGCACATCAGCTCATCGTCTTCATCGTCTTTGGGTATTCCCAAAAGCAACAAGGCCACATTAAGTCGACTGGCAAACAGCTGCAATTTGACTTGGCTTCGGGTTCGTCTTGTTGCCGCACTTTCAGTAGCTTTCTGGCTTTTCCAGCTGCATATTAAATATAACACAAAATGCATATTAAATGCCATAAGCCACAAGAACTGCCAATGCCCAATTCCTCTCCCAATCCCAATCCCCAATCCTAGTCTTAGTCAGGTGGAATACCAATCCCCAGCAGCTTAGCTGTAAGACCTTTAAGACTTGACGGAAACGCTTCGAGTTGTAAAATTTTATAAGTTTACTATTTCGGTCTTGCTTTTATTTTGTGGCTGTATAAAAAGAGACTTAGCTTTCCCTGTTCAAGGTATGAGTTTTGTTTTAACTCGAAGCAATAGACAACTTAATTTGGGAGCACCTGAAATGCTGTTCCCAAATAGTTGTATTTGCAGATAATGATTGTAAAAATCTTTAACCAACTGGAACAAAAGGTGCTACTCATTAAGACCAAATTTACTGGTGGATCCTTTAATTTGTTAATGAATTAAATTGCTTAAAAACTGTATTATTTTTAAAACATTTATAAAATTT
The DNA here is from genome assembly GCA_963924055.1 of Drosophila limbata. NCBI lineage: Eukaryota > Metazoa > Arthropoda > Insecta > Diptera > Drosophilidae > Drosophila > Drosophila limbata. The sequence goes on from OZ001354.1 coordinate 22,416,313, forward strand.
ACTGTTATTATCTACTTGTCCACAATTGATACATAAATTCGACCATTATTTTGAAAAGCCATTCCTTGAGAGGAAATTATGTACTACTGTTATGTTTGTTTGCTTACTTTATTTTAGAGAAAAAGTCAACAGATTATTGAAATAATAAAGTAAATTGTTATATTAAAATGTGTGGGATAATACATGAGTCATTATTTTAATTTTCAAAATTGGATTAAATCTAATTGCAGACAAATAGATTAATAGTGACTTTTACCTATTGAAAATCCACTCTGTTCAACTTCTACTCACACTCCTCCTTGCAGCTTAACTAATTTAGCTACCAACTCGACAATTAAACATAAACAACTTCTCCAACTGGGATCGCAGCTTCTTCGACGGCGTCTTTTATGCCAGAGCTCAAGTCCTTTGAAATAAAATCCACGCCGTCTAATTAAACAAACTCCAAAAAGTCGACGTGTAACCACCATAAATGAACATTAACTTGAAAATCATAAAAAGGAGTAAATGAAAAACTCCATCGCGCGTCGTCTTTATACATAAACAAAACTCAGACTCAAATTTCATAGCATAATAAATGGCGCACACAGTTCCGATGCGAGGAGTTGCCCCCTTGCTCCTTTTACTGTCCTTTTACCTCCTTTTCCATCATCGTTGTGCTGGCTGAAGAGCTGAAGTGATGAAGTAATGAAAGTGTGCGCCATGGCGAAAGAAAAATTACAATTCACGAGCGCAACGCAGTTATGAACTTTTTGACGTGCTAAATAATGCACAGGATAGTGACTGCCGACTGCCCGAAAGGATCCAAAGGGGCGGGCGCAAGGACTAAGGTGCCAAGGGGGCAGGTTTCGGTTTCAGTTACCTCCGTGGGAATGGGGTAGGGGCAGGACTTCTTCATTAACTTCAGCGGACGCCTGATGATGATGAATTTTATATAATATACTTAAATACCTGCAATTTAACTTTTGTTCGTGCTCCTTCCCCTTTCCCCTTACCCCTTGGTCCTTGAGTGTCGCTCTCTTCCCTGCTTTCTTCCCTCGACATTTCAATATGCAACAGCGCGTGTTTCTTTTAATTTAAATTGACTTCACTCGGACTCCCAACGGGTTTAAAGCGCCGAAAACTAATCAAAAAGCTATAAAAAAAGTTTCTCCCTCAACTGCAGCTGGTTTAGTGGCTGGCATAGAACAGGACTTTGGTAATATGCTATGGTTATATTCCGAATTTATCTCTATTTTATCTTAACTCTTCTCTTGCTCGGCATGCAGCCAGACAGTGGATAGACAAATAAAAGAAAACAAAACGATTTATTTTTTAAGAGAAACATGAAAGAAAGGCGTAACAGAGGAGTATCCTATAAATGGCTAGTGTTCGACTAAAACAGAACACTGAATAACTATACTTTGAATTGATCTCTACTCGTTGTCATCCATTTGTGCCATAGGCCTGAAATTTAAAGGAATTGCAGACAGAGTGATTAAATCTGTTTAAAAAGAAACGTACGGAATTGAGTTTCAGGAATACGATATAAATGAAATTTCCTGAACAAAAGAGTTTATCGTTTTAATTATTTTATTAAGATAAATAATATTCTGTGATTATATAATTTTTTTAAATTTTTTTAATAAATTTTAATTTAATTTTAATAATAATTTTATTTTAGAAAAACTTGCCTGAAAAGAATCCAAGGCGTAGATAATCGATCAGGAATATAAGTGTCCTCTAATAAGATCAGCTGGATACACTGTAATCATTTTTAATTGATTGCTGCAAGTGTCCTCTGTCCAAATCACTCTATCAGTTTACCCTTTGTTAATAACTCTCGTTGAACGTCAAGTCTGTATCCATAGCCACACATCGAGTGAAGAGTCCGTGTCTCTCCCTTCTGGACAGAATTGCACTGCACTTAACCAGACTGTCAGTCCTACTGCATACACATAATTAATTAACGGCTGACAGCGCTACCAGCCAGATCCTCATCCACAACCACATCCATATCCATATCCATATCCACATCCATAATCATATCCCCTTACTCTCATACAAATCTGCACACTCATTCTCTCTCATTCATTCACTCTCCTTGTCTTTCACTCGCCCTTTAACTAACACAAATGTCAAAAATGCAAGTGACAAGTGTGAAAAAAGGACGAGCAGTAGAAAAACGACACACGGCCAAGGAAGGAAAACAAAAGCCAAGTTAAGAGACACACACACATGAGGCAGCAGCTTGAACTGAGGTTGAGTTTGGAGTTGGGTTGGGGTCGGGGAATGTCCTTGTTGTGGGCGTTGTCTGCTTGAAGACATCGCGCATTCGTGCGCAGCAAAATAAATTGAAATTTTAAAATGTATGAAATTAATTTTTGGCTCGCACCAACGCCTCGTTTCTCGTCCCGCCTCGTTCCCTTCTTGCCCATGATGATATCACATGATTATTTATCTTTTACGCACACTTAGACAGCAGTCGACACATATGCAAAACGGCAGCAAGGATAACGCGTGCTTCAGGGTCCTGCTGCTGACACTTTTGCCAACACTTTGTCAAGTTTTTAGTATGTTGTCAGCTCTCCTCATTTTTTGGTCTTTGTCTTGGCCATTTGTCAAACACTTTACATCGTCATGACGTCATCTGCTGTTGAAGATGGCTCTGAATGTTGCCAAACTGAGTTCAACTTCGATCTCCTGCCCGTCTCATTTGACACTTGTTATCTGCCCCACAGTATCTTGTCTGTTCTGTGTGCTAAATTTACATATAGATTAGCTAACGGATTGCACAATGCGAGCCACTTGGATGATGGTTCCATAGGCTCCCGGGTAAATGGCCAACCATCAATGTGCTTTGAAAATGGCTAAGGGGTTTTGGGTCTGGTCATGGCCATGTTGTCTGCACTGTGTAAGTGGAAATCATTAAGTGCTGTGCGCATCTTGTAAACTCATGCGTAATCCTCATAGCCCCTTTTCCATTCCCCCCCTCTCCTCTGCTCTCCTCCAACTGCTGGTCAATTGTTTTCCGTGCGGACAGAGGCGCGCATTGTTGCCGTTTCCACTTCCGTTTGGACCAGGTCCTTTCTCGGGCTGGCCTCTTCTTCTTCATTGTAAGCGCGTAAGTCCCCTGACAACACTTTTGCCTTTCCACTTTATACAAAGAACATTTTTGCAAAAGGCAGTCGAACAATCCTTGAACAATGCATGAAATAATTGCACAGCATACGGGGAGTGTCTGTGTGTGTGGGTGTGTGTATATGTGTGTGTGTGAAAAGTTGTGGTCCTCACTGAGCACAATGATGATGATGACTGGGGAGCTGTTGGTCTGGCTATTGGCTGATGGGCATTAAAATGCGGATGATGAGGCTTAAGTAGTTACACACTGAAGAGCGAGCGATTGGGACTCTTTAGGTCTCGAACCTCGTGGGCCTCAAGTGATGCTACGCAGCATATGTGTGTCTGGAGTAGGGGATATTGCATGGAGTACTTAGGGTAAAGTTGCTCCACATTGTAATTTCTTGATATCTGCGAAATTATAAAGCATGCCTCATACTAACATAACTTCGAATGTGGCAACGATAATAACTGAGTGGTACACATCTGTTCCATTACAATGTGAATATCATCACTTGGCAACCAGAAAGATGATATACTTAAGCTCTCATTGAATGGGAATACTTGAAAATAAATTTAAAGAAATTGTGATAGCTGAATTAATTGAATTCCATTAACATAGTTATGATCGCAGCTAATAATTTCGAATAGAAACATAAAAATATTTTACAGAAATCAATTAGAAAGATGGAATAATCTTTATTTTTTCGGTAAAGTATCATTTTGTGAAATATTAACCGATTGACGATATTGTTGTTGCATCTAATTATTTCTTTTTTATGGTAATTTAAAATTAATGTTAATCAATTTTAGCTATTTTTGTGAACACTTGTCAAATCTTAATCCATTTCAGTGACTAATTATGTCCAATTCAAAATTTCTACAAAAAATAATGCTACTTACTTCAATCAAAGTAGAGTTGAATCATTTTTTTAAAGTTAGGGTGTGATTTAATTAAATTTATCAATAATTAATTAAAGCACATCATTATTATTTGAAATTAAAAAAAATTAAAAAAATTATCGATAGTGCAAATAAAATAAATAAATAAATTTTGTTTTGGAAAATCAACTATTTTTAAATATAATAAAAACGAAGGTAATGCATAATAACTTTATTACTTTAATTTTAATTTTGTTCTTACAAAGTTATGAAAACTCGAAACTTGGAAGGTCATCTTTTAGTAACTGGAAGATCCATAAAAATGCAACAAATGCGTTGCATTGGTAGCAGGGTAAATCACAGTCTAGCACACTCAACTGCACTGTGTGCAGTTATTGATTTTATCTCATAAAGAAATTGAGAACAATGAAGATTGCTGTTCAGCTTTTGTCGAGGAACATTGACACTTGTCACCTTATCGAAGAAAGCTCCCCCAACCACTGGAAAAGGAAGGACATTAAAAGCAACAAATGCAATGCAAAACAGACAGCAATAACAAAGACAACAGCAACACACAAAACTGTGACATTATCATAAAATTTAATGTTTATTGCAATGATGAAAAGTCTACACAAATGCGGCAACAGCGGCTGTCCAAAATAAATAATTACCATAAACAGCAGCCAGGATGTCGCTAAAGGAGGTGCAGTCCCAGCAAAAGGAGGAGGAGAAGGAGGAAGGGGATATGCAGGAGGGAGCAGCTGGTTGGGAGTGGAGTCCATGTCAGTGCCACATCAGGCGCTGATCTGATAGTCGACAAAGGATGGCGAAAGGATTGAGTATTCCAAGCGCAGTTAATGCCATTGGCATTTATCAAATGCCAGAATGCCAGAAGCACCAAGTGGTGCGGTGGTGTAACGTAGTATTCGTAGTGTGGGTGGCGCGTGTTGTTTTAACATTGCCATACTTGTAATTACGTTTATACTCTGCCACTCCGCCTGTTAATTCAAATTTACGTTAATGGAAAATCATTACGCACAAATGTGTAAAGTGCACTTTTCATAGCGTTTCATTTGCCGTGTTTTCGCAGCGTTTTTAATGCATTTCCCTCCTTTGGCTGATGCAAATTTTTAATGAGCTCCGAGTGCAGTTCGGCAGCTGTTGGCCATTGGCAACGGCTGCTTATTGCTGATAAGCGTTGCAAGTTGCATGCCACATGCTGCAAGTTTGGACTCAGCTGTCGTTCAGATTAAACTTGAAGTGCGGATGAAGGCAACACATGCAGATTGCCTGAATACTTCACGTTTTCACATTTTAAAAAGTAAAAATATTCAGGTAACTTTTGAGCATGTGGGAAAACTGTTGCTGAGGGATTATCCATTCAGCTGATTTGGGAAAATAATAACGTTTCATTATCTAGCAGTATTAAATATCTTAAGGAATCGATCATTAAGATTCAGTTTGTCTGCAGCTTTGTTGCTCGCGTAATCTAACGATTTGAAGTAAATTATATCTAATAAGTTGAACGGAAACGAAACTTAGTGTCAAGGGAGTACAAAAAATGTAAAAATCATGCTAAAATTCAAGTTACAAATCAGGATAAATGTAAAAAAAAACTTGAATCATTTAATTTCGCTGAAAAATTCTTATTGAGTACCGAAATTCAAAAAAAATTATGAAGACGTAATTTATAATGAAGCATTTCGGACTTGATTTAAGAAATTTCGAGATTACCTAACTTTTAACACCGTTTGGGATTGACTTTATCCCGAATTCCATGAGTCTGGGTACTTGAAAGTTGTTAAAGTAATTTTTAAATTTTGCCATCCTTTGAAGACTATCATTGCGTACTCTTTTCTTGAAATATTTACTTCAAGTATACATAGCTTTATATTCACTCTTAAATCCACTGCAAATAATATTTTAAATCAGCTGCCAAACTTAAACTTAAATTCCATAGAGTAAAATCGTATTACCTTACTAAAATCATAACTTTTATGTGTTCTGACCACGCACAGCTCCCTGCACATTTAATCAATACCCAAGGACCTTGAGGAAGCTTCCGTGAACACGCATAAAAAGCACGTGCTGTCAACTGTGTCAAAGGGCCGCTCACTCCCCAGAAGACCCGACCCGATCCGACCCGACTCGATTGTTAGGGAACGCTCCCTAAACGCTTTTCATTGTCAAGGACACACGCACAAAAGAGGAGCGAGGCGAGGAGGAAATGAAGCGACTCCCGTTGCCGGCCGGCGTGACCTTGAGGCAAATTGAGCAAAAAGCTATGGAGCAGGCGAATTTGCCATTTACCACAGAAATGTCAGCCACTTGGCCTTGGCAGTGACATTGAAACATTGAAACATTGGAGGAGCCCCCATGGCAACTAAATGGAATCTTTAGAAATTTTGTTACACTTCTGTGTGGGTGTGTGTGAGTGTGTATGTGTGTGTGGACTGTAAACTAACAGGAAGTGGTTTATCATAATGGATGAGCTCGTTATTATGGTCGGTTGGGAGGGGGGAGCTCAAGGCTAAAGTCAGCGTCAGAGTCGCTTTAAATGTTTGCTGGAGCCGGAACTGGAAACTGTTTGTTTGAAGGTCGATTTGGGATTCCCGTTAAGTTGAGTGGGTCCAAGTTGAAGGCTTGGAAGTTCCGCGTTGTAAAAACGTTACACGGAGCGTCGAGTTGAAGGAGGTTTAAGGGAGATCCCTATTTATGGAATGTGTTGGGTTGAAGGAGGTTTGAAGGACCTTGGAATGTGTGGGAAATCAGGAAAATTTCTAGAAAGCAAGTTGAGGGACACATGGTAAAGGGTGTATTTAAAAGCAGGGAGTGAATGGAATCACAGAAAGATTCCATTAAGGCAGGTTGAAGAACATGTAAGTTGAAAGAGGTTTATGGGTGTTTCCTAAACCTTGGAGAGCGTAGAGAGACTGAAGGAACTGTGAACTGTGTTTCGAAAAGCATAAAGGATGTTTAAAAGGTTTCGTTAGCTTCGAAATGTGTAGAAGAAAGGTTGAGAGAATGTTGAGAAAGAGCCTTAATGAAATTTAAGTTTAGCTTAGCTTAGCAATAATTTAGCTCCCTTCTTATTTTCAATTCTGCTGTTCAGGGGAAAAACCCCTCGTCAGTAAACAATTGTTGATTCCCAAGTACATGTAGTGTAAAAACATTCGAAATGCATTCGAAGTTCGAATGAATACCCCTCAACTGAGTATTAGTCCAAGCAGTAGAGCACAGTCCTCGTCTCCCCTCATTCGAAAATCGCGTTAACCACCCTCCCTGATAAGCAGCTTACGTTACTTTACGTCTAACGTAAGCGGCCGTAACGTAAAACGAACTGTCTCTCTGTGAAATGGAATTGGTTCTCTCGGATTCGTTCTATCGCTCTCGCTGTCTCTCTCTCTGGTTGTTTCTGCTCTCTCGGAAGGTAACAAAGCCAAAGCCCAGCCGTGACTGTGACTCTTTTTGGGGTGGCAATTGAACCGGGGGAGAGGTGCGTTGAGTTGTTGGGCTTGCGGTGTGAGTGAGGCTGTGGTTGGTGGTTCAATTGGTTGGTTGTTGGCATAAACAAAGCACACACTCACACACACACACCCATACCACCACCATTCGCTGTATGGGGAGGGCTGACATTTGCCCGAGCGAGCGAGCGCCGTGTTGCTTCCTAGGAAGCACGAACGCCGTCGTCGTCGTCGTCGCTGCTGTCGCTGCTGGCAGCGCAGCTATTTTATAAAAGTGACTGCGGCAAGGATATTTACAGTCAGTCCATGCAGAACCTTTGATAAGGCAACAACACAACTCAAGGCAATTACAGCCCCTTTGGCGTATTTTCTCAGTGTAAAGTTACGTTTTGGCGCCAAACGAGCAACCATTTATGAAAACTTAAAAAGTGAAAACTACAAAGAACTAAATAAAAGTGCATTGCAAATAGACAAACTAGTGCAATACGTGAAATATATAATTTCTGCAATTTGTAAGAATATTAACAAGCAATAAGGAAAATGGCAATTGCTTACTTTATACCGGATCAGGCGCAATTGTTGGCCAGAAGCAACCAACAGGCAGCAGCCAACACAACAAATCCTCAAGAGAACAACACTCGACATAATCAACAACAGCCGCAACAAGAGCAGCAACAACAACGGCAGCAACAGCAACACCGACCGCAACAACAACAACGCGCCGGCAATTCACAATTTCGGGCCAACATTTCGGTGCCTTTGGGCCGTGAACAAGGTGCCATGTCCATGTCGGAGTTTGGCTGCTGGGAGCTGCTGGCCAAAATCTTCTGCTACGCCTTGCGCCTCTACAGCTACAATCCCGCACAGCGCAGGCCGACGGTCATCCAGATCTCCTTCGAGATCAGCAGCGGCACCAGCAATCAAGATGACGGAATAAATCCAGATGCAGATGGAGATGTGACTGATGCGAGCCCTAAGAGGCAATAGATTTGGCAACTCACACACTCACACAGAAACACACACATACTCAACTGGCTATTGTACAGATATTTTGGTGGCAGCTCAATCAAAGCGCATTGTGATTTAATGGGGGAAGAGAAGAAAGTTGAAAGTGCTAACCTAATGTATTTTATAATTGATTTTTGAGAAAATTCAAAATTTGTCAACGATTTGCTGAAAGTGATATAATAATTGTTGGTACTTTTTGGTGTCAAATTTTTCTAGTAATTTTTAAAGAAAGCGAGAAGGAGTTTTTGATAGAGCAGAGCTGAGTACGAGTAAAACATTTTGTAAGCCTAAGTTTCGAAATGTTTCAAGGTTTCGGGTTGTAAAGTTGGTTCAAAACAGGCGACAAGTCGCTGCAAGACTTATTTCAGTAAATATTTATCGTACACCTAAACTAGCATCACTGTCTACATTTAAACAAACAGTCGAAACAACACTATCATACTTATAAATGCCACATAAGAATTACTAACTATAAACACTATGTATGTCAAATTTTAGCATTTCAATTAGCGTAAATAAAAATATAAAACATACTCGATCAAGAACTTAGTTAAATCTGAAAAAGAAGCAACAAATGAAACAAATGAAAGATACAACAAAGACAACAACTACATTGTACAAAATAGCATATAAGCAGACAATTTTATATATACAATACAAAACTAAAGTAAACATCAAATAAAATAAATGTCAATAAAACTGCCACAAAAGAAAAAAAAACGACAAAACCGCCGAACCAAAAGAAAAACAACCCAAAAAAATATAAACTAAAATAAAAGTCCAAACATCAACTTAAAAATTTAAGCAATTTTTGATAAAAAACTACCAGATAAAATATCAATGCTTATTTTACGATTATTATTGATTATAGCAAAATTAAATATACTCTATTATTTATGTTTTTCATTTTTGACATTTTTCGTAAGCAGCTAAAAAATTAATAAAGAAAATGTCAAAAACCTTAAACACATTTGTAAGCAATTTGAACTTTTTTATAAGACAAACAAAAATAAATACAATTTTATAAAAAAAAAACAATCGACTTTTATTTATATTATATTTAAATATTTTGAAAACAATAATTTATTCTGAATCTTAACGTTATTCATCATACATTATAAATTAAGCTAAAATCATATTTTTAAGTCCATCTAGATTCATATAAGATTTTTAGTTTGTTTTTAAAATTTTTTATAATCTCTAAAAATAATCTCCGGTTTATTTAAGAGTATTTAAATAATCTTTGTTATTATCATTTTTAATTGATTCAATCGAGTATTCGTCAGTTCATCAGAAGTTTTATTCTTTTAATATAATTAGATCGAATACTCTTTTTATTTTAGTTATATACATATTTTTTATTAATATTATTAGTATTTATATGGTTAATAAAATCTCTTATTCCAAATATTATTAAATTATTATATTATATTTTTTCAAATTATTTAATAATCCTGGAGAACGGAAACGTTATACAGATTTCGAAAACGAAAGATGAAATTCGAACAAATTTGTATTAAGAAAGAAGCCATACTGAAGCTCATAGGGAACTACACATTTGCATATAGTTGGCATTAGACATTGGATAAGCCAGCATTTGATTACCGCCGTCACCTTGATTGTCATCCATATCGTAAGTTGGGTCGCCGAGCTGATAGCTATATTCAGGTGACGCCGATTGACAAGGACTTGAATTAATCAAGTCCTGGAAATTTTTCAGGTCCATGAAGTTGTTATTTTGAAAGTGATTCAATTTATATTCCTCTCCGTGAGTCGGCTGAAAGTCGGAGCTGTAAACTGTTTGGCTCTGAATTGCGTCATCAGGATGGTCCTCAGTGTCCTGGCAGCTGGACCAATACTCGGGACTCGAATGATTCATATTCATAGCCAAATGGCCAAGTGATGGCATTGTAAAGTAATTCGATTGAGTTTGTTGTTCCATATTGCAAGAAAAGTAATCTACGTTTTTGTTCCCATTACTTGCCTGATATGTCACAGCTGGAGAGGATGAATTAACAGCATAGTTTTCCATTCCACCAGCACAACGATCCATATTACAGTATTGTCCGATATTAGACTGATTCGCGTACTCGTACTGGTATTCAACTGTTCTATAATTTTGCGAGTTTTGGGCTGTTGACTCGATGTTGTGATTGCCTGTTGAGTCATAGCCACAGCAGCAAGAGCAACTGTTTGGGTATGCAGAATAGTTGCAGTACCCAAAGTGACAATTGCTGTTGTTGTCATGATTCTGGACACAACTGCTCTCTTGACATTGATCTAAGATAGAATCAAGAGTTTATTATTATCCCAACAATACATTTTAAACTCACATTTATTGGATCCTGAGAAATTTGCACTCTGATCACTTTGAAAGAAAAACTAATTATGAGATGTTGTTCATAAATGCATTAAGAAAGCGAAACCTACTCCTGGACATTGGAGTAAATACCAGGTGATGGCAGTGTTATGTATTCCATCTCAGCATCATTTATAACTTCATCTGCCTTCATTTTTGGGGACCTCTTTCAATGAAAAACTAAAGGAAGAAGAGCTGGAAAATTTTTCAGACAAGCATCGATCCATTCAGGGTTTAAGCCACGCCAAGTATTAAGAAAAAGCATAAAAAACCAGTCCAAATTCTTCAAATAATTTTAAAATTTTTTCACTGGCCTGCTGAGAGTTCAACATATCGAACAGAATTCCCTCCCCAGAGTTTTAACTCTTTGACCCGTGGGTAGAACAGCCCACATGCAACAAAGGCAAACATTTAGTGATCCTTATCGTCAAAGCCAATATGTCACCTTGAATGGAAAGCAAATGTTGTTGCAAGCATATTTCTGTGGTGTCATGCCACAAGTTGCGGCAAGGGTTAAATTAAAAGGTTACGCTGCTTAAAAGCAACCGCAAAAACACAAAAAAGAGAATAAGCTGGCAAATGCTCAAGTCATCAGGGTCACGCACCCCCTAGAGCACACTCGATCCGATCCCAAAAAATAACATCTGTGACAAATGATCCATTGTCCCTGATAACTGCGGACAGTCAAAAAGTTTTTCCTTTTTTTCTCCTGTTTAATAATTATGCAAACATTTCGGGCCGCTAATTTGCCACATTATCTTAATTTAAATCGCGCAAAAGCGCAATGAACAAATTTAATTGTCGTGACAGGACAATAAGCGAACAGGGAATTAGGGTCCTCGCTTGACCCGGCGCCTTCTGTCGCCTGCCTCTTTCCCCTTTCCCCTTTCCCACTTTGCCACTTTCCTCACACATTGCCAGTTAGGGTTAAGTGCTCTCTCTTTTTTTTCGCGTGTGGCTTGATTTTTGGCAACGATAAGAGACTCGGAAATTATAGGGTATGCAAATGCTGTTATATACCCAGCCACGTTTTGTCGCGTGTCCTGTTCCTGCTCCTGTTCCTATCCCTGTGTGCTGGATTGAATTTTTAGCGCCTGCAGTTATGCTTGGTATGCGAGTGTTTATCTGAGTTGTGTGTGAGGCAAACAATTTATGATATAATAATTGAAGTTAATAAAGTGGGACAAGTGCTTGCAGTTCATTAAAGATCACTCTGGCAGATTATAACTTTCAAAGTACAACCACTTTTTATCAGCCACACATTATGTTATTATTTGCATTGTTTTAGATATTTCTTTATTTTTATCTGAAATGATTTTAATATTTATTAACTCTTATTTAAAATGTTTATTGTTTTCAAGCATAAATTAATTTTTAAATTTTTATTATATTTATATGTTGGGTTCTTTTATTTTCTTTGTAGAATATGTTATTATAATAATTTTTTTTTTAATGTTATGGTTATGGGTTGTAATTTGACAAGTATGGTTAATTTACGACTTTTTTTACTCAAGTGTAATACCATTTGCTTTATTTATATTTTAATTTTTATTTGAATTGGTGAAAAGTTCATATGCAGTACCGACAATCTAATTGCGTAGTTTGTCTATGACTATGATTAAGAGAATTATAGTGAAAATTCTTACTGCCACTTTGTCAACTGTTTCCACTGTGCAGTCACTGAACCTCAGGAATGCGTTTAACATTGTGATTTCTGCCTCAGAGCCAGCTCAGAATCAAGTAGAAAGTGAACTTCGCATGCACTTAAAGTCGCCAGTTAATTACAAGTTGGCCTATTGATTTTTCTCTTTCCGCTGGAAGTACAGTAACCCATGGACGCCCCCGAGAATGGAACGACAGCAGTGACCCAGTTACTGGACTTTAGCAAACAACGCCCCCAACAAACTCAACAAATGCAAATCGGGGCGAGACGAGACGAGGTGAGAAACTGAAAGTGGAGCAAAAGTGAAACGCAATATGACCACAAACAGAGTTGTTACTTCAATCGAGGGATATGGATACTTGCATGTCGGAAAAGCCAAGTCAAATATCAAAGGCGGAAAAACTAAACTCTACTGCGAAGACAGAGTTAGATCTCGGAATGGAGCTGGAGCTGGAAGTAGAGTAATAAGAATTAGTTGGGGGTCGAGTTAATTGTTTGAAGGCTTCTTCAGATAGCCAGATTGACATTTAGATGATTCATTAATCTTATGATTCATTGCAGAGGTTCTCTACACTCCATTTCCCTGCGCTTAAACATGTGTCAACACCCACAAAACCACAGGCGGTACCCGAAATAAAGAACAGAAATATATATCGACTTGTGCATTTCCAACAAAAAGTCTCCAAAAGTCTGTTGGACATGGAAAATTAATGATTTATTTAGCTCTTGCAACGGGGCAACACCTTAAATTAGTTGAAAATGGCCCAGGGGTTTGAGCTGGAGTATTATCGTTCATGGTTTATGAGTGCCCATAAAAAGAAGTCATTCTCGAAACGGAGAAGGAGTTGGAGACGAGAGGAATATGATTAATTACAGCACAACGGTGCAAGGCTTGTTGCAGTTGCACTTTGTTTGTTGCTCCCCAAAAATTTGTTGCCACGTTCAACAATTGCGCTTCATTATCGGCGTTTGACCAGCGAACAGAGACCATCAACTGCAGTCAATTACTGACTGACTGACGGACTGACCAGTTGCCAGGTTGCCAGTCTCTCTGTCAGTCAGTCGTTTTTCCATTTTCCAGCTCGATACTCGGGTGTTGTTGTCAATGTCCTGCTGCGCTATTATTTGTCTTCTGTCAGCTGAGCTCAACTCTCCGCCTCAGTCTCTGGCCAATACTGGACCATGTATAAATTGCTTTACGGCACTTTTGGGTCATTAACGAAATTGAAAATGCCTGACAAAGAGTTGAGTTGAGCTGAGTTGAGTTGGCCATACCATTATATCAATGCCACCTATTTTGGTAGTTGGCCAATCATTAGACTCCAGCGGTGAGCAGGCAATTTGAGGGATTTGAGCAGCACTTTGTGAAGATGCCTTGGCTTTGAGGTATTCAAATCTGGAAGAGTTGAAGCTATGCTGATTTATCTGCCGATTATGGGCAAGTCTTTTTATGAATAAGTTGAGATTTTCCCGCCTCTTTTGACATCCATTTAGCGAAATCTTCTCAGACTTAGCCACTGCTGACATTGATTAAGTAGCACTCATTGACCTATGTCCAAGCACATCGATTGACTGTCTGACTTTCTTTCAATTTGCATAACTCCCCCCTCAAGCAATATATAGTTGACACGTGACAGTAGCATGCAAATTGGCCACACCCTTCAAATGTCAATGGGACGGTCTCTTCTGATAAGTTCTATTAATAATTATCGATATCGGAATAACTGCAAATCAATTTGCACGGCAAAGAGAGAAAAATTCATAAATTTGCCCAAAGTGACATAATTAAGTAGCTCAGCCAAGCGAATGACCAGATTTTTAGATGACCAGCTGACCAGCTGACCATCTCACCATTGTCCTCTCCATCATCATAATGAAGTGTAAATACTCGTACAAATAATCGGCTTTCAATACGACAAACAAAGGATCCTTCCGAGTCGACTGTCGACAGTGTTTCGCATTGGAAAAAAGTCACGTGCCTGCTAATCCGTGCAGTGAAAGTTGTCTGCCCCTGTTCCCTGCCCCTGCCCCTGCCCCTTGCCACTTTCGCTGTGTGCCCGCAATTTGTTACGCTTTGATTTCAGTTGCCTTTCCGAGTGAAAGGCGAACGCGTAAATCTCACACATGAGCTGACTGCCTGCTGCTCGTCCTCGAGCTGATCCTTTGCTCCCTTTCTTATACTCTTACAATGCTGTTGTTGTGGACAGACAGACAGACAGACAGACAGCACTGCCTACTTGAAGTAGCGCTGATTAAATTATCCCTCGGGTTAAAAGTGAGCCACGCTTGTGACGTAATTGATAACAACAATGAGAGCAACAATGGGTGGCAGGGCGTGTGCTCAGTCGATTAAGATGTTCCAAGAAAAAGGGAATTTATTTATTTAAAAACAGTCGCCAAGAAAATAAAATATATAAGACAATTTTATAAATTAACATTTAAATTAAGTTGTAATAAATTACAAATGTTAAAGTAATTAAATAAAAGAGTGTGAGAATTTTTTAAAATAATATTAAATTGATTTAATATTTATTGTGTGGGTTTTATCGGATCAAATGATATATTATAAAATAAATATACACATACATAAATATTTTTATGTTCAAATTAACATTATTTATACTCATATAATTATAAATTAATAAATAATATACAAAAGAATTCGGTAAGTATATAGGTATTTTCTTATTTTATTTTCTTCTTTAATGCACACATTTTCTTTGCCAAAGAAACATTTCTTATCATCCGTAGAATCCACACCCAAATACTACCTACCCGTAATCAGTTTTCTCACGCTACTCAACTTGTAATCCTTTTAACAGATTTCCACTACATAAATTGCAGCGAAACCCTTTCAAAGTGGCAAATTACACAGACCAACTGCTTTGCAGGGAGGCCGAGTCAAAGAATATTTACAGAAATTTGCAAACAATATTGATTTCAAACGATCAAAATAAAAATTAATCAATGCACTTAAAAATGCGCACGACTCAAGTGCCAATTGTTACGCACAATGCAAGAGGCAACAATTTAAAAATCAAAAAAGTATATAATCAAAAAAGGAACCCAAGTAAATCAATGATGTGGAAATGTCAATGGCTGCAAGTTGAGAGAGAGAGAAAAATGGAGGGAGAGGTGAGAGAGAAGGGGATTTCTCTTAATACCCTAGCCCTTTACCGACTTTAAAGCACTTGAAAAGCCGACTAATTTATAACTTATGACCGAGTTGTACATATCGCATATAAAAAACAATTTTCCATGCCACTACAAAGCGGAGCAAAAGCCAAAATTTGACAGGAGTAGCGGCCGTTTAGCCGTCACCCTTAAAGCCCAAAATACCCACAACCCTTTCTCCGACCCTCTCACATGTGAGTGTGTGCATTCTCCACATGTCAGCAAGCGAATTAATCGAAGAGAAATGATTTATTTAGCGCTCGGACGCGACGCATCAGTGGCCAGTCGCGGATCGCTGGGAAGGGTTGGCCAACTGCAACCCCTTCGGGATAAAGCCCAAAAACTGCGCACCTAAATCAAATTTAAACTGTTTTCAAAACTGCATTCAAAAGAAGGTTCATTGATGGGCATTTATTGGCTTTTACCCACTTCAGAACAATTCAAACCCGAACCCAACTTCAGAATTGCATTTTGGGTGGTTTTCATCATTTTTTTTACTATGTGAAATTCGCACTGCATTTCGTTTCGTTTCGTTTCCTTTCATTATTATTTTTATTTTTTATGAATTTCACACTGAATTTTTATGGTTTCGAATCTTTCAAAATATTTATGACTGCGCGTTTCTTTTTGATATGTTTTCTTAGAGATTTTTTTGTTTTGATTTATTTTGGGATTTGTGTTTGACATGAACAAATGCATTTTGATTGATCTGAAAAGCATCGCGTTAAATTTGCAGTAAATTTGCAGCAATTAATAAAACACAAAACCATAAAAAACATATTATTGTGTGCATTTTTTTTATCGGGCAGCTGCAAAATGTTGTGTGAAATCTTAGAGGGTTTGCCCTAAGGAATTCTGGCTTAGTTGTGGGAAAGGATTTCTTAATAGAAAATTGAAATTTAGAAGACTTATCTAGTTTTATACGAAATAATATCATATAATGCTTAAAATCGTATCGTTTATCGTTTGATTAAAATTTATTTTCTTTTAATTTTAATTGTGCGTTTGACTTAAAAACACACAAGATTTTACTAGACAAACAGTTTTAAATAAAATTTAATTGATTATATTTAAAACAAGTTAAGCAAGCTTTTCATTATAAAAGTATCTACCTATATATATTTTTTTTAATTTTACATTTTAAAAATATTAAATTATTTAGTAAACATACAAGAAAAGGTAAGACTAAAATATTTTTTAATAAAACAGAATATTGTGCACTGTTATCAATGCAATTAATTTCATGCAAGAAAAGTTAAAGCGCAACCCATTAAAGCTTTGTGCGTTAAAAAACTAGCAATGGCATTTCGATAAAATCAATTCTATAGCACTATTTGATGGCGAAAGTGACCATCTTTTGTCAATGGCTGCGTCAGTGCTCGAAAATTGATTTTGACATATTTTTTTAGAAGCTTTCAACGCTCTGAAATTTTTACCCTCGCAATGTCACAGCGAATTGCAGATTTTCAGTCGGATTTAAAAATTGGCTACAGGATAGAGATGCTCTAATTGTGTTTATGGTTTCTCTTCTCTTATTTTATTTTGATATTATTAATAAAAAAAATTTTTATATTTCGATTAATCAAGTTGTTTTAGTTCTTCTGATAGCAAACTTTTGTACTCTGCCTGAAATTCACAATTACATTTAACGTTTTTGATGCAAATTACATTTTTTAAATAAGTATTTTTTTTTTATAATGAAAATTAATGAAAAGTCTGATATTTGTAATTTTATATATTATATATTTTTAATTTAAATGCTTAATTTTATATTCATTATTGTGTCTTCTGCTTTTAGCCTGACAATAAATAATTAAAAAATATTCAATATATCTTTCTCTAGTATCGAATATTTTTACTATCACTGCAATTTTTTTCCGTATATTAACCCTTTGAAAACGAGTGTTGCACACATTTTGCAGCAAATAGCGACAGTTGAAGCGTAACCAAGAGGAGTTACGAGCATGGAATGACAGTTTTAAAAACTCAATTGTGTGGCACTAATTGATAGCGATAGTGAGTTGGGATCACCTTTTATCAATGCCTGCGTCGGTGTTTGAAAATTGATTTTGACATATATTTTTAGGCGCTTGCAACGCATTGAAAATCTGACCCCTCGCAAAGGCGCAACGAATTGCAGTTGAATTTTCAATCGAGTTGATAAATTGGCCAAGAGACAGAGGGGAAGGAATTGTGTTTATGATTTCCGCTGCAGGAGAGAAGGACCTTCTCTCTTCTTCTCTTCATTTAGATGCTTTACACAATTTGCCTGAGGCACAAAAACTACTTTAAATAGACCTAATGACATCCGTTCTAGTTGGCTCAAACGGCTCGGAGTGTCGCCTTTCTAATGTGGGTAGCCTTTTATTGTTTTCCACATCCTAATCATTGTATCAAACAGGATGTCTGCGTGTGTGTTTTGTTGTGCGGTTAAGGGTTGTCCGAGTATGAGTACTACTGACCGGGGCCCAAGGGCTCCCCACACATGAGCTCATTTGTTATCAGTTTTTATAGCGGCAGCGATCAAAATTTACGATAAATGCTTTAAATTTTGTACACCTAAGCACAATAACAAAAAGTTAGGCCATTGTTTTGTTAAGTGAGCATGGCTAACTTGATTTGTTAGACCTCATAAATTTGAGGCAGACAGGAAAATAGAGTAGAGATGACATGTGTGTATTGCTCACATGTGAAGGAGTTGTCCGCTTGGGGGGGAGTTGATCTACCCCTATCTAAGGGAAAATCTGCACCTGCCACTGGATGTGGCTGTGAGTTTCCTTTCATTCAATCTTTCAGAGATATGATATGATTTCAGTTAATGAGCAAAAAGTACCCCGGCCAATTCTCAGCTATTTGTTGGCAATTATTTGAGAGTGCTGTAGCTTATATCTATTGCTAGTCTACGCCAATTTAAAATCAAAGAGAAGCATCATCAATCTCTGTCTACAACTGTTAAAAGCGCATGCATTTAAATTAGACATTTAAGCCACTGTCGGGGAAACGGTAAAAGGGAAGTTGCCCCAAAACCCACAGCAGTCAAAGTGTCAAAAGCATGTGGATAGCACTCCCTTTCTCTTTCACTCTGTCTCCTTCTACTGGTGTGATTTTTATGCCTCTGAAAGCAATACAAAAAATGCAAAAAAAAACGTAGGATCGGGAACAAAATTTCGATACCTTCAGCAACAGACGCGGAACTCGCCCAGGAAACGCTTAATAGGATTTTCAACAATTTTTACTATGTGGCAGCTACCGGTTACTGGTTTGCCACTCCGTCAAATGCTTTTTTTCACATTTTACATTTTTCGTTTTTCTATTTTCCTTTTCTCCTCTTTTTTTTTTTAATTTTCCAAATATTTTGCCTTTTGCAAAGGGTTAGAAAAATGCCAGCGCACCCTTTTTTGGCTGTCGCATTGGAAATTCTTGTGGACTTTGTTGCTTTGTTTTGTCTGTGCCATTCAGGATATGGTTATTTCGTTTTCCTTTTGAGCTGTTTTGTTGTTCCTGTTAGGTTTCATGCACCGCATAACATTAAAATTCAGTTTTTGATTGATCGTCTTTCCAGGGAAATGTGTGAAACGGGGCGATGAGGAGAAATATTGCCGAGTTTGTTGTTTGATTTGTTCAATGATTGTTTAAAGCTTGTTCAACAACAACTTGTAAATTTGTTTATGTAAATCGTAACTGATCAGAGGTGATTAGCCAATAATATGGAATACTTAAATTCAATCCAATCGGAACAGATTATATCTATTCCTTAAGTTTTCTAAAAATTTACATAAGTTAACTCTTGCTTTTAATAGTTTTCTTTGCAACTGCGTCACGCTTGCTGAACTTTCCCAGGAAAATTTACAAATCGCATGTCGAACTGTAAAGGCATTTCTCCTTTAACACATACTACTTTCTCCAGCAGTCCCAAAATAAAAGGAAATCTGAAATAAATTTACATGCCCAACGGTGGCCACTTAAATATTCATGAATTTTTACGCCAACAGCAGAGGGAAGGAGGGAGGGAAGTTCTGGGGAACTGCACAAATTCGATTAACAACAATGCATATTGATGGAATAATTGAGCAATTCTAATGAGCCACAACAGCAACAACAACAAATTGCAGTTGGCTGAGCGAAAACCGCAGCGATATTTGCATTTGATTGACAACAAAGTTAATTGAGTGTGGAACTGGAAGTCGAGAATTTGCATACAGCCAAAATAAAATAAAACTAAGCAAACATTTATTATATTTAACTGTTTCGTTTGTTAAGGGAGGGAGGGAAGGAGGTAAACTTTTGACTGATGGCGTTGATGGTGATATCTTACGGGTCTAAATGTCATTTCAATGAATTTATAATTGGATGCGATGTGATTTTTCAAGAAACAGCTTTGCGTTTATAGAAATTTGCATATTTTTGTGTGATGTTCTGTTCTGTGTGATCCTGTGACTGTGTTTAATTAATGATTTTATGCAAAGTTTTTTCTTATTTTGCATACATATGAACTTTTTAACTGATTTCTGTTCTTCTCGCCTGGAAAACATCATTAATCAGGCCTATAAGTAGCCGCGGTGTTGTTACTGAACTCATTAACCCTTTTGTTCGCCACTGACATTTGGATGTGGATAAAGAAAAATAGCAACAAAAGTGTCTTATATAAATATTTGCATTGCTTTCCATTTTGACTTTTGTCTCATTGAGCAGATACAGTTGCACACATAAGTATTTGGAACACGTGAGAATTTTGTCAACGACGCAAAAGGCTCGACGCGTGAAATCCTTATTAATGATCTTGGTGGTGTCATCGGGAACCTTTCCTAGACTTTTAATTAGTTGGCATTTGACTTCTTTGGCACAGCTGCCTTACACTGAAAGAAAGCCCGAGTTCTGTTCTTGGCCAACCCGCTGTGCACTTTCTCTGAAATCTACACGAAGGATCTCAGCTTTTTCGTAGTCCCAATATATCAAATAAACTCTTATTGCCATTGTTATCGCAATGCACATTAAGTCAATAAGTGGGCAATAATACAAGTTACAAGTTATGTCAAAAAAAACAACGGGGATGTCTATGCCTGAATTATGCCATATTTTCCAAATTGCTAAAAAGTTGCCAAGAAAAATGGCGACGATAAACAACGAACTGAGGTACATTATGTCGAGCATATGAATTATGGCTGATTGAACCAGATAAGCCTTGAATTATGGGGGCAAAATCAGCGGGCAGCCGAAAAGAAACTCAAGCAGGAGGAGGACAAATAAAAGAAGAAAAGAAATAGCTGTAAGAGAGTGTAGGAAGTGCAAATTCTACATAGTAGAAGTAACATATTTTTAAATCCAATTCCTAGTTCATTTTAACAACTCAAAATATATCTTGAAAGCCCAAGGAAGCTCAACAAATTAATGGGAGGGGAAAGTAGCATGGTAGATTAAAAATTATAAAAGTATGTAACAGATTCCTAGAGTCAGTTTATAATCAGTTGGAAAATTGTAATTGAATGTAAGATAATTAAATTAGGTAAATTAATTTTAAACTAAAATGAAAAGAAAACCAACTAGAAACATGTAGAAGAGAAAACCATATTGAAACACATGAGTGTGTTCTGACTTCCTGTAATTTACCTTTGCAGTTCTCTAAATATCTGTAAACTGATTGTAAATTAAAATTGAGTTAAGCAACTCACCTTTAATAATAATACATGAAAAAAAAAATATGTAACTGTTACAGTTAAAAAATGTATGCGGGCTGAAGTTTAATCCCATCAGCTCACAATCCCAATAACAAGAAGTCAGTCGATATGAGTATCACAATTAATTGCTTCGTAATTCGGTTGTATGTCCAAACATCATTAATATCTATAAGATTTGACAATGTGCCAGAGTTTAACCCACCGAAGACTTAGGACCCGCATAATACTTCCTGACATCAAAACCAATTTCAATTAAACGCGCGGATTAAAACACAGGCCAAAGTTGGGGCGAGTTTCGCACTTCGTCTCCCAGACAAATTGCTTGCTTCTTTATCTGTATTTTTTTCGACTTCTATACACCGCAATGAAGGGAATCATCGCTGTATGCATATGAAATTTAACATGGGCATCATTAATAAAAATCATAATAAAGGCGTGGCGAATGACGTCACGTTTTTGTGATTAGCACAGTCAAAGGATTGCCAAGTTTCCCCATCTAATGTGTGGGTTGTTCCAAAATTTTCTAATTAGTTTTTCGTTTTTCTTTTTTCTAATCTATTACGATGGCTTGACAGTGAGTGCGTCTTATGCTTGAGTGACTCCGTTGAAGCCTTTGCAATTTGGGAAGTGTGACAAATTTCATTAATTAATCACATTTCAGACGAATGTGTCATAACCCTAAGAAAGTCTGATATTTGTAAAAATAATAATATATAAAAATATTATTTATAGAGTTTACTTATAAGTATTTAAGCTTTCTCTTTATCCATACCTAAGACTAAGATTCAAATATGTTTCAAAGTCTACAGAACTTTTTTTTAGAAAAATACGAATCTAAAATAATAAAAAAAATTCCCATTTAACCAGGCTTCCGCTATTGTCCCTTCCCAGGCACATTTACATAACAACTCAATTTAAAAGAAATCCAGCTCATAATTATGTCTTTTAATGCACATAATTCAACGCATTTTCCGCCTTAAGAAACAAGTTTAACGCCTTGCAACTCTAAACATAATTTTATGCATCGGGATCATAAAAATTTCCGCACCATATATGACCGTTGGTCATAAATATTCAAATTTCACAGCATCCAAAGGAGCTGCATCAATCATAAAAAACGAAGAGAACAAGCTCATTAAAAATCATAAGTAGGAATTTGGTTACACATAAAAAAATGTCGCTTCTTGCAGGAGCATCCTTCGCAGGAGCATTCCCTGGACCACTTCCTGGCCAGCTGACCACGATTTGCATATAAAAAGCATTTATACGCAACAAATTGCATGTAAATTGTTTTTCCCGGACAAACTCGCCACTAATTATGCTCATTCAGAAGTGTTGAAATAAATCTCCGAAAACGCAGGACTATGTGTCCCACGGACTGACTGGGGTGCCATCCTCCTGCTGGACCACAGTGTGTCCTGTCTATAAATTTGAAATTATTTTCGGCAGCGAACGAAACCCGAACGCGATTTCTTCCCATTCCCTGTCCCATTCCCATTGTCATCGGCTTGTCCTAACAATGTGTTAATGTCGTCCCGGTCTAACCCTTTCGGCTTCGTGGTCCTTTCGTCCTGTCGGCTCGTCCTCGTCAGCGCTTGACACTAATGTGCCGCATTACAAACTGTTGAGCAATTTAATTTAATGTGTACTCCCAGTTCTGGTATTCTATTTCTGTTACCACGTCTCGGCTCGGCGACTACTTTTCAGTTTGCTTAAGATTTATATGCATTTCACGGGCATGTTAGGGTTAAGGTCTAGATTTTGGCGCTTACTTTCAAATTTATAACCTTTCGAAATTTTTGTGGTTTTTCTGTATTATTTTTGGTTCATTAAATATAATTTCATGCCTGAACATTTTGACTTAATTAAGTTGCATTCGCAGTACTTGAGGGACCGCTTAAGTTGATTTTTGGAGTGCGATTTAATGAGTTGGAAAAATGTCGCACTGAAAAGTCGAGTTGAAGTTATTTGGGCAGATGGTGAGCAGCAATTTGGACTCGGAAATCAAATGATTGCGGTTAGTTATTATAATTGAAAGTCATGTTAATATTTCCTTTACATATAACTACTTTTTTAAATTCTCTCAAAGAGCAGAACTGAATAAAATACTTCCTCACATACGCTTTAATGAAGAGTATTTTAAATTATATATCACTTATTTGTTTATTCCAAGTTACGTATTTAGTTTAGTAACAATTATCATTTCTTGTATGTTGAATACCAATTATATTCTAAAGGTTTAGTATTACGGGTAACATATTTTCTGTGCCTAACTGCTTAACTATCATCGACTTTTTAACTGTTTTCGGATCTGACTACCACCTGAATACTAACTAAAATTTATTGTGAATAGCGGATATGACTGTTAAGTAAACTAGTTGAGTTCCTTTCTTAGTCTGCTTAAGAGCAAAACTTTATATTCGTATCTGCTTCTATTCTTTCTACTTAACCAAAGTTCAATAGACCTAAACAACATCAGCTAATCGCCGTACATTGCCACTGTTGACTGTTGACTGTTCCGCTGTCAATCAGGTTTATGAGTTCTAATGACAATTCACATTTTTGGTTTTTATCGCGCGTCTGTCATCAATAAATTAACTCGATACAATGGAAGGCAAAAGAAACACGCGACTGAGCTCCAACACACAAAACACAAATCACAAAATGCTCAAACGAGCTGCGATTTTTTATGGCATTGCACTGGCAATTGGCTTCATCGCCATCGCCATCGTCGTCGTCATTGTCGCCATCGCCATTTCACCTTTGTGTTTTGGCCCCCGTCTGGAGAATGAGTTCAGAAATCGAGAAATCGAGAAATGGAGACAGACAAATGTCGCCGCACACGAAAAGTCGCCAACTTAATTTCATTTTATTTATTTATTTATTTGGCCAACTGACTGTCAGCCATCGACTGGCAACGCGATTCCCCAAAGCGTTCTCATTTTACAACATTATTTAATATTGGCTGATCGACGGAATCATGTCCGAAACTACCCAACTGCAGTGTCAGTTGCCATCTCCGTGACTTTTATGCGCAATTGCTCGCTAATGGCCCAAGCAGCAGTCGTCTTCGACGTTGACGTCGTCGTTGACTTCGCTGCCACCGTTAAACGTAACGTCATTCACATCATCATCTCGCCGTCGTCACCGTTCGTCGTCATCGCCATCTTCATCGTCATGTCAATGGGATGCCGGCGGGCGAGTTGCATTTTTCACTTGACTGTCAACGGCAACACATAAAAGAAACTGCATGCCACAGCACGGACCAAGCCAATGCGAGGGCTGCTCGACCAGTTACGTCCGCAAAGAAAATTGATCTAACTTCGTTAAGTCTAAGATGAACTATCTTTTAAGATTGCTTCAATTGTTTATTAAATAAATTTATATAAGCTTGTTTAATTGTGGAATTTGATAAAGAGAATTTTATTATTTGACGACCTTTGATTTCGATGACAGCTAAAAGCCCATTATATGTAATTCGAAACCCATTATATGTATCTGCAGAACCAAAAGAAAAACAAAAAAATTTTCATGCAATCCATATACCGACCAATAGGTTCTGTTGAAGCTAATATGATATATTCACCCGATTTGTAAAAAAGTTTCTTCATGTGATTTTCACTTATAAATTTCAATAAACATCTTTGTGATTATTGATTACTGATCATAGTTGATAATTTTTATAGACTGAACCTATGATAGCTGCCTTATATACTAATCATATTCGAAAAAAATAAATAAACAATATTCTCCGCTATCAACGAAGGTTATTAAGGCTAAATCAGAAATCTTTATTTTTCCCAATATTTTAATTGCAAATATAATCTAGTTAGTACAAAACAAATTTAAATTAAATTATAAATAATTAAATGCTCAGTAAATCACATATTAACAGCTGACAAATTGCCAAACCAACCTCGGAGTAGCCCATGTCATTGGCAATGAATGCTTTTGGCCAAGTTCCAAGGCGACATCGTCATTCATCACTGAGTGGGTGGATATAGACTAATGGCCATTCGACTACCTGTGAGCTGATTGAATGGCATTGGGGGCGTGCGAATGATTTTTGTGGTTGCACAGTACACATATATACAGATATATATATAAAGATATATATACAGATATAACTATATACACAACTGTGGAGTAAAGTTGATTATCCGGCAGCTAATCCAATTTAGTGTTCCTTGCTGCGACAGGAGCCCAACTGCATTTTAGTTTTACGAGTAGCCCAACTCAAGCCATAAAATCTTAATATATGAAATTAAGCTGTCATAAATTTGCTTTAATGCGCTTTAATTTAATTGTCAGTGAGAAAATGCAATGAAAATAAAGTAGCTTTAAGCAGTTGGCTACGAGTAGAAGAGTGGGAAATGTGCAGCAGGTGTTGTTCAAAGTGTCGCAAGAAAAGCAGTAAAAACACTCAAAGGAAGTTGGAGGTAGAGAGTTGGAGTGTTGGGTTAATGGCAAGGATAGGAGTACATTATCCTGGCACCAGGTACGAGCTACGAGTTTTTGGGTAGATTATTAAAATAGATGCACAAGAAGTGTCAGTCGGAGCACGTGCATTGTTAAGGATTGCATTATTCTAATTTCGTTGTTTGAAAAATGGAAATTTTAATGTCCGGGGTATTCTAATTAGAGCTGCACTCCGTACGTCATTAATAACCGACTGCAAGTGGCATTAAATCAATTAATTTTGAATAGTTGTCTCAACATTTGGAGCAATTTTTCAGTGACATGAAACCCTTGACTCGGGGCGTTGACTTCGTTTGTGTCTCCTCCTTCTCTGTGGAGATTTATGGGTCTACCACTTGGTAGAGGGGGAGAGGGAGGGAGAGGGGGCGGAGAAGTTGGTGGCACGCTTCGACGCTTGCATCCCATAATTAAGTGTCAGCCATGGTTCTTGACTTTACAAATTCCAATCAGTCGAGCCGCCAAGTTGAGGCCTAACATTCCTGCTCCAAATCCATGCTCGACATACTCGAAGTTTATCAATCGCATGATTTATGAGATGACGAGTCACAAATTGTGGCTGCAGCCCGAAAAAGTCTCTATTAATAGAATAGAATAGTTTAATGTCTAATTGTGTTTTCATCTTTGTATGTTTCTCTTGCCATATCTAAATTTTTCTCAAATTTAAAGGATCAAGTGTTGATATGCATTTGAAATTTCTAAATGATATATCTCTTCATTTTGTCTCTTTTTTTAAAAATTGATGAAAATCTAATTCGGATCCCGAAAACTTAGAGCTCCTTAATCTCAAATAAGTCGCTTGATCAATTGCCCACCTTTCCATTTATTTTCCTCAAGATTTTTCTAATCATTTTCTCACGTTTGCATCTCGTTGTTCAAGGCAATGAATAATTTGTTAATTAATCATGTAAAAAACTTGACATTGACTACAAACTTGACCAGGCAGCTTTGTTGATTTTGTTTGAAATTTTATTAAAATTTTCAGAGCGTATTTGCTGCGCTTTTTCTGGGCAACAACATATGCGTGTCAGCAGAAGAGAAAACCAAATGGAATTCAGCAAGATTAATGAACTTGGATAAATCAACAACAAAAGCAACACCGACATCAAAAGTCCAGCACATCAGTCAAATAGTCGCCATCAGCAGCAGCAGCATCCTCACCAGAAACTTACCTGGTCATCTTTCACTTCAACGTGCAACAAACAATGGACAATGGGTGGCTGCAACTTGCGGCTGCCACGTCTCAGTCGCTGTCGACGTCGACTGCGGCTGCTGTGGCGGCGTTGCGTTAATAATTCATGTTTCAATTAATTGCCATTTTGTTGTCATCGTCGGGCATACCCCTTTCGAGGCAGATGAGCAAGAAGATGATGCATTCAGTCAACACCTTGACCAGGGGGCAGGCAGACCGCGAGGGGCAGTCGGAGTTTGAGTTTTCGGCGCCGCATTGTCTGACACCGTAGGATCATCGTGTCTCTAAACAAAGTGATTTGGCTTCGAAGTGCCAAGACGAATTTCAAGTTTTCTGCTTTTCATTCTTTATGTTGTTTTTTGTACAAAGTATTAGATGATTAATCCTCAGAGGCTGTCAGAACTTTTTGACTGGCATGTGTGCGTGGACCAGAAATTCGGTGGCTTTTTCTGCGCAATTTGCTGTGATTAATTTTTGTGTGATTTTATGTTGTGCTCTTCCTCTTTCCATTGTCTAGCGATTCATGAGCTTTACAAATGGTTGCACTCTCTCAGAAGGCCATCAAGGGGTTAAGAGATATCGTTGTCATGCTTTAATTATAAGATTTATGCATAAAGAATTCTATGTAGAATTTTGCCACATTTTCGATACACACTTCAGCTTTTGGCATTGACATTCCCTATTCTCCATTATGTTGAAGTGCAAAGCGGAGATTACACAATCATATTCATAAATGGCTGGAACTCATAAAGGCCATTAAATGGGCTTAAAGTGCTACAAATTTAAACAAGACACTGAGACACTCGAAGATTTTCGACAAAGCCAATGACAACCTCGACGCACTTGAACTTGAGACGTTGAGACATCGGAGACGCCACATGACAATCTTCTGAGTACTTTGGCAAATCGTGTATAACCGACACAGCAATCTGCATATTGACAGGCTGTCAAAGCTTATTGTGAGCCATTTCTCAAGCAATTTCTTTGTTTTGTCAAACGCAGAAAACAGAAAACGGAAAGCAGCCCACAAAGAATGCTTTGACGAAATGCAATTTACGGTTGAAGGAGATCTTTGGTGAAGAGATGCTCCGATTGCATCTGTCAATTGTCAATTGTGAGCGTTAGCATATTCCTTATACCGAGACGGGTGGCAACCCTGTGCAAGGTAATACAACCCACTCGTTGTGTGTCGTCACCTGATTGTGTGGCATTTCTCATAGCCAAGTGTAATTTCTAGTCTGCCAAAAAGTCAGACAAATGCAGTTTAACACTTCCCCCTAATAAGGGATGGGATGAGGAGGGGCTGAAGGGGGGAAGGGGCGGTGTCCGCCTTCAATGTGGCATGTAACTGAAACATGTAATCCAACGCAACGGAACGCAGCATAAACCGACAAACGAGCAGCTCGCGACTCACACATCAACATCCACATTCACATCCACATTCACATTCACATCCACATGCACCAACCAGAGCACACATCAAAGTAAAACTTTTTCTATAAAAAAACACGCCAGGGGGTCTCTCGATTTGCCCTATGCTCTACACTCTTCTTCTGTGCGGCGAAAGTTGAGTCTAATCGAATTTACAAGTAGTTTGTCAAGAAAATTAAATATATTGATAATAATGTAATAAATGTTAGGATTTCAAAATTATTTTTTGCACTTCAAAAATATTTTTATCAATTTATATAAATGATGAAAAAAAAGCTTAGTATTGATATTTCGATCAGAGCGTTACGTAACACAGTCTATTTAATAATAATTGGAAATATTTTCATTGATAATATTGCAAATTCTCGTATCTAATCGATAACATAATTATTAAGCTATTGAGCGTTTGTCCAATGTACATGTACATTTTATCTTATAAAAAAAACCTCTTTACGAGGTAAAAGTCTAGTGACGAAAACATTTTAATGCACCAAAATTTCTGATATCCAATTTTGTGACGAATAATATTAAGTTTTACTTAAAAATTACTACAAAAAAATTTTTTTGTCACTCGGCACATTGCGCTAATTTCTTCATACCTAATAAATATTTATTTTTTGCGCAGTGCCGAGTGACAAAAAAATTTGTTTGTAGTAATTTTTAAGTAAAACTTAATATTATTCGTCACAAAATTGGATATCAGAAATTTTGGTGCATTAAAATGTTTTCGTCACTAGACTTTTACCTCGTAAAGAGGTTTTTTTTATAAGATATCAGAAATTTTGGAGTAAGATATCAAAAGTTTTAAAAATTGCAATATATTTTGACGGTACAATTTTGTCAAAATCTAACAGAACTCTCAAGCTCTGGCTGCTACTACACGTTGTTGCTGCTGTCCTATTCCAATTCTAAGCAAAACGTATATATTCTGTTAACAGGTAATATCTTTCAAACACATCGAAATTTTACAAACTACAATATATTGAAAATTAGAAAAAATCATTACTTGCGTTTTCACAAAAACCGCCTTAATGTGGGAAAAAATACCTTTTTTCACCTGATGCTGTTTACCTTTTATCTTAAAAAAACACTAAAGGTATTCCTAAGAGCCCTTTAAAATACCTTTTCAACGATATATATATCACATCTGTAGCTTCTATCGTTTGGATGATATGGGGGTTCCAGTTTTTTAGTTTTTGGTGATTTCCCGCTAAACTAGCTATTTTTCGAAAAAGTCGAAAAACAAAAGTTTCTATATTTTTGATTATAAAATGATTTATCTGCCGCAAAAAGAATTGACCACTTGCAAGCAGTATCTTTCCACATGCACTGCAAGCAGTGTACATACCGCATATGTACATGCAGTAGTGTAAAGGTGTAAGGTATATTCAGTTAATAGGTAATATCTTGCCCAAACGAATTTTGACAGATATGTGTTATATGTCAAAAAACGCGTAATTGAATTCTCTACTACATGCAGTATATTTAAAAGTGATTTGATGTGTAGATTTTTCTTAAATCGCCAAAATGTGGAAATAAATACCTTATTTCACCTGTAGCTGTTTACCTTTTTACTTAAAAAAAAAACTTTGAAGGTATGCCTAAAAGCCCTTCAAAACACCTTTTCAACGATGTATATATCACATCTGTAGCTTCTATCGTTTGGATGCTATAGGGGTTTCAATTTTAGCGGTTTTTAGCGATTTCCCGCTAAACTAGCGATTTTTCGAAAAAGTCGTAGAACAAACGTTTCTAGATTTTTTATCAGGAACAAGTACTCATTCAAACTTTTAAGCTAAATCAACGCTTTGATCTATACAAACAAACAAACAAACAAACAGACTGACTTTTCATCTCGTTTTGAAAAGGGCACCAAAAATTTCGAAATTAATTATCTTCTGAACCAGTGGTCGGATTTTGATGATCAATGTGTCATTCGACGCGTATTTTTGATAAGTATAGTGAAAAATTATAAAAAAAATCCAAAAGGCTCCAACGGCCCCATTTGCTCCAATCATTTAAATTTTGTCCCTCCCACTTACACCTGTTTATCTCACGAACCATGTAAGTTTTCAGAAGTCTTAGTATGCACATTTTTAAGTTAGATTGATACCTTTCGATCGGTATATAATTTGACCCGATCGGACAGTCATAGCAAATTTTCCATTCTTCCTGTGTATATATGCTAGTCGCCTTCGCACCCTTCGTGCTGCTTTCGTCACTAGCGCGGACTGCCGTCCGCAGTGATCAACGACATATTTTCAAATATTAAATTAATTTCTATTTGTCAAAATACGTCAAAACGGACATAAGATGTCTGAATAAGTTTAATTAAATTAAAGCTTTAAACTAGTAATCGAGTTCTCTACTAATAAAACTTCTCAATCGATTACAGAATATTCACATGATTTTATATTACTTTTAACAGATAAATCGTATTCAAATATTCAATTATTCAAAATTACAAACTTACACCAAGAATCAATTCAACAATTACCATTGAGGCACCTCTCAACATGCAAAAAGAGCATTCAAAAGTCGTCATTTATCAAAGAATTCCCTCATGTATAAGTACTAAGTGTGCCCTTTCCAGTTTGCTACTCATGTCATTTCGTGTGTCGCTTTCTTTCAATTGAATTTGCTATTCTGGGATCCCATTCTAAAGTGTTGTACCGTGTGTTGTGCTGTGTTTTGTAGCTTAGTGTTGTTGTCTTGGCTGCTCTACTCTTGTTTTGGGCTGCTTCAAACGGTTGCCGCCGTCTTCGTCTCTCTTCTCTCTTCTCTTTTGCTCCGCCGCCTTTAATTAGCAGCGCGATTTATTTATTTATTTGTTTGTGCTTATCTATTGGTCTCGACCTGCCTCAGAAAATTGTCTTACTCATTGGCTGCCAGAAAATGGAAAATTGACTGCTGGTCGGTCGGCTGCTTTTGTATTGAATTACAATTCATTTTCATTTTTGAGGTATTTGTGGAGAGCAAATTATGCATTGATTCTTCGGATTATTTGTACAATAAACAATTCTAAAAGCAATTCGATGTCAGCGTCTGCATTCCAGTTCCAGAACGGAATTGTGTTCCCATGGTCATTGGTAGCGCATTATTTTGGAACATAAATTAGTTTGGAAACAGGTCCTTAAACCAAAAAGGGGCAAGTTCCGGCACATAAAACCCACAGCACGACGACTTCCCCTCGTTTCCCAGCTCGGCAATTTGATTAAAATGTTGCCCGTTTTTTGGGCAATAAATGTCCAATAAAAATATAATTATTACTCGCCTGGCTTACACACCTATGAGTTGGAACAGGGCTTACCAGAAGAGTATTCGGTTTTGGGTTCTCGTCCCGCACACTTTATCTTTTTTACGTTCGTGTATCGACTTATCTCTGGGTCCATGGTTCATGTGTGTGTCCTGAGCCACTCCTGCACATAAATTTTATTAAGTGTCCCTCCCTCTATCCTCTCCTTTCTCTCTTCTGGTTCTCTTTTGTTGAATTTCCTTGGTTACTTCCTTGTTTCTATTGCCACTTCACCAAATTGTAATTTTATGTGAAAATTTGTTTATTAAGTAGCTTTGATAGTTTCGCTAGACTCCGACTCCGAGTCCAACTCATTTAATTTATTGTCTTAAGTGCATTTCAAGTGTTTCGCCTTGGTAATTAAATGGGTGTGGTTGCTTTGCCCATTAAATGACGACCACCTATAAATTTAGGCGGGCATTAGTCTTGATTTGTTTTCACTTATAAATTTGCCTCAACAATTTTATAATTTCCCTGACAAACAAATGTTATGTTCCGAAAAGTGTCAACAACTAAGCTCCCAATGGGAAATTATGTGTAAATTTGTGATCGTCATCAGCATAAAAAACACCCTCAAGAGTACAAAAAAAAATCTAATTAATTATTAACATATTTCATTGTTTTTGAGCGTGCACACAAAACCCAGATAAAAATTCTAATAAGTCATTCGAAGACAGCTCAAAATGCGGGCCGCGACAATTTGGGGTCGGGGTCTAATGTAGAGACGAGCAATACATATGGAACTGGGAACTTGGATCAGTCCTCAACAGGCAACTCAATTTATTTTTGAAATTTGTAGGCAGTTTTTCTTTATTTTTCTGTATTCTGTTTTTCCTCTGCTAAAAATAAAAACAACAACAAAATGTGGCAGTAAAAGGCGTCACCTTGGCAAATGATTTTCTGGCACTGGAAATAAAAAGGGGCAAAATTGTGTTGCGTGTTTGTTAAACGCGCCACTTGAACACATTTGAGCAATTGAGGAGGGATGGGGACGGGGACGGGGCAAAGTATTCGAGGTGAATGAGGTGTTTTTAAACTCGAGTATTGTTTATTTGTCGTTTGGGGACCGAAATGCTCCCCAGCAGCGTTTTAATTATGCGCCGAGAAGGGAGGAACTTTTATTTAGTGATAAGCAGTAGAAACAGACTTAATCAAACTAGAGTATAACTTGGTATTAAAAAGACATTCCACATGCCAATCAGATTTATAAGATAATTGAAGGCGAAAAATGGAGAAAAGCTCTAAATAAGCAAATAATTATTGTTGAATCAAAATGAGAGTCATAAAATTATAAGCAAATTAGTTCTGTTTTGATCAAATTAAGTAGAGCTATTCCGCATTACACTCTCTTAATATTTATCAACAAGCTTATATATTTACTTTACCCATAAATCAAACCAACCGATGATATATGAACAGACCATTTATTAGCCGTGGACAGAGAAAGAGTCCAAGAAGCTATTGGGTCAAAGGCAGCCAACCTGCCAAACCACTTGGTTAAAATGCAAAAAGAAAAGAGAGGGCACTCCCAATCCTGATCTGATCTGGTCAACCGAAAAGGGTTACGCTTGGACGTGTCCTGGACTCATCCTCAAGTGTCAGTCTGCGGTCGTATTTCATTTCTCTTCCAACTTGTTTTCGACTTTCGTTCTATCTGGTTTTGTTTTGTGGTTCGGACAGAAACTCGTCTTGAAGTGGCGTCCGATGGCATTTACATTTTTATTACAAACAAATTCGTTGCGGTTACAAATGCGCCAATGCAAATACATTTTTAAGAACTCTACCCCCAGAAAAAACGAAGAGGGATTGACACTGACCAGTGAGTGCTAAGGGAGATGGGCAAGGGGGTAGCTACCCTTTCCCTTACTCATACTCCCAGTCAGTTGTATATTTTTACAAATTACTTACGGTTAATAAATCATGCCGCATGTCAAAATAAATGCATAAATTTTCCAACTGTTTATCGAGAAAGAGGATTTGTCCCGACTCTCAATTGAATTGGTAAGCAGGCCAGCAATTGGATTTGCTAAAGGCTTAAAAACTTGGTCTATTCAAGTTGAATAAGGTTAAGTTGGTTAAGGCATATCAGTTAGCTGAATCAGCTTAAATACATGTGTTTACTAAAGGGTATTTCAAGTTCGTTGGGTCATTTCTGTGTGATTCTGAGCTGAGGGTGGCAAAGCGATTGCTGGTCAGTGCTAAAGCGTTTATAATTTTTCGATTTATAGTCACATTTATCTAACGATAACCGAATGCTCGGACCAAGCAGATTACAAGGAGAAGGCAGGGAATAAGTCAAGGAGATGATTGATGGCCAGGTTAAGAACTGAAAGCATGTCACCCAAAGGAATTGCAGATCCTTCTGCAAAAGGATACAAATTTGTAACAATAAAGCGTAAAGTTAAGCGTCTTTTGGGAAATTCGCAATGGACAGCTGGAGAAGGAACGAGGAAACGAGGAAGACAGGAAACTAGTTGGCTGAGAAAATACATGTAATCGAAAGGGGTAGCTCGACCCAATGATTGATTCCAAGCAGTCGAAAATTACTCAATTAGTTGAGCATTAGCCGAGACAAATGCTAAGAAGAAGTGGCTGCCATTAGGATGAAATCTCTGACCCGGCTACCTACTGATAGATAGAACTAGTCAAGACTAGCTCTAATTGCAGTCGGAGAGTATCGGAGAATGGGGAAGTGAAGACTCTGGCGTAAATCCAGTGGCCAGTTGCCGGTTGCAACAATTAAGTAAAGTCAGTTGAGGGTCGACCACAGAACCTCATTATAAACAATTTTCCTTATCGCCACAAACGAAGAAGAAAACGCAGCTGAGGCAGAAATGCATTAAGCCATGGTGTGGTCTTGGCCCGGCCCAGTCTCAGTGCCGACCTCGGTCATAACATTAGAACCTCGCTAGACACTTTACGAAATTGCCGCAAATCACGAACAGAAAAAAGATGGAGGCAAATCAAAGTGAATTAGTCGAAAGAAAAGAAGTTGAAGCCACAACACAAATTGTTGGAAAATTAAGTACCAGAAAAATAAGAAGCGGCTCCAAACGGGCCAGAATAGAGACTAGACGACCTGAAATGCCAAATGCCATTAACATATGAGGCGAGACCGCATAGAGCCGCCACCAAGTGATCCCAGATGTTGCAAGAGTCGTCGTCTTGGTCTTCGTGATCATCTTGGTCTTGGTCTAGCTTGTCTCGGGTGTCGCGACATGCGTCTTTTAAGAAACGTCTTCAGATTCGACTCGGTCTTGGCCCGGGCAATTAACCGGCGCTACTTTATGGAGTGTGCGTGTGTGTTGAGAGCTGAGGAGTATTTAATGGTTATTTCAGATGCGTCTTACACTAAGCTTCGTTAAGTGGTGGACTAGACTTTATTATCCTAGAATTATGTTTGCAAATATCCAACCTCAACTAAATAGAATCCATTTTATGCCTCAAAAAGCGCCTCACACCTTCGTTTCTGTCTGATTTCAACACATTTTGCACCCAATTATATTTAAATCCAACATCAATCAATGCATCGTCGTTTACATCTCATTATCTCTGCCTTTCACCTACTGACCAAACCCAAAAGCGTTGCCAATCAACGCGCTAAACTCCAGACTCCAGAGTCCAACTCAAACCCAATTTCGGCCAACTGAAAATCCACAAAAATTACCATTTCGACCGCAGACAAATTAGTGTTATTAACACTTTTTTTTTCATACTCCTCCCCCTTCTCCTGCTTCTTCTTTTGCTACTCTGTTGTACTTATATTTATGGCATTTTGGCAATGCCAGGCAACATTTTTCACGCTTCAGCCACGCGCAGTTCACAATCCACAATCCACAGTTTGCAATTCACAATCCTCAGTCGTCATCGTCGTCGTCGTCGTCGTCGTCGTCGTCGTCACCTGGTCGAGAGTCGCCTCCGAGTGCCTTTTTAATGGCTGCGTGTAAAAATCTGCAACTGCAACACGCCCTGACCGCAGGTTTTAATATAAAAATGTGTTGAGCTGCTCTTTCAGACTCCCCTCCCCCTCCCCCTCCGTCTTCCTCTGTCCTCCCTTTGCGTTGTTTGTTTGCATGGTGTCAGAGCATTCTGTGAAAACAAACAACAATAATACCGCATAATGCCTGGATTGGCCCCCTCCTCACACTCCTCTCCTCTCCCGGCTCATCACTCTGCAACTCGTCGAAAAAATCCATTAAAAATGCGTTTCGTTTTTTCACAAACGCTGCCTGGTTGGTTTTGTCCTTTTGGCTTACACCCAAGGAGGAAGTTTGATCAGTTTTAAGACTACAATTATGCCTAACTTTGGTATGGTCTAGACTGAGTGCATAACAGTTAATATATGGTCTAAAAAGACAAACAAAAGAGTTAAATAATTATTATACAATTATGGAATAATAATTTATGTATAGTAGACATTGGAAAATGAATTTAAAATTGAAGGGACTTATTTTAAGCTTTTACCTATACTCTACAATGACAGTAAATCTTTCCAGATTCAGTGTCAATTATAAAAAAAGTAAGTAGGACTTTAAAAATAAAGCTTTTCAGCATTGAACACACACGAATTTATCTTAAATATTTGCGCCTGCGAGAGATTTTATTAAACTCGACAGATTAATTTTTAGATTGAGATATTTGATTTAAAATTTATATTCAATCTGGTCCGTCTTTCCCTTATATCTCACTATTGGGATATACATTTTAAAGGATACTCTCCATTCAGTTACAACAACTTTTCGTATTTCTGTTTTAAATATATTTGCTTTTCAGCATTTTTTAGTTCAGCCCTCGCAGTCAGCTCGGCGTGTCTTTTGCATAATGCATAATGCGTTAATATTAACCGGTAGCTGTTGAAAATTTTTGCAATTTTCATAATGATGCCAGTTGGCGAAGTGCAGAAGATGGACATGGCCCAAATCGCAGCTAATTAAGTTAATTAGTTTATTTTAAAGCGCCAAATTGAAGCAAACAACAACAACACGACCATATAAATCAGTCCTTGGTGAACCGATTTACGACCTACTTTGACTGTCTCCCAGCACCCAATTTGGTGGTACTTTGCCTTATTTGTTTGCACAGCTAATTGCAAGTTTTGTCTGTTTTGTCTCAAGTGTTTTTGAGTCTATTCTCTGATTCTGCATGGCGCTTTTCAGTCTGTCATTGACAAGAGGCAGCCGCGAGTCCATTGCTGATTTGATACACTGTAAATTGAATCTGGGCTCTGACACTTGAGCGGCTTTTGCATTTGACAACTGAAACACTGCCGAAAAGATAACAAAGGTCGTGTGGCATTGACAGTGACAACATTTCAAGTGCTTTGTTGTTCTTATTTCTTCACACTAATTGCCCTCTGGAAAGAGAATGAAATGTTTATTTACTGCAAAGTGTGATGGCAAGTTTTAAAGTCGACAAGGTTTGCAAATGACTCACGGGTTTGAGGAACTCATATAGAGAATTGACAATTATTTTAAACAACGCAAAAACCGTTAAAATTAATGTATGCACGGGGGAGCATTACTGTGCAATTCCAAGGAAAATAGCTGAGAATGTCAAGGATAATTGCACTAGAAGGGTGACTAAGCGCCAGGTGGAAGCCATGCAAAGTTTAAGCCAACTAACCAACCAACCAGCTAACCAAGCAGTCGAGAAGCTAACCATCTAAGCAGTAACCCATATACTAAACTTAACTATTTAACTTAATTTCCATTTCGAAACGCGTTCATTTACTTTATTAAGTTGAAAAGTAAGAATTTCGATTCGGATGCGGGCTGAAAGGGGTTAGGATCGAGTAGAATACGCTGTTAGCCAAGTTGCCACTCGAAGTTGCGCCAATTTATTTAATTGCTTTCAAGTGACACTGCCAGCGTGTTAAATTGAGCATAAATTTTGCCACTCTTGTTAAACTATTAGGTTAAATGGCCAAAAGGGGGTTCCAGCCAACCCGTTACAAAATGCTTCAAATTGGTCTAGAGTTGCTTTAGACATGCTGAAGGTGTGTGAAATAAATGTGCTATGATTTTTAATACGACTAATTTCGCTTTCTTATAATATCGCATTGGAATAATTGCGGGAAATCAATTACTTATTATTTGATCGTGTTAAGTGGGGTACTGATTAGGGTATTCTTCTTGATTCCAAGCTGAAGTTTGACAGGCTTATTGCATCGATTGCTGATCGAGCATTTGGCTTCTTGAGTTCCATAAAACGTTGGGCGAAAGAATTTGACGATCCCTATATTACTAAATTACTTTAACTTCACTTGTTCGACCTATTCTGAATATCTGTCTTGTATATGGAGTCCCCAATTAATGATTTATTATGACAGAATAGAATCTGTACAAAAGCAATTTCTACTCTTTGCCTCCTTACCGTAGTAGACTTTTATGGATTAATCTCCTATCTCTTTCTGAGAAGAACAGTGCTTGGTGTAGTCGTTCTACACAAACAACTATTGATGAAATTGATTCATCTGAATTAATCAGACAAATTAGTTTTGCTGCCCGATTAAAACTTCTAGAAATTTCCTTCCACTTTCTCTTTAATCCTGTATAAGTAACTATGCTATCCATAACCGATTCCGGGCACTTTACTCTAACTATAATAATCTGTCTCATATTATAACTAATTCTTCTTCCATCCCTCCTCTTAACACTTTATTTAATTCCCATTAGTGAGGTTAGAGTTAATTTATATTTTTTTTTTTGTAACTAGTTTTAGTACAATGTTTGTCTGTCTCTGTCTCTGACCGTTTGACCGGCGCGTCAACAAGCCCGTGCTTGGTGACGTAAATACATCTACGTCTAAATAAAAAAAACAAAAAGAATATAATATAAAAATAAATAATAATTTAAAAAAAATAAAAATACAAGATAATACATTCAGAGCATGAACATTCTGATTTTCGAAGTTATTATATCGATATATGCATCTTAAATTTGGAATAATGTCGAAAATACATAATAAATAAAAATAAATGTTTAAAAGATGAATAAATTCGTCTAATTTTAATTGAAAAAATACTTACTTTAACTTTAAAAGATAATTTCAACAATTGTATCGATAAAAATTATAAAAATCATGCCACATTCGACATTCTTTAATAAAAATCTTTGCATGATTTGTTATTTGTATTTACATTCCAACGATAACAATCAAATCAAATATAATAATCATATTTTAAATTGAATTAAAGTTTAAATATAATTGTACTCAAAATATTATTGACTAAGGTAATATTCACGCTTACATTTTGAAAATTTTATTAAAACCAAAATAAGGGTGCGATAAACACAATCTGACAATAAAGATATTTTCTCTTTTTTTTTTGGGATCTAAAGTATTTAATATTTAACATTGATGTATAGTATTTATCACAAAACTAAGATATTTCGTCAAAAAAATGAGTTAAGCACAAATATTTTTGATCATTCGACTATTTATTGTAGTAAATAATAA
Organism: Drosophila limbata; assembly: GCA_963924055.1. Lineage (NCBI taxonomy): Eukaryota > Metazoa > Arthropoda > Insecta > Diptera > Drosophilidae > Drosophila > Drosophila limbata. The sequence goes on from OZ001354.1 coordinate 22,455,489, forward strand.
TATATGCCTCACTTGTTTGCAATAAAGTCCTTGTAAGTGCATGTTACGAGTATATTTCGTAACTCAACCAACGTACTTTGGTAATCCAGGAGATTAAGTGGACTGCAGCTTTAAAGTTCTTGAAAAAGCCCACACCGTCGACCGATCATTCAGCCACTATGTGCATATGAAACTCAAGTTTTCCTGCAACCATCGTCATCATCATCATCATCATCATTATTGTGAACATTGTCCATAAATGCGAATGCACTCAAGCATATAGCGCAATAAACACAGCCCAGTCGCAAGTGATGACCACACAGTGCCCTCCTGTGCCTCAGCCTGACCAAGGCACCCCAACAATGTGTCCAGCATGTTGGAAAAAAAAGAACTGAAATGTAAAGGAAGAAGGAATGCTCCACGCACACTTCTTTGCTCAATCAAATGGAAATAATTGTGGTGGCATTGACAGTCGAACAGGCGGGGGCCATCGGAGCAGACTGAAAACTTGAGGATTGAAGAAGTGCCTCATTGTGAGCCGTGTTTGTTGCCCACACTGGATTGAGGCACAGTTCCGATACGATGCGATACTACGATATGAACTGACCGCCAGTCGCACTCATTGAAGTGTTGATGCATCCAGGCAACAGCTAGCGGCCCATTGATGTGGTAGACTCCGACCCGGCTCTCCGACTTTCCTCCTGTTGATTTCTTTATTAAGGCATTGTGCTAATGTAAAGTCCAGCGGGACATGGCAGCATTGCACAATAAGTAGCCTGGACTCTACCAATTGATTGGCTGCCTTCTGAGTGAGCTGCATGCTTTGAACAAAAGGATTTTGTATGAGTTGTGTGGTTAGTTAGTGGTTAGCTAGATACTAACTACATTTCAAATAGAGTTCTTTAGCTGCTTAGCAGATTTAGATTACTAAGGCATATTCCTGATAGGATAGCCAAGTTCTCTCAAGCGAAATCTTAACTGTTGTGTAGCTGAAATCTTTCCAAACAATTAAACCCAAACCGGACCCTTTTGCCAGTCTCTCAAATATAACCCCTGTAAGAACCTGGTGCTCTTTCTGAAATGCCGACACACTCGAAAAGTACACAGAGCACAAATTGTTATGAGGGGAGATTCTAAAGGAATTCCTCAAGTACTCACGGTTTATGCAAATTTTTTCCATCTCTGACGAAATAAAAAAAAGTAAATCTAAAATTTTGTATTGCTACAAGAACAGCAACGACAACAACAACAACAATCACTTGCCTTGTTCGACAGTGTATAGTACACTTGCCCACGGTACAGTTGTCACTGGGGCGTCATTTGAATTTCGAACAAAGAGGGAAAATGCGCTGAAAAATATGCCTTGGTTTTTATATTTTTTCCGGGACTGTTGTAGGGCATTTTAGCCATGACAGATGGTCAGTTGGTAAGTCACATCAACCACCGCAACACTCATGGATACTCACGTACGTGTTGTCAGTTCGTCAGTCAGTCAGTCGCCCAGTCATTCAGTCAGTCAGTCAGTCATTCAGTCAAAGCAAATATGACAGTTCACTGTCGTCGTGACCGTCATCGTCCTCCTCCTCCTTCTTTTCCTCTGCCTCGTTGTCGTCTCAAACTTTAACCCTCCGTGCAACAGCATTTTGGGGGTTGCTCTCAAGACCCCTGCCCCTGTCTACAGTTCAGTTCAGTTCAGTTCGGTTCGGCTCAGTTTAGCTGAGGGAAGGAGAACTGGGTACAGTTTGTGCATTGATACTGTTGTGGTCGTCGGTAGTCGCCGCCGTCGAAGTTGTTGCTGCCACTTGGCCGAAGCGAATGACAACAAGAGGCACAAGAGGTAGAAAGTACAAGTACGAGTACTACACTCAGAGAAAAACGTATAGTAAAAAATAGTATCTGTTTGAATACAACAAATGCCACATTTAATATGAATATAGTAAATACGAAGTGAATTGACAGATATTAAAAAATTTCAACATAAAATAAAAAATTGGAATAGCGTTTTTAAATATTGGGTTAAAATATTTGAGTCAAATTTTTTTACATAATTAGTTTAAAAATCTTAATCGGTTTGTATTTAATTGAAATATGTTGAAATTTCACATTAATCATGAAAATTAATTAAAATTCAATTCAGTTCTTTTATATTTAAATTTAAAACTTTTGAGAATGACTAATTCCACATTTAACACTTAATGAAAAGGCAAATTAGTTAAATTAAGTTAAACAAATTACAGCTCATTTTTCTTTAATCAAAGTATCTCTTATTTAAATAGTTTTAAAATCTCAAAAAGTTAGTATTTATTTTAGGTATTTTTAAATATCATATTTAATATGAGATCTACTTAATGTAATGATATTTATAAATTTAAATTTAAATAGCAAACATATTATTTTGACTAGTTTCATATATAAAGTGTAAATATTAAAATGTCAGCGCATATTTCTCGAAGTGTAGGTATGCTAGGTTAGGAAGTAGTCGGCAGATAACGTTATGTGAGGGGGAAAGAGTGTTAGGGGTAACCAAGGCCTACTACCCCTGATGAGGGTTGTGTTTTTCTCCTTGTTGTCTTCAGTGTTCTGTGTTCTCTGTTGTGTTGTGTGTGCGGTGCGGGATTTAAGCGTTAAGTGGTTATATTGAAAATATTGTATTTACATCAGTAGGTGATTATGTCCGAGTGTGTGTGTGTGTGTGTGTGGACTGAATGATGACTCACATGGGTTCGTCTAGGATATTGATAATTTCATTAAACTATTGAGCCACATACATGCTTATTAAGCGACGCATCAGACTGAGTGGTGTTTGTATCTAGGCGTAATTTGGGATAAGTGAAAGGTGTACTTTGGCAAGTTGAAAAGAGGGCTGGGAAATTCGGACAGAGAGCAAGTGCCGAGTACAGTGGGTGTTTCTGCTGCTTATCAGCGCATAGCTGACTTTGATGGATGTCAAGCAGCTTTTAGACTGTTGGCTTGTTGAAATTCAGACAAGTGTTTCACAAAAACGCAAACTCTGCTGTCCCCAACTACAAATACAGTCAGGGTTCATTAAGTGACCCGTAGTTCACATAACAATGGGCCAAACATGTGGAAGCCTCATAAAAAAATCGGATGTGGGGTCGAAATGCAGCAACGCATTCAAATGCAACAACCACAATAAAATAGTAAGGAAAGGGGCCAAAGGATATTAATGATTTTGCGCTTGAATTGCAATTGCAACAACAGGAACAACAAGCGAGGCGACAGCAATGTAATAACAATAACAATATATCCACACACACACACACACACACACACAGACATGCACTGCGGTCAAGCTGTCAATTTTTCAAAAAGTGAACTACATAAAAAACGCAAGTGAAGCCCTCGACGCATCCACGGGGGGTGGGCGGTGGTTGTACCCCGATTTATGTGACGATGCGTTGCCAACGCAATGATATGCAGTTTTTTGCATATCACTGCACTTGGAGAGGGTCGGGGAGTGGATCGGGGAGTGGAGTGGAGAGCGGCAGGCCAAGCCCTTGATATTTGATGGTTGAGGTCCGTAGGTCCAATGCTGGTCAGCTTTGGGCTTCCCCTTCCATCGCCCTTTCCCCTGCCTCTACCTCTGCACTTTAGCATCCCTCAATTTGTTGCATTGTTGTAATTTTATGCACATTTGTGTTTGTTTGCCGAATGATTTGCACAAAAAACGAAAATTTGTTTTTCGGATGTACATACATGTTCATATGTTATATGCATTTCCTTTTTTATACACCTTGTACTCTTTTGAAGTGGGTATGCAGACTTTCTGTAAATTTATTAAACTAATATTCATTATTCATCTTATTTCCAATTTCGACAGGATATCCCTATTAATTAATTAAGTTACGACTTACAAAATAGTTTTTAATATTATTATAATTGTTATTATTGTTATTTTTATAATTATTACAATTATTATTAATAATAATATTATGTACACAGAATATTAAGTAATTGTGGGTACCAAACTCAATCCGTTATGCTTTACAAATTGGATTCACAATGTCGCCTTCTTCCAACGCCTTCTGTAATGAGATAACATTCCATGATTGAGATAACAGCTATTCACAGGGTATCTTCTAGTCGACTACATCGTAGCTTTTCTAGTTGTGGGCGCTTGCCAAGTTTTTTCTATCGAAATTAATTGAGTTTTTTCTAGTTGACTGCGTTTTTAATGAAATCGTTAGTGTGTTGCATTTAGTTCCCTTTTTTCTCTTTCGTTTTTTCCTCTTTTTGCTGTCTATCAATTCAGTTTTTTGTAGCATTGCCGTGGAGATAATACCAAGGGGATTTAAATGGGTGGATTTTTGGGTTGAAATCATGGATGTTTGTAGTGCTGTTTGTACAGTTGTTTGAAAGTACTTGATACGATTTTAAATGCGACTGTTGTCTACATCGATATGAGTCAACCTGCAGCTTTCACTGACTGAAATCTGTAATGGATTGCCGTAAAAGTGTTATCAACAGAACTGTCAAACCTGACAATGGCTAACGAACTTAGTCCAAGAAGCCAAACAATAGTTAAAATTTAATTGAAGCTTCAAATAATAAAAATAACATACTTTGGCCATAAGAAGCGAATGTAATTAGTGCAAGAAAAAATACGTGGAAATAAAACTGGACACATAATTACTACATTAACGGTTGACACTGAAATAATCATAAAAGGTGCATTATTAGAACTACACTTTATGGGTCTAAGCGACCCATTTATGAGGAATTCCCCAAGACCCAGCAACAATTAACTGGCTTGTCTCATATTTACTACACATATGACAAGAGAGCGGCCAAGAAATGCCCAAAGATATCATTTTAATAAAATTGTTTTAATGGTTTATCTTAACAGCCTCACGGCTCGGCGATCATTGTTCGAAATTAGTGAAACATAATGAAACTATTCCCGGAAAGCAGAGTCCCCCCACCCATCCTCCACCTTCCACCTTTCATTCCATTCAATCAAAATGTGAGTTCCAACACGTTCAGTTTTTTATGTAGTTTTAAAAACTTATAATTAATGTGAAAGGCGGTTTTTGGCCTTTTATCGCCCCAACTTGATCTACATTTTTCAATTGCCATGCCCTGGCGATAGTTAGCCCTGGTTTGATGTATGGCCTGGGCTGATTTTCAGAAAAAAAAGGTGCCATAAAACGGCATTGGTTAGCTTTAAAGACATCCATCTGTCCATTTGACCAGTTGTTCATTTGTCCATTCTGGAGTCTGTGTAATTTATTAGCTTTTGACCATTTGAACTGCCTGGTAGTTAATCTTGCTCAGTTTACTGATCATCAAATCAAATCAAAAGTTTATCTCGGTGCGTGTTGGCATTTTTCAGTTAAGAGTCCCAGTTGGTTAATGATCATCCAGTCCCATGTGTGGCATAGTTCATTAAACAATTTTTGTATCAAAAAAAAAGAAAAATAAGTGGAAATGGAAATAGTTTAAGAATTTGTTATGGTTTTGGCCAGTTGTGTGGATTTCTTTCTCTAGGTTTTTTACGAGTATAAAACTGATCTATTGTTGATCAAAACATTAAGCCAGTGCTGCTTATTAAAGCCGTGTTAGCTTTAATCTTTAAGTGAGCATCTTTCAAGTGCAGCCTACTCTCTTTTTTCTTAAGTTTTATTCAATATCTTTGAAAACTCTGGTCTGGCTTATAATGCGCCGTCATCTTGGCGATATAGCTGTGATCCTACGCAGCCCGAGACCCACGCAGAGCAAATCCCAGCACGTGGCTTAGTCGCCATCCCAAAGGGCCAAATTCAAATAACGTGTCTTCAGCACATGCCACACTTCATTTGACACGACAAAGATCAGGAAAAAGATGGTGGGCCGTCAATGGAAACAGATCTCTTATCGCAATTGCTCTTCAGACCCATTACAAAAAATGACCCACAAAATTTGTGTGTTAAAATCGTTTTTAATTTCTAATATGTTCTCCGGAAAGTGCCACCCAGCTCCTGGCTAGTAAAAACCTCCAACTCGACGCGCAATTAAAACTTTTCATGCACATCAACTTTCACTCAAGCGCGTCGTGGGCCTTGGGGCAACTCTCCGACTCTCCGACTCTCTGACTGACAGCATCAGCGGCAAGGTCTGCCCTTTGTGTTGTTGTTGTTGTTGTTGCGGCACCAGCACGCCCCAACTGCAACTACTCGTCTCTGCAATCAGCATACAATATATAAAACAAAAACATAAAGAAAATAATATTTTTCTAACAACGACAGGCAATCAGCGAGTCAGAGTCCCCAGATGCAGATGCAGGCCAAACAAATTTTCTGTGGAAATGAGATCTTGAAAATGATGATCTTCAAGCGGCAAGCAGCGAACAGAAGCCTCCTCCAGTTGTTGCAGCAGCCACAGCCACAGACACAGACGCATGTCAAGTCGTCGGCTCATGCCACAACTCAGTGGCAAGTGTCAAGTGCTTGGGGGCTCTCTGGTCTCTCCGCTCTATGTATGTTTTTGGGTTTCATGCCACTTTGCCACTTGCCACTTGCCACGGGCCCAAAAACGTTGTAATGTCTTTGGTTACTCATGTGTGTGACAATACTTGATGCACTCTTGGGCCTGTCACACACTTCCATATGGAAAATGGAGCTCCAAAATTAATGGAAGTTTATGCTTTTAATACTTCTTCGAAAGCCAGCTATTGAGTTGAATTACATTCGATAAGACTTTATCTTGAGCTTTGAAATTGGAATGGATAAAATAAAAAATAATTTCTTTCACTAGTTTTTCGATCGTGAAGTGGCTTTACCAACAATGATTAAAATTAAATTCAATCGAATGAAAAAAATAAAAGAATAAGAATTGTTGCACCAAAGTTTTGCCCCTGGAGGCATTATCTTACATCTATGAATTGGTGATACACATATTTTTATTTATTTTTTTGATCGTTAATACATATTTTTAGGGATTTTCTCAAGAATAGATTTAAGTAGAAATTATTATGATTTGTATTTTGATAATTTAATAATACAATGCAATTATCGAATATACTTTAAATTCTAAACTTCATAAACATAAACATAAACTTCTAAAATTTCATAAACATTTATTATAAATCATTGAAAATAAAACTTGAAGATGATAAGGTAAAGATTACGAAAGTCTTCCACTAATGTGCATATTTAATGTGTTTATAAAGAATGATGTAAAGAAGTCAGATTTCAAAACTAACTTCCTGTAACGGTCAGTCCGACATTCAAATGAAATGACTCTTTATCAGCTCATTTGAAGTTAAGAATCTGAAACTATATATACATAATAGTTTTCCTATTGGTGTTGATAATTTATGTGCAGCTTTGTGACATTTTCAAAGCTTGTTTACCAAACTTTGATTGTACAAATGATGGCTATTTAGTGGAATATCTGTATTTACTTCCTGCTAGGCTGGGCTATTGACACTTTTGAGCTGATGCAGCAACTAATCTATACAATCATTTGGTGTTATACTTAGGGGCTATTTGTGTTCTTTCATTGTTGCCACATGCGTTCAAATTGATGTCCCATCTTCTCTGGATCGTGTCTACAAAAAAGCAGCTTGCCACGACCCCATGTGGTCGTATTAGCCAGCCGCTTATGGCGCTGCCAACACCATTTAGCCAAGACGGGTGCCCCATAATTTCCATGATTATGTTGAGTGCAAAGAGCAGGCGAAGACGACAGAGTTCTTTCTGTCTCTGGTCGATCTTCATCGTTGTTTGTCTGTCTGTCTGCGTGTCTGTCTGTCTGTTCTCGCCTAATACAACAGCGCCGCTAATGCTGATGACGATGAACACGTGCAACGACAACAAACAACAATAACACACAACTAACAACAACAACAACAACAACAACAACAACATTGTTGAACAGTGATCGTTTCGCATAAAGTGCAACTTTGATGACTCTGAACTATTTATGACAAGATCATTGGAAGTGCCACCATTTGTGGCTCGAGTTGGAGTTGGACACACTATGACCGCTGCCTTTTGACATTTCTTCAGCTGGTTGTTGTTGTTATTGTTGCTGTTCTTGGATTGTAGCGTGCTCTGGTCCCATAACCATTTCTTGAGCTAATAACATCAGCAGCAGCATCAACAACAATCATAATAATAAACTTTTCATCTTTTTATGTTAAATATGATGCGGCCCCAAATCAACTTGTGCCTCAGTTGCTGCCACATCTGGAGACACTTTGTTAATGGCCCCAGAGCCCAACTACAACTCCAGCTCCCCAAGACTTGAGGAGACTCATGTTTGTTGTTAATGCTACTAAAAACAGTTTTTAAATGCAAATTAATGTGGGCTCCTCGTCCGCCTTTTTATTTGAAGTGTTGACTGACGGGCAACTGCAGGTTTCTTTTTTATTTCTTCTCTATCTCTGCAACATCCACAAACACACACACACACACAAATTCACACACGTGTCTATCTATCTCTACACGATATGTTTATTTCTTGTTCTTGTCGATTGTTATCTTTATGAAATTTTCACTCGACTTAATTGCATGCATAGTTTTTAATGGCTCTTGAAATTGAATACAAGCATGCTCCCATACTCTATATATATATATATATATGCATATTCATTTATATATTTACCAGATCTCCAGAGTTCAGCTGAGTTCCGTTCAGCTGTGTGGGGAGCAAAATGTTATCTTAAAATAGCAAAAATGAGATTTTGTATGCATTTTAGTGTTTATTAAATGGTCCTTTTTGGCTTTCCCTTCTGTTTCAATTGCCTTTTGCCTATTCATGGCAGGGCCATATCAAATATTTATACTCGACGCCCAAGTAAACCATATAAAACCCATTCATTTCAGTGGCACAAAAAAATACTCCTCGAGAACTCCTTTGTTACGTTGGCCTGAAAATTATTGCGTATGCAAATAAAATATCAATATAAATTGAAAAGCCAAGAGCGAAACATTGGCAAAAATTCAGCTAACCGAAGAGAAAATTATAGAAGCTTAAGTTGATTTTAGAATACTCTTTATTTCAGTAAGGGACTAAACTTAAATTATATTCTTTGAGATTGATAAATAAAATATAGTAAAAATGTCAAAGTAGAAGAAAATTTTTGTACAATTTTATAACAGGCAGCGAATTAATTTTTTTGTTTATTTTATATTTTAATGAATTTTTTAAAAATATACAAATCTGATTTCTAAGTAAATTGAAAGGACAAGGTCATCCATGAAAAATTGTTTGCACATTGTTACAAAATGAGCATTTATCCATCTTTCGGATTAATAATATTTATAAGCTTATATCCACATTTCCATTAATATAAATTAGGAAATAAATAGAAAATGTTGAATAATAACATTTGTAATAATTAAAGAATACTTTTTATTTGAAAGTCATATTACATTTTGAATGAATAGTATATGTATGTAAAACTAATTACTATTTAGATTTTAAATTTATTTTGTCATTTAATAGATGTATGTAAAAAATTATATAGAATTTTAGCATTTGCCAAACTAGGGCGAAAGTGAATAAGCATTTCATACTCTGCCACTAGGAAGTAAAGACATGCAAATCAGCTTGCCAGCATTTCAGTTCACTTTTTCTTTTATTTATATATTTTTTTTGTACTTGGTTATTCGGCAAGACCCATAAAAATCATTGAAGCGGCGCCAGGCTATAAAAGAGTCACAATTTCCATTTGCCACCAAGCCAGAAAGTGCAGCCAAAAAAGATCTTTGGCTCGTTTGGTCTGTGCTAAAGCGTGTTTAAGGCGATTCCAATGGAAGTGTTTTATGTGTGCGTATATGTGTGAGTGTGTGTTTGGGTGTGTAAGTGATTAGCATACGCCGTTTGGCATAACACCCTTTGGCAACAAGGGGTTGCATATTGGGCTTATCAAGTGACTTTTTATTTGTTACACAAGTCAACTCAGCGTTCATGTTTTTGTTGCTGTTATTGTTATCCCGATAAGGGATACAATTTTTTCCCCCTTTTTCTTGTAATTTATATGTGAATTTACTGTAATGTGTAATGTACAACGGGTAGACGATTTTCAAATTGTTGACATTATGTCAGATAAGTGAAATTACATGTTTTTTCGATTTGTTTACAAGCGATTTTCCTCTTGTTTTTTTGAGGGATGCTGATGATTGTAACAAATAATTGTATACAAATCTGTAATTTGTGGTAAATTATAATTATAATTTAAAGTAGCTTAAAGCTTTTGACTTGCCCGCTTTAATGCAATTGAAGTCTAAGTGCATTCAACAGAAATTACTCTAAAAGCTGCTCTCTTATCATTCCAGCGATTGCGACTCGTAAAATCTGGCAAATGCCATTTTTTAATTGAATTTTCATTACGCTTCCGTTTGGCCGGTCGCAACATTGCAACATTGCAACATGCCGCAAGCCGGCAGCAAGAGTCGACAGTCGAAGTCGCCACGTCAACAGTTTCCCCTTGTCGAAAAGCTAACGAAACAATTTAATATAGGAATCCGCAGCAGATTCATAGACTGAGTCCGTAAGCCGGTCCATAATTTTTTGTTTTGCCAAAAACATTTAACAAAAAAATATTTATTTTTGATTTCGTTGATTTTTGCAGCTTTTATGCATTTTGCGAGTGGCGACACGAAAAGCAGCTTACGCTGCAAACCTTAACCGGAAAATGTATAGGTATAGGTAAGGAGAAGGAAAGAGTAAAGAAGAAGGAGAGCAAGAGTAAAGGCAGAGGAGAGGGCAGCGCAGGATTTGCTTTTTTACGATGATTAAAAGTTATCTTAATGTCAGCCAGGTTTATGACAATGTTTGTGCTGCTGTGCTTTTTTGGGTGCCAAAAAGTTTTTTAAGTGCAACGAGGGCTGACTATGAAGAAAGAGACAGCACGAGAATGAGCGAGAGAGAGAGGGAATTGACATTTGACTGGTAATGAAATGTTTATTCTGAATGGTTTTAATTGCGTCTAGCAATGGCATCTTTAATGTCTGATGACAAGACTGAATTTTATGATACGCACACTCAAAATGTGTGAACTACTCATAAGGGGGGTGGGGGCAATGAGGCTTTGAATCGAATGACGGGCAACTGTTTTCCATTTGCATAACTTTTGGCGATACGAGCTTGCACAGTAAGTTGTATTTGAAAATGCACTTAGATGCTCTCTATCTTATTGCCAGTGTGTAATATGCACAAGCATGTCCTGCAGCTCCCCAATCCAGGCAACTCCTGCTGTAATCTGTCATACGTGTTACATTCAGTAAATGCCAGAGAGGAGTTGTATCTACATAGGTACATGTGTGCGTGTGTGTGTGTGTGTTTATGGTGTCGGGTAAAATGCAAAGCCAATGAACGATAAACTTAATTATCCAGCTTAATTGTCGTGCATGTGCAGAGAGAGAATGGATGCAGATGCATCATCAAGGAGATTCGTATGTGTTTGAGTTTATGGATAACCCTAATGCAGCATTATTAATTGCTTGCAAGTGTAAATTCAAAACCTGCAATGTAAATTGCAAAATTACATGAGACTCCCTTCGATTATACCCTTTCTCCTTCTTCTATCCTATCAAGTTCCCTGTTGGACTTGCGATTTTCCCATTAACTCAATTAGACATTGTCGTGTCAATGTAAAATTTCCGAATTTCATGCATTATTTAAAGAACAAATGTTCTCACAGTCTCCAACACATCGTTCTGTAATGCAATTTGCCTTTGAGATAATGCAAATAAGTATGTCTCAGATTTTAAGGATGTGTCTGATTGTATCCTTTTCCCATCCAGTGAATCGCATGAAAACTGCACAGAAACAGCAGCAGTCGCATTTCAATTTCATTTTGTTTGCATAACAAATTTTCCGCACGGTAAATTTTTATTGACAATTAAATTTTTGCCAAAAGCTAAAGATAAAAACCAAACTCGAACCACAAATTGAAATGCAAATATGCAAATTTTCTGCACAAAGCGGCAACAGTTGCCAAGCAAGCATACACAGAAACATATCCAAATGCTCTACTCCATCTATATCTATATCCTTATTTTTGTTCATTTTTTTTTTTTCATCAAAAAAGGAGCTGTTGACATATGCGACGTGCATAAATTGTGAGTCGCGACAGCGTCGCCTCAAAACATTACCGGAAATCATATAATAAATGTTGGGAAAACATCAAAATTATAAAAAGCACAAAAGTTGGCAGCCAGAAACATAAGCTGAATAACATTTGCTGACTTTAAAAAAAATATTCTTATATAATAAGTTTCGCCGCAAGGCTATAAAAGCAAATCTGGATTTGAAATTTCTGCGGTTTTGTCTGCCCTCTGTTAGCCCGGGGTTAAGTGTGACTGACATGTGCATGGATTTCGCATAGACTTTGTCTGACCTGCGACTCGGCGAATCTTTTGAGCGGACTTAGTTGAGCGTGAAATATTAAACAACAAAGTTGATACAAAGCGCAGTTTTCTCTATTCAGTAAACGAAGTAAGAAAAGGGGAAGGGAGCGCATCAATCCATATCAGATAAGTTGCTGGAAGAGCTGAGTTAAGCCGACGTGGCTCCTGTTGAAAGACCATATATGAATCTTTTCCTTAATTGCCCAGCAGAGGATATGAATTTGCAATAAATAAAACTCTTCAATTGAATTTTGATACAGAGTTTTTGATATGAGTTTAAAGTTGTCCGGTTGAAAACCTTCAAGTTTCATTAAACCCATATGTGTTTAATATACCCACATTTTGTTCTTAAATAAATATAATTTATAAGGTGCTGCAGACATCAGTTATCTACTTAAAAGACACACTTATGTTTACATTTAACTATAGCAAAAGGTCTTAAATTATGAGCTGGCATCGGATGTTACAATTTCCAAAATCCTTCCTCACTGCTCACATGCCTAATAAATAAAAGCTACTCCAAAAACTTTATCAAGTCAGCACAAAGAGTTTTACTCATAGAGAGATAACTCACACATTGACTACTCACTTATTATCCTCACAATTGCAATTGCCGTAAGTGCCTTTTTCCCCACCTTCCTACCTTCCTGCCGTGTTGGAGACAGTAAATTATATTAGAGACAAAAACGTATTGATTGCTGGAAAGTGCATCTGGTAGCGCCACAAATGCCCGACTCCGAGCTGCAGTTGCAGGTTGACACCTTTTGAAGTCAAACTGCAGTTGCCACACTTTGTATCTTGCAGCGGGCACACATAATGGGAAATAAATTGGATTATCCTTTGATTCATTCACAGTTTGTTGCCCAGTCGGCTGGGCGCATAATTTATATGCTTTACATATTTCAAATGTGCCTCGACACCGTCACCCGACTAGTCCAATCCAGTCCTACTCGATATTTAGACGGAGTTTCGGTTCTCCAAACTCATTGGTTGGGTGGTCATTAATTTTCTTGGTGTCGCTCAAAGGAGGCGATAACAAGTTTTGCCTGATTTGATTGCCGCCTCACTGTCTATGAGCAATGAGCTTGTTACTTAGCTTAGTATTCGTGTGTGAGTGTGTTATGAATCGTTGCTTAAATTGCTTCTCATTGAGACTTTCCACTTTGATGGAGTGGCTTGCGTAATGCGATAGAAGCGTCTATCTGTAATGAGTACAGGTGATAACTTAGTTTCTCTAATGTATTACACACTCCTATTCACTGCGGTATTTAATTATTTCATTGACTAAATCTGTAGTTCAATTTCTTAATTCTGTCAACATTTCAACTTTGTAATATTAGAACATTTAAAATGATTCTCTGATTAAATATTAATTTCATTTGCTCTTTTGGTTTAAAGAGTATCCACATATATCCAATATGAATAGGTCTTGCTGAAAGTTAAACTTATGTATTTATTTCCTGATTTCTACAACAATAAAAATGACCTTTAATTCAGAGGTAAATTAAGAAAATATTAAATGATAAAAACTGATTCAGTATCCTTAGCTTTACCTAAACTTTCTGCTCATATCAACTCGACTTAAACCACTTGCCAGCTCTTTAATATTACCCTTCTAAACTGCAGTCACAACACAAATAGTTTAGCTGAACTTATAATTTGCAGAGAGGGAGAGAGAGTGAAAGAAAGAGAGAGACGGACATGGTGCGGCTGCAACAAGTCCGTTAATAGGGCTTAAAGCGCTTATCTCGCTTCTGCTTCGCTCTCTGGCCAAAGCTCAAAGCACAGCATACAAATGGGGAATTGGGGGAAATATTCTGATGTTGCTTTTACATTTTGCTGTAGTTTTTATATTAAAATTCGCCCAGACTGGACGAGGGCTATTAAAAGCGTTGATACTGCTGTCGGGGCAGACATCCCAGACATGGCACTGGGCAAAAAGGATACCTTTGGTGTAAATCCCAGTAGGAAATTAAAAACCAAAATGAAGTTGAAATGAGAAATGCGAAATGAGAAAAAAAGGAAAAGTCAAGTCGCGACAACGTGGCCAACGAAATTTATCGTCATATTTATAAAAGCGCAACGCATTGCAGTTATCCAACCAGATACCAAATGCAGAGTCCAGTCAGCTCGTCAAAGACACCTTATTACCAATAAAAAAGGGAAAAAGTGGACAGCAACAGGACAACGACTGACGGCTGTCTGTCTGTCTAAGTGACGCAGCCGCGGGTGTCATGTCCTCTGTGCGGTTTTTGTATTTGTTTCACTGCAGAGCTCTTAGTTGTCCATTCAGAGTCCAGTTCCTTTCTCTTGCCCCTAAAGCAGACAATTAAAACAGCTCTGGCGGCAAAAGTCGCGACTCACAGGACATGCCACAAATATCCTGTCGCCTTCGCTTTTGTGTATTGTTTGTTCGGCTTACGATTAATGGGTCTTTAGCGTTTTTAGCCCCGCGAATTATGATGATTACTTTCGACTGTCACACTGCCAGCCCTTTGTACTTGTCCCTACCCTAAATTACCTCGAAAGACCTGTCAATATATTCTTTAAGCTTATATTAAGCCAGACATAGTCTGCGCAAATAACAAATAATTCGTGCGCACATTTTCACCAAAGTCGCTACTTAATTTCCAGTCCAGAAAGTGACTTGAGTCATTTACTTTGTAATGCATAAAACCAAAGCTATATGAAAGTTTATGTTATCAGAGTCTGATTTCGATTTCAGATTTATTCAAATTCGGTCAGGATAACTAAGGGATAATATAAGGTAGATTTTCTGATTTTAAAAAATAATTCTTGAAAGAAACATAAGTTTTCCAAGTGTTACTTTAGTCAAGTTTAACCTAAATATGTAGAACATATAACAACTTTAATTCAAGAATAGACCGATCTACATCACAGCAAAAATTCTGATTTTGATACAATAAGTTGAGGTTGTTATTATTTTACTAAGATTTGTAAAGTTGATAAGGCATTTTCGTATTTAACAAAATAAGAAAGATTTCCTGACTTTGACTAATTTATTATCTTTTAAGATTCTTAACAATTCATAACAAAATTAAAATACTCTCTTATTAAACTAAGAGCATTTTACAGAGTATCTTTGGTTTCCCTTCCTAAATCCTCGCTAATCCTTGTCGTATTTGGTCTCATAAATGTCACAAAAAGTCAACTCCAGGTTCTTGTTGTTGCTATTGTTGTTGTTGTTGTTTCTGTTGGTTGTCGTGTTGGGGCGGCTAATCATAAAAAATATTAAGCGCTGATTTTGACGCGACATTTTTAACGTTCGAGCGTGCTAATGAGTTTTATTTTTTCCTTTTAGCCAAGTTTGTCTGGTTGTTCCGAGGGGAACTTTTCCCGCAAACTGGACTCGGACCCGGAGCTGGGTCTTTGTCTGCTGTCAATCCACCCGCTTGTTAATTAGTTCTTCCGCTTAAAATGTATTTAATGCTTACGTGCTAATATTTTGCAAGTGCCACGCCCCCGCCTCTGATGCCGCCCATCGCTTGACATGCGATTAATAAATAAATTTCGAGTTGGTTGCGTGTTGTCCTGTTCCTGCCTTGGGAATACTTTGTCGTCCTTAAATGCCTTTCGCTTCTAATTTGTTTATGGGTTCATTTCCCAGCGGTCAATTGTTGGGTCGTCTCTGATTTTATTTTTTTTTTTTATTTGACTTCCTGTCGCGCCTTTTGTTTAATAAGTATATAGAAAAATGTATAGAAAAACACATTTTCAATTAGCCCAGCAGCACTTGAAATCCATTTGAGGCGTAAATTTTGGTTGGCATGGCTCGAACAAAAACCGTTAACACATCACTCGCACTTGGCCAGCATCACCTCCAACCGCTCCTAACAAAAGGTTTTCCTCTAGGAACCCATTGAATTCCTGGTTTTAATTGAGCGCGCAGACGTGCCACATTAAAATCATATAGAAAAAAAAGTGTTGCAAGCAAATACAAATAAAAATAAAAATAATGTTAATTTCGAGTAAAGTGCTACAAATTGATTTCAAGCATAAAAACGGCACTAACAACAGCGACTGCGAGGCAGAAAAATAAGTTGTAAAATTGTGAAATGAGAAAATGTTAAAGAAAATGGATCGTAATGCCACCAAGGTAGTCTCATAAAGATATAGAAAAATTCACAGCTCAATTAATGACGGCGAAGAATGCGACACATTTTGGCCATAAAAGACTCGCTGTCCTAGAAAAGAACGGTAAATGCGAGGTATCTATGAAGTGCACATGCCTCTGAGTCAGCGTGCTAACAATGCCCACAAATCATTTGATCCCAAGTTGAGAGTTGTAACATTGCCACGAAATTGATTAACAAAAATGACAATCATATCTATTATATGTATCTTTTTGTAAGTATCTTGTTGAATATGTATGTGTATCTGTATCTGTTTCGGTTGGATTGCATCTGATGCACGTCGCATTGTCATTAACTGGCCGCATTCTGTGCCTTTCTCTCGACCAACTTTTGCGCCTGTGTCATCTAATTGACATTTGTTAATAGTTTTCTTCTCTTCTATTTTTTTCTGCTTCTTCTTCCAAACAAAATGAAAATTTTATACCATCTTTGTTGTTATTGTTGGTGGGGTCATAAAAGGCGTTTGTTCATGAAATTGTCAGTAATTTTTATTGCTGGCCAACCTTGTTGACTAATCATTTTCAGTTCATCGTTTTGTTTCCCATTCGCCGGCCTCATGTTCTGATTCTTATCTATTGTACTCTATCTCCAAAAGAATGAAGAAAATCAGAGACGTCGACCAATCGATCAGTGGCAGAACCAAAAGAAAAATAATAATTGCTTACACTTTTTTCGGATTGTAAATGCAAATGGCATAATTGACATTGACTGCCAGACTGAGGCATCGTCATTAATCAACGTGACGATGGGCATTGGCCAGTTTCACTGAAATTTGAATTGAGACTCGGAATTTGGAAATAGTTCTTTAAGGGAAAAAACTATTTCAACTGCATTTAGTGCTTGTCTAGATGGCATTCAGGATAATTGTGATGAACAGTAGCTGCAACTGTCACAGTAAATTAACTGGAGACACAAAACAACAGAAACTAGATCAGATCGTTTAATGTTGTTTACTGCTCTGTGAATGAAACATAATTATAATCTTTGACAGACTCAGTGACTTGCCATTTTATAATCCTTTTACGTGGATAGTTCGGAGCGTGGGAAGAAAGTTTTATTAATCTCCATTTGATATGTTAATGTGAAAGCTATGACAACAGATTTTTCCTGATAATTTCATTCATTAGTCAAATCTTTACCGATTTAGTTCTGCAACTTGTTTATTAGTATATCTTGCATATTGTGTGCCATTTAAATTTCTTGAAAAGCTAACAAAGTTTTCTTAGAATTCTTATAATTTAGTCAAATGTTAACAGCTATTGATGAGCAATGTCTTTTTTACGTTCATGCATTTTAATTAAAGGCAATTTTAGTTTCCTTTAATTTTCAAATTATTTTATACTTATTGAAATCTTTGGAAAATTATTTTAAAAAAATTTTAGGCTTTCAGAATATGTGGAATAATCAGTTAATGTCCACTCTTCAAGCGATTAAAGTAGATTCTACTTTTCTCTGAGATCTAAGCGCTCACTCGGACGGACATTGCTAAATCCACTCGGCTGTTGATGCTGATCAAGAATATATATATTTTCCAGGGTTGGAGATGCTTCCTTCTCCCTGTTACATACATTTCGACGAGTACAATATACCCTTTTTACTAATTTTTTAAGTAACGGGCTTAATAAAATATGTAAAAAATTCTCAACCCTTACAAGTGGCAACTTGGAAGTCGAATTTGTGCATATTGTGGCCTTTTATCAGATCGCAAATGAAATTCTCTCCTCCCCCGCAAGCCAGTTAAAGTCGTTGGCAATTAATCAAAAAGCGCTGTTCAAAAGGCATAAAATGAGATGAAAAGATGTTGAGCGGTAGACCAGAAATAAATTGCATAATGGCAACAGCCTAAGTCGTACATAAATAATTATACGGCCACACAAAAGGCAAAAGTGTTAAAGCAAAATCTCATTCAGCCAACGAACGGACTTCTGACTCTTTGGCAGCTGAAACAGCTAAAACAGCTTCCAGCAGCTTCTCAACTTGTTGTAATCCATCAAAAGCGGCGACAAACTTTACGCATTGTTAGGCAGGCAAAGGGTTGCCCTGCCAGAGTTGCCAGGCGCACTTAAAGTGGCTCGTTATCAAGTTGGAGTATATAAGCAAAGTACTCGAATATGAGCATATTTAAAATGCGTAACTTGTGGGTGGGCCAGTTCAGGGAAGAGGCACAGTTATTGACAATTGCCAACAATAACAACAAGAATACAAGTACGAATAACCAATGCCAAAGTAACATACTTAAGTAGAGACAGAGTTGTGAGTGTAATTTTTGCCATTTAGCTGGCCGGGCACGTTTTGCATTTAGCGCGTAAAATAAATTTGCACAATTTGTGACAAGTGTTCGGGCAAAAAGCAAGAAAAACTCGCAACAGCAAAGAGACAACAACATTGACAACTTGTGGAGGCGAAGCCGTTGGAGATGAAGATAGAGGGGAAGGAGCTGGAGGAGGAGGAGGCTCAGATGGAGGCGGAGGCAGCTGGTCTCTTTGTTTGGAGGCGTCACTCTGGGCAGCCCGCCGGCTAATTGTCATGCCAGCCAGGCAAACGCATTTCGACTTGGACAGTTCAGACATTCAGTCTGTCTCCCAGTCCGTCTCTCAGTCTGTCACTCTGTCCGTTCATCTGTCTGTTTGTTGCGTATTTTTTTGCTACTGATTTTTCTTATTTTCTTACTCTCTGTCCATCAATTGACTTTATCTATTTGAACTCACATGTTAAAAATATCAATTTGTTGTCGACTTTGCTGCGGGCTTTTCTCGTTTTTTTTGTTGTTGTCTTCTGAGCAACATCAACTTCCAGCTCCAACTCCAGCTTTAGTCTAGCTCCAAGTGCAGCTGTGGAGTCGGTTGAGTTTTGCCTCTTGGTGTGATTTATGGCCACTTTATGGCATAAATGTAGGTGCGGCCGCACATAAATCATCGTCGCAACTTGCAACTTGCAACGCGTTGCAGAATTAGCGGCACAAATGCGTTGCAACTCGATACCTACTCGATACTCGTCAGGGCGCAATTCGGTTACACTCGAAAAAGCCATAACTTTAAATTGATTCTTTTGTTTAGCCCACAGACTCGCAAGTTCTCATCTCATTTGAATTATAATTAAAGTTAAGTACTAATC
Organism: Drosophila limbata; assembly: GCA_963924055.1. Classification (NCBI taxonomy): domain Eukaryota; kingdom Metazoa; phylum Arthropoda; class Insecta; order Diptera; family Drosophilidae; genus Drosophila; species Drosophila limbata. The sequence continues at coordinate 22,475,095 of OZ001354.1, forward strand.
GTGATTCATCGGAATAACACCTGTTGTCCTGCTGCACTTTTAGCCAAGTCATCTAATAACAAGAGCACACCCATTGAAGTCACTTAATTCTGGGGACGAAATCCTGCACTAAGCCCAATTATGAATTGCTGGAATCGGATTCCCTAACCCGGCAATAAGTGTGCCACTTGAGGGCTATAATGGCTGAAAAAGTTAGTAAATTAAAAGGCCACCGGGCAGACTGACTCGACCTGGCTCGAATGAGTGCCACACCCACACACATGAATAATTCATTCATTCATTCGTTCATAGGACAAGGAGCTGTTACAAATCTGCTGCTGTTGCATTAATGAGCTACGCTTCTTATTTACCATGATGCCGCACAAATAAAAAAATCCAAGGGAAAATTGAGAGATTTACACACAAACAACTAGGGAAGTTTAATTAGAAGTCCAGCTAAGTGAAGCCAAGTCAAATTGTCTTATCATAATTTCCCAAAATCATTTTCCATCCCATTTTGTGATTTTTGCCAACATTTCGCTTGGAAATGTTTAGAGAATTGTTTAGTCATTCCGTTGACTCCGCACATCAATCATCTGGGGCGTCAGGACAGCTGAGTTAATGGTCAGGGATAATGTGTTGGGTGTTTGCGTGTCCTGTCTCTCCTCCGAGTCCTGTCTGTCCTCTGAGTCCTTTGTATCCTGTGTGTATTGGCTCAGGACTTTCAGTTAGACAAGTGCATGATTAATTATTTTATTATCTATAAATTGGTTTTAGCTGGCAACTGTAGACAAAACAGGTTCACTTCCATTTCCATTTATTCTCCCATCAACAATTTCCCTTCGTTTTTCTGGCAATTTCCATTGCATACTTTAGGGTGCATCTATTATTTCCATACCCTTTTGAAGAGGAAATTACAGTTTTGACATTAAATGTGCAGTCTATTGAAGGAGACTTATAAAGTGTGTGTTTTTCATGACTAGCGTCTTAATAATCTACGCTTTGTCGTGTAGCGCTATGATTCAACAATCTATATAATTATTCTTAAATTTAATATGTGGAAACAAATTGAATTCGTACACTATTTACTTGCAATAGAAATATTCAATCGAAGCTTAAATAAAAAATTATAGTACTTGCTTATTACATTATTAAATTTTAAAAACAGCAACACATAGAAAAATTTGATTGCTCGGATATTTATACCCTGTGCCCATTGAAAATGGTCAAAAAGGGTATATTATAATTGTGTGATGTATGTAACAGGGAGAAGGAAGCATCTCCGACCCCATAAAGTATATATATTCTGGATCAGCATCAACAGCCGAGACGATTGAGCCATGTCCGTCTGTCTGTCCGTCCGTCTGTTTGAGACAGCCGATCGCGATCTCAGAAACTATAATAGCTAGAGACTTCAAATTTGGTATGTAGGTTGCTGGATACCGGACGCAGATCAAGTTTGTTTTTAAATTTGGATCGGACCACTATATCATATAGTTGCCATAGCAACCATCTGTCGAAAATCAAGTCACAGTGTGAAAAACTTTTTTGTTGTTTAAGATACTTGAACCAAACTGACAGAATACGCATATGGGATGGTCCCAACCTATATTATATTTTATGGAGACTCGCATAGGGTATCCTCCAGTCGAGCAAACTCGACTGTAGCCGCGCCCACTTGTTTTGTTTCTGTTAAAGAAGCAATTTGACAGGGTATTTAATATTAAGCACTTCCAAAGTAACTACTATTTTTTTAATTTTCTCTCACACCATTCCAAGAAATTGTCCGCTAATTCAGCCGTGTTCAGCTTGTGCTTCCGATTTTGGAGAGTATATTTTCCACGCATTGAAATTTCTTTTAAATGCTGAGAAAATGAATACGACTGGCAGAGTTTTTGATCCCAAGAAGTATATAAAATACGAGTATCGACAGATAAAAAAGTTTTCTCTAATCGCATTTTTCAAAACAAAATATGTGAAAAAAATATTAGTTTTAAGACTTCTCTTCGAAAGAATGCTTGAAGAACGTAGATACTTATTACATTTTATATTTTATTTTATTTATTTATTATTTATTGTGGGATAGTGTTTTTGAATTATTCACGTAAAGCTGACTTATGCTTATTTTAGAATATATATATGACTATGTATACTCAAATAAAGTTTATTTTTAAATCGAATGTCATTTCTACTTTCGTTTAACAAGTCACATGTTCTATACTTATAAAGATTGAGTGGAAAAATTTGCTGGGTATCTCATGGACTGGCACTCCTCATGGGCAACCTTAACATTTTTTTGTTAACTTTTGCGCTGACATGCAGTGTCAGTTTGGAGTGAAGAGTTGAGTGGTATTCCACTTAAATTTCAAGTGGTCGCTATTTTTGCACAAATTGGCAACATGTTTTGGGTACAGAATCGTTAACCCCACAAATGTGGGCCGCCCATAAATATGGTTTCGAAATTTTTACAGCTTCGGGCGATGCCAGAGCTCTGGGGGTAATAAATCGATGGCACCCTGTAATATTGCTCCCGATTTGTGATCGTTTAATGGCCATGATTTGGCCTGTTTCTAATTTGAGGGCACATTTTAATAGCTCGGGTTCAATTAGCAAAGTTTTATGACTCCGATGGGGCAACGTACAAGTATCTCAGAAATTCTGTTGACATCCCAAGCAAGCAGCTGTGGGACCTTCGATGGAAGAGTATTGCCGAAAAAGAGAACAAGTGTGATATCATAATATGGAAAAGGAAAAAAGCGTGAGAAACTTTTCCGAGATCTTATTAGGGTTATTAGTTGAAAAGTTCAATTAGGGTATCCAACTTAGAGGAGTCCATTACCGCCATGGGGAGTCGTAATCCAACCAAACTGCATCTAAACACGGCAGCCCAATTAGAGATTGCATTATCCCCATACAGATATGGCCCAATTAGCGGCTAGATCATAAACCAAAAGCCACAACTAACTCAATCATTACGCAATTAAGCAACAACCCAAAAAGGGAGCACAACATATACCAATCAGAATTCCCATTTCCAATACCAAAATGGGAGACATATTAAATCACGCGACCCATTAATAAAATTGTTAAAATTCTACGCCATCTCGACATTTTAATGGACAAACAGAAGTTGAAAATATTTAATCATTGTCGCTTGGTATCATTGCCGGCCATAGATATGCCATAATTCCGTGGAAAACAATTTGTATACTTTGATTTGTGGCATCAACGGCAGCGCCACTTTCAGATCTCCCTCTCGCCATCTCTCTCTTTCTGTCGCTTTGGGGCATGCTCGCAGCTGCAGCTATTTTATGACTCTGTTTGTAGCCCATTAAATGATTGTGTAAATTCTTAAAACAAAATAATCAAAATTTCAACAATTTTTAAAAGAAGACATAAAAATTAGAGATACACACACACACACACAGATAGATAGATGAGTGTTGAATTTGTGGTGGGGTCAAGTGAATTGAATAACAACTCGAATAGTGGAGTTTTTAGCCGCGAACAGAGCACCTTTTGTGGCAACTGTACACAGTTGCCCCAAGCTCTTGTGATTGACAATTGTGCAACAGCGTGTGGCACATCCAAGGGGCAGGGACTCTGCCGGGACAGGACTTATCAAGGCGGAGCATCATCTAATGTCATGCCTGACATGCGCTGGCATCAGCAGAGGGTGAGGGTGAGAGATGGTCGCCCCAAAATGTCACTTGCTGTTAGTCGCATTCATTTTTCATATGCTGCACGTAGGGCGCAGGCGCAAAGGCCTTTCGCCTCCCCCACCCCTCCCCTAAAGGCGGTGCAACATGTGTTGCATATTACTTGGAAAATGCCTCAAATAGTTGCGGCTTGCGGCGTTCGCAGATGTTGGGCAACAACAGGCCCCTTCCTCAAAACTAATGCCGAGGCCTAAAGTGACGTTTTCATTTTTCGGAAAATCCCCCATTTCCACTTGGGCGTCGACTGTCGTCGTCGTCGTCTTCGTCGAACTATTTTTAGCACGTGGCAGGCGCGTGTGGCACTGACGACCCCCGAACCGAAAACGAAACCGAAACCGTACTGAAAACTAAACTGAAAACTTAACAAAAACTACGCCGATCTGTAAACGGGGGGAATCCCCTGCAGCCCCCTCCCCAGCTAACATTTACCGCCCTCGTTGTGTCGTGAATGAATTTATAAATAAAATGAAATCAGTGAGAGATCGCGGGGAACGCGGCTGCTTTCTGGGGAAATCCATCCGTGAAAATGGAAAATATCTCCTGCTGAGTTTTTCCTAGGCGCACTTTTCATTTCATTTCACTTTTTGTCTTTGTCTTGTCTCTGTTTGTAAGTTTTCAATAAATGCTTTATTATCGCGTCACTTTTGGGGCGCAGACTTCTAAGTCGAGTTGGTTTTTTGGGATCTCTGGGATCTATTGAATCTTTCACTTTTGATGAGCTGTTGAAGGCTGACTTCTAATGAATTGAGTCGGCTTCTGTGTGGATGCAAATTGATTTATTTTAGTTGTTTGTTTTAACACCAGCATGAAATATGAGCTTAGATTTGGGGTGCATTATGTAGGAGAAGTTTAAGAAAAGTTCATCTATTTTGCTCGCTTTCAAAGACCTTTATTGCTACTTAACTGTTTAATATAACATGCATATACAAATTGTGAAATTACGATCCTCAATCCTGGCGATCCTCAATCCTTACCACAACAATGAGCCCACCCACATTTTCTCCTTCTTTCCAAAATGTTATAATGGCCTTGACCAGACCACGCGGAACTTGATCGGGCCAGTCCTTGGTGTTGAATATCAGGGTCTTGATAAAGAAGTCTCCCTGTGGAATTGGACAACTGTCCTCGCCGACCAGTGGAAAATTGGTAATATCTCCCGCCGATACCGAAGGCTGCACGAACTGCACATAGAATTTCTTGAAGCATTCGCAGATATTTGTGGGTGGCACATCGAACACAATGCGCTTGTATTCGCCATCCGACTGGGGACTGGAGTACAGTTCTACGGAGACCTTGAACCCGTCGTTGTCCATGTCTCCCAAAAAGACAAAGGAGCCATTGAGGGCACGATCCGATCCAACCGTCCGCAGGTTCTCAAAAGAGACCAGCGACTCTTTTTCACCTTCAAATGCCTCCAGTTGCTCATTGGTCACCACATAGGCTTTTTCGCACTAAAAATATTAATTCAGAAAGGATTTCCTCAATATTCTTGCTCAACAATTCTTACCGCAATGTGGTGCAATAAGTGGAGCAATAGAAAAACCACTGTCAACTTCATTGCAACGTCCAACGGCTCAATGCCTCAGCTTGTCAATTGTCTGTCCTATTTATTTGATGATTTAACCTCCATCCAGAGCACGCGATTTTCATGTAAAGAAATTCCATTTATCCCATGTCAGTGCATCATGTTATTGCCTTGTTAAAAGTCAACAATGTTGTAGCTGATTATAATTTACAGCTTGAAATAAGCTCGACATTTGTTTTCATGGTCACAACACTGTATCGATAATCTTCCTGGTCATATCATAATTACTTGCATATATAGTTTTATCAAGTATTTTTAAGCGCCAAATCCACTTTTAACTTTTGGCAATCGCACTCAACCCACATCCATCTGTCCAAATGAGTATGCAAATCTATCGGCCAAAACTAAATCCCAATTAACGCCCAAGATCGTGCCAAGTGGGGCAATTGATTTATGCCCGAATGAGCCTAACTAACGCCAAATACTGTTGGCCACAACGTCTAAGCCACAGGCTGAACCTCACGTAAAGAACACCCACAATGCCTAAGCCCCCAATCCAAAATCTTAGCCAAACGCAGAGACCTCCAAAATCAATCAACCTCGATTTTTCAATATTATTTTTCCTTTTTGTGGTCTCTGCGCGAGTTTGGAAAAAAGCAACTCGAAAAGTCATAATAATAAATTGCTGTGATTTAATCAATTGTAGCAGGTGTTTTACAACTGCTTGCTGTGATCCAGCAACAACAACAACAACAACAGCAACAGCAACAACATCAATAACAAGAAAACTGGTTGCCTCGAGTCTTCAACTTCTTTTTGTGGTGCCACAGTCTTCATACTCCACACTCCACTTGTGGGTTGTTTGATTTGAGCAAATTAGCGCATGCAAAGACGAAGAAGAAGAACAAGTACCAGGAAAAATGGATAGCGAAGACTCAATACTCTAACTTCCTCATCGAAACAAGTTAATGCTTATTGATAGTGGTTTATTATGTTTCATTGAAACTTAAATCCGGCTTTTACTAAAGTCTTTTCAACGATATCTTATTTTTCAACCGATCGATCTTAGATCTACATTATAAAGATTTTGGAGCCTCGATTCTTTCAAGATAATCTAAGAGTTAAGATAAGATTAGTATATGTTAAATTAATATAGACAAATTCAGAAAATTTTTAAACATTTGTCGAGCGACCGATCCTTTATCATAGCTATGATACACTTTGCCAATATTTATCAAATGAGGTCTTAATAAATTAGATAAAAATTCTCTTATCTTTTTTAACACAATATCAGTATCAAGATTTAATTTCTCTAATTATAAGAAACTAAGTTGTCAACACATTTCGAGACAAATTATCTTAAAATTAATTCTTTTACCATAGTACTAAAAACTTTATTAGTTTCCTGCAAAAATATGTTTCTATGACAATTGGTTTTTCTAGCCACCAAATATTCAACTAATTTATTAATATATATTATACATTGATACATTTGATAATAAGATTATAATACCCTCTGGCAGGGCATAGGCAGCATCAAACCTGTAGCGCAGTCAGCCCACAACATGCAACTTGCTGCACAGATACAGATACTCAGATCAGAAAGCTATTGAAGTCAAAATGCACAGTTTTTGCCATAAGTTAGCACCCACACAATCGATAAACCAGTAAAGTGTCTATCAAGAGAGTTAGAAGCTGTTGGCTGACAGGCTTCTCTATATTGTGTGGAGTAAACATTGGGTATTTATAGATAATTTAGATCATGTTAAATTTAAATTTTATTCAAGATGCCGAACATAGAAAAAATTAAATATTTATACCAGGTACAAACTGTTAATATATTAGCAAAAATTATAGTAATTTTTAAAAATATTTACGCTGCTAAACGCACAGTAAGCACTGCGTATGATGGATTCATGTCAGTCAATCGCATTAATTCCATTTTTGGCATTCGCCTCTTGATTGATATTAATGGCGTGGCATCAATCAATGGCCCCACTGAGTGTGCAGATGACTTCTCATGTATCCAACTGCCTCACATCTCGCATGTGCAACGCCTCAGTCGGACGCCAGAAACGAGTGGGCTGCTCTCTGTGTGTATGTGTGTGCGTGCGAGTGTGTGTGCAAGTGTGTGAGACGGTAGCTCCAAACCGCTGTGGGGCAGTCAATTATGCCATTTGGCCCAAAAACGAATGAGAAAAATATAAGAAATAAAACATTCATATGTGCAACGGCTATTTGTTGCTCGTTGGATTAGGTCGCCTGATCGTTGCGCATGCGCACCGCATGACGTCCAATAAAATTAAGCGCGTGTTGCATTTGTTGTTGTCGTTGTTGTTGTCGTTGTCGTTGTTACCCACTTGACCAACAAACGAAACAACACGTACAAAGTTTGACGCGTGACGTGCTTGGTTGGCTCATTAGTTACACTAAACAACAAAAGTAATAAAAATAAATAAATATGTAATAATAATATAACTTAATATATATAAATAAAAATAAATATCTGTTAGATATAAACATAGCTATAAATCTTTTAAATATAAGCATAAGAAAAACTAAATAACAAAAATATAACTGAATTAAATATGAACATAAATAAGTATAAATCTATTTAATATAATATAAATATAAATATAATTCTATTTAATGTAAACATAAATATAAATCTCAAATATAAATATATTTAATATATGTTTATTTCTATTAAATAGAAATTGGAATATATTAAATAAAAATTTAAAACCATTAAATATAAATATAAGTCTACTTAATTTAAATATATTTATCTATTAAATATAAATTGAAATATAATTCATTCAAATAAAAGCATTAATACAAATCTGTTAAATAAAAATATGAGTTTTTAAATATAAATATATGTACATGTTAATTATATTTCAATTTCTACTCAAATTTTGTACTCCTACATTTGGTAGCTGTGTGTAGCTTGCCACTGCCACATCGTGGCACGAACACGTAGCGCACACCAATACAAGGGCAACAACTTTCGCATTAGGCCAATGCGACAACAACAACAATTTGGCAAAGTCGAAGTCGAAGCCACGGAAGCCTGTGTAGGAAGCTTTGTGGCGAGCCTTTTAACATTTATGCCAAGTGACTCTCGGCCTGGCCCACTTCCCCACCCCCATCCCCACCTGCTTCAACCACCTGTTGTCCTCTTTGGCTGTGCATTGCAGTTAATTTTCGCAACGACGCAATAGAGCCGCTCTGCAGCTCCCACGCTACTCTCCGCAGGCATCTGAAGCGGCAACGGCAACGGCAGCAGCTGCAGCTGGTTTAACAACCTGCCGACGACGCCTTATCACCTGCCTCTGCCTCTGCCTCTACCTCTATCTCCACCTCTGCCACTCAGCTGTTTTTATTTATTTTTTCATTAATAATATATTTAGTTGCTGCTGTTGTTGTTTTAAGTTTGTGCGCAGCTTGCTTTGCTTTTTGGCGCGCAAAATTTCAAGTTTCGTAATGCTTATCGAGTCTTTTTCTGTTTTTTGGGGACTGCTTTTGAGTTGGGCTAGGCGTGGGCTCCATTGGCTCCGTGATTGCGCTCCATCAAGTTGCATTTAATTAATTGAAATACGTTACTTTAATTGCTGCGTAATTAAAAGTTTGATTTATTTAAGCAATACCCCGCTGTCTAGCTTGCTTTATTATTATAGTTATAGACTTGGAACTCTGTTTATGCAAATGTTCCTGTCACTTTGACTGGGATTTATAAACATACTTTCAGAATATGTAAATGCTTTCTTGATTGCAATATTTTGCTATTTATTTTTATGGCTTGTCAATGTCCAAGAGCTTCTATAATCTCAGCAAAACATCTAAAATAGTCATTAATTTACTATATTTTTATGTGTTGTTAATTAAAAGCATCTTACAATTTGACCCGAAAGTATGCTTTGAAAATAGAAAACTTGACCAGCTGATTAGTTTTATTCACATTTTAATTTTATGAATACGAATCTATGTGTGTATGTAAAAGAAAAAGTATTTATAAATTGCTTGGCTCGGTATCCCTTGGAACGTTTTGTATCTTTTTATGATGGCCTCCATCTATATTTAGTTATCGCCGTTGACTTCAATAAAAAATCAACTAATTGCCATGTGTACGTCGGTTATCCTTGATCTTCAATGGTTCATTAACTCCAGCCAAGTCCACGAAGATAAACAGCTGGACAGCAATAACAATAACAACAACAACAACAACAACAACAATGCTGTGGAGCGTATTTAATACAATTAACTCGGTACGTTTATAAGATTAACCTCGGCAGAGAGTCAGATCCAGAGTCAAAGTCAGACCAGTTGCAAGATCACACTGAGCCTACGTAGCGCAGATTAACAATCAATTAAAATTGACAACTCTGCAGAAAAGGGGGCAGCGATCGGAGGCAGACAGGCTTGCCACAAAGGAAACTAATTATAATGGCTGCATAAAAGGCGCCATTTAGCCCCGACGACACGCAATAATTACGCCCAATTAATCGCAATAACTTTGCAAATTAGATAATTTGGGTTCACATCCAGTTTTTCAGCCCCCATCCCTGGCTGATCTTCAGCTGCAGCTGCTCTGCAGAGTAATGCACAGTGCAACACAAGTTGTTGCATCTGCATCTGCCCCAAAGCACACGCGTTACAAATGCCAAATGTGTGTAATCAGTCGGCGTCGCAGTTGTCGCTGCTCTGGACATGGGATGAAATAGACTAGAAACTTGTTCTTCCACATGTTGCAACAATTTTCCGCTGGCAATTATGATATTATCACACTCTAAACGCTAAACTTTATTAAGAAATAACTTCAATAACATTAGTCTATAGATGTAATTTGATTAGAACTTTCTTTAGATTTGAGCTGCTATTTTTCGGAATTATTCCGCTTAACCACTTGACTAACCATAACCCCTGTTGTATGTACGACTCCTCCTGAACTTGGGCAATTTATCAAACACAACACGCCATCGCGGCTAACCAGAAGAAGATGCAACATGCAACAGGCAACAGGCAACAACACCACAAAAACCGCCGGCAGCTAAACGGAGTCTAGTATTACATAAGCAAAGTCAACATTGGGGCAGCCAGCCAGCATCTTATCTATTGGCCCAACTGCAAAGATCAACTGGAACTGGAACTGCAACTGCAACTCGGCAAGCGCAGCATCAAAATGGCACAAGATCAGCAACAGCAGCAGTTGCTGTTGCATGGGGCGAGGGGCAGGGGCAGAGTTAGATGCTGCCCAAGGCAGCTGGGCGCAGCAGCAGCAGTCCAAACAGCTGGCAAAAGGTGGCGGCACTGTACCAAGAAGAGGACAGCAAGTGGGCTGAGCTGAAGACTGGGAACTGCCGACTGGCAACTCGAGACTGGGGAGAACTGAAGACTGCAGACTGGAGACTGGGACTTCGGACACTGCTCGAGTTGCAGCTTGAGGCAGGCACGCGCTCAGCACAAGTCCAAGTCGAAGTCTAAGTCAGACTCTGATTCTGAATTCGAGTCCGAGTCCGAGCTCGAGTCTGGGCAGTCAGCTAGTCTCCAGCTGGCCAAACAGTAGCTGATTCCATTGTTGTTGCTGGAATTTCTAGTTGGAGCTGCTGCATTACAATTGATTTGTTTGTGGCCTTTGGGCAAGTGACAGGCTCGTTCCAATCAGCGATTTCGACCAGCGCACGCCTCCAATTAGAGTCTAAACGACAATTGTACTTTTAACCCAATTTACTTATGCTCTGCACTGCGCTTAGCTTTGCTTTGCTTTGCTGTGGTTTTCCTTTTGTTTTCTCTCGTTCTTTTCTTTTTATTCTTCCCCAACTCTGCTTTAACAATAAATCTAAATTGTGTAAAGTTTTGAAAGTCTTCTCTGTTCTCTAAGTTGTCTCTCAGTCCATCTGCCTGTTCTCCTCTCCAAGCCTCAGCTCAATGTGAGCCTAGAGTCGCTCCGTCGCCCTAGAGAAACCCCGCAGTGCGTGTTGTATACTCTTAACCAAAACTTTTTAATACTTACAACTCCTAATGATGCTATAAAAGTTTTGAAATTTTTTAATGTTGTAATAATAGTCAATAATCCTAAATTTTCTCATTACTTAAGGCGTTTAGATATTATTTTAAGAGACTTATTATAATTATATCATTATTATTGGAAAACTGTAATGAAAAATTTAAAAAAATATTATCTTTATATTTAAAATAAAGAAAGTTTAAGCTTCCACCTGTCGAAATATGTTTTTAAATTTATTAATTAAGTTTATATGTCAAAAATAAATTTAAGGAGAGGAAAACCAATAAAAAACCATTATTTTTATTAAATTGAATACAGATTTATTTCATTTGTCTTTAGTTGAAAATCTAAAAGATTTCAAATATTTTAAATTTTTCATTTTAAATATTAAAAGTACTTTATTAAAATAGCTGAAATAAAAGTTTATCCTGATTAATTTTCAAATCGAAAGAGCATTCACGATGCGACTTTCAGCGTTCGCTTGATTCCTTCTTGTTTATGTATTTGATTATTTGCTTAAATCTTTATCGCTGGTTGCTCGCATCGCTTCCCTCGTTCGTATGCAGGCAACGTTCAGCCGTTGCCGTCGTTTGCATCTACATACGAGTTCGAGTTCGAGTGCGAGTGCGAGTGCGAGGCTCGATGCCAGTCGGGAATCGGAGTCGGCAGTCGGGAGTGAGGGAGTCGGGAATCGGAGTCGGAGTCGGAGTTGGGGAGGGAATCGAAGACGCAGCCAGTGGCGCGTTGTGTGTTGAGATCCATTAAGGCAATGACCTGTTTTCATATCATTTTTTTATTATATTTATTTTTTATTTTTCATTTTGTATGTGTGCCTGCTTTGTTGTTGTTTTGTCTCGCTCGCGCGCATGCGGCCCCTTGGCGTAGGCGTGTGCACGAAGGCGGCATACGAAGGTAGGAAGAGAGAGAGAGAGGCACACGCAATCGGATCGGATCGGTCCGACTGCCGTTCTGTCCGTCTGTTCGTCTGTCTGTCAGTCTGTCCTCCACGGCGTCGCATGTGTCCATGTTGCAAGTTGATAGTAAAAATTATGATGATTCTTGCCCCAACCCAACAACTGGTCAAACGAGTTATTCTTTTTTTTTTCTCTTTTTTTTGACTTCGACTTGGTCTTCTTCTTCCACTACTCTGTGGCCTGTGTGCATATTTATCTTTGCGTTGTCGTTGCCTCCACTTCATTAGGTCTTTAATTTTATATCGACTGGAAGCGCGTATCAAAACAGAGAAAAGGCAGTCTGAGCTCTTCTTTTCCCTCTTTTTATTTTTTATTTTTATTTTTATTTTCTTCTTTTTGCAGTTTACGTTGCATTGGAGATACTTACAACGTGAAAAAGCCTTTGGCGCGTAAAATCTTTCGGGTTCATTAGAACGTTGAACGTTGTCGTTGTGGTTGTCGTTGTCGCTCTGTGGATGTCGTTGTTGCTGTTGTTGCTGCCTGTGGATAACCCAGCTCGATCTGAGCCTGATCCACAGCTAGAGCCAGAGTCAGAGCCTGAGCCAGAGCCTGACCATGGGCATGGGCACCATGCGCAATCAAGTCGTTTCACTGGCGCTGTCAGTTTGACAGAACATCTGCGGTTTAATCTGGTTTGGTTTGGGATGCGCCAACTGCTTGGATTCGATGTTCTATCTTGTACTCGACTCGTTGCTTGGTACAGTACGGACGTCTGAGGAGGTGACTCGCTGACTGCGATTACACTCTTGCAAAGCTATTTTAGATCACTTTTTTTTGTCGCTTTGTCAACTTCATCAACGTGACAATTGTCACAGCAAGAAGTTCTTATCGAAGGAGAAGTAATTATGGAGTTCGACTTGTTTATGTGAAAGGACATTGATAAAAACTAGATATTCATACAGTTTTTATGACTACGGCGGTGAATTTAGCTTCTAAATTATATAATAGTCTGTCGCTTTTGTTATACTTGAAAATTATGCAAATAAAGTTGACTGTAATACAATTTATGTGGTTTTGTCTTCTAATTTTATTAAAAAGCATTCAGCGGTATTTATTAGTTTGTTTAAGATTTGAAGAATATTTTTTTTAATAATTTAAGCTATATCATTATAACAATCAACAAAGCAATATACGCATATCAAATAGTTTCTTCTCTTATTCTATTATATATCATTCTAAGATATTTACAAGGACATCACTGTTATTGTTTTTTAATTGTTAATTTCTTCATTTAATTATTTTACTATTAAAATTCAAATCGAACATGTTCTAATGATAGGTATTATTTTAATAATAAATATAATAGGGTATTTACCTTTTCACCGCATCCCATTTTAAGTTGCCGATTTGGCTTCATATTTTAAGACTACACCAATTGTTGAAAAACTGTAAAAATAGTGATTTGTTGCAAATTAAATATAAAACATTACGGGGTATATATAACACAGTCACATTTGGTCAACATTTATTCTATTTTATTAATTATGTTAAGTAAGACAGTATCTACAAGTTTATCATGTTCCTTGCCTCATTTTTATGACTATGTCGCAATAGTTTAGTGTCCCAATCTTAAAAATCACACTTTACAGGGTATTAACTTGTCAGTCACCTGTATCAATTGTTTTTAACAACAAATATTTTACAAATTTAGAATAAAACAATAGTAAATGTTATATGAAGTTAAATTCAAAGTTTTACAGGGTATCTTATGGTCATTCTCTTTCGTTGTGCTGCCCTCTGGTTTACTCAATCTGTCCCTGGCTTGTTTTTTGTGCAGTTTGCTTTAGATAAGCGCTCTGAGAGTCTAATGCAGGAGTCTTTCTATTTGCCTAGACCTCCTCAATCTACAAGTATGTATACACTCGTATGTACGGGAATATACCCATTAGTTATCTACATATCTGACAGTGTTTGATTAGCTGGTTTTCCTTCCAGTCTTTGCTTTGGCTGCCGTTGTGGCCTGTCGTTTGTTTGTCCACTCAAATATCCCAGTGTGTAAATATTGAACTGTTACTTAGCTACTACGGATCATACGAGTGAGGGTATCTCTGATGGTCATGCCCAACCTTGACCATATAATTGCCAAGTGCGATTCTCAGCTCTCAGGGTCAGAGACTTCTAATTATTTATCAGCCAATGCAACTGCAACTGCAACTGCAACTGGTTGTTGCATCCTTGAAATCAAATTGAAATCTTTTGTTGAGAACTCGTGCATCGCTTTTTAATGGGTACAACCCCCCAAGGCGGGCAATGTATTATTTATTTCTGTGTTTTCGATTAATTGTCTTTGGAGAACTGGGGAACTGTGCATTGATTCCAAAGTTTAAATGTTCTGACCAAAGCAAATATTGTCGATCATTTTAATCACCGTTCATTTTGCATCAATTGCCGTTGAGTGGGTGCAACATTGAATTGGATAATGATGTGGTGCACAGTACTGTTTAACGGACGGACGGGGGCAATCATATTTCCATAACCACGAGCTAAGAGTGACCCCATCAAAGCCATAAAACGTCAAATCTTGTGTGCCCCCAAAAATATGAATAAAAAAAAAGCTATGTAAACAAATGTTGCATGCGGGTCGACGACGCTGCTCGTTGCACAGCACGACAAATGAATCACGCGGCGATCGGGGCAACGATCATTGGGAGTTGTTGTTGTTGTTGGTTGCAGCCGTTGGTTGTGCCCCCAGAAGCTGCAACAGCGACATTGACAATGAGCCAAATACATACTACGATCCCAAATCCGATCCCAAAAGCGATTCCAAAGCGATACAAACGGTAGCCAAAACCGAGGCATACTAAATAACAGCCACAGCAACAACAACGAGGGGGCAACAACAACAACAACAGCAACAACATGAAACGTGCGCGTTTGCAAGAGCTTTTGGCTTAAGTTTTGAAGCATGATCGGGCATGATCGTTAAGCAGTGCACAGTAGCTGCTTGAGCGTCATAATAACAGCAACAACAAGATGTAGTAGTTGGTCTACCCCCTCTCTTCTTTCCACTTCTCCTGCCCCTGCCCCTACCTCCACCCAATAGGCCTTTTGTCTGCACGTCTGTTGTTGTGGCACAGCTGCAGCGCTGCAGGGTGTACACTCTACACAGTGCACACTGTACAGTGCAACGGCAAACTCGCGCGCGCATGCGCAACAAATCAACACAACCAACTCAAATCCCCCCCTGTACAGACCCCTCATCCTCCTCCACGGCCTGTCCCCCAGTCCACACGGCTTGGATAGAGCGTAGGAAACTGCTTAACCGGTTTTGTTGGGGTACGACAGCGACAACGATGCACAAAGCTTTTAAGAACCTTCTTTGTTGTGGCTTGCAGTTGCTTACACTGAGCGTAAAAGTTGGGCAAGTAAATAAGATTTTAAAAGGAATTGCTTTGAAGGATGAATAAAACAGAACTTAGCAGTATCTCTTTAGAAAACAAACTAAAAAGTGAATTTTAATAGAAAAACAAAACAACAACAGTAATTGTTTTATTCCTTTAGGAGTAAAAATCAACCTTTAAATTTCAATTAAATATATAAATATATTTTGTTAAATTTTTTTTAACAAATTAAGAAGAGAACTTTGTTTATAATTTTGTATAAATTCACAACGTAAACATTAATAAAATAATAAAAAGAAGACTAAAGGACTTAAAACAAAATTGGCAAACAATTTTGATATTTTGCAAGGTAAGCTATATGCTGAGTATTTTAACTTTTTCACATTGAAATTTTGAATGATAAAACTATTATACACAAGAATTATCTTATACAAAGAGAATGCACAGAGAAAATAGTGAATATACTTCTATATTTCAAAATCCATTAAAGTTTCTTTGATCCTCAATCAAAGACAATATGGGAAGTTATACTCTACTTATGAGCATAGTAGCCCCTTAATTACTTATATTAACCTTCGCTCTTGTTTACACTGCGATAATCTAGTTGAATCTATTGAATTTCTCTTTTCTTCCTTTGCATTTATAATTACCACCGAGCAGAGTACAGAGTACAGAGTTCCCTCCCTCCACACAGTTTGCCATTTCTAAACCGTTTAATTCCATATGGACACATACAAACATACTGCAGTGTATAGGAAATTATGGTCTGAGCGTCGCATTGGGTATCAGTACCTCCAATTTCGTTGCGTGTAATTGCCACTTCCAGTACAAAAAGAGCTTTTATTTTTATTTTCGTTTTCCATGCGGTTCTTTCCTTCCTCTATGTTTAAAAGCGACTGCGCTCCCGTCTTAAGCTGCATTACAACTTTTTACTGCGTCTTAACTGAAATCGAGTTTTGTTATTAATGTTGTTGTTGTAGCTGTTGCTGTTGTTGTTGTTGTTGTTGTTGTTGCATGTAGTTTTCTATCTGTGCAACTCCGCCCGAAACATCAACGCCCAGCTCATGGGTCTCTGTTTATAACATATACTATACAACATATATAGGTATACATATGTGTCTCTGACAATCTGCTGCTTTGATGGCTACAACGTTGCTATCGTCATCCTCATCCTCATCCACATCATCATCGTCATCATCATCATCATCATCATGATTGTCATTGGGCTGAAGTCGTTCAGTAGCTGCGCTTAATTGCATTTTGACTTGCGGCGTGAAGTTGCTTTGTGTGCTCAGTTCTCCCTGTGTCACCTGCCCTCCGATTCCTCTCCTCTCCCTTCCTCTCGATGCCCCTGTCATTTTCATACATATACATATTTTGTATGTAGAACTCTCAGCATGTCTTCGGTCTATTTGCTTAGCGTTCCGAGGCGTCGCGTTGCCGCTTTTTGGCGTATGCCCAGTAGCTGCCACTGCCACTGCCTCATGCCTCATGCCCCTTCCCACTTCTCCCTTGCCTCTTGTCAAAGCTTGCGCTGAAAATTGTATTCTTTTTTCTGTATGTTTGTTGTAGTCTTTATGACTTGCAACTGTGCGTTGTTTGTGCTATGTTGATTGAATGCGCTTTGTTACTAGTTGGTCAGTCCACTTGGTCCATCAGTCCATCTATCGGTTAGTTAGTTACATAGTTGGTTTAGTCGGTGGGGTCTGTTTGCTTTGGCTTGGGCTCTTTTGTTTGTTTAATTCGTTGCTCGCTTTGGAAGCAGCCATAAAACGTACTTTGCCCATTGTTCATTTGACGTGATTAGTTACAGTCGCGTTATTAATAATTTTATACCATGGCTATTGTTCAAAATTCGGTTGATTACTCATACGCCATGTTGTCCCGCGCCACAAAATATACACATGTATTTGATTATATGCAATACGCGAAACCAATTTTAAAATTTATTTAAATACTAATTTTATTGCTTACTTACTTACTATTTGCTAGAATACTTATGATTTTATTGGTTGTAGTACCTATTTTATGAGGTGTGCTAAAAAATCACAAGGGAAATCGAATTCAGAGAAAAGCCATTCCGCCCGAAAACTTTCGCAGTGCCACAGAGCTTCGAGTGATTTAATTTTTTTTAGCATTTTTACCAACCTTTTGTAACTAGGCTGCTGAGGGTTGCCACCTTCTCAGATTATAGTTTCCAACTTTTTGAAGTTCATCATTGCTGAACAATAGGTTTTTAATGTTTTTCTTATTTAGTTATGTAATTTAATCTCTTTATGTAATAATTGATTTTGTGTAGCTTAAAAAGAATTTAAAAGTTATTAATAAAAGCTACTCGACAATTCTAAAATGGCATCGGACGCCAGTGGATTGAGCGATGATTTCGTTGCCCTCAAAAATGTTCAGCGGAGTTGACTGTGTCACAGTGAAATGAATTTGAATAAAAATTCAAGTGGAAGTGAATCCGTAGCACACCTGTATAACTCTTTTAAGATCTTTCTGTGCCCTGCCAAAATTTGAAATGCAAATTCTATTGCAACATTTTATGATCTGAGCATTTGTATAGTTCATTATATATATCAAAAACATGTATATGATCTTATCATATCCCCATGAATATTTTTCTAGTTTTCAATTTTATAATTTCATCTCAATAAATTTTTCCCATGCCATTTTGTCCTTTTCTTAAAAATTAAATTAATTTCAAAATATAAAAAAGCAATTTTTTTTAACACTGATGTGATTTTATCCAGACCTGAAAGATCTGTTTGGATATATTTTGATCATTATTTGAGTAATGAATTAATTTATATCAGCTGGCAAATTTAAGGTACCTCATCCCTTATATTGCTTTTAATTGTATTTAAAAACCATTTTTTTTACATCTAACACTAGAAAAAATATCTTAAATCATAGACATCCCAGATCTATAGTCTTCCTAGACTTTCGAATGATATTTAAGCATTTAAGCATATTTAAACATTTTCAAAGCTGAAGTCAATTGTCTGCATATTATTTTTGTGCCAACTTGATAAATTAATTGAAAATAAATGAAATTGTGAAATGTGTTTCTGAAATCTTGTTTCTGTTAAACATTTCTTGGTTTCGGCTATTCAATTGTTCGATTTATTTTATGATTTTTTTTATATTTCAAATTTATTTAAGCTCGTTAAGACTAACTTCAATTTCGATTATATGGAATTGCGAAATAAATAAAATATATTATTTAGTGTGCTTGCCACCTAAAACAGTTAGAGGTGTTAGTTTATTGTGGGCTATAACTTTGGTTTCGATTTGATTGTTTACTCTCTCTGGAGTTGATGCAATTATCTCCACGATTTTCATAAGCTTAGGCTGTAACTGTGCTTTAATGGACCTATAAATTGTAGAGCATACGAGCAATACTGTCGCTGCTTCTGCCTCTGCCGCTGCTTCTGTCTCTGCTTCTGCCTGCTAGCCGTTGGCACTTTATGGCCAAAACAGATTTCATTATAAATAGGTTAAGACGCTAAATTTACTATGGGCATAAAAGACTGAGGACGAAGCAGCCACAGAAAAGCACCAAAAGCATCACATAAACCTTTAAACCTAAACACGCACTTAAGTAATAAAAAATAAAAAAAAATACCAACAGCAACTAAGACGAAAAACATGACATTAAATTGCACGAGGTTAAAAAAATAATATTGTGAGGGGAGCGCATAAGAACACAGGTGTTCAGCTGCTGCAGCAGCTATACATACATACAACCACATATACAAAAAAAACAGCGGCGAAAAAACAACAACAACAACAAACTTAAAATCAAGTTTTAAAGATTCAACTACAAGAACAACAACAAGAAGCGACGTCGACGCCGACGTAAACGGCAACGGCACTTAAACAGCTCCAGCAGAAGACAGCAACAGCAGGCGAAGAGAGAGGGAGAGAGATGCAGACTGAGATGGCTGGAGACCTTTAAATGCGCACGACGATGCGGGCTAAGCAGCGGGCAGAGCAGCTGGCGGAGCAGCAGCAGCGACAGCGACAGCGACTGAAAATCAGCATCCAAACAAGTCGCCTCAAAGCCAGCTGAGGGGCCAAAGCCAAACCCAAGACACGAGTCGACTCTCGTCTCTCGCTCTCTCTCGCTCAAGTCGAGTGGCGATCGTGCATGCAGCAACTTGTCGATTTTGTCGAGCTCTCGCCCCTTTACCCTCGGCCTGAAGAGCCTGGCCCCTGTCTGATTATGATCAGAGCGGAGCTATATGAGCTGCTTGCCACTGCCACTGCCACTGTTGTTGTTGCTGCTGCCACAAACAGCAACTGCTGCTGTTGCCAGCACTCGTCGTATAATAAACATAATGATAATGCCTCTGACGCTGTCTGATTGTCCAAGTGGTGTTGCAGTGTTGCAGTGCTGCTGCCTCAGCTTCGGCTTCAGCTTGTGCTGCCAGCAACCACTGCCTCCTCCTCCTTCTGCCTGCCTCCTGTCTATCTGCATCTCAGGCTGTCTGTCTTCTTGCCACTGTCAATGTAATTTAAATATAATTTCTTGGCTTTTGAGTGCGGGCTTGACACATTGGTAATAGAGAAGCCACAGAAATGGCCTCTAACGGTTTCCATGTTCCATATGACAGCATTATCGATGAATCTCAAACTTCGTACGAGTTTAGTATCGTCACCTCAGAACATAATTGCCTCGAAAATATTATATCTATTGCATATTTCTTATGAATTAATAGTCTACAGAATATTTTAAAATTATTCCCAATCTTCATGACACTAGTTTTATTTTTTCTAAGACAACCTTAGGATTAATTTTCTTACTTGATGAAACTTAAGAACAAAATACATATTTTATCATCTGCATATTTCATCTGAATTTACATTTCAAACTCTTTGGTTATATTACTCTACAGTTTAATAAAAATCAAGTGTTTGTTCCTAGAGTTAAGAGTTTTTAAAAGAGTATATTTATGGGCTATTTCTTTGTATAACACGTTTTTGTGGATGAAAATATAAAGATTTGTTGGGCTTTTGAAAGATGAACCGTCAACTTGTGTATAGTGTTAAGAGGCCCTCTTAAAGAGGGATTCAAGTATACGTTCGAATGGCATAAAATATAATTTCGAACTAGTTGCTTTTTGCAAAATAATTGTTCATAATGTTGTCAACCACTCACTACACAAAATGGAAGTTACTTTTAAATTTTCTATTTAATATGTTACTTTTAGCGAATTATGCTCACAAACTCCAATATCTAAAAGAAAGCTGTCAATAATAGAATGCAGAAGTAACTTATTTGAAATCAAAAAAGTTTATGGTAAAAAATGAATTTATTCCAAAATCGATATGTATTCGATCGGTATTCCTCAGTATGCTCCAATCTTGACAAAATAAGATTATTAGTGTTATGTCAAGCTTTTTACAAAATTATATTTAAAAGTAATTCTTTACGGATCATTTAAACTGGGTCTATTTCAATTGTATACGTTTTTAACCTTGGTACCCTTTGGGTACACACACACACACACAACTTAAACATTTGTATCTATGTAATGAGTCCAAGAAACGCGCTGCCAAAAACCAGCAACAGCAGCTGAGCCCCCTCGGGCGGCAGTTAATCAACAAGTTTATGCAAAACTCAAAAACCAGAACAGGAAAATGAAAAGCGAGCAATAACCCAGGCAGCAAACGGCAAGCAACGGGCAGCAGCAGCCAGTAAAATTTACACAAAACGCACACCTCAAGACAAGTCAAAAAAAAAAAATATATGAAAAAAAAAAAAACAAGTCAATATGATCGATCGTTTGCTTGATTAAAACTAATTGAAAACGAAAATGCACAGCACACACACTCACACACACAAACACACACACACACTTGGAGCTAACTCGCTCGCTGTCATGATCACTTGTCCAAGCTGTTGCTGCGGCTGCAGAGTCTCGGACTCGGACTGGGGCTGTACGTAGTATATTGTGGTCCGGTCCGGCAACTTACCACTGCAGAGAAAGGGACAGACAGAGAGTGAGTGAGGGAGAGAGAGACAGTGAGTGAGTACTACGGCAACGACCAGAATGTTGAAATCAAAACAAAAACGTAAAAGATCAACGCACAACGAGCGCGCGCCACTAAATTTTGGCGGGAGACTACTGTACCCCCATATGCATCGTTGGCGCAAAAGAAGAAGAAGTCTAAGATGTAGTCGAAGACAACGGCCAGCGGAATAAGACGAACAAAACAAAACTACAACCGCTTCGGAGTGAGTTAGTGTGTGTGTGTGTGTGTGAGTAAAAAAAAGGAGAAGAAAAACAATATCAAAACAAACTCTGTGCTGAAATAGCCAAAGAGTCATGGCTCTCTTAACTCCAACTGTGAGCGGGAGAGGAAAGATTGCTTAAGAGCGCAAGTGACCGGTGATCTCTGTGCTGGCTGAGAGAGCACGTGGGCGCAAGAGCGAGTGCAGAAGACAGTGTTGCCGTGCTGCAGCTTTTTATGCTGCAAAGATTGCGCGTGAGCATGAAATGAATTTTCAGCTTTGACAGGATTTTATATTGATTCAGAAGGGGCTTAAGCTATGTACAGATATTAGATTAGATTAATAGGATTTATATCAATGTTATAGTTTGCTTAAAATTGGGAATTCTTAAAGGGCAGTGTTGCCCAGCTGCAGTTGCAAAGATTGCGTTCGATCTTGAAATACATTTGTGATCCAGTCAAAACGATTAAAACTGTGTCGGTGTTGTCGTGCTGCATAGGAAGGATCTGTGATGAAGGCAGGATTATAAATGTTTGGTTTTAACTGTCAGATTAATCTGTAGGAGCAGCTCAGATCGAAAGATTGCGTTCGATCATGAAATACTTTGTGATCTTGACAGGATAAATGACAGTAGTTCATTAGATTTAAGGGATTAAAGAGCTAGACAGTTTAGTTTTTAAACAAATATTTGGTTACGTTCCAGCATGAAATCTATTTCCGATTTTGCTAAATAAATAGTCATGAAATATTTTTGCATTTCTGATCTTTCCAGGATGATGACATCTAGGTAAAATGATTTAAAAAGAGCTAAGCTTTAATTTATGTATGATATTGGACATTGTTTCTACAGAGCTAGATAAATAAATTTCGAAATTATTGACCGTAGTTCAGCCAAAATCCTTAGCCTACTATTCATTATATCCCAGCTATGATCAAGAGCCTGTTTAAATCTGCCTGTCTATCTACTAGCTGAGCTAACAGTCCCAGTACCCAGCTCAAAAAGCGCGCCAAAATCTGTTGTTTGCTACTTGACCAACTCCATAGATTTATAGTCCTTCTTGATCTGCCATCCGCGCCAAGAGTGTAATAACCTCAAATGGGCTCAAAGACGCGATCACCCCAACCAAGCAGGCAACAAACTAACCAGGCAACCTAAGAACCAAAGAATCAACGAGGCCAACAAGGGAACAACGAATCAACCGGCAGAATAAATTTGAGAGTAGAGCAGGAAGAACAGCAAAAAATAAAAATAAAAATAAAGTATAAAAGAGGGATACAGAATGTTACTTGTTTTCATGAAGGGTCCCAAACGATCTCGTCTTCGTAGTCGTCTTCGTATTGCGATCCCCACGACGACGTCAATTTGCAAGTTCTCCTTGTCCAGAGCCAAGATACCCAACTGATCCACACTTAACAGCCTGAGTTTTATTCGGTTCTGTTCTGTTCTGTGCTCGTATCCCTCAGTGTTTTGATTTTACTGCACAGATGTTTTATTTGCCACAGCACACACACACACACAGACACACATAAGCTCACATATTGTTGTGTTTACCCTGCTCAGTTCGTCTTAGCGTGTTGGGCCTGTGTTTCATGTCTTTTAATACCTTTAATCCTAGCAAATAATACAAAGCGAAGCCTGGGACAAGTGTATGGAAGTAAAGAAGTAGTTGCAACTCGAGCGGGTTTGAGTTTGGATTTAGTTTGTGGTTTGTTTCTGATTCGGGTCTCTGGACGTGTCTCTCTCTCTGAGTCGGAGACGGAGTCGGAGTCGGCCAGAGGCATAAAACAGAAAGTGTGCAACACACACGCTCTGAAGCCAAGCAAAAGACAAACACCAAGATCCATTCTGTTGCAAGTAGTTGTAGTTGTTGCAGCTGTTGTTGTTGTCGCTGGTGGTACGACTTCAGCTGCAATGAACTTCTAGATGCAAGTCAATGAACTTATCCTGGCTGCTTCTGCCTGACAGAGGCAAAGGCAAAGGCCTAGGCCTAGGCCTGGTCTTGTTGTTGGTCTTGGTCTTGGTCTTCGTTTTTCATGATATCAACAAAATGATCATCATGATCGTCGTTGTTGTGGGCACAGTGAGCTAGCTTTGTGCACTGTTTTCTCTCCTTCTCTCTCTCTACCTCCCTCTCTCTCTTTCTTTTCAACGTCTCCTGCTTGGACATAATGAACTCGAGCTTTCGGCGATACGTACGCAATTTTCAAATCGTGTTTGCCTCATGATCGTGTTACTCCCCTCTCCGCCTCACCACCCCCCCTTCCCTGCAACAGTCGGCATAAACAACGTTTTTAGAACTTTTATTTGATTTTGCAACACGCTTGCCTCATTGTTGTTGCCGTTGTCGTTGTAGTTGCAACTCGCAGTCGTATGTATGATAATGATGTTGGTGATCGTGCCACTTTAGCAATGGTTAACTACGAGTTGCAGTTGCAGTTGCAGCTCTGCAGAGCCTGGCAGCAAAAAAGAACCAAGAACCACAAATGCTCGGGTTGAAGAACCTTTTGATTGGTTGCACATACACGACTTGAAAATGCTTCATGGGCAATCCTGAAGTTGGTGCGGTCAGCGAGGGAACTTTTATCTGTGCCAAGTCTCTCTCTCGCTCTATCTCTCTATCGCCCTCTCACTCTATATATGTGTCTCTCTCCGAATCTCCTCTCCTCGTTGCTGCTGCTTGCATGCATAATATTGCCAAGATTTATGCAAAAAATTCATGGCAATTAGTCGTCGACTCTTCTGACTTGTTGTCCTCCTCAAAAGATGCATACACTCAGAAAAATATGCCATCCAAAAATTAAGAATGTTCATACTTAAATTCACACCGTTTTGTTCTTAAAAGTTTTAATATTGTCGTGTACTCTTATTCTTCAATTAAGTATGAAACGATCTTAAGTTTAAAATTTCGTTTGATTGTTTTTAAGAATTTAAATATTAGAATATTTTTTAATAGATACAAGTACGTTTTGGAATAAGTTCACAATTTTTATAAATGTACTTAAACTAGTGTAAACTGTAAAGTAAGATTTTTGTTCTTAGTTTTCGAAACTTCGAAATCAATCAGCTTTTGAAATTGTTTGTAATTGAATATCCCCTCTTTAAGTATGGAAACCTAAACATTTTTTTGGAGTGTACATATAAACATATATAGCATATATACATACATATGTATATATAGTTTAGAGCTTGTTGTTGGCTCTGTGCATAATGATTTTCGGTATCAAATTACATTGGTTAAGGATTTTTAGTATGTATTTTATTTGCTGTTTGCCGTTGTCGACACTGCTGTCTTCTTCCTGCTTAATTTGATGCGCTCGTGCCGTCTCCAGGTCCGTCCATAACAGTCCGATCTGTCCGATTCTCAGTTCCTCAACCCGTGGACCACTCTGCTCCTCAGCTTCTCAACACCGAATCTCTCTTTTTCTTCGGCTAATGTGATGGCACTGTGCCTCGTGTCTTGTGCATTTGCCAAAGTCTTTGCTCTGCTTTCAATTTAATAGCTCTTCTTGGCCGCATCGAAATTAGCTTACTAGCCAGGCCAAGATAATGAGCGATAATTTTCTTGGCCAAAGACCGAGACTGAACAGATTTGTGTTTGAAAATTAACGATCTATACTCTTGAATTGGCTAAATGATTCGATTAGGTTTATTTGGAAAGTGATTATGAAGCAATCACAATTCAAGACCCTCCTTCACTTCCCTGAGAGTACATACATATGCTCATATATATTTGTATTAAGGACATATTTTTCTAATGTAAGCACAGGTGTTTTGTAATATCCGCATCATATATACACAAGTCCAAAGGGACCCAAAAAAAACTGTGAAAAGTCCGGCTTGGCCTCTTTAATCAGAAGCCCACAAGACAGATACAAACAAGCACGTGCACGTTTATGCACGAAACAGCACGCACAAACACGCACAAATTAAATAAATCCTGAGAACGCTTCTCAATGCTCTCAGTTCTGGACTCTCCTTTAAGTACGACTTTTCGTGGTAGTTGCTCTTGAGCCTTTGTTGTGATTTAATATTTCGGTTTATCAGGTTAATTTAACCCTCTTT
Organism: Drosophila limbata; assembly: GCA_963924055.1. Taxonomy (NCBI): domain Eukaryota; kingdom Metazoa; phylum Arthropoda; class Insecta; order Diptera; family Drosophilidae; genus Drosophila; species Drosophila limbata. The sequence continues at coordinate 22,500,944 of OZ001354.1, forward strand.
CCATCCAGCAGTCAATGCGTAAGTGGTTTTTATTTGTATTCTTTATTTGGGCTACCAAACGGTGTCTTCACTTGGGGCACGAACCTCATCATCTTCATCATCATCATATGGCACATATTTTCTGGGTTACCCATTATGAGCAGTGTTGTTGTTGTTCTTGTCTGCAAATTACCGTAATCTTAATTTATTAGAGGTTGATGCTGCGCGAGTTGCCAGATGTCACAAATACAAAGGAGTGGTTTTTAATGGGTTAAGGTCCTTAAGCATGACTGCTTAACTGGGACAATTATGACGGAAAAATAGATCTTTGTTCACCTGCTGAAAACCTTTTCTCTTTTTAATAAAAAAATTAAATAAAAAACTAAAATAAGAAAATAATTCGGAAGGAGGATATTTGTTCACCATAGTATCGATTTCTTTAGTTGACCTCTTTTATAAACGGTGATCGTAAGTTTGTTGATTTCTGTTTTCTTCTCCTTCTTATTTCGGACAAAGTGCCTGATTTCCGCACTCTTCTTTTATAAATTATAAATAAATAATTACGTGAGCAAAATCTAGCAACAAAGTACTAATTTTTCAACTTTATTCCTTTTACACGTGAACCCAATTTCTTTTATCCGCCTCTTTCGATATTATATTAATTAGATAAAATCGTTACTATTCTTTAAATGCTGGTAATCTGTCAACTTTGATTCTCTAATGAAATTAAATTATGAAAGTAAATCCGAAAATAGTTGAATCCGACATTCGGTTCTCCACGTTAGTATTCATATCTTTGCAGTCTGGCAATCTTCTGCTAGTCAAACCCCAATATCCAATCCTTACTCTCCTCGCTTTGATGAAACCTCCCCTATAAATGAACACCCTGCTTTCTCTGATCCATTCAGCTTTCCCCATGAACATGGCGCACTCTCTTCCCTCGGGGAACGGGGACAACCAATTGCCGTCGATGTCAGCAGAGTGAATATCGTTTCATGTTGTAACCGACTCCCGTCTCCGTCTTTCTTTACGTTCCCGTCTCAGTCTTCACCCGAGTCCCAGCAGCTGTCGACGCTTCGTCCCTTGAATGTCCCTCTGTCCCAGTCCCTGTCCCTGTCCGTCGTAGACAACTTCGTCTTCCTTCGTCCTCCTTCGTCTTCATCGTCTTCGGCGCGTCTGCGTCGCGTGTATGACATGTGAGTTGCACGTTTTGTCGATTTTCAAATTGAGCAACGTCTCTTCATAGTCGTCGTCGTTGTTGTTGTCTCGACTCGTGCAATCATCAAACTGAGCAGTTTCAGCTGTGTACTGTCCCGAGTCCGGGTCCGACGTAGGGTCCGCTCTCGGGTCCTAAGACCTATGGGTACCTGTCAGTCAAAATGCGTTTTACAACAGTTTTATTTTCTTGCTGTTGTTGTGGTTGTCGTTCTCTTTCTCTCTCTCTCTCCCTCTCTTTAACTTATTTGTCTTTATTTTGTTGCCCATTTGGGTAACCCGTATCGTTGTTGTTGTTGTTAGTATTGTTGTAGCTGGCAGTGTAACACGATTTTATTTCAGAGTCTTGCCTATGCTGCCCTTTAAATCTATGAGCAATCTATCTTTTGAGCGCAAAAGCAACAACAACAATAACCAAGACAATCAATTTCATTTACTACCTTTTTTTGCTGTACTTTTTTATACTTTGTTTAATGTGTGTATAAAACAAGAACAACAACTACAACTACTGTATGGTAATGCCATCGATGGTTGGAAAGGATGTATGGCAAGATTTCATTTTGATTATCCTGAAAGAAGCTAAGAGGAGGAAAGCCCTAAAACTTAATTTTAATAATAATAAATTATAATTAATGAAGAGCAGACGACAAGCTCTGAAATTTGCATAATTTACTGTTGATTATATATTTAACGGTCGATAAAGTTATTGGAAATACAAAAATTACTACTTTATGAAAATAGCTCCAAGGAATTACCCTTGGATCATATGAAGGAAGTAAAAGGAATCTTATGATTTAGTTTTTATTTTGTTTTTGTATTTATTTATTTGTTTAGCACTATTTCAAGTATTGAAATTTCTTTTTAATTATTACACTAGTCACTATATTAAATTAGTGTTTGAAATCCATGGACATTTTTAGATTTAATTGAATCTTAAAGGTAGGGATCATCTAAACGTAGTGAAAGGTTGCTCTGAAATTAACGTGAGCTTAGATAAATTATATAAATATTTCCTTAAATTTTTTAAGATATTAAAGTGACAACCCCTGTGGTATAATTTCTTTTATTTTAGAAGTATTTATCAGAATGACAAAAGTAAAAAAATTTAAAAAATATTTATTAAATTATAAATATAAAATTTATTTCGTTTTATTATTGAACTAATTGATGTTATTATTTAAGACCCCAAAGATGAGCAATCTCGACACAATCTTATGCCACATTTGCGTTTGCCACACAATAAAATGTCATAAATTAAATACTCAGCAAAATAAAAGCACAACGCAACAACAGCCATAAAATACAACAATAAATATGAAATACAACAACAACAACAGCAACAATGGAAAGACGACTGATCATTAATTAATGATCATGATCAACTGAGGCAGCCACAGTTTCAGTTTCTGTTTTAGATTCAGTGTTGGATCCAACTCATAAGAGTTCTTCGGCAGGCCATTAGAATGCAACATGTCGTCGTTGTTGTTGTTGTTGTTGTCGCTGGTGTCGTGTAGAACACAGATATTGCCCATTAATACAAACATACACTTCCACACACATCTATACATATTTTATTTCTCTTTGTTTACAAAACAAAATGTAAACAAAACTTTTCTTTAGCCACAGCGATTGAAAGCATTTAGCTGCACAAGCTTCAACACGAAAATACACAAAAAAGGGCAGAGGCTGCTGCAAGGCAGACTGAGGCAAGCATATGAGGCACAGTGGCACAGAATCTGGGGCAACCAAGCTGGGGGCCTTTTTCACTGCTCAACGTTCAACGGGCTGCATAAGCAGGCTGAGGATAGACTCAGTTTGATGTTGAGGATGGGAGAATTGAGGGGAATGGTGAAGAGGGAAACCGAGGGGGAAGGTGGCAGCATTGGCAGCCGAGTTACGCACCGAAAAGTTTCATAGAAAACAAATAAGTTTTTTGGAAAATCAGAAACAAAACAGTTTACAATTGATCGACTTGCATTTACCCTCTAAAGAAAACTACGACTTATTTTTTCCGACAATTATTACAGTGTATTTACTGGATAATTTTTGCACACAATTAAAATAAACAACATTTAGGAAAAGGTAAAAAAAAAAATCTAAAAAAGGCTATTTAAAAAGTTCTCTAATTATTCCTATAAGTAATCCAATATTTTTTTGGTTTTTCAATTTTACTAAATTGAATTTAAAATCCATTGCTTGCCACGCTTTCCAGGGTATCCGTTGTGCTTATTCAACTCTTCTATGGTAGTTGTTGCACTTTGATTGACAGCTGCTGCAGCTCGGCGAGTGCTTGGGTACGGTCTATATTTTCTATTATTTATCTGCGACTGCCTCGACAAAGTTTCTTCTAATGACATTCACTTTTTGTTGCTTTGGGCGAGTTTTTTATGTGTTCTGTTGTGTTGTTTTTTTTTTTTCCATTTTTTTTAGGTCAATCATTATCGTCATGTCAAGTTGGCCAGCACGCAGTTTGCACGTTCTCCAGATGGACGTGGATTTGGACGTGGATGATGATGTCGCTAAGCTCCAAGAGATATGCCTGGTCATGTATCGCTGTGGGGAGAATTTTTCACTTTCAATGCCTGGGTTGAGAAAGATTGGGGTTTTTGGGTTTCAGCTTACCAACTGCAGCCAGAGACATATTAATTTCAATGCTGACCCCCAGGGGTAAAGGGTCAGTCTGGCAATGGCACACCTAGTCTGTGTAAGCCCCTATTAAATTACCATACAAACGAATGTTCCTGCCATTATCTAGTCAAACAAATGTTGTACCTAGGCAAATCTTGAAAGAGAGAGAAGGAGAAAGAAGAGCAATAGAAACGTCAACCCTGGCAAAGGCTCTGGCTCTGGCTCTGGATCTGGCGTGATAGATCACCCCATAGACAAATACGGACAGGTGAAACTTGTCAGTCAAGTCAAGTCGGTCGGAGAAAAAAGGGTCGTTTGCACGTCCTACGCCAACAGGCAAAACAAACAGAAGACCTCGAAAGACGGACCCAATAGATGCGACAAGAAAACTACAAAAAATGGGCTAGGAAAACTGTCGAGGGCCCAGACGACCGTCTCTGCTTATCGCGCTGTAAAAACAAAGACGTTCGAGACGAGAAAAAAGGGATCAGCTCAGTGAACCCGAACTCTGTAAAAACGAATCCGACTCCGAATTGGTATCGGAAAGTGCACCCCGAGTCGTGTGGACACACTTGCAGAGTGTGCTGGGCACAAGTGCGATTGCCCTCGTCTTGTCCTATGGATTTGCCCTTCGTCTCCCGTCTCTTGGCAATTATAGAGCAGCGATCGTCGTCAGGGTGTTGCCCCTGGCTTGATCATCTTGTCTCACAATTTTATGTTAATTTCTGTATTCATTTATACACATATTTATCGCGCGGTCTTTAGCTTTTTACGACCTATCTTCAGTTCCCTCTTCTTCTGTTTTTCTCTTGATTGTCACCTATAATATAGTTTTCGCAGCTCTGGATCTGTTTTGTGTCTTGGCTTTGTCAACTTTTATGGATATGTTTAATATCTCTATAAATCCATTTTAGCTGGTCGCCGTAGATTTTACGATCTGCCATACAAAGGGCAGCTTGGAAACACTGTGTGTCGATTTCTGTTCATATGATTCATAGCCTGGGGTGAGGAAGTGTCATGGGAACACCTGCAAATGGGCTCTAAAATTGAACAATTGTTTGTAAGGGTTCATTTACAGGTAGTAAATACAATCGACATCCGATCATTCAATATTTTAAAAATATAATATTTTTTTTATTCATTTTTCCATTTAAATTTCTTATTATCAGTTGACAAACTTTAGAGATTAAAACATATATTTGTCGTAAACACAATTGCCAATTATTCATTATAAATATTCTTCTTAATTTCTCGTCTTTGAGGATTCTTTATTGTACTTAAAATCTTATTTTTATTATTTACTATGCATAGCAGAAAATTCTTTGAGGAACTTCTTTATATGGAGATTCATTATATGGTTATCTTAACACAAAAGTGAGAATATCTTGAAATCAATTCAAAGTAGTGGCAACTTTATTGTATTGAAGTTCAGTGTAGGGAAGTTCAGCTGTTGTAAGAAAAGACCAACAAATTACAATTAGCCTTTAAAGGATCTGTTCCGAGAGCTGAAATCGAGTTGGCAAACTGGTTGTTGGCTGTTAACTTGTTCGTTTCGACAGCAAAAGATTGTCAGCAAATTGCGCAGACATGATTTAAGCATTAAGCAGCGTTCTTCAAGCCATTAACAACGAGGTGTCAATTATATAAGACAACAACAAAAGAGCAGCACTCTTGGTCCCAGAGACCGAGGCAATTTGTCGATTGGCAGACCGGCAACTTGTCACATTAGCACAAAGCCAAAGTTGGCTTAAAAGTAAAAGTGATGCCACCAGTTGGAAGTTGGACATATTTACATTTCAGGCCACTTGACTTACTAACTGACTGATCGACTGGTCGTTCAACAACAACAATAACAACGATGATGATGACAACAACAATTCGAATTAGTTATAATTTGCAGTGCAACAAGTTCCATGCGACTGCTTCCAATTATGGCGAGGATCTGCTTGCAACATGCGCCAAAAAGTCAACAACTGCCTGGCTGCTAACTTGGCCTACAATGTGGGCTTAGACAGTGCGGCGGCTGCAACTGCAACTGCCACAACAACAACTGCAACAACAACAACTTGCCACTGGCCGTGCAATGCGTATCCGACTCGTTGTTTCTGTTGTGGTTTCAACACTCAACCCCAACTTTAATCATGGCTTATGCTTGATTTTTGATCAACTCTCACATACATACACGATTCTTAATTATAGTTTATTTGTTTAATAAGCCAGCTTTATGCCAAATACATGCTCATATGTACAGATACATATATACAAACATACTCCCATATCAGACTCTGTCTCTTGATTTTGCGCTTTAACTTTTGGCAACTCCTTTTGGTCTCCGGTCTCTCGAGTTGCTGTTGTTGTTGTTGTTTTTGTGCACTTTAATTAAATTGTTATGTAAATTCCACTTGTCGTTTGTAATAGTAGTTGTTGTTGTTGCTGCTCGGACATATAATTTCCATCTTTATTAGAGCAGCAAGTGCGCTTTATTGGCTGTGGTTTTCGCTCTTTTGGGGACTTGCCACCAAATGTTGTTGCCTGCTTGCCACATGGCTTAGTCTAAGCTTTAGTCAGATTCGCCTTAAGCCACAACGTTTGGCAATGGTACAGTTTAGGCCATGTTAGCAAAATATCTTGTAGAAGTAAAATATTATGTGTTTATCAATAATATGAGAATTACTTAATAAATAATTAATATATAGTGGGAAACTTGTATCTCAAGCGATTGTATTCCATCCATCTTGATTTCTTTGTCAAGTTCTCTCCGCATTAATTTCATAAAATTCGGGTCAAGCTTTCCCCTCTATATGTTTTCATTTTCATCTCAGAGCTTGCCTCAATTATCTAATTTTCAAATTAACAGCTGCCACTGCCACTGCCCGAGGCCACTTCAGATCTCTCACTCCATGCTCCCTCATGTTGTTGAAAATTATGCCTCGAAAATCAGAGTGCATTTGAACTTTGGTTTGCCCTTAGAACTTGCTGATAACATTTAATTGGATTTTGATTGTAATGCGCGAGGCGAGACCGTAAAGTGAAAGCCCATAAACTAACCCACAAAATGCGTATCAAATTCATAGCAATAAAGCTGTTTCAAGATAATATTATACATACTTCTGTTGCTTCAGTTGGAAATGCTTTTAACCAACTACATCCAACCTGCGTTCAACATTTTTGCACCTCAAAAGCGCGTGAATCATGCAAATGAGCAAGAAACATGTGGTCGACTGTCTAAAAGCCACAACAAGTGAGTTAGTCATCATTAGTGAAAAATTGCAATAGTAAAATGTCGAGGAGCTGTAGAAATTCCTAAAGCATAAGTGTGCACTCCACTGACAAGGTAGTCAAAAAAATGAGCAACAATAAAGTAAAACAGAGAGTTAAAGAGTGACGGGAAAATGCTCTTTGGTCTGACAAAAAAGAGAAGAAATTCTGTTTTTCTTTCATACTTCAAAAACTTTAGCTTATTTTAGCGAAACTTTTCTAAATAAATAAAATAAAATTATTACAAATTTAATACATCTGAGAAGCGCAGTAATTTTTTTAAAATAATGTATTAATCATTTAAAAGAAACTAAAAATATATAAAATGTAATCATCAAAAATGAAAATAATAATTTAAATTTAAAAAATTGTAATTAAATAAAATAAATTATTTTAAATACCAACTAATGATTCATGAAATATAAATTTTGGCAAAATAATAAAATTACTGTATAAAATAAAAATAAATAAAAATTTAAATATTTGAAACTAAATAATATTTAAATGTAAATATATTTGAAAGTGATCGTTTTCTGCCATTAAGTAAAACGACAAAGAAACGTAGTTTCTTTTCGATTAGATATGTTTGATTGTTCAGCTGATATGACCCACCATGAATACTCTACACATGCTGTAAACAAGGCATAAAAAGCACAACAAAATGCACACAAATTCAACATAGAAATATACAAATGTGCTTGCCTCTAAAAGGGCAAATTCGTTTTAGGCTGCCTCAAAAAAAAAAGAAAAAAGAAATTAAATAAATAATAGATAGAAGCTGCTGCAGCAGCCACTTGTTGGGGCAGGGGCAGGGGCAAAGACAGCCGCTGGCGTGGCATGCCTCAAGTTGAAGTGCAACCGAATGCGAACGGCTGCGCATGCGCGCAACACACGATGCTAGGCAGAGGCAGAGACTGTGGCAGAGGCAGAGACTGAGGCAGAGGCAACAGGCGATGGCGATGGCCAGACCAGGCCACGGCTTATTTATGGCCTTTGGTTTGGGCTTTGGTTTTGCTCTTTAGGTTCATTGGCTCCTCTGGTTGCCTTTGTTGAAATGCATTTATGGTTCCTTTTATTTTTTCGTTTTCTTCTCCTCTCTTTTTTGATATGCCATGCATCAGTGTGTGTGTGTGTGTGTGCGAGTGTTTTTATTTATTTTCTTTATTATTGCATACGAAAAAGAGGCAGGCAAAAGCAGACGACGAGAAAATTTCACAAGCGTCGCCAGTTTGTCTGGCGCGACTCGAACTGGAGCTGGAGTTGGAGTTGGGATCGAGACCGAGACCGAGACTGGGACTGGGACTGAGACAGAGACAGAGGCCCATGGGCAGATCAAGACCCAGACATCGACACAGACCGGGACCCAGGCCATTTGTGTGCTGGTTATCTTGCCTTTCTTTTTGGGCCTCTGCCTCTGCCCTGAGTCACTTTGTTGTTGTCGTTGCTGTTGCTGATGTTGCACACACAAAGGCTCTGCATGTTGCTTCGGGTTCGGTTCTTGGCTGCTTTTATTTTTTTCGGGTTTATTTACCTACCTTCATCATCATAATCACCAGCAATATCATCAGGAACCTCATCATGAAGCAGCATCCACAACCATGATCTGCTCGCTGATCTTTTGCCATTGTAAGCAGTTTTTTTCCACTTCTTCTGTTTTTTTTAGGGTCTCCTGATTTTTATTTTTACTATTTTTATTTTATTCACATGTATATGTATTTTTGCACTGTGCGCACTTTAACGCTTATCTTGACTTCAATGCGCTCCTTCTTTCAGTTTCCGAGTTTTATTATTTTGATCGCCTTTTTCTATACAGATACGAGGCATGTATACATAATTAGTAGGACCCTCTCCTTGAGTCCTATCTCTTCATCTCTCGTCGCATTTTTATTGATTTCATACATTTGTTTTCCGTATCAAATTACAATTCACTTATTTTCTTAAGCATTCTTGACTTATTGTTATGATGAAAAACATGTGAATTCAGGTCCCAGATAGATAAGAATCTACAAGATACTTACTACTTGGAGTGTTACTTTACATTACAACTTAAGCTGTTTGCTTGATTGAACAATTTTTACATAATTGCCGGATGTTTATCTATCAAATACAAAGTTCTCATAGCTCGAAAATAGTTTATTCCATCTTGATGTTATTTGTACTATTTGTTAAGCAATGTTTTTCTCACACCGACCCCAATCGAAGACTTGCTGATTTTCCCGCATTTTCTTAAATAAACAAAGAAGTTCTTCTGGGTGCGGCACAAGACACGGCAACAACCCACGCTTCAATATTTGATTGCTTCTTTGGACTGGACGACCCCCTAACCAGAACCTGAGACAGACCCATGACCAGAACCCTATTTCTTGGTCTAAGTGCGCAGAATGGCGTGAAAACGCTTGTATTTGGCCAAGACAATTAGCGTATCAGTGGAAGGACTGAGCGGGGTATCTCTGCCTCGACCCTAAAAGCAACATCATTTAACAAGCGACTGCGCATACGTCCCCCTCCCGAATTGTAGAACAAATTCATTTGTCCAGCGATTTGGTCGACTGCACCGACGCTCTTTAACTTTCTGTGGAGTCTTGACTTGACTCCAATGGGCAACCACAAGTTTTCTTTTGGCCCAACAAAATTATGAAATGTCTTGAAGACCCGACTAACTCTTCGTCTGTCTGTGTGGCATTTATTTTGATTTCTTGTCAAGTTCTCACGCAATACTCAACAGCTTCGTCCCAGCTCATTGGGTTTCGGTTGGGCTTCAGTGAATCCGACAATATTTAATCATAAAATAAATGCGAAAAGTGGCGCATCCACTTGAGACTTGTCGATTTATAAAGAAGCTCTTTGAGCATGCGTGGGAATTTTGCATGATATTCATTTGATTTTGTATTAATTAGATTGTTCGATCAACTGGAAAAGTAATGTACATTTAGTACAAAGACAACTGTCGCTTTCTGTTGTTCGTATTCATATTAAAAAATATATATACATATATATATATTTAAAAGCATCAAAAACAATATGATTCATAAGAGTATAAATGCCTTCCCTTACGATCCTCAAGTTGACCCATTTTACGAGACGAGTTCTTTGGAACTTTCCCTTTTTTCAGCTCTCGTATTGATTTTTAGTCCAAAACCACAAAATACTGCGTGTGCGTGTTCAAGAGATTAACACCATTCCCGAATCTTTAGCTGGGTTGCTCCTTGGGCTCACTCACAGTCTTAACCCATTTCACAAACAACTGGCAAGTGATGTGGGCATCGGTTTTTAAATGCCAAATCACGCAAACTCAACGGAATACAGATCTCTCTCATTCCTTAAGGCCATTCGGCTTCCACTTTAGTGCAAGGATCATTAAGCAATACATAATCCAATTAGCACTGAATCCTCCACCTGTTTCAAAGAGCGCTAAACAGATGCAAACAAAGAAACCAACACAACATAACACAAAAAAGAGGTTTAATATTTTGTTAAGCAAACGAAGCAGAAATATATTTCAACGACGACGATGAACCTGCTAAGCACTTAAACAAACAACTGATCACGATCTCTTCCCCTCCCAAGGATCAACAATACCCCTGCCCTTTCTACTGCCTGTTATTTTTACTTTTACTCTCAGTTCTGGGTTCGTTGTGCGATCTTTGATTGATGCTAGACAGGCCCTTTTGTGATATCCGATCTTTAACGAAATGAAAGAAATGCCAATTTTTCTATAAGTGACACGCAAATGGCAAAGGGACCTTTACAAATTCTGCCTGCTCCCGCTCCCTTTGGACCAGAGGGATTATCCCTTGGCCCTTCGTTCATCAATATGTGTACAATTAAGTTGGGCACGAATTCGTTATTAGGGGTCAGCAATTGATAGCGAGCAGATAAATTGCGTGATCCTCGAACCAACAAGGGATCATTACAGCTCTCTCCTCTCTCTCTCTCTCTCTCTCTCCTCTGTATTCTTATTTATGTTTTGGTCTTATTTCGTAACCTATGCAGATCAGTTTTTAAAGAGCACAATACTCCCCGCTTGCATGGTTGCATTCGTGAATACACTGAGCGATATTTGCACAGAGATCTAGAAGGATTCACAATAGCAAGGAATTTTTTCTTTCGCTTCGCAGTTGTAAGTAATTCAGGATCTCCAACCCTGTTCTCATTAATTCAACTAATTTTGAAATGATTACAAATCAATTAAGATTTACAATCGCATTCCATGTGCTACAGTCGACTATTCTAGAAGTTTACTTTCTCCACAATCAAACTATGTATATACTAAAATTAAAAAATAATGAGACAGGCATTGAATATTTTTTTCTTTCCTGCAATTTTTGTCTGCAATATTAAGTTATTTCATGTCTAGGATTCTCATTAGAAATGCAAGTGTTTTATTTTTAACTAATCATCAATTGAATGACGTGCTCTAATAATTCTCAATCACATTTTAAATGTATCAGCTGATCATTCTTAAGACTTTTTTCTCTTTTTTATACACTTGCTTGAGAAACGTCAGGGGAATACTGATCTTTGAAGATTGGAAATGATTTATCACTATAATATATCTCCTGATCATTGCAATTTCTGTCAGTGTGTGCAGAAAGGGACTCCAGAAAAAATTGCAACCAGATTACACATGCAACAATCGATTATTCTTTTCTTATCTACAATATGTTTTCAGTGTATGCCAATTTTGCATAGACACTGATCTCCATAGAGTGTGGCACATGAATAAAGCGATACAGCACAAAGAGTGGGTTAGGTGATTCAGATCAGATTTTCAGGTATTGAGGATCGCTTGAGTCTGAGTCTGAGTATGAGTCTGGTTTAACCCTAAGCTGTCACTGTCGATTGTCACAATGGCTGACAGTCGTTCAATGTACTCGTTCGTAATTGGCAATTGCTAGGCGCGAAAAGCGAAAACGCGAAAACGAAAAAACCCTTGGAAAATGGAGGCGTGTGAAAATGATTTTGTAGCGATCCGAGCGAGCGATCAGTTTGATTCTCGCCCTGAATACGCGTTCGCTGAAAGAAAATTAATTTGATTTAAGGAACGTGAGAACGCAACGCAACTCATTTTATACAATAACAATTGCCAAAGAGGTGCGTACCAAGTGCGTTGTAAGCGATACTTTGAATACCCCGCAATTGGGGATAGGTAAAGAAACATAGAAATAGGGAGAGGGACCGAAATATATTGTATGTTACATAGGGGTGTTCAATGCTGCATACAATTTGATTCGACTGACAGGTTGCTGAATTGAGTTGTAGGCTTTAACTTGATGACAGTGCGTGGACTAAGTATTGACTCACTAAATACCCTTCTCAGCACTCTTTGTTTTTTGGCATGATATTTTCTATCACCTTATTTTAATTAATTATTTTTACAAAAAACGGATATTTAAATAGAATGAAAGGTGAGAACTAAAAGTAAACCAAGGAATTTGGGTCAACTTAAAATAAAAGCGAAGTACTTCAATCCTTTTACATATAAAATTCTGGTTATGTAAATACACTTTCTAATATCAACTTGACTTCACCTTTGCTTGGCCTTTATTTTCAAAAATTCTTATATATTTTTTCGAATATTTTCGGCATTTAATTTCATAAATATGTTCAACACACTTCAACATGTCATATGTATCAAATTTTTATGGTTTTTTAACTGCAAACGCCAACAAAAACAAAAACAACAACAACAAGAACGAAAACAGGCGAGAAAATTTCGTAGAACGCACGTGTTGCTCAAGTGTTCAAGTGATTGTTGCCTCGTTTTAAAATAAATCAAAAAATGAGCAGCGAAGAAAAGGAAAAAATAAAGAAACAGCAGCCGGGGAACAGAGAACGCGTCAACCGAGTTGAAACTAATTTTATGCATGACTTTTTACACATTCCAACAATATTTTCACTCACTGAAATGTGGCCAAATGACAGCCACTTCAGCTCTGTTTAGCTCAGTTTCAGTTCAGTTCAGCTTGGTCTTGTTCTGGGCGTACTTGAGTATTTTTATGGTGACCATAAAAATTCCTTTTTTGTTTTTAGCATTTTATGCACAGTTAAGTTAATCTGCTCTAAGCGTACTTAACAGCTCTGGCACCGAGAGACCCCGACACCAAGACCCCGACCCCGATCCCTTCTCCGACCACGAGAGTCTACTGGCATGTGTCATCCACTCGACAAAACATCTTGCCTCTGGTTGTCCTCTGGCATGTGACACGTGAGACGAATTGGTCCGTGACACAGTTGAAGAATCTCAACTGGACGCACTTAGAAAATGGGACATGTGTTTTCTTTGTGATGCTCCAGATGTCCTTTAGAGAAAACTGGACAATACTTTGTTAAGGATATTATATTAATTTCAAGCTATCTAATCTTCGAGGCAACTCTTTTTATACCCTGTGCCCATTGAAAATGGCCAAAATGGGTATATTAGATTTGTGTGATGTATGTAACAGGCAGAAGGAAGCATCTCCGACCATATAAAGTACATATATTCTTGATCAGCATCAACAGCCGAGTCGATTGAGCCATGTCCGTCTGTCTGTCCGTCCGTCTGTTCGTCCGTCCGTCTGTCCGTCTGTTTGAAAGCGTCGATCTCAGAAACTATAATAGCTAGAGACTTCAAATTTGGTATGTAGATTGCTGGATCGGAACACTATATCATATAGCTACCATAGGAACGATCAGTCGAAAGTCAAGCCTTAGTATGAAAAACTTTTTAGTTGTTTAAAATATGTAAACCAAACTGACAGAATATGTATATGAAATGGTCGCATACATTCTGCCCAAATTTGATTGTAATCGGATTACTCTATCATATAGCTGCCATAGGAACGATCAGTCGAAAATCAAGTCTCAGTATGAAAAACTTTTTTGTTGTTTGAGATATGTGAACTAAATTCACAGAATATGCATACGCGATGGTTCCTTATATCCTGACCAAAATTGGTTGAAATCGGATTACTATATCATATAGCTGCCATGGGAGCGATCAGTCGAAAATCAAGTCTTAGTTTGAACAACTCTTTTGTTGTTTGAGATAACTAAATCAAACTGACAGAATATGTATATGAGATGGTCGAGCAAACTCGAGACTATAGCCGCGAGCACTTGTTTTAGAACTGTAGTTGTGACTTTGTTTATGATATTGAGCTAATTTTAAACTAATTAAATTCTGAGGCAACTCTTTTCTTATAATTCAAGATGTGACTTTATTTCAAATATTTTATTAATTTTAAACTATCTAATATCTGACACAACACTAATTTTAGAAATCAAGTTATGACTTGGCTTCTTATTAACTTCGAAGTATCTAATCTCTTAGGCAACTCTTTTCTTGGAACTGTAGCTGTGACTCATTCGCGAGCTATGCGAATGCAATTTCCGGTTGCTCTGGACCCTGACGAATCGCAAGTCACAGGACATAAAACTAGACGATGGCAAGTCAAATACATCAATGGACTTTAGGCCTGAACTAGACAATATTTCAGGGGTTTATAATTTAAAAAAGTTAATAACAAAACGACACGGTTAATCAGTGGGAAAATTGCATGGCCAAATGGAACAAATGAAGGAGTATTTGGGAATACAATGGAGCTGAGGAGCTGGAAGCTATGTTGAGCTCGGGGGCACAGATATTAATCATATGAGCACTTAATTTGACACTTGGCAATAATGGAAAGCGTCGTCGGCTACTGTTCAGTCAGAGAGGCTCAGAGAGAAAGATAATGTGATAGGGAGAGGGAGACGGAGACGGGGAAGGGGAAGATGATGAGGAAGGGGACCTCTCAAAGCCGTCACTAATCACCTACGGGAACAGCTTTAAAGTGGTTTCTCTCTGGCTGGCTGTCTGTCTGTCTGTCTCTCTCTCTATGTAGGTGCTTTATTCTCTGTCAGCCACCTGCCTTACGCAATTAAGCGACTGACCGGCGACAGTCGAAGCGATGGACGCAGCGGACGATGGACGGACGCGATGGTCGAACCGGACCGGACGCTAACCTGAACCCAAAACGCACGACAAAAGGTTCGCTCGGTAAGCCAAAAAGCCAGCATAAGACCCAACTTTAACTTCACTCCAAGTACCAGACCACCTTCCCCTCCCCCTACCATTCCCCTCCCCACTAACCTCCTCACAGCACCGACTGAACTGTGTAATTACTCAACGGTCGAACTGGTTCTCTGATTCTGCGTGTGTAAGTCAAGTAGCTGGCGGATAACAGCAGACGAACGAACACGAAGAACAGTTCTTCTACTGCTCGACTGTGATATACCCTACAGGGTATACAGAGCTTATAGTCCAATCATAATATATAAAAGAAAATATTTCATAATCGTAAGATTATAATAAATCTATAAAATTATGTAACATCAGTTCAATTATTAACTATATTTAGTTCCCTTTAATTGTATTTTATTGTATTTCAACTTATTTGCCAGACTAAAAATTAAATTAATTAATTTAAATCATGCAAGGAAACAAAAATAGTACTAGCACATTAGTAATTAAGTTGTATAAATTTTAGTGCTTTGTTGTAAAAAATGAATTAAAATAATTACAAAGTTTATTATCTGTCTTTAAAGAAATAAATAAATAAAAATAAATATTTAAACTGTTAACTATAAACTTTTAATATCCGCCTTTAAATAAAAACACCTTCTGTTTGAAACGTAAATTTTCAAATAGGTTGAGCAACCTCTCCCAATGTTGCTCAATGATTCCAGGGTATAAAAGCTGATCGGAGCTTTGTGCAGCCATGAAACCCTTTTAGTTACATGTATATATTTTAAGGGTCCGATGGTGGATGGGGAGAGGCAACGGGAAGGGGGACAGATAAATATTTATGTGTCATTAGTGCCCTGACAGTCATCAAGTTGAGCGTTGAAATGCCTTTGGGCTGTGCGGGCAAGAGAATAGATAACATGTTGCAAGCAATTTATTATTTAAAAAACAAACTTGAAACTAAAGTGGATTAAGTTACGCAGTTCTTGATACCACTTCAAACTTCTCAAACAAAATAAACAAATTAAAATGAGATTTTCTAAGCAAAATTAAAATATCAGAAACTAAATGTGAGACTTTTTCCTCTTACTGATTTGCATTAGTTGTATGACAAGCTCATTTGATTTGATCATTTTGTGAGATCACTTCATTGAAGTAATAGAATTTAATTAAAAATAAATTTACTTTGCGCATACAGCATACAGTAAAATTTCCAAGAGTATCTAATCTTCGGCAAAATGAACCAAAGTTGTTCTTTTGTATTTCTTGTTTTAGACAAAAACATTATGGCAATTGTCTAATTTGACTGCACGCGTTTGCCGCACGCCCAGTTTTTTCTTTGAATTTGTTATTTTTTTTATTTTTGCTAGGCAATTATTTGATACTTTTTTAACACTTTGTTGTGGACTGTCAAAGTTTGGTTCATGTTCATTGCTTTTGTTGTTGCTTGAATACAATTCGCAATTTGAAAATTTATTCATTTGTACAAACTTTAACCGCAAAATGCACTTTTGTCTCGTTGCCCTGAACGTTTTTTTTCTTTTCAGCGCCACCAAAAAATGCAATTTTGTGTCGAGAATTGAGCTCGAGGGGAATTGGAACCGGAAAGGGGGAGTGCATGGCATATCTGACCCAAGTGTCGGTTCCATATGACCGACTGCACAATCGCCATCGATCGGCATGTTGTGCAAATTAAGGATTTTGGGCCTTTGCATTCAGTTTTTGTATTCTTATATATTTTGACATTTTTATTGTTCTTTTGCTGTTTCTTTTGTTGCCTTACCCGTACTCAAGACAACTGTGTCAGCTGGTCAACATTTTTTACGGGACTATCGACAATCTTTTGGTTTGTTCAATTGATTTACGAGGCTGTCGACTATATTGAAAGTGCAACTCCAGGGGGATAAGGACTGTTCGAATCGGCCTAGTCTTGGATGGAAATCGAAAGGAAAGCATCTACAAATCCCTGATGATTTGGTTGATGATCTGTAACGTTTTCAACAGTTAGCAGAATAAGGGACTTTGAGATTTTAATACAAATTATATACAAATAAATCTCTTTATCTTAACTATAAAATCAAAGATCGTTTGGCATTAAAAAAATATGTTAGAATATGTAGGAACTTTTTCATTTTGAAACAATTCCCTTTGTGATTCCCTCTTATTCCCACTTTTTCAACTCTTAACACTTTCATTTGTGTGACTGTATCCCGGCTTTATTCATTGTCTGCCTTATTTTACGAACATTTTTGTGCGAAACTTTCGTTTTTTAGGTCAGTTAATTAATGCGATAATTAATCTTTCTGTCTGCCTTTGACTGCTGCTTTATGGACTTTTATTGTTGCTTTTGTTGGTGTTGTTATTTTTATGGTTTGTTGTCATGCAGCAGCATTTAAATCAGCTAACTGAACTGTCAGAATTTTACAGTTAATAACATTTTTATTTTGTTGTCTTTGGCAATTGGAACAGGATTTTGTGCAAAATATTTAAAAAATTGGGTCAATGCAAAAAGCGAAATCCGTGTTCAGACCGGAAACGGGGTGTGTAATTAAAGATGAGTCAAAGAAAGACTTGAGCAGTGGGAGAGATGACTTTCTAATTAGCCACAAATTAGCTTGAAAGAAAGCACAGAATGCATTTAATAATGTCTGGGCACTGCAATTGTTCCTTTTCTTAGGTAATGAGCAACTTCCTCGAATAAGTACACGCAATGTCTGGGGAGAATTATTTCTAATAACTATAAAATTCAGAGTGTTGGGCTTAATTTTCACACGATGGCATCACATTACAATCAAATTGTGGGTTCCAGTTCAATGCAAGACAGAACCCAAAATATGTGGGGATGTTTAGACTAATGTCGACGTGGGTCTAGGTCAATTAATATCAAGAGAGATGAAGTACTGTCTGATCTCAGTGCATAAGAGCAAAAGCTGCGTTGCAGGGACAAGTGGCAAGTGGCAGGGGAAGGGGAAGGGGCAGGCAAAGCAAAGCAATGCACCTCCTCTAATATAATGAAAACCTTTTTGTCTTTTGGTGAGCAAAACTGGTTTTCGGGGCAGACAATTTGAAACGTAAATTTATGACCAAGTGCGCTGCCTGCTACGTTTTTTTTGTATCTGTGTATCTGTAAGATATCAAGATACAGGCACATCGAGCAGCTACTGCGACTTGATGCACACCTGCACGTTGGCGTTGCCGTTGTTGTTGTTGTCGATGTCGTTGTTGTTGTTGTTTTCTTTTTATTATTGGTGTTAAAATTATGGGTTACGCTGCTGCCGTCGAGACGAGACGAGACGAGAGCAAACGGTGAGGCAGCAGTAACGTTGACAAGAGCGCGACACAAACGGGCGAGGGAAAAGAACGGAGAGAGGGGAGAGAGAAAGAGATGGGAGCAGAGTAGACAGAGGAGGGACTAACGCGTGTAAGACGGTAGCACTTCCCTAGCTGCAACCAGTTCCTGTCCTGCTTGCGTGTGCAACATGCATCGTCAGTCCCAGATCCCAGTTCCCAGTTCCAGTTCCAATCTGAGTCGGAGTTTAGCCCCTGGCCAAATCTCTCTCTTTGTCTCTCTCCCTCTATGTCTCTCTTGTTGGCTCAGTCCGTGGCTGGGCCTGTCGTCGTGTCTAAAATCAGTTCTAAGGGCCATAAATTGTACTGCCTGTCTGTCTGACTCCCTGTCTCTCTGTCTGTCTGTTGTGGCTGTTGTTAAGAGTGTGCAACAACAACAACAATGAGTTAACACTGGTAGTCAAAAATCTTGTTTAATATTTGGGCTTAGCATCGAGTGAAGTGCTGCCTGTGGAGGCTTTTTCCCATTGTTGCCAACATCTTTTCTACTTTTAGTAGTTTTAGTTTACTGTTTAGCTCTAAAAAAGTTAATTTATGCATCGCTCTAGCCTTCCATCGCCATTAAATGTTGCTGGGGGATTTATGCAGATGCGGATGTTGCCAGAGGAATCTACAACAATGATGTTGGCAACAGGCAACAGGCTACAGGCTACTGGCGAATAGATCCTCACTCAGCCTAATCCTATTCAGTCGAAATGGCTTTGGAAAATATATGAATTACTTACATTTATAGATGCTTGGAGAAAAATCATGACTTTGGGGCCGTTCGAATAATTAACTTGAGATTAATTGACTTTCCAACAAGTACATTTAATCCTCTCTTATCTTGACTCCACAACTGACTATTGCCTGAAGAGCAATAGAATTAGTTTTTAGTCAGACAAAAAGTAAAATATTTCACACAGCTAAATAAATTAAAGTCCGGAGTTAAAACCCTAACCGAAACCGTAACCTTTAACCGGTAAAAACCGATTGAAATTTATAGCCGTAACCGAAAAAAAAAAATTTTCATTGGACCGAAGCCTTACAACCGAAACTCTGTAAGCCGAAATAACCGTTTAGAAACCGTTTCAATTATAAGGGATAATTTCTGTTTTCATACATGAAAAAAAATTTATTTTTTATTTTTAATTTGGATTTTTGATTTTCATTTTCTTATGTTTAATTTTGAATTGAGATTCATGATCGACTTTTCATAGCACTGAATAAGCGCAAATAAAATAAATTTGTTAAATGAAATATTAAAATTGTTAAAATGTAACTAAACAACATCAAACTAAAGAATATGTAAGCGAAATGAAACGTTAAGAAAGTAATACCTTTTTAATTATTAGTATTATATTATTAATAGAACTATATTTTTGCAAAAAAAAAAATTTTTTTTCAACCGAAACCATACCGGTATTTCAAAACCGAAACATACGAAAACCAGTTCACCGCTACGAAACCTTTATTCAAAGATTTTGCGTAACCGATAACCGAAAACGTAAATGAGAACATAACCGAAACCGTAACTGAAACCGATACTCGTTTCGGTTTTAGTCCCTGATTAAAATAAAACTTAATTTATGAAGCGAAATTTCGAAATATATTTAATGAATACATACCAAACTTCACTTACCATATAATTAGTAAAAATAAATAAATAATCTATTATTAAGCATATATAAATAAATAAAAATATATTCATACTTAATTTCTTGTTACTTTTAAAATAATTATTATAAGTAAGTAAGCGATCTAAGGGCCGTTTTTTAAATTTACATAAAAACTGTATCTAAGATATAATTTAAAATTTGGCAGTAATTTCTATACATTTTTCGTCAAAATATATTTTCAATAGCTTGAAAAAACGGCCATAAGTGTATTAGAGTTTAGTGCCATAAATTAAAAGTTACTTAAAGAACTAGGAAGAAAATTCAATAATAAAATTAAAATAAATTAAAATATACTAAAGATTGGTTTACTTTCTACTATTAGAGCCACTAGATTATATATTGAAGTTACAAAAATTAAGCGATCAAATTTAAGCTTCTAGGGCCTTAATATTAAGTTATTCTTTCAACAAATTTAACTGACACCTTAAAACCTTCTTCTTTCGATTAAAATAAATTAGCCCAATCAATTCACTGCAGCTAATGACTTACCACTCAGAGCTTTCTTCATACCACATCCAAATGCAGCTAGGACTCTCAGCCTCAGCCGCAGTTCGTTAATAAAGCCATGCCAAATTAGCCGCAAAGGTTTAATGTTTTGATTGGGGTAAAACACAACAAGAGTCAATTACCTGGGCCAGAAACAACGAGCCCGGGTTCTAACTCCGTCACACTTCTAACTGGAGGCCAATCTTTATGTTCCAGACCTCAGACTGCAGGTGTTGCCAGTCTTGCAGTCTTATAACTTGGCTCAAACCATTGGCGTGCTTGTACTTTTCAAATTTGCTTTGCTTTTGGCACTGTCATTGAAGTTTGAGGTATGATGTGGTTTCATTTGTATTGGATGCAGCAAACAGAAGCTGGCAGAGAAAGAGAACTCTGGCGGTTCAGCTTTAACTCGAGTTGCTTTGGTCGAAAGACACAAAAGCCACGCCGACGCCAAGTCTTGGCCAGCTCTTGGCCGGGTCTTGGTCTTATCGAGAATCTGGCCAAGCATCTGCAGTTGGCCATTTAACTGTACTTTTCATGTGGCGCATGCGTGGCGGCAAATCTTCAGGCTAATGAGGCAAAATTGTTTGGCAAGAGCCGAGAGTCAAAAGAGTCAAGAGTCGGGCCGTAAATTGTGCGGCTTTGTTTATTGCATTTTGTGGATTATCTGCAGCATTTTGATTTTATGGCTCTAACGCAGCTGGAAGACAATGCCCACAGATTCTTAAAAAAAGAGACATTTAATTACCATACGAACCTTGACCTATTAGCCAAAGCTTTGTATGGAGTTTGTGCCTTATGGCGCCCCATGTCGTAAATTAATCAAGCCAATGCCCAAATAGCGTTTACAACATACATAGAAACAGCAACAGAGTCATCAAGTCCCCAGTCTGGAGTCTCAGTTCCATTTGCCGCTCCACCTGAGCCACCTGAGCTCTGAAGACAACAGACAAGTTGATTTACCAGGCCTGGAGAGAGAAGTCTACGACTGCGAGTAAAATAAGATCACTCCATTGTACGTCATTTTTCAAGAGCTGAAACCTGAAATGGAACTCAATTCGGACCTCGAGCGGCTGCTGCTGCTGCTGTGAGATGGCCAGGGGGCGGGCCTCGGGGGCGGCTGACCACGTACCCAACTTGGCTGAGACTCTGGCAAACTGCGCACGTGCCAAAGCCGAAGCCAAAGCACAACTATCGACGCCAAACAGTTGTTGTTGTTGTTCAAGTTGTATCCAGACAGCAATGGCAACAGCAGTTTTTTATTGTTGTCCATTCTCTTTGAAAATGGGGTAATTTAGCTATACTAATTCAGATGGGAGCATAGATTATTTCATATACAACATAATCTACATAAAGACAACTCAATCTGCTATAAGATTCCAACCTTAGGAGGAAATGTGCGAAAAAAACTGTTGTTGAATATTATTCTTTCTTCAATCATCTTAAAACGCATTTAATAATCAA
This sequence comes from Drosophila limbata, assembly GCA_963924055.1. NCBI lineage: Eukaryota > Metazoa > Arthropoda > Insecta > Diptera > Drosophilidae > Drosophila > Drosophila limbata. The sequence goes on from OZ001354.1 coordinate 22,522,970, forward strand.
ATCAAATTTAATTGATATATTCTTAGGTATATAGTTTAGCTACTAGTAAACTAGTTTATTATTATTATAATAATTAATAATAATACAGGCATGCCACAAAAAACACTAGTGAAAGTGATTTCAGAAAAAAGCAATTCCACTTCGAAAATTTCTCCGTGCCACAGAAATTCGTGTGATTTAGGTTTTTAAGCATGTTCATCAACCTTTTCGTACTAGGCTGCTTAGGGTTGGCCCCTTCTCAGATTAAATTTCCCAAGGGTTTGTTTAGCAATTTTTGTAAGTTTATTATTGCTGAAAAGTAGGTTTTTATTTTATTTCTTCTTTAATTAATATTATTTAATTTATTTATTTAATAATTGATATTGTATAGCCTAAAAAAATTTAAAAGTTATTGGCGCGACAAACAATGAAAGTTACTCAACAACTCTAAATTCCAAATTTCGGACAAAAAATGTGACATTATTCTCATGGCATCGGATGCCAGTGAATTGAGCGATGATTTCGTTTCACCAAAAATTGTGCAGGTGATTGAGACTGTGGCACGGAGAAATGAAATTGACGTGAAACTCAAGTGAAAGAGATTTATGTGGCATGCCTGATAATACTAGTTTAGCTTGGTGCATAGATAATATTTTCATATTCACACAAAAACAACTCATTTTGGTGAAGAATTCGACCCTTAGGAGGAAAAAAGGGTAAAAAAAAGTGGATAATACAACCTAATTCTTAATATTATATAGATTTAATATTTATAATATTATATATTCTAAAAACCAAATCAAAAACTACCACCTGGTTGGAAAATAAACTTTTTCGGATTTTATATTCACACGTTTAATTTACGTACAATCTTTGGGCTTAAAATATTTATTATTGACAAAAATACATCATGTATAAATTTCGTTAAATATAATAATTTTGCATAATTTAATATAATTTTATATCGTTCGTGTTCAAACTAATTTTTTACAATATACAATCTTTTAATGTTTCCTTTGTATTGGACTTTTGCAAATTAATTAATTCTCATAAGGAAAACGGCAGCTAATAGTCAGAACTGCAGTTGGTTAGAATTTCTATGGAAAATTTTCCAACTAATCATAAAATATTTGTTCATTGCTTGATTTTCGTCAGTACTTTTCAGTCTGATTGAATTTTAAGAGTATTTCGATTTGGGTTTTGCTGCAAGTTTTACATTCAGCTTCTTTTGTTTGGGCTGCATTCGTAGGTAAGGAGAGAAATTAAAGCCAAAACCAAAACTGAGTCCGACTTCGATTCTGAGCCCAAAACTTTGGGCCATGACTTGTGTTTAATTGTGAGTCTGGTGAGCCCAAAATGTATTTAAGAAAAAAATAAAGCTTGTGCCTTCTGCGGAGTAAAAGTCATTTATTTTGTTTAGATTTGTTGTCTGATTTGTCAGACAGTTGTTGTTAACCCTTTTAATTAAAAGAAGAGAAAACATAAAAATAAAATAACAAAAAAAAAACAACATCTTGGCTACTTTTTATTTAAGCTCGATGATGCCTTGCGGCCTCTTTGCCCAGAACTGCCTACTTTTTAATTGTGCATCTGGAGGGGAAAGAGGTAAGGAAGAAGCTGACATAGGTGCCTAAAGTGGGCGTTGTTTTGTGCCTCAAACGTTGTAATTGTTGATGTTGCTGTTGTAGTTGTTGTTACTCTTAGCTGGATGATGCAGCTGATTTGGCTTCGACTGCATTGGGATATTTATGGCTCGTGCCAACTGTCGTCTCTTGTTACCTGCCCATACATAAATCGCTCTTACAAAAAGTACAATAACAAAAAAAGCTAGCTGTCTGTAATTTATCAAAGCATCTCGAACAACTCAACTCGCGTCAAGTTCAACTTCAACTCGTCTTGTCTAGACTTGAGGCTCAACCTCTGCGCAGTAAAATAAAAGTCGCGCCATTTGGGAAATTTATGAAATGATCTCGGAGAGAAGTGCTACTGGAAATTGGTTTAAACTGATTTTTATAGACCTGCAACTCATTTGACAGCTGGTCATATTCATTTGCATTCCCATTCACCATACGAGTATTTTGTGTGCCTCACTTTGCCCAATCATTTATTTCTATTGAATTTGAAATGCATTTGATTTGATTTCGACTTTTGTATCTGCCATGTCAGCTTTTTTTGGCAGAGCACGCGCTGAACATTTCCATTGCAGGTGTTTCTGATTCTCCGTTTCATGAGCGTTTTTGTTTTGGTTTTTCAGGTTTCGGAGACTTGTGTCTGAGCCACGTTCTGAGCTTTTGCTGACAGCATTAGAACTGCGAACGCGCCGGCGCCCACGTTATTACCATTTAATGTCTTTGTCCGGCTAACTGTGTCAGCAATTAGTTATGGTCTTTATTTATGGGCTCTATGTAATATTTGTTTGTTTAATTAATTCCATTTAAGCAATCATATGAGTACAATGTTAGTCTTAATCGAGAAGGCCGAAGGAAGCCTTAAATATTTATCAAATCTTTCAGTTAATCTAGACTCAGCTAAATTGAAAGAGGTGCGAATAAAGACAAGTTAATTATGCTCTTACATTATTTAATATGGGATGAATACGTATTCCCTTGGAGGAAATTTCATGAAAATCAAATGCCTTAAATATTTTTGAACTTTAGAGAATCGGATTTTTATTTGAATAAATTTATTTGTCTTTATAATTTAAGAAATAGTAAAGTTTGATTATCCTGAAACTATATATTTGATAAATCTCTACACAAACGAAATCAACGTTTTTCTAAAGTCTATTCTGATAAGATATTGCGTATAAATAGGACGAGTTTATTAACCAATTGATCGTGTTATGCTATTTAGTTACTAACAAATCGATTGCCCTGCGAAGTCAAGTGTCAATGACACTCAGCTGAGCACACGCCAGCAATAGAAGTGCTAATAACTAGCCTCTTAAATACCTCACTTCACACACAACAACAACAACTACAACAGCAGTGAATTTATAACAAAGAGATCACTAAACATTAGTCATCTCGCCGACTCTCGAGTTGCCGCCAAACCAACTACCATAAACTTATCGCGCCTATAAAATCAATCAATATTTTTGTTGTTGGTAACAAAAGTATGAAAAATTAAAATTAAAAAAATAATAATAAAATGTTGCTGCAAAAGGAGCTCAGTTTCCGCACATGGGGGAAACAGAAACAATTTGACCGATCGACTGATCGTATGACTCACTCGGTCAATTTGTTGTTTTTGGGGCGGCAAGTGACCAAGTCAGGCCAAGAACGAACCAAAGCCAAAGCCAAACCCAAACCCATAAATAAATGAAAAATATATACACATGAAATTGCTGTTATATTTGTTGTTGTCGGCTTAGAGTTTGCCTTCCTGGCCAGAGCTTATTTGCCCATTTGCTGTTTATACAATAAATCTACCTGGGCCCCAACATCTAATAAAGTGAAGCCAAACAAAGATCTGCGCACAGAGCAGACGGCGACAGACACTTCTCCTCTTTCTCTGCCAGTCTCCCCCTGCTCTGTCTCTCTGTCTCTAGAATGGAGATCTACTCTCTACCTGCAGCTGTGAGTCATCTTCGTCAAGTCAACAGCTCGGCGACCTCTTTCTCTCAGTCTCTTAACTTGCCAGTTACCAACAATTTGAAGCTTGATATGATTAGCAAGTTGTTGCGATTCCGATTCCAATTCCAATCTCAACCGATCTCGCTCCTGATCTCAAACTCAAACGTGGGCTACATTCAGGTAGTTTGTAGTCAAAACAAAAAATTGTATTGCACCGACCCTGAGCCCTTTTTCGCCAATGTCTCTTGACTGCGAGCTTCACGTTTATTCCACACAACGAATCGTGCCCATCCGTCGTCTGGTGTCTGTCTTCAGTCTTTAGTCTTTAGTCTCCAGTCCCCAGTCCCATAGTCTCGGGGTCTACACTTGGGCAATGAGTCATCCACAGGGCGCTTGGCTTTTGTCGCTGTCAGCATCGGCTTACACGGGGCCAAAACGGCCAAAACGACAACCCAATTTTGCTTTTGCGGCTTCTTCCTCTGCTGCTCTTTTTTTTAATGCGAATCTTATGTTTCTGTTGCATTCTTTTATTTGGGTTTGCCAAGTAAGTCTGATCAACATTTTACTGGAGGTCTTTAGTCAGAAATTCGACAAATTATGAGCTCAATTGCACTGCGGTTAAGCGTATTAAGGCAATCGAATTTTATTTTATTTATACTTTACGCTTCTTTATTAATTGTATTGTAGTCGTCTCTGTTGATACGCTTCTTAAGTTAAAGTATAAAAATAAAAACTGCAATTACTTTGTCAATCGTCGCGTAATTAATTTAAATTATGCTCGAATGCTTGTAAGCTATAATGGAAACTATAAAAAATCGCTGATAATAAACAGAACTGAACACAAAGCGCTTTGGATATTGCAACAAAAGTTTAACGAATGGCCAAGAGGCCTGGCGCGGTCGGGCTAACGTGGCCAATTGGTCAACCTGTTTACACTTTGCCAAAAAAAACAAAAATAAAATAAAACGAAAAGCAATTGACAAACAGTCAACTATTGGTATCGCCATGTGGAGCCAAAAAGTGTCCAAGAAGTTGACATCCTTGGCACGGGTATCGATTTCAGCTGGTATCGATACAGCTGGTCCCCCTCCAATCGCAAACTGAAAATTAAATATTGACAAATACGCCGAGACGGGCAGCCGATCAGGGGTTCAATTGAAATAGTTTCTTCGAGTTCTTCGATACCGCTTTGAATTATGTATGATATCTTTGGATTGAAGGTTGCATTTTAAACTGTTGCACGCTACGTTGCCACAATTAAAACTAAATTCAATCTTTAAATATATTTTTTCTCGTATATTTTTCACAGTACTCTTACAGTTTTAGCCAGACCCTTATATACATATTTCTATACTTTGTTGTCAGAAGTTTAATCAAAGGCAAAATATGCACCAACACATGCCACAGTGGACAAGTTGCCCCATAACGTCCATGATCCAAAGTGTTTGGCAATATATTTCGCAAGAACCGCCCATTGACTCGCCCACTTTGCGCTTTTAACGCTGCTTTGTTTACGTATACCCTATCCAAAAATAAAGTCGCAAAAGTGTATCCTAGCGTTTGAAAATACATTTAAAACAAACAGAAAACTCTAAATATAGTTTAATATAGCTATTATTCACTAATCCAAATACTTCTTTCGAGAATGCTTTTCTACAGGGTATCTGTTAGTTTGTCACTCTTTACAAACGCTTACTCTTGTATTTTGGTTTTAGTTTCTGTAGAGGCAACAGCGGCGCAGTGTTAGCATTTCACACCTCCAATTCATTGAAAAAATCTATTGAAATATACATATTTGAGTTTGTGCATAAAATTCGCTGAATCTGGCCATTCATGTGAGAGACACAAACGAACTGGAAAAATCTCTAAAAATAAATGTGTTTGAATATCAACGCCAAAGAGCAAACGTAGCGTGAGCGAATCTAATGCCAGAAATTTAATTTGACAGACAGCAAAGTGCAGAAATTGAAATTGCACTATGAATCTATCAACAGCTATGTAATAAAATCTAAAAATAAATGCACTGAAAAGATGCCCTCAAAGTAATAATAAAAAACGTACAATCTTTAAAAATTTCGAATAAATAGGCAAATTTTATAAGCATAAAACAGTAATCTTATTGTAATTATATTAGTAAAGTGAAATTTTGTTAATAAAAATATTAAAAAGTGAAATTTAAATATAAAATTAATCAAGTTATATAAAAAATTATTTAAATTTTATATTAAAACTAGCATTTGTGTTTTTTTGGTAAACTTAAGTCTTAAGTTGACTGTTTACAAAAATTGGGCATATTGCCAAATGGCCAATTCATGCAATATTTATTTATAGTTCGGTCAGGGAAATTAAACGGGCATTTAATTTGTTTAGCAGTTGATTGGCTGGTTGAATTTAATTGAGAGAAGCTAATGAAAAATTAATGCCGCACTTTCAGAAACATTATGACGCAAAATCGCAGCTGACACACAAATAAGTATTGTACATTGACACACTTTTCGGGTAGATGTTGAGGAATACTCTGCCCCGCCCACATAATGGCCCATTATGAATATGCCTTGTGTGTGTGAGTGTGTGTGTGTGTGTGGGGGATGAAATTTGTTCATTTTTCAGCTGACAAAAGAATGAAAACATTTAATCAGTTCCTGCAGCCGCTTACAAAATGTGCAATATCTCTGTCGACTTGTCGCGAGTTCTCCGAATTTTGAAACATGTTTCAAACTGCGCCGATGGCCTTGTCTCTTTAATCAGCTCGTTGCTCTAACTGAAAGTGAGTGTGTGTGTTTGTGTGTATGTGTGGGCGTTTGAATACTGTCTCCAAGCGGAAGTGTTCCCTGTGTGCCTTTTGTTTTCACTGTCCCATGTGTCGTATGAGTGATATATGTGACATCTTGTGACGCGCTCGCTTCTCTGTCTCTCTGTGAATGTCTGTCTGTTTCGTCATGCCGATTACTTGCTCAGGGGTTGACCACTTTGTTCAGTATTTCACAATGTGTCATCCGAAGTAGGCTTGCCCCACTAAGTGGGCAGTGAAAGTAGGTCATGTGTTTTTTCTGGTGCATTTGTTTTGTGCATTTGTTGGGGTAGGTGAATGCAGGTAAAATATCTACGAAGAAATACAGCTTTTATCACTGTTATTTATTTTTTTAAGTATTAATTACTTACTACTTTTGTTATTTATTTATTTATATATTTATTACAATTTACCCTATCTCTAAGTTTAATTTAATTGTAAATAAAAAAATTAATTTATTAATTTTTGATTTTCATTTATTTTTTCTTTACTGCGCATTTAATTCGATTGAACCTCTTCACTTTCATTTGGCCTGCTCAGCTGTTGTTCTTATTTTTTTGATTATTTATTATTTCTTATTTATTTGATTATTTACTTATTTACATTTTCATCCCAGCTCTAAATTTGTAGTTTTAATAGTATTTGTAATTCAATTCGAAGCATTTAATAAATTTAATTTTGTAAATTAATAAATAAAATAATGAAATAAAAATATTTATAGGGATTTTCAATGTGGCTGCGTTATTGCGCATTTAATTCGATTGAACCCTTTCATTCTCAGTCCGCTCAGCTGTTTAATTGTCAGTGCAATCCCCTCATCGTCATCATCATCAGCTCGAGTCTGAAAAGGCCACTCATCGGGCGCACTGAAGAAGATCTGACTGACTTGCTCAAGCACCAATGTGTTATCGCCTCTCAAGATCTTGTGGCCTCTTCTGGACCTCGTCCGTCTATCAGCAGAGCTCTCAGAATCCGAATCAGAATCGGAATCAGAATGAGACTTATTCGAACAGAGTTTGGGGCACGTCACGACGCTTCGATTGTTTTACGATTCGCAACTGTTCTGTTTGCCTTTTTGCTTCGCCTGTCAATAATGTGTAAGGATAATTTTAATTTTAGTCATAAGAGAGAGAGGAAAGCAGGCAGAGGAGACTTCACAGTTTTATCGCGGCAATCTCGCGCCCGTCTTCGTTTGCATGCCGGGCAATTTATTAATTATGCATAAATGGTAAATTCGCCAGGGGAAGTGCGAAGGGGCGAGGGAGCCATTACTCCGTATGTCGGAAAGTTCAAAAAGCAATCAACGACAGCGTTTCGAGTGCCGACAGCCAGTTCTCCGTCGCAGTTCAGTTCAGTCTGGGGAGGTACTCGGACTTCTGTGGATCTTGACTGTACAGTTATTTACACAAACCGACTGAGGGCGGCGCTGACCAGATCTGTTTATGGCCCTCTCGATTTGTGGCCAAGTTAAGCTGACAAATACAATTTGAGTGGTGCCGCGTTAAATTGATTTACCTTAAATGGCAGTCGACTCTTTTGTCATTTCATTTGTGAGGGAGCTTCTTTGAATTTCGATGTCTGATTTCCTTGACTGCATTTTTAATTCAGCAGAAACAATTTTAAATTTGCACGCCTCGTCCAACATGGACATAATAGGTTTCTCTCCTCTTGATCGTCTTCGATTTTTATAGATTTCTGCCCCATAAATTATACGAAAAGTGTCTAGTCCACATCCTCTGTCTGCGAATTCTGCCAAAAAGTTAAAAAAAAAAAAATAAGTAAACCAAAAAATAATGAGAGAAACCTTTTGCGCGTCAAAAAGAATAAAGCAAACTATAATGCCAGCGGGCTATTCTTTTGGCTATCCAGAAAGAGTCTCGCCATCATCATCATCATCGTCATCGTCATCAGCTACCTGCTGTCTGTCTGTCCGTCTGTCTGCTTGTCCACATTTATCTAAACTGCCCAAACGATCCTCAAAATGTTGCCCATGTGCTCTTAAGTGGCTCTGGCTCCGTTCTTTCGTTCGTTCCTTCGATCTACACCCTAACACCATTTTTCAGTTTTCGTAAAGTTTTAAATTTCTTGGAAATAAAAGCCTGGCCATTAGTTTTCGTCCTTTTTCACTCCATCTTTTCATCGCTCTACGCTCGGTTGCCTCATTTTCCTATTCCTTCTATTCTTTAGATACAGGACAGGCAAAATTTTAGATACACACACATCCATACACAAGTGCGTACATGGGTTAATGTGCGTGTGTGTGTGTACCAGGCGAGCACTAAAGAAAATCTAAGACTCGTCACGCCTGCATCGTTTTTCGAAATACTCTTTCCAAGTTGGAATTGCTGGATTTGGAGTGCATTTTGTAACGGAGGGAAGTATGGATATCATAAGTTGATCAGATATCTGTTGTTTAACTAGTTGTAAAAATCTATTCAATCGTCAGTTAGTTTTCCTTACTCGCTCAGATTATCTGTTTATTACCCACACGGTATTCCGGTTTGTTAAGTTCATTTACCTAACATAAATTACTTTTTAAGGATATTTTGCAGTAAGCCAATCAAATCTAAATTTAATAAGTTAGGTTCTATATCTTGCTGATTCAGATTTTTCACATGTCAGAAAACATAGAACACTTTAGTGTATCCGGTATTATTTTACACTCTTCACACCTATGCTCATAATCCGTGTCTAAAAGATATTCATTATATTTAAATGGACGACTTATTTTAGGTGAGAGTATTCAATCCGTGCTTTGCTCTATGTTCTGTCTGACTATAAGCCTGATCTACTTATACTATGACTTTCCCCGTACATATACTCGCATTTATGTTCTTGAAGTGCATCCACTCGTCGTCTTGATAAATTTTATGTTCCTCTGTTTATCGTCTCTCGGTTAGCTCCACGTAATCGTCGTCGCTCTGTCCGTTTTCTGTCCGTTTGTCTGCTTTTTGGACTTCACTTTGTCCCTCATACGCCTTGTTGTTGTAGTTGTTGCTTTTGCCTGTGATACGAAACCGTGCAGGTGTCCAATATTTTCTTTTATACCGCGTCATTGGGTTTAAGAGAAATACATGTACAAATACGCACACACATATAAATACACACACACACTCACACACACACACTTGCAGGCAAAATAAAACTAGTTCTAGATTTACAGCGACTCGTCGTCCGACGCAACCACCGCTCTCCACTCCAACCACTGCACTCCACCAACCACCAAGTGGAACCATCGCTTTATTTCGCCCATATTTTCGATTCGATTGCGTATAACAAGTTTAGCTGCCCTCGCCCCCCTCGTTTCTCCTCGATCCCGCCTCGCTTCGATCACGATCCCACTCTGTTCTTTAACTTTATAAAGTGCTTTGCATCCATGCAACGTTTGCTCCGTCCGTCTGTCCGTCCGTCTGTCTGCCTGCCTGTCTGTCTGTTGCTCCACCCCGATCCCCGCTGCACCTTCCTAATGCTTTGGGTTTTTTAATTTTTGTTTTGATTCTTCGTTTTTGTGCTTGTTCCATTGTGATTTTGATTAATATTTTATACATGCGGTTGGGTTGCAGGTTCCATGCGGTGTCTTCGTCTGTCCGATTGTCTGTCCGTCTGTCCCATGTAATTACCCAAATTTGGCGTCACTTGCCGTTAAAGGTTTTGGATTAGACAAAATAGACGGCAACGGTATATTGGACTTAAGTTTTATTTATGGACTTGCCTTACGCATTCAAAGAAGGGAAACTACAATATGATCGATCTATTCTTAAGATATTACTTGTAGATTAGTTGTCGATTAAAGAACGGCGATCTTCATGTTGTATCTCAACTGCTTGCCACATTGTGTGTGCTCCTTGGAGCTCATCCTCCTTCTCCGCAAATCTTTCGAAGGGGTAACCGAGGGGAAGCTCGTCCCAGCTGCTGACACCGCTGCTAAAGTCACAGTTCAGTTCGTTCTCCTGCCTCGCCTTGTAGTTGTAGGGCGTGGCCAGCACAAAGAGTTGCATTTTCAGCCCCTTTGAAGATCCCCCTCGGGGCAGGATCAGACGCCGAGGGAAACCGCAGCTTGGTATGCTTATATTCAAGGGAAAGTCAAACTGATCTCTTTCAGCCAGGCGAACATAGTGATAAAGTTCCGACAAGCTAATATGATCTCCGATCAGGCCGGAGAAATCAACAGATTCTCTTGAGATCGAGTTATTTCCCGCGTGGAGAACGGTCAGGAAAGCATCCAGTTGATAGAAGGGTTCTTCAATTATATTCCCACCCGATGTGGTGAGATAGGTTCGTAATATGATCGACTGCGTCTTGTTGCTTTCCAGATTAAAGCTGATCCTGAAGGGTCTTTGTTGCAGTCGCATCCTACGGACTTGCAACGTCTGCGGCCACATGAACTGATTCCCAGCGTAAAAGTGCCTGTTATTCAACAGATTACTTACATCGATATCCACAGGCTCCTCGTAGGTGATTAGGGGACTAACTTGTACCTCAAGTATGCGGAGATCAGTGGGTCTAACAAGCTGGCGATAGTCCGGCTGAAATGCACTGCGATATGATCGATAGGCGTGCAGTAATCGATCGGCATGGGAATAAAACTGGGGATCTCTCAGCATCGTGTGGAGGTCCAGGAGCTGCTGAGGATCCTTGGCGGATGGCAACCGAAGTTGGCTTAAATCGTAGGGAAAGAGCTCCTCCAGGCCGAGCTGCCAGTTTTGACTACGACGCAGATCGATCAAAGTGCCATTCGATAAACGATAGCGTTGAGTGGAAATCGCTTCGTCTACATCCGATCTCAATTTCTCCAGCAGATGCGAGAGATACTCTGAAGTTCCCTCGGTTTTCAGTTGGTACCGTTGGTACTGCCAATTTCTTACAGGTCTAATCTCTTTTTCTTCCTTAATCGACAGTCGTCTGTATTCCATTTGCTGTCCATAGAGTTCCAATTTGTAGCGCGCCAAGAGTTGGCTTAGCTGAAAGTAACACCAATCACGTAGTCTATCAGTTTCCATCGGTTCCTCTTGAAAAGATACCCCCATATTGATGTAGTACCAGTAGGAAAGCCAGCCAGGATCATCAGTCAACAGAGCCAGTCCCTTTGGTTGTCTTCTCTCTCTCAAACTAAGTATTTGCACCTCAGACATGGCTTCAGTCCACTTGCTCGTATTGCGCAAGTCTCCCGACAAGTTTTCGGGCAACAACCTCTTGGGCAGAACCAACTGCACTTCAGTATCGTTATCCCTTTGCCAGATCCAATTGGCATAGTTGAATCTGCTCGCTTCCCTCAATATCTCTTCGCTGTGGTAAGGAGCAGGAAAGAGTTCGTAGATCTTTGGAACGATCAGAACTCGGTAATCGTCTCTTTTCATTAAGGTTTGGATCAGAGCGTGGAGAAAGAGTCCTGGATTCACAAAGACTCTGGCCCAGCAGATGTTCTGTCGGAGAGTGCTCCACTCTCGGGTGTTGTAGAAGAAGTTGTAGAGTCCCAAGGTCTCCTGGAAGTGTTCAGGCTGTTGAGGATTGTAATAAACGTCTCGGGGCAACAATCGTCCTGTGCTCAACATTTGATAGAACTGAGCCATTTGATCGTTATAATGCTGAAAAATAAGAATAGTATTTTTTTTAATTATTCTATCTTTACCACAGACTCTTCTTACCACATATTGCGACTTGTCGGTTACAATTTGTTGGCCCAATCCGATCCATTGTTCATGGAGCAAAGGCTCCTGCACATGATGAAGTATTTCCAGAAGAAAACGCTGCTTCTTCAAGTAGTAATGATTCACTGTGGATAGTTTAAAGTAACTCAGAAATATTTAACGAGCACAATATTATCTGACGTCATACCTATATTGCCCGGGAAAATAGCGACATTGTGATAAAGCTGAAGCAAAAAGCTGATAAGCGATAGAATGTAGCCAGATCTCATGACACTTGTTGACGCTCTACAGTCCCAATTCGAACTGATTTGGGTATTTGTTCAATAAACATGTCTCTAGTGCCGAATGCAGTATATTAATCTGACTGAACTCTGACACTACTGCGCTCGAATCTCTTTTGGGGGCCTCTCTGGTCTTGTCACGTGTATTCAAGGCCATTTCAGATCATTTTTGATTGATAATCCAAAGTGCAACATCATAAAAGTCTCTTTACTCTGTATTGGCATCATTTATATTTTAAATTTACCTATATTCAAAAACTTACCAATAATTCATTATTTATAATATATTATGACTCAATAATTCATATTTTGAAGACAGTTTTTAAAATTATTTAAATAATTCTTTAAAAATTTAAACTATTCAAAGAATTTAATTTTAATTTTTTTTAGAAGTTGCGCCTTCCATTTTATATTGAACAAAAAGTTCTTTTAAAAGGAAGATTATTTGTACCCAAAATTTAAGAAGAAGTCAAAATAATTTAAACATTGATTATTAATAAATTGTAAGCTCTCTACCCAATCAATAATGTTTATAAGAAAACTCAGAACAATATATTTGAATACGTAAATAATACAAAGCTCGTCAATAGACGTTTCAACTTTTCTGTTCGTCATGCGAAGTGGAAAAAAACGTAAAGCACTTTTATTATAATTTTGTTTTATTTTATTATTTTTGCTGTTGACGTTGTTAACGCTGAATGCATTCCCCCACCTGCTGCTGCTACCTTCCCCCTTTCCCTCCCCCATGTCCCCCTGCTCCATCTGCTCGTCTTGTTGTTGGCTCGCAAATGTGCGCACATTAAGCGCCAGCTCAGAGTTGACGAACTCGAATGGATAGCGGAAAAAGGGGCAAATTATAATGCGAAAAAATGTTAATTACAGTCACTTGGCTAAGTATGGGCAATGGGAACTCTGGTTGTTGTTGTTTTTGCTGTTGCTTCTGTAACAAAAATTGGCGTATTTATGTAAAGCGTCGGCCAGGCGAAACGGATTATAGGAAGAGTCAGATGCGTCAAGTAAATTAACGGTCACTTACAAAAACGAATACGAATAAAAATGAATATACTCATATGCCGGCTCTTTGTTGAGCCTTCTTCTACAGCTCGATAGGTGGCATACTCGTATTCGCATGACAAGCGTTTTTTATGGGGAAAACTTAATGACATGGAACTGTAGATTCGTCGAAGGCGCATTCGCCTAATAGGGCGAACAATGGAAAATTCGACTTATAATATTCTGTGTAAAGCGGCTTTTGCTTTGACTGATGAGAAAAAAGGCTCGTAAGCTCGTTACGGCTCTGCAGCCTCATGAAAACTGATTAAAGAGTTGTCCCCTTCTTTTAAGTGCTAACCAAACGTGACAAACTCATGGCAAATGTTGTCTAATCATTGTCGAGCCCTTTACCCCGTTGCCCGTTGCCCGTTGCAATATGCGCAACATGAATATAAAGTAGATGATGCTGATGACAGGAGACAAACGCTCTCAGTCTCTGTCTCATTCTATGCTGATCGCATAATGATTGCAAAATGAAAATACAACAACAACAATGCCCAGTTATTTAAAGTGTACAATGAACGAACATTTATCGGGCGCCGCACGTGCAAAGGGCCAGGCAAATGATTTTGCATATTTTCCGTCTATAAGGAGACACTGCGATTGCGATCCCTTGTCTTCCTTCGATCACAAGTACTTTACATAGCATTAACTGTGAGAGCAGAGATAAAAAAGAGGCATACGACAATCTTATCTCATACATAATTTCCATAGTTTTGCAATCATCAAAAACACATAAATCGTTTTTTCTTCCTAAAAGGCCCTCGAGGCCTATCTTGGGCCTTGGCCCATGGGGTCCTCTAATGTCATCACTGAGCGCACTTTTTATATTCCTCTTGCCCAGAAGCTTATGAAATGCAAATTACTATTCAATAGGCCGTTTTTTGTCTCTGGTTCCAGCCTCATCCTCCCCTGCCCTGGCCTTCCCTTCCCCCTGCCTTTTGGGTCGACAATACGTTGATCGTCGACTTTTTCTCACCTTGTCGCGCCTTCCTTTTGTCATCGCTTGATTGCCCCCTTTTAGCGCATTAGAAGTGTATTTAAAAAGTCATTATCAGTCCCCTTGGCGAGTGCAGCCCATTAATCATTGCACTGCCTTTATAAATATATATTCCATAGAACAAGCTTTGCTGCAATATAATTATTAATAAATTCTGAATAAAACATTTGGCTGCTATTCGATAAAAAGTATTTTAATGGAGGAGTTTTTTGAATTTGACATGATTTGGCGGGAATCTGAGTCACATTATGTTATATATTTAAATTTTGTTAGCCCTGGAAAATAACAATATTGTAAATTTCACCATAAATTTGCACTTTTTATGTTCTCTAACTATCCTAAAAATATCAGCAAATAGATAAAAATAAAATAGAGAAAAGTTATTGAAGAAATTGCTTGTTAAGAAATTAAAGTTTCATACTTCTCTTTTCAATTTTAAATTATCCTCGCTGATTTCTTTAAATCAAAATGTCAAAACATTTCTTAAAACTACTAAAATTACTGAAATATAAAATTAAAAATAATAAAATAAAAATAATTAAATTTCCTATAGTCCAGTATTTTTTAAACTCTCTACGAAGATGTTTACTTTTCTCTGAAAATCAATTACTTGGGCATCTAAATTCGCAACTATATCATTTCCTTATCTAGCATTTCATGTTAACCACTCACTTACTTGCCCACGATCTTCCAAGGCGTTGCATTCCCCAAATGTCTAAGGTCTGACGCATAGGCCCAAAGGGGACCAAAGTCAGCTACCTCGCATACCTCTCCATTCGAATACGAGTATCTACCAAGCAAGCGAGGCCGACAGCCAATGGCGAAATGTAACCAAATGAATCATCAATGTGCGATTTTTTTTTTTAATTTTGTTTTTTTTTTTTTTGAGCCCCGATCGCCACCCAGGTCGTTAAGTTGAGTTGAGTTGAGTTGGTAGTAGCACTACAGGCGTTTAATAAGGCATGCGACAGACCAAAATTGGGTCAAGTGAGATAAATGCATATAAACACGATGTGTATAATAACAAAACAGAAGTAAAAGAAAGAAAAGCACAGCGCACAGAACAAAGAAAGAAATGAAAATTGGTGATCAGTGAGCTCGAAACTTAATACAGAGACGAGAGTTTGATCAAATGGCCGGAGCGGAGGAACAATGGATGGCCTTTCATGCGAACTGTCATCTTGTCACGACAATTAAGCAACCCGATGACTATCTCGGCTATCTATCGGTGAAGTCTTCACCTCTTCCCATCTGCAACACCCACGCGCAGACTGACGTTAAACAAATTCAACTGAAGAAAGGAATTATTGGAAATATGACACTGGGCGGTAAAGTTCCCCCCCAAAAAACTGACTAGTTATTTTTTTGGACAGGTAGCCCGACCCAATTCGCGTTGCACTTGCACGTCAGTTTTGGTTAAACAGACTTTGGATTCTCGGTTCTCCGTTCTCCGATTGTCAATTTGTTTGTCTTGGGGCCGCTCTGTCACCTTATAAAGAATCAAAAAAGCTCCTCTTCCCCCAGTTCACTTTTCTTTTAACGTTCTGTTTACCAATATTTGTTTACCATTTAGATTATTATGCTATACGTATGCCACAATTTTGTTCCTCTTTCTGCTTTCTGCTTATGTTTCTTTTCTTGTTTGATTGCCCTTATTGGGGCTCGGGTTCGTTTGCTGTCAAGTACATAATTTCCAATTCGAGTTATGATTATTATACTTATGTTGGGAAAGTCAAATAACGGTCACTAAAGCGTTTACTTGTACACACAACTCGAAAATTGTCGTGAATAATTTCCATTTGATGACTTTACAATAAGTTTTGTATGACGATGATGGGTTTATTGATCTTTTTCATATAGGTGTTGGGAAAATTGATATTACACCAAATGCTTAACAAATAGTCAACATAAATTTTCATTGTGCAAAGCCTGGGAAGAAATCTCCAGTTCTGAAAAATAAATAAATAGCTCGATAATTGCCTATTCGAATTTGAATTCATTTGATTTCGAGTACTGCGATTGACATTTCCATAATGTAAGCCCATAAAGTAACCAAATTCCCTACTAATTCAATGATCGTTTGCCAGCAACTGATCTTGCCGACACCCTAAATTAATTCCATTTAAGGGGTGCGTTTATTATTGATCATATTTAAGAGTTTAATATAAAAAAACTATCAAGCACTAGAATGTGTTATATTCCAACTTCTAACCATCATCTTTTACAGTAAATTTGTTAAAATGTCGATACAGGTATTCTTCTTTTAAATCAGAGATGTATAAATGATCGTGAAAATATTTTAAGTTAATCTCCATTTTTAACTACTTAAATTGTCAATTGCACAGAAACTAATTGTATGTTAAAAAACGATCGAATAAAGGCTTAACACAATTTTTCACCTCAATAATGTTTTTCAATTTTAAATATCAAATCGATTTAAATTAAAGCCCCCATTTACCACTGTTTATCACCTTTTTGCCACCATTAGGGGTTGAAAAATGATTTGGTTATTTAAGCAGCGTGAATCAGGCAGAGTCTGAGATGGAAAGCATTATGATTGGGATCGTTTTGTTGGTTGTTTTTCGGGTCAAGCTGTACAAATTGCGCGTTAAAAGCGTCAAATCATCGCGAGGATTAAGTTCCTTTGAGTCTTTCAGTCTGTCCAGACTACCTTATAAGGCAGCCAACTTGTGTGCTGAGATAAGATTCATTAGCTGCGATGTCAGCGACAAAAAGTTCTCAGCGAAGAGAGAACTCTGGAAAGCATTTCACATTTCAGTTAGTGTTGTGTCACTTTTTAATTTTTTTTATTTCTTATTCTTTACTCGAAGCTGGTTGACAAATTTCGTTGCATTCGAAAGTGCCACATCATGATTGTTGTCTGGGGGCTTATGGCGAACCGAATGAGGCATTGATAAATGATCGAAGCGAAGAGTTGTTACTGCAACGGTTTTAACTGTTTTGGCTTCCATTAGGCCACTTCTTGTGAGTTTGTGAGTTTGTGAGACCAGCTGCAATTGTATTCTAATGAATGCAATCAATGCAATTGTCAGGTTCATCTATGGGCTGATTAGAAGTCCAAACACAACGCGTGCCACAAAGCGGAAGAGGCAACTTGTCTTTTATTCGTATTGCCAGCTGGCCATTACTCTAAGCCCTTTCGAGAGGGCCACAAAAACAGTTAATAGCTGCATGTTAATGAAGGACTGTGCAGGTGCGGCGCTTGGGCGGTCTCTTGACTGTTGTCTGCCAGCATTAGACATTCCGTTAGCCGCCTCAAGTTGGCCTGATGTCAGCAGCCAAGAATAAACTGGCAACAGGCAACGCGTGCCACAGCAACTCCAAAGTCTCCCCGATGTCTGCCAACGCCAAGAGAAGAGCCAAAAATAACACAAAAAATGCCAATTTCCAGTTGCAGTTGCAATTGCAGTTGCCACTTCCAGTTCCAGTTGCAGTTGCACATACTCCAGAGCATAATTGAATCCCCCTATCGCGAATTCCTTTGCGCACCCATTTGGTTTATAAATAAAACTGCCGCTTCACTGTCAAAGTTGACAATTTATTTTTAATCAAACAATGTGGCAGCGAGTCGCTTCGTCGTTCCGCTCACTCGCCTTTCTTTGCCTTATCGCGGCAAGTGTATCTCACAGATACAATCGGCGGGCAGTTACTCACATGTTGACTGACTGACTGCACACGTTTATAAATACTCGAGTTCTGTGCTTGAACTTGGCTCTAACACTTGGCGAGTTGCAAATGCAAATTAGCTGCCTAGCTAATAACATATCGAGATACAATACATTTGTATCTCTTCTCATTCTTACGCTTGGTTTCTTTTGTCAATAGTTTGCAGCATGATTTTGCAGCTACCAATAGGCAGGCACATCAATTAATAAGAAATATAACCCGGAAAAACAATTTTAGCACAGTAATTATAGGGGCTTCTCCAGAGAGATAGATGCTGATACAGATACAGATACAGATACAAATGGACGCACTGCAACTGCATTTATCACTCGCTCCAAAAAGGAGAAACATGAAAAATAATCAGCAAGAGCGAGAGCCGAGATTGTTGTACTACTGCTGCCATAATCGAAATGTATCTGAGGAGGCTTCCTTTGTGTGCCAAAAGATACAAACGAAAAAGCGCCTGCAGTTATTAGAATTGTGTGGAAAAAAGTAATAGAACGCCTATGCAGCTTCCGTTGCGACTGTTGTGGCAGTTGCAACTCTCGCCAGTTGCAAGTTGCAACTCGTTGATTTCCCCCTCGGGGGCAATTATCTCCTGCAGCTCCAACTTCAACTTCCAACTTCAACTGCCATTTATAATTGTAGCCCCGAAACTGCAACTTGAGGCTGCCTGGAACCCAACCTGCTACTGGTTTGCCCTTCCCCCCTGCCCCTCGACAACCCCACCCGAGGGAGTTGCAGTTGCATAGATTTATCATTTCAGCTGGCAAAGCATCTACGAGGTAAATATAATAATTTTGCGTGTTGTTGTTGTTGTTGTTTCAACTTGTATCTCACAGATACGTTTTATGCTTTCATGCTAATTTGTAGGTGTGTGTGTGTGTGTGTGTGTGTGTGTGTGTAGGTAGAGACAACACTGCAGCGCCTTGTTGAGATTTGTGGCATGCAACACGCGCCACAAATTAGAAAAAATAAGTGCCTGCAGAGCAAGAGGAATGAACAGAGGAGAAGAAGGAGGGGAAGGGGGCAAAGGAAGGGAGTTATAGATAAAACGGCAACGGCTGCTACGTATTAATTGGAATTACTGTAATTGCTGACAAACTGGCCGAGGTGTGAGTCGCTTCCACTTGCTCCCCCTCCCTCTCCCTCTCTCTCTTACTCTGCTAGGCTTCCAGCTGGGCAGAGAGTGTCAATGGATAGGCGGCAGATACTTGCCCCCTACCCGTATCTTATCAGCGCTATTCCACTCCTCAGCTAGCATAATCATGCCTCTCTCTCTCTCTTTCTCCCTTTCTCTTTCCCTCCGTCTCTAACTCAGTTTCTGGCAAAGTTTCTTTGTAACGAAAGCGAAACTTGAAACTGCCCCATCTTCTGCTGCATGCTCCAATAAGTTCCTGACCTCAAAGGTTGTCGGCTGCGATGCCATCAAAGCAACATCAAAACGCTTCTGGAAATAGGCTAGGATGACGACTCTGGAGCAGGCGCCTCGCTTGGCTAACTCTTTGTGTATCTCTCTGGGTCAAAATAGAGCTGTAATGGAAGCCATCAGCTTGCATTTTAAATTGACCTGGATAATGAACATTGCATATCAATTTTAATATAAATAAATAATAATAATAAAATTAATTTAAAGTATATAAATATTATTACCTATTATTGAGTTACCTCCGATAAATCAAACCTGAGATTTTATGTGTTTTGAAGTTCTTATGAATGAAACGGAACTATCTTTTCTATATCATATTAAAAAAGAAAGCCTCCGACTACAAATTTTTGCTGGACTGGTAAGAAATCCAACTCCACCGATTCAAAGACGTTCCCTGGTTTGCTTTTATAATAATATATTGATCTGAATTGGATCGTTTATTTATTCACAAAATTTGACAACATATATTAAATTTAAGACATTAAGGGTGCTTAGAGTACTGCTAACTGGACCTTCAACTCTAGGCAAGCTTTGGATTAATTTAAATATAGGAATGTTATTGAATGATAGTTTCAAATTTTATTTATAATTTTATTTTTAACCCATTTTCTGACGCGATACAAAATTAGTGTGTTTTTCTTTAAAAACCAATTTGAATATGGGGTTAAAATTAAAATTTAAATTCACATTTTTAAAAAATTAAAATTTTTTTTTAATATTTATTTTTTTTCAATATTGGATGACCAGATTAAACATTTTCTTGATTTACTAATTATTTATTTATTTATTTATTTACATTGGTTCACATAAAAAAATCGCTCTGAAAATTAAAAATTTCGACTAGTCGAACAGCTGCAGAAAAAGGGTTACAGAAAGAAATAAATGTTGGCCCTAATTCTATGAATATTGTGAAAGTTTCCATTAACTTTTACGATTAAAATGTCAGTCGAAATAAATTAAATTAAATTCAATATTAATATGAAACTATGAATCTTTTTTATATCCTCCCAATTGTCCTGCCAAAACAATTTATATACTATATATTAGCATCCCATCGGAAATACCAACACTTCATGCCCACCAAAAAAATTAATGCGTATGGGCTCCATTCACTTGGCCCAAATCGATCGAACCACTTAAATATGGACTTGCTCTGGACCCTCAACCCCTTTTGCAAGCTCAGCCATATAATTTGGCTGACGCGCAGGATAAATGATAAATGCAATCATTATAAAAAGCACAGCAACAAGAAGAAGAAGTAGAAGAACTTGGTAAAAAAGAGAGAAGACAAAAACCCAAAAACACGAAAGCATGATTAAAACTTGGCAAGAGTACGAAGTACGATGAGTACTCGAATCGAAGCCCGCAGTTTAAGGCGTTGATGCAGCAGTCAAGATCGAGAACTAGCTGGCCTGGTAGAGGTCCATTGCTCACTGGTCACTGGTCACTAGTCAGCGGTCAGTGGTTAGAGGGGTCCCTGATCTCTGCTTCCCGCTTCCTCGGTCGGTTGCATTCGATGCGTGTGCCTCAGTCTCGCCCCTGACACGCCTCAGACCAGGACAGGAGAGGACAGGACAGACCAGGCCAAGACTGTGATCGTGATACGCAGTCTTCTCCTGGGCCAACACAAATGTTTTATGGCTGGCCGAGCATAATTTGTTAGCCAGCCTCGAGTAGATGGTCCACTCCACTCTCCATCCTGCACACATGTATCTGGAGGATGTGCTTGCCTGTCCGCCTTCTCTCAGTGTGGTTTTCTACTCCTTCCCCTTTTCCATTTTTTTGTATCTTCTTTCTTTTTTTTTTGGGCTGCTGCACAGAAGCTGCTCGCTGGCTTCGATTGCGTATAATTTCTGAGACTTGGAGACTGTGGCTGGATCTCCTCATCATTGGGGCTGCGGGGCATAATTTTTGATGAGCTTTTGTCTGCTTCTCTGGAACAAAAGATACTGTCGCGGACTGCGCTACTCTAATAACTGAAGGGCAGCTCAGTTTTGGAAGAAGACTTGGCAGTGAAGTTTGGATTTATTTATTTTATTTTCTTTTTTAAGAGAGAACTTTCCCTTAAATCTTTTCGACCGAAGCGCATTGTTCAAGCCTTGAAGCCTGACTTTAATACGCCCCTTTTCGAGTGTATCATCAAAATATATGCTACACATTTTCACTTTATGAAGTTCTCCTCGCTGATTGCTCCTCCAGCGATCCTCCCTCGTCCCTCCCCGTCACCTTGCCACCTCAGATTGCTCGCCGCAGGCCTCGAGTCGAGCTCAGCATGCATATTTTATTGGCGAAAGGCTCGAGGGCAACCCAGGGAATGGGACTCGAGTGGGACTGGATCTTTGGGTCTGGGACTGGGACTGGGACTCAGACCGGGAACTGTGGGCAGTCTGTCTGTCAGTCAGGGCAGTCAGCAGGGTCGCTGCTGATGAACGCCACAGTCGACGACGTGCTTCGTGTCTGGCATCTTAAAGATACTTTTTTTGAAAGATACTTTTTTTTTTTGGTTCGACTCTTTTTCGCTACACGCGGTTCGACGTTTGCTGCGCTGTATTTTATGCTCATTTAATCTCGCTGCGCGTTTTTTAACACATTTACGGGCAGGCGGGCAGGGAAAGAGGAGCGGTGAGAAGGGAGTAGGGGCAACAACTACAACCACTACAACCACATCATCGATTATGTTGATATTCTTCTGTCTGTGGGTTTCTCTCCGATTTTTTAGCTGCGCACTTTTCAAGAGACGGGTATTGGGACGGAGGAGGGAAGGGAGACGGACAGGCGACAGACAATGGCCGAGTCGATCGGCGACTCGCTACCTGTCTTACACAAAATAAACGCACGTCCCGTTCCCCTACACCCTACCCCCACCCCCTAGCCTCTACCTCCAGTCCAGACCCAATCCCTACCCTATTACCGTCAACGTCTTCGTGTCTCCCTCTTCCCCTCTCCATCTGCGTCTCCATCTTTGTTCTTGGCAGTTGCCCAGTTTCGTTTGCCAGTTCTTCACTTTTGTCAGTTTGTTTTTTCCATTTTAATGTTTTCTTTTCTGTCTCTTTGTAACATAGTTTTTTCTCTTCATTCGATTGTCCGTCCGTCTGTCCGTCCGTCTGTCCGTCCGTCTGCCTGTTTGTCCGCCCATCCATCTGTTTGGCCTGTTTGTGTTGCGTGTCGTAAGGGAGTCCAGTTCGGAAACCCTTTAGGCGCTCATTGCCAGCTCAGGTTTGTTGCTTTTATTTTATTTTTTTATTTTACTTTGATTTCTTTTCACTCTGAAACCAGACAAAAAACAGTTGAATACAAGCAAAGTAAACTGAGGAGACATATGATTTCTTATTGTAAATCATGACATTTTGTTACCTTTGGCTTGGTTTCGCTTGACTTGGCTACTGTTTCAATCTGAGACAACTGGGTGAAGCGGGGATTTCCCTGCTTTTTGGAATCTTGACGGAGAGACCTAAAGCTTGGCAGAATTTTGATTCTTTGTGATTTTATTATTATGACTTGATTCCTAGCTCTACAAAATAAAGCTTATTAACTATTATCACGAATAAAAAATTGTTTTATTTTTTATTTAAAGAGTTATTAAGATACTACTAAGATACTTACTAAGATAAGATTGTTTCAACTCATGCTTAAATTAATTAACGTAAGAGTATAAATTAACTTAAATATTTCAATTATTATTTTGATTGCTCATACTATTTATTTATTCATTTATTTATTTATTGTCAAGCTGTAACAACATAAGATCAAATTAAAAATTTAGGTAACAAACAATTAAACATTGATATGTATAAATTCTGGAGTTACATTGTGTTTATTATGCTTTGTATTAATTTATATGCATATATTCTTTTATTTTCCAAGTTTCCAGAGTGTGTTGCAGGCCGTGCTCTAAATGGTCAGAGCTTAACGTGCCCCTTTTTGTGGCAAGCACTTGGTCTTTGAAGTAGCTCATGAAACACAAAGGCCATCAACTACTTTGGCAGCGACCCCTCGTTCAGTTGCTGAAGGCCCAAAAGGAATTACCCCAATTGTGAGGTGACCTGACCCTACAGCAGTAAACGGGGCCGTTTTTAGGGGCATGCAACCTGCGAAAGTCTCTGAAAGTCGCTGGGCAAATGTAAATAAAATTGCCACATTTATTTTCAACAAACACACCCGTCTCTCTGACTCTCTCGCTGTCTCTCTGTCCCTCTCCCTCGTCTCTTTCGCACGCTTTGACACCTAAAGTGTGCGCCCATACGCCTCCACATGCTGTGGTGCCCCCCTGCCCCCACCCCCTTTCGTGCCACCCCTTGGCAACACTTTGGACTCTCCGAAACGGCGCCCCTTCGTTTATTTTAATTTTTTGTTCGCCTGCGCTTTCGTTTTTATGCATCAGAGAGGAGTTTACGTTTCGTTCCCTCTGCTCCCTCTCTCTTTTATTTTGGCGTTGCCACTGGGCAACATTTGCCAGCAGCAGTTGGCAACCCTCTCGCCTGTCTCTCTCTCTCTCTCTCTCTTGGACTCTCTTCTCGTGCTGCTCAATAGGTCTTGCACTTGATAGGTCAGTGACCCAGTTGATGTGCCTCTGAATGTGGATGCTCCGATGTGATGTGATGCGATGTTGTGGCAGGGCAGTGTTGCCAGCGAGGGCTGACTGAAGCTTTTGCAATTAATTGAATGTTTCCTTTAGCTATGGCTATAAACAAAGCCAAAATCAAAGTCAAAGGTGTGGCAACCCTTTAACAATTGTCAACGGTCCACCAGCCACCAGCTGTGTGCAGACTGCGGTTGCTGCTACCCCCTCCCCTGCCCAGCCCCTTAACCCCTTGACACCCTCTCTTTTTACTGGCATCCGTTAGGCCCTAAGTACAATACTTATATGTATGTATATGCTTGTATGTATATAGTATACAGAGAGAGCATCGAGTTGCATAAACCTTGATTCCCTTCTTTCGATGCCATCTCACAACGTCATTATGAGCAGCAGCATCATCATTATGATGTTATTTCCTCTTTTGCCTCTTCGCTTCTTGTTTATTTCTGACTTCTTTTGCGCTTTCCACAAAGTCAACGTTCTTGGCGTTTTCGCAGCTGCTTTGCCATTGCCCACAGGGAGGGGCAGAGGAAGAGAGGCAGGGGGCAGAGGAGAGGGAGGGGCAGGGCAAAGATTGCGGCACATGTGACGATGTGGTCGCGTGCTGCCTTTCCATGTTGGCTGACTGGTTGACTTGCTTCCAGCTTGCATGCCCCTCTCCCCTCCTCCCCACTGGTCCCTTAACCCCCTTGGCCCCCTAGGGGCCCTAGTCAAAGCATCCAAGTTCGACTGTAGGCAACCGTTTTGCCATTTGCTTCATTTGAGTTTAGTTGCTGCAATTTTCTTGGGGAAAGGGCAGATGCTGCCTCCCCCTCACCCCCTGACTCTGCTGCTGCTTCTTCTGCTACAGAGGCTGCCACAGAGAGGCAACTCTTATCAAGAGCAGGTCATCAGGATGGGGGAAATGGTTGATGGGAGGCCGTAGAAAGTGTAACTTCTTTGCCATTACACAAATATTATTTATGTTCATCGATTAAGCGTTCTCCAGAACACTTGATCGATAGCAGAGACTAAAATAAATAATGAATGCCATTGGCTCCAGATAAAGTAAGACAGAGTTAAGCATCAAATTAGTTAATTAAAGTACTTGCGACAAAAATTATGTATGTATCGATACCAGAGGATAAAAGACTCGTTGTAGAACACTTTTCAAAAACTTAAAACTTAACTTAATTTCAGAAATTCGCACAGCTAAAGACCCTATCCAACGGACTGTCAGAGTTACCAAGCTGGAAAAGCCGACTAAAAAAATCTGCAAAGTTTCTGCTATATGTTTTTTTTTTTAATTTTTATTTTTTTTACTCCCTCGTTACTTCCAAAAGAATTAAAAATTCTTCTTGACTAAAGAACATAAACAAGCTAAAGTTCAACAGTCTGTCTTCGCACTTAATTTTGCTACTGCTGCCCGTCTCTTTTATAAAAAAGCTTTAATTATTTAGGATTTGATCTTTGGTTTGGTCCAAATCGAGCTTTTACTGTGACACTTCCGGTGATCCGTATGTGATATCGACTCGGCTTCCAATGTTGATTAGTCATAATTTCTTGCTTAGCATCGGAATAAGAGGTATGTGAGTTTAATAATTTTTTCATTCTTATCTTTTATCGCTTTTGTATGACTCTGGGGATGGCAATTCGAGGAAGGTCTTTGCTATATTTGTATCGCAATGGCTGCTAAATCGTTTGAATGGTAAACCATATTGATTTAATGAAGCATGTCAATATTTTCAATCAGTCAAATAGCTTTTCAAATTCAGAGATTAACATATCTTTGACCAACTTCGAATGTAAGCATGTGGGGCTTATAATACAATAATTATAAAAAAAAAAAATACTTATGCCTTCCAGCTCAAGAAAGTAGTTTTAATACAAAAAAGCTGGATTTGTTTGCGCTAAGTGCGGAGGGTCAAACTTGTTTAATAATAATTATCAAAAATTTATCCAAAAGTTCCCATTTGAATATTACATTAAAATTCACGACTCTTTATGCTTTTCTCAAATTAATGGTTTCATTAGCTTATCAACAATAGTGTATACAAAAAATAGAGTAGAAAATATTGCTTGTTGTGCTGGTCCCCAACTGTCCCAATCTTCGAAGGCTTTGCAAATTTAACTAAAATGGAACTATGTATTTTTTAGCCCCATTTGTGGCATAGTCCTCCCCTGCCCCGCAGCTGTGCAGTTTCCCCTTCCTCTCGTTGGTTAAGTGACAGACAGTCGAGCGCTTAATTCAACGGTCAGCTCAGCTCAGCTCAGCTCACATCTTTTTCATGTGCTCTACTCCCTACCCGCCACCCACACACCACGCCCTCCACCCTTCCCTTGCCCAGCTCCTTCTGTTTTCCGTTTGCATTGCGACTGCGCGCAGACTTTTTGCGGGCAGGCGCACAATTTACAGTTGTTTGTTTGGCCTATGCAGCGGCAACGCCTAATTGGTTGTTGTTTTTGTTGCTGGAGCTGTTATTATTGTTGTTTTTGCTGTTGTTGTTGCTACTTGCTACTTATAGTAAATATGAATTATTATTTATTTTTATTGAAGCGGGCGGCGGCGTTTTCGTCACATTTTTATTTGTTTTCATTGTTGTTGTTGCTGTTGTTGTCGCTGTTGTTGCTGTTGCTGTTGTTGCTGTTGCTGCTGCAGTTGCAAAATTGTGTAATAAATAATTTACGCTCGCTTTTGCAGCGTGCCACATAATCATATTCAATAAAAACAACATCGACAACAACTACTTGAAACTTGGGTTGGGCCTTGGATACTTGGCGTACGACACAGACATGCACATACACATATACACACACATATGAATACATACAGACATCGCACTACCCCAACTCCTCTGGTTAACTCCCTTGATGTCATTTACTCCGTTTACTGTTCGTTTAGTTCTTTGGGTCGCTGACCCAGAAATGTCAATGTGGAAGTCTTTTAATTTGTATACATCGCTTATTATACCCTGTGAAATGGAATTTATTTAATTCTGGATATTTTGGTCCACAAAAGCTGAATGTATCTAACTTTGATTAGGAATGGAATGAAATGAACATATGAATCGATCTATTCCATTTTGATTTATTAGCAAGGTGAAGTATTCCCAGAAACGGTTCTTAGTCTGGGTCCTTATTTTTACAACGCAAAAAAAGGTCAGAGAAAGCTCTGTGACTTTTATTTAATTTACAATTTATTAGCATAATTTGTTTACATAAAGATTATAGACTAATGGAGACATAATTTTTATAAGCATATGTTTAAGGACGGTCCTTAGGTAACTTAAAAATTTGTTTACTATCGGATAATAAACTTATTTATGTACATATGTATGTATATGACTGATTAATTTTACTTGTTGGGGTAGCTTGCAGGGTATGCCGTAGTCTAGCACACTCTTATGGTCTCTGACGGACTTGTTTGCTTAGGAATTATATAGCTTAATTTTTCGATTCGAGTCTTTTAAGTGATTTCAATTTATGAGTATTTTTTGTATTATATCATTTTGTTATTGTTCTTATCATATTGAAGTGTTTCAATTCAGAATAAAAAAAGAATAATACTACGAATTACATTTAAAATTGAAAAGCAACGGTATTTATTCGATTATCATTATTTTTGTATATGTATATTAAAATAAATTATATTACATTTTTATACCCGTTACTTATCAAAAATAAGTAAAAGGGGATATTGTATTCGTTGCAATGTATGTAACAGGGAGAAGGAAGCATCTCCGACCCTATAAAGTATACATATTCTTGATCAGCATCAACAGCCGAGTCGATATAGACATGGCCGTCTGTCCGTCCGTCCGTCCGTCTGTCCGTCTGTGTGAGCGCCTAGATCGTCTCTGAGATCTGAGATATAAGAGCTGGAGCAACCAAATTTGGCACACAGATTTCTATAAGCCCCACGCAGGTCAAGTTCGTTTCAAAATTTTGCCACGCCCCTTTCCGCCTCCGTAAATCGCGAAAATCCACCACACACACAGTTTTCAAGATATTAGGTTTTTTTAAACGGTGAACGTTAGCTACTGTTATTACCTATCATCCTACTAAATCCCAACAAGATCGGACAAACAGAAAGGTGGTAATGGCTGATTAAAGCTTTTAAGCAATTAAAGTGCCTAAAAGCATGCAATGAAAAAATTGTAATTTGTTTATGTAAGTAACGGGTATCCTATAGTCGGGAGTTCGACTATAGCCTTTCCCACTTGTTTTTAAATAGAAATGAAAGGCATACATAGACTTTTATCGATCACTGTTCATCGTCGCCAAAACTTCTCGCCAAATCCTAACGTATAAAGTTTCATAAAAAGTAAATAAATAAATAAAATAAAAAGAAAATCGAAATCGAAATCTTTGCGAATGAACATTGTTCTCACATTACGCTTAATCAGTTCCATAGCAAAAACAAAAGAAATCAACAGGCAGCTGCAACAGCAAAATGGTCAAAACTATACCCGCCCCTCTTCACCCCCCCTCTTCACCCCCCCCTCCTACTCCTTCAGCTAGAAAGACTTCCACTGAGTAATTGGAATCCGTAATGAAAAAGCTTTGTGATAAAGTCACAATAAAACAACAGAAGAAAGAGGAGACGAATAAGAGAAGAAAAAAAGTAAAATAGCAAATCAAACTAAAGCAAAGTGATGTGGAGTGTAAATCAAAATAAGCGAGCCCCCTTTTCTGATATTCTCCTTGTGTGTGTGTGTGTGTGTGTGTGCGTTTCCTTCTCTTCGTCCCATGCGCTTTGCACCTCTTCGCTTGTTGCATGCGCAGTCATGTTCATGTTCAAGTTGTTGTTGTGGTTGTTGCATTTTTTTGACATGAATTTCATCATATTGGGCAATCCTTGCACCACGCCATGTCGCTTATCTTTATCACATGTTCTGGCTTCATCAGCACTTTCGTTTGTCAAACTTGCTAAGCGGAAAAGCAAGTGGAAAAACTAGAAAACTTTTCAGCTTTCCACAGCTAATTTGAATTGAATTAACGGTCTATTAACGAAGTTCGATTATTTTAGTTACCCAAACGATAAATAATAGATAGACAACGATTATTTGTGGAACAAACAAATATACATAACTTAAATAATAAATAAGCTTTGCATCTGTATTACATAAACATTTCTGTAAAAAGAAAAAAAAATAAATACAATTTGTACAATTTTGCTGTTCTCTTTTGGTCGACTGTTTCGCGCGCGCAAATTATTTAAAGGAGGTGCATAAGAGAGAATGATGTAGCATAATTTGAGAGCCTGTTTGTACGGATGGAGAGGGAGCGGGGGAAGGAGTGGGGGGGGGCTGTGGCGGTGCAGCGAAACAGGTTTGCATGCTGCAAGCACTTTGAATATGTTGTGAAATTGGTCAGAATAATAGTAGTTAGAAAAGTACATAAATGCATAAAAGGGAGTCAATCTGTAGAGATTAGCAGTAGGAAAAGTACTACATCGGACTACCTTTTCAAAAAATCTACTACTTTTTTTTAGATTGAGCTGCCACTACTTTATTTTGGCGCCAAAGCCCAGCTCGGTCTGCTTAGAAAAGATTAAACTTGTCTAGTTAAAATACTACTACACTAAAGCACCTAAAGAGTATCTCAGAGTTGCGTCAACTCACCCACACTCATGCATACACATGTATGTGTGTATGTACAGAAGTGAGTATCTAAGAGCGAGGCCTACGCTCGCTCTTTTCTTATTCCTTTTTCTTGCTCTCCAATGCATTCGCACTTTTTGTTTTGCTTTGACGTTCGCTGCTTTTGTTACCTGCTCAACAAGATCTTTGTGCGGCCTCACACTCGCACTCATATATACACGCACTCGCACACACACACACACATGTCTACTCGCTCACAGGCTGACAGAGACAGCCGCCTACTCACTCACTCTCTCACGCTTCAAGCGCTCATCGTTCAGGCTGAATTTATTTCTTCTTTTTTTATATGTATTTTTTCGCTCTTTGCTTTGTGGCTGCGTCGGCAGCGTTGGCGTTGGCGTCGACGCTGGGCGCCCCGCTGCGTCCCCATGCCAGCGACCAACACTAATACCACTACTACCTGCCACGATACGAGTGTGCATGTGCCTAGGCTGCACTCAGCTTGTGCATCGACTGCGGTGCGGCATCAGGCTGCTCTCTCCCTCTCATGCTCCCATGCTCAATTATTCCCTCTCTTAATTTGAGACTCGTTCATTTTTTGTTGCTGTTGCTGGTGCTCTTGTTGTTGTTGTTGGTGTTGGTGTTTCTGTGCTGTTTAAACGCGTATCTTGCGGATACTCTGCCTCGCATTGCGCCGCACAGCGAAGTCAGTTGAGTTGAGTTCAGTTCAGTTCAGCCGCGAAGCGAGTAAAGACGTGTTTTCTCCTCAACCCAACCAAACACTCACACACAAAAAACAAAGTTGGAAATCAAACCGCAGTTTGAGTTAGCGACACGTTTTAAGTGCTTCCAGTCTTCCATACCGACTGCAACCCGTAGTTTTTGAGAATTGTTTGTGTTTTTAAATAAGTTGCGCGAGCTTTATGAGAAATGCAAAAAAATCAATAAAAATAAAAAACTAAACAAACAAAAAACCAAAACTGACACACAAAAATTATTGACAAAAAAAGTGCACTAAAAATACTAAAACAAATATAAAAAAAATAATAATAATTATAATAAATAAAAAGGAAATTAAATGAAATACTTTCGAGTGTGTATGTGCTGCAAAACATTTTCGAGTTGTACAATTTCCAAAGGCCTAAAATGCTGCAATTTTTAATGTTTAAAATATTGCATAAGAAATACAAAATAAATTGACAGAATTCAGTGCACGCCCAGAGACAGAGACAGAAGAACAACAACAGAACGATAAGCAAATCAGGCAGAGCAGGACAAAAGTCGTAAGCCAAAATACCGAATACCGAGTACAGTGAGCGGCAGCAAACTTTGGACACACGATAAATCCGAGCAACGATAAGCTATACACAATGGCCGTGCCCTTTTATGTGCCCGAGGGCGGCACCGATGCCTCCAGTTCAGCTGGCACCTCGGGCGCCTCCTCCCCCTCATCATCGTCCTCCTCCCACTCTTCGTCCTCGTCGTCATCCGGCTCGTCATCGGGCGCATCGACATCGTCGGGTGCATCGTCGGATGGCGCCAGCAGCATCGCCTCCCAGTCGCCCAACACAACCACATCGGC
This sequence comes from Drosophila limbata, assembly GCA_963924055.1. Lineage (NCBI taxonomy): Eukaryota > Metazoa > Arthropoda > Insecta > Diptera > Drosophilidae > Drosophila > Drosophila limbata. Next base: position 22,554,156 of record OZ001354.1, read on the forward strand.
GACGCAGACGCCGATGCCGTCGCCACTGACAATGCCGCTGCCTAATGACCAGGTCCTAACCGCCCTCTGCGAGTGGTATCAGCAGCATCTCTATCGCTACAACTACAATCTGAGCAATCTGAATAATACGGGTAAGTCCGAAAGATAAGATACGACTAGAAGTTGTTCCCCCTTTTACGACCATCGAAATGGGTCACTAATTAGCCAAGTTACTATCGTTCTGGCCACTTGACTGCATTTCCTTTTCTTTGGGTTTCACTTTTCAAGGTTGTTGACTCATTCCCAACTTTTGTTTTTTGTTTTTGCTTTGTTAATTTGTTGAGCTTCATTTGCGACGCTTTTTATTGTTGTTGTTTTCTCCTTCTCTTTTGTTTTTTTTTTTTTTTTTGTGCATGGTCAGCACTTTTGGCCTGCTTATCAGGCCAACTGAAAACAAGTCAACCAACAACAACTGAGACATGGCATCAAATTACAGCCTTATCAGGATTGGGCCAATAACCACGAGCGACATTTTAACCACTTCTGAAAGTTGCCGTCAGTTTGAAAAGGGAAAATGACAGGAATTAAGTAATAGCCTTAAGTAAGTTCGAGGTACATATTAAATAAGTGCACGCCAAGGGTGGAAACCAGTTTAAATTGTCCAAGAGAAAACTTTAGATACAATTTGCATGGTTTCTTTTCAAATTGGGAAGACACTTGTTTAACAGAATTGGTAGAAAGCGTCCCTTAAAAGCATAATATTAAATAAAATTCAAAAGAAAGTGGATTCTTGTCGATCAGCAGATCGTTATGGCAATCTATCTATTGCACTTGTAGATACATTTACCGTATCCCACAAAGAGTAAGATGCATTTCTTTAAAAATATTATATTTATTAAATCAAAAAATAACGTTAAATTGAATTGATCCATCCAACTTTTAGATACACTTGCCAAATCCCACAAGCAGTAAGATTATAAATTCCATTCGCAGTATATAGAAAAAGTTCCCTAAAAATATAACATTTAATAGATCTTAAAATAACGTTGAATCAAATTGATAAGCTGATCGTTACAATAATTTATACATATCACTTGTAGATTCACTTACTAAATCCTACAAACAGTATGATCATAATTTCCACCCGATAAATCTATAAAGAAATTTGATCCGGTCAGCTGCTGATCGTTACATCAATCGATTTATCCATCTTGTAGATTCACTTACTAAATTCTACAAACAGTACGATTTTAATTTCCATCCGCAAAGTGATTCATTTTAATGTGCTGTAAATTTGTGAGAGAATTACAAATGAGACGCTGATTAACGCGATAAGTTGGCGAGTTCCATTAACAATTCAAATTGTATCTATGTATCTTTGGCAGTGGTCAGGCTGTGTCATGCGATATTTGCGAGCTGAATAACCAGTCCAAAAGGTGGGCGTGTGCTGGCCAAATGTTGTCCAGCTGCTGCTGCTGCTGCTCGGCACGTTTAATTGGCACGCGCCACAAAAGCTCAACTCAACTCGCTCGAATGTCTTATTCGGATTGTGTATCTGTTAGATATGTATCTTGAAGTGGCAGCAACAACACACATCTAACTGTGCCAGTTGCAAGCCACTAACCCAAATTATTAAACGCCATTTGACCTTAGGCGCATGTCTGCCAAACAGCAGCTGGGCAGCTGGGGGAAGGGCAACGTTTTTGGCTATTTACAAAGTGTTTCCAGTTAACGGTTGCTTACTCGCAAGTCGCCTTTTTCGACCGTGGTCAATACGAGTGCTCGTATAATACCGTTTTGTTGGTTTTTGCGGTCGCTTTTTTGCGTAATAGACGCTGCCTCTTGTCGTCGATTGTCAGCTGCGGTTCGGACATTTAGAAAAAACTATTTTTCATTTTTCATTTTTGTTGTTGTTTTTCTTTTGTATTTTATATTTATTTTTTTGCAAACTTCAGCTTGGTCAGCTAACTTGGCTCAAATATTATTTATGGCTGAGCTAAGCGAATGTCGAATGTTAAGCGAGTGTTCCCTACCATGACTCATATTTAGTTGCATTTTAAATGTGTGCACCTTAATTTTAATTTATTTTTAAGCTTTTGGAATCTTTATAAAAATTTCATAATTCAAATAGTAATTTAATTTTTATTTATGTACAATTAGTTGAAACTGCGATAGACAGATTTGTAAAAAAATACAATATTCTGTTTATGTTTATATATAATTGTATCTTGAAGCTTTTGTTATCATTTGTATTCAAGTGTTAAGTGCAAGAAATTCGTGATTTTATGTACTTTATTCTTAATCGCTTTGTTTCTTTATCCTGATTGCGTTTTTTATTTTATTCCTTTTTTTTTATTTGATCATCTTTGATCCTCACAAGAAAGACATCCGCTGATTAAAGCTTTATTTTCTAAGTTTTTAATATATCTTAAGCATAATTTATTATTATTTTTTTTTTATTCATTTAATTTTCTTTTATACTTGGGAGTACGTTTACATTTATTTGTTGCCAAATATTTTTTTGCTGTTTTAGTTGCTATTGCTTACAAGTTTTCCAACAGAGCTGATTCTTCAGACACTTGCATTTTCTATTCTAGCTGCTTTAAGCTGCCATTTCTTCTGTAATTTCCCCCAATAAACTTTGTTTTTCTGACTGCAACTTGCACCCCAAGTTTGTTATCATACATATTCTGCTCTCGAGTGCATAATTTATCTAATAGTAACACATCTAAACTACTGAACAATGCTTTAAGCACTTGACGACACCAACTTAAGCTTGCGCCCCAAAGGGTTGTCTAACAAACAACAACAACAACTGGAATGTAACCCCTACATAAATTCGGAATATTGTTTTTTTTTTTGCCGCAGCATCTTGAAATGAAAGGCAACAACCCAACAACATTGGAATGGAGCTGAAAGAAGCGCGCTTAGTCATCAGCATTGGCAACCATCCCCCAAAAGAGCCTAAAAAACTCACCCCCACCCACACACACACACACCCGAAACAACAACAACAACAGTGTTTGCTAGGCTTTTGTGTTGTTGTCGCCTAAGTTGCTTAAGCGGCTCCGAAACCCACCCTTAAAAACACACGCCTAACAAAAGGTGCAATGACAGTGTGGCCCAAACACTCCCCAACCCACTCCTCTCTTCAATCTGGCTAAAAGCGACGCCGTTTTGGCTGCTCTCTTTTGGCCTGGCCATTCGCATCATTCGGCTAAATGTGGCTTTTACTGTTGCCAACAGCTGTTTTGCTGCTAGGCGTTGTTTTTGCAGCTGACGCTGACGTCGACGCTGACGTCGCCGTCGCTGTCGCACTTGACATTTTGCAGCATTTTGTTTTGCTCAGCAACTTCGCAACGTCGGTAACGGAAATCACAGCGAGCAATGTTGGTGAAAATGCAGAATAAAATGGCGGCAAACATGGCTACCCTTATTTTTTGTTGTTTGGCGTGCCTCTTCCTGTTCCTGTTGCTGTTTCTGTTGCTGACCTGGCAACAGCTGACGCCTAACGGGATTGTGCGCAGTGAGAGAGCGGGAGAGTGAGTGAGAGAGTGAGATGGGTAGTGGTAGAGTGAGAGGCATCTTCTCATTATCTCATTGCCAAAGTCACACACAAGTTTGTACAGCCTACACAGCGACTTGTGCACTATAACGTAATTATCATCAACCCCTTGAACATCATTATCAGCTTCATTATCGTTTTTATCTGCATTTTTCATCATCATCTGCATTTTGCATTTCCTTTGCACTTTGCGGCTGAACAAATGCAAATTTACTTTGCTCTGTTGCCAGGCGAGAGACTGTTTTCATATACATATGTATATGTGTGTGTATATATAAATATATAAATGTGTGTGTGTGTGCGTTGCCTTGGCTTTTACTTGTGCTGCCAATGCTCTGCTTTAGCTGTGTGCATTGTTTTCTGGCATTGTTGTTTTCATTGTTGTTGCTCTCATTGCTGTTGTTGTTCGTGATTTGGTTTTACATTGACCGTGAATTTGTCAGCCCGCTGCTGCTTTTATGCAAATCCCAAATGTGTCTTGTCTCAGTTGCCTCATTAATTGCTTCGTGCCATCGGATGTGGCATGCAACGCATCTCCCTCCTGCTTCCAATCTACCCCTCACCACCCCCTTCTTACACCCAATGCCATAGCTTTTTTTTATGCTGCCAATTGCCATCAACATTTTGATGATCGAAAAATCTATCAACGCAGCTGTGTGGCATGCAACATCAATGTGCTGCAAGTGCGAAAAATATTATTTCTGAACGAAAATTTTTTTTATTTTTTTCACTCCTATTTTTATGGCATATTTTGCTAGTTGCCAAAGGGGGCGTGGCAAACAGGCAGATATGTTTGAAATCGACAGAGAAACTATAAATTCTTAAAGCTGACTCTGTGTGTGTGCGTGTGTGCCTGTGTGTGTGTTGGCGGCGCAATGAACTTTCTCGCAGATTTCAAGTTTAAATGCCCGCCAGGCACTTTGCTTAATAAGTAAAGCACGAAAGAAGCTACTGCAAAAAGTGATGAAAAGACTTGACACTAACACTAAGTATAGTAAGTATATAGCCAAGTGTCTGACAGTGTCTAACTGACTGACTGACTGTCTGTCTGACACTCTGTCCGTCCGTCTGTCTGGTCTGGCTGGGTGTCTAGTTGGCTTTTGATTAAGTCTCACCCGTCGCAGGGCCGTGTTAAATTGTTTGCATACTGAAACTGAACTGAACTGAACTGCACTGAACCGAGTTCATCACGGACTGGGACTGGGACTGGGAGCTAGTTGAAACGTGCTCAAGTTTTTGTTATGAAATTGAGCCTAGACAGCTCGGCAATATCCTTCAGACAAAAGAAAATGCGCGCTCAAGGCAAAGTGGAAAAGGATATGTATCAAAAGGAAGGAAAAACTAAGAAACAGGATATGCCACAGTAGACTCTTTACTTGCAACTTGTTATAATTGGCAACAGAAGCGACAGATGGGGAGAGAGAGAGAGAGAGAGAGAGAGTGGGATAAAAAGAAAGAGGTTCCTTTGGGATTGGCTTCTTGGGATCAGTTAAAATTAAAACCAAAACTTAGTCCGAGCGATTAACAACGTAAATGATAAAATAACAATAATTAATGCACAGCATTTGTTCAGATGAAACGCAATTAAAATAATTACACAAATAATAAGAAAAACGGCAAAATGCACGTTTTGTGTGCCACCTAAGCAACAACAATGGCAATAATAAAAAATGAGAATCATAAACAATAATAAATACATGCATAAGTATAATAAATAAACTGAAGCTCAAATGTTGGCGCTGCCAGACGCGCTGTCTTCACTTCGCATTCGCTTCGTCATCCGCTTGTGGCAGCAACTCGTGTGCTGACCACTCGCTGCTATCGTGTCCCAAGAGGGGCAGTCCCTGCACCACCCCTAACCCACCCCCTCACCCCTTCACTTTGAGCACATTCAATTTCCATGTGCGCCGTTAATTGTTGTTAGCATTTTGTTTGCACATTTATTAATCGCCTTTGATTGTTTATTGAAAAAGTTGATAGCTCGATAGATTGTTTGTTACTCGAGACTCTCGGACATGTTCATGTTGTGTCTCCGATTACATGTCTGTTGAGTCAGTTTTCTTGTTTGTTTATGCAATTTAAGGCTGGAATCTTTTGTCGTATTATTTAAACATTTTCTGAAAGTCTTTAAGCCAGATAAGTATTCCATCATTTATGCTGTCGCTTAACTTGGTATCTTGGCCAAAGAAACACTTGCTCAATACATGTATTTGATATCGCTTTGTTGCAGCTGCCACATGCAACACGCAACATCGAACTCATCTACAGACTTTTCACAAAATATGCAAAGACGCTTTTCCTCGACTCGCAGTTTTCATGCGTCAGCTTCTTTTCAATGGCTTTGACTGGCTTTGGCCAAGACGATGCTCGCTCCTCTCTTGGCCTTGGCAGTGCGAGCGTATTTTATAGCCTTTTTAGCTGTGACGTCGCTTGGCTTTGTCTGCCCAAGTCGAGAAATTGAAAAACTGCATTTGTCCGTCGTTTATAAAATATTGAGCATGCCACTTTTATACCCAGTCACTTGATTGTTGATGCGACAAAGGGCATATTGAATGTATTTAATGCAAAAAAAAATTATAGAAAAAATATTTTTAGTTGAGACTGTGTCTTTGCTGAAAGCAGTTTGTGTACCCAACATATTGATAAGTACAAAGGGTAAAGCGATATTATAACAGGGTATCTGTCAGTGCTTTTATCAACTATCAGTGACACTGTGTTTTATTTAAGATGCTTTCACAACTGCTTTAATTTAACGGCAAATAAAAATAAATGATTTCAAGTAATGCAATATTATAATACAGGGTATCCGGCAATCATACTCTGCCCTTTTAGCTCGCACGCAGTCTTGCTGATAAGCGTTTGAGCTATTTATGTTCAGAAATTTATTTGATATGCCTGAGAGTTGCAATTTCCACTGAGAAAGAGCGCGAATGAGAGTTTGGCATTTACTTCTGGTTTCAAAAAGTGCCTCATTCCAATTGGAAAACAAAAAGCATTCCGTAACACAAAACAGAAACTGATGCCTCTAAATGCATCTTTCATTGAACAAATGGCAATTCCCCCGTTCGTTTAATTAATGCTCGGTGCTCTGCAATTAAATCAAACTAAATGATAATTGCCCGCTGCGGATTGCGTGTTCACGTGGTCCACAAAGTGAGTTCAATTTGCGAAAACAGTTTCGAGTTGTTGTGGCACGCGTCTTTTTATCTGCCTCCGTCTCTAACCTTGCAATTGAAATGCGAAAATTGCACGGTTTAAAAAATAGTTTGTTTTTTTATTAACAATTTGTTGATATATTTTATGATTCGCACGCTTGGCCAGCTAAGCTTGAAAACTGCAAACAAAAGATGCCTCATAAGCTTCATTAGATTCACGACAACATAAGCATAAGCATACGTATACGCAATATACGTATACGTAATGTATTAACTGACCTCGTTTACTGCGTTCTTAATTCATTAGTTTGGCATATTGTTTGCCATTCATTTAGCATTTAGTATAATTGTGAATTTAAAATGATTTCAAATTTACAAAAATTATCCAACATATTTTGCCCTTCCTTGTTCCACAACTTTCTTTTAATTTCATCACATGTCACTCATTGCTTAATTCTAATCTGTACAAAGAACTTTCTCCTTCGGCATGTCCATGACTCAGAACACTTTCGTCAGCAAACCTTGTGATCGGATTTCCGCATTTTTAATCAGCTTCCAAATTTGAACAAAAGAAAACAACGTCACATAACGGTAGAGCGCATTACACAAATGGCTAATTAGCGTTACCAAAATTGGTAATTAACAGTTTGATATGGCAATTCGATCGGATTGTCGTTTGATCGAACAACCAACACCTGCTGATTGACATTCAACTGTTTTTATACCCTGAGGGTATATTAAGTTTGTTCAAAAGTATGTAACAGGGAGAAGGAAGCATCTCCGACCCCATAAAGTATATATATTCTTGATCAGCATCAACAGCCGAGTCGATATAGCCATGTCCGTCTGTCCGTCTGTCCGTCTGTCCGTCTGTCCGTCTGTCCGTCTGTCTGTCGGTCCGTGTAAACGAAAGGATCTCAGAGATGGTAAGAGCTAGGACCACCAAATTTGGAATGAAGACTACCTATAGTGTCAGGCAGAACAAGTTTATGTTAAAATTTTGCCACGCCCACTGTGGTGGGCGTAATTCATCAAAAACTTTCATCACCTTTAATCTAGGGTTTTAAGTTAAAATTTTAAATTTTTTTAACACCAACGGGTGTAGGATCATGTCCTGAGACTAATTACCAACTTTCAACATGATTGGGCCATAAATAGTGAAGATAATAAGCTTTAAAGATTGGCAGCTTCATATGTATATAAATAGAATTATTCGTCATTTAATTGATTTAACATTTACTCTGTCAGAATGGACATCGAGAATGTTAACCGAATTTGCCAGCATCAGTCTAAGAGGCGGAGTGGTCGAAGTGATAGGTGCTAGGCACGCGAAACGGGAGATCGCGGTTCGAGTCCCGGTCTGGTCGATGCAAAAGATTTTTAATTATTTAGTATTTTTCGTTTATTTGAATTTTCAGTTTAATGGTAGAGTCACGCGAGGGGCGTGGGTTCAATTCCTGAATAGGTCAACGAATTTTTTTCGTTTTTAAAAATATTTTTACTTTTAATAAATTTTTAAAATTTAAAGATAATGTATAAATTGCCGTGGCCTAGGCTCAGGGTATATTACTGTCGAGTGCACTCGACTGATCCACTTGTTTGTTTTGTGTTTCGTTTCGACTGCTACCAAAATTGGTCTAGAACATTTGTCATCTGTACAATTCTGTAGACAAGAAGCTGTTGACAACTTGGCTGCGATTTCTTTTTAAGCGCACAATTACGTCTAGTTCGATCTCGAATCGAGACTTCCTGCAAATCAACCACAAAAAAATAAGAGGCAATTAGTCAGTTGACCGTGAGTTGAATGCTCATGGGGGAATTTGCGAATTTGGGATGAGACATTACAAATTGTACCGTTAACACGTTGCCCCTGAAATAAAATTAATGGAGGCATGCGCGACTCCAAAGATATCCTATCTAGATTCTAAAACAGCTCTCTGATTATTTATATAAAATAGTTTGGATGGCTTAACGAATTTTATGAATTGAAAAATTTAAATTAACCAATGAATTAGATCCAGTTTTCTTGGTTACAAGTAAAGACAAATTGAATATAGATATAGATTATTTTTAAGATACTTTAAATACATGAATAATTCAACAATTATATAACATTGAATTGGTACAATTTTTTAATGCAAAAAATACTGAAATACTTTGCAAAAATTGAAAATTGGGATATGATTGTTTTATCAAATAATAAACTTAAGTATTTAGTGGTTATTTTCAAAACCTGCCTATATTAAGTATCCATTTATATATTTTAAATAAGTACAGGGTATTCATAGTAAAATACAACATCAGCCTCGTCTAATTAAAGCGACACGAAGCAAGACGACGATCAACCAAATTCGTAGCTCGTCGCATCGTGACAGACCAACAAATCGCCTTAAGAGAGTTGAATTCAATTCGAATTCGAATTCGATTTCGAATAACAAATCCATTCAATTTGAGTTGTAGTCGTGTGTGGGGGCGTTAAGAGCTGGCAGATCAGGTGTGACAAGGGGCAAAACTCATGGGACAACATTTGGTAATGCCAATTTCTGACATTCTTTTCTCTTATGGGATTGGGGAATTATGCAACGGAATACAAGTTGTTTTCCGCTTTGGGATGTCTCATATGTACAATTCTTTGTGCTGTCAACTGGCAGTTGTTGTTGTTGTTGTTGGGGTTGTTGCAGCTCATCAATAAACATCAGATTTATTCAATGATCGCAGTGACAGTTAACAAGCAAAAGTTGCGTGTTGCGTGTTTCGTGGAACCTGAAAGAGGGCATACTATGCTTAAGATCTGACATAAAGAGGTATAAACCTATATAGATATTATTAGTTGGCATATTTGAGTATCAGCTGAATTACTTCTAACCTGATTTGCACTTACAGTTGACCAAGTTAAGAGTCATGTTAGTATGTCAGCCACATTGAAACTCGTTTCAATTTCGATTTCTTCTGCGTCGCAAACGCAGTTGTTGCCTGATATTCATACTTGTGTGTAGTTGTTGTTGTCGCCGCTTTTTGCCAACACTTCAAGGCCATAATGAGCAGCGCATATGCTGCGGGTCTGTCTGTCTGTCCGTCTGTCGCTTTGACGGTCTCGACTGCAAGTCTGACAAGTAATCAAACTGGCAAAATGCATTGGAACTTGGCGTTTTGTTCTTTTGTGGCAAGCTAAGCGTAACACACACACACACACACACACATACACAGAGACATACGAATAGTGCAACATTTTTCACGTTTTTTTGTTAACTTGGTCGGTTTTTCCTTCGGGCCGCGTGTAAATTGTTCTTGAGCTTTTAACGTTCTGCTTAGTTTAACTTTTAGCTTGATTTAAGCTAAAGCTAAACATTGTTCTTGATGTTGTTTCAGTTGTTGTTTCAGTTGTTGTTGTTTAGCTGATTGATGTTTGTCAGCTGCTGCCGCTGCTTGGCCTTAACAATTGTTGCAACATGGCAGTATGAAAAATTAAAGTAAATTATACACATAATTGCATTGTGAAGTCGTCGCACAGATGCGACAAATGCCACACCTCTCCTTGCCCCTCCCTGCCCCTGCCCCTCTCTCTCCACCACCCAACACCCCCTTGAGAAATCCCTTGCCACAGTCGCAATTCAATTAAACATTTCTGCCATATCGTTGGCCATAAAAATACTTGTATTCGTATTAACAAATGCAGAAAAAAATGGCAAAACAATTGGTCACGTTTCGTCACCAGCAACGACAACAACAACAATAGTGACAACAACGACAACAATAAGAAACTGCAACAATTGCAGTTGCAGCGCCCGCATCGAGATGCGATCATAAAATAAAAAAATAAAAAAATGTTAAGGTGCCATAAACGTCCTAAACGATTTGTTAGAGATGAGACAAAAATCACATTTTGTCAATATAAACAGTGATTTTGTGACTGTGAATAACTAGCTTCAACTGTAGGAAATAACAAATAAAATATTACAAAATCAAGTAATACTATATATAGATTTCTTAGACTTAGTTTATCTTTTAAGAAATGTAATGATTATTGGCAGATGAATCTAAGTTATAACATTATTGTGATTGCAGCTAAAATAACACAAGAAATTTATAAAAAGCATACAAATAATTTGCAAATGATTGTAATGAATCAGGAATTGTCACATTACTGTGATTGCAAATAAAAAAACATTTGAAGTGAATAAATCAAATAAAAACAAATAAATAAATATTTTAAAATTTGTATACCTTAGTTTAGCTTTGAAGAAGCATATTTGTAAATGAAATATCAGAAAAAACGAATTAATAAAATGTAAAAATAATATCATTAAATGTTATAAAATTACTCACGCTTCAGTTTATCTTTAAAGATACATTTTGATAATTAACAAATGATTTTAATTAATCACTTTGCTGTGATTTTAGCTTAAACAACATTAAATATTAATAAATAAATTTTTATAAAAAAATTAATAAATACTACAAAATTATTAACGAGTCAGATTTTAAAGATAAACATTAATAATTGGCAAATCCGCTTAATTAGTCCGATGAGTAGTCGCAGTCAGGAATAGGTCACAGTTTGGTGAACATGAAGCGGAAAGCGCACCACAAAAAGATACTTTTGCCCACATAAATACAAACACACACAGATACTCGTATGCAAATGCAATTTTAACACTTGGCAAATAATTTTCCACACAATTTGCAATTAGTAGTAACATTTTCAATGTGCCTCATCATAAAGGCACCAGCATGAGCCCAAGCTCAAGCCACTTACATAAGCTGGACAATGACAAGTATAAGATATGAGATACAAGACCGATGTGTATGTGTATGTGCATGTGTGTGTGTGTGCCATGTAATGATGCCTGACTTGGACCTGGCTAACTGCACACACAGTTGGACTCGCTGATTTTCAAGGTTGCAATAAATGCGACGATGATGGAGCTGAACACGTGAGTTGCAATGGAGCCGCGGGCAGCTGTTTGTTGGCTGCAAACTAGTTTCAAATGGCATAAAAGTATCTCTAAGATACAAAATGCACGCTGTCTGAGCATAAGGAGTGCCGCTGCCAGCAATTAACCGCACATTTTTTTTGTTTAGTATTTTTTTCTGATTTTCTTTCTGCAACAACAGCTGCAACAAGTCGTCGTCGATGCTGCCATAAGATATTCGAGTTCAAGGCTAATGGGTCAACTGCAAATTAGAGTCGCCTGCAGGTTGACGTTGAATGACATTATTTGTAACTGCAGCAGTAACTGCAGCTGTATCTGTTTCGGTTTCTGTTTCTGTTAACTGTGGTCAGTATGGGCTATTGACATGCCAAAAGTTGCCAAGTTGCCAACTCGACTCGTAAACAAAGCCCTCGGGGCAATTATCTGCTTGAGACATTATCGTTTCGATCCGCTGTCCGCTGAGTGATTTGTATAAACTTTGCATTACAATCAATCATTTGTCGCTGCTTAAATGGCTTTTTAAGTAAATAAACATTAAGAAATCATATGCAAGCTTTAACAGACTTTGAGACTGCAAAATTTTTATGGAAATTACAAGTGGACAGCGACTGGAAACTTGGCTATCAATGCTTTTGTTCTCGATATGACAAATGGCAAGTAGAATCGATATAAGATGCATACTCGTATATACATGCATAAGTGATGTTACTTTTCAGTTACATTCGCTTATATTTTTATGTCTTATAGCAAAAGATATTTTATGTTTATTACAATGACACATTATTCAGATACATATTTACGTTAAAGATGCTCTTGACTTTACGTTCTTTATAGTAAAAGATACTCCTAAAGAGAAACTACTCATGATAAATTTGAAAGTTAATAATCGATACCATATCATTTTAATTTATTTTATTGCCCAAAGATATTCCTAAGCTGAAGCTACTGTTAAACTATACTCTAAACACTTTTCACTTCATGTTTAGTTGCTTAAAATGTTTGCTTCTTAATTTGTCTTGATTTTACGATCGGTTTTACGATCAGCTTGCACAGAGGACTTGCCGTAATTAAGGCTGAATTTATGGCTAAGCTGACTTATAATAACAACAACGGTCGACGTCGACCTTAGACACTTCCCTCCATTGTCACGACTGCAGTCGAAGGGCCAATGACAGCGCACCTTTGTTTACGCATTGTTTTTAATTATTAATGGCAGATGACACTTATTTACATACAATATATATTAATTGCATTCTCCCTTGTTCTCTGTCTCTCTTTGCAGCCCCGCAAATCTTCCAGTACCCGACGCCGCCCAGTCCCTCGTGCTCCATGGCCCAGTCGCCCAGTTACACGGGCCCCGACGTATTCTTTGCCCACGGCAGTCATGTGCCACAGCCCCATACTCCGCGCACGAGCATCAGCTTCGCCGCCGGCGAGGAGCACAACTTTTTCCGGCAGCCATATCCGGCGCCGTCGACGCCGCAGCCAATGCCGAGGCAACCGCCGGCGCCGCAGTCGGCGCCACCGATGCACTACAGCCATAGCTATCCACAGCAGTCGTCGTCGCACTTGCTGCCACATCATCCGGCCTCGTATGGACACCCGCTGCCAGCTGGCGCCTACTATGCCACCTACACACCGCCACCCACACCGAACACCGCGAACGCCTCCACCTCCACCTCTGCCACCTCCTTCTCTGCCACCGCGGGGGCAGCATCGTACGGCCGACACGGTCACTGTCACGGTCCAGCCCTGGCATCGACGCCCCTGGCGCCAACTGGTCCCAAGATGCGTCTACAGCGCAGTCAATCGGATGCGGCCAGACGGTAAGAAGATCTGAATAGAACTCAACTTAACTCAACCCAACAAATAATTCCATTCATTCTCCTCCTGAGATCAGACGACATGTAGTATAGCATATTCATATAATGTGTCGACTAAATGTATAAGCGGGAGAGATAATTCATAAGCAGTACAATCTCTAGAAATTAATGATAAATTCCCTGTTTTTAAATTTAAATTATTTATCTCTAAATAGTAGAAAATACTGCAACTCAAAATGAATAAAAAACATAATTTATTTCAATAGCGTCAAACTCACTATCGAAGATTGTTATCAGAGATAAACATATCAGTGTTTTAGATCTTTCAGAAAAATCTTTAATTTATTTACTTATTTATTTATTGACTATTTCCTAGTGCTACAAGTGGGAGTACTTTTTTAATTTATTTTCAAAGACCTACAATTTCTAAACATGTCCAACCCTCAGTGAACATTTATATAGATATTGATTAATATTGATATTTTACTTTTGCTAATCGACATAAAACTCATTTGCAAATTTTTGCAAAAATTAAAAAAAAAACTTATTTAATTCAGATTTACTTTCCTCAAGTCACTCGCTTGGTTAAAAAAATTAAAATAAAAGAAAAATATATATGACAATAAAATAAATTAATGAATAAATAAATAAAAAAACAGACATTTATAAATTAAAATAAAATAAATAAAGTCGAATAATACTGCAAATTAAAGCCAGGTTAAGATTAAAACCATAAAATAAGTTAATATTATTGTTATTAATATTAGCTAATATTATTTGAGTCGATTTCAAATAAGTAGATAATAATATGTACTATCATACTAGTGCATTAATTTAAAAAAGTACTTTTTTGCGCGAGGAATAATGAAATAAAATAAAAAAATTTAAAATAGCGTATTCTACGAACAAGGCAAAAATTCAATTAAGGCAATCAAGCAAATGCAAATCATTGCCAATTAATCACAATGTTTTTAATAGTTCTTGCTTAATTATGCACACACACACATTGACTGATAAGAGCATAGAATTGATGATGATAATGTTGTGTCTCTTATAGCAAACGATTGACCTCGACGGGCGAAGATGAGCGCGAGTATCAGAGCGATCATGAGACCAGCTGGGATGAGTTTGACGATCGCTACGACAATTTCACGGCTGGACGGGAACGTCTTCAGGAGTTCAGTGGGCGTATACCGCCGCGCAAGAAGAAGAGCAACAACAGCAGCAACAACACGGGCAACACCCACAATGCGAATCCATGTGGCACTGAGAGCAACCACAATCACAACCAGAACCAGAACCACAGCCAGCAAAGGGAATCGGAGGAGCAAAAGAAGGTGAGCCACTGATTCAGATACAGTTAGTACAAAAATACGAGTTCATTAACTTGAATTCCCATCTGCTGGCAATTTCCATTTGACACGTGCCCAACATTAGTCAAAGCCAAAACTAGCTAAGACATGCGACTAAAAATAGTTGCTGCAACTTACTATACATACAGCCAATGACAAATTGCCCACAAGGAGTCAGTGTCAGAGTCCAAGTTGGAATCGCGAATCGCGAATCGGGAGTTGGAGTATTTCAAATGTTGTTGTTGTGTGAAGAAAACTTGTGCCCATGCTAAAAGTGTGATAAAAATTAATTGCGCAGCACTGCCTCTGCCTCTATCTCCGTCTCTGTTCCACACTCGATTCACCCTCCACATCCCCCTCCCCTTTCTGTGGCTTTTGCATCGCTGCTTTATGTTAATCTAGACAAGTGTCGTTCCCATTCCCATTCGCCTCCCGCCCCCCCTGGAGCTGCCAGAGTAGTAGTTTAGTCAGTCAAAGAGTCAGCCTTTGTCAGCTGCCTGCCACACATCTGTGTGTAACACGGGCTATATATGTACACACTTATAGATATAGTATATATATACTAAATAGTCTATAATGTAGACGTTTAAGTTTGCATTGCGACAAAACTAGGCGCACTTTTTTAATACCCTCGCCAATAGTATTGAAAGACTCGGAAGTATGACAAACATTGAAGGAGGAGGCGCGTCAGAGCTGATAAAACATATTTACACTTGATCAGCTTGTTGATTTGAGAATACTTTGATTGTGATCAGCTTGGTGAGTTAAGTATATATATTGAGACATGTCAAGTCAATGAAACTTGCTCTGTTCAAGACTTGTTTCTATATTAAATAAATTCCACTAATTCTGATCAAGTTTCATCAATAGGAATTCCCTACATTTTATTGAAGTAATAAGTCCAACTTTTTTTTCAAATAATAAATTTTATAAAATATTTATTACTTTGATTAATGAAGTATGGGAGAGTATCTACTATTCGAATTAATATAAGAATTATATTCATATGCTCCTACTTTTTTTTGCCTGCGCAATTAAAAGAAAAGTAACCTTCAAGAAATTCAATCGCATGACACACACACTCATGGCTGATAAATTTTTAGTTTTATTTATATATTCTTTATTTTATTTTACTTTTTTTGCTGCTGCTTGCAATTTATGTAGTCGTAATATGCCACCGACTGGCTGACATACAGACAGACAGACTGAGTGACTGGCTTATCTCTACTTTGAAGGCACGGACAAAACGGTTCGGACCCTCTTGGGAAGCTGCGCTTCGATTTTCCTTATCGGAAACGCATTTTATTGAGATCGTGAGAAATTTGTGTAATCTGTAAGCTGAGCACTAAATGAAGAATGCAAATAAAAAAATAGTGTTCTTTTCAACGAATTATGTAAAAGCATTAGCAAAAGATACAATAGGATATAATTCAAAGTATTACAAAGTCCAAGCAGCTAGCAACGCCATGCAATAAATTAAAATTATTATATTTTTATGAATTAAAATGCAATCGGATAATAACAAAATGTATGTATTCCAAAGTGCAAACACATCCATACAAATTTATAAAATTGAGTAATAATTTACTTAATATTGTTGTATTTTATATACTCCCTGTTTAGCATCATTTGCACGTGCCACACAGAATACACATAAATAGTGTAAATTATGTATCCATTGAGTATGTCGAGCAAAATTGTCAAATGATATCGAAAATAATTACGCTGTTGACCAGCCATTGACCACATACGTGAACAGTTACAGTGTACACTGTACATACAAGTATTTAGGTCACTGACATCAGATTCAGTCTATGGTTTCGCTTGATTTACGAATGAGCATTTGCGTGGGGGGGTTGGAAATGTGGTCAAACAATCGGCGAGGCACGTGCGATTCTATATGCGAGAAGTTCATATTTATATGACCCTGGGGACCCTTTAGCCACAATTGAGTTGACCACATAACGAGTGCTTAATACTTCGTTTTGGAGTGACAAAAACGAAATAGATTGGCATTTTCCAAGACATTTGTTTTTCGAAAAACCTGTAAAACAATTGTTACTTTCCAAATATGATATTAAAAACTACATTGTAAGGCTATCAAGTGAAGAAGAAAATAAATTCGACTTCGTGTTCGACCTCGTTTTCGCTTTTCATGACACAAAGTCCGCTATAGAAATTAATTTCTAATAGAAAATGAGTCAGTTAGTCAATTACTCATTACATTGTTTTTGTTTACATTTGTAATACTTAGCACACCATAGTCTATACTATATTTAAATTATATGTATATTCCTTACTTATTTCTAATTTTGATTTTATTTTTTTATCTATTTTCAGAAACAGCAAAGCTTCACTTGGCCAACAGTTGTCACCGTTTTTGTGCTTGCCATGGGCTGCGGTTTCTTCGCAGCGCGATGAGTGCCAAATGGGAGATGGAATCAACAATAACAACGAGAACATTAATAAGCGTATACTTAACTAACGATCCATAGTGAAATCGGCTAATATATAGAGCATTGTAATCCCATTTACTTATATACTTATCAATATGTGCATAGTTTATCAACGAAAATTCGAGCTGTAAAAGGTAAAGTCATAAAATCGTGCAGACATAACTGATACGCATTAAAATGAAACCCTATAATAGTGTGTATAAAGTTAAGGATGGTTGACGGGACACAAGAACAATATAAATATATATATATATATTCTTTATATATACGTACATTCATAATATATTCTAAATTGATTCTCTCAAACGAATAGACTATCCACTTAAGAAATACTTAAGAAAACATTCAAACTGCTCAATTGCAAACTGTAGACTGGCTAAAGACTAAGCGACAAATGAAAAGATACAGATATTTTTGCTAACAAAAGAAACGAAAACATATTTTTTGGAAACGCTTTTTCGCTACAAACTCAAAGGTATTTTTATAAACTCTATATAAAAGTTAAAAGTAAGAAGTATTAAAAAAAAAACATAAGCAAACTGCACAACAAATTAAGCTGCCATTTTTGAGATACATACATTTGAGATACTTAAAGATACACACAAATATATATAGTATTTATGTATTGTGGCCGGTCTCTTAGCAATTAAATGTTTGAGCATTTTCTTTCTTGCTATTTTGCATTTAGCTTTGCATTTTGTATATTTTACAAAACCACAAAAAAATAAACACAAAACTATATAAATAACTTCAAGTGAACATTAAATAATAATTTTATTTGCTTCCGCGTTGATTTCAATAATTTTAATTGTATATTTTTGATTGTCAAACAACAAATTTTCATTGTCTTCGATTTGTAATATGAATTACAAGAAAATATTTACATATATGTAAGAATTTGTAGCAATTGCCCAACTTGATTGAATTATTGCTTTAAAGTAGTGAAAATTGTCAACAAACAAAATATTTAGCTTTAATTGTTATAAATGAAAAAATCAGAGAGAAAAAAAAACCACTAAAAAAAAGAATGAAGAATGTGTTTTTTGTATATAATTGATATGCCATTTTTGTGATGATTTTGTCTAAATGATTTATCATGTTTTTAGTTAAATTTCTTAGTTATTTAAGCAGGCGTTTATCATGTGGATTATTTTGTTCATTCTTCAAATTGGTCTCACAATTTATAGTTTAGTTCTAAGCACGACGCACAATACACAAGAAATTTGAGCAAAAGGTTTATTGAAATTTCCCGAAGACAAGTTCTACCTTTGGTTAACTCCCAAAAGCCAACGATGAATGATCTCTTAACTGGAAATTAATCGAACAGCAGAAGGCGCCACTCAATTGATCTCCATATGATAGCCAAAGTCAAAAGTCAAAATAACGTAATTTCAAAAACATTTTTGTGGTAAATTTCACAACGCTTTTGCCAAATTTCTTGACGTTTCAATGCTAATCGATCAGTTAAAAGTGAAATTAAAATACAAAAAAATATAAACATAACAAAAAAAAAAAAAACAGAAAAATAGATAACAAAAACTATTCCCAAAAATCGCATTGATCTCATGGATTTTTTATCATTTACATCAACAATTTTTTACTTGCATTAAACGCGATGAGAAATGTGTAAATTAAGCATAATTAAATATAGAATTAAGTATGTAAAAGTATAGCGTTAGGAGCGCCAAGCGTTTTAGTTTACATTTGTTTCGATACTTAAGCTTTTTAATCAATTTATCTGCTTGTCAATTGACACGAATTTCAAATATGTAAAATACCTGTAAATATAGCAATATTTTTCGTAGCCTTAGTTATTATTCATTTCACATGAGATACGAGTACACTAGTTAATATGAGAGCAGCAAACAGCAAAAGTAGAACCAATTTCTTTATGATTATTATTATTTTTTTTTATTTTTTTCTTACGTATTTTAAACAACAATACATAAATATATACTTGATCATACATACATATAATTTGTAAAAAGTATTCCACGCACACCCAAAAGAAAAACAAAAAAAACTCAGAAAATTCTTTGTAAATTTTTCTAAAGTGAATCGGACTCCAAGGTTTGGCATGGAAACATGAAAAAGCTTTGCTCTGGTTCATTCTAATTAGTTTTCACAATGATCTCGGTAAAGTTTTGTGGCCGCGCGCCCAAAAGTCAACGCGATTTTTGGTTTGCCATAAACTGAAACAAGGCAGAAAAGCAAGAAACAAAAACAAAAACAAAAAATCACATAGCGAAAATTTGTTTAATTTTTATACATGCAATTTCCCCCAATTTAAAATTAAGTAATTCGTAATATTGTATATAGCGCAAAAATCAAATGCCATTTTTTGTATAGATTTGTTGGTGCCAAAATGAAAGTGAAGTTGAAGAAATGTGTGTTAAAATGTGTGCTGGCAACGTGTTGAAAGCTGCGATGCGACACATATTCTAACTTAAGTTCAATAGCGATAACGATAATCGATAAGAATCATCATTTTCAACATATTTCAATAATTTGCATACACTTTATAACTTGTACATTTTACATTATGCTGTAATATTTTAATATATAATATCATTATGATCTCATGAATATGTTCATAAGACAAAAGTATATATATATATGAATGAAATAAACACGCATACAATACATGTAAGAGGAATTATAAATAAAAAAACAAAAAAACACATGCACAATGAATATATGAAAAACGAATAAAAATTTTAAAACCATACATTTGAAATTTTCTTCTATTTTAGTTGGCGTTGCTTATGTTATTTAATGTTTCAATAACTCCTTGAATCATTGCCCGAAATCATTTCAAACTGTATACAACTTAAAATATACTACAAGAAAATATTTGATAGCAAAGATTTATTTACTTTTATACATTTCAAAAATTTTGGTTTAGTTCATTCACAAAAATGAATAATCCTCCGGAAGTACAGTCGATGAATCGCAGAATTTTGGAGGCACTTTCAGTAATACAAGAAGATAAGTCTGTCGCTGTGTCAATAGAAGCTATCATCGAGAAGGTTGTTCCTCTGATGAGCCGTGATGATGATTTGAACAATATGCACAACAACATATTGGAGTCACTGTCTACTTTGAAGCAAGTTGGCCTCGTTAGGGAGTCTCGCAACGCAGAGTTTACCCTTTGTCGGTGTCCAGTCAAATCAAAGTCAGCAGCAACTAGGGTAATTTTACTGTAAATAATCTTGGTTACAACTTAAAAATCATATGATTGTAGAAACGTAAAAGTTCCGTAAGTCTTGCAACACAAATGAAGGCAAGGAAAATGCGATCTTTATTGGACGCCTTCCATAAGCCCCACAAAGTGATGTGCACCGAGTGTCGATCGGTTCTCTCATCCTTTACCAGTTGCTATCAGGATCTTAGACAAGGACGTAAGCTAGCATCAAGATTGCAGATCACAGACTTACAGAGACGGTACCCAAACGTTGAACCAGCCGAGGCAATTGGAGACGATGCCAATGTAAATGTGACGGTACCGGATGATGCTGAGCTTACTGCTCGACATGGAGCTGGAGGTGGAGATGCTGACACACCTAATATTTGGAATTTTGATTCCCCAATTCCAATTGAATTGGCAGAAGAGCAAGAAGAGCACTAGTTCAAATAAGTTTCAAAAAGCGCCATCTATGTGTCAGCCTTGATCAACTGATTTTTATATTACATTGCATACTTTTAGGGCTATTGTTAAAATGAAAACACGCTGAGAATGAGTTTAGCCTAACTCAAATCACTGGTAGATTTCTACAAATGAAGAACTCTTATTTAGATATATGTTATATATTATAATAATTATCCATCTCGACACTGCTTGTCTTCATTCAACCCTCGTTTCAGATACTTGGGTGGCTTTTAATGGTGGTGTGAATGCTGACCACTTAACCAGCGAATTATGTTGCCCAAGCCAATTTGTAGTTTTTGTGGTCGCGGATTAAGTACTCATAATTGCTGCACTGCAGCACGCGACACGGTAACGCGATACAGCACACGAGGCATGCCACAAAAATGATGTGTTATTAACAGCTTAAACGGGGCAACTGGCAAAGGAACATAGGCTGTGCCGTTATTATTTCAACCTGCCCTGAATATGACATCCGTTTCCGCCTTCAATCGCAACGGGCAGCTGTCAATCAAAGTGAGACCAGTCGAAAATTGCTGGCATATTTAATTTGAATTGCGTTTCGTACACATAAATCTGAGCGTGCGTTCTCATGCTTAATTCACCAAATGGTCAAATGGTTGACTGGTTATCGCTTTCGACTCGCTTTTGAGTCTGCATTTAATTTGACATTTGAGCGTTGACGCGTGTCGCATTTTCAGTTCTTTGTCTGCCCGTTCGGCATTCAAATATCTCTTGCCGAAGACTTACAAGTTTTCAATTAAATTTTAAGCTAAACTAATCAATAGATCCACCCACTCCAAATAGCTGCATCTAGTTTACGATAATTACTTTTTGGTTTAGCACCTGACAGTGGCAAAGCGGTTGGTAGGGAAGGAGGGGGGCTTACAATTTGAGGCCTGCCATTTACATACTCGTATATTGGCAATTTTACTATCAACCCAAACCAAGTGACAACTTTGCCACAAAGCCTATAACAAACAAAAATGAGTACCCCTTCCAGCCATTCAATTGTAATTATTAAAACTATGGAGATGGGACAACATTGGTTCTCTGCATTTGGCAATTTTCCGGGAATTAAAGTTAATTAACTGCCTGCGGTTTTCCATGGATGCTAAAGGCCAAAAGAAATGGCATAATATTCTTTACAGAACTGCATTGTTATAACATGTTGCTAGTGAAAATTTGGGAACCATTTGCAATGCTTATTATTCAATTTCATTATTTTAATTTTAAATTAGACCTCAATAGAAAGAAGTAATCGTTAACTATTTCATTTGCATTGCCAACTGATAATCAAATTAAATATTTTAGTACAAGTAAATTCAAAGTTGTATGTACATAAATTATTTAACTGCTTTTATATTCTTCAGTAATCTTTTTTTATTTCAGGGGAAGGGAAGCTGACCTCCAAAATATTAATAAAATAAATAATAAAAGTACTGCATGATGTTGCCTTGAATTTTGGTAAGCAATTCAGCATGTTCATTATCTCCCCTGAAATGTTTCTGGTTTAATTTTAAAATTTCTGATTTTAGTCCTAATGTTTAGACACCGAATAATAATAATAATACAACAACACCAATATATATATTACATAGCCATCGGCTAAGTAAACATACAGGAGCCGAAGGCTGCCCGAAGTTCGAGCCGAAGCAAAATTTACTTTTGTCGCAGTTCGCGCAGCAAAGCGATCAGGTGTGGGTTGATCTATGTATGAGTACACTGCAAACAACACTAAAGCTTTTTAAACATAAGTAGATAGCACCAAATAATATACAAATATTTATTCTTAATGATTGCCTTGTATGTTTGCCAAGTTAGGAATTTATATATATTAGCCATGGGTTTAGTTACGTTTAAATATCTTCATAGCTTGCCTACTCCCGGATTCGCTCAGTGCAAAACACACATTTTTTTCTGTCTGTTCTTCATGCCCGCCAATGATCTAAGTATATCCATATTGTACATTGAAGTGCATGTATGCGTAGGGTAGCCCATTTTAGATAAAGTCGCTCACAAACAGCTTTCAAGAGTGATCAACCAAGGGATACCCTACAGTGGAAATGCAGCCTCACGTGGAAATTAGTTTTGAAATGATTTTGAAGATAATGAGCATTATAGAAGTAGTAAAAGTTCTTGGATAAATTTGCATTATTAATAATGTATAAAAGAAAGTTGAACTGCTTTTAATTTACAGGCAATTTTACTATCCCTAACTAACTAAGTAAAATAAATCTTTCTACTTTTGAGGAGAAAAGATTTTCTGCCCATCTGTGCACAGGGTATAAAAATATATTCTGTGTTCCACAAGTTTATCTATGTTGATCCGAGAGTGCTTACAGCTTCGTGAGATACTTTGTGTGTACAAGTAGAAGTGTCTTTATCTGTGTATCTTACTCTTTATCGTACACAACAAACACGTATTATTTTTCCCGCACAAGGTAGTCGCTTGTCAGTCGAGAAACGCAGTCATATAACGCGCATTACAACAGATCCAGCCAGATCCACAATTAAACGGCGACGAGGCCAACAAAATTATAAATGCATAATTAGTTTTTGTGTTCTAACCGATCAAGATGCGTACTCCTACAATTTCGGATTATTTAAAAATATTCGGAATATTTTTGTTCCTGTCAGTGGAATTTAATCGTGAAGTATTGGGAGATGGTATGTGACAAATGGAGCTAGATACTTTTTTTCTATCTTTTACCTTAAAAATCATTAAAATCATAAAGTGAAGGAATCTTATCTCGATATTGCGATCAACTAAATTTGGACAATTGATGACTTTTTAGAACAATGGATATCAATTGAAAAACTCTTAAAATTGTCAGCAATGATATGGTGAACAGGCCTTACAAAAGTTACTTTACAGAATTTAGTCTAGACTGTACTTACAGCGTTGGAAAATATAATTGGAACGAGACTCATTTTGACATTTCAAACAAATTTTTAATAGTATGATAAAAAGCTGCGCATGAATATAGAATCCCGTTGTTTTGTTACATTTTAAAGCAATTTCAAAAATACAATATCGTTCCATTTACATTACAGCGTTTCTTTCTACTTTGTCGTACTTTTAATTATCTTAAATTCAAATTATCTTATCGCTTTCATATTTTTACTATTTCTAAAACACAAGGCTACAATTGAATGCGCACTGTACACATTGCTTAAAAAATTTTACAACCAAAAGTGAATTTAAGAAAAATGGGATTACCAATTTTGGAATTAGCTTTTTCTAGTAAGCAACAGTTCAGATATACCTATAAATATATATATTTATCATATACTCATAATGTATAATGTTGAAAACTTTTTCCACACAAATTGCAAATTAAAACTTCTGCGTGCGAACACGTGCAAGGGTATTTACCTCAGACCTCAGACCTGGGTGTCAGGAGAAGAGTACTGGGCTCGGCAGTACGAGTATCCAGCATTCCTGGCCGCTGTCTTATTTATAATCAGATAATTATTTCAGCCGAACGACAAGTGCGATAAGTGTTTATCTGGTTAAAGATAAGACGATTATGCTGTCAGCTCGTACGCATTCAACATTTTAAATTAACATGCAAGAATATATTTACATATGCTGTCTTACTCTGTAAGTCGGGCAGCGCCGGGTTATGTCATAGAGTACTTAATATGTACATAAGTAAATATATACTTACTTAAATAAACTGCGATCGCTTGGCGCCGTCAGAATTATTATTCGATACACCCGAAGTACTCATATAGAACATAATAAAATAATTAAGATATGTAAATCATTTTTATATCACTTTATTTACATTTATAGAGCAAATTGCCGACTATATTCGAAAATGTTGCATAAGTGGTCTGAGAAATGCACGCACATCAAATGGATGCGAGAAAATGGAAGCGTCCGTCTCCAGTATTCCCAGACTTTGGCTTGGTCTGTGCTCCTCCACATTTGGAGTATGCTGCTCAAGGGAACAAGAGCGAAGGAACTGTGAGCTGGGTCGCTTGGCCGCTTTAGAGGGAACTAAATGCGTGGATGGTCTCAATATAACATCGGTTTCCTATACGGATTGCTGTCGAGCATGTCAAGGTAGGCAAAATAATAATATAAAAATCTCTATAATATCTTTAACTTCTCCGCTTTCTTTTCAGTGGGCTTGGCTGTCAAGGCCAGCAAACAAAAATGCAAGGATCCTTTGTTTTCATTTCTCTCGAATATTGAATCATATCGCATTTGCTGTTCGGAAAACGGCTTCTCGAGCTCGGAAAATGGCAATAAGCTGGATAGTGAGGACATTCCGCAATCTGCCGAGCACGGAGAGGAGGTCGAGCAAGAAGAGGATGCCGAGCAGGAAGAGGACTCCGAACAGAACAAAAATAATGAGGACGGAACTATTGTCTTAACCGATGATGGTGAGTGCCAAGGACTCGTCTTTACAAAATTTAATAACTGAATATTTATTGCCTTGTTAGATGATATTTGCGGCAAGGTTCCCAATCTATGTGCACATATTTGTGAAAATACATTTGATGCGTACAAATGCAGCTGCAATCCCGGCTTCAAGTTGGACGACAATAATGTTACTTGTTCTCCGGATAAACTGGACAAGAGCGTGTGTCCTGAAGGATACTTTCTGGACTCAGTTCACGGCAAATGCGTGGACATCGATGAGTGCAAGGATCAGCTGCATACGTGCAAGGCAACACAGTATTGCCACAACCAAATTGGTTCATATCGCTGCCTCAATATAAAGGCAAAGAGTTGTCCCACAGGATATTTCTACAACGAGAAGTTGGAGGACTGTGTAGGTCGGTAAATGGATTTAAAAATAAAGTGAGCAATTTCCAATATTAATCATAATATGCAATAGATGAGGATGAGTGTCTTCAGTCGCCCTGCGAGAAGGGCTACCAATGCTTCAATTCTCCCGGAGGATATGACTGCAATCCCGAAGAGGACCAGGATTCGTGTGACACTGGCTTTTATTTAAAGGACGGCAGTTGTGTTGATATAGATGAGTGCAGCTTTAATTCGACAAACACGTGCAAATCCGATATGCACCAGGAATGCAAGAACACGGTAGGCAGTTACTACTGTGATTGCCTGCCTGGCTACAGCTTAGATGCCACACAAAATGAGTGCGTAGGTAAGTTAATGAGTAAATATGTATATTTATCACATTTAGTATTTTCACACACAATTGACTATTTGAATGTATTCATTAACATCTGATGTATGTGCACACTTCCTGTAGATATTAATGAGTGCTCAATTAACAATCACAACTGCCTGCCAACTCAAAGATGTGATAACACGATCGGTTCATACATCTGCACGGTATATAATATTTCTTTAATTTCTAACTGTGAATATTTACAATACGATAATACATTTTATATGAATAATTGAATAGCGTTGGACCTCCTGCGGAACGGGATATACACTCAACGCTGGAACTGGCAACTGCGATGGTAAGAATCAAATATTTACTCAACCTTATCGGTTCTATTTATTGGAAATTAATTTTAATAATCGATTATGTATTTAAAGATGATGATGAATGTGCGCTGTCTACTCACAATTGTCCCAAGGATTATGATTGTTATAATACCAAAGGATCATTCCGGTGCCACAGGAAGCCCACAACAACTACTACGACAACAACTACAACAACAACAACAACCACGCCGTCAACAACTACAACAACAACACCAATACCGCCCACAAAATCAAACTCCCGGGATATTTACAGTCCACACAGTTATGGGACACACACGAGTTATTCATTACATCGACATCCTTGTACTGCCGGTTTCCACAGGAACCATCTGGGCGCTTGTGTTGGTAATTATAAATATTTAATTACCTTTAAAAACGATAAGATGGTTAAAAATAGTAAATAGATTTTCAACATGAGTTTATAAAATAAAATCAGGTCTCATCAATTAAATATGATTTAGTATTGGTTGACAAATCAAAATTTACGCAAGAATTGTCCAGAAATTAGAGCTGCATTTTAATTAAAAGAAATATTCAAATAACATGTTAATTGATGATTTGATTATGTATTTTCGGAATATTTCTTTTTTGACATAAAACCATCTAGAAATTAACACCTTTGCACATTTAACCAGCCCAAAAATAAGGTTCGAATTTGAAAAATTTCACTATATTATTTATAATTTATTTGTTACATTAATATTTATTTCGTAAATTTAAAAAGCATATAAGTAGATTATTTGTTTTATTATTATATATTATATATATAATATTTATTTTGTAAATTTAAATAACATTAAAGTAGATTATTTGAATATATTTTCTAACTATTTCTAAAGGAAAGGAATTTAATTAACATATAAGTAGATTCTTTGAATATATTTTCTAACTATTTCTAAAGGAAAGGAATTTAAATAACATATAAGTAGATTCTTTGAATATATCTTCTAACTATTTCTGAAGGAAAGGAATTTAAATAACATATAAGTAGATTATTTGAATATATCTTCTAACTATTTCTAAAGGAAAGGAATTTAAATAACATATAAGTAGATTCTTTGAATATATCTTCTAACTATTTCTGAAGGAAAGGAATTTAAATAACATATAAGTAGATTATTTGAATATATCTTCTAACTATTTCTAAAGGAAAGGAATTTAAATAACATATAAGTAGATTCTTTGAATATATTTTCTAGCTATTTCTAAAGTAATAAAACCGTTAATATTTTTTTTGTAAATTTAAATAACATTAAAGTAGATTTCTCAAGGAATAAAACCGTTAATATTTATTTTGTAAATTTAAATAACATAAAAGTAGATTATTTGAATATATCTTCTAAGTATTTCTAAAGGAATAAAACCTTCAAAAGTTAGATTTAATTTATAAAAGTCCCCTGTGACAATAGTTATTAATTAATTGTTAACAAAAATGTTTGTTTTGTAGATATAAATGAGTGCGTGGAGTACAAGCCGTGTATGAGTAATGCGCGGTGCATTAACACCAATGGATCGTATCGTTGTGAGACCTTCACACAGTGTCCCGCGGGCTTCACTCCAACACCTGATGGAACAACTTGCGTTGGTGAGTGGCTAAACTTAAAAGAAATATGAGCATAATTACCACTCAAACCACTCTTGTGTCCAACACAGATATTAACGAGTGCGAGACAGGAGAGCACAATTGTGGGGACAAGCAAATCTGCCGCAATCGAAGTGGCGGCTATATCTGTGCTTGCCCCAATGGTCACCAGGTGGTGCGTCTGCAGGATGGAACGAACAGCTGCGAGGACATTGACGAGTGCTCACAGGATCATTCGGCGTGTTCGTCCAACGCACAATGCTTCAATACGATCGGCTCGTACTATTGTGAATGCAAATCTGGTTTCCAAAAGAAGTCGAATCATGAAATTGGAGACAGTTGGCAGACTCATGCCCAGTGCTTTGATGTGGATGAGTGCATATCAATTCCAGGTCTTTGCCAGCAGAAATGTGTCAACTTCTGGGGTGGCTATCGTTGCACCTGCAATTCTGGGTACGAGTTAAGCCTCGATAACCGCACCTGCAATGACATAGACGAGTGCGAGGTGCATAAGAATTACAAGCTCTGCATGGGGTAATAATCATTTAGTCAACTTTCTATACTTTCTTAATATGATTCACATTCTTCTTAACTCCATGAAGCTTTTGTATTAACACGGCCGGTTCTTATCAATGCTCCTGTCCCCGTGGCTACACTCTGGAGGCAGACAAAACCACTTGTCGGGACGTCAACGAATGCGAAACAGGCAGCGATAATCACGTGTGCACTGGTCGGGTAAGAATATTGGCTAAAAATCAAATTACACATATACTACTGTGGGCAAAAAGTAAGGTGCATTTTCAATTCAAACTTCGCGGGATTAAAATTTCGCGCTAGGTTTTTTTTTTCATGAGTTGGCAGCACTGTTAATAACATCTGGGCCAAATTTCATGTGAATGTCATTATCAGTAATATATTTACGATTAGTTTTGTACGTCGCCA
The DNA here is from genome assembly GCA_963924055.1 of Drosophila limbata. Lineage (NCBI taxonomy): Eukaryota > Metazoa > Arthropoda > Insecta > Diptera > Drosophilidae > Drosophila > Drosophila limbata. The sequence goes on from OZ001354.1 coordinate 22,583,075, forward strand.
AATGTGCATTTGTCGTTGAAGTGTGTGAAACAATGTTTTCTGACTATCAGAATAAGATAAAACGCATTATTCCGGGCGATGAGACTTGGATCTACGCTAACGATATGGAAACTACCGATCAATCGAGCGAATATCGACTAAAGGTATGCCAAGACCGAAAAATCGCGTCAAATTCGCTCAAAAATCAAGGTCATGATGACTGCTTTTTTCGATTTTCGTAGTGTGGTGCACAATGAATTCCTTCCTCCTCGCTAAAATGTTGATAAGGAATATTACTTGAGCGTTATGCGTCGTTTACGTTAAGCAATTCGTCTAAAAACACCAGAATTATGGGCCCACAACTCTTGGTTTTTGCATCACGATAATGCACCGTCTCACACTGCACTCGTTCTTCGCCAAAAATTCCACGCATATCGTTTCACAACCACCGTATTCGCCTGATTTGACTCCGTGTGACTTCTGGCTATTCCCGAAACTCAAGAGACCACTCCGGGGAACGCGTTTACTTTTTGCCCACAGTAGTATTATATAAAAGCTAGAAACTCTAATTTCGTTCCAATAATAATACCGAAAGCTATTTAAATTTAATTAAAAAAAGAACCACAAGACAAATTCTTGAGACTCAACACTTATTTCTATATAAATTTTACCATTCTTTGGTTGAAAATAAAATCCAAGTTTTTGAAAGAATAATCAGCAACAGTCTTAAAATAAGTTATGAAAAAAATTTTTGACTAGGAGTGTAAGAGTATTGCTTTTATCTTGAATAATATAATATTCTGTTTCTTCCCACAACATTTTTTGTATAGAGTGACATTTGCACTAATATCCGAGGCAGCTTTAAATGTACTACAATATATTGTCCTCATGGCTATATTAATGATCCGGAACAGAAAAAGTAAGTTTTTTGTTAACATATTCAAATACTCGTATTAAATATTGCTCTAATAATTCTCGATTATTACAGTCGATGCCGGCAAAGTAGCAACTTTTGTGAGGGAGAAGAATGCTACACGAAACCATCAGCCTACACCTACAATTTCATAACATTTGTATCGAAACTAATGATTCCTCCAGATGGTCGAACAATCTTTACACTGCGCGGTCCAACATGGTATGATGATATTGACTTTGATCTGAAAATAGTCAGAATTCAGGCATCTCCCAATATTGAAAGAGCATCGGAGAGTTTCTTCGAGTGAGTACTAATAATTATTATAACTGAATATGATGGTATATTATTGATCATTTTATATTGCAGCACTTTCAAGCAAAACCATCAAGTAAGTCTTATACTAAAGAAATCACTGGAAGGACCACAGGACGTCGAATTGGAACTGACTATGACAGTGTTTACAAATGGAATGCCACGCGGCAAAAGTGTTGCCAAAATATTCTTATTTGTGTCTCAATACACTTTCTAAGTGCTTACATCATGTTTTTGCATTTTTAATATATAATAAATTTTAATTTTATGTATTCAAAATAATACATTATCAATTCAAACAATTTTTCGAAGCCGATTAAAAACAATGGCTAGAAAGCAGAAATTTAGTGTCATCTGCATCTTAGCAACTTATCTTATTATCTCAACTTCAGTATCTTATCTTTTGTACATAAATATCTGCACAAATTTCATATTCTGCACTGTTATCTATGGCATTATTTGTAAAGTAGTTCAATTATAAATTTAATCTAATTAGGGTTGCATGTGCTGCCAGCTATAAAAGTATGTAATGCCAACTAATTGGCTTTCAGCATAACGTTGCAGAGAATTAATTTGATTATAGAGGAATTTCTGGAACGCAGAATAAATCCACATAAACTGACGCTTTTTACTTGGGCCATGATGTAAAATGCACTGAGACCAAAACTGCATTAAAAATTCATTATAAGGTGCACACAGAGGGGTAAAAGGCGACCCTTCTCCAATTGAAGAAACTTATCTCGTATGCAACTCCATGCAACACATGCAACAACACTTTGCCACAAGTTTTTCACCTCCTTAAAAGTGGAAATTGTCGAGAGATGAGCAAAAGATAAGGGCAAAGAGATGCCGTCGAGTAGAGCAATTTTACCAAAGGAATTTTCCGAGTAAAGGATAAAGGATGTGTATGTGTTTTTCTATGGCCTAAAATGGTCTCAGCCTGCAGGTCATAAGCAAAACTCATAAGGCAAGGACAGCAGCAGTAGCGATCATAATCGACGTCTTTGGCACTTTATTGACAAACTAATAAAAACAGAGCGACGCAAAGAAAATGGCCAGGACTGGGCAAAGGACTCCGAGGACGAAACGATTTATTAAAATCCCTGTGCATGGCAAACATAAAAAGCAGCGCTACTGACCGTTGATGTGATGAGTAATTTGCTTTTGGCTTTTAATGGTCCAGACGACAACGACAACGACAACGATGATGATGATGAGCATGTGGACAAGAGACAAGGATAATAACGACAACGATGTTGAGGAATAGTTGCAGGACACGGAAATTAGTGCGGAAACGCCAACTACTGCGACTGATGCTAAAAGGATACGCCTTTCAAAGTGTGTGTGTGTGTGTTCATCTGAGCATGTGTGTGTGTTCTCTACACACATGTGCCATATTTCATTACACGTTGATAAGTGGTCATTTGTCCACCCGGTTCTTGGCACTGCACAGTTTGGGGGGATGCTTCTTGGATGCCAACAGGCATTTCATAATAATTTTAACAACCTTTTTTACGCAAACATGAACCTGACTCCTGACTGAACCCAGCCGAACCGAACCGAACCGAACCGAACTGGGCTCCAACGTAGCTGATATTAATATTAAATGCACCAGTTGGACTCAGCATTAACTTGTTTATACGCAAATTCAACTTTATATTCATACTCGCATTCATATTCATGTAATATTCAAATGCTTAAGGTGCGGCTGCAGTTGGGGTCCTTGGGGACTTTTTGCTTTTATGAATCTATGCACGATTTCACGGTTGTTGGATAGAATATTCAAATTTGGGAAATAAATGGTGCAATTAAAATAGATAAAATAGACTTTTTTAGCCAAAAATAAAATATTAAACTGAGCTCCAGAAATGACAGAAATAATATTCAGGCCTGTACCGGTTTTTACTTTTACTTTTTACTTTTAGTGATATGCATTTATTCACTTTGCATTTAGACTTAGTGTTTAAAAATTATCGTTTTTCATTTTATCGGACTTAAAGTCGTCAACTCAAAGTGATATCAATCCGCTGAATTTCGACAGTTAAAGAAATTCAATTCCGACAAATCTTACCGAAAGTGAAAACCGGAACAGGCCTGATTATAGGGTTTATAAAAGAAAATAAAAGAATTATGGAATAGAATCGATTAACTAACTTTGATTGAATTACCTTGTTGACGATCATCTTCTGCTCAGTAATTTTAAAGTTTAATTATAAGTTAGTTTGATTTGCAATGGTTTTTACTTGGCTTCCCTTCTTATTGTCAGTCCTGAAAAGTCATTTTAAAGATTAATAAACTTTCTATTCATAAATCATCAACCACTCCCAATATTTGCAATCACTGATGACATTTTTGGTCCAAGTTTACCCTCAGTCAACTTGAAAGCGAAGCAAAGTTTATTTTAATATTTATTTGTTTTATATTTTATTTATAGCTCAAAAGCCCAAAAATGTTTGTATTATTTGCAAGCAATGATGTAAATTCATATTGAAATGATTTGGGCACAATAAAGCCCACGCATAAAATAATATTGATGATCTATGATTAATAAAACAGAATTAATTATTATTATTATTATAATAAAATTCTGTATAAATAAGATTCATTTGTACTTGAATATGTCCCTTGTAATTAAATATTGATGCCGTTTCATGATCAGATCTGGTCACAGCCAAACCCACTCGTAAACGGATACAATATTGATGGCCTATGATTAATCGAACTGAACTTATAAGTTGCGACTTTGACTTTGCGTAATTCCCCAAAAGCGTAAAATAAACAAGCTATGAACGGAGAGGGTAAACAAATGGAAAGATAACCAAAATTGGCAAAACATGCAGCAACATTTGGTTGAATGACAGACATTGGCATAGATCCAAGAAGTGTCAACAACAACAACACAAGCAACAACAACGAGAGGTGTTACTGACACAGCCCAAAATCTTGAAGAGTTCAGTTTCAGTTTCGCTTTCAATACAAATATGACCGTCAAAACGGGTCAGCAGCCAGTCAACTACCTGGTTGAGTTACCTCATTCAGTTGCAGCCTCCGACGAGTCAATAAAACGTGTAAATTTGTATTACGCTTCGGATGAAAAAGAAAGCAGCGTGGGGGCGACTGAGACTGAGATGGAGACTGAAATTGAGATGGAGACTGAGACTGACTAGACCAGAAAATTACTCAATGTGGCCTTAACTCGGCATGGGGAGCTAAATGCCAATGGCTTGTTTGTTGGCTGCTTGGAGTCATCAGCATTATCATTGTAGTTGGCCCAACTTGTTGGCTGTCTGCTCTTTCGGTTTCTACTTTCACTCTCAGCTCAGCTAATTTGCTTAGCGCTCTTTGTTGTTGTTGTTGCCGCAATATAATAAAGCCATTTGACTCCCCAGATATTGTACAATAATTTGTCCGCTTATTAACAAACCAAAAAAAGTGTAATAAATGATTACGTGTAATGCAACTGGGCATTTAATTGAAATTACCAGTTGAATGAACAGTCTGCAGATGTGCAGCGAGTGTCTATAGATATTTAATTAAAACGATACACAAATATAATGATAATATTATTATCATTATCATTGGTTTAGTTGAGAAAAAGTCCAGTCGAGTTGAGTCAACAACTTCAGTTGTGGTAATACGATCATCTTTCATTCTTTGCCAGCTCCGTTATTTAATGCTCTCTCTCTCACTCTCTTTGTCTTGGGTTTTTCTCTGCTCTCTCAAGTGTATAATCCAACGTTGTTTCGGCAAACTCTCTCTCACTCTTTCACTCCACAACAAGCTGTGTCTTCTCGCCCCTCCAATCGTCTCTTTCGGCGAAAGCCTCGACTAAACTCGACTCGACTCAACTCGAGCTTGACTCGTGTTAACTTGGCTTGTGGCAGGCTCAGCGCCGGCGTCGCGTGTCAAACGAACGCCGCACTCAAAGCCGGAAAGACGTTGGCCGCGCATGCGTCGCACTTAGCAAAAGAGTTGAATTTCTTTTTAAAGCCCGGCGGAAGATACCAGATACTTTTGATCAGCGTGTGTGTGTGTGTGTGTAAGTGTAACCGAAAGTGTGCAAAAATCAAAGCCGGCTAAACAAAATTGGTGTCTGTCGCAATTGAGAGTTAAACAAAGCGTTGCAATTGTGGCAATTGACAAGACAAGATGCCACCCGACAATTTTTAAGTTCAACCAGCCAAAGAAACGTACACAAATTAAATGAAATGAAAAATGAATAAACGAAAAGAAAAGAAAGTTGTCGTCCGTCTGGGTCGTTGAATTGTGCAAAGTGTTTAAAGCATTGAAGACATTACGGCATTGCGTAAGAATTAGCCAAGAAATGTCTCAACCAAGTGACTCATTCTACGCGTATTACCAAAAATCGAAGTTCAGCACGCGTCAAACATTAAAGGCAACTTGGGGAGTGGATTATATAATTTACAAGCAACGCCCACATTGCCACGCCCACTGCCACTCGGTACTAGAAGAATGCACAACACGTACGCTGCTTTTTTGGTTTCCGTGTCCCGTGTCTTTAACCCCGAAAAAGCGGAGCTCATCTCAAGCGTAAAGTGTCCTTTCGTGTTGTCCTGGGAGGACATGGATGAGGTTGTTGCAACACTTGTGCGTGCCTCGGAACACAATCGCACTCGCAATCGAAACGTTGCACTTGCAGCATTTTGTGATTCTTGCACCTGTTCTGTGCAACAGAAGGTGGCACTCTTCACATGGCATTAGCTGTCACTTGTTGTTGTTGTTGTTGTTGTTGTAAATGCCATTGCAGTCTGTCGATGCAGTCTTCGCTTTTAGTGCAGCGCCCTCTGTCGCCTGTTGGCGGCAAATGCAATTTTCTAGTACTCGTTGCTCCTTTTGCTTGCACCATAAAATTTTGGGCAATTACTGTTACAGCTGCTGCTACTTCTGTGTGTGTGTGTGTGTGTGTGTGTGTGTGTCTCTTTCTCTGTCATTCAGTCTGTGTCTCTGTCTGTGTGTGTAATTGCATGAAATTTAAATTTTATATGCGACCAACACATTTGGCATAGTCGCTTTTATAGTATTATGGCAAGCATAAATAATAAATTTTGCTGGTTTTCCAGCTGTTCCAACTTCTCCTCATCTGCTCTGCGCATTATTTCAAATGCAGCTCAAACTTTTGCCAACATATTTCGAAACTCTTGTGCGTCATCTTCGTCACAGCGAGATGCGTTTAAAATTCACACTGAGGAATGCGAATAACCTTGACTTCATTTTAATGTAAATCGAAAAACGCTCAATGAGAAACGCTTAAGCAAAGCTGGTTAACATATTTATGGTGTAATTTAAATGTAGAGGAAGAAACAATTGATTGGAGTTGGAAAAAATCAATGGTTAAGTGTTGCATATTGCAACGGGATCGCGACCCTACTACCAGGGATTAAAACCGATAAGAATATCGGTTTAAGTTACGGTTTCGGTTATGTTCGCATTTAGGTTTCAGGTTATCGGTTACTCAAGATCTTTAAATAAAGGTTTGGTAACGGTGAATCGGTTTTGTTATATTTCGGTTTTGAAATACCGGTAATACTAAAAGAGCATTACTTTCTCACTGTTTCATGTACATTTTATATCTTTTTATGAAAATAAAAAAAGTAACTTCATGGGCTCTGCCATGCCTCCTTCTGCCTGTTGCATTCATACATTTCACAAAAGCAATATACCCATTGAAAAGGGGCACAGGGTATAAAAACGTTTTTTTTTTTTTCCTTGTCTAAACAGTTACATACACTCGCCAGAAAAACTATGCGAACAAATAATACTTGTATTTATGGAATCGTCTTGATTTTTTTTAAATGAACAACACATTAATCAATAATAATTCTAGTAGGTTTTCTTTTCTTAAGAATTACATTTATTTTTTTAAAATTAAAAATTCAACTGCATCTTGAATCTTGCTTTTATTTGTTTCACTTTTTTTGTATGTATGTATGTAAAACATAAAATTAACCCTTATAAAAGAATCGAAGAATTTTTGTTGCCTAAGAATCGCTAATTTGTAAGGCTAGAAATAACATCCTCTTTAAACAACTCGACTTTTCAAATGAATTTCACATGTTATCTAAATATTGACAATTTGTACACAAGTAAGCATAATCAAAATTTAAAACCAAATACAGTAAAAGATGCTTAGTTTCTTTTAGTAATGTTGACAATTTAAGGGAACATCTAAAATAGAAAATCGAATTTAATCGATCACTGTTTTCGAGATATACCACCTTCACTATAAACTAAATGAAAAAAACAATATTTCAGCAATCTGAAGCTTGATGTCAAGATAATTAATATAACCGAATGTAGTAATTTCTCAACAGCTTTAAGTAGAGCCAAAGTATAGGCTATTCTCAATTTAAAACTATTTGGTCAGCAATCTATCTAACCTTTCAATATAAAATTAATATAATATATACCCATTTAATATAAAATTTAGATGATTCACTATAGTTTTTTACATACATATAAGCTTAATGATATAAAAGTCTAAGCTTATATATATTATTAAACAAATATTTATTTTCACTTTTCACATTTTTATATAGTTATAAAAGCGAGTCACTGTTAAAGTGGCAACCTTTAACCAAACCAAGTAGAATCCACTAAAGAAAGAGCAGCTAGACTGAGCATTAAAATTTGAAGGCCTGTCAACGCACTGTGGCAACAAAAAGGCGACAAATAAAAGTCGACATAATAATATGAATAATTTTTAGCACCAGTTGCAGACGTAGAAACCGCGACAAAGACAGAGAAAGAGCTAAAGATTATGGATATGATTATGGAGTGTATGGTGAAGTAGTCGAGCAGATGATGATGACGAGTCGAGGCGTGTGGTTGCATAAACTGGAAGCACGGCGCAATCATAACAAATGGAATTAAAGAAATGTCGTCGACGTTGTTCTTGTCGTTGTTGAGAGTTCTCAGAGCGAGCACGTGAGAATTGCATTAATATGAATGCAAATGTTGCCGTTGCCTCGGCTAAATCTATAAATTTATGAGGATCTCAAGAGAAATTGCAATTTTTAGCAGTTTGTAGTTGAGTTTTGTAGAGTTGACAGCAAGTTTTTATGTGTTCTTCTCGTATTTGCAGGCGACGTGACTTGAGCAGGGGATTTTCCAATTGGAGCAAGCAAACTCACCAGCCCCCCAGTTCACCAACCATCCCAACGATCCATCGACCCAAGTGGCCACCCAAGACACCCACCGCAGTCAGCATGCAGTTTCGACAGCAGCCGCAAAGTATGCTATGGAAAATTGCATTTCTAATTATCGCATTAGTCGGCGACGTGTCGTGCATAAGAAACGGCGACGGAAATGACGAGTGAGTTGACATTTCTACCTTAATTTATGCAAATTTCAATGCAAATTTTCCCCTTCCTCTCCCGCACTGACAACAGGCAGAAACACATTTCCGCCAAGCTGAAAAACTTTTTTCCCTCCGAACCGTTCGGGGAAGTGAATTCCCCCGTCGCTGCACAGACTTCTCAGGTCTCCGCACGGGTAACAAACGGTGGCTTCAGACCCTCACAAATGCTGGAGTTTACGCCATCGGATGTGATGCACAGTGGCACCAACCGATATCCGCCCAGTTATCTGGAGCCCAACTATAAGCATCAAGTGCCCAGTTCCTTGGCCAATCTCAATCCAAAGCAATCGGCGATGGACAAACAGTTCGCATTTCCGGAGGACGGTCAGACGACTTACCACAACTTTGGCAGCACACAAATACCCACCACACCTGTGGTCAGCTATCTAGATCAGTATACACAGCAAAACTATCGCTATACACCCACAACACCTGCCTACATTCAGTACCAGCGAGAGCAGCCTGAGGAACAGGGACATCAGGCCTATACGGTGCAATCGTCGCTGCTTGTGGGCAATCACTCGCCACAGCAGCAACGTCCTGGCTCTGTGGATGATGTCTATTTGAAGCGACCCGGCTATGTTTTCGACGAGAGCCCCTCCTCTCTGTATCGTCGTCCAACTCCTCCTCCAACTGCAACATCGACTATAGCGAAGGCAACATCGGCATCTTCAGGGCATAAAATTTCATACGATTCGCATGATTACCCACCGCCCAGCTATGCCACCCAGCAGACATCGAACTTTGTGCCACAGCCCCAACAACAAGCACAGCAACAGCAGCATCCCCGACCGACAGCAGCCTCGTATCGACCGCCTTACAACCGTCAAGACGTCAATGACAACAGGCCATTAGCAGGCCCATCGATACATGAAGCCGCTTATGCGTCCCAGCCGCAATTCGCCTCGTCGTCTAATTATGCAAACAACTTTGGTAATTATTTGCAGCGACCACCCGGTTACCCCAATCCCAGTCAGTCCCAGTCTCAGTCCCCAACCTATTCGCCAACCCACTCGCAATCCAACCCCACTCAGTATCAGTACGAGTCGCTGGTGAGGCCACCTCAACACCAGCAACAACGACCGGGACACAATTACTACGAGTATCAAATTGGTGAGATACCACCGCAATCCCCGCAGCATCAGTTCAACTATCGTCCTGGTCCAGTTCCCGCCTATCGACCACCTTCCCAGTCATCAGCTGGAGGCGGAGGCGGAGGAGGAGGCGGTCTGGCCACTTTGGCATCGCTGCTCAGCTCGACACAACAATATGCGCCACAATTTACGAATCTACTTTTGGGAGGTGGCGGCAACACTGGTGCTGCCTCCTCGGTCAGCCCATTAGGCAGTCTCTTAGGCGCTTTCACAGGCCAACAACAACAACAACAGCAACAGCATTCTCGCCCGCCGAACACACAGCTCATTAGAGCCCTGGAGAACATCGCACGCAACGACGATTTACAGTGCGTGCCCAAGGTGCTCTGCCAGATGATTGCCGGTCAAACGTTACGTGGCCAACTGCCCGGATTCATTACATCGCCGGCCATAACCAAGTGAGTATCTCTCCGCCACTCTAAATAATGTGGCAAAGGGCTTTAGTTGTAAGTAAATATTATTAAATTTGCATTTCCAACCAAGACCAGGCAAGGAAACACTTCTCTTTCCCTTTCCTCAGCTGCGTTAACTGGGATTAGACTTCATTATGCAAGTCGATGTTGGCCCAGACCATATTGATTGTTATATTAAATGAGCCACGCTTTGATTGAGACGAGGCAACCTGAATCGTCGTCGTCGTCGTCGTCGTCTGTAAATTGATATTGTTTGGCTTTTCCTTGCAAATTGGCATTTACTCAATTAAGTTTTATTTGCAAGGATAAAGAGGCAGCTGGGGCCTCATTGCATTGGTTAGCTAATGAGAAGTATAAATATCAAGTAGGTTTAAGTTAAAGAGAGCAGAGCTACAGAACAGATGTGCAACTTTTTAGCCGAGGTTGCTTTATTCTGAGATATCCAACAAAATATATAATTTTATATCGAAATATTTATAAAATTTTATGGCATCCACTTTTTCGGAAAATAAGCAAAAAATTAATAGGAAATTCAATTTATGAATATGGAACAATTTTTTATTTAAAGTCGCCCAATAAAAATCAATGCTACTACAAACTGTAGAACTTCCATAACTCGAACTTCTATAACTCGAATTTCTTTATAACTAGCGCTACATGAGTGGCAGTAAAATTAATAAACTTAAGAAAAATAACTCTATAAGTCGAATATCTCCATAACTCGAACCTTTTCTTTGCATAATGGTGATTCGAGTTAGGGCATTTGTACTCAAATTCATTTGAATTCAAAACTTTTTTTTCTAATATTATTGAGCAAGATTTCACATATTTTTTACTTACAATATTTTACTAATATTTTAATGTTTTTGCTACTTTTTTTATTCTATTTTAAACTTTTATAGATTTTATTCTTAGTTTGGGGTCTATGGTTTTGTAATTTCTACAAAGGCTCGGAGTTCTATTCATTCTATATAGTTTTTATAAATTGAATAACTTCAAAGAATTCTTTAAAATTTCTAAAGCTTCTTTCTCTCTACTTATCATGCTGAACAGCTTCCTCGCCGGTTTTCCCGTTGCCTCGCCAGCTCTCATTTACGGCCGAGCCGCGTTGCTCGGCATTAGCGGAGGAGCGCGGAGTTGCGTGAAAACTTATGAGCGATGTCCTAAGAATGAGGTAAGCTGTCAAGGGCGTTAAATGATTACTGAAAACTCAAACTGTCTACCCCTGGAAACAGATGGAAATCATTCACTATCTGAACAATCATCGCGGTGGCTTCTTTAAGTTCTTCAGCGAACCGGAAGAGCAATCCACGGAGGCACAACAAACTCAATCTGGCGGCGGTTCATTGTTCAGCATTCTCTCGGCTCTGACGGGCGGCGGTCAGGGGCAGGGGCAGGGATTGGGTCAGGTGACGCGTACCACACCGCGACCGGTGCCACGACCCACCCAAAGACCGAGCACGGACATCGCCGATGGCATTGGCAGCTTCTTTACCCGCGTGCTGTCCGAGTACTTGAATGGGGTGGAGTATCAACGCAGGCGGAGGAGAAGGAGAAGTCTGTTGCCAACGGAAATTAAACGCAACATTCAGACGGATAATGGCCGCTTGATGGCCGTTGATTTTCATGATGAGGAAGACGACTTGGATACCCAGACACTAGTCAAATTTCAAGACGACGACGAAGCGGAGGCAGCCCAAGCTCACACCGAGCTGATAGGTGTACTGCAATTTCCCGAAGAAGAAACCGAGGGGCGAATACTGCACTTCAAGGGCATTGAAAGTGAAGAACAGAAGCAGCATGCGGACGGAGCTGTGAGATTTCCGGATGCCACGCCGGAAGCTCAGCGAGACAATGAGCGTAAAGTTATCCACGATTTCAATCGTGCTGCAGCTCAGCGTAAATTGAGATTTCCCCAGGGACAGGACGAAGGTGAAGGCGAAAGGGAGGCCAAAAAGCTGGAACTAGCCGAGGGCTGGACAGCTGTGCTGCCCAATGGTCTAGGCGTCGAGGATTATGGCGTTAACAAGAGGCGTGGCAAGCGCATTGTCTTCAGGGACACCAATGAGGCGTTGGAAGACCTAGACGAACGCCTGAGAGAAGAGGGGAGAGAGGAGGAAGAGACGCGTTTAAAAGAGGATCAAATTAGAAATATTCAACTCAAAGAGGAGCAAAGAAAACAAAAACTCTTTCCACTTAATGCCCTTTATGAGGAAGCAGCTCCACCGCAACGCGGTGCTAGAGTAATTTTCCCAGATCACTACGAGCGTCACATCCGCAGGGGAAAGATCCTCAACCGACCCACCTATGCGCCCAGCTATGAGTACAACAGTGAAGTGAGACCCGAGGAGAAGGAGCAACGCTTGGTGGTCAGTGATGAGCATAGACCGAGCTCCTACTATCGCCTGGAAACCACAGACTATCAGACAAATGCACAGAGTCAGAGTCAGAGTTTCATGAACTATGGCGAATATATGCCGGGGAATACCGTGCGCTTTGTCGAGTCCCTCGATGGACCCAGCTACAGTTCTCAGTACAACTATCCGAATGCAAACTATATCAGTGATGATCGATACAGCAGCGCCTTTCAGAGACCAACCTCAACGCGCAGTCCCAAGCACGAGGATAATAAGAACATCTATGTGACCAATTCCCAGGGGATAACAGAGTACTACATAAGACCCGATGGGCGTAAGGTCTACATAAACAGCGGTTGAATTTCTAGACAAGATGCCGGGAAAAGAGGCTGCTATCTTTAGTCCTAAGTCTGTAAATAATTGTTAGCACTTAAATGCACTAAAATATTTATTAAATGCGTATTTTTAGAACATACTTTTTGTCTTTAAAATGTCCCCACCAAATCAACAAGTTACAACCAGCAACCGACTGAAATATGCAAAAGAAATTGCACATAAATCTAGCGACAAACGGCGTCACTTTTGAAAAATTAAATGTGATCAACGGAGGGAAACAGCAACAGCAAACAGAAGGAAAATAGAAAAACCAACACACAATTTCCATTTTTTGTTAGCGCGTTTTTCCCAAATGGGACGAATATTTTGCCCAGACTCGCTTTTCGCACTGAGCCAAATCTCACAAAAATGCAAAGTGCAAAAAGTGCAGCATACTTTTGTGCGCCGGCACACAGCACGCAGGGTTGCCAACGTCACCAAAGCTCAAAGCAACGTTTGTTGTTGCTGTCGCTTGGCTGTCGTAGCGTTTTATTTACAGCACTCACATTGGGGTACAACTGACGACAGTGCCTGCAAACATATGCAGCGAGTTAATAAATAGCAAAGCGGGGGCCCAATGGGGTTAGGATTGCGGTAGGGGATGGAATAACGGATAGGGTAGGGTGGGGTAGGGTAGCGGTAGGGGTAGGGGTAAGAGTTGTGTATTTTACCGAAAAGCTCTAGTTGCAGCACTTGTAGCGAAGTAAAAGAAAGCCGAAAAAAACAAGCGAAGCATAAAGAACAAAGTCAAGCCAAGATATGTCGACTGTGAGATACCTCGTAACAATGTTTAAAGACTTATAATAAAACAGAAAATAACACCAGGAATATATGGCAGAGCAATTTAAAGATGACCAAATCATTTTTTGATAGGTAGGCTCGACAAATCTCCGACAATAAAAAATCGAGTATTGAAAAGAATGTTCAGAGATTTGATAAAACGTGAAATTGATTGAATTAAACAAAATAGTTTAAGGAAAAAATTTTAAATAAATATATTAAATCTACAAATCATGCCAAAAATAAATAATTTCATTAAAATTAGAAATAAATTTGGTCAGTCGATTTTCGGACTTCGAAAATACGTTGGAAATAATGAAAAATCACTGACATTTCTCTAAAGATTTGTGGAACACACCTGAGTGTCAACTTATTCACATAGTTGAAAGTGTCCCACTTGCGTGTGTTTACAGGGTATACAAAACGAGTCTGAGCTAATGCCTTGCGTCAACAATTTGTGCGCGCCGTCGCAAAGTATGCAACCGTTTGCCGTTTTTTCATGTTGCATGCTTTTTGGCGTATCAATTTTTGTTTGCAACCGGAAAAATGTGGCAAACTGGGAGAAGGGAAAAGTGCATTGTCCGAGCAGTGAAACAAATGAAACTTCGAACTGGACGCTGACTGCGGAGGGTGGGGGGCACAATGAAAGCCGTGGATGTTGGGTATCCTCTCTTAAAAGCGCAGACATGACACGGCATCGACACACAGCATTTTTTAGCATTTTCACAATTTCAGATGATTTTTGTTTATTTATTTGCTTATACGAGTACTTCATACACATACTTACTTATAAGACTGACTAAGACTAAGCTTTCTCTTGTTTAAATTAAAACCCCAACTAGCAGTACAAATGAATGGGAGCAGAATGTGAGTGAAGATAGACAAAGTTTGGAAGAACGGAACAGAAAGATGTCCATGCAGTTGACTGACTACCCGATGCGACTCGTATCCCCCACCAACAAAACCCGCATCGCAATCCCGCCCATACATATGTATATTCCAGTGTTTTTCCGACTCCATTCTTAGCGTGGCTGCGGAGGCGGCAATGGTCCAGTGCCTGGACATGGCATCCGCTTGGCCAGGTGCTTGCAGAGCGGCACATCCCGCACAGCGTCGCCGATGAAGAGCGAGAGCAGATACCATTGTTTCATGCCTCCAGTTGATTGCACTTTGTAGTTCCTGAGTGGTTGAGTGTGGTATCCAAAAGAGATGTTGTTCGTTCCGTCATCGTCATCATCATCATCATCATCATCAGGCACAATAGTCGGCAACGAAAGCGGATTACAAAAATAATTACTTATAAGTAGAGGGTAATATACACAAGGTCTCCCCTTTCCTCCTGCCTCCTCCATATCATTTACCCCTTTTCCATCCAACACCAGAACCCAAGCCTTGTCGTGCTTGAGAGCCATATTAAAAACAAAAGTAATTTGCACTTTACTACGAGTAGCAAATGTGCTTCGAGAATGAAACAATCTCTCTTTCAATTTTTAGATTTTAAAGTGTGTTTGAGAATTGGGAAGTATTATAAGTATGATGTTTGGTTAGTGATGTTAATCTGAGTTAGTTTAAATAATTGCTAAATATTAAGTTAAATTATTACAATCGTGACTCTGGTAAAAGCGATGATTCTAAGAAGAGATCATATTATTAGTTTTATAAAAAAAGTGTATATTATTAAAGTGAAGTTTTGAACAAATTAAAAGCCTAAATAAATGAATCATTTACTTATTTTCTTCGATTCCATAATTCTACATCAAAAATGTTTTATGTTGAATGTTTTTCTCAATCCATTAATAAATATGCATATTTATAGCAAAAATTCGTATGAAACCCTTTTTCCGTGATCATATTTTGATGAAGCTGGGTTCATTTAATTTGTTGCTGATTACCTTGCGGTACTGCCATCAAGTCTCCTGTCCGGGTCAGCAAATTTCACACGTCTGCAGTGGAATAATTTAATCAGCTCAGTCACAAACACATCTGCAGTGCTCTCGAGCACAGCTGAGTTCCCGAAAGGGAACATAAAGGTTCAAATCGAGAGTACTTGACTTCGAGACACCCTGTGCACAGGATTACAGCATTTTCGCATTCAAAAAAATACCTTGTTAGCTACGATAAAAACTTGCAGGATATATAAAAAATACTGTGGAATAAATTTACAACGCAATCATTTAAATTCGTATTGTACACATGATCTACAGGAACCCAAATTCTGTATATCGAGTCTCTAGAAGAAGACTATAAGCCTCATTAAGACAAACTTTAAAGTAGCATTAAATTGATTTGAAAACCTTGTTCATGTTATGTACTTATTGTTTTCTAACTAACAAAAATTTGCACGAAATAAGCAAACCCTTTCTTATATTTTCTAAAAGATGTAGGGTATAAAAAGGTGCAACAGCATCAAAAATGTAACTGACCAATGCAGAAACTGAACAGAACTGAGTTGAATTGAAGGGTTCCCCATTGTGTGCTAGCATAAATTTAATCAAAAACTTTAATCATATTTTATTATTACAAAACACGTCGTGGGCAAACGAACAAAACTTCTAATGCCAATTACATTTGCAAAGCAACGAAAACTAAACAAAAACATACAAAAACGAAAGAGACAGAGAAGTAAATGGAGGTAGAGAGAGAGAGAGAAACCGACAGCACATTTCAAAAATAATTTTGAATATTTGCACTTGACACGTTGGGGCCAGCACTTGGGTCTCATTCCCTCTCTCTCTCGCTCTCTCTTTCTCTCCTGTCTCTGTCTCTCTTTTGGCCACGATGGCTGTCTGGGCCCGGTCAGAGACCAAGACTGAGACCAAGACCGGGTCGGGCCGGGCCGGGCCACAAGGAAAACTTTGAGTGTTGAAAATTTAGCATGTTAAGTGTGAAAATGTCAGATGCATGTGAGCCGAGCATACGATATGACACAATATTAAATGAAATTTACAACAATGACCAATGCAATGGCTCTGGCTCTGGCTATGAATGCCAAATGTTGCGCATACGACACGTACGCCTCCGATTTCTATGCAAAAGTTATCAGTTGCTCCTTAAACTTATCTTTTGTTTGCCAAAAATAAACAAGAATTTCATTTCATTTGCCAAATAGTTTTTCCACAGCAGCAAATAAAGAAATATGAACTATCAGTGACCAAAGCAGGACAAAACTTTTCGCATTGTTTTATTGCGTAAGTTCCAATAAAAGAGGGAACACGAAGCGACAACAGCAGGGAAGAATTAATTATGAATCACTGTAGAACGACGGGTGATTTGAGCTAAAGAAGCAGAAGAAAATGCAATAAAAATCAAAGCGGAAAAGAATAATTTCCTCAACTGAAATCGCACACGACTTGCATGACATTACCATGACAATGGCGAATGCGAATGGGAGGGCAACTAACTCATCAGGAACTTGAAAATTTATGTAAACTTACAAATTGAAATCCACAGCCAAAGCCAAAGACAGCAACAGCAGCAATGACATGCACATTTAAACAGATGAAGGAGAACGAATGAAGGAAAAACAGAGAGAAAGCGAGAGATGAGATGGGAGAAAAGACATTAAATTATGCGCAGATGAGTTAGCATTACCAATGACAATGAGGACAATACTATGCACAGCGAAGAGAAGAGAAGATATAAAAATTGATTGGAAAACATTTTGAGCTAAAAACAAGCCATTCATTTGCCAAATGACAACAACAGCAGCGCCAAATTGCAACGTAGCCATAACGAATGCAATCTCTGAGATACTCAGATGGCAAATATCCGAATGGAGAGAAAACAAAAGTTCAAGTTGCCAGTTGTGAGTTGAATGCGAAGCCATAAAGTCAGCGTTCCACTTGAACAGGAAATGGCTAAATAAAGCACACTGACCAGCAGATGCTCTGCACAACGGATCGTATACGTAATTTGCAAACTAAAAGAACTGGCTTATTGGAAGTACGTAAGATTAAAGATTTTCTTCGCTTAAAAGACACACAAACTAAGAGTTAAAAGTTAAGTTAAAAGTTTATGTTGAAGAAAAAGATCGCTAATAAGAAACTAAAATGTCTCTATCCAGTTGATTTTAAGATTTTGGTTTTCTTAACTTTAAAAAGACTTCAATTTGGAGTCCCTACTCAACAGTTTGTTAACGTGATGTTCCCCTAAAATATCATGCGATTAATGTGATTATAAGACAATTCTGTCTTCTTTTCGTTTACGTCATGTGAGTATGAGCCATTTCTGTCCTGCACCAACCAATTGCTTAGCTGTTTAGTTATAGTCAAGTTGGACATACCTCAAGACCTCTGCCCAGGGTGCGTGTACTACAGCTCTGCCATCGCCCAGAGGACGTCGTTGGCTGCCGGGACGTGAGGCGTGCACCCGACAAGGTTCCTCCAGAATGCAAGCTCTGGGCCCGAACTCGCGCAGAATTTCCTTCTGGGCCAACTCGGCATCTAGGGCCAGAGGATGGCTGGCATCGCGTCTGCTGCGAGAACGATAGGTGTCTGCAAAAGAAGTGTGCAAGTTTTATGGCTGTTTGTGTAACAAAACGCGAAAATAGTTGTAGTCACAGTTAAAAGTGCAATACTCTTGGTATTTTCCAGTTTACCACTCATCATGGCTCTGTCTTTTGGTTTTACCCGTACGTAAAACGATTACCAACTACATACACGCATGGCTAACAACTTGGCTGACTTCATCTGGCATCTGGTAGCTGGCATAGTAAGTAGTTGTAGCCTTGACCCCATTCCGGCCTGGTTAAGTGGACGTGCACGAAGCCGACGAGTCGCTGGCATTTGAGCCGACACTTTTATCACACATTTGAGTCGGGTTTTGAGCGATGATGATGAAAGTACTCAGCATTTGTCAACACCAAATGTTGTAAGACTCACGCCAAGACCAAACAAATTGTTTAATTAAAAGTTTCTTATTGATATTTGCATTTCAAAATCAAAAGAAGAAGCAGCTATAATTTATGCACTTTCACTTATTGAAAAGAAATTGAAATCATATTTATGGGCTGAGTCACGAATCAATACTCAAAACGAGGGTATCAACGAATATCAGTAACAGTTACGGTATCGGTTAAGCTAGAATTTTTGTTTTCGGCTATCGGTTTCGCAAATTCTTAGCACATCGGTTTCGTAACGGTTACCGGTTATCAAATTAAGTACAAAAATCTAAAATTAGTTTTAAAATCGACGATTGATTGAGCCAAAACTAACCAACCTAAAACCTTTATGCATGAATCGGTTGCTAAACGGTTATTTTGGATTGAATATTTTCGGTTTTTCTGTTTAAGTAAAAAAGTTTTGCTTCGGTTACGGTTTCAGTTACGGTTAACAATTTCAATCGGTTAATACCGGTTAACGGTTATGGTCTCGGTTACAGTTTTTAATCCCAGCTCAAAACTTACTTGGACTCAGCGAATAGGCCAACTTTTTGGCAAACTGTGACAATCGCACGGAGAGGACAATCACTGGGAATCCGACCAATTGGACGGGCAGCTCGAACAGGGGATCCGCACTCTGGGCGAGTCCCTCCTCCACGAACTCCAGCAGCAGCACGAGCAGCACGTAGAGCGTGGGCAGCAGCGACCAGGTGCAAATGTTACGCAGATTCATGGCTAAAAGTCCAATCCACAAATGCCGAGGAAGAGTCAACTTGGTGCGTTTAAAGTCTTTGACTGACTGACGCGACTTGGCACCACTAAAAGCCGCCAAAGCGCAGCAAACAAAAACTAAACCAAATGACAGGGAGAGTAAGAGGAAGAAGGAGAGAGAGAGAGAGAGAGCAGGTAAAGAGATGACAAAACTAAAAGTGTAAACGCACGCTCTTTGAGCCGTGTAAAGTTAGCGGCCAAGTTTGTTTTGCATTTTGACCAAGTTTCGTCGCGGAAGCAAAAGAAGCCAAAGACAAGTGAAAGTGAGCCAATATGGCCAAGTGGAGGGCGCCCAGACTGAGCCTACTTGCAGACTGCAGACTTACATTCACACGAATATGTGTCTCTGTGTGGGTTAACTCTAAAAAATGTGGCCAAACCACCTGCTCAGCTCAGCTCAGCTCAGCTGTTAGCCCAGTCACCAAACTCTGTGTCTCTCTCTCTGCAATAACAGTCGCTCTCTCTCTCCTTCCTTCTCTTTTGTGAGTTGTAATTATGAATAGTTATGAAATTTTCCATGTTCGGAGTAGTTACTTTCGCACTTGTGATTTCCTTTTGGCGTGTCTACCAACAGTCCACAATCGGACTGTCTACAGTTTGGTTTGCGTTACAGTTGGATTTGCATATCAATTACTTAATCCGCGCTAGTTACAACCACAGATTGCCAGACTTTTCGTTTCCGTTAGCTGTTAAATGATCTGCTAAGGTGCGACTTTCGTATTAGACTAAAACAACACGGCCAACAACTGCCAGCAACCAGAAACATTGGCAACAGCACTTAATTCAGCTATTTTCATGGGGTCACTGATGGAAGATACTTAAATATTTATATTCGCATTCACATGCATAGGGTACTTATATGTAGCTCCCATTAGGATACTCTGTCTTATTCACAGACTTCATAGTCATTTGATTAAAATATTTATAAAAGTGAATGAATGAAAATATACGTTGATCAGAAGTAGTTATAGTTAATTTTTAAAATAAAACAGCTCCAATGCCATCAATTTTATTGAACAAATGTTCGCTTAAAATATTATTTTCAATATATACATCACATAAATGAAACATTTAATTCTTTTTCAAAAGCACTATATGAAATGTTAAGTTTTTTGCTCCCCGATTTTTTAAGAAAGCTTTAACAAATTGGTGTAACTGTTTTGTAAAATACTGAGTCTGCTATAAGATGTATTATTATTTAACATATTTGGAAAAATTAAGAAATATTTACGCTTCGTAGTAAATTTTTTTTTATAACTGGTATATAAGAAGTGTTGTAAATAAAACGCAATTCGGAAACACTAAAATATTTTTAATCATAATATTAATTTAACAACTAAGAAAACTGAATACAAGCACTGTCATTAAATAATACTGCATTTATCGCATACCAATGTCAAAGGGCAAGCAACTTATGGCCCACATTCTACATTGTGAACGAAGATCTCTGACTTACATTATACTATATATGTATAATACTATGCACTGAGTCTGAATACAGTAAAAATAAATATAAAAATATTTGTTCTTAAAAAAAAACGATTGACTTTTATTTGGCAACATAAGAAAATTTTTATTATTATAACTAATGAACAAAAATTTAAGAAAATAAGACACTAATCGGAAAAGCTAACAGCTTACATTTTTTAATTATACTCATATTAAAGTTGTAAAAGCGAAACTATTGCCATAAAAACTAATAAAATTTCAACACTGTTCACAGACTTTATTTGTGTAGATATTTAACACAATTTTCAGCTAATTGTGTATAACTCAATGTTGATTATTGTGTACTCAAACAATTGTCAGTTGCGTGGTCAGAAGCACGTGTCATTGACCACGTTTTTGGGCTTGAAGCAACCACAAGTTAATGCTTGGAGCTAATAATTGCTAATAAAAATATGAGTTTCAATTACAAGCTCATTTATTAAACAAACTTCAGGAACTTGGAAAACAAGTGGACAAATTTGACATAGTTTAGATAAATTGCAGTTAAGAGTCAAGTGGTCAATGGCCAACAATCAGTTAAGCTGAGTTCGGTCAGTTGGTTGAACAGTTAGCAAGACAATTGAGGCCATGGAAAGAACCGATACAAAGCTCGTTCAATCAGCCGGTCGGTCGGTCGGTCAGTTATAAGCCAAGACCTTACCAAGCCAAGTCGATCGACTGGTTGACTGGTTCACTAGTTGCGCAAGAAGGCGCCAACAATCAAAGAGAGCGGCAACTAACTTGGCTTACATTTTGAATTTCAGTCTGTTTTCTTTTCTGCTGGCTAGTTGCAATATGGGTTGGAAAAGCGGCATTGTAATTGTTGCTGTTTGCCTGCACGTAATTTTCATGTTTTTCCAGTTGTTTGGAACTTGTTGCACGTTCGTTTTGGTTGCACGCTCGCAGGCCCGGACTCGGATTCAAGTGGAACTGCCCGGGAATGGGAATGTTTTTGGGACAAGAGAGTGCTGTGCTTGCCTTCCCCTTTTGGCCAGTGCAATGCGGAAATGTTAGGCAACCTGACAAATTGATAGAAGTTTGAGTGCCAGCAACCGAAAGCCATGTAATGAGTGCCAAGTAATCTATCTCGTACTCATTGCAGACACACATTGCACAACAAACAAATCACTTGTCGAAACGTCAGGCCAAAAACCAACTAACACTTAAAGTGTTTGGGGTCCATCACCAAATTGGGTCGCCCCGAACAATAAAAGTGCGCCCAGGTCCGCTTTTGGCACGCAACCAGCGTAACAGCTGGCAAACTGACAAACTGACCCAATTCCACTCACATTGTGTTACAAATTGTTTGCTTTTATTGTTTTTGTTAAGCCATCCAACGAAGGCAAAAAAAATAATTCGAAAAAAAACCTTACTTTGTGTATTGTATTTTTGCAAAATCTTTCAATAAATAATTACGTGTTAGTTTTCAGATTTATAGAGTATCAAAAAGTTAAAGAAACCTTCAAAATCAAAAGACATGTGTCGTTGACTGATTTATGTTTTGATTTTGAAATTTAAAGAATTGTTTACCTAATCGTTTTGTTTACTTTCCAGCATTGTTGTCCTCTTTTATTGTTTAACAATTTAATTAGCCATTTCATATGTCTGTCATAATCCCGCAATTTCGCTCAGATTTCGAGTGTGTGGCAATTCGTACGCGTTTGCCATAATCAATGAAGCAATTAACAATCAGTGAAAATAAATATTGAACTTTGATTTAGTATCTTTTTGCTTGAGGTGTGCAATGTCAGTGAACAATTCCGAACGACCAATTTGCATGCAAAGTGTTTGTTTAAATTTTGCATTTTTGTGTAGCACCCGAAAGTATGCAACGCATTTTTGCGTGGGTCTCAAATTAAGTTGTCCAAAAAATAAATGTCGTTTAACATCAGATTAAATTTATTTTGAGATAGTTCAGCTTCAGATTATATTTAGCATATGTTTCAATTATTTGTTATAAATTTATATATTATCTTATAATAATTATTGAATTTTTATGGAATTTTTAAGGTTTTTCTTTCTACGGCTACAATCGATTAAAAATATAACTGCTCTTTTGCAGTATTTACCAAAGATTGCTTAAATTTATGAAAAATCTTGCATCAAGCATTCTAAGGAGTAGCTGATGTCTTCTTCTTTTTGCTCTGATATTATAATTGAATATTTAAATTGGTATTTCTAGTATAGTACATTATCCAATCATTTCAACTCATAAAGAAATCAGAAACATAATGAATCCTGCGTTTTAATAATTGAATAGAGCAAAAATCACAAATTTTTGATAATTTTTATTTATTTAATTTATATATTCGAAAGTCAAGTTTAAAATATGAAATTCTATACATTTTATTCGTTACCATCTAAATAAGACTCATTTATGCAATTTTTCTCAATTTATTTATCCTTGTAAAATAAATGAAAGTTTCATTATTTCCCACCAAATCCAAAGAGTCAGCAAAATACAACTCATTCGGGAAGCGATTACAAAATTTAAATAAATTGAAAGTGTAAACTCACTGTTTGAATACAACAATAAAGACTTGGTCATAGTTTCATCGCATCCCAAAGTGTTTTGCTTATTAATGATTTGTTTAATGATCTTCGCTGAAGTTTATAAAATTTCCATGCACTCGTAAAATTACTTAAAATCGACACTTCCTAGCACCTCAAAAACAATTAAAAAGCATTTTCCGACAGCATTTTACCAGATAAACAAAGTGATAATGTGAAGGGAGTTGGAAATGACGCATCGTGACTTTAATAAAGATGACAGAGTGCGCTAATGATTTACTATACTATCATTAACAATCCTCCCAACAAACATAAGAAATAATAATACACATATAACATTCAGACTATAACAATATGCATTTATTTACAATTGCACACGCTCGTCGCACTAACATTAGGCATAGTGTTTAAAGTTAAGCAAAAACTAACATATAATTGAGATAGACTAGCCACACTTAAATGACTACTTAGGACTCTTACAAGCTAATAGATACAAATTGCAAATTGTCACATCAGTCATGCCTCAGGTTCCATTAGCAAAAATAGCAGCTGAAGGCACTTTATTTATCAGCCAGAGGTGGGATGACTTAGCCGTATGAGAGTGAAAAATTCATATAGTACAATAGTTTGTCTGGGCCCAGAGATGTATGTATACAGTATGTGTGTGTGGTGTGTTGGTGTGTGTAATATTCATGTATCTAATACTTAAACTAATATGATCACATTAAAAGCATTGTCCTAAACGCGCACCTTGTAGCTCAGTTTCATCAGCTTTTTGGAGCTAATGGGGCAATTGGGCCACAGATTGGCACAGGCCATTGGACCGTTGAGATTATCGCTCGTATGTCGCATCAGTTCCCCCATGTGAGCCGCAAAATACCATTTACTCGGCGGCATATTCATCATCCAGGGCATCGTGGGTGATCTATGGAAACAAAACAACAGAAACAGAACGGAAATCAATTATATGGAATTATAGAATTTGTTGATGTTGTTATAAAAGTTAATCTGTAATTAGTCGGTTGAATAGTAAAAATCGTTAATTTTACTACATTACAATGATTTGTCAGTGAGTAGTCAGAGAGTCGTCTAACAGTTTCTCAAGTCGCTTCGTTCACCTTCGACTCAAGTGCGAGGTTACAAAACGCCTCAAGTCCATTTGTGTGTGTGTATGTATATGAATACATATATGTACATGTTCAGTTTGTGCGACAGGGTTATGCTTTTTGAGGTAGGTTATGACTGCTGTGAAGTCGTTTGCTCTTACAGATCTCAAATATAACATCATTGAGCATTCCACACACGTGCCACAAGTTCAATGAATATCCACACATTCCAGAGAGAGAGCAACAACGAAAGTGACTAATTACATTTCTTACCTGATTAATCGCAGCAATTCCCGCTCCTTTTCGCTTAACTGATACTCCGGCTTGGCAGCCAATTCGCACAGCATTTTGGGCAGACACGATTCTTTGATGGTGTCCGACAGCTGCGATTTGGTTTTCAGGTTCGCTCCCGTCACAATGCCAGATGACACGGGCTTCAATGCCGCCGCCGCAGAGAACTCATCAAAGTCATGTTCTAAGAAACAACAGAAATAAAATATTATTAACGTAATTAGAAGATTTTAAATAATTATGAAATATGCTTTCAAATTTGTGCATTTTATGGGGGATCTAGCACTCGATTATAAATACTAGATAATCTTCTTTTTAATTAAGACTGGAAGCTGTGCAAATAACAGATTCAAGGTCAGAAACTCATAAAGAACATTTAAAAACCCAGAGAGAGTGATCGATTACGAGATACTCTTCACATACACAGCAAACCGTAATCTACAGTCGATACTTTGAAAAATAGTTTTTAATATTTTATTTTATTGAGTTTATTTTTCAATAGAGAAATTAGTTAATATCATTTAAGCTAAGGATTAAAATTTTATCTATATTTTTGAACCTCGCCAATTGTTTTTGTTCAATTTCAGCCTATTAAATATTTGATCAAAACGATCATACCTTCTTCAGCACATTTTGAATGGGCACAGGGTATAAATGCAAACAAATTGTGCAAAAAATATGTCGACAAAAAATGTACTACACAATGGGCAATTTTTTGTTTTGCCCAAATTGTTTTTTAATGAAGAATTATCACGCTGTCGAAATGTTTTGTACACTTTAAGAAACATTTAAACAAATACGAAACTAAGAAAAACACTTTGAAGCACATACAAATTAAATATATGAAAGTAGAGTATCTTATCTTGAGATAACAATTGACTGAATACAGGGTGTTTCGATGTCTGAAAGTTTAAAAGTATTGAAACAAAGCACATGGCAAATATTTAAACGGAATTTCGTTTGCATCAAATGTTTGCACATTTGGCTAATAAGCAAAGTGAGCGGTCAACCTGATTCGTACTCCCCCCGGCAAGGCCAAGACAAGTCAAAACGTGCGTTGAACTTTGCTTATTTTTATCTTCTAGATTTTAGATGAAAATTCCAGCAAATATTTGTTTAGTCATTCTGCTGACGTTTAGTTAAATTAATTATGCTGTTGAATAAACATTAGGTATGAGTCTAAAATGCTGACTGCCAGTTATTGGCAATTAACAACATATCAAAAACGATTGGCGGTTTTAAGTTAACGCCTGAACTTTGTACGCGGAAAACGAGATATATAGCGGGGCAGATAACCAAACCCCTCAACCTAAGTCCCAGAGTTCCCAAACCAAATTGTAAAGTCTAAAACCGCTGTGAAGGGGACTTTTTTGTGGTTTTTTTATATACGATATTTATAGCCTTGTACAAATTATATTGTTATGGTCTTCACAAAGAAAGCCAACGAAGCATAACTAAACCATTTGAATTAAAGCTTTTGCCTTTTGTATGCATGCTTATATACATAGAAGTGCAGTCCAATGTCACATTTATTATAGTCATTTTATTGTAGTGCGAAAAGAAACATTTTACTTCAATTCCTACAAATCCCTCGGTTGGATAATCAATCAGATAATCCTAGATACTTGTGTTGTTTTTGCCCTTTTTAGACTATTTTAAAGAAGTATTTCTTTTATTCAAAATAAAATAACAATTGTTACGTCATCGACATTTCTTGATTTATGTATTCTTCTTATAAACAATCGCAGATTGAAGTTGTTTTTAATACTATCAAAAATATTGTTTTGAATTTCCAGCAATCTCTAGTTGATTCTAGCCCCTTAATAAAGTCAGTATTGTGAATAGTAAAATATAATTTCAGTAATTCTCGGAACGTTCTGTCTATTAATGACTTTCACTTCGAAGCCTTCACTGCCTGACCAGATCAATAGTGTTTTATTGTCATCATTTAATGTCATGAATCGCATATTTCAGATTTTCAACATATGGAAAATTGTCATTAAGAAATGTAGTTGCTATAAATGGACTGATGGGCCCAAGACATGTACTCGAAAAGCGAATATAATGCAAGCTCTGCATTTTTATCACGCACTGCATTTAACCGTAAGTTGTCTTGGCCAAATGTGAAGAAACGTGAAAATCATGCCAAAAGCTGAGCTTTGAGAACGTGTCGTATCGTTAAATAAAGCTAAATGTAAATTGTCAAGACCCTGATTAACTATTTATAAGTCAGGCGTTTACAAAGCCGTTAACACAGATATTATGAAACGGCGAAACAGTTTTAATATCAGGGCAAACTCTCGATTTCCGTAGAACTCGTTTGGAGTTGATAATTTATACACCGGCGCCTAAGATGATTACGTATTTAAACCGGTTCACAGCCGGCATCGACAGCTAAAACCTAAACTCAATCGAAATGAATATGGAAACAACTACTATTAGTTAAAGAACTGTGCATTTTAGAGCGCTTTAGAGCTGAGTTCTGTTCAATAAATTAAATGGCTCAACAAATCAAGTCGATGTTTTCTTGATAATTATTTGTTTTTCTTGGTCTCCAACTTCCTGATCGATTAGTATCGAGAGTGACATGCAATTCAGTTTTAAGTTTAAATTTAAATCAAACCAAAACCCACAGCGAAATATCTGGAAATAACCTTTTTTCTTTTCCTGCAACTGATGATGCTGGGAAAGTTGACTGCAGTTTCCCACAAAGATTTCCAGGCGAGCTAACAACTTGTCGTTGTTGTTGGCATTGTTGATTATATTACGTGAAGTTTACTTGCTTGGCATTTTTCCACTTTCACCTGAGCAAAAAAACCAAAACAACCAAAGACATGCTAAAAGCCAAGCCAAATCAAGCCAGACCGCCGATGAGATCATGTTAATGACCCGACTATAATACCAGTTATTCTTGCCAACTCTTTGTTTTGGCCTCTTCGACCCCGAATTGCAGGTAATCGAGAAATTTGCTAGCGTTTGCTACCCGATTGCCTCGAGCTAAACTTTGACTTTCGATTGATTTCATTAACTTTTGAGCTTGTTATTGTCATTGAGGTTTCCTCTTATTATCTACGACCCGCTCAACTTGTGGCATTCGTTGCATAATCGAAAGCCTTTGTATTTACATACATACATATGTACATAAGTACGTATTCTCTTATGTCACACTTTCCTACCTGACTGCCTTAGACGCGATAAAACTATGCAAATCTATGGACAATCGAAAGTGGATAAAAATATTTTTTCAACTGTTTTTGTTTATAAAACACTCAAGCTTCAAACATTTGCTGAGCACGAGTTTCTATTGCCCGTGCATATGTTAAATAATATTGTGTTAATTTTCTGCGAAGCCTCTTGACATTTATTGCGTGACTTTTGAAAAGAAACTGCCAACAATGCTTAAGCAAATGAATTCCGGTTAAATTAGCGACATGAAAAGTTTGTAATCTGAGAAACAGAAAGTTATTTTAACAAATTTGGAAATCAACAGTTTGAAAACGGATACTTTAACTTCCCCAATGTCTATGACAGTTGCGAAACACATGTACTCTCTATTAAAAGTTTATGACTTTTGCAATGGAAACTTTTGAGTGACTAGTGTTGGGCAGTTAAATGTCCAAAATGGTATGCTATAAAATCAAATAATGATGCCAGACATTGATAACAATTTCGAGATATACTCGACGACTTTCCACATACTTCCTATAGTCAACGCTATTGTGAACTATCAAGTGACATAACTAATAACAAGGCCTAACCGATTCCCATGTCGAATGTGTTTGTAAATAAATGTTGATGTCAACATTCAACAACAGTTCTTTATCTATACACCACTCGGAATTTACTATTCTCTCAGCATCATTTGCATTTTATATCAGACTCAAATATAAACCTGTAATCTAACCAAATTCAAACCAAACTTATTGTTATAATTTTAATGTGAAGAATCCTATTAAAACTAAATAAACTTGAATATGAATTGCCCTTTTGGGCTTAGTTAGATCTAAACAAGCTAATTTATTGAGAAAAATAATTTTGATTTCGAAAATATTCCTATCTCTTACTCCCTGGGATCCAGGTGTCAATATTATACTTCCTACACTTTCAGTTTCAACTGTGTAAATTAAAAAAAAAATTGTTTTCCCTATTTAGCATTGTTTGACCTCAAGTTGGAGCAAAAACGCTAATTTATTTGGGGAAATCACTTTTTTTTGGCAATTCTCTGAATTTAACAAAATATATTTTGAAAAAAAAAAAACAGTCTCCAAATTTATTTTTAGGACCTATTAAATAACTGGAATATGGATTTCCTTAATGGGCTTAGTAAGATCTAAAGAATCTTATTTATTAAATAAAAAATTTTTTATTTATTATTTATAATTTATTACATAATACTTATAATTATGATATCAAGATACTTCCTACACTTTCAGTTTCAATAATGTAAATGAACCCAAATAAATTTGCCTTATAAAGCATTGTTAGATATTCAGTCTTAGTAATAAACGTTAATTTATTTGGGGAAACAACTTTTTTGACAATTCTCCGAAATTAGCTAATTATATTTTTGTGAAAAAAATACTTAATAAAATATCTCAAAGTAAAGACAGTTAATACTAAAAGCATTTGTCAAATTACTTGTTAAAGTAAAAATAAAAAATGAATGGAAAGGCCTTATGAAGTTAATTCCGGGTAGTTGAAACAACGTTTTTTAATCGTTTGCTTACACGTGCTGTCAGCTGTTTTTTGTACAGAGTAATCGAATGAAAAAACGCAAGCGGTCTCCATTTATAAATCGAAATTGACCTTGATACGACCAAACAAAGCGAGACTTATGTATAAGAAAAATAAAGCAACAACAGCAAACAACTGCCAAAACGACAACGGAGGTGAGTTTATGAAGCAAACCCATAAAATAAACATCAGGTATTTTGCAATGCGATGCGCCAAGTGTGTAAAAATTTGCGTTGTAAATGCCAAAAACAAAATAAAAAAATTTTACAAAAAAAAAAAGTAAAGTCAAGTGTTAAGATTTGCGTAAAAAAGCAACTCGTATACAAATATTTAAATGCACTGGGGGAAGTGAAAATTGAAATAAAAATGTCACTCACCTTCGCCTATATCGATTTCGGCATTCTTCTGCTGAAACTTGCCAGCAGCCGCAGCGGGCCCAGTGGGCGCCACTCCGCCCTGGACGCCGACGACCTCATCGGGATTATCCGACTTGACGCCTCGCACACTATATCCGCCATAGCCGAAGAGATCGCCCACGAGCAGCAGAGAAAAGACGCCGAAGATCATGAGACGGCAACGCCAAGCAGTGTCCATGAGTGCCATTTATGTTATTTGTTGATTTATTTAGATATAATTTAAATAATATTTCTAAATATTTATTTTTTTCGTTGCGAGTATTTCTCGATTGACTTTTAACACCTTTTTATTTTCGTATCACACCAAACTGACGGCGACACTTTTCTCAATGAAAGCTTGTGAGCGAGCAGCGGCAAAATAAAAATGAAAGTTGGGAAAACGAAAGTCTCGATTTGCGATGATTTTTGTTCGAAAACGTTTTCAAATTAAACGTTAGTTGTCTTCGATAGTCGCGCTGAAGTTGCTAGAGTGGCAATTAAATTTGGCATTCAAGCACAGACAACACGTTAAGACGACTCGTTAATGTAACTGTGAATCTGCGGGCAACACGCGACTCAAAACAAATGCAACAAACCGATCGACGCGTCCAACTTTGAGGCTGCCTTCAACTGAACTGAAACAACAAACCAAACAGACAACGGACAACACTCCACTCTCAGCTCAGCTCAACTCAACTCAACTCAACTCAGCTCAGTGTTGCGATCAGCTGACAGCTGATACAGCTAAGAGAGAGTCAATGAGGGAGCCAACGAGAGAGCGACTGCAAGCGAGAGAGAAAGAGAGCGCGACTTGCCTGTTGCTCGCTTACTTTGAGTGCTCACTGCTTGATGTTAATTGCCCGCGTTGATGGACCTTCATGCGAGTGCCTACTGTATGCGTATTTATGGATTGGGCACATATTTGGTCGCCTTTCGGGTTCGATTACCTGTGCGGGCGAATGGCCGGGCTGCTGAGCTGATATTGCCAAAGTGCATAGGTTGAGCCACAGCCCACCGTGCACCATGGCACAACTTCAGCAAAAGTACATTAGAAATTTTAAAAATATTACTAAGACTTAAAATTAATCTATGCAGAATAGTACCTCTTGCGAATTTTCGGGTTTATAAATACGAAAAATACATTATACTACAAATAAAAATACTTTAACAATTTAATAATATATTCAAAAATAATATATGTAATTTCTAATTTGGGTTGACAAGAATAAAAAAATAATAATTAATAATATGTATTAGACTATTAACATTTGCATTTGAGCAATTAATAATTTAGCCATTATTTGACTACTGATTTTATATTGTTATTTATAATTATTTATTAAAAACATTTCATTTCGTTATCACGAAAATAAACCAAACATAGCCAAGTGCTGAAGACAATTACAAATAGCATTTTAGATTACTTAGGATTACCTTAGGATCTTAGATTACTTTGTTTACGGTGCAATAAATTAAATTGCTATGGTCATTTCCTTCCAACATTCTAAACTAAGCTTAATAACATCAAATAAAACATACATATGTACAGTGGTTGCTTATCATTAGCAGCATACTTGCCTCAGCACTGTACGCACATAGGTCAATGGTCAATATCTTGCACGACATACGTGAGGTTCGTCACGTAGACCAAAAACGCAATGTAAATATTTGGAAAAATATTCGGAAATATCCGAATCCTGGACAGCTGTAAATTGACTGACTGTCAGCAGGTAAAAGGTCGCTTTAATGATTGCATTTGCACTACCTGGGCAAGTCTACAAAGTGAAAAACCAGTCTGACCCTGCCAAGCTGATTGAGTGACTGTGTTGAAAAGAGGCGAATGTTGCGATTGCCAAACAAGAATCCAACTTTAATAACCGGACAGTTGCTGTTTAAACCTCATAAATGCAGCGGAACGTGACTGGCGTCTGACTCCGACAGTGACTCTGCGAAACCGTGGCCGACAATCACCAAAAATAGTAAATTAATGGTAATAACAAGAACAACAGCGACAGCGACAACTCCAACAGCAAATTGCAGTCAAGTGAGGCGATTGGCAAATTCAACTCCAACTGCAACTGCAACTTGAAATGACTCGAAATTGACTGCACACCCGTGGGTTAAGCTTTTAGCTGTCGTTAACGAGCGGACGTACTACTAAAGGTAACTAACGGTTGATAACTGCCCAGTTAAAACCAAAACTGGAATTCAAACACAGCACGCAACTTGAAGTAAACCGAGAACAACTGCAACAGATACTCGTATCCAGCAACAGTTAACGCTTTTGCCTTCAAATTGCCAATGCCGCCGACGTCCTTCAATTACGTACAAACTCGTACTCCCATAATATAGCTATGCCCTGGCCTAAACGCAAGCAAAAGCAAAGAAAAAGAAGAAGAATAACTGAAAAACACCTTTAAATATTTTGTGCTTCAAGCTCAATATACAAAGAAAACGCGGCACGACAATGAGATACCCATTAGTCAGCTGTGAGATAAGAAAAGAAAGTTAAACATTACTTAAAGATAAACAAACAGATCTCACGGTAGCTTAAATACATTTCGAAATACACTATCTAGAGCAACTTCTAGAATACTAGTTAAAAATAATTTACTGAACTTAAAATTAGCTACTTATTTATAACTCTTAAAATCTACAAAACACCTTCAATCAAATTAACAGATAAATGGGGATTTATCAAATCATCTCGTAATGCCGGATCAAGAACTTATTATTAAACTTACAGATCTTTCTCTCTATGTCTCTATCTCTTTATCTATCTCTCTGTTACATACATCAAGTACCCACCTTTTAAGCCACTGTTACAGGGTATTCCAAAAAAATGTACATACGAAACAATTTTCGCGTCGAAGGTTAACGGCAAAGTCGACGCCGAAACGATGAAAAAGGAGAGGAAACAAAACAACTTTGTTGCTGTCTGCGCAACGAAGCATGCGACTAAAAAGTATTATTTAAAATTAATATTTAAACTTTATAATAAGTAAATGGAAGTCCCGGGTGTAGATGAAGTTGATTAAATGTTGTGGCTGAGGTTTTTTACCACGTTATTGTGGCATATCTGGCCAACGGCCAACATTAACAAATCGTTTTGACAACATCAATGTTACTGCATATCAACATATCAACAAATTAAATTAATTTACTTTTAATTTTAAGCATTTTATTATTATTTTTGAAAAAGAATGTTAACAAAATGTATGGATAAACGCTAGAAAATCGCGCAGTTTTAGAATTACTGCAGTGAATGCTAAATCTTACAGTTTCCGAACAATAATGCCTTAATTACTGAATTAAGTTGGATTATGTTCAATCAAGTAATATTTAAATAATTTAATTCAATAATTTTTTATAATAAACTACATAATAATATAAATGTTCAGTTTGAAAGTCACAATGATCATTAACCAACATTAACAAAAATGTTTTGACAATATCAATGTTACTGTATATCAACATATCAACAACTTAAATTCTTTTATTTTTCATTTTAAGTATTTTATTATTATTTTTGAAAAAGAATTTTAACAAAATTTATGGATAAACGCTAGAAAATCGCGCAGTTTTAGAATCACTGCAGTGAATACTAAAACTTACAGTTTCCGAACAATGTTGCCTAAATTATTGAAATAAGTTGGATTATGTTCAATCAATTTAAATTTTAATAATTTCAATCAATAATTTTATTAATAAACTACATAATAATATAAATGTACAGTTTGAGAGTCACAATGATCGACGCTAATAAAGTTCACAGTTTTGTGAAACATACAGTTTTAGAGGAACTGGTAAGCATTAATTATCACATTTGGAGGTGGGCTTCATAAATATACGTCATTTGTTATTTGAAACTGAATACACAAATTTATATTTAAACGGTTATACAAAATAACAAAGTTTCAGGGTGCCGGCATTTCACATTAAAACGTGTTTTATTCGTGATTTGCATAGCGCTAATTAAGCCGAAGAATCTTAATTTAAAATGGCTGCTAAGATCGGGTACTCAAATAATTGTTCTTACACAAATGCATGTATACTCGTATATTTACTTATTTAAAAATTCTGAATTTATAGATACAGTCAAACTTTCCTTACTCGAATTTTAAGATTTAGAGTTGTCGAATAACTTTTGAACTTTTTAAGCTATACAAAATCAATTATTATGTAAGTAAATTAAATTATATTAATAAGAAAAGAAACAAAAAAACTTATTTATCTGCAATGATAAACTTGAAAAATTTAACCTCTCGAAGTTCTGAGGCACTGTGAAATTTTTCGCGAAAAATTGATTTTCTATGAACTCGATTTCCCTTGTGATTTTCTGTAGACCACCTGATAGAGTTCTTTTTCTTAGTTTATTTATTTTACTGTCACTCATTTAGCTCGAGATAGTGAGAAATTCGAGTTATAGAAGTTCGAGTTATGGCAGTTTAACTGTATTTTTAATATGTACAATTAAGTTTATCCTTTAATAAATTTAACAAATTGATTTACTCAGCGAAAAACAATAAAAAATTTAGGAGAGAAAATGACATGTAACTTCTGGCGTGGAAAACATACAAAATCGAAAAAAAAAAAAATTATCAATTCCAGCTGTTGGCCTCTTTTTTCTGTTCTCTCTTTTTTTAAATGTTCGACAGTGGCTTTCAAACTGTACTGTTTAGTTGTTTGGCTAATTTAATTAAAGCGTTCAATTAAAGACATTTAAATCCTTTCAGCCAAATGCATTTTGTTAGGCACGTCAATTAAATTATATTCAGCAATAAGTACGCAAATGGAAAATTGCCACCCATACTACAGAGTGAAAATGGGAATGAGATGACGGAATCGGAAACGGAAGCGACATTGGCTGGCGGCTTTTTTGTTTCCAGAACCACAACTAACACCTCAGAGATGAAACAACCCCAGCAACAACTTCAACCCCAGCCCCAATTAGTTGTTGTTACCCTGCGGCGCCTACTTACAACATGCTGTTAATTTATGCTAAACGCATCGCGTCTTTGCATTTAATTGTGAAATTAAATTTGATGCGATTAATGTTGACACAAGACGCGATTACTGCAAACCCTGCGGTCGTCTTGAGGTCTTGGTCCTAAATACCTCGTAACTCCTGGTTCACATTAGCTGGCGTATCATCGGCAATACTCCTATTGGATCGCAGACCCAGAAGCGTTGCATAAACAATAATTAAATGTAGCCAAATTAAATTTTACACACAAGGGCAAAACACAAAGTGACAGCTGGGCGGGGCCAGGAAACAGGTACAGCATAGAAATGCCCAGCATAATTATGCGGTGACTCTGTATGTGTGTGCATGTGTATGTAAGTGTGTGTGCCTCTTCTGATAATGTGCAGTTTAATTACAGAGGTCTACATGCCCACAGACAACAATAATAGCAAGTTAGCAATGACAACTACAATGCAACGAAGCTCTAATACCTTAAACATTTTAATTCATTTTTATTTAATAAATAATTATATCTAAGAAACATATGAACTACTCTGTATATTACTATGTATTTATTATTATATTATATTATATTATTTTTATATATATTATTTTTAATTTAAAATTTAATTAAAAAAGCCAAAAAGAATAATAAATTCTTAAATATATTTATTTTATATTATTAACAAATTATTTTAAGAATGAATTCAAATTTTTTCTATATTTTTTATTATGTCTCCATGACAGTTTTTTTTCTTTTAATATTATTTATTTATTTATTTATTTGAATCCTAGCGCTGCAAGACAAGTCTTATAAGTTAAGGCGCTAGTCATACTTAAGTTTACGATTACAATCAAGTTTAAAGTCTAAAGAAATTAACTTAGGTTAAACAATGTGAATGAAAAATCCATTCTTATTATTCTTTTTATTAATTTTGCTGATATTTATAACTTAGTTTTAATTTAATTTATTTATTTATTTTTTTTTTTATATTTTTATTTAGTTTATTTTATATTTATATTTATGATACTATCTGAAAAGAACTTCATTAATTTTATATTGAAACCGAAACCTAACGAAACGGATAACTATTTAATATAGTTAAACTTTTTAATAGTTGTCATAAGAATAATTACCTAATTAATGGACTATATTAACTGATATGTATCTCGAAAAAAAGTATAATATAGTCATAAAGTTAATTTTAACAAACAAAATTGTCAAGCTATGTGCAACAATGTTGTAGATACAATTGATTTACGGCTACATTTTGTCAAACTATACTACAAAGTTATTATGCCCTCATAAATGTAAGATATTGTAATAGGCAGGTCGACATCTTTACATAAATTCAAATTAGTTTGCACTGTCTCTGTACTGCTCACTCACTCACTCACCTTCTCTTTCTCTTACTCCCTCATACTATATTTCTATATATTGTTCGCATCACTTTTAATTTTGTATTTGAGACAATGTTCCTTGGTGCTGTCAGCTACATAACAGTATCTACATCTGATTGTTTTTGCCAGTGCGTATGTGTGTGTGTGTGTGTTCATGTGTGTGAGTGTTTATTTGTATGCACTGTTTATTGGCATCCATTAGATAATGGAATTTATGTCAAGCATTTGTTGAACTCACACACAAGTGGACTTCTCTTCTAGGAATTTATCCCGAAACGTTTAGTGCTTAACTGTATTATGCTGTTAAACAAATACTATAACAAATACTATTTAAAATAGAAAATACATATAAAGCTAATTATTTAATCAAACGAATCTATGAATTTTGACCAGATGTCATTCAATTCATTAAAAAAACTTCAACATTTGCATTTCAATTGAGACGCGACCTGTTCAAAAATGAAGCAGTACTGTGTATTTACACTAATTAACACAAAAGTTACAGCGCACAAATAAACACGAATAATTGTAATTAATGCGCCTGTGTGAATCATACTCGAATCCATATCATACTCGCATATGAGTATAAGTATATTCATTTGTACATTCATAAAAATGTATGCTGAAAATATTATCTGTCTGTCTGTCTCCGCCTACGTTTCAATTCAATATAAATAAAATGCAGACGGTTCTGTTTTCCATCTTTTTATTGTAAATGAAAGGCACAGCAACAATTTTTTTATGTATTTTGCATTTTCCTCTTATTTGGTTTTTTTTTTGTATTTTAATGAAAAGTGCAAATAAATGGCATAAATATGAGTTTAATTAAAATTATTATGACAGTTTGCGTACGAAATGAATTAAAAATTCTCTGATAATATCATGCAACGCAAAACTAACTGAAAACCTTAGCGAAACCTTTAATTGAGATAGGTCAGTTCGGGACTCTTTCATCAAGCTCCGGCTTGGTTTGTTTATAAGGCAATAAAAGAGAAACTTGTTCTAATATATGTTTAATGTTCGTTTCGATTATTCTATTTTTAGTCATTTAACCATTAAACTTGTTCTAATATTAATCAAATGTTCGTTTTGGTTATTCTAATTTTGGTCAATTAACAATAAAATATTTCGGGGAATATGCATATTTTTTTACTGTTTACTAATTAGAAAGCACCCGATAGGAAACTTGATTCAGCACTTTTGGCAATTTTGCCAAGTCGCAAATTAACCAGTTTCGGTATGCAACTCCTTATTATAAAAGTGATTACATAATTTATTTTTATTCTTTGAGTCTTAGAAAGCCGTAAATGGTAAATTTTCTTTTAGTAAATACATTGAATGTTATATGGTTCTTATTGCGTTGACGTCAATCAATTATGTTTATATTTAGTTAAATTTTATATTTGGCAAAATATTTGGAAACAAGTCCAACAAGACTGAGCTTAGAACGATTACTAAAGTGTCTGGGTGGTGCCTAAAAGCAAAATTGAGAACTCTCGGCGAGATGTGTTTACGGATCCAACAGAGCGTTTATGAATTTCACTCGCTCGGGGTAAATTTGTATGCAGTGAATGCGACAGCGCATCAAAATTTATATTTCGCAATAACGCATACTTAACTGTTTGTTTCGAGCTGTTTTTTATATATATTGAGTGGAACGGGTTCTACAAATATACCCTTACTGTGGGTATAATAGTAATTGATTGATTGTCTTAGCTGCAGATCAATCGATTTATCGATATTTTAACCAAGTAATGAGAAAAGTGAAGAGTCTCACTTAGAATTTAAATTGCAACTATAAGGCTCTTATAGATACCCCAGGAGTGGAAATAATAGACACTGATTGATTGTTATAGCTAAAGTTCAATCGATCTATCGATATTCTCGCCAAGCAGTAAATAAAGTGAAGAGTCTCACTCAGCATATTGATTATGGAAATTGAGTTGCATTCAAAAAACCCTAAAAGTGGTTTTAATAGAAATTGACAGATTGTTGTAACTAAAGTTTAATCGATCTACAGAAATTTAAGTCAAGTAATTAGTAAAGTTAAGGGTTTCACTCAGTATTGTCAATTTGAGTTTCTTTAGAGATATTGATAGTGATTCATTTGAATCTCCTGAGTCTCAAGATCTTTTCACTTATTTTATGACTTGTAGAGTATCTCGATGGAGACTTGATTTTCATTGCATTCTATGGGTATATTTGTTCACACTCGACTATTTAGATTGAGGGAATCCAAAACAAAAGATCGTCAGACTGTCCAGACTGGCGACGTACTTAAGCGCTGCTCCGGGCTAGCAATAGGTTCATTTCTGTTTCGCATCTTGACGTTGCCTAATCTACCTCGACTTGGCTAATAACGTTTTCGACCTACGCCTGGTCAGTCAGTCAGTGGCTTTGTTCATTAGCTTAACAAATTACCCAATAATTTACATATAAATACAAATACTTCAGTACACCTTTTTGTGCACTCGATGATTAAGTGTTTGCCAATCTAGTGTGCGTCCCCGTAGTCTCAGTTAAATTCGCAAATGCGACATTCGATTCGGCCAGTTGAAAGAAAGAATTCGAACCATAATGATCGACTCTCCTCTGCTGATCTGGCTGCTGTTTTGTGTCGTGTTCACCCTCTTCTTTTATGCGTATCAGTATCAGGCGAGGATTAATCGATTGACCAGCAATTGGCCAGGTCCACCTTCCTATCCCATCATCGGACATTTGCACATCTTTGCAAGGATCATTGGTCCTCGACCATTTAGCCGTGCCACGGACCTGATCAACGGTCATTTGAAGAATCATCGCGGCAAACTTTGGCTGGGCCCAAAACTCTACTTATTCGACTGCAATCCCAAGGATATTCAAGAGCTCTGCAGTGCCAAGCAGCTGCTGCAGAAGACCTCCGACTATCGTGTCTTTGAGAATTGGTTGTGCGAGGGTCTCTTCACCAGCGGCGTGGAGAAATGGTCGCATCGCAGGAAGATGATCACGCCGGCGTTCAACTATGGCATGATCAAGCAATTTGTGGACGTGTTTGAGCGTCAGGCCCGCATCCTGGTAACAAGGTTGGCCAAGA
Source organism: Drosophila limbata (assembly GCA_963924055.1). Lineage (NCBI taxonomy): Eukaryota > Metazoa > Arthropoda > Insecta > Diptera > Drosophilidae > Drosophila > Drosophila limbata. Next base: position 22,622,354 of record OZ001354.1, read on the forward strand.
TGGCTGAGACGAGTGAGCCCGTCGACTTCTTTCAGTACATCAGCTGCTACACGCTGGACACGATTTGTGAGACGGCTCTGGGGGCAACAGTTAATGCGCAGTCGGGCCAAAAGTCGGACTACTTCGATGCGGTCAGAGAGTGAGTACTTGTGATGTGAAAATATATCGAAAATTGAATTGAATTGATTGAGTTTTATGATAATTCTATAACTCAGTTCTGTTCTTCAATTTGATATCAACGACCGAGCTGAATTATCTACAATCGATCCTTCTCTGAACCAATTAATACAACTTCGGAATTAATTGCTTTTCAAAAAGTGAAGTGAATGAGAAACGCGCAGAGTTCAAACAAAGTTCACTGTAAATTTTATTGAATTGAATGAAAAAACAATAACTTGTTGTTTTATACTTATTGGCATTAATTTATATGTTTTATATTTTGATACATTTTTATACCCTGAGGGTATATTAAGTTTGTTCAAAAGTATGTAACAGGGCGAAGGAAGCATCTCCGACCCCATAAAGTATATATATTCTTGATCAACATCAACAGTCGAGTCGATATAGCCATGTCCGTCAGTCCGTCTGTCTGACGGTCCGTGTAAACGAAAGGATCTCAGAGATGGTAAGAGCTAGGACCACCAAACTTGGAATGAAGACTCCCTATAATGTCAGGCAGAACAAGTTTATGTTAAAGTTGTGCCACGCCCACAGTGGGGGCCGAAATTCATCAAAAACTGACAACACCTTTAATTTAGGGTTTTGAGTTAAATTTTGAATTTTTTTTATTTCAACGGGTGTAGGATCATGTTCATAGACTAATCACTAACTTTCAACACGATTGGGCCATAAATAGTGAAGATAATAAGCTATAAAGATTTGCAGAATTTATGTATATAAATAGAATTATTCGTCATTTAATTGATTTTACATTTACTCTGCCAGAATGGACATCGAGAATGTTAATCGAATTTGCCAGCATCAGTCTAAGAGGCGTAGTGGTCCAAGTGATAGGTGCTAGGCACGCGAAACGGGAGATCGAGGTTCGAACCCCGGTCTGGTCGACGCAAATGATTTGTTATTATTTATTATTTTTTGTTCATTTGAATTGTCAGTCTAATGCTAGAGACACGCGAGGGGCGTGGGTTCGATTCCTGAATAGGTCACAAATTTTTTTTCGATTTTAAAAATATTTTTACATTTAATAAATTTTTAAAATTTAAAGATAATGTATAAATTGGTTAAAATCACTCATTTATATTATTATATTATATTGAATTGCATTGGCATCAAATCTTCGGCGTGTCGAGGCCTAGGCTCAGGGTATATTACTGTCGAGTTCACTCGACTGATCCGCTTGTTAAGTTTACAACAGGCTTTCAAACGAGCATATATTTAAAAGTAAACGCGTATATTTTGTTTTTTTGTTAAAAAATTTGAGATCAAAAACTAGATATATCAGTATTATTTACCAATATACTCGAACTCGATTTTTGTTCGATTTAAAACTCGATCCACAATTTGTATTTATATAGTATACAATAAATGAGATGAGCTGCCATTAACAGAACCCTTTTCTAATCTTCCGTTTCACAGCATTGTGCACATCATCGACTGTCGCCTGAAGAATCTCTTCTATCGCAGCTCGAGCATCTACAGTTTGTCAAGTCTTGCCGCAAAGGAAAAACAACTGCTCAAGACTCTTCACGGCTTCACAGAGGGCATTATCACGGAGCGATTGGAGCAACTGAACTCTGATCAGGAGAATCGCAATTGTGAGAGTACTGAAAATGCCGAATCAAGTGAGAAGAAGACGCTGAGTTGCCTGGACTCGTTGCTGCTGGCAAGGACACCCGATGGAAAGCCGTTGCAGGTGAAGGACATACGCGAGGAGGTGGATACCATTATATTTGGTGGCTTCGATCTCACAGCCGCCACACTGAAGTTCTTCGTGTACACCATGACCATGCACAGGGAGTACCAGCAGTTATGTAGGGAAGAGATCCTGCAGGTTTGTGGCAAGGATACGGGTGAAGCCATAACCATGGAGCAACTGCATCAGCTCGAGTATCTGGAAATGTGCATTAAGGAGTCAATGCGCCTGTTTCCCTCCGCACCCTTTACCGCAAGAAAAGCCACCGCCAATTGTAGGATCAGTAAGTAAACCAGGCTAAATTTCAATAGCTGGCATCAGTAAAGTTGTCACTGCTCCTTCCAGATGAATTTTTCATACCAAAGGGCATTGATGAGTAGTTGTAAAATGCGGGTTCTGGCACACTTTTGGAGGTGGGGGAGCTAATTTGCATAAAGGGTCAAGGGGTGGGGGAGCTAATTAACATAAAGGGTCACCAGGTGTGTGGGGGTGGGGGAGCTAATTAACATAAAGGGTCACCAGGTGTGTGGGGGTGGGGGAGCTAATTAACATAAAGGATCACCAGATGTGTGGGGGTGGGGGAGCTAATTTACATAAAGGGTCACCAGGTGTGGATGAGAGGGGGGGGGGTGTGTAGGGGGAGAAGTGTGGACGAGAGGGGGGTGTGTTGATCGTAAACAAGTGTTAACGCTATGACAGTTTGACAGGTGAGAGTTAATTTATGATCTCTTTATGTTAATGGGTGAGAATAAGGGGGGGTGTGTGCGATCCACGTGCGATCGCGGTGTGTGCTTGTCTGTGCTTGTCTGTGCTTGTGACCGTGGGAATGTCAAAGTGTGAGCACACTGGGGTCCACGTGCGATCACGGTATGTGCTTGTCTGTGTTTGTGACCGTGGGAAAGTCAAAGTGTGAGCGCACTGGGGTTGCACAAGGATTATGAGCTGTGAGCGCCGCGGCTTGTATTCACCCTCGCATACCGATAGTGAAGAAAACCTGTATACCTGTTGATGATGTCGGTAAATGGGACAAAGGACAAGGGATAAGGGTCAGGTAAGTATTGTTTTGTTTTTGAAAGACACAAAGTCTGCCCCTCGCATACCGATAGTGAAGAAAACCTGCTCCGACTATTTCACACCCTAGTGAACACGTGCGCGATCTTTTTAAGTTAACCGCTATCATAGGATATAATACAATTATTGTGACATGCCTTGTTATACATGTTGTTAAACGTGTTAATTTATGTGAGGGTTCTTAATACTTAGAATTATGGTATACGTTGACAAGTGCTAGCACGAGGCTTGTACAGGGATTATATGATTAGGATTCCCCCAATGAGATTGACTGCTAGAAAATGTCTAGAGATGTGTGAGAGCGAACATGTGACGGTTTTTAGGACTTATACATTTAGACCATTTGATGGTACCTTGAATATTTGAATTTTAAATATTTTGACCCTCTAATGTAGGACTTCTACTTTTATAAAACATATAGGCTCCTCGTTAGAAAGTTTAGTATAACCATATCATTCAAGTGAAAACGTTAGTTTTTTGTCGACTGTTTTTCGTGAGTGAAAAGTTAACCAAAAAGTTATAACTAAAAAGATTATAACAAATAACAACAACTGTAACAACTCAAACAGCAACAGCTACGTATACAACAACATCAACAACAGCTAAACGGATACAACAGCTCAAACGGATACAACAAAAACAACAACATTATCAAAATGAATAACGAAAAGTCAAACTATTGTCGATCGTGCAAGAGCTACCTGTCATTGGATACTCAATGGAAGCATCATGTTCGCACGGAGCAGCATAAAAAGAATGCAATTGAACCGGTGGACGGTCAAATCAAAAAGATTTCGGACGGATTCAAGGGAAGAATACTACACTACATGTATGTAAACGAGGGGGTAGCACTTAGACTCCCTGAGGAATTTATGCTTGAAGCAGGAACTGCCTTCAACCCGCATTTGTTCAACGTTTTGCAAAGCCATGTCTCAGCGAAAGTGAATTTTGAGCTATTTGCTGAGTATGTGCTTTTAAAAGAAAAATCCGAACTTTTGGAAACAAAATCGTTCCAAAGTAAAATGGATGTTGTAAGCGCAGATTCCGATTTGGAACAATCTTTTAACAAACATGCACGCCAGATTTTAACCAAAATGGAAGAGTTCCAGGAAAAGGACAGTGGTTGGACTTTGATTGGTATAGGTCGACTAGAAATGAATGTGAACCAGTACACACCCATACGTGGCTCTTCATTTATACTACTACCGACCAAATTGAGTAAGAAGAAGGCAATCATTAATGTGCAGAATAATGACAACTTCTGCTTTAAATGGACGCTAATCTCAGCATTGATGCCACAAACCAAGAATCCCCAAAGATGTAGCAGTTATAAAGTCATTATAACTGACACAAAAATTAGAGTATCCAATGATGTCACATTGGATTTCACTGGGTTGTCATTCCCCCTCAAAATAAAGGAAATAAAAATATTCACCAAAAACAACCCTCAAGTCAGCATCAACGTTTTTGGATATGACGAAGAGAGTGGAAACATAATAGGACCCCTATTTCACTCAGGATATGAGCAACGGATGCATGTTAATATGCTTTTCCTTGAAGACGGGGAATATGGTCACTTCATGTGGATTAAAAATATCTCTCGGTAAGTATTTTACTTCATTTAATAGTGATTTAATAAATTCTAATTATTTGTACTTATTTTTCTGATGTAGACTGATTTCGTCACAAACTTGGAATTCGAGAAGGAAGCAATGGTTCTGCAACGTATGCCTCAACTTTTCATCTAGTGAGGTGGCTGCAATGAGACACAAGGAGTTATGTAACGGAACAGTCTCTGCGCTTCCCAACCCCCATGAAGCGACTTTGAAGTTCACCCAACATCACCACCAGCTGCAAGTCCCATTTGTCGTGTATGCAGATTTTGAGTGTGTTCTTCAACCGAAGAATGTAGAAGTAAGTTCAAGATTACTTAATATTAATGAACATATTCCAATATCTTATGCATACTACATAAAGTGTGCATTTGATAGTGGAATAGATAAGTTTGTCTTAGAAACTAGCGAAAATGCTGGTTTAAGTTTTATAACATCATTAGTAGAAAATCTCAAGGAAATAAGTGATAACTACTTAAGCAAGGTAGTTCCTATTAATATGAGTCCGGAAAATGAGATTGTTTTTCAAGAATCAGTAAATTGTCATATTTGTGAGGGTGTCTTATTAACAGATAGGGTGAGAGATCATTGTCATTTCACTGGGAAATTTAGGGGTGCTGCTCATTCAAAATGTAATTTGGCATATAAGACGAGCAATTTCATCCCTGTTTTTTTCCATAATTTCACCAAGTACGATTCACATTTGTTTGTAAAAGAACTTGTACACATACCTGGCGAAATCAAAGTTATTCCCATAAATAAAGAACACTATATATCCCTTTCGAAAATAATAGAGTGTGAGAACGGAAATAATTTAGAAATTCGTTTTCTAGACACATTTCGTTTTATGTCATCAAGTCTAGATGCTCTTGCATCTAATTTAGTTGATGATCAGCTAGAAACAATAAAATCACATTTCAATCTTGAAAATGAGTTCAGACTGATGCGTAAAAAGGGTGTTTTTCCCTATGAATATTTAGATTCTGAGAGTAGATTGCAAGAAACTTCTCTACCTCCAAGAGAAGCATTTTACAGCAATCTGACAGAGACTAATTGTTCTGAAGAAGATTACGCTCACGCACTTAAAGTTTGGTCTGAATTTTCATGTTCAACATTGAAAGATTACTTGGAATTGTATTTAAAAACTGATGTTTTATTGTTAACAGATGTTTTTGAAAATTTCCGTTCAATTTGTATGAAAATTTATTCACTTGACCCTGCCCATTTTTACACAACTCCAGGCTTATCTTGGGAGGCCATGTTAAAGACCACAAAGATTGAATTAGAACTTTTAACTGATATAGATATGTATAGGTTTATTCAATCTGGTATTCGTGGCGGTCTAGTACAATGTTGTCATAGATATACGAAGGCAAACAATAAGTATTTGTCTACGTTTGATCCATCCAAAGAAAAAACATTTTTAATGTATCTGGATGCAAACAATTTATATGGCTGGGCAATGTCACAAGCCCTACCATATAATGAGTTTAAGTGGTTGTCTTCTACAGACATAGAATGTCTCAATGTTGCAAATATACCTGAAGATGCTCAGTATGGATACATTTTAGAGGTAGATTTAGATTACCCTTACCAAATTCATGATCAGCATAATGACCTGCCTTTTTGTCCGAGTATCAAACTACCAACCAAGACAGCAAAAGTAAAAAAGTTAGTTGCTGACCTTGGTAACAAAAGAAATTATATTATCCATTACCGAACATTACAACAATGTTTGGCTAACGGTTTGCAGCTGAAAAAAATTCATAGAGGTATATGCTTCAGACAGAGACCGTGGCTAAAGACATACATTGATCTGAATACTCTACATAGAACAAATGCAAAGAATACATTTGAAAAAGATTTTTTCAAATTACTCAATAATGCAGTCTATGGTAAAACAATGGAAAATGTAGAGAAAAGGGTTGACGTAAAATTAGTTACCGAGTGGGATCCAGCACAAACATTCACTACAGGTCGTAAAAGACTATGTGCAAGATCATTGATTGCTAGAAGCAACTTTCATAGTTCAACAAGAATAAATGAAAACTTTTATGCAATACAAATGAACAGATTAAGGAATGTTTTCAATAAGCCCATGTACTTAGGCTTCGCTGTATTGGATTTATCAAAGTGGAAAATGTATGATTTCCATTATGATTACATGCAGCCAAAGTTTAAGAATAAGTTAACTTTGAATTACATGGATACAGATTCATTTATTTACACTATAAAAACCGATGATTTCTACAGGGATATTCGGGATGATGTTGAAAAAAAATTCGACACATCTGATTATTCTGATGAAATTGTAAGTAAATATGATTTCAAAAAAGTTAATAAGAAAAAATTGGGCTTCTTCAAGGATGAGCTTAATGGTAAACCCATGCTGGAGTTTGTTGGACTTCGTCCAAAAATGTATGGGTATAAAGTGGAAAATGTTGAGAAAACGTTTAAAAAAATAAAAGGGGTGAAAAGGGCAGCTTTAGAAAAGTTAGACCTTGATAATTATAAAAAATGTTTAAAAACTGGTGAATCAGAGTATGGGAAAATGGCATTGTTTAGGTCTAAAGGTCATGTAATAAACACTTATCAGACTGTCAAAAAAATTCTTGATAACAAAGATGATAAGCGTTTTATTGAGAGAGACCAATGTTCAACATTAGCATATCATCACCATAAGTTAATAGAAAGAGAACTGTTGACAAATATACAATTTTTAGAGGCTGAATCATTTACCTGGGGAAGACAGGTAGATGAGTTGGAAAACAATCTCAGTTTCCGGACTCAAAACAATGACAAAACTTTAATCAATTCATTAAAAGCTAAAATAGATAATGTTGAAAGAGATTTACAATATGCAGATCTTGCGCTTGAGATGTTCTATAATGATAATCAAAACCCACCCAGAAAACTAGATTTGTAGATTAAGTTTTTAAGCAAAATGTATTTATTTTTAATAAAAATGATTGTAAAAGTTGTACATATGTAAGTCATATATAAAAATGTTTAGAAAATGTATTTAATATAAATTGTTTATAAAGTTTTTGTTAGTGTAATATAAATTGTTTATAAAGTTGTTGTATGTGTAATATAAAATGTTTATAAAATTTGTATACTAAATTTAAATAAAAAATTTAATTGGATTTCAAAACGTTACATGTGTTTTTACTAAAATAAATTGTTTATATGGACTATAAAATATCTTTTACATCAATCCAGCTATCTTCACTCTTTGGAAAACCCAGCCAACGTACCAAAGCCCTTTTTCCGTCTCGTTTCAACACTTTTTCAACTAGATATGTATCGGGGAAACGAGTCTTTTTAATTTCTTCTTTATAGAAACACCCTTCAATTGGATTCCCTTTTAGGTCTTCTAACAAATATGTTGTTGGATATGTGTTTTTCACTGTTCTTATTTTAAATATTTCTGTTGTGAAATTCGGTTTGTACCCCTTCTCAAATACATGTTTATATTTACTGATGCGAACATTGTCTCCAATACGCAACTTGCTTCCAGTAAATATTTTCAAATGATTGTATACCGTATTCAAGAGTTGTTTTTCGTTGGATGGAGTAACGTCAATTGGACTCATTTTTATTGTTCTATGTACTCGATTGTTGTAACCATCAATTATACTTTTATACATATCAATCCATTTATATTTTCCATTAAAACTAAATTCACGCCACATGAGTTCTTTTAGCGTTCGATTAAATCGTTCAACAATTGACGCCTTTAGGGTACTAAATGTTGAGTAGTGATTTATTTCGAAGCGATTCATCAGTGCCTTAAACTGTTTGTTGAAAAACTCAGTTCCGTCATCTGTTTGCAGGTTCTTGGGTGCGCCACGTCCTGATTTAAATATTTTCTCCATTGCCTCGGCAACATCCTTAGCGGTTTTTGATTTAAGTGCTTCACCCCAAGCATATTTAGAGAAAGTGTCTATTACTGTCAACAAATAACGATAACCATTATTGGATGAAGCATACGCCCCCATTTCAACCAAATCCGCTTGCCATAGATCGTTTATCCCCTTTGTGACAACTCTACGTCGTAGAAAATTCTTGCGAGAGGGTCCATGTAATTCGTTAATAATATCTCGTTTGCTCATAGTTTAGCAATTGGTAATTGAAATTGTTTGATTTTCAATTAGCTTTTTTTGGTTTGCTCATATATTTATATGTATATTCCTCAAGACTTTTTACTTGTGCAATTAGATTTGAAAAGATTCTATCAGCACTTTCTAATCTATTTTCAATTTGATTAATTCTGATTTCCAAAGCTCCAACTTTGGTATTTAGTGCTTGTGTTATTTTATCGTTAACTTCGGTTCTGAAGATTTTTAAAGTTTCATCAACGTATTCTGTAAGTGGTGTAGATACCATTTTTGTTATAGTATCTCTTAATTTCTCAATGCTTTTATCAAGATATTCTTTTATTACTAAATCGTTTCCCTCTATCGGTCCACTGCAATTTTTAATACGTTTCTGTTGAGCATTCAGATTACCGTCACTATCAATGTACAAACCCACACCAGTTCTTATACCTCTTTTCAAGGGTTCTGAATGCTCCGTATCATTAATAAAATGACCGAACTTGTCAACAGACATACTGATTATAAATGTAATTGTCAATTGTATTACATATTTATAGATATTAGTATATTATCTTCGCCTCACGCAGTTCTTCTATTATTGATAAAATTTCATTATTATGATTAGTATTACCAGCTGTTTTTGAGGCTAATAGAATCTGTAATCGTTCAACTAATTCATTGGCATCATCCCAATACACATAATTTGGCTTTGATGATTGTAGGGTCATAAGCCCTGAACCTGTTTTCGAACGATTTGGCGTAGACATTGCTGTGGGAATTGAGTCAGTACTTATAAGAGGCTTGATAATTTTTTTATATTTTTCTGCTCGACTCCCCTTCACCTGTTTATTTGGGTTGTAGTCTCTTCTATACACACTAGTCTCATTTAAAATATTTTTATAAGTTTCCAAATCATTCTTGTTATAGCCTGTAGGTTTATTATGGAAAATTAATGAGTATAGACCAGGGGTAAGGGGCCAAGTACTTCCACTCGACAATTTAATTTTCTTATTAATAATATTTAATGTACTGTTCCCCAACAATAATGAACCAGAATCTGATGTGCTTCTTCTAGGTCCATAAGCGTTATCCAAAAGTTTCTCTCTCTGTAGCTGACTGATATTAAGGTTTATTTCATAATCTTCAACCTCTGATTCAATCTCCGATTCAGATTCTGACTCTGCTTCAATCTCCGGTTCTGACTCTGACTCTGCTTCAATCTCCGGTTCTGACTCTGACTCTGCTTCAATATTCGAATGTGAAAAGTAATTTGTTTCGTCATTGTCTGCTTCACTTTCATAATTTTTTAAATTTGAATTATCATTTCCAAAGTAGATTTGTTCCCATGTTAAACTCTTGTTATCATCAACTTTTTTGCTAGTGGACTTGGGTGTTATCGATTTTATAGTTTTTTGTAATTTAGACTTTTCATCATTGTCATCGTTATCGTCTTCGACTTTCATAAATTTAATTTTTTTATTTTCACTAACTAGTTCCTGTAAAGGTTCTGTTATCGGCTTAAAAGTTTTCTCCAATTCAATTTCATTTTGAGCATTTGTTTGTCTAATACTATCAAATTTTCTTTTCAATGCATTTCTTGCTTTCGTCAACTGACTCAAAATATTTTGACTCATTGTGTCGAATGTAGACTATGTCAAGTAAAACAGCTCTAAAGTATATAAGGGACGCACGAAAACTGATGTGTGCGTATGTAATCACTTCTCAACCAATACTGTTAAACAATGGAAATGCATTATTATATATATAATGGATATCTGAAAGTTCCCACCATCATAAAAAGAGCAGTTGTATTTATAATAATATAGTTTGAAAAACTAATTTTTATTTAAAAATATTAATACAGTTACAAATTTTGATTGGTCTTGTTAAATTCCAAGTATAACTTGCCATCATTTCTCTTGATGACACTAAACTTCATTTCGTTTAATGCAGCTATGGTCTCATCTTGAAGACTTGTATAACGCTCCGGTAGGTATAGAATGTATTGCTCTAATTCTAAAGCAATGGAATCTCCAATCTTTGTGTTCTTCCGTTGTGCTCTGAGAATGGGGTAGGTGACGTCAACTGTCATCTTGGTTTTTGAAAGAAGTGGCTTCTGATTGCGTCCATTAAAATCTTTTAGCACATTCTTACATGTAGTCTCTTCATCAAAAAAGGTTTGAATTTGACTGTCGGTGAACTCGGGCTGATTCATTTTGACGCTGTTCTTGTTGTTGTTGTATATCAGTTGTAGCTGTTGCTGTTTTGAGCTGTTGCAGTTTTGAGCTGTTGCTGTTTTTAGCTGTTCCTGTTTTGAGCTGTACCTGTTGCTGTTTGAGCTGTTCCTGTTGTTGTTGTTGTATTCGTTGTAGCTGTTCCTTTTTTATCTGTTCCTGTTTTAAGCTGTTTTTCTTGTTGTTGTATATCCGTTGTAGCTGTTGCTGTTGCTGTGGCTGATCGTCGAGTGTCACTTGACTCTATTTTGATCTCATCTTTTATAGCTCAACCACTGCACCCACTCAATCTTAAAACACCCTTATTTCTATTTGCGTCTTCAGTGATTGTATTAAACCCTCCCCAGTTTACATGATAGTAAAAATTTGAGACACAGGTGTCCACAGTTGTATGTATTAAAACGTTGAACTCTTTCATAGTTATAACTTATTCGATTTCCCAAGTATTTCACAACCTCTTTTGGTGGTTGTAGGTTCCCAAAACTATCAAAGTACTGCACCAAATTTCCATTTTTATTATAAGCTACCCAATGTGTGCCGTTTGACGAAGAAACGTCCAAATTTATTACTCCACATTCCTGATTGTAAGGTGTTTTTGGAAGTGTGTCTCTCATAAACACATCACGAAAATGGGGGATGTATTTTCGGCCAAAATTTTCAATCTCAAAATTTGTTAATGCTCTTTTGGGTAGCCTTTTTAATAGTTTTTTTGTTGATGTATTCCATAGCCCTTGTTGTATGGTTTGAGATATAATCCGTAGCCTTTTCGATAGGGCTTCAAATACATTCCCTCTCCCAAGGCAACTCCTTTCATGTTCCCTCCCCCATTGTCCAACTGCTGTTTTGCTGTCCGTGCATTGTTAATCGCATTCACAACAGCTGCACTACCAGAGGCTAGACTTCCTAGAGCGCTCAGTGCAGTCAGAATTGGTACAAGTGGCAAAAAGCCTCCAATTTTGGGTACAGTAATTACACGTGGAACTCTAACATTTTTCTTACTACCCATTGCTTTACGTATTGTTTTGCGTGCAATTTTAATGGCATTCATTATATCTAGAGGTTTTTGTTTTTTCAATTCCCGACTAGCTGCACTAACAACCGATGACAAACTCTTCATTTTTCCACCTCGTTTCACCCCCTTCATCTTCACACCCATTCCAAATTTTTTCTTTGACTTCATGATATTGGCTACCATATATGCTGATGCTCTCTCACCGAGGGTACTATCTCTAGCCTTCACACGTTCCCAAGCTCTGTTGAGCAATACTGTGTCTGCCTTATGACGTTCACTCAAATCCTTGTGTTTATCGTATGCAATATCATGTACCCTGCAAGCCTCGTCCAAGGGATTTATTCCACGATCACCCCGCTTCAAACGTTTTTCTAGTTTTGTACCAGGACCACAGAAATTATACCCAGGAATGTGTGCTTCAACAGGTAGTATGTTAATTAATTTGTTTACAAGACCACTGCCTCGTTTACAAGACAAATTATGACTGATGTAATTATAAAAACGTTTACCCATTATATGTATGTTTAATCAACGATAGTTTCTCATTGAATGAACACATTGAGAGCAAGTATGCGATTAATAAAGCAAAAAGAAAATATTATTGTTAGAAATATTGAAGGGGGTAATGCTACTGAAAAGCTACCGCCACGTCATAGTACTCTCTTGCCCAACACAATAAGAGCACTGATTGTTGGTCCGTCCAACTGTGGCAAGACAAATCTTATGTTCAGTCTAATTGAAAGTCCCAATGGATTGAAATTTGAAAATATTTACGTGTTTTCAAAGAGTCTATACCAACCCAAATATGAGTACTTGGAAAAGCTAATCAAACCAATTAAAGGTATGGGTTATCATACATTCTCACAGAATGAATCCGTTTTACCACCCAGTAAAGCCAAAAATAATTCCATTATGATTTTCGATGATGTTGCATGTGAGAAACAAGATAATATTCGTTCATATTTCTGTATGGGACGACACAAAAATATTGATTCGTTTTACTTATGTCAAACTTACACTCATATACCAAAACATCTTATACGCGATAATGCAAACATGATTATTATGTTTAAACAAGATGATCTAAATATGCGACATATATATCGTGATCATATCAACACGGACATGAGCTATGATTCATTCATGAAAATTTGTCAAAAATGTTGGAATGATAAATATGGTTTCCTGTTAATAAGTAAAGACGATGACATGGACAAGGGGCGATATAGAAAGGGTTTCGATCAGTTTATTATAATTTGAAAATGTGTTTAAATATAAGTTTAAGTGTTATGATATTATGCTCAGTGTATCACCAGATTTCACAATGACTAGATCATTAACATTATCGATAAATGGAAACAGTTCCATTATAAATACAAACTATTTCCCACCGATTGAATTGAATGGACAATACGAGTGTGCGCTAGTTGACTTTTACATGTACAACTCAATCCCCAATGTTGATACAAGTAACAATCTTTTTCACATTGGTAAACAAGTAATCACTATCCCCATCGGCTCATATGAACTCGATGATATTGTCGAGTTTATTTATTCACAGCTAAGAGGTACTGAGCTTGAGAGTACTGTTAAAATTAAAGGAAATAATAATACACTTCAAATGGAGATCTTTAGCAGTAAAGAAACAATATACTTTAATAAGAGAAACACAATTGGTGAATTGTTTGGATTCCATCAAAGTGTACTCAAACCACATCCTACTAAAACTTATCTATCCAATCAACCTATAAATATATTTAAAATTAACACGATTCGATTGGAATGTAACATTGTCAGTGGCTCATATGTAGATAACACACCAAATCATGTATTATATGAGTTTGGAATCAGTGTCCCTCCAGGCTATAAAATGAATGTGATACCTCACAATCTCATTTACTTACCAATCAACTGCAGAGAAATAAGCACACTATCATTACGTTTAACTGATCAGAACGGAGATTTGTTGAATTTGCGTGAAGAAAACGTAACACTTCGATTACATTTGCGAAAGATAGAATGATTATATATAATAAAAGACCGGACATATCCCACCAACCTTGCACTTCTAGTTGTAAAGCTAAAGGAAGAGGATCAAACCGGAAGAGGAGCTCTCTATCATTAAAAAATAAATTGATTTTAAAATCATTGGGTTTCAAACTTCGAGTATAACAAGAACGAAAACAAAATGAATGAAATATTAAATGTTCGGGAAAAACCTTTCTCAGACGAAAGTATCTCGAAGAAAGAATATCACACCTATTCATCATACCAACAGACATTTAAACCAAATGATGAAATTCGAATTACAATCCAAAATCAAGACTTGTATGTGCTCCCCCACGAGAGCTATCTTAACTTTCAAGGAATCATTAAAAAAGTAACAGGCGAAAATACTACAACAACAGATGGTGTTGTTGCCTCGCTTAAAAATAATTGTATGGCATACTTTTTGGATGAAATAAAATATGAAATAAATGGTTGTGAGATTGATAGAACACGGTTCGTTGGTGTCACTTCAACCCTTAAAAACTTTCTCTCATTGACCAACCTTAATAGTCGAACACTTCTAAATTCTGGATGGAGTGGAGGAAATGAAATTCAAACAAATGCTCATTTTAATTTTTCCGTTCCCCTAAAAAATTTGATGGGCTTTGCTGAAGACTATAGAAAGGTACTGTTAAACTGTAAGCATGAGCTTGTACTATTACTAACTAAAAATCTGGATGACGTATATCAAAAAACTAGAGGTGGAAACTCATTCCAATTAGAAATGACAAATATATCTTGGAAAATTCCACATGTAACTCCCAGTGATGTTGCAAAAATAAAAATGTATGATATTATTAAGAGTGGAGTTAATCTATCGCTTGCATTCCGAAGTTGGGATACATATGTCAATCCCAAGCTGGTTCAGGGAACACATCATGTTTGGAATGTTAAGCTAGCTGCTAACCGAGAACGCCCCCGCTTTGCAATAATAGCCTTCTCACTAAACGGACAACTAATTTCAAACAATTTATCAAACTTGAAAGTGTACTTGAATTCTGATACATATCCCTATGATGATTTGAATGTGGATTTTAGTCAGGCGCGTTTTGCTCACCTGTATGAAATGTATGCTAATTTTCAATCTAGTTACTACAATCGTGAAGCATTTCCACTTTTAACACCAGTCGACTTTAAATCTAAGGCACCCATTGTTGTAATAGATCTCTCATATCAAAATGAAATGGTGAAATCTGGTCCCATTGATGTGAGAATTTCAACTGAATTAAAGGTGGCAAGTGATGAAAATACACAAGTATATTGTCTTCTCATTCATGAACGTTTAGTCGAGTACAATCCTTTAAGCGGTTTAGTTCAAAGAGTCGTCTAACAATCTACATATAGAAAATGAGTGAAGATAATGTTGCTGTCGATGTTCAGGGATTTTTTGATAATAACAACAAGTTTATTGTAAAGGAAATTGGAATAGCATTTGGTGAAGAATCTAGACTTAATAATCATTTCATTATACGGGCTCCATTTAATTTTAATCAATTAAATAAAAAGTCACGAAAAACTGCTAGCTGGCTTACTAAAAACCACCACAAAATACACTGGAACGATGGCTTCAACTATTTTAATCAAACACGAAATTATCTGAGGAAAATTACTACAGGAAAAGAGATTCTATGCAAAGGTGTTGAAAAGAGACGATTCTTGGAAATTTTTTTAAGAGAACCGCAATTAATTGATGTTGAGGAGCTTGGATGTCCAGCACTAGATACTTTAAAGGGAAACCAGTTTCCGTTTTGTAAAATGCATCGTTATGAGGGAGTTTGTGCACTAAATAATGCCTACAACATTTTGAAATTCTATAAGGATATAATGTAAATGAAGTCAAGATTTATATCATTAACATTTAGAGTTTCAAGGCGAGTACACATCAAAAGCAGCTAAAATAATGGAAAAGCGCATCAACAACAACAACAATAGCAGCAACAACAATGGATCAATTCTTGATGAAATTGATTTTTTTCTTCAACACTATGGCGATGAGATATTTGGAGAGCATTTGCAATATCTTCTCATTACAAGGAATATGTTCATGGATAATGGAGGATGTGATCTTGTCAAATCCAGATACGGTGAACACTTCAAATTCTGTGAATGGGCAGATGACAATGTTGAGATAGGACGAGAGACTTGTGCCTGCACTTTCTATGCTAATCAACAACATGGAGCTAGAAAATTAATTTCATCATATATTAACTTAGAAAAGCGACTTGTGCCTGATCTGTGTACACTAATGGAGACCATGAAGTTGGAAAATTAATTTCATCATATTAAGCAAACGATTATGATTTTCAAATAAATAGCAACAAAACACACACACACACACACACACTGTTTTATCTTTATTTTCAATGAAATGGGAAAGGGTATAAAGGGAGTCTTTATTCTAAACATTTTCAGTTTTAATTTAGCAGACGCATAAGCAACTAGCAAGCAGTCAATATCAAGAATGTTGAGTAAACAAATTCAAGTGTTTCTCACTCAATTCAAGGATTTCATATTCATGGAGCATTGTGTGCGACTCGAGAAGTTACAAACTATAATAACGGAAATAGAGGAACAGGATATGGTGACATCAAGATATGGAATACACTTGTCATCTTGTTCCTGGTCAAAAGACGATGCAACAAGTGGACCGGAGAGTTGTCGTTGCCTGTTCTTATCCCGCTACAAATCGGAGGCTTTGGACATTATGTTACGTTATTATAAAATAGCTGATGGAATTGTAAATAATATCAAATAAATGAAAATAAAATAAGTTGTCCAACAAACTAGCAAAACTAGTTTTCTGGGTGGGTTTTCTTGTTCCAAACGCATACCATAATTCTAAGTATTAAGAACCCTCACATAAATTAACACGTTTAACAACATGTATAACAAGGCATGTCACAATAATTGTATTATATCCTATGATAGCGGTTAACTTAAAAAGATCGCGCACGTGTTCACTAGGGTGTGAAATAGTCGGAGCAGGTTTTCTTCACTATCGGTATGCGAGGGGCAGACTTTGTGTCTTTCAAAAACAAAACAATACTTACCTGACCCTTATCCCTTGTCCTTTGTCCCATTTACCGACATCATCAACAGGTAAACAGGTTTTCTTCAGTATCGGTATGCGAGGGTGAATACAAGCCGCGGCGCTCACAGCTCAATGCATGCCCATAATCCTCGTTCAACCCCAGTGTGCTCACACTTTGACATTCCCACGGTCACAAGCACAGACAAGCACAGACAAGCACACACCGCGATCGCACGTGGATCACACACACCCCCCTTATTCTCACCCCTTAACATAAAGAGATCATAAATTAACTCTCACCTGTCAAACTGTCATAGCGTTAACACTTGTTTACGATCGACACACCCCCCTCTCGTCCACACTTCTCCCCCTACACACCCCCCCCCCCCCCCTCTCATCCACACCTGGTGACCCTTTATGTAAATTAGCTCCCCCACCCCCACACATCTGGTGATCCTTTATGTTAATTAGCTCCCCCACCCCCACACACCTGGTGACCCTTTATGTTAATTAGCTCCCCCACCCCTTGACCCTTTATGCAAATTAGCTCCCCCACCTCCAAAAGTGTGCCAGAACCCGCATTTTACAACTACTTTGATGTCATCATTTCACCTTTGTATATGGGCCGTTGCAAGGACTTCTTTCCGGATCCGTTGGTCTACAAGCCCCATCGCTGGGCACGCGATGCGGAACCAAAGATTGAACCCTCCACATTCATTCCATTCATGACAGGAGCTCGCAGCTGTCTGGGACAGCGCTATGCCATGGTCATGATGAAGATTGTCTTGGCCCATCTACTTCGAAAATATTACTTCGAGCCAGTCGGAGAGCGACAGGAGAAGGCGCGTCTCATCTTCCGTATGACATTGCACACCAAGAATCCCATTTACTGCAAAGTTCGAGCCGTTGATTAGAAAACGAGTCTGTAATTCGCCTAGGATTTAGCTACGGATCGGTTAGGTATTAAGTCAGATTTAAGTCATTTTTAAGGCCTTGAAGAATACATCTACGATAGCTCTTCAATCTTTTGTTAAGCCCTTATCAATTCGCATCGCCCGACTCCATTCACAAATTTCGTATTGCATACTTCGCGGCGCACACAAATTACGCATTACATTTCCGCTTTTAATGACGACGACGACAGCGAGGCGTATAAAAAAATAAACAGAGATCACTCTAGTCGACTACAAAATACCCTGTTTTTAGCGCCGACATACCTCAGCTAATAATAGCATGCATATATACTTTAAAAAGGCAAGCACAAACAAATCCGGATGTTATTTCTATTACACAATATGGAAATAGTTTCTTAAATAACTTCTTTGTTTATTATGAAATCGTGGTGAAATTTTCAGGTTAGATAGATAACATATTAGACTATTTGCATACAAAATCTTTTTAAAATATTCCTGAAACAGATTGTTTGAAAACAGTATGTACAGATTATGCATCTAATTTGATGAATCGAATAAGTGACTTGACAATATCGAATTGAAACTGATTCCTTCTGCCCATTACTTACATAAGCACTTAGTTATCATACCCTTCTTTGCCCAATTTGCAATGGGTACAATTCAAACATTTTTCTGGGCTTTTTTGTGCATTTTTTTTTATTTGAGAAACGCGCGTTCGTCTAGAAAATAATTTGCTTTTTTGCCCCGATTTTTTTATTGTGCGCGCGCTGCGGAAAATCAACAAACATTTCCTGCCAATGGCTCTGAGTAATAAATAAAAATACATAAAGCAAGCCGAACCCGTCGTCATTGCCACACATATCCTCCCGTCATATTCCGGTGCAAATTATGGCCCGTTGCCTGCTTATTATTACGATACGACGACCATGGAGTTGGAGATAGAGTTGGAGTTGGAGATGGCGACAGCATCGCATATCCTTGCCGAGCGCATAAAATGCAATTTATTTAAATAAAAATCAAGTTTAATTTGCAGTGTCGTAAATTTTTGTTCGTCCGCATTGAATTTCACGCTTTTGTTAACAAGCGCATAAAAGTTTTGTCCTCTGACAACTGATAGCACTGAATGTAAAGGGTAAAGGATGAAGGTAGTTGCGCGGAGAACGGGGAAATAGTACAGATAAAGTGCACTGAACTCTTTCAATGTGAACTGATTTTGCTCTTTGACAATAGAGATACATTTCACAATTAAATAAGAATTTATATCAATAATTTGTGCAAAACATTTAATTATTAAAGTAATTATTTCACATTTATAACCAAGTATCTTTCACTTTTGTCAAACTTTTCTTGGTCTAAAATTAACCACCATCACCTTAAAGTAAATATCTGCACTTTTACTTCTACTTCCCAAACTTTCTTTCACTTTTATGAGGCCTCCATTCCAATTTCAAAATGTAACTCAATACGATTTCCTTAAGCGAGTTGTAACACGTGATTCAATTTCATTGATCAATTTTAATTGATTGCTTCAATCGGTTTTGTCAATCTTACTTTTAGATTTCCCATTTTCTTTTCCTTTTTATAGATTTTCATAGCCACTTTATTTTCCGCTTGCTGTTGTTGTTATTTTATTTTATTTTTGGCAATTCAATTCCCGATTTTTATGGATTTTTAATGTGCAAAAGCAGCTACTCCTTTTATTTTGGCGCTGGTTTATCTTCTGTGCTGTTGGCCTTATACTGAGCCACCCCTTTTGGCCTGGCTCTCACACTCTGCCAGTGAGGCACATTTGTAATTCGACTCCTAAATGTATGCTATGATTTTTATGTATTTTTACAGCTAGTTTATGTGCGATGTGTTGTGATTGTGGCACTTGGAAAGTCTGCCATATGGGCTTGTAACTCGGCTATTAAAACTTAAAGTATCTGTTGAGATTTGAAACAGATTTTAAGGCAGCTTAAAGCTGAGAGCAGCACTAATTAGCGAATGGCACAAGATCCCTATCACAAACACAAACACACACACACACATTGGCCATTAGCCATGGCACAATATTGACATAATCGACTTTCAGCTGACGCACAGCACACAATTTGACCACAAATGAGGCTTAGCCTCTGGGCCAGCAACGTGGCTGGCGATTACTTCAAAGCGACCCAACCATGATAACCATAACCCACCTGCCTCAAATTGTAACCGCAAGGTTGCAACATATGCGTGTGTATGTGTTAATGTGAGTGTATCTCATGTTGCATCCACAGAACAATGACAAATGCCCATTGACCATGAAGCGAAGCTCCTTAACTTACCGCAAAGACACAAACTCGTATGGAAAGTGTGGAACAAAGGGTTTTCCCACTCCCAAATGAGGACTGATTAAAACGATGAAAATAAATAAACTTCTGGCAACTGAGTCTGGCCCAAAGGCAACCAAAATTAACAGCCCAAAACGCCGTGAAGTATGCAAACAATAAACTTATGATGATGTACAGTTGCTGGACATAAAATTTTGAAATGGAAAATGCCGCAGCCAAAGGCAATAAAACATTTTGCCAGACTCGAGACGAAAAGGCGATTTGATGTTATTTTAATGAACGAACCCCGTGAAGATCTGCCAATTTAGATAAATAAAAATATGACAGCTGCGAGAGCGAACCAAGTACTCATCATAATTAAAGGACAGGCCCAAGGATCAGGCTGTGCTTGTTGCAATAAAAACTGAAGGATTCATATGGATAATTAAGTTATGGCGGGTGTCAAGAACGGGTTGAAGGATTGAGGGATGAGGATTGAGGGTTAAGGGTTCAACCAGCTACAATGCGACGCCAATAAAATGTCCAAAAAGATCGTAAAATGTCGAGCAAGTTGAGAGGAATGAGGTTGAGCCATAAAAGCGCAACTGGACTAAGAATATTTATGCATAATTCGTTTATATTTTTAAGGCCGAATATTTTTTATGATTTTTTAATTTAGCAAAGACTTAATAGGAAGTAATTATAAATAATTGTTAAAATTATTTAAAGGAATTAAATGAATCCAAAGTTAAAGTCGACTTACCTTTTCTCTGCTCGCATTGCAATTTCTGTTAAAATACTGACAACAATTTCCTCTTCTGAGCTGAAATCTAAATGCAAAACAGCATTGGGCGGGGACTTTGGCTAATGCAATTAAGGAGTCTGCAAGTAAAATGTAAGTATAAAGGAAAAAATTAGCAAATATCTAAAAGGGTTACGAGAGACCAAAGACAGAAAGAGAGAGCGAGTCCAAATTACAAACTGTACTGTGTTGTGCTGCAAAAATGTCAAGTTAAACTTTTTATGCATAGCAATTTTGGCCAACAGACAAACAACAGCTGTCTTCCACACAGAACTGCCCCTTTCCTTGCACTAGTTGGGGTGAGAGGGGTTGGCTAATTAGAGTGCACAGCAAACAACATAATAGAGAGAAAAGAAAAATAATGTAAATAAATGCAGCGGTGCAAGGAACCTTTAAAAGAAACAAACCTGGCGACCCCCGAGAGATCCGAGTAAGACGTTAAACAGACGCCACACAAAATGCCAAGCACGTTTTGTGTAAAAAGTGTAAAAAACAACAAAAATCAAGATAGAAAGAAGAAAGTAATACAGAATTAATTAAAACAAAAATTGCATAGGGAAATTGTATTTTATTAGGGAAGCAGCTTTGCAACATCGAAGATGTCAGCATCACATGCCCAAAACAATAACAGAAACAGATACAGATACATTTACAACAACTGCAACTGTAACCGAAACCGAATTCGAAACTGTTGCAACTGCAACTGCCACAATTCCCATTGGGTTCCCCGTTTTGGGTTTTGCATAAAACTTTTTGTTTATAAACATTTTACAAGGCAGCCGCCGCCTCCACTTAATTCTAACAAGCAAAAGTTAAACGCAAAGTTTACATTTGCCAGCGACAGCAGCAACAATGTAGCCAACAAACTGCTATCAGGCCGCAGAACAACAACAAGTATAACACACACACACACACACACACATACACTCATTGACGTAACAAAACCATATGAAAAGTTAGAAACATAACAACAAAGTTGCCATTGCTCAGTTGGCCAACAATCGAATGGCCAAAAATGGGCAAAAGTCAAAATCATGTGAAGAGTTGGATAAAAGGTAAGGAAGTTTCTTATTATAGCACTGCAGAGTGTTGTTATAAATAGACAATGAAATGTGTTTTCAAATAAAACATATGAATACTATTTATCAGAGCCGTAATCATTATAAGTTATATTATAAAAATTACATAATAATGATTATATTTTAATTTTTAACAATTTTGTTTTATGATAATCATTATTCTTAAGTAATTTTATAAAACTTAGACCGTAATCATTATTTTTGACAAAAAAAAAATAAAACTCAAAAATATTGATTATTTATGATTTTTACTTTTTTCTATTCTGATAATAATTATTTTTTGAGTAATTTTATAAAACTAAGACCGTAATCATTATTTTTGATCAAAAAAAAAAACTTAAAAATATTGATTATTAATGATTTTTATTTTTTTCGCTCAAAATAAAACTCAACAGTAATTTACGGCTTCCGTGTTCGATTTTTCACCAATATTATTTTATATCCTTATAAGGGGACAACTTGGCTACCTCCCAGGATTATTTTTTTTTTCTGAAAATTTAAAAAAAAAAAAATTTTTATTTATTTTATATTTTTAATAATTTTTATTTTATACCGCTCAAAATAAAAATAAAGAATTATTTGTGTTATTTATGTAATTTTATCACTGCGGACGGCAGTCCGCGCTAGTGACGAAAGCAGCACGAAGGGTGCGAAAGCGACTAGCATATATACACAGGAAGAATGGAAAATTTGCTATGACCGTCCGATCGGGTCGAGTTATATACCGATCGAAAGGTATCAATTTAACTTACAAATGTGCATAAGACTTTTGGAAACTCACCTGGTTCGTGAGATAAACAGGTGTAAGTGGGAGGGAAAAAATTTAAATGATTGGGGCAAATGGGGCCGTTAGGGCCTTTTTGATTTTTTTTTTAATTTTTTACTATTCTAATCAAAAATACGCGTCGAATGACACCTCGATCATCGAAATCCGATTACTGGTTCAAAAAATAATTAATTTTGAAATTTTTAGTCGCCTTTCGAAAATGAGATGAAAAGTCAGTATGTCTGTTTGTTTGTTTGTTTGTTTGTTTGTTTGTTAGTATCAAAGCGATGATTTAGCTAAAATGTATGAATGAGGACTTGTTCCCGCTCAAAAATATAGAAACGTTTGTTCTACGACTTTTTCGAAAAATAGCTAATTTAGCGGGAAATCGCTAAAAACCGCTAAAGTTAAAACCCTCATAGCATCCATACTATAGAAGCTACAGATATGATCTATATATCGATTAAAAGGTATTTTGAAGGGCTTTTAGGCATACCTTCAAAGTTTTTTTTTAAGAAAAAAGGTAAACAGCTACAGGTGAAATAATTTTTATTTTTCCATTTAAGAAAAATCTACAAATGAAATCACTTTTAAATATGTAGTATGTTGTAGTCAATTCAATTCCGCGTCTTTTGACATATAACACCTATCTCTCAAAATTCGTTTGGGCAAGATATTACTTGTTAATTGAATATACCTTTTACCTTAACACTACTGCATGTATATTACTGCATGTACACTACTTGCACTGCTTGCAGTGCATGTTTAAAGATACTGCTTGCAAGTGGTGAATTCTTTTTGCGGCAGATGAAACATTTTGTAATTCCAATTACAGCAAGATCGAAATATATGTATAAATATATATAATATTGAAACGTCTCTGATTGAATGTGTTTTTAATTCTCTTAATTATATAATTATTGAATTGTTTAAAAAAATATTGCAATTGTCAAAATTTCCGATGTCTTATTAAAAAATTTCTGATATCTTATAAAAAAACCTCTTTACGAGGTAAAAGTCTAGTGCCGAAAACATTTTCATGCCCCAAAATTTCTGATATCCAATTTTGTGACGAAAAATATTAAATTTTACACATGAATTATTAAAAAATAAAATTTTTGTCACTGGGCACATTGCGCTAAATTTTTCATACCTAATAAATAGTACTTTTTTGCGAAGTGCCAGTGACAAAAATTTTATTTTTTAATAATTCATGTGTAAAATTTAATATTTTTCGTCACAAAATTGGATATCAGAAATTTTGGGGCATGAAAATGTTTTCGGCACTAGACTTTTACCTCGTAAAGAGGTTTTTTTATAAGATTTATTACAACGGAAATGCAGAGATTGATAAAGATTTGGTATAAACATTTTTTTTCTAGGTCCACTAGCAGTGTGTGATTTTTTTAGTTAAAAAAATATAAATAATCATTATTTACGGGCCCTGCTATTCAAATTTATAGTTCTCCGTTTTGTCAGTGCACATGTAATAATTATGATTCCCATAGATAAATATGTAATATTTGAAAATAATTGACTTAAAAAATATGTTAGGTATTCCTTTAGAGTTCTCACAAAGTTTAATTATTCGGTTTTACTCTTTGTATACCATTGGACGATTTTTACAGAAATTTACCTATCTGAATAAAAATCAAGCGACTATACCCTAAAAGCTGACATTCCAAATATAGATACAAATATAAATTAAACTAGCAAATTTAAGATATATTCAGGAAAATAATAATCACTCTAGCTCAAATCAAAATAATCTTGTTATCTTTTTCCATTAAAAATGTCCAACATTTTTTAAAATTTATCTATAGATAGTAAAGTGCGTATAAAGCCCACAAATTGGATTGGACCGTACATTCTTAAGGGTTAAGTGACTAAATGGCTTTGGCGAAACGAACACATTAAAAGAATTGATATCTCGGCATTGCAATGCTTCAGAAATCAAAGTACAGAAACGGGCTTATCAGCCTTAACACAAAGTGTTTCAATTTTTAAGCCTATTAAGCGCAAGTACCAAAAGATGACAAGATAAGTATCTACAACCTGAAAGAATGAAAGAAATGAGTTGCAGTTTTAATTACTGGCAAGCGACTCATCGCAATTGGATACAAAACCCATTAAAAATTGAAAAAGTTTATGCCCCCAACAGAAGCAACTCAAGTGGCAAGATGTCAGAACAGGGAGAAGACACAACAATGCGACAACATTTGGGAAGGCAAATAGAGAAACAAATATGGCAAAAAATAGAAGGAGATGTCAGTCAGATTTGATGCGCAACTAATGAGTGAGCGAGAGGCCGAGGAGCTAAGAGAGGAAAGAGAGAAGAGATACTCAACTTAAGTCTATTGCCATGGCCGAGCACCTTGTCTCAAGTCAACCGGGTCCAGTGCCAACACTTATTTTAATGAGAAATTCTAATTTCACCAATAATACAAAAGATTGCCGTCCCCTTCGTCGTCGTCGACAGAGGAAAGAAATGCGCAAAAAATGTGAAAGATATTTGTGTTTATTCTTGGATTTTTCCTGCATTTCCCAGCTAAAGTTGTGGGGATTGCTGTGATTGCTTTTTGCCACTCGTCCGTGACGAAAACAAAGAGCTGCCAGCTCCTTGGATGCCACACCCATTCCAATTGAAGCCCTGAAGGAAACAAATAGCACAAAAAATTGCCAGTCTTGGAATGACTTGAGTGTTTGGTGAGACTGCAATTAGAGGCGGGTCTAAGTTTCTTGTTTAGAGAAAATGTTATCTCAATGTTTACCTTTCAATAGTATTGACATTCATATTTGATCATTTGCAAATTTATGCAAAACTCAATCAAAATTACAGGAAATTAATATGCAAACATGTTGTGTACAAGGACACAGTTTAATTAAACTAAATCCCACCTAGCACAGACAGAAAGGATATTTTGTGTGATGTTTGACAACATGTCAATGGACAACAGGAAACATGGCATAAAATTGCATGGAAAAATCTCAAGAAAATCTGGTTGAAATAAATAAATGAAAGCAAACATCTGCATCAGAGAGAAACACATAAAATTACTTAAATTGTTATAATTACAATTGGCTGTCAAAAATCGAAGACACAAAATACAATAAACAAAAAGTTGTAAGATGTCTGCAGTTGCTTAAAACTGGGCGAATCTCTCAGAGATAAAGTTGTCATACGATTCTTCGGGCTTCCCCTTCTCCATAGAACTTATTGTTACACATGGCCAGACAATGTCCGGAATTTCTTGTATTAAAATCGAAATGGCCAGGAACAACCCTCCTTCCCAAGGACAATTCTTGTTCTATTTGGATACGGTTCCCCTTACAGCTGTCAACATGTTTAATTGAAACTGACACTCAGTGTCATTTTATGGCCATTGCCATGCGTTACCTTAACTCGAATTGTAACTGTAATTCGACTTGGCCTGGCTCTGGCTTTGGCTTTATTATTGTGGCACATTCCTATCGAAGTTGAGTGGTTCGATGGTTGGATGGTTGGGTGGTTGGGTGGTTGGGTTGTATTGCTAATGCGTAACAGACATTGCATGAGAGCCTGTTGTATATTAGTTTAATTTATGGCTGACAATTTCGTGTGTGTTTTGGCATGCGGACTTTGCCTTTGGCTTATTTGATTTTGCAGGCAGCTGATAAAGTAACGACATACTTTACTTACCCAATTTTTGCAGAAAATAAATAAAAACCCCAAGATTTTAATTTAATATTAACTATGAATATTATAACTGAGCATTGCAGCTTACGAACTTCAATTTCAGACTTTTAAACTACTAGAGTTTTATACTTAATTAGCTTTAATCCTCTTCTTTAGATGTTGCACAGTTTTGCATTTTAATCAAACTTTATGAAAAGTACTCAATATTTTATTTAATATTCTCAGAAAATACAAACTATCCGCTTTGAGATGTATATTTTTTGTTATAACAATTTAATTCAACTCTATCCCAACATAAAAGTGACGTTTTTTCATTTAAATTAAGCGAAATTAATAATATTTAATGAATGCAGTTGACATTTTAAAATTGTAAGAGCTTCTATATTCTCAATCCCATACAAAGTATATATTAGAGGTGGAGAACTATCGATAGCACTATCGCGACTATCGATGGTTGAGCGCTATCGAGCTACCATCGATAGCATCCAGCCACTTTCGATAGTTCCCGAAGTACTATCGATAGTTTAAAAATTTCTAAAAATGACTATTTATTTCATACAAAAAGTGGCTTGTTAGCAATTTTCCAAAATCATAAAAAATACCAGCGAAGAGATTTTTGAAAATTTCTCTTACAGTCACTTTTTGAATTGTTTGAAGAATTTTTTTGCATCAAAACAAAGTTGAAAAATAGAATGTTTACAAAAATTCGAAATTTTATTAGGGTACTTCCTGCAATTACACATAAAAAGCTATTGGCCGCGTTCACCAGAACTAATCAATCAGTAATCATGTATTTTGTTTGTTCGATAACAAAGCATCACATCACAGAATTTCAGCGTACTATTTTGGTGATGAATTTTCAGTCATCATACATCACAAAATTTGAAATCATGATTGCTAATCACTGCATTTCACCAAAATAATCATGCAAATTTCATCGATTTTCTGTTGTCGATTTGTTCTGGTGAACACGGCCATTGTTTTCTTATGTAAAGTCAAGAAATTAAGTTTTTTCAGTGTGTTGTTTTTTGACAAACTGTATGTATTTTTTGTGTCGGGACTATCGTTGACTATCGAAAGCACTATAGTCGACTATCGATGGTTTTGAAAATACTATCGTCGGTTATCGATAGCGCCGACTAGCAGTTAAAGAAATCTTTCAACACAAAAAGTTTTTGCACAAATGAGGAGCTGCATTTTATTATTTTTATTAAAATATTCACATTTAATGAACTACTATATTTTCAATATTTCATTTAATAATAACAATAAATTTTCTATATACTAATGGCAATAACTTATTGCTCCTTTACAACACCGTCTGAGCACAAATGAAGGGTTTTTGAATGCATTCATTATTTATTTTTCTCACTCGACCGTGTTTAAGTACTTAATACTCCGAGTCTGGCAAGTGATTTCCCACTTTATAATAAGGTGGTTTCTTTTTCGAGGGTGGTTCTCAACTGAAAGGCCACTTGATGTCATTTTGACGCCACTGATTTGTATTATTTGTCCAAAATATAAACGTAATTCCTTTGACAAATCAATTGACAAACGCTACTTGATGGTGCCCACAGAAGGCCAAGGGCTTTCAGTGACCCATTGACGGTGACACCTCGCCAAAAAAGTGTTTACCAAAATCGTTGAGAATCAAAAGGTTCCGACAGAGTGTAAAACGTGACACTTGTTTGGAGCAACAGATCAAAAAGCCAGGGAAGCTGAGAAGCTGCAGGAATCAGCAAACTAAGAGTTACAAATATACCATTGCGGAAACAAATAATAATGTTAAAGAAATCAAACTGTTTTATGATAAACAAAATTCAATTTTATGCAAAATAGACATGAATTTAATCCACAGGGAATACAGTGGAACGGGTTATGAGAACGATAATCCCTTAACTCCAACAGTCACTTCCAAAAGAAAACTCCAATTTATTGGTGGCAGCTGGCAACAGATGACACATGTTAAAATAAAGCGGGTAGCAAAATTATAAATTATTTTTTTTTTGACACTTGACTTTAAAGTTAATATGCGAGCAGAAGGTATCTTCGACTCTATAAAGTATATTTTCTTGATCAACTTTAACAGCCAAGTGAGCTCCCAAGTGCATGCTTTGTATAATTAATGATATTTTTAATATTTTTAAAATAACAGATTTTTGTCAAACTTATTCTTTGACATTTTTCGGCGCTTTCATAGCTCAAATCTTAACCAATTTTAATGATTTTAGCAATGATTTATTACTCAAGGTTGGTTAAATATTTTAAATAACATTTAAATTTTTTATATATTTTCAAAATCAAAACTTTCTAAAACATAGTTGGCATTTCTTATTTGATATCGTGTCACTTTGCCGTCGTAATCAATACTAGATTTAAACATAGTTTGCATTTGAGAATGGAATTAAATAAGGATAAACAGGAGAATATTCTGGACTCATTGGAGGCGATGCCCAACGGTGCATTGAAGCAGCTGCTGCTCTGGCACAATTGGCCCAAGACGGCGCTCTTCTTCTTCGTGATGCTGATGATCCTTTTGGATATTGCCTCCAACTCGATAATCAGTGTGATAAGTGTCGCTGGAGTGCTGATACTATTGATAAGTATTTGCTACTGCTGCTATGTGTGGGGCATGCGAAAGTTGCGAAAGAGCAGCATTGCGGATCATCCCTATCAATGCTATCTGGAAACTGATCTGAGTATTTCCGAAGAGTCAGCAGCTCATCTGGCGAGTCTAGTTGTGGTTAAACTAAATCCAATCCTACTGCAACTGCGCTCATTGTTCCTCATTGAGGATCTGCTCGATTCACTGAAATTGCTGGTGATGCTTTGTGGCCTCAATGTGGTCGGGGACTACGTAAATGGAATGACCTTGTTGGTGCTGGGTAAGTGTACCAAGAACTAGAGGTGAAGAACTATCGATAGCAGCCACCAAGCCTCGATAGTACTATCGATAGTTTAAAAATTGCTAAAACTGAATATTTTAACCCCCTTTTCCTCATTTTCACACAAAGAGTGGCTTGTCAGCAATTTTCCACAATCATATTAAATACTAGCGAAGAGATTTTTGAAAAAGTTCTTTTTACTGTCACTCTTAGAATTATTTGAAGAATTTTTTCGCATTAAAACATTATTAGTTTGAGGCCGAGGAAAAAAGTTGAAGTTTTGCATCATTCTAACGGAATTTAAATGACCTTTCCAAATATATATAAAAAGCTATCATTTTATTATGTAAAGTCAAAAAATTAAGGTTTTTTCAGTGTGTTTTTTATGACAAATAGTATGTATTTTTTGTGTCCGGGACTATCGTCGACTATCGATAGCACTTTCGTCAACTATAGTCGACTATCGATGGTTTTGAAATTACTATCATCACCTCTACCAAGAACTCTCTCAAATGAATAATAAATGGATCGTTTGGTTTGCCTGTTAACAGGTTTTATTTTGCTATTCACGCTGCCGAAGATATACGAGTGGAAGCAGCCAATGATCGACGTGCAACTGAAGCACTTGCAGCGCCTCAAGAATCGTTTGCTGTGCAGCAAAAAGAAGACTCATTCCTCAGCTCCAACTGCCACCGTGGATCCCCAGGTGATATCCACCAAGCTCAGACCGAAGAACAATGGCATTGATAGTGAGACCCAGCACAATATTGGTCAGATTATTTCCACTGAGCAGGAATACGTCTGGCAACAACAGGAAATGCCCCATGAGGACTATATGCACTACAAGGATCAGTAAAATGTCAATTAGATGTTTTTAACATTTAACGTTATGTGGCAAATCGATCCATAAAAAAAGTAAATAAATTTATAGAATTGCAACTGCAAGCATCACTTAAACATACCCAATTTTCATACCCATTTTTATCAAGTATAAATCATAAATTTTGTTAGAAGAAGTGTCAAAAACCTTTTCACACATTTCCGTTGCATCCGAGACAGTCTCGGGACCGAGGGGGAACTCACTGCACTATGAATTATATTTGTTACACATTACCGAAAATGCCAAGACACTTTTATAGTGGCGACGATGCGTTTTTATGCCACAGATTTGCCGGCTGGGCTGAGGTCGTAAATGTCGTAAAAGGGTCGCCTGGTTTATCGATGCAGTGCAGCCGCCGCAGTCGCCAAGTAAAACGAAGCATTAAATTTAAATCGTATGCAAAATGCTATTAAAAACTTGTACCAACACATCCACATCCGTCGGAAAGTGCCAAAAACCACACTACTTCATAAAATTGTGCACGTTGAGAGATGTCGTCCAGGGCCAGTCTGAGGTAATTAGTTTTTGGCCCATGTTCCATGTCTGTAATGCTCATAAAACTTGTCTGTCATTACACTCCCTTGTAAGCACTTAAATTTCTCATTCAACACATTCAACTCGACCAACTCAATCTAATGCAAGCCAGGCAATTCATCAATCAATTCAGTTAAGTTTTCGACTCCAAGCCAAGTCTCTCTGTCTGTCTGTCTTTCTGTCTGTCTGACCCTGGCGCCATTAGCATTTGATCGTAATACTGCAGATTTGTTTAGTTTTTATTGCCGCGCGTAAATGTCATAAAAAATATTCTGTAAAATTGCACCCAGTGTGCATAGATCCGTATACGGAATATGTTTTTATGGTTTGGCGCTTTTAAGGTAATTGCATTAGATTTATTTGCGCAGTTGAGTTGCGGAGAAGGAAAGTATGGAAGTTGCAATTGCAATTTTTTAACTATATGAAAATATATCGCTCATCATTCTTAAATTATTTATAAAGATGGTCTCCCTAAGTCTGCCACTGTAGGTTTAATTTTAGTCTTAACTTTTCCCATACTTCCTTTCTCAAATTTTAATTCCTCTCTACTCTGCTTCAAAAAACTTCCCTGTAATCTATGTGGATCCGAATGAGTTAGCTGTTCATGTGGAAAATTTTATATGCAAATCCCATATAATTATCGCCAGAGATTCTTAAGAGCCATATAAAATCCAAGCACTTGGCTGAATGTATTGTAGTTAACTTTCCGAGCCAAACAGGAAAATGTCTGTTAATTTTTCACTTGCGGTGGGTGGCGTCATTTGCTCATTAATCAGCGTTGTCAGTTAGTCAGTCCGTAGATCTTAAATAATTTCAGAATGATGACAATGGCGCTTTTCCACACATCGTGTTTCATTTTAAGTAATTATGCACACATGCACAAACAAATAGAAAGAGACGAGGGAGGAATGGTGGGGAATGTAAATTAAAAAACATTAACACTTGCTAACAAATAATCTAAGATAAATTGTGCAATCATTAGTCATTAGCTGACTGAAAGGGCTAGTCTGTAAAGCGAATCCATCACATACCCATACCCCCACCCCCAACCCCTATTCCCTCATGTGTTTGGTGTGTATGTGTGTGTGCTTTCTGTTTGCAATGGTTGCCCAATTTTTCATACACAATTGGCTGTGGGGGTTGGGAATCGGAATAAGTCCCATTCGCAAGATACCAGGCATTCATATGCAAATTCTGTGGGATTACATTGAGGATTCCTCACCGGCAGCTTAGAATGCTACTTGACTGTTTGTTCGAAATTATTTATAGGGTGTCATTAAAGTAGAGACCAACTCAATGTATTTAGAATGTGCAAAAGCTACTCTACATCAAGTGTAAGAGACCAGCCACAATCAAGTACAGTTAAAACAAAATAAAACTAAAAATGAGACAGCTCTAAAAATTAAAGCCACAGAAAGTACAGTTGAGGATGCGTGTCTTGGAGACACCTGTCATGTTAGGTATCTATTTAAACACAACGGACACTAGGTGGCGCTTTTGTTGATTCACTTAATTTTCTTTAATGCCTCCTGTGTTTATTATACAATCGTTATGCAATTTTCAATGCATAAATAATTGAATTAATCAATAATATAAAAGATAAATTTAAAAAACATAATAAAATCAAGATTTAATAATTAAACACAAAATAAATAAAATTACAAAAATCAAAAACAGATGACATATTCCCATTAAAAACACTGTGATAGTTTTAAAAAAAAAATTATATATTTAAATATGACCAAACTCAACGGTTTCCCTCTATTTTGGGTCCTACGAATCCTACGACGGTTTCATACAACATTTTTCGCGCAAGTTTTTGAACAAGTTCAGGCTTTTTTTTTGTTTAACTTTCTTCAGCAAAGTTGCTTAAAATAATTCAGGCTACAATTCTGGGTAACATACTAATGTGTTTGATATTTTGGTTTTTATTTACATAAGGAGTATTATAGATTTATTATAAAATGTAATAAAATAATGTCAATTGAAAACAATTGCTTATTTTAAAACTGCCAAAACAACAGTTTGGAGGCTCGAAATGCTCTGCAAATTTGTAGCCTGAACTATTTTAAGCAACTTTGCTGAAGAAAGTTAACCAAAAAAAACCAATACTGTACAAGCTATAGCCTGAACTTGTTCAAAAACTTGCGCGAAAAATTTTGTATGAAACCATCATTGTAACTCAAAAAACTAATGATGCAGTTCGATTCGTAGGACCCAAAATAGAGGGAAACCGTTGAGTTTGGTCATGTATTTGTTTTGGACTTGCACAGTGAAATTATCTTCCTTACAGTTTGTCATACAAAGAATAAATTTCCAGCCGATTACTAACGATATGATTTTAGTAAGACTTGTTCAAGTATGATGATTTGGAATATCAGAAATTGTTTTTTAAAAAAACCGTAAAATACATATGCAGAGAGAAAAAAACAACTGAATGCTGACCTATTCTATCGACTAAGTTCGTTACCCTGTTAAAGAATATAAATACTTTACATTAATAAATAAGCAACTTAATTTTGTATAAAAATCTCATACAAAATTAAACCTTTTTTAGTGTATAATAGAATTTCTAAATTGTGTAAATTCAGAATTCATATACCTTTTAAGCTAATCGCATATTTCTAGAGCTAATAAAATGACAATTTAAGTCCCAGAAAATCCTTTAATGCGCCTAATTGAAAATTCTACGGGTGTTACCCATTAAATAAATACGTAGTCCAAAGCTTTCCAAAAGAAACCAAAGCAGAGATTTGCCAAACTAAAGATTTATGGTGTGCCAAAACAAATTCCTGTTTCTACTCGCATTGTAGATATTGTATTTGAGTTTTATTTGAATTCCGGACTAACTGGAGGCAGAGGCAGAGGCGGGGGTCAGAGGATGTGACCCGCTTGTAGGATGTGCTGAAAGTTCATTAATTATGATTGGAGACAGCTGGACAATTAATAAACGAAGCGAGCCAACCCGAACGATGTACGAGATTCGGTTTGGCTCAACTACCAAAAGCATTTGTGGTCAATGGGGATTCCCCCAACTCCCTCTGTTGGATTGGGGGTTGGCCGATAGCCAGTAAAAGGAAGTTGAATATTCACTCGCACTTTTTCTGCACTACATTTATTTGTTTTATTTTGCTGTGCGCTTTGCGATTATGATCGGACTTTGATTTATGATCTTGTGTGCAAATTTATTGCTTTTAATTGGGTGTGGGCTCTGTATATAGAAGAGAGACCCTCTCAAGTACTGTCAGCTAATTGAAAAGGCTGTGAAGCGATTTTTCTGATAAGAAATGAGAAGCTGGAAGCTAAACAGTTCGTCTGCTCATATGCAAGCAAATAGACGGCTTTCCCTTAAGCCCATTTGGGTAATCGTAAGCCTTAATTAACATTGAAAATAAACAAATGCGTGTGCCGCCAAAGACAACAAACCCCTCCACATTTCACCTGCAAGACGAAAGAAAAGCCATAAATTCATTTTGAAATGCATCAGACAAGTGGATGTTTACATTGGTTGCATGAAATGCCCGGCAGCAAAAAAGCGAGAGAGGGGGACAGGGATTAAGGTGCAGGCAAAAACGAAACATAGGTCAACTTTTGGCTGGGCAAAAGGAGCTGCCAAAGCAAATCTGTACTCACTAAAGTCAGACTCCCCAAGCTGAAGTCAACATCACCTTTCAATTAATGCATAATTCTCGAATGTCATGGCTGGGAAGTTACTTTGTTGCATCTCCACAGAGTCTCTGAGTTGGGGTTGATTTTACTTAACGCCTCGCCTCAGCACTTAACTTCCGTTTTCTGTTACTTTGCCGAAGGCTACGAAAGGCGGAGTTGAAGCTGGAGTCGTTCGTAATCGTAGTCAGAGTCAGAGTCAGAGTTGAGGCATTTGCAACTAATTGAAAGTGCAATGTGATGCTGCAGAATGCAATTAATGCCTTCAAGCAGCCAAAGTCCAATACCCAACTTTGAATTCAAATTCAGCCTGTCTTTGATTTGTATTTTCACTCCGAGTGCAATGCGAGATGCAGCACCCCAAAAAAGAAAAACATGAATTGTAGTTTGGGTGCAACTTCCGATGGAGTTCAAAGCAGACAAAACAGACAGACAGTTGGGCTTATTGGCTCTGAGGGTTACGCTCTGGACATTTGCCAAGTTTGCCTATCAGGGGGACTACTGTACAGTTGCGTCTATTGCACTCTCCTTTCATTGCATTGAGCTTGAGATTCCTCAACAAGATGACTTTTTTATGTACACAATTCAGAAATAGCGTCGTTATTTCGTACTACCTTAGTTCAATTTTAAATAAAACTAGCTTTATCAATATACGATTGTATTTATCCAATATTGATGCGATTAAGGTAATAATAGTAACCTGAGTAACGTGGGGTTTTTAGAGATGTAGGTGCCAAATTTGGTTGCTCTTATAGTTTATATATGGCCATATCGACTCGGCTGTTGATGCTGATCAAAAATATATATTCATATCCCAGTAACATAAGTAGATTTCAACGAATTCGATATACCCTTATATTGTCGAATTTGTCAAGAAATATCAAATAATCAATTCATGCTTTAATTGTACAGAACAATTTATTTTTAATAAATTTAAGATCAATGTGACAAAAAGTAATTGGCATATCAAAGTAATTCACATATTCCAAACAGAGAGTTTTCCGATAATGAATATGGGCTAATCCGAAAATTTTTAAACCAAGAGCGAATACTTAAAGTTGTCAAAAAAGTGCATGTTTTTTAATAATAGGTGTTTTTTCTTATAATAGAACACATTTTCAGTCTTCAAATTACAAGATAAAAAAGGTTTTACGGTGGTTTGGTCATTCATGGCCGAGCCTAGTCAATTAATTCCTCTTTTTGCCTCTTAATTTCAATAATTCATGTAAAAAAAGGGTATTTTCAATGACCAAGAAAGTTGGCAAAGCGGTCGGCTGAGTGTTTAGCGCTTAGCTCATCTTAAACTTTGTTTTGTTTTCTTTTATTTACGATAAAAACTATATCGAAAAGATATTTAATATATATTAATAATTTGAATAAAAGTGTGTGTGTAAAAAGTGTAACGTCCGCAACGTGACGTCCGTAACAGACAAAAATTAAGATTTTTAATTAACGACACTACTTATCTTCATTTTTGATGCTGAATTGATATGGTCATATATTCCACTTAATTTTTTGCATTTAGATATTTTTTGTTTATGTTGCAAAATTCGCTAATATATGTGCAAATGCACGTTAACCTCAAATCGACTTCAATTCTTTGTAATTTTTTTTTTCAAAAACAGTAAGGCTTTTTTCATAAAATAGGTTTAAGAGTACTCTCAATGAAATGCATTTTCCAGCAAATTTCATTAAAATTCACCAATCTGAACGCAAGCTATATCAGTTTAAAGATGAAAATTTGAGTGCAAATGTAACGTCCGCAACTCAGGATTAGCCCATATGAGTTTTTCCTTTTATCTGTTATTTTTGGCTGAAGTTTTATAGCGATTGGACACGAATAAAGCTTCAATTCATATCACCTTCAACCTCCCATATACCAATGTGGGTTAATTTTACACAAACCTCTGAAATATGTGTTGAAAAACAGTTTGATTTGAATCGAAATATTATAAATTCCCGCGTCAAACTCACTAGACACATTAACAAAAGATCTCAAGTGAAAAACAAAAGATTCAGCTTACTGAAAGAGCAAAACAGGGAGTGGGTTAAGGTGCTTTACTTTAGGCAAAACAATAAATTGCTTTTTAAACACTTACAACTTACAAGTTGCAGGTTGCAAGTAGCAAGTGGCAAGTTGCAAGTAGCAAGCAGCAAGTTGCAGGGTGTCAAGTGCATTTGCCATTTGCACGCTTGGCTCAGCTCGACTTGGAAACTGACAACTTTCTAAGAATAACTGCAAAGCGATTTGCATATTTTACACCTCGCAGGGGGTGAGTAGGGAGAGGGGAAAGTGATGCCAACTTTATCGCACTCTATGCAGCCAAAACAAGGCACTTGCATTGCAATCACACACACACAAACCTATTTTATTCACACACGCATTTGTATTCAATAGCCAGAACTCCTACTCGTAAATCTTGGCCAGAAACTTTGGCAGACACGAAATTTATTTATAAACACAAGAAGCAACACTTGAGTAATGCAGGTTGTTTAGCTGTCATACCAATATCAGAAGCTGCCTAAGCTGCAGGGGATTCCCCACTCTATTTATTCGCATCCCATCTTTTCTCTATTCTACAGGAATCGAGTCGAGCGTGAAAAGCCCTTTACAAAAAAGGACATGTATGTGTATAATATAACTAAAACTCGAGTTTGTGCACTAATATTTGTTCTGCTTCTTAAAGAGTAGTCAAAAATTCAGGGTGTATTTGAAGACATCTCCATTAAATTAATGTAATAATCAAAACTAGACATTTAATATCTTATAAAATGCTGTGTCAAATTTTATTCTCTAAGCAAATCAATTTTGTTATAAATTTTAAAAACCTCCTTGGCAGTAATAAACAACTATTTTCATGTGATATTAAATAATTTTATAACAATTTTTTTCTGACCCGTAAATAAAACAAATTTCTATAGAACATGACTCAGACCTGAAGCATATCTGGCACCAAAGCACAAACAGGAATAAGAATTAGCCTCGCCTTATTTATACATATTAATAATTCTAATATTAATCACTAAATTTTAAAAGACATATAATGGTTGACTTAATAAAAAGTTGTCATAAAGGTTAATTGTCATTCACAAGCAAAGAAATAAATTAGAATACAATATTTTTGATAAAAATTGCTTACTGTATATTCAAACACATTCGACAGATTAATTACTTTGATTAATTTTTATTCAAAATATAATTAAAATGAGTAATATTTCACTATGTCTCTAGAATGCCTTGCTCCTCGAAGTGCACCATAGTGGCTTGCAACGTTTGATGAACTCGCTCATTGTCAAAGAGCTGTTGGCGTTTCGCCTTCATCGCCTCGGCATCTACGAAAGTGTGCGCGGTAAAATTCTTGGACGCGTCCTTGGAGGCGCAACAAATGGGCAGCTCACAGACGGCGGCATAATAGCCATAGTACAGACAGCGTTGCATTTCGTCAAGAAGTTGCTCGTAGCTCGGCATGGATCCTCGATAGTTGCATGCAGTTAGCGTCTCGCAGAGGCATTCAAAATAATACTTGAGTAAATTCTCCCGCTGGTGCAGTAATACGTCTAGTTGAAGACTGGTGTAGAAAAAGAACTGAAGATCGACGGCCGGACTGGCAACATAGCAACATTGGAAATCCACCTGAAAAATTCAAAATTTATGTATTTACATTAGGGATTAAAACCGTAACCATAAGCGTATCCGTTAACCAGTATAAACCGATTGAACCGATTCATGCATAATGGTTTATTTCGATTCGGTCAACCATAAAATTTAATTATGTTCTTTGGGCGCAATCAGCTTTTTTCAAAACTTATTGAATTTTCATTCCAAAATTGTGTATCGAATATTGATCTCAATGAAATGATCTTAATTCTTGATATAATTCAAATTTACATATTTTTGACACATTCATTATTTTTACCGGCTTTTCGAAAGCGAATCATTCAAATAACCGTTAACCGTTAACCGATGTACCAAAATTTCGCGATATCCGATATCCGAAACACAACAAAACCGAAGCCGTAATCAGTTACGATATTCGTTTCGGTTGATACCCTGATACAAATCTGTTTTGTAACCAGCATTATTCACTTACGATCATAGCTTTTCTCTCTTCCTGATTGATCATCATATTGTTAACCCAGATATCACCGTGACAAATGACAGAGAATGAGCTGCTTTTGGGATCGACAACAGCACGAATTCGCTTTGAATACTCGTCTGGTAGTTGAGCGCGCATTTTAGCTGCTATTGACGACATGCCCAAGCCGTCGACCACATCTGCTCCGTATTCTGTGCCGTCCAAGATAATCACACGAGTAAAGGTATCATCTATGCCCTTGGCGTAATGTGAGGGTGCCAGATCCGCCACCAGCGATGGTTGCTCATCTAACACCACCATGGAGGCGGCATGGAACTGTGCCAACTTGTACAGGCACAAACGGGCATCTTCGGCAGACAGACCAATGAAGCGATTTAATGTCACATAGCCCAAAGCCCCAAGATCCTCCAGCAAATAGAGTTCTTTGACCTTAGTGCGCTCTATGAACAAGCAACTGAAAAATTAAATATAATAAGACAGAGTTCTTAATTTTAAAATATTCGTCTCAAACATTATGATACTTTTATGAAAAATACTCTTTTTAAATACTTTGAATATTAAACAACTTTAAGAAAAAACAATACATAAATAAATAATAAAAACATTAAATAAATGGATAATTAAAACTGGATTCTTAAATAAAGAATATTTATCCTAAATATTTGATTCTTCTATGAAAAGAATTAGGTTAAACGATTTTTAAAAAATACAAAATTTTTTTTTACTTTTTGACACACTTTGTTTGGCTTTTAAGACAAAAATCTGCACCTTAATTCATCTTTTTTATCAGAAATGTATTCAAAGATTAAATGAGTTTGATAAGAGATTGACACTCACTCAGCACTCAGCTTTTTGTGACCCAGCGTTGATGGAGCTTTATCCAATACTTGCGCCATGGCGGGCAGCACCTCTTCGAACATCAATTTCTCATTGGAGCCAAGCGCAGCCATTATGGGTAATAAGTCCTTCACTATGAAGCTACCATGCTCTAACGGTGCATTCTCACTTTTGCGATAGGAAACTTTCAGCCGGTAAATGGCGCTGCAAAAGTTCTCACCAGTCTGTGTAATGGCCTCACTGTGAAAACTTTCCACACGCAAGCTTTCGCTGTTGTAGGCATGCGCTAAAGCTTTTTCTATATAGCCCGCAGATAAAGCTTCAACTGGTTGTTCCACCTTTTGATCCATGTCTGCTGCTTCTAATACGTACGTCGTCGGCCAGCTGTCTCGAAATACTGACCGTATGAAAACAAAATGTTATGATATTAGCGGAAGCTTTCACTTTTTAAATTGAGTAGCCGAAGCGCGTGTAGCTTATCACTTAATAAGCTAATTTGTTGTAATCACGTAAATTATTATTATTGTGAAATATTTCATTTACTATAATTACGCTCCGCACGGGCAGCAGCAGCGAATTGAATTTCAATGCCGCTCTCTCACTCTATTTCTCTCTTTGGCTATCTGTAAGCGTGTGCTCATTACTCAGAAACATAACAAGCTTTAAGTGATAACAAACTATTATTTCATTTGTGGCACAGCATTTCATGATTTTTTTAACTTTTCTAAATTAATATTGGCCGTTTATGCAATAAAGAAAATTAATTTTATAAAATGAGACATACTGAACTTAAATATTTATTCTATTCTTTCAGCTTTCAATTGAAATTTCATAAATATAATTTAAATTACTTTTCATTTCCTGCTCTTAGCTGATGTTGACTTTCTAACTAATCTTTCTAGCCTAATCTAAATAAGAAATAAAATAAAAAAATATATAAATTTATCTATTTGCACTAATTTAGATTTTCCCAACTGTTAGTAGTGGGATTCCGGTAAACGTTTTTGATTTGCTTTTGATTATTTTTAACCAAATCAAAATCATTTGACGGAACGACCCTTTTTGCACACTGATTATTTTTTGATTTCGTGGTAAGCATCCTAAAAAGCATTAAATAAATATTAAACAAACATTTTATATTTATTTATTTACAAATACTTTAAATGCATTAGACTTACGTTCTCCATATTGATATGACAGCAGAATGTAAACAAACACCATATGCCACACAGCTGACACAGTTTTGAGTTGAAAGCAAATCAAAATGCAAAAATAATCAGTCTCAGAGCTGATTTTTCGAAATCAATTAGTAAGACCACATTTCCCTGATTTGCTCTGGGCACACTGAAAATTTTGTATGGAGCAGCTGTGAACAGCTGACTGAAAAATCAAAATCAAATCAAAAGCAAATCAAAAACGTTTACCGGTATCCCACTAGTGTTTATTTTATTTTTTTAAATACTGCGCCAAAATTGCTGCTTTAAGGGCTGCCAAACTGGACTTAGTACCGATCTATTGTTACTTCAATTAACATCGATATAAATGTATATATCGGAATGAGTATTATATCAGTCATAAACAATTAACATTTGAATTATTTAATGATAAATTATAATAAATATCCAATATGTAAAGTTTTCAGTTCTTTATTCTTATTTTCGTTTAATTTCACAACGAGCACAACCTTTTCGTTCAGCGGTTTCTTGAAAAGTCATTATCGAAGCTCGTTGTATCGATATGGTTATTTCAAATTATCGATACAGCTCGCTTATTCAAATATCGATACATGTATTGCTTAATTCTATCAGTTATCTTATTGTAATTTTAAAAAATTATTACGATCTTTACAAATATGTGATTTTATAATTCATCAAAGCCCAAAACATTAAGCGGCAAATAGTTAATTCTGAAAAATAACAGTCGTTACTTATTTGATATTATATCGATATGCGCAAAAAACTTATCGGCATGTGCGAGTTTGGCTCGTTTTCAACTAGGGTTGTCGAATATTTTTAAAATATCGTATCGATGATATTTTCTGTTTTAAAAAAATATCAAAATGATATTTAATATATCTTTTTAAAATATCGATATATTGATATTTTTTTATATTTTTTTTTTCACCTTTTTTTAAAAAAAAAAGTAATATGCCCCACAATAAAAACAGATAGTCTTATTTATCAAACATAACAATATATATCATAAAAAAAAAGTTCATTTCAGTACATATTTCCATATATATTTTTCATAATTAGGGTGTTCACTTGACCCTAGCAGCGTTGCAGGTTGAAAACGTTGCAAGCTTGCTGCGAGAACAACGCGCTGCACATACATATTCACAGTAGGCTGTTTTTTGGTAACATTTTTTTGATATTTACTCACTTGCAGAGATCACAGAGTGACTAACTCACAAATTTCAAATATCAAAAAAAAATATCGCATATTTGATATTTCGTCAAATCTAATATCGCGATATAAATATATCATTTTTTATAAAAAATATCGATATATTGATATTTTGATATATTTTCAACAACCCTATTTTCAACACTTTGCCAAATAACCTCAAAGCCACGGAATTTATTTGGTAAACATAATCGAGGAAAACATTTAATTGACTTAATTGGCCACCGATGGCCAGCGACAGCGAAAAAGGCCAGCAAAAGTCAGCAGCTATGCCAGCCAAAAGACTGTCAACAACAGCGCCGCCTGTTTCTGGAGCCCCTGCCGCCAACAACAACAATGCGGCAGCTGGCGATGCTGCTGCCCAGAATAAAAAGCAGAATGGCAGCATGACGAGATTGACGCCAGCCAGGGATCTGACCTTGGGCGGACGAGGTGCCAGCAAAAAAGTCTTTGCACCCAATTTAAACGCGGTGCGGAACAAGAATACGTGAGTAGCTGAAGAAAAAATTACAGCGATCAATTTTAATTCATAACTTGAATGCACAGAAATGTGAAGACGTCCAAGGACTTTACACAGCCACGTGGTGGTCGACGAGGAGCACGTGGCGGTGCGGGAGCAACGCGAGGACGTGGCGGCTCAGGAGGTGGAGGCAACTCGTCGCTTATACAAACAACCGGTGTCTTCTCAGAAGGAGCCGGTGCAGTGCATTTACGTAAATCCTCAGGCGGTGGATCGGCGTATGCGAGGGCAGGCGAAGAAGTTGCCGTATCGCGCAAGCGCACGGATCGCAAGGATGATAAATTGCAGGACCAGCGGGTGCGGGAGCTGATCGGCGAGGCTACTGACGAGGATGAAGCCGATAGTGATAATGAAACCGAGCTTGACAAGACTGACTTGACCTACAAACCGATAATGCTAAGCGAAGGTAGGTTTATTTATTTTAGATATTCACTAGACAATTTCTGATTTATTCGTTGTCATTTCAGGACTCTGGCACAGTCAAAAGCACAGCGTTAAAGAGGAAACCGCTTCCATTCCAAATCTAAAGCCCAAGCTTGAAGGTAAGCCTAATCTGCATCATATCATTTACTAGTCTAAATGTGCCTCCTTCTCAGACTCGCTTAGTGTAACAAACGACATGGAGAGCCTTAGTATGGGTCCTCAGTTTGGTCTGGAAGAACCTCCTGCACAATATGGACGATATCCCCGCAGCATTAGCGCCTTTCTTGATGCGACACAATCACAGATCTTTGTATTGCAATTACCCAACGTGCTTCCGTGCGTGACGGACGATGCTGACGATGCACCCGCTCCAACAGACAAACCAGTGCCTCCTAGTACATCAACGGAACGGGCCAACAGTCCAATTCCCCCATCCACAGGAGCCAATACTCCGAAGCACAGTGTATTGCACCAGCTGGAGGAGGGACAAATTGGCA
This sequence comes from Drosophila limbata, assembly GCA_963924055.1. NCBI lineage: Eukaryota > Metazoa > Arthropoda > Insecta > Diptera > Drosophilidae > Drosophila > Drosophila limbata. The sequence continues at coordinate 22,665,613 of OZ001354.1, forward strand.
AGATCTTGCGCTACAAATCGGGACGTGTTAAATTGTTGCTGGGCGACACACGTTTCGATTTGGACATGGGCCTGGAGTCGGGTTTCCTGCAGGTAAGTTGACATTTACATAAATCCATCAGATTTTATATAATTTTTTTTATTTCTTTAGGAACTCATGTCCATTAGCAGTAACCGAGAGCAGCGCAGCGGGGACATGATCAATCTGGGCTCGATTCAGGCCAAGTTAAAGGCCACTCCGGACTGGGTGCATCTCTTCGAGCAGCAGGAGACGGCAACGCGGCAGCATCGACAGGCGACACCAGGCGCAGCAGCAACAAGTGGAGCTGCCTCCTCTACATAGCACACAGTCTGTTCTTTTACATACGAGTAGTTTAGTTTAGGAGCGAGATTAATTATAAATTATTTACACTCTATTGGTTATGCGAAAATGCTCTTTAATATACGATTCCTAGTCTCAATTGTTTAGCGAATTCGTGGCACGCCCCCTGTACAGATTGCCAGCGCCATCAATGGCGAAGTTATGGTCCACAGGATTGGCCAGTGCCGTCTCAATGGCTTCATCCAGATTGTCCCGTGTAACGAATGTCTTGGATGCCTCGATCTCCTGACGAATGCGTTCGTCCGCACGCTCGCGTCGTTCCTCATCTCGCAATTTACCAGCATCAAGTCGTTCCTGGACATAGGCCACCTTTTCCTCCCGCTCCTTGGCCAGACGCGCGTCACGCTCATTGGCTATCTTTGCATTCCACGCAGCATTCACATCCATGCAATGCTGAAACTCGGCCTCCTCTTGCTCCGGCGTCAGCACAATGTGATCCGCAGTGGACGTCTCCTGATGCCGGATCACCTCCTCCCGCAGATATTGCCGCACCGAACGTAACTGGGTTCTATATTTAAATTATAAATAATTTATATTTTTCATAACATTAAATGTACCTGCTCACTTGTACTGATTGTGCAGCCGCATCAGCTCCGTGCGCTCCTCGTCCGTCTGCTTTTTTCGCTCGGGCACGCGGAACACTTTGCTCTTTGCCACCGGCAACCAGCGCGGCTTTCGTCGCCAGCGCACAAATTCCAAAGCAAAATCGTTGCTGCCTGTCTTGGCGGCCGTCACCGAAGTGTGATTCAGCAACTGGCGCAGCATTTTAATAGCTTTTTTATTTAATAAATTTGATTTCTTTTGTATACTTTGCGTTGTTACGGCATCCTATTCACGTTTGATAATTCCAATCGACCGATATCGATAGGAAGTAACTATCGATTGTGGCAACGAGTGGCATATCGACTGCGAGCTAGTTGCTATGACAACCCTAGAAATCATCACCAAAGCAACGATGTTGACTTTGAAAACAAATTGTTTTTCAAAAACTCAAACAATTCAATTGTAGTTTAAACTTAGCTCAATAAAAGTATAACTGATCAAATAAGAGCAGCCCGGCAAGATGGACAAGCCGCAACTGATTGAACATTTGCACGAGGCCATGAACTACACGGTCTACGATACCAAATGGATTCCACTCTCGGCCAAATTTGTGGTGCTGGGCTCCAAGCCGAATAGTCATGGAATATTGGACATCTACGAGCTGAACGAGGACAAGCTGGTGAAGGTAAAGTCCGTGGAGAAGAAGGCGGCATTCAAATGCGGCACCTTTGGCGCCTCCTCACTGCGCAATCGTCACCTGGCCATTGGCGACTTCGAGGGGCGCCTCCAAGTGCTGTAAGTTCCACATGAAGTAATTGGGAAAGTCCCTAAATTGTAGTTTATAAACTTTGCAGCGATCTAGAGCGACCTGACATGGCCGTGTACAACGTGAAGGCGCACAGCGGCATCATCAACTGCATCGATGCCATTGGCGGCACACAACTGGAGTGCGGAGCACCCGAGATTGTCACTGGCAGTCGCGATGGTGCCGTCAAGGTGTGGGACATACGTCAGGGTCAGGAGCCCGTTGTCGACATATCGCCGCCGCCTCAGATGGGCGATGGCATCAACAAGTCGAATCTGCGACGCGACTGCTGGGCTGTGGCCTTCGGGAACACCTACAACGAGCAGGAGCGCATTGTTGCCGCCGGCTACGACAACGGCGATTTGAAGCTCTTCGATCTGCGCGCGCTGGCCGTGCGCTGGGAGGCGACCATCAAGAATGGCATCTGTGGCCTGGAGTTTGATCGTCGCGATATTCCCATGAACAAGCTCGCGGTGACGACCCTCGAGGGAGGATTGCTTGTCTATGATATGAGAACCCAGCATCCCAGCAAGGGATTCAGCTGGGTGGAGGAGCGCAATGCGGGTCGCAGCGTGGGCACAAATGGCGTCATCAGTGGACCAAAGGCCACTGTGTGGACGGTGCGTCATGTGCCACAGAATCGTGATGTTTTCCTAACCGGCGGAGGAACTGGTTCCATACGCTTGTGGAAATACGAGTATCCCGACCGGCGGGTCATCGAAGATGCGGATGGCAACAAAGAGGGAGTCGCTGGCAAGCTGCACATGGTCAGCGCCGTGACATTGAGTTCCCAGCCGGTGCACAGCTTCGACTGGCATCCGGATAAGCTCGGACTGGCCGTCGCCGGTGCCTTTGATCAGAGTGTGCGCGTCCTGATCACAACCAAGTTGAATACGCTATAAGCTTAGCTTTATTACTATTAAATATATTATTAGTACAAATACACATGTATGTACAAGCGGGAATCAAGGTGTGGACACGACACTACGTCGTCCTCTGCATGCGATGCTGCACAATCTTGGTGAGCTCCGCCAGCTGCTGCTCCAGCTCGTCCATCTGCGTCTGCTGCTCCTTAGGCACCTCCACGAGACTGGCACGCTTCAGGGCATTCAGACAGGAGGTGGCCGACAAGCGGCTGGAGTTGAGCTGCGAGGTAATCATCGCCTCGCTCTCATCCGTTGCGTGCTCCTTGATGGCAGCCTGGGACAACTCGGCCACCTCCAGGCAGAGACTCAACGCCTTCTTGGCATGCGCCGACTTCGTCTCCCAGCCCATCTGTTTGGCTGTGTAGGCACGATAGGATTTCACCAGACGCTCCGCTTTCTTGAGAGGCGTCACTGCCACCAGGGCGGCCAATTCCCAGACCATTGGCTCATTGCCATGCTGGACGCACTGTTGTCCCAGCAATTGAGCGATGCGACGTTGCAGCGAACTGGAGGCAGCCTGGGATGTGGATTCCGACTGCATCTGGCGGGCAATGCCGTAGACGATCCGCGTCAGCACCTCCTCGTCCAAATAGTGTTGCTTGAGCTCGCCCAGACGCTGATAGGCACGCATGGCATCCTCCCAGTGGCTCGTGTCCACGGATACGAGCATGTAGTTCTCCCACACCTTCCAGTTGCTGTAGTTGCACTTGAGGGATTCCCCAAGTAGGCGATGTGCACGTGGTTTGTCTCCCAGCTTGATCAAGGCCTTGCCCAGATTGTTCCACGACTCGAATCCGTTGGGTTCCAGGTGCGTGTAGGCCAGATAACTCTTGACAGCCACCTCCCAGCGTTCCAGCTGAATGGCCGAGTAGCCACAACGCAGCAGAATCGATTCCTGCAGCGAATTGATTTCCAGCGACAGCTCATAATGTCCAATGGCCTGGGCGTAATCCGCTCGTCGGAAGAAGTAGTTGCCCCAATAGGCCTGCGCCTTGCCACTGGTCTGCTTGGAGTGTTGCCACGCCTGCTCGTAGCATTGAGGATCATCGATGGCATCGCCGAGCAGACAGTACAGCAATGCGGTGGGATTCTTCTCCAGTTCCTGGCGTATAATCTCCGCCGCCTTGTGACGCAGCTCCAGGCTGGTATAGCACTCGATGACCTGCTGCCAGGCATGGATCTGCAGGCATATGTCCAATGCGGTCTTCGTCATGCCCAGGGAACGCAGCAGATCCACAAGTTGCAGCTGCACCTGCCACTTGGGTTGCAGGTGGGCGGCAAATCCGTAGGACAAGCGTGATCGCAGCGGATATCGTTCCACGGTGTCCAACAACTTGACGCACTCCTCGCACTGTTTCCAGCTGCGCTCCACTGTGCGACGCTGACCCGACTCCTGGTGGCAGTTCAGAAGCAGCGCCGCCTGACGCACCTGCAACGGTCCGTGCTCCTGGTAGAGCAACGTTTGTGTATACGGCTCCAGTTGCTCATCCGCAAGGCGATCCTTGGGCTGCGAACGTTTCAGTTGCTTGCTATGAATGGGAGTCAATCAATAGATAGATGAATAGATCCGACAGAATTGGCACTTACACCTTGGCCAAGACGAGTGCCTGGAGCACGCTGGGCAGCGTCATCACCTCGTTGTCCTGCGGCTCGATAAACCGAATCCTCTCCAGGCGTGTGTCATCTTCCAAAAGCAGCAGCTGCTGCAACGTGGTCTGGGCATTGCTCTGCTTTGCCGTGGGTAAACCCTGATCCTGATCCTGGGACAGCTGCTGCACCACCTTGAGGCAGAGTTGTGGCAGCGCCTTCTGTTGGAACTTGGTGCGCATGCCCAGCAATCCCTCCACCTTTAGTTCCACCTGCAGATGTGCACAGAGTTCGTCCAGCTTCTGGCACGCCAAATCCGAGCGATGGAACTGCAGATAGCCATTGGCCAGTTCGAGGAGCAGCAGAGCCTGCAGCTCCTTTGTGGCAAATGCCGCCAGATGGGCCTGCAAATCCTCTGCTGCCACTTTGAATTCCTCGTACAGGGCGCCAGCCAAGTCATCCAGAATATGTTGGTGCAAGCAAATCAAACGCAGACGCCACCAGATGAGCAGCTGTCGAGGATTTAACAAGATTAGCCAGGGATTAACAGGGGATTCCCAGAAACTTACCTTCGATGTGGGATGAGCAGCAATCAAAGCATCCAGAATCTGCTTTGCTATGAGCAACAATTGCGCTGTCTTTACATTGGGATTCAGTTCCTCTCCGCTGGCCTTTAGTTGCTCCAAGGGATCACAGTTGTCCAGCTGCAACTTGGACAACATTTCTGTGCAGAATGACAACCTATCAAAGGGGCCAGTGAAATTGTTCTGCACAAAGGCGAAAATCAATTGCAGAAAATCATTCAGCAGCTCCTCTCCGCTCCCTTCCAACTGATCCCTCGCCTTCTTCTCCTGCCAACGCTTGATAATTATTTGGATCTCATCCAACTTCCACAGCTCCTCACTCGCCCACAACTTGCGAAGTCTTCCATCAGCCGGCAAATCTTTTGGATAATTTTTGCACATTTGATAAACATTCAAGTGATTCGCTTGGTTACTTACCCTCCTGATGCACTGCATCATTGAAATTACACAGGAAATATTCACTAAACGTTTCCTCCACCATTTTGAATGTGAATGTAACTTTGATGGCCCGTTAAACGTTTGCTGATGTTCCGTTTTCTTTTACAACTGAGTATATTAAGACTCTTTTAACATTTAGCTTTACAAACTAAGTTGGTGTTTATTAAAAAACGTGCGGCTTTTAACAGCACTAAAGATTAGAGGTGAGAGTCAGCGAGTGAGGTTGCAGCTACAGCTGGGTCGACCACTCACGATAGAATCGATATATCGAATTTTATATCGACTGCGACAATAAACGATAGTACCCCGCGCTTTTGCATAACTGTTTTTGGCACAAGTGCAATATTAATTGGAATTTGAAAGTTATTGGAAATTTGTAAAAAGCAAAAGCGTCAAGGATGAGTACTTTGATTGATTTATCGCTAAGTGCAAATATTTATTATACATGTTTCGTTGATATTACAGATCAACGAAGAATCCCATCTTAGTAAAAGGCATCGAATTTTATATATTTTGTTTTTTGCATTTATCTCCAATATTATTTGTTAATCTTTGGAACTACTATTAGATTAAGTTTATTTTGTTTAGTTTTCTATTTGTACTGTGAGTTATTATGTTTTAATTTTTTTGAAAGACAACACTTTGAGATTAGTACTTCTGTATTTGAGTAAATAGGTGTTGGTAAAAAACGATACTATTTTGTGGAATTTTTCTCGATTTTTAAGATTATTTTACTATACTTCACCACGCGAAGGGTGTCGTGCACCAAACCAATTTTAAAATTAACTTCATTGTTTTACAAAATTTATAGTTTTCTTTATTGAATTTTTACCTTGTAATTTTGCATTCCTTTTTTAAATAAAGTTAATATCATTAGAGAAATGACATGGGACCAATTTTCGATAACACCATATCGACGGCACATGAAACAAGCATGCTCGATGAACGTGTTCGCCCCTTTCAAATTTTGAGCGTGCGTAAAACCAGTTGGGAAGCAGCTAAGGTCCTTATCAAAATTATAAGACACATCAATAATTTGTATTCCTCCCCTCGCAAAATCTTTGTCTTTTAGAATTTGATAAAAACAAAAATATAGAAAGAAAGAAAATAGAATTGGCTACGAAGTTTTACCGTTACATTTTTGTTTTTGCATTGTCTGGAGAACTTCAGCTAATTTTTCGTAAATGTGCAAGAATTTGGACTGTTTGCAACCGTATCAAAATTATAAGACATATTGAATTAAATGAAGTTTAAAGATTATCTTTCCGAATTTTTGAGTTGCTTATCTCTCACATAAGTAATTTACATAAAATTAAATAAAATGGGTGGCTCCACATTGCATAGGAAGGATGAAATTGACTCCATTCTTGCCTATTCAAAGTCCGGCTGGACTGTGAGCATGATATCAAAAGAAATCACTTGCTGTCGGACCGTAGTCGCCATTTTTTTATAGAATCCTCAAGATTATGGTGAAAACCGAAGCACTGGTCATAAAACAATTTTAAATGACCGATATAAAAGGCGCATTATTAAGAAAGCCATTAATTCGACTGCATCCTGTGCCCATCTTGCTGCAATTACCAGCAGAAAAGTGTTATCCATGACTATTTGGAGCACTTTAAATGAGTCCGGAAACATTGTCCGAGGTGTGCACAAAAATATTCCTCAGTTTACCCCTCATTACAAAGCTGCGCGGATTCATTTTGCTCAAAGGAACTTGAAAACAAACCGGGTATAGGTTATGAAAATGTTGTAGTGGTCTCTTGCATTTGTTATATTGTCTAACTTCCAAAAAGGTACTTTTTTCTGATGAAAAAAAATGTAATCTCGATGGACCAGAAGGTTTTCGCTATTACTGGAGCGATCTGAGAAATAAACCTCTTTATTTCTTGAAGAGAAACTGTGGTAGCGGGGCAGTAGTGGTATGGGGAGCATTTGACAAGATCGTAACGTTAAACCAGCAATTTTCCAGCTCTAGGATGAATAGTTCTGACTATATACGAATCCTAAATAATAGCTTGCTTCCATATTCAAATGAAAATTGGAAAAATCCTTATGTTTTCATTGAGGAAAACGCCCAAATACACACAAGTCGCCCGACAACACTGTTTTTAGAAGGGGGTTTGCTCGATTTAATGAACTGGCCAGCATGCTCACCGGATCTAAATCCAATTGAAAATGTCTGGGAAGTGCTAACAAGGTGTTTTTATAAGGAAAACGAAAGATACGAAGATTTTAATGAGCTCAAAACATCATCAATAAGGGAATGGGGTCAGATAGACTCGAAATTATTGATAAAGCTGTCAGATTCCATGAAGATGAGAATTTTTGATGTTGACAGATGCCAAGGATCTTTGATAGATCGCTAAACTATCGAAATTCAATGACTTAAGTAGATATTTTTAGCATATAAGTACTTTAAACCAGACATGTCTTATAATTTTGATATGGTTGAAAATCCCACTTTTTGTTATTATTTTAAAAATAAGTAACAACACTTAATATTTTGAAATAAAAGGTGTTGAAACACTTTAGTATTTGTTTATGAAGTATGTTGATGTGTTTTTTTATTACCTAGATTGCGTATCATGAAAAATATTTAAAGAAATCGAAGTGTCTTATAATTTTGATAAGGACCTTAGTTTATTCTGATTAATATACATTTTTAGCGCTAACAAGCTTAATTAAACTTTGAATGTCATCAAAAAAAAAAGTATTTTATTTAATAATATCATTCGAAAGGGTGATTCGTATTCTTGGTACTTGAATATAGAATATTCACACAAATTTTCAGATAGATTCGTTTGATCGTTTAGGGAAAAACGCATTTGAAAAGAACCGCGCGCTTCGGCACTGCAACAACCGGTGTTTCGTTTGTGCTCATATTTTTGAAACTAATTGGAATTTCGATTTAAAATTGAAGCTACAAATTCTTGAGGATTTCTACTATCAATTTATGCAATAAAAAAAATAAATTTTTTGAACCATCTAATGTAAAGTCGAACTTCCCTAGCTTGAATCACCATTATCCAATGAAATGGTTCAAGTTATGGAGATATTCGACTTATACAGGCTTGCCACTGGAATCAATTTGTATGAAACTTATGTCAAATTCAAGCGAAAGCGATTTCTGTGGCACTCATTTGCTTGAGTTGGAGAGAAGTTCGAGTTATGTTAGTTGAACTGTATACTGTATGTCAAAAGTTCAGTTTACGTATGAAATCCTTTTTATGCGGCTTTAGATTTAATAGTGGAAAATTATGTTATCTACAGTAAATAATAATAAAAGACACTTATGGGATTTTTTCTTTTATAGGTGTATTTTTTTTTAATTATGAGTGTCCAATTGTCCATTAGTCAATTTTAAGGCTAATAGTATATATATACACATATTAATTTAAACACGAGTATTGTCAGAAAGCTTGCTTAGAAATCTGAGCTCAGGAAAACAGACTCAATTCAAAGCTTAAAGTTAAACTTTTCGTTAATTTTGAATTATTCCAAACTATGATATTCACCAGATTGAAAACGGCGCTGAAATTACTTATATTAACATACTCGTGCTGAATGAAGGCGAATGAATGCAAATGAATAGACAAATCAATTGGATGTCAAGTCCGAGTTCAACGACTACAAATTGCTTATGGAAATCACATGAAAATTGAGTATGTTTTGGTTTCGTTTTGTTCTTGTAACAAATGTTTATTAAAAAAAAGGAAAAACGATTTGAAGGTCTTGGAGACGGTATATCCTCAGAGCCTAATGCAGTTGGAGCACACACATACACATGGTGCTACTCGGTTGAGAGTATTCGTGGTTAATTCGTCTTGAATTGGATACAGTTACAAATGCAACTCTTGAGCGTAAGTAAATTGACAAACTGAAATGCAAATAATTCCTCCAGTGCATGTGTTCCCATATCCCAATCTCTAGTATGCAAATCGTGTGTCCGGATGATAGCCGAGCTTGTCTAGCGCTGGATTGCAGGCAAAGTTGATCATGGGCGGTGGGCCGCAAAGCAGGACAATTGTCTCATCGTTAGCCGGCAACAGATGAGCGCCAATCATTTCGTCATCGATGAAGCCCACGCTGTAGTTCCAGCCTGTATTTGATAGCACAATTAAACAGAAAAAGAATTAAATTAAAGACTCCACTTAATATTCAGAGTTTGCAGTAATAAAACCTACGAGTACACGTTCACCATTCCCTCGCTTTGAGAAATGAAAGCAAAACTCTATGTTACTAGATGCTAGCTGAATAGACTTAATAGCTAAAACGTTGCTCGGACCGATGTCCAAGCCGCTCCAGACCCGGTATACACGTGTAGTTGACCATTGCCGGCGGCCCGCATAGCAGACATAGCGTCTCTGGGCTGGGCGGATGCAGTTGCTCTTGCATCATCTCATCGTTGACATGGCCCGTGTTGTAGGACCAGGCTAAAAAGCGAGCGTGCGCCGTGCGCGGCATCCGTTTGAGGGCAGCATGTGGCGAGGGGCAAACACGAAAATTTCAACATAATAGATGACAGTTTGAGCAGTGCTAAACATATTCGATCGGTGACGAGATTAATGAGATCTAATTGTGAACGCTTTCAATGAGCTCCTCTTATGATTTGATCAACAATGATATTCCAGAGTAAAAGTACTTAATTACTAAATTTAAAACTGAATATCTATCAAAGCTTTAATACATATTTCTAACTATTCTTTTTATTTCTACTCCAAAAACCAAGTCCTTAAAATTATAACCAGATGCCCGTCTTAAAAAAACAGTCAAATAAATAAAGTCTAAAGTATCACAACAATCTCAATTAAGAGATTATTTTTTTGGATATGTTTACAAGTATGTAGTTGATCGAGATTCTTCCTATTATGCAGTAAATGCAACTTTGCCTACGCTTATTAAAGTCTGACTTTAAGGTCTGACTTAAATTCTGACTTAAAGGATGGTTAATACATGTGCTTATGGATGATATGTGATAGGAGTGCGGTAAACTCGAGTCCGCTGCTCACCTTCGGCAGATTTATCAACGGTGTACCAGACCTTAAACTGGTCGGGATGTTTCTTAGCTAGTTCGTCCAGTTCACCACGCAGCAAAATATCCTTCTCACTCTGCAAAAAGGTTTAAGCATCAAAGAATGTAATTACAACCTTAACAGTGTTGCAACTCACCTGGTTGGCAAACAGAAGAGCTAGTTGGGTCTTGTCCTTGTCGTTACGCTTAAGCACCTCGCGTACCAGCTGCAACATGGGCGTGATTCCGGTTCCGCCAGCAATCATGTTGACATACTTGGCGGTCACATGCTTGGGCGGATCCTTGCGCAGTTTCTTTATAGAGAATGTACCATTGCCCAGATATTGCAAACGGCCTGAAGGTCCACGGAACGATATCTTATCACCAAGTTCCATCTGCTCCAAGTGCTGCGTCATTTTGCCGCCGGCGGGGAACTTGGGATGTACATCTTTGAAGTACACCTTCACAACTAGGTCTACGTAGCCGACGTCCTCATCAGACGAGATGGGCGTGTATGGTCGAATAACAAGCTCGTTGTCAATCGTCGCTATCAGATGGATGTGCTGGCCAACTGGCAGTCCCAGTATGTGCTGCTTGGAGGGCAGTCCAAAGCGGAATCGTCGAGTGTCGTGGCTGATCACCTCCTTCTCAATCAGTGGCAGTTGGTACTTGTCATTGGGATCGACTAGCGTGCGCAGACGTGCTGTCCGGTTGGGCTCTCGGCGGGGCTTCGTTGACTTCTTGTTGATAAAATAGTGGACTATCAGAGCGCCAGCGACTACGGCTATAACGCCTACGGCAATCGGAACAAACTGTAAATGGACAAATACAAAATACATTGTGTAAGTCAATAGATCAAATATTTATACTCTTACTCGTTTAAAGCAACTATTTAGATTATAGTTATATTGCCAGACTGATGCCTTTGCTGATTAAAGGTCGAATTGCGATTTGTGAAAATTTTCCTTTTGTAGATAATAAAATACATAAATTATAATTGTGCAATCGTTGTCAAAGCAACATGAAACCTGACCACGCAAATAAATGGATTAAAAAGTATCTAGTAGACACATTTTAATTATCTGCGGCTTTTGTGAACTTTAAGCCCAGTCTATGAAGCCCCACAATATTTGCGAAGCCCAACGTAATAATTGAGATTATTTATTTAAGTTGCACCAAAACGACTTGGCCGCGACCTTGAAATCATAGTCCATTTTAGGAGTACGTTTCAAACACTGCACGGGCACTCAATTCGCTCCGGGTGATATGTAATTATCTATGACGTCACAGCACACTCGAAGATAAACAGAGAGCGCCATATGGAATGCTAAGAGAGCGGCAACGTTCAGTGCGTGGCAGCTCTCGTATTTTTCTCTCGCTCTTTGAAAATTTATAATACACTTACATCGAAATCTGTCATATTTCGCACACTTGTTAAAAATGTGTTGCCTAATAGAATTCGTATTTCCAATTTAAATTTTCCAGCTATTGAACTTGACCGACTATTAGAAGTAGCAAGCGTTTGATGAACCGACCGCGTTCGAGCACAATTTCCAATTGAAATGAAGTCAACGCGGTGAAGTCAGCACGAGGGCTGGTGCCGAGTCAGTACGCGCAGCCTAACAGTGAGTTTGCTAAGTATACTGATTAGTTAAGCCTTATCAGCAATTGAGTTGAATTCAAGACCATTTCGACAATGTCAAATTCGAAAATAATTTGTTAAAGATATGTATATGTATTTAATATGAATTGTAAATTTTGCCTCAAATATTTTTATCGGCAGATTGAGACTGTATTACAAAGTTCAAGTTACTTGTTTGCATGTAAATACTTACATACTTCATGCACTGTACTACAGTAAACTTTTTCTAACGATGATAAGCTAAAATTAGCATTGCGAGAGAGCTGACGGCACGCCAGTAAGAGAGCGAACTCACAATGACGATTGAAAAAGCAGTTGCAGGTTCGGACCATTTTATTAAAGAGAAGTTTGATTTGTGAACAGCTGATTATCTGTGAGGGAATGTGCCGTATCGTGACGCTGCACAGACGTGTAATGTATGTAAGTAAGCCACAAATTCAACCAAAATGCCAATGTCATAAGTCACCAGCTCCTTTTCTATTAAACAAGTTTGTAATATACAAGTAAGACAGCCTGTCTTATCTCCTTATAAACTGTCAGTTTACTTCTGCCAAGTTTATACAACAGCTTAAGTCGATTTATAAAAATTGAGTCGGATACCCCACATAATTTAGCGAAGATGATTTTTAACACTTTTTCTTTTTAAAGCTGGTTTAAATTGTCAGCTGACTCACATACTATATGATATGATTGTATAAGAACTTAATAAAGTGACGGTTACAAACGGTTAATAATTCAAAAAACTGTTTACACGATTTGGGTAAATCAGGTAAAGATGCCTTATAAACTTAGAATTACAGCTCTGCTTAAAGATTGGTGTTAGGTTATAGATGTCAACATGACGTCATTAACCAAAATGTATTTTGTTTTTAAACTAAATTTCAATAGCGACGACTGAAAGATTTATATATGTTTATGAAACATAGATGAGCAAATAATATAAACACGTACATTTCTTTTATTCTTTGAATTCCTTTGTGGGAGACGCCAAATGATAAATATATGCATGCATACATACAAAATGTATATTTTTAACAATTATGAAATGTGAAAGCGATTTTAGTGGATATAGTTCGAGCGAGCGACAACCGAAGGAATATCAAGAATTATGCAAAAGCTGCGGTGCAATGTGTTTCGTAACTTACATTGCTCTCAATGAGACGCGCCATATCCAAAGGCTGGAGACGCTGTTTCCTGGAGCTTGAATGCTGCTGCTTTCCTTAGCTGTGAGAAAATCAATCAGTGCACTTTTGGATAAATTATATAATTTGTGAATTGCACCGATGGAGCAACCACACACACGGACGGCAGTTTTATTTTAAAACGCAACGCAGGCCCAACGCGAATGCGAGTGCAGAGATAGTGAAAGCAATTGTTTTGTTTGACCACGAAATATATGTTTCCTCTCTCTGTCTTTGAAGCAAGAGACACCACAAATGAGTCTCTTGCAATGCTCTTGCGGTGCTCTTTGATTTGTGCGTTTTCCGAAAAAATGAATATTTGAAATACAAATAAACATACATAGATAAGATGAGATCATTAAGCTAAAGTGCTGTCCAATATGAGTTAAATGATATGCATAACAGATTTCAAATTTATTGTAATAACAAACACTTGCAAATTGTGGAAAAACTTGTTTATTTCTTCTCTTTTCGTTTGGAACAAGTTCTTTTGAACGAGGCAATAAATTAAGCTCTGGAACTTGCTGAGCAAAATATGAGCGAAAAAATATAGCGTTGCCACTGTGATAACCAACGCAGAGTTGTTATGGCGTGTTATCGCTTGAAAATACCACATCAACTCTGTTTAAGGGAATCGATAACCATAAGTTATATCGTTGCAACTCTTTCTTTCCGAAACGCACGTCGCAAGGTGTAGACATGTCGTAAGTGTGGCCTTAAAATTAATCTTAAAAAATATAATGCATCCGGGAAAATGTAAAACAAATTACGGGGCATCTCGATAAATAATATGCCACTTTCAGTTTTCTGCATTATATTTTTCGTGTGCGGCAATCAGAAACCAGCTTTTTGGACCAACTTCAATGACCACATCAGTTTGGAAATGATTGCAATATTAAATTTAAATGTTGTGCTAAATATGTGACTACTCATGCAAGTTGCAACCATTTACACAATTCTTATACACTTGCATACAATTCTATACAATACGAATGTAGCTAATTAGGTTTTACTTTGATTTTAAATTACAGGTCGAAAGTTTCACGTGATACGCTCCTCGAGGGCGTCAGCGGCCTTCTGGAGCACTCGCTGAAGAAGAAGCGCGGCTTCCTGGAATCTGTGGAACTCCAAATTGGCCTGAAGAACTACGATCCCCAAAAGGACAAGCGTTTCTCTGGCACTGTCAAGTACGTTGGCTAAAATACCTGCGCTGCAAGCCCTCACCTCCCACCTGTGTGTGTGTGGAAGAGATAACTTCAGCGTTAGGAAGTCGAAAGAGTGTCTCGCACTCTCTCGGCGGACCTGCACTCAGGGTCTTTAAATCAAATTGAGTAGGCATCAGAAATGATGACCGACCACCCTTATTAAATAGATATTAACAAACGCCTGCTCCCCTGCGAGCTGTGTAAGTTTTGCCTTGTGAAAAATGTTGCACAACTTCTTTGCCCATTCAAGTAGATCTTTAATTTCCCCTTGCTAATTGTGCCGTTTTTATTGCTATGCGTCTTGCAGGTTGAAGCACATCCCCCGTCCCAAGATGAAGGTGTGCATTCTGGGCGATCAGCAGCATTGCGATGAGGCCAAGGCCAATGGCGTCGAGTTCATGGATGCTGAAGCTCTCAAGAAGCTGAACAAGAACAAGAAGCTGGTCAAGAAACTGGCTAAGTCTTATGACGCCTTCTTGGCCTCCGAGTCTTTGATCAAGCAGATCCCACGTCTCTTGGGCCCCGGTCTGAACAAGGCTGGCAAGTTCCCTGGTCTTCTGTCCCACCAGGAGTCGATGATGGCCAAAATCGAAGAGGTCAAGTCCACCATCAAGTTCCAGATGAAGAAGGTTCTGTGTCTGTCCGTTGCCGTTGGACACGTTGGCATGAAACAGGATGAGCTCTCCCAGAACGTCAGCTTGTCGATCAATTTCTTGGTCTCCCTGCTGAAGAAGAACTGGCAGAACGTACGCTCCCTGCACATCAAGTCGTCGATGGGCCCACCACAGCGTCTGTACTAAGTTCTGTACCATGTTGGACTTAACAATTTTAGAAACAAATAAAATTACATTGTAATGTATGTGAATCGCTTGTATGTATTTTGTGGTAGAATGTCTATTGGAATCAAATAATTCGTAGATTTTATAGTTGTCTAGTTATTACAAAGATTTTTCTATAGTTGCGAGCTAGATTTCAGTAGAGCTAATGGTGCGGGCCAGGAAGTCGCGTACTTCCAAGGCTCGTTCTACATCCTCACTGGTGTCTTGTTGAGGGGCGATTGGTGGAGACCTGAACCTTGATACATCCACGGTGTTGCCCCACTCGAGCATATGGGGCTCGCTCAGCTCTTCCAGAAGATTGTGCAGGACAGTGGCAGCCGTGATAATACAAGATGCGGTCTGGAAACTTATGTCTAAGGGCTGGCTGAGGAAACGCCATCGAGACATTAGACGATGCAGGGCGCAGTCGCTCAGCTCATGCAGATGCTCGGCAACCTCATTAAAGTCGTACTCGTGGGGATCCACAGGATCGGAGAATTGCTGCAGCAGCCACGGACGTAGGGGATAGTTCTGATTAACGGGCGCCAGAACAAAGGCGGGCACCATGCGTCTATTTATGCAGCGGGCTGGCAGCTGTGACAGTGGATTTGGTGGCTCTGCAAACATGGGCGTTGGCGCCTTGGGGCCATTTCCATTGCCGTTGCTCAGCTGCAGTTCACGGAACAGCATTCGATCGTCTAGCAGGAACTCCATTCGCAGAGTTGGCACGAAATCAGCATCACTTTTGCCCTTCCCCCGCAGCGGAATGCAGCACACGCCAAGGACACCAACGAGCGCTGCGGGCATGTTGCATTCCCTTTGGAATCCTGCCACCACATTCACGCAGTCCGCATCGCTCTGTGGCAGCAGACGGAGAGCTTTGCCCAAGTTGGTCATTACTGCATTGCAAAACACCTTTAGGCATTTGATAGTACGGGCTCGCGGCAGTGCAAACTGCTCCGATATGATTGAGATGCGTTCTCCACTGGCCAGAAAGTACAGCGCCAATCCCACGCATTTCTCGGCAGATATTTTATCCAAATGGTCAGACGTTAGCTCTGCAGATATTTTATCCAAATGGGCAGACGTTAGCACTGGAGCGGTGCGTAGGGTGGGCGCCAATTGGCTGCAGAGCGACTTGAAAGTGCTGCGAGTCACATGTAGACTGCTGAGGAACTCCTCATCGCTGTATTGTGGAATCGTGTCCTCCCAGAACTGCGTCTGTTTAACGGTCACAAATTGCGACTCGGCTTGGTCTCGATGGGGATCATCATGGACATGGATGTCCGGGTACGGCTGGGTATCTTCCGCGTTGTCCAACTGGGCGTGCTTCATGCGTAGCATAGCAAACATGTGCAGGTATCTGGACTGCAGCTCAATCATCTGCTGCATAAAAAACGAACGCAATTGTTTAAAGCGTCGACGTGAACGCTGCTGACGACGCCTTCTGTTGGTTATCACCGTCTGTTGCACGTGCCGCACATGCAGCTTTATAAGCATGGCGATTTTCTGCTTGCGCTGCTGCAAAGCTGTGTCTGCGCCTGTCGAATCGTCATTAAGCAGTTTGTACAATGCATCATTTAAATCGTTGTTTATTAATTTTAGTCCTGCTTCCATATTTTGACGTTACAGTGTGACCGTATTCGGCCCACACGAAAATACTTGGACGCGCCGGAAAAAAAATACCAAAAGCGAAGCACTATCGATAAATTAAAATCAAATTTCTCGAAGAACAGAGTCTTGTTATCGAATTTATTAAAATATTAAGCATTTATTTTAACGTTTCTAAAACAAAGTGCCTTATAGAACACATTTAACTTTAACAGTTTCGCAGAAATGGCAATTCATTTTATTTAAGAGTTGCGAACGTGTTTTTTTGAGCTGTGTCGCTGTTGCTTAACATCGCAGCAATCGGTAAAATTTTTTGTTTTGTTGCCACAATAAAAGAACGCGCGTGCTTTAATTTTTGTGAACAAAGAAATTTAAGAAGAAGAAAAAATGAACGCGGATGTTGTTAATGAGAATGAGGATTCGGCTTTGCACAAGGAACTTATTGAATACGCGACAGCTTCATTCAGATTGCTGTTCATTCAGGACGTTTCCGTCTTTGCGGATTTTCAGTCAACTACCAGCGAATTCGAAGATCTGTCGACAATGGAGCTGAGTGCTATTGTTTTAAACGACATTGTGCCAAGGATACATTTGTACCAGTTGACGGAAACAATAAAATGGCGATTGAAATTCTTGGATCTAAATCCAGGCTTTCGAAGAACTCCCCAAGGATATCAATATGCCCCAGAACACATGGGAGCCTCATTTGCTTTTGACGCCAACAAGCGATTTCAATTTCGCTGAGCGACTTCCTCAACTGCTGGTGAGTTCGAGTTCGAATCCAAATCCAATTGATCATAATCCTCTTGCTGAAGATATTATTATTTTGCCACGAAATTTGTTACTCTTTGAATTTTGTTGTTAAGGTGTATGACTAAATTTGGTTGCTGTGTGGAGCTGTGTAATATATCAGAACGATCGGTCGAAATTGAATGCTTTGAAAGGGTATCAAATCTTCGGCTTGTCGAAGCTAAAACTTCTATCTTGTCATTTGAATAATGGTGATAATTTGTTGTCTCAACAGTCGACGCAGGTAAATCGACGAGTAGAGAAGAAATTCAGGTTAAATGCACCGACTCGAGGCGAAGGCAAAGGCGATTCCCACACAATGCTCGTCGATCCCGATGCAGTGCCGCATGCCACTTCCAAGTTTCAACTCAGCTTAGACATTGCCACACTGCTCTCGGCCATGGTATCTTCCGATCTGGAGCTGTCTTCGGCCCAGCTGCACGATCTACATGAAATCCGAAGACGATTGCGACGCGCCAAGCAATCCTTCGAGGACAATGGCAGGATGCTGCCCTACCGCAATAATCTTGAGCTTCTAACTGATCACATCGCCTCGTTCGAAAAACTAAAAACGAAGTTGTGCAGGGCATTAGCTAATTTTTAGATTGCAAAATTGTTAATAAGGTAAATTTTAAGAAAATTTAATAACATGATGTTTGTTTGTTTAAGAGGTTATATCGCTTATGTAATTCTATTTATTATTAATTGAGATTACTACTTTTATACTAAATCCTTTTTTAGGTTCATAGAACAGTTAAAAAAATGAAATAACAATATTTTTGAATTGAAATATTTAAACAAATTAAAAGTTAATTTATGCCATTTTTTTGTCGAAATAAATGGCCCTTTTATTGTAAATTAAATATTAACTCAACGCAACAGGTAGACAGGTAGGTAGTCGGAGTGTGGTGTGATCGTCAGCCTCTCTCTCGCTTTTACTCTCTCTCTTTGGCTAAGAGTGTCTGATCTCTGGGTGCACTCTCTCTCTGCAAGCCAGCTTCAGTTTGCGCTGCGCTGCGTTCGCGGGATTCGATTTCAGTCGCAAACTACGAGCAACCAAAGATAGTCGAGGTGCGGATACGAGAACCACGAGTCCGTTGCTTGGGTTCGTTTACGTTTCGGTCTCAAAACTAACCAACCAACAGTCGGGAGTTGGGAGAGCGGGACGCGAAAGTGCGGAGCGTGGATCGTAATGTCTGCCAAAGCGTAACGAAAATTTTCAAGACAACAAAAGCGGCAGCAGCAGAAGCAGTAACAACAGAAGCAACAACAACAACAACATATCATTAATGGCATTTTCTGTTTCGTTTCGAGTTTGTGTGTGAAAAGTGCACAAAAGAAATAGCTAAACAGCAAAAAATGAAAAAATAAAAGGTATACGAAAAGTTTCTTTAAAATGTACAATAATCAAATATTATTAAAATTAATTGCAAAATTGTTGTGCGCGTCTTTAAACATCGATACGAAAGAAAAACCACCAACTTATTGGTCAAAAATGTATGAGAAAATTTCTGCTTTAAAAAATATGGTATATTTGCCATTTACACACCTGCAATTCTGTGTGTTTGTGTGTGTGTATGTCTGTCGAATGTGCGCTTGTGTGTGTGCGTGTCGTTGCATAGCTGTAAACCAGTTGCCAATTGCAACGTGTTTTCTGCTTTCTGTTTTTTTCCTAAGAGACGACCATAAAAACCCAACATCCGCGACTTCATGGAACACAATCATTTAATTAAGAACAACTAATAAATTTGATGGAAAACACAATCGATATAATAAGAAATTTAAAACTGTCAGAAATACTTAACTTGCGAACTTTTGGTGCCAAGTTGGCCAATCTTAATATGTGTCCAATAAAACACGTCCGAAACGAGTGTCAAGTCCAAAATCATCGCAAAAGTAGCAAAGAATATAAAAACAAAAAGCATAACAGCAAAAAATTCCACAAACTATATAGAGAGAATCGTGAATAAAAGATTTAACTGCTTTTTTGGGCTATTGTCTTTTTTTTGGCTAATAAAGCAATTTGATATCGTAAATTGAGAGTTGCACACGAATACAAACAGTGAGATCATTAATATTTTAGGAGAGCACACAACTACGTATGTATGCATGTACATTTATAGAACGGAGCGAGATTTAAACGTACACAGTTGTGGAGAGAGTCGTCAAGCACAAGCTGTGCTCTGCTGGAGCGTAAACGGCCAGTGCAATTGTTGTTGTCCAAAATAAAAATAAAAACAATGAAAGCAAAGAAATGGATTTACATTTCAAAATATTGCATTGTGACAAAAAACAAGCTGAGCGTTCATTGTATGTATGTATATATTATATAAAAATGTGTATTTATATCGTATATGGGCTTCAGACTGTGTGGAGGTGTAAAAAGCAAACGATCAAAAAGCGCGCGTCATTTTAATGGCAACAAACAACAAAATATAAAGTTAAAAGCTCCCTGTATCTCACAGAACACTGAGAAGAGAAGCAGCAGCAGATACAGATACATATAAATATACAGCTTGTTTTAAGTTTTGTATTAATTAGAAATGCTAATGAATTTGATGCTCGTCAGCTTCACGAAAAATCGCCCATACATGTCAAATTATAAGTATACACAAACATAGATACAAAAATACATACATGTACGAAGTGGAAGCCACTACTCTTAATTAAGACCTGTCTTATGTTTGTGGCAGTGTTCTTCTGTTAATCAGATCATTTTTCTGCCTGCCAAGTTGTCAGCTTGCGAAAGGGTCAATCAGCTCTCAAGGCAATCAAGGTTGATGATGGCTTGCTTAGACAAAAAGAAGTGCCCCTAATGAGCATGCTATTGAATATCGTAATCAGAATGAGTAAAGTCCGGAAGAATATGAAAAGTAAAGTCTTAGTATTATAGGTATATGCATATTATACGGAATTATATAATATAATATATAATTTAAATAATTATCTACGTCATAATCAGGTAAAAAGCTTCAACGGCAGACAAATGGTGATGAATCTACGCTTGCGCTCTCGGTTCTCAAAAATACGATATTCGCTTAAGCGCTCTCATTCTGCAAAGATCCGCTTACAAAACTGAGCTGACGCTTGACCATCCTCTCTTGTCTTCTCTCTAACAAGTCTTTTGAGCGCTGCTTACGATATTCGAGCAAAGCCAAACTCTACCTGTTGCTTCTTTTGTTTTGCTTTGTGTGTTTGCTTTGTCTGCACGAACATTTTCCGCATTTTTTCATGTGCTCGTTGAGGTATTCAGAACACATACCAACAATGAAGCAACAACAGCGACTACCTGTAAACTTCGCAAAATACAAGTAAAGATTGGCGAAAAAACTTTCATTAACGTTTTGAGTTTGCTAAACACTATCTTTTTGGAACTGCGACAACAAACAGGCAAAATACGATTACGACTGCTAAAAAAGAAATTCATCATTTGTGCGAGTGACAAGCGTCGCCGTTGACAACTCGCGGCGATGTCGCTGCACAGTGGTAACAGATCAGTAATCACTTACTCGATGAAACAAGCACGTTGATTCTGTATCTTATACATATTTACCTGATATGAATGGCTGTAAAACTTAAATTCAAATTAAATTAAATTTTTTTTATTAAAATTAAAAATATGCTGATATGAAATATTCTAGATAAAGTCACTTCAGATTGATCACTGACTATCTGTAGTCTGGATATGGTAAAACATTACCTATACAAAAAATTTAAACATGACAATATATTGCAATGAGCACACCGATTTTTCGTTTAAAAAAGTGCAGTTTCCTTTAATATTATTGGCAGCTTTTATCATGGAGTGAATTACATATAAGGATTATTCCACAAAATTTCTTTAGCAGCCCTAATTATAATATCCTACATTATTCCAAATTATATTGGAATATGTATTACTCCATTATGTCCAATTTTATTAAGAAGTTTTATAATAAAGTTTTGCTCCGTTCGTTGAGCTTTGCGGTTTTACAAGCCCAAGTCGTTATCAATTTCTATTTTTGTTATGTAATTTCATCGTATATTTTGTACTGTGAATTTTAAAATGTCATATTTTTTTTTTGGGTGTGCTCCCACTGTGCACAGTTGCAGCTTAAACACTGCTTTCTGTCGCATAATATCGTAAATCAGCCGCTCGTCACGTTCATCGCAATGCTCAGTTGCAATTGTGGGGCGCTGGGAGTCGCTTGGGTCTACAACTTAGTGATCAGTAACCATGGCTGGGTCTTGAGGCCTCTGGACTATAGGCTATGGTCTTTGGCAGACTTGGCTGACTTTGGCATGCGAGTAATGTGTATGACTTTTATTGGCCATTTTATTTGCGGCGCGTCGCGTCGGGCACTTTCCTTTGAGCGTATAGAAAACGCGTTTACTGTCCGAGTTTAAATGCTTTTCACTGCTTTTACCAATGTGCTGTTGTTTTGTTAAGTTTTTTTTTTATCTCTCGGCTTTCTTACAGTTGCTTACAAAAGAAAACTTGAAATTTGGTGCGTCGCATGGATCCCATTGCAAGTTTTGGCCGCAGATACTTACATCCGCTTACAGCCAGTTGCACAACTATAACGACTACAACAAAAATATAAAAATAATCAAAAAAAAAATAAAAATAAAAGAGAATAAGAAAAACAAAAAGTTATCTGTGTTTCGTCGCTAGACGTTAGTCGTGTCGAGTCAAAATGCGCGTATCCAACAGATACCAGTCATCATCATCAGCAGTCGCAGCAGAAACAGCAACAGCAACAACAACAACAGCAACAACAATTGCATCTTACCAAAGTCTAAGCACGCACATTGAAGTAATTGCAGCAGCTGGCCACCTTCGAGTACTCGTATAATGAGTCAAAATGTGGCCGATAGTCTGGTGAGTAGCACAGTAATTATCATTATCTCTGTTAAAATATGCATAAGTAACTATGTGTGTGTGTGTGTTTTGTGTAACAACTTCATAGAAAGTATATCGAAAATGCATAGAAAGTAACGCGAAAGTTGCTTTAAGGTCACGTGTATCTGTATCTGTATCTGACCACTTTTCTCGAGCCTCTAGAAAGGCAAAGTCGCAGCTTCATGTGCGAGCCATTTAAACTGATAATTACTTTGGCTAATATTTGAGGCCTTTGGCTAACAAAATGCTGTTCACATGGCCTATAAATAGTCAGTGGTTAGTGGGAATGCCGACTGCTAACACTTGGCCAAATATTGTCAACTCAAATGTGCAATACAAAGTTAAAATTGATTATATTATTTTATTCGTATTTAAATTGACTTCGTTAAACGGTTCAACAAATATTTGCATTATAAATAATCAATGAAACCATGGTTTTATTATCATTGTCTCCGTTTTCTTTGTTAACTTTATTTATATTGTATTTATAGTTTTATAGTTTTATTGAGCTCTAAACTTCCACGTTTGCATTCATTTTAATCATTGATATTTTGCATGTGATTTTAAGTTTTCGTCTTACCAAAATTGCGTTTTGTGGCATGCAACCTTTGATTGCATCGCTTGCCGTTTTGGCTTTTATCATTGCATCTTTAATTGAGCAATTGACTTGAGTTGGGTTTTAAATTTGTAGCTCACAAATACCAAAGCAAACCAAACGTTTGATTGGCGCTTACGTAAACATTAATTAATATTTGTGTTTTCTTTTTCGCTCTCTCTTTTATTGTCGGTACATAAAAAAGACACCAGGCCGGTAAAAACTTGGCTGGTCAATGTTTTAGCTATGCGTATTTACATAATTATATCATGGAGTATCGCATATTTGTATATTTGTGGTTATTTGGCACACGAAACGGAACGTGGAAAAGTATTCAATTTTCTTTATCCCATAAATCAAAGTCGATAAATAATGCTGGGACTGTCTAGACTTTTAATGATGCTCATAAATATTGTTGATAATGAAAACAAATGTCAATTCTTTGGGGATGGTCAACTTATGAATGAAAAACTCTAATTAGCAAGCAAATTATTAGGAGTTATTTATTTTTAAATATATTTATACACCTTTTATTTTTAAGCAAAATGATCGAATTTTGCTCTGCTCATTCACCAAAAGCTTCAAGAGCAGAATGTCCACTCTATTTAAATTTCCCTTTCACGCTCATACATGTGTGGGAGAGCGTGTGTAAATATGTGCCGCAGAGAGAGAGAGCACAAAGTTCTAAAAAGAACGCACAAGAGACGAGAGGCATCCATCAAAAACATAAACAGAGCGCAATGGGAAATACGAGTGGATGCGAAATTCCCACGACCCAAACAAATTACCTGAGAGCAAACAGTGGAGGCAGGCACTGTGACTGCGCATACGCCGACGCGTAAGCAGAGGTCGCTCGACCAACCCTCGTTCGTTCTGTTCTGAGAGAGCCAGAGAGAGTGAGAGAACGAGAACAAAAGCCGAGTGCTGCTTATGGCGATGTTGGGGCTGTCACGGTTCTCGGGTCGACCTGGCTGTTGAGTGTGTTTTCGACAGTTGTTGGCGACGGTTGTCCCGTCACTGCCTCGGTCCCGGTTTCGGTTGCGCCATAGAACTTTTTCCCAGTGTAATGTTCCGTGTGTGATACGAAACTCAGAAAATCCCCCCGAAACGAGAAATTTTGTATAATGTTTTCATAATGATCTTTCCTGGTGCGAAGCAAGAGAAACATCGCGTAAAATGCAGCTACTTGCTTGTTTTTTTGTGTATGTAAAGAAGGTGAAAATAAATAAATAAAGCGAGAATTTCCAAGCAGACGACACGCGGTGACCGAAGGCGCACAACGTGATAAAGTGCAATACCTAAGTACGAAAATAATCAAAGAAATAGTCGAGGAAAGACAGAGTTGCAGACAAGGAGACAAGGAGAAGGACGCCTGCCAATTGAACGTAGTGCAACGAACCCAAACCGAACACGAACTCGAGCCCGAACTCGAACCCCAACCCTTAGCTAAACGAGGGTTGCACGAGTACGAGCACCAGCCTCAGCCCAGTCACCCCCTGCCCGCAGCTGACTGTCTGGCTGACTGACTCATCCGTCATCCGAGTCAGATTCAGACTCAGCGTCGGCGTCGACGTCACGTCAGAGTCCAGGGCAGAGAAGCTGGCGCTGCTGCTGCTGCACTCGCTTGCGGTTTGTAGCCAAAAAGCAAGCAGAAGAAGAACAAAACAACTGCCAAAAGCAAAAGCCAAAGCATAAAGCAAAGCTTCTCTTATCGCATTGCATTGTATTCGAACTTCTACAGGCACATCAATCTCGCATCAGCTTACAACAATACAAAAACTAAAAAGGAGCAGCGAATTTATTGATTTTGCTTTATACATTCTCAATCTATCGAATCCATTGAACCGCATTTGTACAAAGTAAACATAGCAAAAAGCAAAACAATTGGACGGCGTGTAAATTACAAACATCTCTACGGCATTTTCCCAAGGAAAAAAGTCAATCTCAAATGGTAAAGCTGCGAATAAAACCCAACTGTCTACCGTCTTCTGAGACTGAGACTGAGACAGACCCTCACAAAAGGCGAGCGCATAAAAAAGAGTGCGAAAGGCAAGAAGCAATAACTTCAAATCCAAGCCGAAGTTTACATACTCTTGCTGAAATATCTTGAAATTAAATGTAAATCGAATTTTAGTAAGAAAAAATAGAAAACAGATGAAAACTATTTGCAGAGAATCGAACAAAGCAAATGGAAAACCACAGACATTTGTAGTATATGCATATATGTATGTACTACAATTAATTGTTGGTGGCGTTCTGTTTGTTATCGTTGTATGGGGGACCCAACCCACCACAAAAATTCCAACAACAACAACAACTAGTCATTTTAAGCCTACGCCAATTTTATGCGCACTTTTTGTGAATATTTCCCACAAACATTAACCCATCCCAACCAACTGGAATCAGCGTGTTTTGTACTTGATTTTGATGGCATTTGGAGAGTCTATTTATGGCCCAAACATATTTACCAACTGACGTATACGAGTATCTTCAAATAGTACATTATTTCCTTTTGTTGACGTGCGTGCCTCAACAATTCATGGAAAACGTTAACAACAATTATGTGTGAGCACATGAAACTATAGACAAAGCCACTGGCATGGAAAACTAGCGAGTGGGTGGGGGAAGAATGTCTTGGAAGCTTTTCACTGGTAGTCAATGTCAAGTATTTACACTTGAGAGGACTTTCAAGCTACTAGAATTAAGGCAATGTGGTAACCTGGCAACAATAAGGGAAGGATTCCATGTACCAAAAGTTTTGAAAATAAATCTTTTTAAGAAAGATATGGGATGTAAATAGAATTCAATATTATACCAAAAGATTAACAACTCAAAGGGCAGAGATTATAGCTAAGAATTCAGACAAAGCCGTCTTTAAAGTAGAGTCTGTCTGTACAGATGTGATAATAATATCTGGAATCTCTCATATATAATTTGGGTTTCATTTTGAGAGCGCTCACTGAATGTATATAAGTATATTGCTTCACTCACTCCATTCATCACTTGTAAGATTCCCAAGCAATTTATCATCCAAACTCGTACTATAGTCTCGTATCTGTATCTGTTCGTATGTTAATAGGTTTCTCAAGCCCCTTCATTCATTGAGCTGTGCCAACAAAGAATGCATAAAAATAATTTACGAGTATAAACATGGCTATGCATATACCTAAATATATACTAAATATATATTGCATATGTATATGTGTGTGTAATTTACAAAAAAAAGTTTTTGCTTTCATTTCATGTTATGCTCATTGCCTCAAGCTCTAATTCAAGTTGATATTTTTATATCCGCTGTTTGTTATGTCTGCTATATACTTACTACACAGTATACATCATTTCTGCTGCACAGCGGATGTGGTTTGATAATAGCCTCTACCAGATAGAGATGGCACTAAAGGTGAGTGACAGAGACGGAGACAGAGAGACTGCTTTGAATGCAGTCAGTTGTAACTGACGAAACAAATGGACACGGGATGTTGTACACTCATTTAGTCAGTCAGTCAAACATGAGACACCAGTGAGTGCAACGTTTTAGTTATACTTACTCGTATTTTTGTTTTTTTGTATTTTATATCTTCTATAGTTATACCCGTTACTTATAAAAATAAGTAAAAGGGGATATTGTATTCGTTGCAATGTATGTAACAGGGAGAAGGAAGCATCTCCGACCCTATAAAGTGTATATATATTTGATCAGCATCAACAGCCGAGTCGATATAGCCATGTCCGTCTGTCCGTCCGTCCGTCCGTCTGTCCGTCCGTGTGAGCGCCTAGATCTCAGAGACTATAAGAGCTAGAGCAACCAAATTTGGCACACAGATTTCTATAAACCCCACGCAGGTCAAGTTTGTTTCAAAATTTTGCCACGCCCCTTTCCGCCTCCGTAAATCGCGAAAATCCACCACACGCACAGTTTTTAAGATATTAGGTATTTTTAAACGGTGAACGTTAGCTACTGTTATTACCTATCATCCTACTAAATACCAACAAGATCGGACAAACAGAAAGGTGGTACTGGCTGATTAAAGCTTTTAAGCAATAAAAGTGCCTAAAAGCATGCAATAAAAAAAAAGTTAAATTTATTTAGATAAGTAACGGGTATTCTATAGTCGGGAGCTCGACTATAGCCTTTCCCACTTGTTTTTTATTGTATTTTTTCAATTTTCTTTTGTGCTTTTGCATTGTTTGCGCGCTGTTTATCAATGCAAGAGCCAACTCGTGGCAGGGCTTTGGGGTCGCATCGTTATAAATAGAGACAGCAATCCAAGAACCTCCCCATCGATTGTTCACTTTGATGTTGTTGTTACTGGCGGTGCTGTTTGCTGAAGGTGGTGCTGATGGTGGTGGTGGTGCTATTTCTGCAACATCTTTTGCATTTGCGTCGTTGCCATGTCAATTAAGCCGCATCAGCTACCCACATAGCTCGCCATTCAATAGCTTTACCCATTAGCCATAAAGCCGCACAAAGGTCAAATCCCACAGATCTATAAATAGCCAGAAAGTTCATGTGAAGTGCCTCGTCACCGCCGTCATCATCATCATCATCATTTCAAGTTTATTTCATTATAATTGCTGCAAAAACAGTAAAAAATACTTTAAGAACATTTGACAATTGATATGGAAAATTATATAATTGTAGCAAACATACGTATGTGTAGTATATTTATTTATAAATTCGAAATTAGCCCCCGCGCACTTTTGTTATTATTAATATTTGGGCAATTTTTTCGGATGATTCATTTCGCCTGCTCGTAAATTGAAACTTTGTGTTTTTTCCTCGATTTAATTGTTATTTTGTTTCGAATGCAAATGACGCCGGCGAGTCGAGTCGACTCGAGTCTCAGTCAGTTGAATCGAGATGTATTCCAACGGGTACTCAATTTGCATTATTACTATGTAGCTACGAGTCCGAGTCCGAGTAATAATAAACCCGAGTGAATCTTTCCACAGAGTGCAATATATGTGCATATTGATTAGGGGGCAGGGCACATGTATTTGATATACCAGTATTAACATACTTCTATATGTAGAACATGGACTATGGAACTAGATCTAGGTCTGGGCTATTCTTATTCGTAAGGTTTCATACATATGTAGGTAATGTCAATCAGACTTTGATTTGATATAAACTAAATTACACATAACTAGAATCGTAGGCATAATTACATTCAGTTACCAATTGAGATCCAGCTATGGGTTAAATAACAAGTATTCAGGTGTGTACTCGTGTTATGAACACATTTGACCCAAATGTAGGTTGATAAGTTACTACTACTATTCTGAGAAAGGACTGTGTTGCAGGCAGCTTGCTCAGCGTCCTGTCATAATGGGGGCGACCCCATTTCCTGGGGACTTTCTGACAGTTTCTGTTTACTGCCTGTTGTTGGCATGCTCTGTTTGAGTTCCTGTGTGCTCGTTCTGTAAGCCCCAATGCGTTGTCCTACCTACTTGAATAGAATTTATGTAACTTTTTTATATCACAATCTTAAAGAAACTATAGCAATTGATCATCTGTTTTATCTAAAATGTTTATACAAAGTAATAAATAGATCTATTGTCACGCTATTTACAGAAAAGATCTGAGTTTGAAAAAAAATTAAACCTGAAAGATATTATTTTGGTGAAAAGTCTTAAACAGTATACTATTTAAGATGAGTTATCCTGGAAAAAGAGTATAGTTTTAATTCCATATTATATCACATAAAATAAGTTAAACTCTTATTTTTAATCAAAATTAAATAGGGATTGAAATAATAATTGAGTTACAATTTTTGTTTGAAAATCATAGACTAACTTTTATAACTCTTGAATAATTAAAATTAAAGAAGAATTTTCTTATTACATTTTTTAATGAAAAATACCATTTTTTTTAGTTTTTATAACAAAAATTTAAAATAAAGTGTTTTATGACTCTTAAATAACAATTTAAATTCATAAATTTCCCAACACTTTTACTCAGATTAAAAAAAAATTTTGATAATAATAACAAGTAATTTTTACATTATAAATTGTATTTGAAAATCATAATCGTTGCGGTCCCTGCTAAGTAGCTCTCTTTTCTGATGCCCTTTCGGTGCCTTTGCCATGTGGTAAAATGCCATTCGTATGCCAATTTCTGCAGCTCGGCATCTGCGTCTTTGGGGCAGGCTTTTGTCATGCCACATCACATGCTGGGACGTGTCTGATTAACTGGCAATTTTTATATTTTATTGCGCGCGATTTAATTTTATTTTGACTGTGGTTAGCTTAATGCTTAATGTGTTTATTTTGGGATTCTGTTTCGTATTCCAGCGATTTCAGCATTTATTGTTGATGCATTTGTTACATTTACAAATTGCTGTGTGCCGCTAAATGTGGCACGTTTCATATTGAAGCCACTTCCACGGACTTTTACAGACGACACGCTCCTCTTCCTCATCACGCACGGTTTCGGATCTGACCTGCTGATCTGTTTACTCAGATAACTGGCCAGTCTCATGACCTTTTCAAGCGAACGAGAGGCCATTAAGAAAACAAGTTACATACAAGCATAGGTATATAATTTGGAAGAGTGTGGCTCGAGTCCAAATTGAGCTAACTGGAAATTGCTGGCCTAAATGTGTGGCTAAATTCGACATGAAATGGGCTGGTCCATGGCTGTCAGTCACTTCAATACCCGCAATAACCACACCACATCAACAATGCTTCAAGGCAACCAGCAACATGCCATAAACTGGTGCGAAAACTAGGAAAACGAAACGCATTTTCCGGCGTTAAAGCTACAAAAATAGCAAAAATGTATGAAAATTGCACAGAGTTGCATAAATGGATGGTCGAAGTTTAAATACTCTCAAATACTACTGTTTTCTTTGGGAATATAAATCTCTACAAGGTTAAGAAATAACTTATTATATATTTTTTTAATTTTTTGTACCACTAAAATTCGAGTTGGTGTTTTCCGTACCACTTATTTAAATTTTTAGCAGCGAAATTATTTTCAAAAAGGAATACTGTGTCTTCAGTTGTTCAAGCAACTACATTTTAATTTATTTGAAAACTAGTTTCGAATTCCATTTAAAAGTATTTTAAGGAAAATTAAAACATTTTGCTTTTACATTTTTCTGCTTTTGAATGTTTTATAAATTGCTCTTGTCAAGTTTTGTAGTTTTACCACAAGTGTAAAATTTAGTAAACATATTCCACACTCGCAGATTTTTCAAACAACTTTCAAGTCTCCTTTCGCCAGTGTATTAAAATGAATGGGTGTAAAACAAAACAAAATACGCTACAAAAAATATCAACTTCCTGGAAAAGTTGCGCTGCACTTTTGGGGCCAATACCTTATGTTGTTTATAAACGGGGCTAGACAGGGGCAGGAGTATGGGGCAGCATGCCTAATAACACATTGTAAGATTGTTAAACAAAGGCGCTGCGAAGCAGTTAGAGCCATATAAAATTGCTGCTGCCTCTAATTGCAATTGGGGTAGCGAAAGCATTTATCCAAATATGGAAGGTGGTGAGTGAGTAGCGTCTCGAGAGAAGCCACTTGAGTCGTTGTTATTGTTGTCTATTTGTTGCCGATCATAAAGACAGCTGAACGAATGTTCGTCTAAGTCAAATTGTAGCCAAGGTCAGAGTCAGGGGCGGGCACAAGCCCTGGGCATTGTTGCAGACTCAACTCAACTCAACTCGATTTGACTCTCAAGTGTGTGATGAACGAAGGCATGTGAATGAACTCGATTCACGGTTAGTCAATGCGTCCAATGCCAATCAATGAACCAAGATCAAGTACAAAACGCAGCATCAGTTTGAGGTCTCGGCTCCCAGTTTCCTCAATCTCGCAATCACTGACTCAGCAAACCTGACACTACTATAAACAAATTACAGAATTTCACAAGCCAAGCGAACTGTAATTGCCAACACAACAATCACCATCATCATCAGCAGCAACAACAACGGCAGCAACAGCAGCCGACGCTTATCAAGAGCCACACTTGCGCCTATCAGTTGCAGGATTTGGCTAGCTATAATCGGGCGCTGATGCCACCGGTGGACAATACGGATTTTAGCAGCGCCTGGCGACATGTCAACAACAACAGCACCACGCCTACCTGCGCCTACCATCAGCAGCATCATTGGACCAAGGCAAAGTCATCGCCACAGCATAGACAGTATCATCATCACACGTGCCCGCGCCAAAAGAAATCCGCCACGCCCACATCCACACCGACGTCCACCATGTGCCGACAGCAATCGCAGCAGCGTCGTTCACGCTCCACATCCTCGGCGAGCAACAAACAGCGTCGCAATAGCTCATACCATTCCTACGACGACTTGGACTCCTCGTCTGCGGTGACGAACGCGGAGCGCAAAGTGGTCGCCAGCCTCAAGTATTTGTGCGCTTGCACCGGCGCCACGCTGCGCAATTTATCGAAGAAGACGAAAGATTTGCATGCCAAGAACTATACCTACACCAAGGTAAATCCGAAATGGGAAATGCATGCAATCAGTTTCAATTTATTTGTTTGTGTGTTTTCTATTCGTAGTTTGCCATTTGACTTGCCAATAATATTTGTTTATTTTCTGTTTACCTTTTATCTTTTGGGCGCAGCTGTGTCAGTCGCCGACTGACGGCGACGTCGCCCATGCGTCAGTCGCTTATTGCGCTTCATGTTTGTTGTTTGAAATAATTCTTCATTTTATTTGCATTAATTAATAAATTAATTCGACTGTATTAAAAGGAAATGTGGCAGCCTTGGTTCCCAGCGCACGGTGGCAACCATTAATCCACAGAAAAAGGACGATTTCCGGATTTAGTATTTTTTTAGAAGGCGCAGTTCTTGTTAATTTGTTAATATCAAATTTATAATTTTAAAATTGTACGTGCATTTTTTTTATATTTTTGGAGATTTTGATTCATAATTAGTTACACCAACTTCACTCCCCGAGGATCACCCAACATTAAAAAAAAATTATTTCCTTTATTTATCTAATTTATGATTAAATTGATTTTATAGTTCAAATTAATGTTTTTCGCGCCGTATCAATCGATATCGATACTTTGCTTACTACCACTACTCGATTGATTAGTGTTGTTAAGCGTCTGCAGCCACAACCGTTGTTTTTAAAGTAAGCAGTTAAAACTCTCTGCGAAGTAGTTTGGTAGTTAGTTTAACTATTATTGTTTTGAATTTTCTAAAAACATTGCGTATTTTTGACGCAAATGAAACTAATATAAGCTGCCATAGTGCGTCATTAATTAAACAATGAAATAAATGAAGCAAGCATATGTACGTTTGAGATCCACAGCCGGCAGCAACATTTGAACAAAAAAAAAACATACAAAATACCAAATAAATAACAAATAAATAAAATAAATACAAGCACACACAAACATACATAAGTAATGATACAGACAATGCCAGAAGCAGAAAATTTCTTTTTTGGCAGCCGCTGAAAAAAGTCAAGCGACTTTGCTGATATTTTTCGCTGAATTGATTAAAAGTTGCCTTCACATTCTATACGTGCATACGTTTGTACATACATATGTACATGCATACATACAGACACCGACAAGATGTATTTATTTATTTTGGAAGTAGTAATCAAATGTATGCGTAGATCAACCACCCGAAGAAAACAGCGCACAATTAGAGGCTAAGTACGCAGCAATTAGATGAAAACAATTGCAATTTGTTTTCGTTGTTTTTTACTTGGTATTCGTGTAGTTTTATGTATTTTACAGGAAGCAACAAAGCCACTTTATTTTTGCAGCTGTTGTTTTTTAAATGTAATTTTCACTTGATTAAGCTATTCATTTAATTTTCAACCATTTTCGCATAAAAAAGCAACTGCAAATGAGCCCTAATATATTACTTACTATTTCGACATCTTTCTGACTTCAAAAAACTTCACAAGGCCATTTATTTTCATACATTTTCAAAAACTTTTAACTGTTTACATCTACCTCAATCAAATTTATGCATAATTACACAAATAGATATAAAGTGTTTTTGTTGCAGAGCAAAATACTCTAATTTTTATAAAATGATACGAAATATGAGTACTTCCTGTTGTTAAAAGTCGCAAAAAAAAAAATGCAGTCTCTTGTTTCTTAATTAATAAAACTTGGCGCTCTGATCTTTAATAAATGTATTTCTGTATATGTGTGTATGTATGTACTTGTCTAGTTGAGATTGCGTGACGAAATTCGTATACACTCTGCGATTTGTGAGGGTATAGGAAGAAACATGAAACAATTTGCGCCGACCACTTAACGCCCAAATGTTTTTTGTTTGTTGTATTTTTACGAAATACTCAAACAGTCCACGGATCTTTACGAAATGGGGCCAGATCTCGGACACGGCCAACAGCCAACACAAAAGTAAACTAAACATTTAAACATTTTGTTTTCTATTGTTGTTGTGTTGAATTTGTTTGTACGTGTAATTAAAGCGCATGCGGGCAATTAATCGGTCGAACAAGAAATTCGTGTACATATGTATTTATGTATGTCCGTTGTCCATTTGTCCAGCGATCTGTGTAAGCAGACAACCGATCTATGCATTTGTATTTGTATATGTACACACTTTGTATGTATGTGGTAGTCTCCCATGTTTATGTTTTGCATACTTGGGGTCTCCGAGGGGTCACTAAGTAGCGTTGTCATCGCTTACTGAGCAAATCTTATTTATGTACCGAGAGGGGGCAGCCTTTAGTTTGTTTGTGGCTTCACACACACACACTCATACACACACACACACATGTGTACATTCAGATGTAGATTGCGTGATATCGCTTTTGTTGCTCATTTATTCAGTTTTCTTCATGCTTATTCATTCACATTGCGTTGAATGCCTTTTCACGCTTCGACATTGCACGTTTCTACTGAATTTATTATTTTTATTCGTAATTATTTTTTAAATATTACATACACACACAGTATATTTGTATGTGTGCATCATTTACATAGCTTTACATACATACATATAAACAAAGTCATTTGCTAAGCTGTTTGTTGCATGTTTTCCCAATTAGAATTTTTATGCTCTTGTTGATTAGGTGCAAATATTTAAACTATTTCTGTGCCGTACTAGCACACGAGGTGCGACGAGTTAAGATAATACATATTTATGTCAAGTTATTGACCATGTAATTAATCGAATGCCATTACAAAATCCGTTATAAAAATATATTAGGTTCTGGCTATATTCTTACTATTACTGAGAGCAAGAATATCCAGTACCTACAAATTATATTTTATACACCAAAATGCATAGTAGAAATCTTCAATTGTATCCCCTATTATTATAAACTACAGAAAAACTGTTTGGTTTTTAAATTGCATTTTTTTAATTCTTGAATTTTTATTCAATTCACATCATAAATTGAAGTCCAAATTTAAGTTTTTTCATTTTTACTTTACTAAGCATTTAAAAGCTATATGCATAACTTTTGGGTTTACACTGCTTAGAAATGTCATCATCAGAAAGTCTGTTTTGTAAATCTCAGCTTCCGTTAAATAAGTCGAAAACTTCCCCAAAAACTGTACATCATAATTTGTGATTATCCGTATGATACTACCCACTTTTACGGAGATAGTGGATATAGATAAGTCTATGTTAATATGAAGTAGAAATCAGGGACCGTTATCATTATAAGTTATATTATTAAAATTACATTTTAATGATTATATTTTAATTTTTAATTTTTTTCTTAATGATGATCATTATTTTTGAGTAATTTCATAAAACTCAAAAATAATCATTATAAATGAGTTTTATTTTTTTCGCTTAAAATAAAACTCAAAAGTAACTTACGGCTTCTGTGTTAAGAGTTTTACAAATATTACTTTATATCCCTATAAAGGGAGGTAGCTATGGTGTCCCTTTATAGGGATATAAAGTAATATTGGTAAAAATTTTAACACAGAAGCAGTAAATTACTTTTGAGTTTTATTTTAAGTGAAAAAAATAAAACTCATTTATAATGATTATTTTTGAGTTTTATAAAATTACTCAAAAATAATGATGATCATTAAGTAAAAAAGTAAAAATCATAAAAATAAAAATCATGGTGGAAATACAGAGATTGCAATAAAATAAACATTTTGGTGCAAACCATTATTTTCTAGGTCTTTTATGAGTGTCTAATTTTTTTATTTAAAAAAAAAAAAAAACAAATAATCATTATTTGCAGTCCCTGGTAAAAATATTTGGGATTTATTTTAATAACCAAAAATAATTATAATTAACAACCATAATAATGGTACAACTGCCTTTTAAAAGACTGCAGATATAGAATAACATTAAAGTAGTGGATTTAAAGTTAAATAAAAATATCTTGAAAATTGTTTAAAATATATATACTTGTAATCTTAAGTTCCTTAGTCGCATTGGCTAGTTAGCAAGATGTTTATTGGGCAATTTAAATTCCAGCCAGAGACTGTAGCAATCGTAAATGGACAGGAACAAATGTGTTTTAGTCGAAAATTGCCAAAACAATGTTGATTTGGACGGGAAATGGAAAATGGTATATGGAAATGTCGGCCAGTTTCCATCACAACAAATTCGGAAAATAAATTCAACACTTTTGAAATGCTTTTGCCCAAATACAACAACGAGTCCAACAAGGAATTCATTTTTATTCTTTCAAGACATAATGTTTATATTGAAAATATTTTAAATTTGCGCGTTCGTATTAAAAGAAATAATGAATTAAAAATAGTCGGAAATTGTGCTAAAATTAGATGAATGATTAATTGTGGCAATGAATTGAATCAGCTTCGATACACCCACACACACACACACACATATGTGTATATATATAGATACATTTAAGTTCCTACTTATAGATATTTAAATAATCATTTAAATCATTCAATGTGGCTGTCAGCACTTTACTAATTTGACATTTTGATTGCTTTTCCAAACAGCCCACGTGGCGCCTTTGGGGCGAGGAGCACGAGAAGAATGCAATTTTCACGGTCTACCTGAAGAAGGTGCGCTACCATCGACCCACGCCCACGGCCAGCAACGTAAGTTATCAGCGAATCGTCCGAATTGCCCGAAAAGCAATTACTTACCTTTATAGCCTTGGCAATTGCCTTGCACTTCTCACTCTTTCTCTCTCTCGCATTGCAGCAAGACTCGGATGATGAAATTTCACATCTGGAATGGGAGACGGTGCGAGTCCGATTTGTGAAGGCAGCCACATTGGCCCGCCTGGTGGAGGCACTGGCCACGGACGACGGGGAACTGGAGTCGACCTTCATCAATGTGTTCCTGTCCACGTATCGCACCTTCTCGACCCCCAAACAGGTGCTCAGTCTGTTGACGCAGCGCTATGATGCGCTGCACGAGAAGCATGCTGAGGAACTGGAGCTGGCACAGCAGAATGGCACGGCTGAGGATCAGAGCTATGATTCACCAGCCTCCATACACGAGCAGCACAAAAAAACTCTAGTCTCGGCGTTGCACGTTTGGCTGGATGGGTTTCCCGAGGACTGGCACGAGGATAATCTGCAGCAGATTCTGGCCTTTGCAACGAAGCGTCTCAAACGCTCCGATCTGCACATCAAGGTCTTGAATCGCCTGGAACGTCTGCTGAGGCAGCAGGTCTATGGCGGAGGTGCCTCCAATAATGTGGAGAGCACTACCCTTCCCTGGCTGTCCCCTCATGGCGGTCAGCATTTCATGATGCACACGCCATGTGGCTCAACCTATGACCTGAGCGATCAGTTCAGTGGTCTGTACCTGGCGCCCATCTACCGTGGACCCACGCACTTCATGCAGGCCTTCCGTTTCCCCCACGTTCCCGTGCGTCGCTTTGCCGAGCAGCTTACTCGGATGGACACGGAGCTCTTCAAGCGCCTCATCCCACACCAATGCCTCGGACACACGTGGGCACGGAGGGACAGTGGAGGCTCTGAGACGGTCGTCGCCACCATCAATCAATTCAACGCGGTGCTGTTTCGTGTGGTGTCCAGCATACTCATCGATCGCCTCAAACCGCAGGTGAGTTCTCCAACAATTTAACTATTGTGGCCTCCTCTAAAGTGCTATTTAAATTCCAGGAACGCGCCTTGAACATATCACGCTGGATTGATATTGCCCAGGAGCTGCGCATGCTCAAGAACTTCAGTTCCCTCAAGGCCATCATCTCGGCTCTAAACTCCAATTCCATATACAGACTCTCCAAGGTCTGGGAGTTTTTGCCCAAAGAGCGCGTAAGTTGACTGGATAACTTGGGGAGAGGTTCTACAAAACGAAGTCGAGAATTGAAACTTTTTGGATTTTCAGAATAGTTAGAATTGCCTTTAGTTTTTTGATAGCTCTGATGTTATTTATTATCACTAGCCCAAATGGCCATTAGACCTCCACTGCATGAACATCTTTCCAAAAAATGAAGAGCAATTTTTTGCAATGAATATATATATATTATGCCTACCTTACAGTCAAATTACATGTATTTATGAAAGAAAACTTTATCTTCTTTTGGAAAAATGTATTCTTCAACAAAAAAAATGTTTTTTTTCCAAAATTTAAGTTTAATTCGAAATTCCCACGCGAGACGCTTGAGCAAAACTCATAGAAACCCGAAGTGAAGCAACAAAATAAAATTCTTCACATGTTATTCCAATAGAAAATACTGCAAAGAGAATGAGATAATGTTTATATTAAATAAAAATTTTGAGTTCCCGATTTTAATACGAATTATTATTCATATTTAGATTCGCATTTATTCGTATTTTTGGGAATAGTATCACTGCGGACGGCAGTCCGCGCTAGTGACGAAAGCAGCACGAAGGGTGCGAAAGGCGACTAGCATATATACTATGTCTGTCCGATCAGGTCGAGTTATATACCGATCGAAAGGTATCAATTTAACTTACAAATGTGCATACTATGACTTTTGGAAACTCACCTGGTTCGTGAGATAAACAGGTGAAAGTGGGAGGGGAAAAATTTAAATGATTGGAGCAAATGGGGCCGTTGGAGCCTTTTTGATTATTTTTATAATTTTTAAATATTCTAATCACAAATACGCGTCGAATAACACCTCAATCATCAAAATCAGATCACTGGTTCAGATAATTAAGAAGATAATTAATTTTTGGTGCTCTTCTCAAAACGAGATGAAAAGTCAGTCTGTTTGTTTGTTTGTTTGTTTGTTTGTCTGTTTGTTTGTTTGGATCAAATCGTTAATTTAGCTTAAAAGTTTGAATCAGGACTTGTTCCCGCTCAAAAATCTATAAACGTGTGTTCTACGACTTTTTCGAAAAATCGCTATTTTAGCGGGAAATCGCTAAAAACCGCAGTCTTACATATAAATTAATTTCTTCATACCTAATAAATATTTATTTTTTGCGCAGTGCCTTGTGACAAAAATTTTTTTTTAGTAATTTATATGTAAAACTTAATATTATTCGTCACAAAATTGGATATCAGAAATTTTGGAGCATGAAAATGTTCTCGTCACTAGACTTTTACCTCGTAAAGAGGTTTTTTTTATAAGATATATCAATACAGATAGCCGAAAAAACCGTTTTATATGTAGTACTGGAACCTGATCCAAAACCGAGATGTAGTTAAAAGCAGCTCAATCAGTAATTTTTTTTTTTATCAATATTATTGTTATTTTTTGTATTCTTTATATTAAAAAATTACTTAAGACTTAACTTATATTTTTCTCGATTAAATACTTACATTGGAATATTCCACTTTTTTCCATATAAATTTTTGTTCTTTAACGTTTTGAAATTTGTAAGAATTGATTTTTGTACCTGTAATAATACCGAATTCAAAAGGACAAATCAGAAATAGAACTTTTTACCGAAATAGTTCTTTCGGTAGTTGTTTCTGACTGATTTCCTGCTTATAACTCTTAGTGTGCGAACAAAGCCGTGTTAAAGCTTTTATTAATCCGAATCATCTCAAAAATTGAAAGCGTTTGCAACCGTGGATACACTGAGATGCATACCCAGAAGTTTACTAAATTTAAAATAACTGTAACAAGGAATTAGTTTAAGATGGCGCCAGTTGTTAGTTCCTTTAATAAATTCTGTACTTATGATTTGATCACAGTAAAATTTTCAGTTGGGGTAAATAGTTTGGTAGAAAAGACTTAATTCAATGGATGCATGCTTAAATACTTTTTAGATTCGAAGAATCTTCCTTTTTCCTGTTACACACAAACATTTCTTAATGTTATTTTTACCTATTAATAATAAACAGAATTCATTTCACGAGAATTATTGCACGTTGATTACATGTTAATCTCTGCCTTCTTTTTAGATGGAAATCTTTACGGAGCTCGCCCGCATCTGTTCCGAGGACAACAATGCCTGGACACTGCGGGAGGTGCTGAAGCGCGAGGGAACTGCCAAGAATCCGGATCCGGCCGGCGACCAAACGGATCGTCATCTGCAGAAGCTGATACAGAACTTGGGCACGCAGACTTCGCATGGGACCATTCCATATCTGGGTACATTTCTGACCGATCTGACCATGATACATACGGCCAATCCGGATTACCTCACGGAGGACAAGCTCATCAACTTCGATAAGAAGCGCAAGGAGTTCGAGGTGCTGGCGCAAATCAAGCTGCTCCAAGGTGCCGCCAATACGTACAATCTCCAAGAGGATGCGCTCTTCGATCACTGGTTTGGATCGATGCCATTGCTGGATGAAAGGCAGGCGTTTGCACTCAGCTGCCAGTTGGAGCCGCCGCCGCCGGCGCCGAGAAAATCGGTGGCCAGCACAAACACTTCGCTGACGAACACGACTGCCTCGTCGACGGCCTCGATAATGGGGAGCGGTGGGCATGGTCATCGCAAGACTGACTCTATACACTCCAATTCGAGCAGTGGGGCGGGCTCCCAGTTCTACTGTGAGCTGAACAGCAGCAACAGCTCCCGCCACAATTCGCTCGACCGTGATGCGCATCACGCTTCACTGATGTCCGCCTCGAGCAGCACCTCCAACCTGTCCATGGATTCCAGCAACTCGGGCGGACGGCAG
This sequence comes from Drosophila limbata, assembly GCA_963924055.1. Classification (NCBI taxonomy): domain Eukaryota; kingdom Metazoa; phylum Arthropoda; class Insecta; order Diptera; family Drosophilidae; genus Drosophila; species Drosophila limbata. The sequence continues at coordinate 22,705,617 of OZ001354.1, forward strand.
TCGGCTCACAGCAAGCTCACGCATTCCCAGTCCTTGGGCAATGGCCTAAAGAACGCCGCTCTGACCAATGGCACCTCGAACGGATCCAACGGATCTCCGCACACCCACATCAATGCACAGCTAGTGCAGCCAGCTGGCGTTGTCACCCAATCCGCACCAGACTTCTACATCATTCGAGTGACCTACGAAACGGATAACATCGAGCTGGACGGCATTGTGCTCTACAAGAGCATCATGCTGGGCAACAACGAGCGAACGCCGCAGGTCATCAGAAATGCGATGCTGAAGCTTGGCCTGGAGGATGATCCCGACAGGTACACTCTCGCCCAGGTGCTGCCCGACAGGGAGCTGGTCATGCCCAAAACGGCGAATGTCTACTATGCCGTGAACACCAATTACAATCTCAATTTCATACTGCGACCACGCAAGGACGATGTCGGGGGAGGAGGAAGCTAGTCCTCAGCTGTGCCCCTATCCCAGTTGTGGTGCTTGGGATACGAGGGCGAGGAGTGAGGAACAGAGCAACATATATATGTATATACTTATACTATACCCTATATAGAAACACGATCCGCACATGACAACAAATTTTAGTTGATACGATTATTGTATTAATTTATTTATTACCTGCATAGAACAGATATTATAGAATACCAGAAACCGATAGATCGATAGTTTGGTTATCGACTAATCCGTCAATTAGCTTGTAATCTCCATGTAATCTCCATTTCCGTTAATTGCTCCATAGAGTTTTGAATTGTATATCATGCACATGCATCTGTATCTGTATCTGTATATTTGTAGACTCGAAATCTGGAAAAATTGCTGATATTTATAAATGATATACTTTTTACTGATATGATTAAGATGATTAAGCGATTGATATTCAAGATGTGGTACAATAATTTTGAGTTTAGAATCGATATTAGTTTAGAGAGGAACCAAACGTCTCCACGAATATATGTATGTACTTTATTAAGCAATCCTTCAACCAACAATTTATATGTATTGTATAGATGTTTTATTGCTGTACGTGTACGTGTATTGTAAGTACAACAGTACGAATTGTAACTAATTATTTAGGGGGAGGTGCATTTTAAATATGCATAACCTTTTTATAGGCTCTCTACACTCTACACTTAGTTAAGATATTGTATTTGTTGGTATCTTTGGCAGTACAGTACGATTACAAGAATTACATATATGAAAGAATATTTAATATGACAGAGAGCTATTAAATACAAAATGAAGTAAAATACATTAAAAAAAAACTGTGTGTAAATATAAAAACGAAATCAATATGTCTTTTATTTATTGAGTTAAACTAGTTGCTTTCAAAGTATGCTTCGCTCGTTGATTCAAAACCGACCACTTTTTCTAAATCTTTTGTTTTTAAAGTTGTACTATAAATTCGCTTTTCATGTTTTTTTCATCCGATTTATTCTTCTTTTAATGATTGTAATCTGTTTAAAAATTTAATATTATTTGGTATGGTAGCCCCACCCCTGACTAAACACTTTGAGAAAACTTAGCTATAAATGAATTTCAAAATACTCTCCTTGAAGACTAAGTTAAGGTGTTGGTCTTTTTAATCGAATAAATTGAGTAACTATCAGAATCAGTCGGAAAGGTATTTATTATACCGAAAATGAAAAGCCAAACTAATTCAAACCAAAATAGAAGTTTAGTAACCGGCATATCATTACTAAATGCTGAAGTCTGCACCCAGAAGCGTGTACTTCAGAAGCTCAGAGCTGTAGAGATAGAACGTCAGTGGAAGAACGTAAATCTTAACCCACTTCAAGGTAAAATGATTCAATGACGATTGCACTGTGAAAATTTCAACTGTCTGGCTCTTACCGTTTGGGCTGTGCATTAGTGTTGAGTCATCAGTCAAGACGATGTGAGGACATGTTGCATATTTATTATACCCGTTACTTATTAAAAATAAGTAAAAGGGGATATTGTATTCGTTGCAATGTATGTAACAGGGAGAAGGAAGCATCTCCGACCCTATAAAGTATATATATTCTTGATCAGCATCAACAGCCGAGTCGATATAGCCATGTCCGTCTGTCCGTCCGTCCGTCTGTCCGTCTGTGTGAGTTCATAGATCTCAGAGACTATAAGAGCTAGAGCAACCAAATTTGGCACACAGATTTCTATAAACCCCACGCAGGTCAAGTTTGTTTCAAAATTTTGCCACGCCCCTTTCCGCCTCCGTAAATCGCGAAAATCCACCACACGCACAGTTTTCAAGATATTAGGTTTTTTTAAACGGTGAACGTTAGCTACTGTTATTACCTATCATCCTACTAAATCCCAACAAGATCGGACATATAGAAAGGTGGTACTGGCTGATTAAAGCTTTTAAGCAATTAAAGTGCCTAAAAGCATGCAATAAAAAAATTTTAATTTGTTTATGTAAGTAACGGGTATCCTATAGTCGGGAGCTCGACTATAGCCTTTCCCACTTGTTTTTTCTCTTGTCAAAGAATATCTCAATATCATTCTAAGCTCATCGGCAACTTTTACAAACATTCCTCTCATAAAATTGTATGAACTCAAATGTTTTCCTATTTTTATTGATTGGAAACATTTAATATTTTTAATAATAATATTCCTAATTTTTTAGAGAATCTAACTTTAATATTATAATATTAAAACCATTACAAAATAGAACAATACAAGATAAGTAAGAACTCTATAGTCGAAATCCCGACTATAAGATACCCCTTACACAATTGAGATAGTTATTCATTTATTTTATATATTTTAAACTCCAACAAACATTAGTGGAAATTTTTGAAAATGTGATATACTCTTTGTGAGCTGAATACAGTATACATTAATACTCTATGGGTAAAGTATAGTAACTGTTCCATTTGTTACAGAAAGGTATATGATTTGGTTTCGAGGAGTATATAATTTTGAAGATTCGATAAACCATATAGTAAGTTAGAGCACTCAAAAAAAAGAATTAATTACTTGAATTAATTTTGCGCTATATCTAAGTGTAATTGACGGAAGGTCATAGAAAGTTTGGAGGTAAATTATCCATGCCTTTTTGTCGTTGAATTGCTTAAATTTGGGATTATAAGTAAATTGGGTGATTCGTTTAACGCATTTCGTTTATAAAACGTAAACAAATTTCTAGGCTTATGTTGAAGAGGGTCGCTGCCGAGAACCTTCCACCTTCTACCGACTACCTTTGTAATATCAGCAGTGTCATCTGTCCGTTGGCATAGCTGGAAACCCTTTCACCACACAGAGAGCAAATCCCAGGGATGCTAGACTTCAAGTTAACGGCTCAGCACATTTCATTACAGTTGCCAAGCGACAGGGCAACTAACGTCAAGACAGTAAAAGTAAAAGTGAAAGTAATATAAATTACTTTTTGGATTCCAAGCGAGTTTTTGGGTTAGACGAACCAAGTTACACCTAGCATACAAAGCTGTAGGAAAAGTAGAAAAACAAATCCAGTCGTGGTCCCGCTTTTTAGCTCTAGTCGTAATTTGGTCCACACAAACTTTAATTAGATCACTCGAATGTCGCAAATAAATCTTTTGCCGCAATAACAAAAGCAGCCAAACAAATTGGGATTGAGAGCCCAAACCCGGATCCGTTTTGACGGTGTGACAGCCCTGTAGATGCGGGGGGTAGGGAAGGGTATGGATGGATATGGGTATGAGTATGTTGAGTGTCTGCTTGAAAAGCTCTCGAGCAAACTTTGGCGAACTAGTGAAAAATGCCCAGCATCAGATAAGAATGAGTATGGAAATGGAAATGAGTTGAGCTGACGTTTCTGATGGATGGGGTCGGGTCGGGGGTCAAGAGCAAAACTGGAGTGTGGGGAGCGACAAGTTGACAACAAACTGAGAGCAATGCTTGTAGTTTGTAGTGTTGTTTTGTAGTGCGCGGGTTAAAAGCTCCGGGGTAACTATGACGTCATGGTTGTGTGTGTGTGTGTGTGTGCAAAACTATTTTGGCGTACGCATTTCGTCATAAACGAGAATAATCAATAACCTAGACAGACCCAGACACAATGACGCAGCCAACGTGACATAATTCCCGTGAACAGCGCCAACTTCTAAGACGAGGGGCAGGTCGCGGAGGTGGGAGGAGCATAATGAGAATGAAGCGTCGTAGGTCGGTCTTGGCCAAGCGAAGACGTAAACAGCCTCAACATCAAATTCAATTAGAAAACTTTTGACACGACTAACGAATTCGTCGATGGTCTAGTCCATGATGATGGTATAGCGCAAAGGTTAGCCTTCAAGCAAAGTCCCCCACCCCCGTCCACTTTCATTCCCCCTGAGAGCACGTGTACTCGTTTATAATCATCAACACCTTGGAGCAACCTTCGTCCAGCCTAAACCCGTTATTTTTGCTAGTCGCTGTTGCGAAATTTGTTGCCTGCTTTTGAGCGTAAAAGTGTGGGAAATGCAACAACGTGTCGTTCACACTCATGCCTTCAACTCTCTCTCCCTTTCTCTCTCTCCCTCGCTCTATCTCTCAATCGCTTATGCTCACACTCATACTCACAGACAGGGCGCAGCTTCCAAATGTGGTTGCTCGATAGAGGAGTGGGCGGTGGGTGGACTGCTATTCTGCTACCTGGCGAACTTTGCTTTGCTTTGCTTTGCTTTACTTTCGCGCTGCTTCTTTTCCTTCCACATTCGCCTGGCTGTCACGCGCTTTTGACGTTTCGTACGGCCATGTGTTGAATTTCGCGTGGGAGCGACAGACATTGACACTAAAAGAGAGCAAGTGAGCGAGAGAGCGAGAAAGCTTAAGAGAGTACAGAGAGCGAGAGCTTTTCCCCACAGTCGCGTTTACTTGCCTGGTTCGTTGGCTTTCGGATTATTCGGACTATTGAGTGAGACTTGTGCAGGAGAAACTACACTAACAAGTGAGATGTGGGAGTGGTTCGGTGTGAGAGTGGGAGTGGTAGGTGTGGTAACTGGGTGGTTGGGGACCATCTTGGTGGGCTTGTTTGCGTGCCGTTTGCTGCATGCTTTTTATAGGACACTAAAAGAAATACTAGAGCACTATAATAACCAATTAAATATTAAATACTTTGTGCAGATTATGCAGTTGCTTTCGCGAATATACAATTGCTTCAGCTCACTCGCACTCAAGCCACACGGGAATTATGTAGGTAGAAAATCGCACCACGTTTTTGGGTATAAGTCACTTCATTTTCTAAGTTGAGCTTTGTGTTCCTTTTAGCTTGATGTCTCCTAGAATCTAGATAAATAAACGTGTTAACATTATTATTCGTATTATGCACAGTGTAAATATTCACCACGTTATTGGTGAATATTAGTCTAGATTTATATGATAATGATACCCATTACTTAAAAAATAAGTTACAGGGAGAAGGAAGTATATGCATATATTCTGGATCAGCATCAACAGCCGAGTCGATTTAGCCAAGTCCGTCTGTCCGTCCGTCTTTCCGTCTGTCCGTCAGTGTGAGATCTTAGATCTCCCGCCTCCGTAAATAGCGTAAAATCACCACACGTACAGTTTTACGAATATTACGTATTTTTTGGTAGTTAGCGTTATCTATTATTATAAGCTATCATCCTTCTTAATCGCAACAAGATCGGCCAATCAAAACTGTAGTAATGACTGATTTAGGTTTCAAGTACTGTTAATGGCTACAAGCAAGCAATAAAACATATTCTAAATCTATTTAAATAAATAGCGGATATCCTATAGTCGTTTTCAGTTTAAAATCAGTAAAATTACTTATGTTTTAATTTAAATAAAGTGTTTAAGACGGAAATGAATTAATCAAAAACAAACGGGATAGGATATAGTCGAGATACCGATTACAAGATACCCATTAAATACTTTTAAAAGTCGTCCGCTCCCTGACCGGCTATTGGCTAGTAATCATTCATGCCCAAAGACTAAACTCCCCCTGCAGAGATGAGGAAGAAGAATAATCTCCGGAGCACTTCTTCTGCTTCTGCCCAGCTCTAAGCAACAGAATACTCCGCTTTCTGGGTAAACCCTTCCTAATCGGCCTGGGCGATCTTGCCGCATTAACACCACGCAGAATTGTTCAATTTGTCCAGTCTTCAAACTGGACTGCTTTTTGAACAAGTTACCAAGTCTCACATGGGCAGAAAGGGTCCTCGGATCCGCGGGATCACAACGGCCTCTCCAAGGTATGTGAGTCACTTCGACACCCGTTCTAACTTAACCTAACCTAAATGTCTTATATTCCGTTATATTTATATTTAGCGGATAAGGACGTGGCTGAAATTTTAAATAATCTTGATCTGAAATCTATGGGTCGAATTTGGTTGCCTCGCTCTTTGATGCTTGAGGCAATCGGAAAGACGAACACGGCTATATCTACTCGACCTTTTGATTTTGAACATAAATGTATAGACTTTACAGTGTTGGAAATATTTTTTTTGCCGTTTACATAAATTTCAACAAATACAATTCGTCACTAGACTTTCACCCCGTAAAGAGGTTTTTTTAGAAGTACAATATACCCTTTTACTTATTATTTAAGTAGCGGGTAGAAAAAATAATAAACTGGTAAACATTTTTAAGATTTTTTTTATGTAAAAGGAAATAATGAGATTTCATTTTGTTTTCTTTTAATCGAAGTTTTCCTTTTCGTATAGGAACAAATCATGGGTTTCGTCAAAGCATCTTTTTATAACCATAAAAACTAAAGAATTCAGATATTTAAGGGCTGCATGAGAATTAATTAATTATTTTAGCGGCAATTCTATAATTTTTATACAAAATTTCAGATAAAAATGTCAGTGTAGAATTACGTCTATATTTGACACATCCTACTTATCTTTTATGCTGGTGTGTCGTCTGTTTCAGTTTCTGTTTCTGTTTGTGGCGCCCATAACAAGAGCAGCGAATGTAACGAACGTAACGAAAACAATTACACGAAAGAAATCTTCAAAAAGCACACGGGACCGACCGAGACTCCGCCAGCTACATTAAAATAACAAAATCCAAACAACGCAAACTTTTGAGTGCAAACCTAACAAAAGCAGAGACCAGAGACTGAAACTGTAACTGAGACACTGACTGAGAATGGAAATGAGAGCGAGATTGAGAACGAGAATGAGCCCGTGAACCGATTCGAGACGGAGCTTCAGTTTATGCTCGCCAACCAGTCGCCAGGCTGTCCAGGGGGGATAGATGGATTCATGGACTCGTGCTCAGTTTCAGTTCGTGGCCTACTCGGGTCCGATTCATGGTCTCACAAAGCCTACATTTTGGGGAAAAGCTTTTGGCCCGAGCACGACGAGCAAGGCGACGACTGCAAAGCTGAGCCCAAGTAGTCAGAGTAGTGGAGCCACACGGTCAAGACGGGGCGCTCCGCGAACGCAACTAAAACGCGCACTGTGGCAACGCAAAAGAAAGAAAAGAAATGAAAAAAAAAATAGATTAAACTAAAACATAATATTTTAATGTGTTTAAACAAAATCTAGAAGCAAGTGGTATTGTGCTCTGCAAAATGTTGAAGCCCAATTGAATTGAAGGCTTAGTGAATCGGTTTGGCTTGCACGAAACATAAATGTAGATACACTGTGAAGCCTGAAGCCATGTGCAGAGCTCCAGCCATCGCACCACTGCGAAAACCCAGTAAAATCAAAGTAATGTGCATGAAAATTCAGCAAATTAAACAGTTCTCTGTGGCAGGAAATAACCTTGAAAGCATCTGCGATTACGAGTGCGAATAAAACTGCGATTGCGATTGCGAATGCGACTACAACTCATCAGCCAAGAGCAAGTGAAGTGAGTGCGTGTGCACTGAAAACACATCCGTACAACATGGCGTATGGGTAATGAATGTGGTAGCTCGACATATGCAGTTAATGTGCGAGTCGGCTGTGTTTCAATATTCGCATTCTGCATGTGTGTGTCCAGTCCTGTCCTGTTCGCGTGTGTGTGCGTGTGTGTGTGTGTCTAACGTGAAACTCGAGTTAGTGTACACATTGTGTATGTGATGGTGCCAAATAAAATATTAAGCAAATTAATGCACGTAAATACTCGTGTTTCTACTATTTATCGTATTTATTTGGCATTCAACAACAACAACACCAACAACCACAACAACCACAACAACAACATATTCGATGACGCATTCGAGAGTAGGGCAGAAGGTTAAATTACAATGGCAACGGCAACGGCTACTGTCGAAACTCGCCACGTACAGTAATTCAGATTCAGATTCGGAGTCCGAAAACATCAAAACCGATACCAATACCGAATCGCAGCACGCAAGTTGGCGATTTATAGGCGTGCGACCAACTACAAGCAGCTTCAGCTGCCGCTCCGCCCCCTCCGCCTCCGCCTTCTTTGGAGCGCGGAGCTTGGAGCAGAAGCACCACCCGCAATAACAAAGCAGCCCAGCGATTGTTGTTGCTGCTGTGGTGAATTTGCAACAGACAACAACTCGAATGTGCCATGGGCTAAACATGCAACAAACTTAAATCAATTACAACAAACGTGAACGGAAATTAACGAAAGTTCAACAAAATTTAACAAAATTTAAACAATCTAAAAGTAAAATAAAATTTAATTAAATTTACTTAGCGCGAGAGAGAGCGCGAGAGAGAGCGAGTGGGAGAACGTGTCAGTCAAAACTCACCACGAGGTGGCCTCTCATTGTAGCTGGCAACGTTGAAAAAAACTTTCACTCTCGGCACAACGTGGCGGCGGGCGGTGCGAAAGCATCAAGCAGGAAGCGCATAAAGTGACACACAAACACACTCACACATACACACACACACACACAAGCACACAAATAAATACACAAATGAGCAGCAGCAAACTGGAGAAAGCCCGCAGAACACAGAAACTAAGCTAAACAACACGAATATCCGCAGTAGGAGGAGCAGCAAAGTAAAACTTGTGCATGCAAGCAGCTGACTGCTGCAGGAAGCGTGCCAGGACGACGGCAGGACAGCAGGAGGAAGGGGGCACGGCACCACCGCAAAAGCAAAGCGGACCGTCCGGTCCTGCTTGCCTGTCACAGCCATTGAATAGGCCTCTTCAGCACGAACACTGGCACAGGATACAGGCCGAGCACACACGCAACGCAATTTTAATGCATCCTTAGAATTTCAAACAGGTGAGCGACATTCATTGAGGAAGTAACAAAAACAAAAATCAAAAAGATTCACTGTTTATGACACTGCGAGGGAAACGAACAAAAAACCCCACAAACTTTCTCCTGCAATCAATTGTTCAACTTATCGCCAATTCTACCCACAATCTTTCTATCTATTTTCAAATATTTGTAAAGAACCAAATTCTGCACAATTCGAAGTGATTTAACGAATTCCGGAAGCTTTGAGTGATTTTGTAATGCAAAGAAAACGATAGTTTTTAAAGCATATTTCTTATTTATAATACTATAAATGATTGTTTGTTGTCGTAATCTATTACATTTACTTCTGATCAAGGCAGTGAACTGGTTATGAACCGAAACTCGTAGCAAGTTGTTCAGTTTAGGTTTTTGGACTATCCTAACGGTATCATAAAAAGAATCTTTGACGTTCGAAAAAATCATAAAAAATATATTAAATATAAAATAAATTGACTTAGCTCGTTAATCTGCTTAAAAGTATACTTAAATACTTTAATCGCTTTTTTTTTTAAATCATTGCACATTTAATGGACCATGAACAGAACATAAATAATTATCAAACCAAATCGAACCAATTTTATTAAACAATGGTTTGGTTCGTGACAACATAGTTCTATAATTTTATTCTATGAGTAGCTTTTATAGAAACTGTTGAAATATAACAATAAAAAAAGTTATTTTATGTATGTTAGATTCCCATAATAACTTTAAAGGCTTACAAAATGAAGAAATAGAGGAAATAATTAAGGAATTTCAATTTGGTTCGAGCCAGCGGCTTGCAATTTTTATATAAATTTTCTTATTTATTTAAGTAGCCTAATCACTACATAAAACTAATGCGTTTAATTTAAGACGAATCTTTTCTTTCTTTGTTTCGGTAACTGCAGAATTCCTTAACAGTTGTAAACAGATCTCAATATAGGTTTAACAGTATATCTTAGATTTGTTGACTCTAAGAAAACAGGTTTAGAGCATTACTAAGTATATGTTGTTGGGCTATTTTGGCAATCAAATGTGCTTCCCTTGGGGTATCTAAGTTTGTATGAGAGTCCTTCACATGTTTTCGTCATTGAGCCATTTATCATTCGAGCCTACCTTGGCTGTTATTTATGTTACTGTGTTGATGGCATGGTTTGGGTATGGCAGAAAATTAATAACGTAACCGTTGCTCGCTGACATCGACGCATAAGTAATAGTTATTTAATGAGTTTTTGGTCGGAATTCTGGCCAAAAAGTTGTTTGGCGCCATGGCATTTAATTAAAATTTGCGCCTAATTAAACGTCAAACGAGAACCAAATAGAATCGAGGCGAGCAGCTGACATGACATTACTTGGCGCACCAGGCGTATGAGTGATTTGCATTTCCACTCTCCAATATCCTCCATTTAGCAGTCTCTCTGTGCGGGTGTGTTTGTTGACTTTTGTAGATTTCAATTTCAAAATATAAATCGCCTATTTAGTTGCTGTCATTTCCCTCCATTTTCATTTGCTGTCTGTTGCGAAAATACATTCTTATGTATTTACGAGTATGTCATGATTGATTTACATATATTTGTATTGGCAGCTTTTTCAAAATTGTTGCCCAAAACTTGAATTATGAGTTCTCAATAAATATATTTTCATTTTGGTGTGTTTGTTCTTGTTGCATCGCTCTCGCTTTAATTGTTCGTCGAGTTTTTAATTGCAGCTGCGTTGAGATTTTCAGAGCTTTGAAGAATTGGGTGAGGTGCATGTCGAGGGGTGTCGAGAGGTGTGGAGGAGTGTCGAGGGGTGTCGAGGGGTGTGGAGGAGTGTCGAGGGGTGTCGAGGGGTGTCGAGGGGTGCGGAACCAGCGCCAATTAGTGCGCAATTTATGCAAGTGAAGACGTGCTTTAATTGCTGTCGTGTAGCAACAATGCAACAGCAGTTGAAGGGGATTGTGGATGATGCAGTCGAGTGAATATGGCTCAGAGCTAGTTATTAGATTCAAGAGAATCGATAATTTGTCATTTATATGAACTCGCTTCTACTCAGCACACACTCCCACATTACTACACTATGCGACAAAATAAATATTTTCTCATTATGAATGGTACAGGAAAAAGTTTGTTTTGCTTTTATTCAACTTTAGATGTCCACAAATCGAAGAAAAACGAAATACAAGAAACAAATTACACACATGATAAGTGTTCAATGACCGATGGGTCCTTGACGATACAAAATCTTGCTGAAACAACCCAATTTTTTTTTTACAATATTAACGTATTTATTATCCTTTTTAAATGTTTGTAGAGAAAAACTTAAAAAATATATATTGATTAGAAACTCAGATGGATGGAAGACACATTTGTCTACCTTAGTGTCATTTTCAGAATTCGAGTAAGCCCCCTTATTACACTTTGACACTTCAAGATAAAGTTTTCCTACAGACAGTACCTACTAATGATTTCCTTCAACTCCCGATATTTTCATGCATTTTTCAAGGATCGTATGATAACACAAGCAGTCGACTACAGAATACCCGTTACTTATTTAAATATACAAAAAATATTTTTATTGCAAACTTTTAGGCACTTAGATTGCTTAAAAACTTAATTCTAGTCAATACTATCGTTCTGTTTGGCCTAAATAATTAAATATTTAATGATAATGTTACTTAATTTTACTTACAAAAAATAAGTAATATCTTAAAAACTGGCAGGGCAAAAAATTGAAACGAGCACGCAGATCAAGGTTTATAGAAGTCTGCATGCCAAATGCGGTCGCTCTAGCTCTTAGTCTCTTAGTTGATGCTGATCAATCTTTACAGGGTCTCTCCCTGTGACAGACACTTCAAGGAATACAATAAACCCTTTTACTAATTTTTTAAGTAGAGGTTGTAATTATACTTTTCAAAACAACTACATGACTGAAATTAAAGACAACTAACAGAATTGTAATGATGAGCATAAGTAGGTTTGAAAATTACCCTCAATAAATCACTCATTGGGGTAGTAAATGCGAAATCAATAAAATAAAGCAGCCAAATGGATAATTCAACAATCTAATTTGACATCGAATAATAAGCAAAGTACTTTGTAAGTACGAGTATATACTCGCCTGTCATAACCAAAGTAATCGTTTACTCGCGTGGCTCAAGCTCACTGAGCCAGCGAGATAACAGGACTCGTAATAAGCCCGCAATTAGTGTCATTGATAGATTTGATAAGACCGATAAGACCAATAAGACTGGATTTGCGCTGTGCAAATGAAGGGCAACACGAAAAGCTGACTAAATGCTGGGCTAAAAGTATACGAGTTCTTTTGTAGAAATATCATGTCTTCTTCTTCTTCTTCTTCTGCTTTCTCAACTTGTCCCTTTTTTGTCTGGTTTAGCAATCAAATTGAAAAAGTTGTCGGGACGAACGGCAAATCGCAATTCCACTTTTATTAATATTTCTATTTGCCTATGCGTTTTCAGTGAATGGAAAACTACTGAACATTATTTTCCGTTCCCTTTTTCCATTTCCATTTCCATTTTTCTTTTCAATTCAATACGAATATGTATGTATGCTTGTCAGCATTTCCACATTCCCATTTCGCATTCAGTGTTACAGTTTCAATGGCATCGTCAAGGCTGGGTAGCTGATGCTGAGAACTTTTCTAATACGAGTACAAGATACTTAAAGGACGCACACAAATGATGTTGTATGGCTCGGCACCTCGTCTCTCCTCTCATCCTGTCAGCCTCTCGAAGTCCTTGCCCAAAACTAAAGTCTTAAGTGAATTAAGAGCAAAACTTGTAACATTTTCTTTACCTCGTTATTCCATCAGCTCTCTCCCTCTACCTCTATCTCTCACACTCTCTCTTACTGGACTCTCAAGGTTTCGCACTTAATGAGCGACCCTTCGGCGTCTGAAGTGTTCGGAGTTGAGTTCGTAAATAAAAAAGGATTACTTTTATGGCCCCGACCAGTTCCCAGTAAATACCTATTAATGATTTTTTCCCCTACAAACCGACATCTGCTCACCTGTGTCCTGTGGGTGTCTGTGTCAGTTTCAGTTGCTGTTTCTGCTCAACTGTATGCCGCACACTCGCTCTTTTAATAAAACAAGATTGATTGTTATGGACCGATTGAGTAACCAATCTAACCGCACACAGTCTGACGCTCTGTTTGGTCCTGGAGACCTCCGGGCATCGAGCCAAAGGCAACCACTTAATGATATCGAACAAATTTTGCGGTGATCAGAGCCTGTGCCAGCTCTGAGGCAACAGCTTGGTCAAGGATAAAGAATGGGTCAAATATTGCCTTATTTTATGTAAGGCCAAGCCAACCCCATTGTGTTCAATTATTAATTTAAATTGTGCGTAGTTTAAATATTTATTATATGACTCAGTAGCAAGAAATTTTAATTTAGAATATATTGAATTAATTATTAAATATTAGAGCAAATTAAATTATACATACTGAATTATTCCATATTTTGCATAGTGCATTAATGTATAAGGACATTCTAGTAGTGCTAGGATGTAAATAAAGCAGAAATACATTAATGTAATGTAATTTTGAGAGGCAATTTGAGAATTCTAGAACTATCTTAAAATAACACAAGAAGATCAATTTTGCACCAAGCTCTGTTGTTGTCGTACACAGAAGCTTGTCAATTCATAATGTATTTCTTGATCAGCTCATCCTCTTTATACATAATATTATTTTTCCGTTCTGTATTATTATATTAAGGCCATTCGCGAATATATCCTTCACAATTGTTTTGTACTCTCTTTTTAAAACAACTGAAGAAACTTGACGCTCATAAGCTGTAATCAATATTTCTTTTAGAAGGAGAGTAGTAAAAAGTTTTATGAACCTTAGATTTTTTTTTTATTTCTAATATATGTGTAAACTCAATATGAAAATGTATAATTTTCAGAGCGCTTAAAAACAACTGTTGTCAACATTATAAAAAGGGTATCTAATTTATGACTAACCACAGAGACTAGAAGTCTTAAGTCTTTAGAATAGAGTATTCGTTCTCTCGTAAAATTAAGACCTGTGTACGCGTATTTAAAATGATTTAGTTTTTTAAAGCCACTTCAGTTTAACAAGCACTTTATGTAGTTTATCGTAGGCACTTTACTCACAGGACAGGGCACGATATTTGACAGGACCACGTAAAGTATGGCACATGTTGTGGTTAACAGGGCTGTAGGAAAGATATTCGCGAAATGGAAAAAAGGGAAATATGCATGAGCAGAGTAACTGCCACGTCGCATACTCGTAGAATGCACGTCGAGAAGATTCGAAGGTAACTGTAACCTAGGAATTTCGTTGTCGTCCTCGTGACTGGTTGTAATGCCTCTGCCTGTGCCTCTGCCTGTGCCGTTCTGTTTGCGTCTACGCGACTGTTTTATCTATTTGTCTGAGTGTGTCTATAAGTTGCGTGAGTTCTTGTACTCTCAGACATGGTACACACTCCATAGTTGTCTATAGTCAGGGCTTCGAGTGTGCCTTGCTAACCTGCACTCATAGTTGTTAAACTAACTTTCGTGACTGGACAAAGTGCTGTGTGCTGCCTGACTGTCTCTCTGTCTGGTTGTCTGTCTATCTGTCTGTCTCTATGTCTGTCTGTCAAGCTACCCCCGCTCCTTGCTGCCACGACTTGGCGCACGCTTCCATCCTTATCCCCATCCTTGACGTCGGTCGCAGCAGATATGTAGTTTCATTTGCCTTTTACATTTCCACATTTCCTCCTTGGCTTGTTTGCGTGTCCGTGCACAGGCAGCGACGTCGACCTACTCCGAGAGACGCCGCTTTGCATATTTATTTTATTTGATTTGGTTTGGCATTCTTTTTATTTTCTCGTATTATTCGTAGGACAGCCTATTTCAGAGTACGCCTTTGGCTTATGTAACGCGACGTGTGATTAAAAATTCGTAATTTGTTTGCCAACTGAGTCTCCTTTTATATTTCATTTTATTTCTATTTATGTTTTCTTTTTTGGGAACGTCGCGACGCTTTCTCTGTGCCCTGCATGGCAGCCTTTTCATTATTTAGCACGGCATACCTTAAGGCGTCCAGGCACGTCAGGAGCTCCTCTTCACATCGAGTTGGGGACGAGTCTCCACCGTTTTCAGGCAGTTGAACTGTCGACTGTCCCGCTTTTTTTTTTGTATTTTTTGCTTTTCGCTTTTCGAGCGTGTTTTCTGCTCTCCGCTTTGCTGGTTTTTCTTTTTCGTGCTTCATTAATATTTAATTAAAAAATCAATAGTTGACATGTAAGTCAGCGACGTTTCGTGGCTGGTTTTTGTTGCTTTGGCTTCTTTCTCACATACTACATACACCTTTCAAATACCTTTCTGCCTTAACTTATGCATATGCACGGCGCATATCTTATTATAACAGATTTTCTTTCCTTACCTTGCGCCATCTACGTGACGCTCCACTTTTCAAGTCCCGGAACATCTTTTACACTTTTTCTTTCTTCGTACTTCTAAAAGCAAATTGAAAAAGGCAGAGACAGAAATATTTTGCATATCAAATAGGCGCTTTGAGAAGAATTCTCACTGCCGTTTGTTACACACAGCGGATAGAGACTTAAAACATATCTTTATTTTGATATTAATATAAAAAACATTTGACTTTTTATTAAAGCTTTTTGGAATTCCTTAAAGATTAAAATCTTTACTATGGATATTAAAAATCAATTTATCATATTGCAGTTGTCAAATATTAGCCCATTACAACTTATTAGTGTGTATGCGGTTTTTTAATACCCTGTGCCAATTAATATGTATTTGATCGAATAATGTTATTTTACATAGATCTTATCTTACCAATTCAAATGCTTAGTATTTTTCGCAAATAACTATGATAAAAGAAGAGGTACTTAAATCATTCTCGCTGTTGTTAATCGCGAACTTTAAAGCTGGAATTTTTAAATTGTAAAATTAACAAAATTTAACAGTGTTTTTTTTTTACTTTAAAGCTTCGAGCAAAATATCTTTGGTTCAATTTATTAATAAAATATAAATTTATTTTCTCATAATATTTGTTTTTAAATTAACTCTAATTTTTGTCTTTTGGCTTACACAATTGTTACACTATAGACTGTAATTGATTAATTACTTATTATATTTTGTTCTTTTTATATACACCTTTATATGATTCTATGAAATAAACACATTTCGCAAAAGTTCGTTACTTGCTCGTCAGTCAAAGCTGTTTTTAGTTGTCCAGCTGGCCAAAAGAAAACTCTACTTGTATATTTATAGTGCTGGTAATTCAGACTTTGTTTCGCTTAAATAGCCAACGGGCAGCTGTTTACAGGTAATTGAGCTTTAACATGCTCAAAGCTTATTAATACATTTTTGGGAGTGTGCTTGTGTCTGTGTGTCTGTGTGTGTGTGTGTACTTTATGGAGCTTTGTTTTCTTTTAGCTTGCGTTTATTTTTATTCAATGTTGTTGTTATTGCCGTTGACTTTGTTGTTGCTGGTGGTCTTCTGCCCAGTTGAGTGTGTTATGTGACATAATTATCCCACTAGACACGGGCTGACAGATGAAATCCCCTTGACAACTGTCGGCTTAGTTATAGAGATACTATTATGAATTTTGTTGAATCATTTTTACTCTTAATAATATTAAAGTTGACTAGAATCATTTTTTACTATTGAATAGTTCATAAAGTCCGAGAACAATTTAAAGCATAGACTGAAAAATAAGATGGTCTCACGCTTTTCATGTAACTCAACAATTTAGCTTCTCTGGCTTATGAAAATCTCTTAGATCTCAGTTCTTTAAGATTTATTGACAGCAAGCGGAAATGGGCACACACACAGAGCACACACTTTCACTTGCTGTATATGTGTGTGTGCTTGTGTGTGAGTCTGTTGTGAGCTACCTTTTTTTACGCGCAATTAACCCAGTTACAAGTTCGACATGCCGCAAACCAAACACACCGACACACACACACACGCACGCATAAACACACACACACATTCACATCCTGCATTTATCATAATTACTTCCCAGAATTTTTGTGCCAAAATAATGCTGAAAATGTTGATGAATGCTCAGAGTACAGCATTCCCCATGCGCACATACACACGCACACACACGCACACACATGCACCACATCACACCATGTCAAGCCCCCAAATCCGTTGAAAATGGGCGTTAACTTTCAAAAAAGAAAAATCTCACGAAAAAGGCAAACAAAAAAAGCTGGCTGACTGCTTAATGTGTTAATATGCCTTCAGCAACTATTAAGAGGAGTCCGCATTAAGTGCCAAGCACATATTAAACATCAATTATTTATAAATAAAAGCGCTGCCCACTTACGCACAAAGTATTTTATAGCATACTTATGTGGGCGACGACAACGACAACAACGACAACAATGACGACAAGGCGGCAACAACAAATGCCCGAACATAATTGTGCTTGCAATTAGTTCAGGAGTGCAAACAACAACAGTGAGAATTGCAGTTTAGCATCAGAAACACTACTCAAAACGATAAGGCGAACAATAAATAAAGCAGCCACAGATAAAACGAGCCAACAACATTCACACGACAGTCACCAAATGCAAATGCAAATGCCAGGACAAAAAGCAATGAAAAGTTATTTTCGGTCCGCCGAAGTTTTGATACCCTTGCGCTTTTCACATACGCATAAATTTACCTTGTGAAATTAAAATCAAAGGGTTAGCATCAAATGTAGATGACTTTTTTTAACAATGGTCTTTTTGTAACTGGAATAAAATAAAAATCATGAATAATTTATATTTTAAATAAAAAAAACTACACAAAAATATTGTATTTATTGCCAGATTAGATTAGCCGTGTCAAAATAAACATTTTAGCTGACTGCACTTCATTATATGAATTCTGCTTCATTATTTCGATGTTTTCAAATTAAATTATAAAATAAACTGTTATTTCCGGTCCCTGGCTTTTAGAGGTGGAAAACTATCGATAGTCGGCGCCATCGATAGGCGACGATAGTAATTTCAAAACATCGATAGTCGTCGATAGTCCTATCGATAGTCCTATCGATAGTCGCAGACACAAAAAATACATACAGTTTGTCAAGAAATAGTTTACACACTGAAAAAAAACTTAATTTTTTGACTATACATAAGAAAATAATAGCTTTTTATATATATTGTTTTGTTGCAAAAAAAATTCTTCAAACAATTCTAAGAGTGACTGTAAAAAGAATTTTTCAAAAATCTTTTTGAAAATGGGGTTAAAATAGTAATTTTTAGCAATTTTTAAACTATCGATAGTACTTCGGGAACTATCGAAAGGGGTGGCTGCTATCGATGGTAGCTCGATAGCGCCCAACCATCGATAGTGTCGATTGTGCTATCGATAGTTCTCCACCTCTACTGGCTAGTGTTAAAAGCCCAAACTGGGCTGCTCAGGCAATGTTCTCAATTAAAATAAAATAAATATTGTTATGTTGTTTTATTTTGTGGCTTATGTAACCATATATATTTGTGGGTTTGTTTAAGATACAGTCGAGCTTTCCTCACAAGAATTACCATTATCCGAAGAAAAAGTTCCAATTATATAGACTTTAAAGCGTTACATATTTGATGATAGGTAAATAACACCCTCTGAAAGGGTATTAAAAAGAAGGCAACATGAATGTGTCGCTTCCATGTGTTATCGTCTGGATATGTACAAACATGTATGTGTGTGTGTATGCATGTATGGTTTATGCAAAAGATATTTTTCAAATCAAACAAAAACCAAGCGGCCATTGACAACGACAACAAAATAACAAAGTCAGAAGCCAGACACAAGAACAATGCACAGTGGAACTGAAACATTTGCAAGGACAAACCAAATCCCGCTGTCAACTGTAAATTAAGTATCTGACGTTGCGCAACACAATTTGCATAGTAATTTATCGATTAACAATCGATTAGCGCTGCATTAATTAATATTTTTGTAAAGCCTCTCTTTTTTTTTTGTCACACTGTGCATCGCCTGGCAAAAACCAGAGTAACAAATTCCAAAAATGTCACATTGCGCACATGAAAAATGTCCTTGTGACAGCGCCAAACGGCAGGCGACTCCACAGCAAGCGATGGTTGTGGTTGTGGCCTCATATCCAGTTCCAGTGTGTGTGTGAGTGTGTGCGTGTGTGTGTGAGCATTGTTGTTGGTATTGCGAAGCAAGGTCATGAGTAAATACGCTGGAGCATGCTGTTTATTCTACGAGTATAGTACAACAAAGCCAAGCCAAGCACGAAAAAATACTCACAACTTATTGTTAAATATACAAATGCACGTCAAACACACACACACACACACACATGCTGACATCTATGTATGTAAGTATTTGTATCGAATACATAAGCCAGATGCTTCTTATTGATGTGTACCCAGCAAACATTTTTAATCGCCCGAGAGTCGTAGACGACTCGCCTAGAAGTTTCAGGCGACATCGCCTTTTCATCGCTTTTTGATCTCCTTTTGTAAGAGAGTGAGCCACTTCCGCGACACTTCGGGAAGACTCTTTTGCGAGTCCTCCAAAAGACTCTTCCGCGACTCCCTAAGAAGGGCCGCGGAAGTGGCTCACTTTCTTAAAAAAAAAAAAAAAAAAATTTTTTATTTATAATTTTTTTTTTTTTTAATGACGTGCTGTGCGCGCTCGCCAAAGAAGCACAACAGGGGAATCGAACCTCAGATTTTAAAGTTCGGAGTCGGCAACTCTAACTATTGAGCTACGGGATCGACAATTTAGACTACTAGAAAAAATCTGAATTAAATTGCTCTAGACGTGGAGCTCATTTTTGTTTTTTGGTCTCGCTAAACAATCGCCTGGAAGATTCATCTTCCAAAAGACTCGTGCGCGACTCGCAGAAGACTCTCTCACATTACTTTTTTTTCGATTGACAGCGTTCTATCGCTAAACAATCGCTTGGAAGATTAATCTTCTATTAATCTCCTGCGCGACTCGCACAAGACACTTTTCGGCGATGGACGATTGTACAATCGCCAAAATGTTTGCTGGGTACAAGCACATTCATATGTATGTATGCGAGAATAAATGTAAATGTATATTTATATGTTTGTACATATGTTCATATGTATTGAGTGCTTACTTGCCAATTTGTAGTGGAAACAAATGCAAATGTGTATCCGTAAATCAAAAAGGACGTTATTGGCTGCTTGTTAGAGCTAAGTACTATTGCTTGCCATTTACATACACACACATACATCCATAAATATTTTTTCATATTTAAAATATGTCAAATGACAGACGCATTGAATGCCTTTCTGGTTTAGAACCAAGTCAACAGCAACAAAGTGGAACAACAAGTAATAAGTAATCATAGAAATAAGTTGATTAAAGCTTCTTCGTTCCTCATCCTGTAAAGAAGATAATAACTAATTTTAGTCACATTAAAAGCTGATCCCAGTTTCTTTAAAATAATTCGATTTGAAGACGAGTAATAATGCATTCAAAATTGGATAAACTGGAGACATAAAATTAAACTATTTCTCAGACAATTGGATTGCCCCTTGACTCTAAAGGTTGTATTTAATGACTAAAATTTTGAACTAGTCGAAAATTAATATAAACAAATTAAATACAATTTATATTAAAAAAGAAAATTTCATAAATTGTAATGAAAATTGTAAATAACCCAATATTTGTTGAAATATGTGAAGAAAACCTAGAAAAACCCAATCAAATCAATAGGTATGACTCTTATTATATTTGTAAGAGTACTGAGAGAGAGAGAGAGAAAGGCTGCAGAATATATAAAATTAAGGGGATTGTCAAGTATTTTCGATTTAACTGTTTCTTATTTATTCTTTGAGTATTTATATACATATGTAATGTGAAATACCATATGCTGATTTCAAAAATTTTGTATGTTTTGCACAAATAATGCTTCTATAGAGGATCATAAATTAAGAGCTTAACCCCAATTGTAACTTTGGAATTTTTTTTTGCATTTTATTTTAGTTTAACTATTTATGAATACGTTCTTAAAATTTCAAAAGGATCCTAACAAAATTGAATAAGCTATGAAAGAGAAACATCCGTTACAAAAACGACTGAAATTTATAATTAAATCGAGTTTTTGTGGAAATTACCTTTTTGAAGTCGATGACCAAAATTCCACGAAAACTACTAAACCGATCATATTGAAACTTATTCAACACAGGCTTATTCAATACATCATATTTTTCTCTTTTTTTCGATAAAAATTTACCATTATATAGCCAGAAAAGGCTGTTTTTTTAAAGATAAATTCTAAATTTTATCTTTGGCTGTCCGTCATTTTGTGAAATATTTATATTTATTAAAATCCTTCAATCAAACACTAGTTTATACTGTTCTTCAACTAAATCCATCGACATTTCTTATTTCGGATGCTCCTGTTCGCCACAAAGTTGATCACCGCAAAACGCTAAAATTAAAACACACATTCCTTGGCGGCCATTTTGTAACTTAATTATGGTATATTTTGTAATAAATGAATTACTGAAAGATGATCAATGTATGAACTTTAAGATGATATAATAGTCGCTTAGAAAGTTTCCTAGTTTTCGTAAAAATATGCATGAAAATGAGTAATGTTCATGCGCTACAAGTGGGGGAATCCCTTAAATGCACAGGAGTATCGCTCCCAAGTACTGTGTACATATCGTATCATATCGGAGCAATTGTTCCATTAGAGCAAATGATAAGTACAATTTCAATGGGTCAAAATAAGCTCGTTAGAATTTTTGGCTTTTGTCAAAACAGTTCAATCGCTTTCAGTACGGATTTTAAATAAATTCAAAGCGTGACGTTTGGCAAACAGTATCAGGTGGCCATACCGGGCCTGGTTCGAGTCCGAGGCTAAGTGAGTGGCTAAGTGTGAGCTGGGCAATTTTGTCTATGAATTTATGAGCGTTTTCCGCCGTGGAGGCAGGCACTGGTATTGTTCGAGCCAAAGTTCCATGGCATATGCACATGAATAATGAAGCATAGGGTGAAAGTTCTCATATTGATTTCGGAGCAAACAAAGGATGGCTTGGACCCAGTTAGCGTGTATCCAACAAATAGGCCATATTCGTACTTGTGCATAAATGCGTGAGTGTGAGTGTGTGAATTTGAAAACATATGACACTGGAGATTAAGCCATTGTGAGCTGCGGTTTAGCGAATGCGTTTCCAATGAGCGAGTGCAAACAATAAACTGGGATGGGATTGTGGGTTAGCCTATTTAGACTCGCCTAACTAACAAGTAATTCTCCTATTCTGTTTCTGACAGCAGCAGCCCCGACAGTGTAATGCGCCTTGGGGGCAGTGGAATACCATACGACGGTGACCCCCTGACAATGAGCGCAGCTGGCAATGACTATGCCGAATTATGCGATCTTGGACCCTCACGCTGGAGTGCACGCCCCTATGGTTACCATGCAACAAATGCGGCCGGCATCGGCGTCGGTGGCGCCACACAGTCATCGTCGAGCGTGCCCACGGGCGGCTCAGCCGGCCTCTCCGCTCACCATTTACGCAGCAGCGCAGCAGCGCCGAACAGTTACGAGGCCGAGGACATTGGCCTGGGCTTTGGCATGATCAGTCCGCCACCTGGCAGCGGGCACGGACAAGGCCAAGGGCAAGGACATTACGGCGGCAGCGCCGGCGGCATTGGCTCCCGTGTGGGAAACAGCACAAGTTCGCTGCGAGCCAGCGGGGGACGCTCGGGACTCTACTACTCGCCGCCGGGCACATCGTACACAATCGTTGAGCGGCCACACTCTCCGCATTACTACTACAATTCGGCGGGTGTGCCGACGAAAGGCGGATCGCTGCCTGGTCGCGGATCTGCGTATCTCAGCTCCTCACCATCCAGCCACATGGCCGCTGGCACGGCGGGCACGCTGCCCACTTCGACGGCGGCCAGTGGACGCCATGGCCACGGCGCCTCGGCGATGGGCAATGGTAACAAGAAGCGGCCCATATCGCCGGAGCAGGTGTTGCGCATGTTTGGCGCGACGCAGTCGTCATCAGTTCCTACGAGTAGCTATCACTACAGCAACGGCGGCACACGGGACCGCGATCGGGACCGGGATCGCACAGGGCGACGCAGTCCGGCCAGCAGTCCGCCCTCGACGACGCATCAGGTAAATGCCTCAAATACACATAGAATATTAGCAATCAATTCATATATCTGTCGTTGTGTCCTTATCCTTGCAGATCTATCGGGATCGAGATCGGGATCGAAGTGTGCCCAACATACACGAACTTACGACGCGCACTGTTTCGATGTCGCGTGATCAGCAATACGATCACGGATTCGGCATCTGCGTCAAAGGAGGCAAAGACTCAGGTAACTGCGCTCAGATTGAATCTTAGTAGAACAGTGCTGACTAAAAAGAGACAGCAGGAAAGACGTCAATGCCTTTCGCAGACCGAATCTGGGTATCGAAAAGTTTTAAAAAAACTCAGATCACATTATATTTAAAAGAAAACATTTTGTAGAATTACACTAGGAAACAGGCAGATTCTAACTTTTACTAATCCATTATTTTTTTATTCGTACAAAGCTTTTTAACCCATTTTCGGACTCGATACAAAAAGTAGTGAGTTTTTCATTCAAAACGACATTTGTAGGCTAATTTGGAACTTCTAAAACCGAATATGAGGTTACAAATCGAATTAAAATTCACATTGTTTTAAACTTAAATATTTTTTAAAATTAAATTTAAAATAAGTTTTGAATTTTTAAATATGGGATTACCAGAGTAAACATTTTCTGGATTTTATAATTTTCTTAATTTTCCATTTGGATTTGAATACGTTGGTTAACATAAAAAAAAACGGTCTGAAAATTAAAAATTTTGCTGTTCGACTAGTCGAACAGCGGCCGAAAATGGGCTAAAAACTTTTCCATGGTAACCATATATAAAATCAGGTATTTTCAATATAGCTGTATTCAAGAGCTTGCATTTTTAGTCATTTCTGATTTTAGAAAACCTCCCGTTATCTGATAGCTAATGAATCTAGGGCCTTTTTTTCTATGTACATATAAATTTTAAACAAATGTGACATTATTTTCTAACGTCACAATATCTTTTAAATAGTTTTAAGCCATTAAATTGCACATGTGGCTCTGCATACCGAGGGTTGTTTAAATAGTAGGCTCATGTATTAAATTAACATTAGTATCGATAGAGAGAGGGCTGAGATATTTCCATATCAGTGAAGTTTAATTTTCGACCGATCGTTCCAAGACAACAAAGTTTTCCATAATAAAGTCTGATTAATTATTTTTTAAAGTCTGGCTAAGAAGCTTGAAATTCAGCCTCATTTAATGAACTCATAGAATTGAAAGCATCGCTCAGAAATCAATGAATCTTAATTCCCTGTTCGTCCATCTTTTCAAACAAATTTACCTTCAAAGTTCAATTGCTTGACTCCGTCTTACGTTACCTGTAACCTCAACGATGGTCGACATTCGGCAATTATACCATTTCATGCAATTTAATTTTCAATTTAATTTTATTTTCTGTCAATTTTTCAACACACTCGTTTTCCAGCCTTACAAATCGCCAGCAGCTTTGACATTTCGATGCGCATTTTGCACCTGGCTGCCTCACGGTGCCCATGACTCTGCCACTTGCTACCTGCCACCTTACATCCAACCTACCCCCACCCCTACCCCTTGTCGGACATTTTATTTTTAGTTTTCAACGTGAAACGGCTTTAAAATCGATAAAGAGAAATCTATTTAAGTCACCAAGCCCATTCCATCTATCAATTTATTGTATCCACAGACACACTTTCTCTCTTTCTATCTCTCTCTCGCTCTCTCTCTATCTCTCTCTGTTGCTTGTCTGTTGTCAGGTCAGGCACACACGTGCTTTATAAATTAAACATAAAATGGTTGCTACACTCCCACCCCAGTCGGAGCTTAATGAAAAAAGGCTTACAAAAACAAAAGCAAAAAAATGGGCGGTGTAGGGCGGGGTCGATGGCGAGGGCGTGGTGTGTCTTTTATTAAAAGTTTAATACGCATCGCTTGCTAATTGATTTTGTGTGCTTTTCTTTTGGTTCTTTTCATACGTTTTATCGACAGGCTTAGGTGTTTACATCTCACGCATCGAGGAGAATTCGGTGGCGGAACGCGCCGGTCTGCGACCCGGTGATACAATCCTAGAGGTGAACGGCACGCCATTCACTTCAATCAATCACGAGGAGGCGCTTAAGGTGAGCAACCTGCATATGCTTCTATCTTACATATCAAATCTTTTTGGATATCTTTCAGTAGCGATGTTGTTATATAGCGAAAATCGATTAGAGCATATTATAAAAGAGCAAAGACAGAGAAGGGTTCAACTGTGTCACAAAGGTCACATTGGCATTCTTCTTCAAAAGATAATTTAATTGTACACTTTATTGATTTTTAATGTGATTTTTGTTCGATGGGCTGCTTGTCTGCCTGTTAATAGTTGCGATAAGAGGCGCTGCATTGTAGGCCATCACATTTTATGTGCGCTACTTGGCAAAGTACCTAAATCGTTCCAGCCCCAACCCCAACCCCCGACACCACCAGCACCACTTAGTATAAGCCGAATAACAACGACAAAGGCAGCCAAGTCAGACAGCTGCCGTCTGACAACGAAAGTCAATTTATTGTGGAATATTTTATGTGACACGTTATGATAGTCAATATAATTCGTCATATTTCACCAGTAGATGGTTATTTGAAAGGACATTTGACTAGGACTAGGACTAGGGACCAGGACTAGGAGGAGACTTGCACATGTTGTGTCCTTTCTCACGCTGCCTTGCAATTTAAAGTTTCTCACTTTCGACACAATTTGTTTGCCAATATTTGTGAAAAGACTGTTTTATAGACATGTCTATCTTCATCTCCTTCTCCCTCTACCTCTCACCCTCTCTGTCGCTCGCTTTGGCTATGCTCTGAACGAATTTCTGTAGATTTTTTATTATATACAGTGCACTTTACATAAATTGAAACTCGAAACATTTTTTATAAATAATATTTAACGATAAAGAAAATACTTGCGATTTATATACACTAATACAATTACATAAACACTGAGAAAAAATTGGCAATAGATTAGTCGCATTAAATTCACTTTTTTGTACAAACTTTATTCTTAAAATATATTTTACTTGTACATTTTATATTTATTGATTTTTATAATTTGTGTACGTTAATATTCCCTTAAGACACGAAGACAATTTAAATTGGGTTTTGATGA
The DNA here is from genome assembly GCA_963924055.1 of Drosophila limbata. NCBI lineage: Eukaryota > Metazoa > Arthropoda > Insecta > Diptera > Drosophilidae > Drosophila > Drosophila limbata. The sequence continues at coordinate 22,731,973 of OZ001354.1, forward strand.
ATATGAATAATAGCTGTTGATACCCAAAGTCCTCAAATAAAAAGCGCATAATCTTTAGGAAAATATTTGGCGAAGTGTCAAAGCGTTAGTAAAAGCTTCTGCCAAACACAAATATTACTCGGAGCTGGCAATTTGTTCAAATGGCCAACCACAAAAGGCAACAAAACTTGCTGTGGTCAACAGGGTGAGGAGTGAGGGGGGATTGAGGTCAGAACATGTGCAATTTGGTAGAGACAACAGACACTTGCACACGTCCCAAACAATTTGCACAAGTTAAACTCGTATGAGTCTCGGCTCTTTTGGCCGAAACAATTAAAATAATGACAACTAAATCTGAGACACTAAATCCTAGCACTTTGGGAATTTCAAACCTAGAGATAATCCACAGCAAAGCACATAATTATCGTAGAAAGTATTTAAATCAACACGTCCAGTTTGAGTTTGAGTTTTGAGATTGATAACTATTTTGATTTTAATTAATTATAATTTGAATTAAGTATTTATTGTTTTTAAATTTGTGCCACCCACCTTAGTTTTGGTTCGACAATTTGTTCTCTCTTTGCTCCTTTCTATCGTTCGTTGGTTTTGCTTGCATCTTCTGTCTCTCTTTTGTGTCTCTTCTATTGCCACATTTTTTCTTAACGCAGAGATGTGTGCAGATATTGAAATCGTCACGTCAAATCAGTATGACGGTGCGAGCGCCGCCCACGCTGAACTCGACGGCGCCGCTCCACGGATTCGGTCCCCCTTCCCGGGACCCCATGTACGCGTCGATGGCACCTCTTCTAACACAGACTGCGGCGGGCCAGGCGGCGGGGGCCGGCGGTGGGGCGGGTCTGCCCTTTCGCCAGACCTGCTCCTGGATGGATCGCCACGGCCGTCCGGCCTCGCCGCCCATGGAGTATGGCGGCAGACGGAACGAGCGTAGGGATCGGTAAGTGAACAAAATTGAGATTTGAGATATTTATTTATTTGTCTTCATTTGGTTAGAATACGCCGCGTGGAGCTGCTCATTGAGCCCGGCCAATCGCTGGGCCTGATGATTCGCGGTGGCGTAGAGTACGGCCTGGGCATCTTTGTCACGGGCGTGGACAAGGACAGCGTCGCAGATCGATCCGGTCTCATGATCGGCGACGAGATACTGGAGGTCAATGGCCAGTCGTTTCTCGATGTGACGCACGACGAGGCCGTTGGTCAGCTGAAGTACCACAAGCGGATGTCGCTGGTGATACGTGACGTGGGCAAGGTGCCGCATTCCTGCACATCCATCGAAATGGAGCCCTGGGATGCGTACAGTCCAACGGGCACGAGGTGAGAGCCAACCACATTTAATTTGACCATTATCGCTGATCGATTCTATCGATTCCAGAGCACGCCGAAAAGGTCAAATTGCGACCATGGTGGAGGAGAAGGCACGCTCGTTGCTGCCACGTCATCATTTTGCGAGTCTTTCGTATTATATTGCGGAATATAGTGCGAAAGCAATGACCATAGATGCCTTTGTTGCCGTCTTATTAGAGATGTTAGATACGTACGAAAAGGTAAGCGATATCACGCTACACAGTATTTAAAACACAGCCATGCTCATCCTTTCGATTTATCTATTTAATTGCCATTTAGCATACGCTAGTGACGGAAATTCGCGAACTCGTCTTTCCGGAGGATCGTACACGGTACGATGAGCTTGTGTATCGCAGAGATCGCGATCCATATAGCGTAGATAATAGGCATAGGGTGAGTTCAACTAAGCCCAATTTTGAATTTAAGTTAATTTCCACAACTAGTTAATAACTCTCACTTTCCCTTTCCCTTGAATCTCTTTGCAGCGTAAAGGAGACCCCTCACGTGATTTGCCGGTAAGATTTTTAGAAGATTTATTCTACGACACAGACACAATATATACTACCTAGCTCTACCAAACATACTATATGTACCTCGCCGAGCATGTTAAACTACTACAGAGAATATGAAATTACTCAAAGTTCTTGCCTTAAATTTAATTTAACTCTATACTCGTATCCAAAAGTGTCTCTGTCCCTTTAAATATGTTTAACATACATATAATAATCAATTTTGTTTAGATATTGTTGTTGGCGTTAAATGTTGTCGCTGTTGTTGTAATTACTCTTTAGTTTAATTTTAATAATTGCAATAGACATCTACTGATGCATATGTATGTATGAAGTATATACTTATTAATTACACTGCAAATACAAAATACAAAACACTTGTCAGATAAAGCAAAACTTGTAGTTTAATTGTTGTACGAGTAAGAATCTCAATAATACCACTTACTTTAATTTATTTGATTTCATTTGTTTAACCATAGTGTATGCTTTATACTTTCTTGTTTGCCGCATGTTCTTCAATTTGTGATGCTTTTTGAGACTCGCTTTCTTTGATTCGATTTGGCCTTAAACTTTGTTTGCCTTGCGCTTTGACAAAGCAAACAAAATGCGATGGAAAACAAACACGAATGTCAATATTTTCTTTTGCTCAAAGTCAAGAAAAAACACATCAAATCAATGCAGTTTTTGTAGTTGCATTACTTATTCTTTCTTCTAGGCATTATAAGTAGCGAGTACAGTTGCTTCAAAGGAAGCTATTGCTGTGTGAAGCTCGAATAGTCGATAAATAATTCGATAACTAACGCGGCGTTGAAAATCGTTGAAATTGGGTTAGGCTTAGAATTGTAAGCAAATCAATTGTAAAATATCAAATTAACGATGTATAAACAGATATATAAGTATAATCGCACTTACAGCATATATACTCGTAATCATTCAGCTGCAGTCACCGATAACTCACCCGAAACTTGGCTTACTATACTATATAACTGAGCACAGAATAAAATTATAAATAAAAACAGAAATGCACTGATCACCACAAAGAATATCACTTTATTCTCAACTCGTTCTACGAATATTTCCCTCTCTGTCTCTGTCTCTGTTTCTGTCTCTGTCCGTAGATGGCTCTAAAACTCTCTATTCAGGCCAAGAGTAGCCCCTATTTCATACTCACTCACACACTTTCACTATCACTCCCACTCGCTGTCACTCTCTCTCTCTCTCTATCGCGCTTTCTCTGTTGCTCTCTCTCTCTCTCTCTGTGTGTGTGTCTCTGAATCGTATGCAACAAAATTCGTTCGTTCCATTCCATTCCCAACAGGTAACAGCTGACGATTTGGAAGTAAGCGCCGCCACCGGACGCAGTCCCTCGTCGGACTCTGGGCTGGGCATGACAGTGACGGATATTCATAAACGGTAGCTAAACACTGAGCACCTTATCAAATAGACCCACAACAATCAAGAACTGACCTTTGCGAATTTGTATCTGTATCTGTATCTGTTATTCGTTAACAATTCCGCTGAATAGACCCGCTCTGCAGTTGCCTTATCGGCCCATGTCGGCGGGACCAATATTGCATCGTTCACAGCCAGTATCACAGCATTATCATCAGCCAGCAACATCATCCAACCAATCACCACCACCGCCACCACAACAACAGCAACAACAACAACAACAACATTATCCACCACTACATTCCTCATTGCGTCATTTGGGAGGCCCTGGTGGCGTCGTTGGAAAGGTGCGTCATCATCACCAGCAGTTGGGACCAAATCAATTCAGACTCAAACAAGCCAAAGACAATCAGCAACAGGTCAGGAACTTGCAACACGCAACTTGCAACATGCAACATGTTACTTGCAACTTGCGTGATTCGTGATGCGAGAACGTGTAGCGTCGTGTGGCACCACTCAAATCTGTCTATCTATCCCATCTTTCCTGAATCTGTCTCTGCCCAGGAATTTCAAGACATTTATCTAAGATCTGTCAACGAGTTTTCACTTTTTATCTGGCTCAACTAAATTTACAAATTTAAAGGACATTTTTGACTCTCTCAATTCTTAAAATACTTTGAATCTATAAACTGAATCTATTTAAAAGTTTTATTATTTATTTCATAATTTCACTATAATATTTTATTCTCTTAACGAATAATGTAAAAATTTGCCAGCTTTTCTAGCGCAAATTAATTGAATTGCTGTTTTTTAAACTATGTATTTGTTTTGCTTTATTTCTCTCCTCTCACTATCTATTTCTATTTGAACTTGTTTTGTATTGCATATAAGAAAAATTGACATTCGGGTCTAAAAATCGAGTGCGTCTAAGCCTCTCCTATTGTTATGGCTATTATCTTTGCCTCTTATCTTGTTTTTTTTACTGTGAATTGTCACTCGTGATGTTATTCTGTTGTTGTTTGTTTTATTGATTTTCATTTCCATTTATTATACCTGAAAGAAATTCTTTAAATGTTTGTGTATGTCTCAAATTGTCCAATTGTCTAATGTTGTTTATGGTTTTTATTTACGTTTTAACTGTTGTCCAATTGGCTGCTAAATGTTGTAGACTAATTGATCAACCTTGTTGTGTAAAATGAATTGGCTTTAAGCGAACAGATATGAACAAAACGTCAAAAATGAAAACGCCTCAAATATGATTTATCGCTTTTCTCACCCGGCTTAGGAATACGGCTGTGATGAGCATAGAACTCGCCGGGGCAGCGAATCCCTATTACCGGAATATGACCAAGATGCGGTGAGTAAGCAAAAGCCAATGTCTTATTTCAATTGGGATTATGTAGTATTTGGACACCTGGAGTCTATAGATGGTTTCAAGCTGCAAATGTTAGGTGAAATTTCGATCATCATTGAATTGCATTTCATTGTCAGCACACTGATAATTTACAACTTTTAAAACTAAATTTTAACTTATTATACTTACATATTTCGTATGCGAGCTTTTCATGAATTCAAATCCATTTCAGAGTTTTAAATACCACAAAATTAAATCAAACACTAAACCAACTTTAATTCTTTATTGTATCTAATGTATAAGAAAACTAAAGTAATCACTAAACTTAAGCACCTAATTATGCAATAGAGCTTTCAACTCTTGATGTTATATTTATATATGTGTATGTACTGTGTCTGTGTGTGTGAGTGTGAGTGAGTGTGCGTGTGAGGGTTTGTACAGACAGCCAATGAGTGTAATCAATACGATATATGTTGTATTCCTCTGTTGCCAATGCAATACAATGCAAACCAATTCAGCTCAAACAGACCGCAGACCCGCCAAACACCGTCTCACACCTCCTCACACCCCCTCACACTCCCCGCCACTGCTCACATTTTGTCGTGTGCGGAACTGTCCTCCGTTGTCGACCAGGAGACAGCGGCGCCAACCACGGGCAAGTGATAATCACGCGGAGGCGTAAAGGGCCGCACAAAGTGTCGCCACTGATGATGGGCGTGGTGGGGATGATGATGATGATGATGATGGTGTGGGGACGGCGGTGTCATAGTCGCGGTTACCGTTGACCCCGCCCCCGCCCCCGCTGCTGCTGCTGCTGCTGTTGCATGTTGGTGCTGTTGGTGGCAGCTGTTGGGCTCGAATTTCGGGCGTGGTATACGCAATTGTTTGATCTCGGTCAAATAGGTTTCCATGCTGGATTTGCCAGCTCTGTTGTTTGTCCGTTCGCCTGTTGATTTGTTAAGTTGTTTTAATGATCTGACTGATTTGTTGTTGTTTAACTAAGTTGCAAACAGTGTGGAGTGTGTGCCGAGTGACAAATTAAGCTGGCCAACAACTTTGGCAACTCAACCAACCGTATGTGAGCACAGCTGCAGAAACTCGAGCTTACATTTGTATAACTGATAATTGATATACATATATGGTTAGTCGAGTAATTGTTTTGACATAATAAAAAATCACATATTTTAATTTGAAAACAAATATCTTGTTGCGGCTTCTTATTTGTTTTCTTATTTTATTATAGTTGCCTATATTGCTTTGAACAAGTTAAAAAAGTTTACTGACTTCATTGGACTTAACAAGAAAATATGTGAATTATATTTTTAGATATGGGAATCTTTATTCTTATTTGTTCATTCTGAAAAATGTGAATTCGCTGAAGGTAAAAAGCCTCAAAATAAAGAAATTGAATACACTGATTTGACAAATGTAAGTTTACAGTTGTCCATAGGAGTGGAGAACTATCGATAGTCAGCGCCATTGATAGCCGACGAAAGTATTTTTAAAACCATCGATAGTCGACGATAGTCCCGGATACAAAAAAATACATACAGTTTGTCAAGAATCACTTTACACACTGAAAAAAACTTAATTTTTTGACTTTACATAAGAAAATAATAGCTTTTTATATGTATTTGCGAAACTTTCCTTAACCCATTAAGTACCCATTGAAAATTTCGAATTTTTGTAAACATCTCCTTTTTCATCTTTGCAAAAAAATTCTTCAAACAATTCTAAGAGTGACTGAATAAAAAAACTTTCAAAAATCTCTACGCTAGTATTTTTTTTTTTTTATGATTTTGGAAAATTGCTAACAAGCCACTTTTTGTATGAAAATCAGGAAAAAAAAGGATTAAAACCGTAATTTTTAGCAATTTTAAAACTATCGATAGTACTTTGGGAACTATCGAAAGTGGGTGGCTGCTATCGATGTTAGCTCGATAGCGCCCAACCATCGATAGTGTCGATAGTGCTATCGATAGTTCTCCACCTCTAGTTGTCCATTTCATCGTGGAAGTTTCAAAAGCAAATAAATTGAAATGAGCAAAGTTCAGAAAAACGAATTATAATAAAATCTATCTGGTTAACCGAAAGGTCTGTCTAAGTTATATGATCTTTTAAAGTTCTCACATTAATATTTTATTTTTTGCTGTATGCTGTCCATAAAGACAAAGCATCTTAAAACGCAAGAATGAAACTACTACGAAAATGTAAGCCGTCTAGCTCTTATCGTTGTTGGCTGGGCGTTGGTTGCCATTTATAAAGAAATATATTTAAATATATTACATACATATATACAATGTTATTTAATAGTGACAAAGCGCATAACAAAGTCAGTATGCTGGCTCAGTGGAGAGTGTGCAAAAAGTGAAAGTAAATTTGTGGCATGAAATAAAACAATAACACCAACTGTTGCTTCTTGCATGTTGTGTATTGTGTGTTGTTTGTGTGGCCAGAAGACATGAAAATTGCTATAATTTCCGCAAAAGGCGTTCGGCCAAATCAACGCATCGACTACAAGTTCAATGTGTGTGCTAACTTGTCTAGTTCTGTCAGAAGCCATTTGGGAGATGCACTTCAACATGGATTGGAGTATGACTAATGGGGGATGGAGAGTAGGGGGCATATACTCGCTTAGCCCTGTTTACACAGCTGACACAATTCGACGGGAGCTTCGATGGCAAGTTCGACTTCTTCTCCTTCTCCTTCGTCGTCGTCTTTGAACGGTGACCAGCGACCGGCTGAGCAAGCAACCAGTTTGATTTCAACTAAAACAGACAAACAACTTTTTGTTGTTGTCGGTTGCTGCGGTTGTTGTTGCGTGTTGGTTGTTGCTGGTTGCTTGTTGTTGATGTCTGGCCAATGCGACACTCACTTTTTGTTGAAATTACAACGGGCAGCCAGTCCAGAGCCAGAGGCAGAGGCAGACGCTGAGGCAAGCAAAGACCAAAACTCAAAGTGGGTCATTAGAGAAACGTACTAAATAAGGTACAAAACTTTGTCAAGAGCAGTGCAGAGCGGGGCTGAGCGAGTGAGCAACATAAATGGAAAGTAACTGATTGTTGTTGTTGCGAGCGGCACGAAAGCGGCAAATATGCAACTCGAAAAAGGCTGTTTATAATGTAAATAGACGCTAAATAAATCATTTTGATGCGTACAACCAAAGTCCGGTCTAAAAAGTCAATGGGTGTAAAGCATAAAACAACATGCTTAATGCTTAATAAACATCCAAAGAAACAGAAAAACAAAGTGGAAGGCGGTGTAAAAAAGACGTTAATAAGCTGGCGGCTAATGAAGTCAATTGTTGAATGCGTTGTGTCAATTCTGGCAACTTTATTTACAGTTAGGTCGCCATCTATCATTAAAGTTCTCGCAGCTCCCATTCTGGCCTAAGCATCTTGAAGACACTGTCGACGATACTTTTATGGTTAAGTGTGTCTGGGATATCAGTTAATTGGTCAATAATGTGTCTAAAATTGTTTAGAAAACGTTGTTCATGAAATTGTATAACACTTCAATATATTGAATGAAACTTTGTTCTATCAACATTTAAATTAAACTAGTTTACAGCTTGCGTCTCAATGTATTCACAAATTGACAATAACAGCTCAGCTTCATCTTTCTTTGAGCCATTCTCTGTCAACGATTTATTCAGTCGGAGTCTGACCCACTTAGCTCAATATCGCATTTAATCATATTGCACAACGATCGTTTTGGGCGATTTGACAAACAGTTCAATGATCAGTCAGCTGACAGTTGTCCGGTTTGTAGGTCAATGTGCAACTCCGACCCCCGCAGGGAATACTATATACATATATATACATAGTCTTATAGACGGTGTCACAATACATGAGCTCATGATCGCTTCTAGCTCCCCCTGACAATGGTGTGAATTGGACAGCAAATTAACTGCGCACCTTTTGTTTACAAAAGATTAACTGGCAGCACAAGAGTTGCCGAGTTCGTAGGCGGGGCGTTAAAAAAATAAATAAATAGAAAAGAAAAGTTGCTGGTTCTTATGAAGGAAAAGTCAATGCGACGACGCGTTGAAAGGCAGAAAAACTTTCACAAACAGAAAGAGAATTTTCCAACAGCAGCAATAATGAAACTGACGTCAATTGCCAACCCATTTAACTGTATTTCATTCTGACTTGGGCTCTTTGGTTATTATTATATTTTGTTCACTTTATTTCTATTTCTAAAATCATTTTTCAAGCGCACAGTTTGTCAGTCAGTCAGCAGTTTTTCTTCTTATTTTTTGTTTTTAAGCCGCTCAGGGCAAACAATTTAAAATCAATCAAATTTATGACTTTGCAAACTTCGCAGCGGTTCGTCCAACGCTCGTATGAGTTTGTGTAGCTGGTTGGGATTTGTAACCAAATCCGAACCAAAGCGCAGACAGCCTCACGGATACACGGATGCCATTGACCTCAATGCGTAGCCGTTTATATTTCGTATCTCATAGATACTTGAGATGTCTGCGAGTATCTGCGCCGTTAGTCGCACAAAATTACATTAGATACGCATTGAAAAGTCAACGCATACTCCTATTATTTTATATGAATTTTATAATGTTGCCAATTTACTTGCATTTCTGACATAACGAAGGGAGAAGGGAGGGAAAACGTCTTTGCAAGGTCAAATCTTTTTTGTCACATGACATTTTTGATTTAAGATCGTTGAAGGTTGTGATAACTACAAGTTATTATTAAATTTTATTATTGATTTATGGTTTTATTAAAGACATCTGCTAGATACAATTAGATGATCACAAGAAGTCAAACAATGTTAATTGCTTAACAAAACTGTTTTAATGAAATATTTACTATCTATTTAAAATTGTAAATACTTTCTCAGTAAATGCATTGTTATTTGTCGCTTGCAACTGGTTTGCTCGTCTGAGTCAGATTCCGTTTAAAAGTTGCAATGCTTTCCCTTTGGATAAGTTAGTGCCTTTTCTGGGTCGAAATGTTTAGCAACTGCCTCGTAGATTTGTATTTAGAATCTCGACTTCCGTCAGCAGGGGAAATGAGGGAGCTTAAAAGCAACTTAATTGCAAAACCAGTCGGCAAAAACAAACTGAAGTCGCAATTAAAAACACAACCATAAACAAAAGAAATTAGCGGGCAAAGCAGCATTAACAAAAACAAGAAAAAAGTTAAAAAAAAACCCGACCAAAACTGGCATAAGGTGAGAAATAGAAGTTAATTGAATGCAAATGCAACAAAAAGTTGCCACAGTCACAGGCATCCATCCATTTGCCGTCTCAGCCCCGGTCTGCATCTTCATCTTCATCTCCATCTCCATTTGGGTTGTGACACATGTGAGTCAAGATTGCAGAAGTCTTGCGGCAAACATTGCAAAAACCCAAACAGACAATGATGATATAACAAAAGGAAAAATCACCAAGTACCCTGGGGCAATTGACGCTTGGCCATAAGTAAACGCAGCCAGGTAACTTCTTCAACTTCTTCAGTTTGGATTTCTTTTGGTTTTCGTATTGTACATTGTATATCGTATATACTTAGCCAGTTTGCCTCTGTTGTTTATGCAACAATTTGTAGCAAACAGAGCGCGAAATGAGCGCCAACGACTCAACATTTGTCAACTCCACAACTTGAAGCAACTTGTTTAACAATTTTTAGTATTTACACGTAATTCGCTATTCATACGCACGTTTTGTGTCTCAAATTGTGAACTCAGCCGGAGAATCTGTATCCCAAAGTGCCAGCTGCCGCTGTCTGTGTCTGTGTCTGTTTCTGCTTCTGCTTCTGCTCTGCTTCTGCCAATATCTCCCTGAGCCTGAGTCTGGGCCAACCTTACGCTTCAAGCAACGACGCGCAACTAAAAGCTGAAAAGCTGAAAATGCAGACGCAGCCAAAACAGCAGCCAACTGCGATGTTGCCGTCGACATCGGCAGCGGCATCGTCGGTGCTGCTTTACTGGATTGTACTCTATCTGAGGTATGCTGAATTGGGCATAAGGTTGGTCCAACAACTCTGATCGTTCAGAAACATTTATTACTGAATATGCAAATTAATTTGATTCCATTAAAAAGATAAATTAATATTTATGTAATTAAATAAATAAATTTTTTTCTAATTCAAAGATTCCTAATGAACAAGTTACAAATATTGTAAACTAATTTTAGAGACATGAGATATTTTTCAATTTGGCATTAATTTCTACAAATTTTACGTCCAGTTATCTGGACCTTAAGCCGACATTGAAAAATGGGTCAAGAAACTTAAGAATATTTGTACGAGAGGGTATGAAGTGGTTGCTATATCTGTATTAAGGTTCTTGATGGCTTGTAGTTTTCTTTTTGCGTGTGGCTTTCTTTAAGCTTCTCTGACGCGGTCTGCGTTTCAGTTACTTTTTATGGCTCAGTAATAAAAAAATTACACACAGCGACAACAAAGGCAACAACAATTATAAATGATGCAGATTGCCCAAAGATTGTCAATATTTATGGCTAAAAATTATTATAGAAAAATAAAACATAAGTATGAGTATGTATGTAAGTTATGTTTGATTGGTAGTGTAAGTAAGTTAGATTTACATACATAGATAGATAGAGATACAAGTAAGTGAACTGTAAGCGGGTTGCTGTAAACTTTTACGCAATGACCAACAGCGTCTGCGTATCTATGAGATACTGTATCTGCAGCTGACACACTGCAGCTGTGCGGCTGTAACTGCGGCTGCTGCTGCGGATGCGTTTGTCTTTTGTCTTTGCTTGTTGTTGCCCGCCGCAGTTTGTCGGTGTTTTTGTTTTGCTCTTGCATGACGTAAACAGAAAATCGCTTCAACTCTTTTGTTTTTTGTTGCTTAGCTACTACCGCAGTTGATGGCCAGAAGATGGCAACGTTTGGCATTGAAAGGAGATGAGTGTCGTTAGCGTTTATTCCTCATTTATTTTTTGTCTCTCTTCTACGTTTTTTTGAGTTACTTTACTCTAATTGTTGAACTTTTATAAGTCACTTGCGCATTGTTAAATTTATGTTATTTTCTCTCTCTTCTCTTCTTCTCTTTATTTTCTCCGTGGACTGGCGAACGAATAATCAACAAACGAAACTAAAATGGAAACAGGAACAGGTAAGCGCTTTGCGTTCGCTTTGCATTCGTTTTTCGTATGCGTCGTCGTTTGTTACAATTTAAGCACTTTTTCAAAACTATCTTTTATAGACAGACAACCACACATTCACACAAACACACATATGCACACTCACACATACACACACACACACATACACGCAAACAAAATAACTCCATAAGAAGTAAAAAGAAAAACAATAAGGAAGCAGCCAATTTAGCTTCACTTGCTGAAAAGTCTTTCGCCAAAGCGTTGTAAATATTTAGCGCTATTTTTACTATTTCTCTCTGATTGTTGTTGTTGATATTTACGGAGCTCCTATACGCTTGCACATTAGCTGCAGTTGAAATACTACGCGGAAGTGCGGATTACCATGCAATGTGCACTGGGAGATGGTGTTGTTGCTAATGAGAGTTACCAAACAATGGCCGAAAACATGGCTCACATAACCCAGTTGATTAGTTAATAGGTGAATTTAGATTTGAAGTTAATTTATGGAAGCCCCCGCTACAACAGCATTCAAATGCTTCCTAAAAGTATGCAACGCATATTTAACTTAAGAACACGAGTGTTAGCAACATTGTGTCTAGCAACATTTCAGCTAGCAGCAGTGCAGCTAGCAACATTACTGACAGTTTTATGTAAAATTTATATTAAATTAAGTAAGAATATAATGGACTTAGACAAAGAATATATTTGTAGATACAGTTAGATTTTGAAATCTACTGTTTTTTGTAGATTATCCGTAGAATAACAACTCGTTAGCTATTTATACAGAGTAACTACCAATTGACCAATACATACCCTATATAATATATATGTACATTTTGATCATAGTTGATAAAACTTAGCAACTCATATAGTCCTAAAAGGGCAGTGTTCGAAAAACTCGTAAAATTCCTGTATACTTTATTAAATCCTTAATAGCTAAGATCGTAAATCCTATTCAATCGTAGCCTTGTAGCTATTTAAATTAATACACACTATACTCGTAGAATATAAGAGAACGCAGTTTAATGCTCTACAATTCCAACAAATCACATAAGACAGCTCCATAACTTGTTTTGTTTCAGTTCTCTTGATCGATTCCTTTTTTTTAAGCACTTTTAGTTTGTATTCCACCCTGTCATACTTACATTATTAGTATATCATATTTATTTGATTCGTATTATATGTTTGTGTTCCTGTTTTTGGGTTCGTTCCTTTTTGAATTGTTTGTGTGCTCTCTACCTCTACCCGTACTCCCCCCGAAATTGTTCTCGTTTGTTCATTTGTGTGCATTTCAGGGCGGCTACTTAGATGGACTACGTTCACATTTGGGTGGTTTAACACAACGTGTCAAATCATGGTATTGGGGACGACCTCTTGTAAGTGCCAATGTATTTTTCGTTTAACGAAAATAAGAAACTATAAATATAAACAATAACAATGAAAAACAAAAAAGAAAAGTATACCAAACATCAACCACAAAACAAAAATTGTGTTGCAACTATGTAATTGAAAATTTCTTTGCCAATGTTTGAACGACTTTTGAACTTGCATCTCGTTGCATTTTCAGCGCATAAATCAATTTAGCCTGGAATAGTGTTGTTGCTATAATGTTATCTTATGCTCTGTCTCACTCTCACTGCTCTATGCTCTCTGTCTATTTCTCTCTAATTAAATTAACTAACTAACTTACTGTTTGTATGTGCCTTGCAATACTCAGCACAATGAGAGTGCAATAAAAATATTAACAAATTTGCATTTCCATCTGTTCCACACTTTTTATGTTGTAATTGTAGGAATTGTGTTTTAGTTTTCTATATCGATATCGATTTCGATCTCAGTTTCGTATCGTCTCGTCTGTTTTTGTTTATATTTCAATTGCTTGCCCACTCACACTCTTGACTTGAATTCATTTGTTTGTCTAGTCTTTAGATCCGATTCAAAAACGTAATTGTAAACGTATTTTAACACAATTTTATTGTTAGTTTTCTTTGTATCATTTTTATCTTGGCGCACCCCAATGCAAAAAATACTACTTTCTATTAATAATTAGAGTTTTCTTTAGTCTCTTGTAAAGTAATTGTCAATGTAAGTACTTTTTAAAATAAACTAAGCAAAACCATAAAAAAATCCTAAATAATAATTATTTATTGAATTATAATTCAACACGTTTAAAACAACGTCAAAGCAAATTAAAGAAAAGGTCAAAATAGTACAAACTAAAACCGATAAATACATATAGCAAAGAAAAAAAGAAAAGCTTGAAAAATACATTTGCACATTAAAGCATGAGTCAACCTAAGTTCTAATTTCTGATTTCTAAACACCAATTTCACCTAAGCCACAAAGCCACAACCACCCCCACCCCCACCCCCACCAAATGGCATCGACACACATGCAACAATTTGGTTTTGATCCATCGAGATAATTTCACATTTTGTTTGTAGTACAACTGTAACTGGTATTTTGATATAATTTGCCCTGTAATTATAATTAGACTATCGATTCTCTCCCCTCATTAATCTTTTGTAAGTACAATTGCGTTGATCTGTTCCTTTTTTCTGTATTAATCTTAGCTGCTGCCGCCCTACACACACACACAACACAAAAACACACATACACTCACATATAAACACATATACACACCTATAGCTGTAGTTGAACTTTTAGAACTGTAAAATAAGTTCACAGTTACCGAAGTTTTAGTTAGCGCTTTTCAATAAAAATCGATTATAATTGAAACTATAGCCTAATACTTAGTGTTGTTGAAAAAATAGCCAAAAAAAAATCTAAATGTCTAAGCCGTTTTTTGTAAAGTACTTACACCCTATAAATATTTAAACACATCCCCAACTAACACACCTGTATAGCTGTTATGCCTCCACAACTGCCATGCACACAGACACTATACAAACACAAGCACTCGCATTCTCATAACTTGCACCCAGATACATACATAGATACACACATACACACGCACACACTTAGTTAGGTTATCTTTATAAGCCTCGTTTCAATATTATAGTACTTATAGGAGTATTGCTGAAAGTCTGATTCTGCGACCTTCTTAAACCATTATCTATGGTAATATCTATGGTAATACTTCTCCTCTTATCGACTAATATTCGCCGATAAGATTTCCAAATGCAGAATAGAGGTTTTATATTGATTAAAGTCTCGCCTACATATTTTTACAATACGTACTGCCACAAAATAAATATATATCATAACCTAACCAAGTAATCTCCTCCTTAAAATAAAAATAAATTTCAATAATTCCTCAAATAATTAAATCCCTTAATTTAAATCGACTTTCAGTTGAATTGTGGTATAAGATGTAGTTCATTTTTAACAAAAACACGCTTTGCCGAACTTACATACAAATGTGTGTATCTTTTCTGCTTTCTGATCGAAATTAAATCACAGAATTCACTACTCAAATCGATTCCCTCGAAGCACGCAAATAGCTTTTTCATATGGTGTCCTAAGTGCATTTTTTCCACCACTTTACCACTTATCCCGAAACCGTCCCTCACTCTTAAATAAGTTTCCCCTATTATCTCAACTCAACTGGCATATTTTATTCAATTCAATTTCTATCTGTATGTCTGCAAGTGAACAAACTAGTTCAAATGTACAATACAAAAATCAAACAATTATATTTGTAACAGCAACAACAAAAGCGATTCAGTATTGTCGTTGCAAAATTCTGAAAATATGAAACAACCACACGATAATATTACAAAAAGCCAATACGAATTCCATTCAATTTTTTATCCAGCAACAATTCTTAGTATAACTACAATCAATTCTTATGCAAATATTTCTACTATTTTCATTTTACATTCAACTTATTGTAAAAACAACAAAAATCAAAAACAAAAATTGTTCGAATCTTTGCGCACTCTCCATAATATTTGTTAACAACAAAAAATGTGACCGTATGCAAAAAAAAATCAAATATTGAAAAAAATTAGGAGTTGGCCACAAAACTCTCAAGAAGTTTCGATATGAAGGAAGAAGGCGGCACTTTGCTGGGCGATAAAGGTGTACGAAGGCATCAGGTGAGTGCTACCACTTAGTGCGACATGCAAGCACACTAAATACCGAAATACCGAAATACCAGAAATACCAAAGAAATACCGACATCAAATTAAATACTAATCTATCTACGACAGCAGAGAATGCCAACAAAATATTACAATAATTTTGCGGTTTGACATTGAAATTCACTCTCTCGCTCTCTCTTTATCAATATTTCTTAACGCTTAGTTATTATATAAACTTAAACTAAATAAACACATACAGTGAGCACACAGAACACACATTTAAAAGCCAAAAATCTTATACAATTTGGACACCAACAAAAAACATTTCATGATCCATTCCAACACGAAAACAAATCAAATAATTTTAGCTAATACCAATAAATACATACCTTAAATATATTAAATACTTACACATATATTTGTAAATTCATTGAATTGGTCTTAGCATCAAAGTTGCATTTTGTTTGTTCCCACACATACACTGGAAACAACAACAACAACAATACCAATAACTTTACTTCAAATACGTTGTACAAACTCCTTAAAAACATAAGTTAGCTTTGCTTGCCTTTTGAAACCCACAAAGATCTACTTTAACCATTTAACAATTTAAATTTTAACTTTTGATAATCACTTTTTAAATTTCTTTTTAATTCGTATTCGTATTAGTGAACGTAGGCTAGTACTAATTAATTAATTAAGTTATTTGTACGTGTATCTAATGATTTGTAGTTTGTTTTCAATGTTCATGTGTATGCTTGACTCTCTTTTCATGATCCTGTCCGATCTGCAGTCCATGCAGCGTCTGTCAGCTGAGCAGAACGGTGGTTCAACGACTGAACAAACACATGAACACAATCCAAACGTCGTACCTGATCATAGAGGCAACTTACACATTACAGTTAAGAAAACCAAACCAATTTTAGGTATTGCTATCGAAGGTGGTGCTAATACAAAACACCCGCTTCCTAGGATAATCAATATCCATGTAAGTTGTAAGCAACATTTACTTATTTATTTATAGACTGACTATGATCAATATTTATAGGAAAATGGTGCGGCATTTGAAGCGGGAGGCTTAGAGGTCGGGCAGTTAATACTGGAGGTGGACGGAACTAAGGTGGAAGGTCTACATCATCAGGTGAACTTCATATAACGAATATTAAGAGTATTTTATATCTTTTATCTCATACAAATATTAACAATTTTAGGAAGTTGCTCGATTGATAGCCGAATGCTTTGCGAATCGTGAAAAGGCTGAAATAACCTTCTTAGTTGTCGAAGCAAAAAAATCAAATTTGGAACCGAAGCCAACAGCGTTAATATTTTTAGAAGCCTAACATTTGCTTGCCCTGCCGGCTAGTGACCCATTGGAACGACAAAAACTCGAGTTCCTCTATGAATGGGGCATCGATTTAACGGAGACGCCAAAACCAATGCCAACGCCAATACCGCTGACAAAAGCTAAAAATCCACCGCCACTGCCTCATGAGCTACATAGCAACAGCAGCAGCAACAACAACAACAACACCAACAACATCTATGGCAGTCACACTGCGCTCAACAATCATCATCATCCTCATCAATCACCATCGCAGCAACAACAACAACAACAACAGCAACACTTTCATTCAAACACACCTACCAACACACCAGCAGCACAGCAACAACAAGCAACAACGAGTACAACAAAACAACCACAACAACAACAACAGCAACAACAACATCAACGACAACACTTGAACAACACCAACACACCAACAAAAGCATCGCGGGAGGCAACGCCAACACGTGAGCAGCAGCAGCACCAGCAGCAGCAGCAGCAGCAGCAGCATGGCACGCCTACACGTGAGCAACACACACCAACACGCCAACAGCAACACCAACAACAGCAACACCAGCAACAGCAACAGCAACGGGAGCAACAACATCGCCAGCATCAACTGCGCGAACAACGTGAGCAACGCGAACGCGAATACCAACACGAACACGAACACCAACAACACCCCCATGGACATGGGCAACACCATTCACACCCACACCCGCACCCACACCATCGTGATCACCACGAGCATCCACATCATCATCATCAGCAGCCATCATCATCATCGCATTATCAGCAGCAGCAGCAGCAACAACAACGCTACAACAGCAACAGCTACAAATCTCATAATAATTCCGTTTACCAGTAAATAAAAAATTAAAAAAAAAAACCGAAAACGAAACAACAACAGCTAAATTGGAACAATTTTGGAACATTCTTTCAAACGGCTTTCAACAGTAAACAGTTAAATTGTGCTAACAAATTTGCAACAACTCCCCAAACGCAAGTTCCTCCGTTCCTCCCCTCGCTCTGACTCCTTCCTTCCTCTCGCTGTTTATCAATGTTTCTCATTCACGCCTCTCTACACAAAACGCTTATTACAGTATGGGAAAAACCCCAAACAAATTGGAAAACTCTTAAAATGCTGTGAACGAGTTGCAATGCAATGTTGTTGTTTGAGCTCTCGTTAATTATTTCCCAACCCCAGCCCCCTTAGAAACCATATATCTGAGACGATCCGCACACAAGTGTTCTTTTGTTGTAGTCTGGAGAGGGAGCTGCTCTTAAAAAAAATACTTAAAAATTCAATATTAGTATATGTATTTTATGTGCAATGACCAATTTTTATTATTCTGCTGATTATTTAAACCATTTCATTCCCCAATCAATTATAAATATAAATCTTGTTTTTTTTGGATTTTTAAATTTACATTGGTTCATGGTTTATTTCTTCATATTAAATTAACACTTTGGAAAATATCAAAAGAAAAACATATAAGTACACTGCCAAAAACAAATGTTAATCTATATAATTATGCAAAAAAAAAATATAAAAAAATATAAGAGCAGCTCTCTTCTTAAGCCCAACTTTGTCAAATCTAATGAAACCTCTTTCTAACAGAGCTCGCCAACTCTCTAGGCAGCAAATACTTAGTACAACCAAAAGTAGAGCCCCAAACCGAACTTAGGACTTCTAAAACTCTCGTGTAACTGTAAAACTGTAACTGTAAAACATATTATTGTATTATGTATTAATAATATGATTGTGAACAAGAAACGTAGTCTAAATGGTTAGTCGATAAAAATGATTTAAAACACAAAGATAAAAACAAATAAATAAAATCAAATGAAAGCATATTTAATTTCACAAATTAAGATAAACCCCCAAACCCAACCAACAACTTAAAATATGGCGTACTTTAAATTAAATAAGAAGAAGAAACGAAACCAGAGCTTAACAAGTTAAAAATAAACTCCTTAAACCGTAAGAAAACATAAATTATGCAGAAAAGCCGCAGACACTGTAAAAAAAAACAAGCGAATAATAAAATACAGCTTTTGTTATGTAATACACACACATGCACACACGCACACACACAATGCACTCAGAGACACTCACATGCAGACAAAGCTTGACTATTTATGTATTTAGCAGCGACAGCAACAACATCAACAAACAAATATGAAGCCCACCTAAAAGCAAAATAATTTGTAAAAATAATCGTAATACACAAGCACACATACACACTCACACAGAAACACATCGCATACAAACACACACAACTACAATACATATGTAAAAATGTAAACCTAGTGAATGATATGAAAATACCAAATACCTATTATCAAACACCAGAGGATGGCAATGTGTCGATAAAGCAGTTGTAGTTGCAATTGCAGGCGTGGTGCAAGCAGTGCGTGCACAAACACGTCGCCATCGTTCGTCATACAGTTAAACAATTTATCAAATCTTATCAGCAATACAAATGATGTAAAATGGAGCAAAATTAAAAGAAATTAACAAAATGTTATTAGTACAATTTATACTGCACACTGCACTCTTTTTGAATGTTTGTTAAATGTTTTAAAAAAACAACAACAGCTGCAAAATTGTATTCCTCTCACAAAAATCCACAAAAATGGTAAACGAATTATAAATCTACAAAACAAAACAAAGCTATGCTACTCTACCATTAAACAACTAGCAAATTAAATAACATTTACAAGAATATGCAGTAGAGAAAACGAACGCTTAACATTTGAGGTTGATTGGCATTAAGTAAAGTTAAAAAAGCATTAAAGAAAAGTTAAACGATGTTAAAGCCGACAGGGCGCGATAACGAGCAACAAACACCCAAAACAAACAAACAAACTAAGCACGACTCAACAACAAATTGTGCAAGAATTTAATATACATTTATTGTAAAATATTAGCAAATGAAAACTAAAATGAAACTTTTTAATATGACTAAAAAACTTAAAAACATACATTTTTCGCTCTCTTATTGTTATTCTCTCTCTTCTCTCCGCCTAACAACACACATTTTGTACCCAAATCATTTGGCAAATTGTTGATTTTGTTTGTTGTGTGTGAAAGTGTCAAGAATATCAAAATTGAAAATTGAACAAAATTAACTTTGAACTCATAACTCTGCATGTCACATGAGCAATTGTTTTCTTTATGTCAAATGCTCGGAAATTTGGGCCGCAATTTATCTTTGTGTCTAATTGTGTAATTAAAAAATAAAATTATGCTTTGCTGTTTAATTTCTTAGTTTTTTTCAATATAAACTATAATCTAAAAACTGATATGTATATTTTTCCCAATCTTCTCTCTATATATGTATGCATGTAATGTGCGACTCAATAGTGAGTCTAACAGATTTAAACACAATTTTTTAAGAATGTTAAATTATATTGTAATTGTACTTTTGTTGACTATTATGTAATCACGCTTTGCTGTATATTAGTTATGTAAATTTTTAGGTGAATTACTAAAACGCTAAAGCAAACAAATTAAAAGAAACTAAAAGAACAAGAATAATAAGTGAAGTTATTGTTAGTTATCTATCATATGAATTAATTGTTCGTGTATAAAAACCAAATTCAAAATTGACTTTAAATTGGTAAAAACAAACACAAGCAAAAAAGAAAGAAATTGTTTAAACTTAAATGTGTTTATGTGTGCTCAGTTGAGATCAGAATCGGTCTCATATATGTAATAAAAGGCATGCATATATCTATTTGTAAATTGCAGTAAATTCTGATGAAAAACGCTTACTTAATCTTAACTTGAACATAACACAATACAAAATTCATAACACGCTATTAGATTAACACACAAACACATACACACTCACACACACAAGTACATTAAATATACTTATACACATACTAGAGCATACATACATACATAAGTGTCGCATATAAAGCATACTCGTATACTAACTATGTATCTACATATACTCGTACTTACATGTATCTAAAGTAACGACAATGACAAGCAATTTGAAACAAACAAAACAAACAACAATTTCAATTTCAGATACATTTCAGAACAATATGTAATTGTATTTGTATGTAAGACGGACGATGTTGATGAAAATGATAATGATTTCGAAAATGAAGCTACTTAAATACGAGCAACAAAAGCTATAATGCTATGCTAAAGGGTAAAAGGCATTTATTCATACCAACTAACAAAAAAAAAATAAGAAAACCAGCTTATAAATACCATAACTTAACACTTAACACTTACCACGTAATATCGTAACGTAAATAAATAGCAATAGCGTATACTAGTTACTAGTTGATATTAGCAGAGCTACAGCCTCAGCAGAACTTGTTGTATATTGATTGAGCTAGACTTTTAAATGGTAATGGTAAAAACGTAAATGTTTATAATATACATATTTACATATAATGCTGTAGATAAATGTGTATAGAAAGAAGAAACAAAAGAGAACTAAAACTATAAACAAATATGCAAATATTTTCAATGTACTCTACAAAAACTTTTCTATATTTTAAGGTCTCGCCTTTCATTTGTCTATATGATTTAACTACTCATTTTTAATTAATTATATTATGTTCCGATTTCCAATTTAAAATCCCACAAAGGGAGAAGCCCGTACTCATCTCTTGGAACCCCAGACCAGAACATTTACACAAAACAACTACAACTACAAATTAAAATCAACAAAAACAAACTGTGCCACCTAGTACATAACAACAAACAGTTATATATCTGCAATATATAAATGAATCGATATATACTTATATACATACATATATACACATACGACTTGTAATATATATATATATAGAGACAACAAATACAAGAAATCTCAATGCTCACTTTTATATTTTTATCATACATAGTCCTACAAGTATATCAAGAACACAAGAACGAAGCACCGTATGCAACCCTGATGGAACTACTTAAGAAACAAACAAGACAAATTCGCATAGTAAACTTTAAAGTGATCAAACATATTTATAAACTATACAAGTTATATAACAAATATATATGTATATGCATACAAATGACTTTGCATACTAATTGCCGTGGAATTCCGAATTCGAATCAATTGGAAGTCCAAGACAACTTGTATGACAAGTCAGAGCTTTCTAGCGGCATTGCTTCTGCCTGCAAATACACACACTACGTATACTTGATTTACCGCGAGACACATCTCTTACTTATGTACTTACCTTATGTTAATCACTGAATCACTTAATTATGAAGAATCAACAAATTGGCGAAGTGAAGAAGATAGACGAAAACACCAGGCATAAACGCAAAAGATCGAGCTAAACTGCATAGTGCATAGTGTTAAAGAGTATTTATTTCAGTTGTGTATATTGTAAAGTCAAGAATTATTGAAGAAAGCATAAAGTTAAACATTTAAAATGAACATTTATTGAGAATTAATAATATGTAATTGTATTTATCAAAATTTAAAAGCAAAGTAAAAACGAAAAAAAAAAACAAAACGTAAATAGTAAACGCATTAGCATAGCAATGAAAATTTAAAAACTACAAAAAAACAAATGATATGATATATTATATGAAATGGATTCAAGAAGCGCTGATTTATTATTATATTATTATTAATTAAATTATTGCAAAACAAGAGAAAACAAATGATATTGTCCTTGGTATTTACATATACATACATAAAAAAGAAAGAAAAATAAAAACAAAACGTTTTTTTATATAACAACCATTTTATTGCAGTGCATTCGAGTAGTTTGTTAAGTTATTTTTCGATCTTTCGATTCCCCACTGATAAGCCAATGAACCGGTTGAACGGCCTATTTTACATATGCACTGCGTCGTGATTTGATCGTCAAACTGGCCCCAGTTGGATTGAGAATCGCGATCTATTCAAAACAAGACGGGAGTTTAGCTATGCCACAGGCCAATTTGAAACTGAGTGCACACGATCAGCAGGTTTTGGAATCTATATTCAATCCCCTAGAGCTTAGTGGCATTGCTAACCACAATGAAGCGATCCAGGCTGAAATGGAGCTAGTGGATGCAGAACCCGAAACGGAACTGTTGCAAGCTTCTAGGGAACTCGAGTTGCAAGCCGTACGGTTGACGGAACAGGGAGACTTGGATAAAGCGTTGTTGCAATTCGAGAAAGCCTTACAGCTTACTGAACGAGCCTCAGTCTTCAACAATCGAGCACAGACTCTGCGCTTAGCTAAACGTGATAATGGTAAATATAAAAATCATACATATATAAAAGAGGCGGAAAGCAAAAAACTTTTCAAAATCATTTTAAAATATTTAAGTATAGTGAATTGAATGAATGAATTAATGAATGGTTTTAAAAGAATTTAAATTGCGCGCCATGTTTGTACAAAAAAAAGGTGGCAACCTTGACAATCATGGCCATATTGAACAGAACGAAAAAATTCTATTTGCCCCACCAACTATAGTTTTGCAGCCCAATTTAAGAAGTACTCTAGCTTCGAGCAACAGATGGCACTTTTGACTGTTCATTTATAACTTGAGCCAAAGCAGTGCAAATATTCGTACTAGTATTTTAGCCTATCCGCAGAGTTTCTTCAAAATTGGTACATCAACTACAGTGAATTCACCATTACTTTCGTGGTACAACTTATCCAAGCCATGAACCCTTTTACAAATAACTTTAATTTGACAAATAGATGGCGCTTTTCCGCAGTACTTGAACTGTCGTTTACAGTGTACACTGCTTGCGGCTAAGCAGTGCAAAAAAATGTCTGCCATTCAGTAAGGTGTGAACATAACTCCAACTCACCATTAGCTTTATGGGTTAAATAATCTAATATCTGAACCAGTGCATTTATAAAACTTGACAATTTTGAGCAAGGGATGGCGCTTTTGAGTCGTATTTTAACTGGAAATTTGAAATGAAATTTTTTCGATTTTCAAAAATCAATTAAAACAATTGGCAGCACTGGTGCGCACTGCTTGAACTACAGCTAAGCAGTACAACATTAGACCTTCTGTTAAGTTTTAATTAAATTTTTCTGTTAGTTTTTTTTTACCGCATTTGAGTCCTTATTGGACTAATATTGTAGAAGTAAAATATATTGAATAATCGTTATTTTACCCATACAAATTTTAGAGGCTCTGGAGAGTCTGAATCGTGCTCTGGAACTCGCATCTGAACAAGAAGCGCGTACCAAATGCCACGCCTACTGTCAGCGTGGCGTATTGCACAGGAAAATGGAAAACTTGGATGCAGCCCGAGCGGACTTCGAAGCTGCAGCCGTGCTCGGCAGTAAATTTGCACGGGAGCAGGTGAGTGATAACACGTATGCGAGTTTGCAGATCATTTCGTATTCTCTGTCTGGGTTAGATGCAAATACTTTAACAAAGTAGTGTTTCTCCTTTTCATATGCTCTCTTCTCCTCTTTTCGTTTATCTGGCAGTTGGTGGAAATCAATCCATTTGCGGCGCTCTGTAACCAAATGCTGCGACAGGCCTTCGATCAGCTGAAATAAAATCAGTTGCAGGTCGGCTTTGATTTAACTAAAAGGCGAACGAACGCTCGTTAACATAAATAAAAATTAATTAAGTTCAAGACGCGTCATTTTATGCGATAAGCGACAGCAAAAGCAACCGGTGGCGGTGCCGCATTATGTGGCAAGCTGCAAATTCGAGAAGCGAATTCACATAAAAAGTGGCACGTGGAACGCACCAGGCAACTGGCAACAGGCAGAGGCAGAAACAGGGCAAAGACACGGGAGTCGTGAGCTCTCGGGGGCCAATATACGAGTTCGAGTTTGAGTTCGAGTTGAGCAGCGGCAAAAACGAAAACAGTTATTAAATGCAGCAGGCCAGGCCGACTAGCGGCTTGTCAGATTGCAGCAGGCTGTAGCTGTATCTTGGCTTGTGGCTTGTGGCTGTTGTTGTGCCTCTGACTGACTGTGGACTCACCGTCAGACCCGCTCCCCAGTTGCCAGTTGCCCGTTTTGTCGAGCGACGACGACCGCAAGCTAAATTAAAATAAACGAAAGTGGTTTACGCAGGATAACGAGCAACATGGGGCAGCCAGGAAGGGGAAAAGGAACGAGAACGGAGGCTCTGGGATTTTTGCAAACGGCGTGCGGTTTCTTGGCACGAGCAACTTAAGTTGCAACTACACAGATACAGATACAAATACTTTTTGGGGTCCAGCTACAGCTACAGATACAGATCCTGTAAGCGCGCCAAGCTTAACAGTTAAGCTTAAGAGATGGAGAACGACGAGGGCGCCGATTTGAGCCTGGTCCAAGAGGACGTCCCGACCTGGCCGCCTGCTGTTGCTGTTGTAAGCGGCCTTTGCTTTTGCCTGCGACCTGCAACGATTGCGGTCAAAAGACGCGCGTCCTGCTCCTGCTTCGGCTCCTACTGCAGGAGCAGGTGCAGGTGCAGCGAACATCGGCATAACGAACACAACAAAACACTCGTACATACACCACGTTAAGGTTGAAATACAAAATAAGAACCAAACAACAAAAAAGTGAGCCAAAGATACACTCGAAACAGCCCGAGAGACTCTCGTACTCGCATTCGTAGATGCGCGAGCTAAGGTCCTTCTAGATCAGGATGAGGGTTGCATTGGGATGGCGACCCTCAGCCACCAATTTTTGATTGATCTCTTGCAGTTGGAGCTGCCCAAAGAAATGCCCAAGTAAGTAAGTAAGTATTTATTTATGTATATGCAATGAGCGCATGCGCAAGCAGTTTTTGGAGGAAGGAGGAAGTCGCTTGAGCGTAGGTAGGTCGACAACAGCAACGGCAACAGCAACAGCAACGGCAACAACAGCAAGATCCTGCGTATCCTGCGTCAGTTGTGCTGAAGCCGCTTCAAAAAGAACGCCATATGTTTCACTTGAACTGCAGGCAAGCGGAGGCAACTAAATCATTATCCTTACAGTAAGGATGTTGTTGCTGTTGTGGCTGCTGTTGCTCCCCTTCATCATTATGATGATCATCTTCAGCTATAGCCCCCAACTCGGAGCGGAACTAAATGCCAATCTTGACCATGCCGGAACTGTAATTTGATCGAAAGAACCAACAGATAGACATTAGATAGCATCTCATAAGTTTTTTCTTCCTGCCAAATTATAAACTAAGCCTCGCCTCTGAGCCCGGCTAGAATGAGATTCTTCCCTTGGGTTATTCACCCTCAGCTCAGTTCGGCTCAACAGTTGCATTTGTTTCCTCTCCTGTGTCCTTTTTTTGCCTACTCCCTTTTGTTGCTCATTTTTGTTGCTTCTCTGCTTTTGTTGTTGTTGTTGTTGTTGCTGTTGCCGCTGCTGCTGCTGCTGTTGTTCGATTATTTGGCATTGTATACCTGGATCGGGGCGCGTGCCTGCTGTCGTCGTTGAGCCCTGGACTCTGGGCTCTCTGACTCGGCTTTGGCCAACACATGACGCCGCATGTTGTCGCTGCCTCTTCGTCCCTTCGACCTCTCGTTGTTCTCGTGTATCCAGTTTTTCTCTCTTTTTTTATTGTACCAGCAAAAGGCTCTTGCACCAACTGTAATTCAGGTTTGCTTATGCAAATATTATGATCGCACCGAGGACAGCATCGAAGTATCAATGCAAAGCTGCTATAATTGACCGAATACCAAAATCAACTGATGAGATGTGGTCTCTAGCAACAACTACGAATATGTCCCCTTTCAGCTAACTCATTCGCTGGATTAGGAGCAGAAGTTCAAGAATGCAATGGGCAACACATTGATAAGGTACTCCTCGTATAGAACATTCATTCAATTCGTTTTTTTGACAAAACGGTTTATGTATCTTTAGTCATTGGGCTAAATAGCTCGTTTTTATACCAGCTACTTAAAAAATAAGTAATAGTGTAAATTGTATTCGTTGAAATGTATGTTACAGGGAGAAGGAAGCATCTCCAATCCTATAAAGTATGTCCGTCCGCCCGTCCACCTGTGTGAGAGCCTAGACCACAGAGACTATAAGAGCTAGAGCTACTAAATTTGGCACACAGACTTCTATAAGCCCCGCCTCTGTGAATCGCGAATAGCCACCACACGCACAATTTTTGGAATATTACGTATATTTGGTTATTAACGTTATCTCTTATTATAAGCTCTTATCCTACTTAATCGCAACAAGATCGGCCAACCATAAAGGTTGTATTGGCTGACTTAAGTTTCAAGCAACGCAAGTGCCTTAAAGCATGCAATAAATATTTTTAATTAATTTAAATAAGTATCGGGTGTCCTATAGTCGGGAGCTCGACCATAGCCTTTCCCACTTGTTTCTTAATCAAAATACTTATATGAAGACAGCGATAAAGCAGAAAATAAAGCAACTTAGTTCAAACCTTATAGAGCTTTTCTTTTAAATTCTAAACTCAAAATTATAAAATTATAATAATTATAAAAAAAATTCTAAAATTTCCCTTCATTCGGTATTCCGGAGATCTTCAAATTAAGTATGTATCTTATCTTTTTGTATGTATGTTTTGCATTAATCCATCGAGAAGTGATCTTAAAACCGCAACGGTTAAAGAGACCATCTCGGCATTTAGTCGCCACTTTGTTCAGCGCCTGGAGAACCGTGACAGCGTTTTGGCAGTGCAACTCCTCGACAACAGACTGCAAAGCCGCAGACTCAAGCTCCACCATCCCCTGGATTTGCCTTTCCGCTTCACCTCGCCACATAACAATGTGTTAATATAATATACGCTGTCATGTTCATGTAATTTAGTTATTGTCACCTGAAATGACAGATTCTAAATACAAGTGTATATACATATAAATATAAATAAATTAATTTCCCATTATTCCGTATTCCGGAGATCTTCAAATTATGTATGTAAAGTTAAACTTTTTTTACCCTGGTCACACTAATCTACAATATAATAATAAGCGATGTCAAATCATTGACTATTTTTTTTATTGAACAACGACATTTGCAGGAATTCATATTAAGAAAACAGCAATAAAAATAAAATAATATTCTTGAGCTGAAAAAATGTTAATATGTAAGTATTTTACCACAAAATAAAACTAGGGAAGATTGTGCAATTCTTCAGGACTGTACAAATAATTAAAAAGACTTGAAAGAATTTACATTTTATTTACTGAATATTAATTTCTTTTAAAATCTTTGTAACTGTATTATGTTTGTTAAGAACAGCCAGATCTAATTGCCATGGGCCCAGCAAGTAGGGCCATAAATCTTCTAGCCAGTCTGTTGGCAGACTCCGTCCGTCCACTTCCATGTTCAAGCAAAACGCGTTGACATTTATGAATTGCTTGGCAATTTACACGACAGACCTGAGACACCCGCGTAACGTTTCAAGCGAGTGAGAGAGAGAGAGAGCGAGAGCGAGTGAGGGAGTAGCTGCTCCTCGTATCATGTTCTGTTGTCCAAACTGGTCTGCAATTTACACTAGCAAACAAAGCGCGTCTGGCGCCGCCATCCGCCATCCATCCGCCACGTCATCCACGTCGCATGAATGGGCCGCTAAATCAAGCAATTATGAGCGCCTTTGTCGCAAGCTCCAAAACATATGCAAATTAGAGCGACTAACAATCGCTATGAAGATGCGAGCAACAGAGGAATTCAAGCTGCAGTCGGGAAGTTAAGAAGAGAAGAGGCCGGCAACAAGGAATGAAGGAGGAGAAATCTGTTCAGTTCAATGAATTGATTTTCTATGGGCATCGCTGACACTGACTTACGCGATTGCAGCGGCAAACTGCAACGGCAACGGCAACAACAACGGCAACGAGCGCCTAGTTTATCGCCCGCCCAGCTACAGGCCAGAGATTGAGACTGCGACAGGGCTTTGGACCTACAGCTACAACTACAACTACAATTAGGACAGGAACTGCAACTGCAACTGAAACTGAGTCTGAAACTAAGACTGGTAGCATATGCAAAGCGACCGCCAAGTCAAGACGCTGTGATCGGGTCTCGTTTTGGTGCCGCAAAGCCGCCGACGCTGACGCCGACGCCGCAGTCGCTGCGTAGAGCAGCACGCCACATTTCAATGATAAATGTTCAGAGAGTTACCCAGAGAGGTCCCAGGCTGGATAGCTGGATAGGTGGATAGTTGTATAGCTGGATAGTTGGATAGTTGGATAACTGGCACTGCGATTGCTCTTGGCCTGCGCTATATTGGGTAAATTGTTTTATTGCAGTTCAATTGTTGGGCCTGGCTTCTCTTGGCTTGGCTTAGCTTCTTGGGGCTGTCAAGCGGCGGCGCTCCTTGGAGGTCCCCCAAACAGTAGCTCAAGTCACATTTAGTACCCTTAAAAACAGAGTTGTCTGATAATTGCATACTCTTATAAATTTATCATATGTGCTCGAAAATGTGATAGGATATTGAAAGACAAATAAATATGGTAAGATGTCTTTTGTTTTAGAATACCTTCAATAACTTGTTGAGATTTGTTTTCCAACTTTCATGTATTTCTTTTTGCTGTAATTTCTGACTCCATCTAGAGTGTTTATTGTACAATTGACTTCTTGAATTTCGCTGCCAACTTCTGTTTTAAAGGTAAGTGTATTCAATCTTCTATAGCTGGCAATGTGTCCCTTTCTTATTTATATCTTTGCATCTTTAGTTCGCCGGGAAGCTGCATCTCTCTCATGTGTCTAACCGTATGCGGAGATTATGGCATCATTTAGAGTCTTGTGAAATGTTAATAAATGGCTTATCTTCTCGTGCGGCGACATGTGTTTGGCTTAATTGTGTCAGCGTGTGGGTTGCCATTTGGAAAGTCACCATCGAGACCATCGAGAGCCAGCCACTGAACTTTCGCACAGCCTTAAATGGTCAAAATACTTGGCTTGGTCAATTGCTCCCAGTCGCAGCCGCTGTTGCAGTCGCAGTCGCAGTTGCAGCGACGACAGCGGCTGCTAATTACGACAAACAGCAGCAGAAACGTTGCAACTGTCAGAGATTTGTGCGGGCGAACTGCCAGTCCCAGTCCCAGTCCCAGTCCCCGTCCCAGCCCCAGTTCAAATCCGAATCCCCAGTCCTAGACTTAACCCGAAACGCGGCACAGTCGGTGCCTTATTTGTAGCAAATTGTTTGTGGCGCCAGCGTAACAACAAAACAACTGCAGTTCCAGCTCAGTTCGCAGCTCAGCAATCCTAACAAGCTACTAAGCTACAACAACTACAATTACAACTAATACAAGATGCCCGTAGAGGTCGAGTGAGAAGTCCGGGCCATTTGTAAGCCTTCCCCAAAAAGGCAACATGGGAATTCAATCTTAAAGCCATTTGCAATTAATATCAAATGCAATTGAAATAAATTTAGCGAGAAATGCAAAGTCACCTACAGCATTGGCAAAGCCCTGCTACCGTATTATTCCCCATCCCCTTCCCCATTCCACTCCTCATCCAAACACACAGACCAAACCCAATTCCAGCTTCAACTCAGTTCCAATCCAATTCCAATTTCTGTGCTTGTTGTGAGTCGCTGATTTTCATCATGCGTTGAGGGAGCAGCCACTGGAGGAGATCGGGGCAGAGTGGAGCAGCTTTCGCCTGGTTGTAACTCTGTGGTGGTCAGTGGGCAACTTCAACCTTTTGGCTTTGGCCTAATCGCCATCGTATTCCTAGTCCCATTCGCTCTCTCCCTCGCTCAACAATAATTTTTATCAATTTTGTTTTATAATTGTGCGCAGCTGAACCGTTTGCGCAGGGACAACAGCAATATGCACAGCCTGAACACAAAAAGTGTGACCAAATGAAAGAAAATAAAATACATCTATCTAATATACAGAAATCACCACTGCAAAACTCTTTGTAGTGATTGATGACGGCAATCAACGCGGGGTCAAACGGTAAGAGTTAGAAGGTTGAAATTCTCATAGTCTTTGTGTTCTATTCTGTGCTAAGGCTGCATGTTCAACCCGGAAATGAGTAAAAAACTACTACTCAAATGAAGACACTATATGGTAAAGGGATTGAATTCTTGTCCGTCTGTACTGGATCTCAACCAATATATTCTCTTTCTGAGCTAAACTGACATCACAGTGTTTTCAATATTGTACCAAAATTGTATTTTACCATACCTCAACTTTTTTAAGTTAGAACGTTCTTCTTAGTTCGATTAGTTTTAATCACCCCTGACTAAAGGCAGTTGTAACTATTTGAGCGTGAGTTAAAAATTCATAGATACAATAAATTATTGCTATATGCTTATTGAGTAATAATATAGTCAGCGAATTGACTATAGAGTGAATACTTGTTAAGTATTGTAATTTTTATTAGATTCTATAATACTTTTACTCTGATTAGAAGAAATCGAATCTGGTCACACTGCAGGGCTGTACTACTCGGCTTGGGTCAACAGTAAACTACGCAGATTTCATTGTTTCGCAGCTCGCCATCAGCAGCAACAATAACAACAACAACAACAAGAGTAAACAACAACAGCATGTAAATGTCCGTCCTGTTGTTTGTGTGTGTGTGTGTGTGTCTGCTGGCCAAGTGGCCAACTGTCGAGCCTGGAGCTGCTGCTGCCACCGGCTGGCTCTATGTCTGCTCAGGAGGCTTGTTGCTGTTGTCTTAAATTAATACCAAATTGTCAACGTTTGCGAAAAGCTGCAAGCCGCACCAACGCCACATGATAAGACGAAGACCAAGACCCAGGCCCAGGCCAAGAGCAAGACCAGATCCAGGTTCAGGCTAGACCTGGGCTTCATGCGGCGCTGTTGCTGTTGCTGCTGTTGCTGCTGCTGCTGTTGCTGCTGCTTCGCATGCGTTTGGGGATCTGCGTCTTTGGATGCTTTGTTTGTGGCTTTCGCCTCGGCGAGCTGCTCGTTTTGGTCTCGCTTGGTCTAAGGTCTTCGATGGTCGTCAATTGATAGCCAGATTTGTGCAATTATCATTTTAATAATTGCCAACAATCTGCACGATATGAACCGTCGCTGCAACTGCAACTAAGTACAACTGCAACAGAGACGGGGATGGAGACGGGGGCGACTGGACCAGGACCCATTTAGATTCGGTTTGTGGACAGTGGACAGCCGACTGTGTTCTCTCTTTCCCCTCCTCTCTCTCTCTCTCTCACTCTTTCCCTCTCTGATCGTGCTCATAACCAGTAGCCAGCGCCTTTTTGCATTCGTTAGCTAGGGCACATCTACATAATAATAAATTTATTACAGATTTCCGTCTGATTTGTTGTTAAGAATTTGTGCATCGCCAAGGCGGAAAGACTAAACTGCTAGCACCCACTGTGAGACAAATAGAAGGCACTTAAAAGGCTGCCCACTTAAAAGATGACGGCGGATTGTGCGATAAATCAGTGAAGATTGCGACTATGCGTACGGCAGAAGCAGAAAACGCCAATTCCAAATTACAAAGGAATTCCAAAATCTGTAATGGAGATCATGCCAAATACCACTCACCAAAATATTGCGAGATGGTATGGATAAAAAAATCATAGCTTCAATTAAAACATAATTAGTTGTAATTAATTAGTTTCAATGAGAGAAATATAAAACAATACTAAAGCATTTATATCGTTTTTGTTTTTGCTGCTACAAAATGTATTTTGTATTTTAAAATTTAAGGTTCGGTTTGAAAAAATTTCATAAAATCTTTTTGTGATACATACATATGTATGGTGCAATACTACAATTAAAATAAATAAAATGTTTAGTATCTGATTTAGTAATATATGAACAAATTTTTGAGAGTGGCTATAACTTTTATTGGATATACCTTAATTATATTGTTCATAAATAAATAAAAAATAAATTAGTTTAGTCTAACTATATATGTATTTTTTCCACCTATTGATCATTTGTGATATTGTGGTTCCGATATACAGTCAAACTTCCCTTACTCGAATCACCATTATCCAAAGAAATGGTTCGAGCTATGGAGATATTCGACTTATAGAGTTCTTTTTCTTATTAATTTTGATGCCACTCATTTAGCTCGAGTTAGAGAGAAATTCGAGTTATAGAAGTTCGAGTTATGGAAGTTCAACTGTATAACAAAAGAAAGGTATTTCATTCCAGCAGTCAGTAAGATATGATAACAATTTAACAATGAAGCGGAGATGCAAAAATATTTAAAAATATTAGGAAACAAAATAAAATATTAAAACATAACTTTACCCCCTTAAGCATGTATAATTATTACTTTATGTTTATTTAGTGAGACTTTTAATTAATATTGTTATTGCAACCGAAAATTCCGGAATATAATTAAAGAATGACTATGAGAACAGAGCTATTTAAATATTTTCTGATTTTCATAATAGGAACAATACTAATAATTATTTGATTATAATCAACGTTAATATGAATCTCTGGGGAATGACAATAGATGATCCAGAGAGATTCAAATCATAAACCCCCAAGCAATGCTGACATTCAATGGGACATCATTGTCAACCGTTGAACACAAATCAAATTCAGTTCGATTGAACTAACGGTCGCAGAGAAGCAAAGAAATGCAGGCACAAAGCAAAGACTTGTCTAAGCTGAAAACTCACCTCCACCATTCGGGCGAGCATTCGGGTAGGCGACACCAACACATGAACAGCGCGCAAAGACAAACCCGTTTGCCGGGCCAGGTCGAGAGGCGAGGAAGGCAACGCCCCTTGTGGTGCTGGGCCAATCAGCAACGAGCCCGCGTCACGCCACGAGTCAAGTTACCAAGTGGCGAAGCGGCCAAGTGTAGAGGTATTCGAGGTGCTGGCAACAAGCAAAAACAGAAGCAAATGTGGGATTTGTTTTTGTTTGACAAAGACCCAAAGAGCGCAAACAAAGCTGAGGGTGTAACTGGGAATGGGAAAGGGAATGGGAATGAGAATGAGAACGTGTCGTACTCGTAAATAAAATGCAACCGATAAAAATGGAAAAATGGTAAAACGGAAAAAGAACAAAATGGATTTTGTTTACGATTCAGTCAGTTCTGCTTTTACCTGTGCCACTCGCGAGTCGCGACTGCGCATATCAAATGATGATGGATGGGCGCGCGACTGGCATAAGGTGAATCCGTTACAAAAACCGTTCCCAGCGACCCCGACCCCGACCCCGACACCAACCCGTCAACCCTCGCCCTCAAAGAAGAGGGCTCTCCCTCTCGAGGCACGCGCTCTACGCTCTTTGCTCTCTGAAGCGCAACGAGGGCGATCATCCAGGCAGTCAAGTCACCAACAGCCATCAGCCCTCATCGTAGTTATAATGAATGACCAGCAGGGCTGATGTACTACATATCTAGAGAGCGACATAGACCCCATTGGGTTTTATGCATGTCTCCGGCATGCTTCGCTAGAGACCAATTGTGGCTTGTGGCACGCTCGTGTCTTGGAATGTCTTCGGGGGTGATCACTAGCCTGGTACTAGTATCACTCCCCGTTCGCGGACTGACTGATGTAATGCCGTGCACATGTCCTTTAAATGCATGCAAAGGCGATCGAGGAAATTGCGCCAAAGGTAAAGAAGAGAAAAGACAAGGAACGGAACGGAACATAAGAGAGCAGAGCAGGATCGTTAAATGGATAACAGTCGCCAGAAGTGTGCCCGCGTTTTCTTGCGGCCACCAGGCGTAACCTAGGCAGGTGTGGGTCATAGCAAGATAAACTGGAAATTACTTAGCACGAGAGGCGACCGAGCGCGGCGGGGGAAAACAGAAGGCAATGATCAGGAGGACTCATTCCATTCAGGGAGTGATCAGGACGAGCGAGGACGACTAAGGAAAACGACCAATCCAACACATACACTTACAAATGAAAAGGTGCATCTGAAGAAATGGAATGCGGACCAGCGACAGGTGATTGTCTATGATTTTTAATTGCTTTTGGAGTTCTTCTTTCTCCCCTATATGCTAAGCCTTACGAGAACGCGACAATAGCTGTCCTTGCGATAATTTATAAAATTATGCATAAAATTACAATTAAATATCATTTATTAAGCATGAATTACTGAAGTTTAATTTATATATCACTTAAATATTATTATTAAGATTTATCTGATTTTTCCAACAAAATTTATTGATACTTTCATTTGCTGAAATTGTAATCATTTAGTGTTTACGATTAATGATGAATCTTATAAAAAAAACCTCTTTACGAGGTAAAAGTCTTGTGACGAAAACATTTTAATGCACCAAAATTTCTGATATCCAATTTTGTGACGAATAATATTAAGTTTTACTTAAAAATTACTACAAAAAAATTTTTTTGTCACTCGGCACTGCGCAAAAATTATATATATTTATTAGGTATGAAGAAATTAGCGCAATGTGCCGAGTGACAAAAAAATTTTTTTGTAGTAATTTTTAAGTAAAACTTAATATTATTCGTCACAAAATTGGATATCAGAAATTTTGGTGCATTAAAATGTTTTCGTCACTAGACTTTTACCTCGTAAAGAGGTTTTTTTTATAAGATATCAGAAATTTTGGAGTAAGATATCAAAAGTTTTGAAAATTGCAATATATTTTGACGGTACAATTTTGTCAAAATCTAACAGAACTCTCAAGCTCTGGCTGCTACGACACGTTGTTGCTGCTGTCCTATTCCAATTCTAAGCAAAACGTATATATTCTGTTAACAGGTAATATCTTCCAAACACATCGAAATTTTACAAACTACAATATATTGAAAATTAGAAAAAATCATTACTTGCGTTTTCACAAAAATCGCCATAATGTGGGAAAAAATACCTTATTTCACCTGTTGCTGTTTACCTTTTATCTTAAAAAAACACTAAAGGTATTCCCAAGAGTCCTTCAAAATACCTTTTCAACGATATATATATCACATCTGTAGCTTTTATCGTTTGGATGATATGGGGGTTCCAATTTTAGCGGTTTTTAGTGATTTCCCGCTAAACTAGCTATTTTTCGAAAAAGTCGAAAAACAAAAGTTTCTATATTTTTGATTATAAAATGATTTATCTGCCGCAAAAAGAATTGACCACTTGCAAGCAGTATCTTTCCACATGCACTGCAAGCAGTGTACATACTGCATATGTACATGCAGTAGTGTAAAGGTGTAAGGTATATTCAGTTAATAGGTAATATCTTGCCCAAACGAATTTTGACAGATATGTGTTATATGTCAAAAAACGCGTAATTGAATTCTCTACAACATGCAGTATATTTAAAAGTGATTTGATGTGTAGATTTTTCTTAAATCGACAAAATGTGGAAATAAATACCTTATTTCACCTGTAGCTGTTTACCTTTTTACTTAAAAAAAAAACTTTGAAGGTATGCCTAAAAGCCCTTCAAAACACCTTTCCAACGACATATAGAACAGATCTGTAGCTCCTATCGTTTGGATGCTATGGGGGTTTCAATTTTAGCGGTTTTTAGCGATTTCCCGCTAAACTAGCGATTTTTCGAAAAAGTCGTAGAACAAACGTTTCTAGATTTTTTATCGGGAACAAGTCCTCATTCAAACTTTTAAGCTAAATCAACGCTTTGATCTATACAAACAAACAAACAAACAGACTGACTTTTCATCTCGTTTTGAAATGGGCACCAAAAATTTCGAAATTTATTATCTTCTGAACCAGTGGTCGGATTTTGATTATCAAGGTGTCATTCGACGCGTATTTTTGATAAGTATAGTGAAAAATTATAAAAAAAATTTAAAAGGCTCCAACGGCCCCATTTGCTCCAATCATTTAAATTTTGTCCCTCCCACTTACACCTGTTTATCTCACGAACCATGTAAGTTTTCAAAAGTCTTAGTATGCACATTTTTAAGTTATATTGATACCTTTCGATCGGTATATAATTCAACCCGATCGGACAGTCATAGCAAATTTTCCATTCTTCCTGTGTATATATGCTAGTCGCCTTTCGCACCCTTCGTGCTGCTTTCGTCACTAGCGCGGACTGCCGTCCGCAGTGATAAGTTTTGAAAACAATAAATGAAAGCGTTAAGATCACATCTTAAGCGTAACTGAAGTTAGGTATATCAGATATATAAAATATGTAATAAAAAGATACATATATTAAAAGTACGTATATTAAAATCTCAAATATTATTAAATTTAGGTTGCCAAATAATATTATAAATATTGTTGATCCCCTCTTTCAAAATGGATAAGTAGATCAGAGCAAATTAAACAAATTTCATTTAAATGGCATTATTAAGCTCTTGGCTTAAATAATTGTATATTGTTTAGTAGGACGGCACAAGAAATGGTCTGACTGATTGTATTTACTGGGCTTAATTTTATTTTATTTGACGGAGTGACTTGGGGCTCAAATCGCGAAAGTGCAAGAATTAAAATATTGAAATTTTTTCAGTAGCTTCTATTTGTGATGCTAACAAGCATTTACTACTTATTTTATAACAAATCATTCGCATGTATAAATGTCTCTTTTTCGCTTAATTTATCAGATTTGTGTTTAATTTGAAAAGATTTAATAAAGGAAAGGCTATAGTCGAGCTCCCGATACCCGTTACTTATTTAAATAAATTTAAAATATTTTTGTTTGCATGCTTTTAGGCACTTACATTGCTTGAAATTTAAAATCATTTAAAATAATTTAAATCAGCCATTACCAGCATATGCACGGATTCCACACTTACCAAATAAAAGAAATTTCGTTATTGTTAAAAAAGCCATTACCAGCTTTCTCTTTGTCCGATCTTGTTGCGATTTAGTAAAAATAGGTAATAATAGCATTTAACGTTAATTAGTAAAAAAAAATCCAAATATCTTTATAAGGAGTATATACACTTTATAGGGTCGGAGATGCTTTCTTCTCCCTGCAACGAATACAATATCCCCTTTTACATATTTTTTAAGTAACGGCTATAACGGCCTTTTCAAGAAACAACTTTGCACAGCTTTTTTAACAATACAGGGTATAATATTGAAATAAGATTGTCACATTTATTTTTGGTGCATTATTGAAAATTTAGTTTTCAATTGTGATTACATTTTTCTTTACTAGAAAGTTTTAAGAAAATAGGAAAAGATTTGAGTTTTAAAAAATCTTTCTGATTATCTTTCAAATTAATTACCTAATTGAATATAATTAAACTTGAATCATATTTAAAATAAGGAAAATTGACAACTCGATTTTCACAAAAGTAATTTTCAAGTAATTTCATTTAATTATGACAGGAGTTGATTAAATGTTAAATGTTGAAACTTAAATTTAAATACATAATGAATTAATAGATTAAACCATGATCAAAATGACATTCCGATTGAAAATCTTATGAACGCTTGAAGTTGGTGTGATCTTCGACCTAGCAATTTTAGAAGTCAAAGCTAACCAGCGCATTTTTAAATTTTTATTTGTAAAACTCAATACTATATTAAGCTCGATTCATAGTTTGGATTCACATGCCTATATATTGTAGACACAAAAAATAATAAAATTATATAATAATAAAATATTCTTTATATTATTACAAACGTAAATGTTAGGCTTGATCAAATATAGAGTAATTTGTATATTTTTGTTATTTGAGCATTTGTTAATCTGATCATTTGTCTATGCGAGAATATACCCAAAAAACTCTCACACCCTCGGATCAGATCACTTTTTGCCACATTCCCACCCCCGACTGACGTTATAAACATCCTTCGGCAGTTTCGATTGAGCAGGCAAGCAACTCTTCGCTGAGTCACAATCCCAATCGCAGAGTTGGCCAACTGTTGGTGTCAGTAGGACCAACAACAACAACAGCAGCAGCAACAACATCAGTAGCATTAACATCAACTGTAACAGTTACATTACGCAAAAAGGACAGCGGGACGAAGGCAGCAAAGCAATAACAGAAACAAAAACAACAGCAAACGCCCGCCAAACTTAAACTGCATACCAATTAGTTGAGAAACGCGTGCTGCCAACAACAACA
Organism: Drosophila limbata; assembly: GCA_963924055.1. Lineage (NCBI taxonomy): Eukaryota > Metazoa > Arthropoda > Insecta > Diptera > Drosophilidae > Drosophila > Drosophila limbata. The sequence goes on from OZ001354.1 coordinate 22,770,858, forward strand.
ACCAGCAACAGCAGAGGCAGCAGCAGCAACAACAACAACAAGCACATGAGCTGCGCACGATCAAAGTAACTGATAGAGAGGACAACAAGAGAGGATAGCAGCAAACGAAGAGGGAAAAACGCTGGCGCTGCGTAACTGTGTGTCTTGACCCTTACAACATGCAGGACAACAACAACAACAACAACAGCAACGGCAACGGCAACAGCCGCCAACTGCTGCCAAAGGTGAAAAACCAGAGTTGGCAACACACGCACGCACACACTCACACACACAGACACTCACACACTCACACAGAGTCAGAGACAAAAGGGCTCAAGAGCCACCACTAAAGTCAACATTGAAGCACCAATACGAATGTAATGAGGGTTCGTTTTGATTCGGCTTACACACACACACACACACACACACACATACACTCAGATACACACTCACACAGAAAGACAGAGCCTCGATTTTCGGCCAAGTTGTAGTCGTCGTTGTCGTTGTCGTTGGTAGTTGCCTCGCTTCACCGTTGGCTCAATTTAGAACCGCACAATCGGCCAAAGATTCAGTCAGGTGCGAAGCACCGAGCGATACAGACGTGTTCGTCTCTCAGTGAGCCAAGTTTTGACTTTGCCAGATCAGTTACCAAAAAAACAAAAAGCGCAACACATATTCGCAATAGATCCTCAGTAATAAAGTTGACCAAAAACTAAACAAATCGACAAATTCCATTTGTGAAAAATCTATTTCCGCGCGTGTGGTTCAATTTTATGAGAAAATAGCAAGTCTGGCTGCTGTTGGCCTCTTAGCCGAATTGTGTTTTAAGTGCACTTTGTTGACATACCAAAGAGCCAGTGCTCAAATCCCAAAATGAATCACTTGTCGCCCCCACCATCGCCGCACTCGCAGCCAAGTCCAGCGGGCTACGCGGGTCCATCGCTCGACAAGCAGTGGATGCAGAGAGCCTCGGCTTTCAATACTGTGATAGCATCTGCAGCGGCTCAGAAATTGAATAACAGAGGTGAGTGCAATTCATCCCATCAGCAAGGGTTTCAAATACTGCCCAGAAGTTGGAAGATTTCAACTGATCGAACTCTACAAAAGATACAAAAGTATCTTAGCTCTAGGAAATAAAGTAACTCAATAAAATGAAACAAATAAATTAAGAAATCCCCTTAACTTCAAGCTTATGAAAATAATCGGCAATCTGATATAGAAAGCATGATCTTCATGTAACTAGTTAAAGGATCAGTTCTTCTACAAATGTAAACCGACACAAAAAGTATCTCATCTCTAGAAAATAATATAACTCAGTGACAAGAATAAATTGGAAATCAATTTGATTTCAACTATTTGGATGATTTTAAAAGAAATCTCTAACAATCAGTTGCTTTATTCACCAGCAAACAAAAAATGTAGACTAGCTGAAGAAACATCTGATCGGATGATAGAATAGGATTTATTTATTTAGTTATTTAATGTCAACTAAGTACAGTTGACCAAAATTAATGTAAGAATTTAAGTAAAAGTTAAGTAATATAAAAAATTAAGTAAAATTAAATTAATTAAAATAAAATTTTAAATAAACTGAAATAATAAAAATTAAGCTCTTGTATTTTAGTAATTAAACTCAATTATGGGCATCAATCTTGGAATTTAGCCTAATAGATTTGTTTGGCATTTGTTCACAGATCTACCCTTCCTCTACAATCCTCTGCTCTACTCCAGCGCTCTGCTCTGGCCGCAGTTTCTGCTCTCCTCGGCCTCAGCTTTGGGCACACCCCTGACGCCCATGACGCCCAAATCGCCCGCCTCCGTCATACTGAACCAGCGGGATCGCGACTTTGCGCTGACGCCAGAGAAGGAGCAGGAGCAACAGCTCGTCAGCAGCAAGCAATTGTTGCTGCAGCAGGACGAGGACATGCCCCTGAATCTGAGCACAAAGCAGCGTTCAATTGCTGTCTCGGACCAGGATGAGGACCATGATCACAACAGCAGCAGCAGCAGCAGTGGAAGCCTCAGCGGAGGGAGTCTCAGTGACGCCGAGCAGCCGCTGCAGCTGAGCACGCTGAGCAATGCCACGCCCCCGCCCTTGAGGGCAGTGAATCTGAAGACGGCAAATGCAGCGACTCCTCAACAGCGGCGATCCCAGGGCAACATCATCTGGTCGCCGGCCTCCATGTGCGAGCGCTCCACGCGAATCGAGGCAGCGGCGGCGATGTCAGCGGAAGAGGATGAGGAGCAGCATGTGGATCCCATAGTACGCAAGTTTAAATACGAACGGCGCTCGGCAGCCTCGATATCCACATCGTCGCTGCAGTCGCCGCTTTCCTCGCTGACGCCCAAGACGACAGTCGGGCAGGATCTGGACTTTGAGACCGCTCAGCAGCAGCTGTACGCGCATCGCAGCGCTTTCATGGCCGGCCTCACAGGCAACAATCTGGAGTTGCTCACGCAGCACCTGAAGACGCAGCAGCAACAACAACAACAACAGCATCAGGTTAAGGCCGAAAGCGAACAGGATAACAACAACCGTTCGGCAGCGGCTCTCATGGGACTTGTGGCAGCCGCCGAGTTTGGCTATATGCGAAATCAACACCAGCAACAACAACAGCAGCAGCAGCATAAACACACGACCCAGCAACAGCAGCAGCAGCAGCAACAACAGTTGCATCAACAGCAACAGCAGCAGCAACATCCTGATTCGACAGCCACAGATGTTGCACGACGTTCGTCCTCCTCATCATCGTATCAAGGCGAGTGCGAGGAGAAGCGCAGTGGAAGAAATTTTCAGGTAAGCAGACGGGAAGTCAACTTTTTTTTATATTCTGTTACTTTGACTTGAGTGGAATCAGAGTGGAAGCTGAAGCCAACGGAAGTGCAGAGGATACCTGAATTCTCTTCAAGCTGCCAAATCTTAGACTGGCTTTTTTAGAAAATCTGCAGGTTGTCATGGACTTGTCCTTGCCACTAATGACTCTATCACGTGATGGCCAAACAACCCCTTGGTGAACCCTTCCTCCCTTGTTCTGGGAAACCCCATAAATTGCACAAGACTCCTCCAACATACAATATTAGAATCGAATCGGTTGCATTGCGTGTCTTACAATTCCCCCGTGTTAATTGTTTCATATTTTGAAGGTCCTGTCGCGTTTTAATTGCCTCTCGCAATCGCCATCAATAGTTGGACTCCGACCCCCATTTCAATTTAGAAAAGTGGCACAGCAAATACTCGAACTCGTACATGTATTCCGTAATATAATAGAGAAAAAACAAACTAAACTCTTCTATGGAAATTCAATTAAGCACAATCGAAATCACGCAATTAGTTAATCAAATAATTTTGATTATTTTTCGATGGTTCGGGGCAGAGGGGTACCCCCTGAAGATTTATGTGTTGGCCCAATCATAATTGTCATTTTGTTAAAGGCCTCTTAAATATTTTCTGCCACATTAGCCACACGACAGGGACACACGACCACGACTGACATACGAACTCGAACTCGAGCTCGAACCCGAACCCGATACCCATGCCGAAGCAGGGTCGAGGGGTATGTTCATGCCCTGACTACCCCCGTTGTCAGTTTGTGTTTATATCAAAGGCACTTCAACACCCGCGTCGGGCAACTTTGTTTTTTTTTTTCACACATTTAATGCAGCGGGGTCGGGGACTCGTTTTGGGTGAAATGCGATAGCCTCGAAGGGTTTCCAGGGCATGGACATATGGTCGAAACAGTTGCTCAAGTCCTTGGCGCAGGCGCAGACTTTACTTAAGAGTATCTCACATTTTTTATACGACTTGGACTCGCGTTTTTGAAAGTCTTTACATCTGTCGTTGAATTCGGTGTGGTGTGTGTGGTGTGAGGCCCACCCGGTCAGCATTGAGTCTCAAATTGGGTCTTGGCTCTGACTCACGTTGGGGTTTCTACGCCAGAGTTTTGCCAACTTCCGTTTTGGTTCGACTTGAGCAAATTGACATTATGGCTCAGACTCAATGTAACAATGGGCCAACTAATTGGGCCTCCGTCTAGTCCCATGGATGCCAAGCGATATCCCATGCATTGCACAAATAGAAAATCCCAAAACGGAGAAAAAAAATCAACAACAACAACAACAAATTAAATACAAAACAAAATGAAATAGTCAGAGAAAGAAATTGTTGTTTCGAGCAACGAGCGCACTTGTGTCAATTTACAATATGCGTAGGTTTTCGAAAGGTTTTTCTCATTTTCGTATGTATCATTATTGTTGTTGTTGTTATAAATGTCACACACGTAGCATGCGATTGCTAGGCCAGACCAGGCCAGCTCAACTTGGCTATGGGATTGAGTTGTGTCAACACGGGAGCGACAATGTTTAGTTACTTGCATGTTGCAGCAACACAAACTGTACAAACATTTAATCTCGCTGCGAAGATGTTACGATCCCCAGTTCACAGTCCCCATTGCCCCATTCCCCATTCTCCATTCTCCAGTCCATAGTGCCTGTCCACAGTCCTCGGTCGAGAATGTCCAACAGCTGTGTTTGGCCTATAAATATTAATATCCAACCTTAGCTCCATCTTGTCTTTTGTCATACGAATATGTGGAGAAATGAGTTCTACTTGAGATTTAGCATTGAGCTGATCTTATATTTACTTAGCTGTTTCTTAAAAATAAACGCAAAAATAATTATAATACTCATATTGATTATATGAGGCCCGATCCGATCCGACTCGACTCGACCTGCATCCCAACCCCCTGGCAGTACAAATGGCACATGCCAAAGTTTTACCTCCTCCCTGAGTTTCTTCGCCCACCTGTCGACAAATATTTGCCCACTCACAAATCTAGTTTAATTCATAAGTATTTAGCACACACATTATTATGTTGTTTGAGATTTTATTTGCCACGACTTTCTGTACATTGTTTCAGTTGCTGTCTCGGTTTCAATTTCAATTTCGGTTTCAGCTTCAGCTTTTCAGGCTGTCCAAACAAGAGTTTTTTGGGGCTAGAGTTGGGATTATTGTGACTTGTTCTGAATAAATATTTAACGTGTTCCAATTCGGATTCTTTTCTTTCTTTCTCTTGCAGTGCAAACAATGCGGCAAGTCGTTCAAACGCTCCTCAACATTATCCACACATCTGCTCATACACAGCGATACTCGGCCATATCCCTGTCAGTACTGCGGCAAGCGATTCCATCAGAAGTCCGACATGAAGAAGCACACCTACATACATACGGGTAAGTTGAATGAGCTACCTCTCTCTCTCCCTCTCTCGATCAGGTTGACTAATTAACATATTTGATAAGCAGACTGTGTTGGGAGGGGAGTTCAACTGAATTGGCACAGTTGTTGACCCACATGAAATAGATGTTGACGAGTGCTGAAAATATTCCAGCTTACTTGATCCAACAGTTAAAAGTAGGTTTTGAATTAAATGAATTGGTAGTTATTAAAAGCTAGACTCTGTTCTGGGTCAACAGTCTTATGACAACTGCCAACAACCAAGTCACCCTCATGTGATTTGTGCCACCCTCAACCATTTAAATCGGCGAGTGTTTTAGATCCCTATCTGCTTTCAATTTGTCTAATTGTCGAATTGCTGAACAGGACACGTAACAGACTGACTGTGTTTTCATTATGATAATTGTTTTATTGATTTCAACTCCTCTCTCCTCCTCTGATTGCAGGTGAGAAGCCCCACAAATGCACCGTCTGCCTGAAGGCGTTCAGCCAAAGCTCGAATCTGATCACGCACATGCGCAAGCACACGGGTTACAAGCCCTTCGGATGCGGACTCTGCGATCAATCCTTCCAGCGCAAGGTCGACCTGCGGCGTCATCGGGAGAGTCGCCACGAGGAGGCAGCTGGCGCCTTGACGCCGCCCGCTCTCATCAAAATGGAGGTCAGCAGCAGCAGTTGTTAACATGATTGATCGATTGATTCGTAGCTCGTAGTAAATGAGACACCAGAGACCCAGACCCAGTAGGATTACCCGAAACCAGTTCACCAAGTTGGCCCGCCTGCAAATGCAAAGTCGTCTAAGTCGTCGCTATGAAGCCAAAGTTTGTTTTTGTTTAGGCATCCAAAATATTGTTAAGGGCATCGAAAGATCATTTCGCCCGCTCTAGTTGTTTGAGATACTTAAGATATTTGCTCAATTTTAGATATAAGCTCTGTATATACTGACAACAAAACACAAGACTTTCTCTTAGATCTTAGGCTAGCATAAATTAAATATTAACTTAATCTAAACTAACATAATTTATTGAATACCTAATGTTTTTTATTAACTTTTGATTTTGTTTTATTCTAATTACCAAATTCCAAATTGGCCTAGTAAAAAGCTAAGAAAACGCAGCTAAAAGTACCAAAGACTACAACAACAACAAAGAACACTCGGCAAAAAGCGTAACTAAACCTGTCAAAATTTTTGTCTGTCCTTATGTTAAATTTATATTAAAAATTATATTTATTTTTACATGTATTTTTTAAGTCTAATTATATTTAAGTTTATTACTTAAAAATATTATATAATTTATAATTTAAAATCTTTGTACTTAGAAATATTTTATTAGTTTTATCATTTGGCAAAAATAAAGTTCAAAGCTAAAGAAAATCCCAAGCTCTATTATTGAAGTTTATTTGAATACCAAGAGATAAGCTCTTCGTCTGCCTTAATATATTCATAAATTGTAAAATTTTGATATATTTTATAGTTTAATATTTAAAGGAAATTTCAAGGACGATTCAGTTGATCAAATGGCTGTATTCGTTTAGTGAAATTTTGTTACAAATTGCGCCAAGCATTCCAAATATTTTACGGGGACCCCAAAAACCTGATTTTATAGTTAAATTTTTGCACGTACTCAATTGCAGGCATACAGGAGACTGGAGACTGGAGACTGGGGATTGGGGATTGGGCAATGGGACTGCTCCTGTTTCGGGTGCCGCGGTGATCTTTGATCTTCTCTCATTGTGGTATGCGAAGAATGCGCTTTGTAAAACACCGCGTTACAAGCCGCAAGCTTCCCAAGGGGAAGGGGAAGGAGCTGGAGCACGGGAAAACGCCAATAAGTGTTCGAAGTTCGAGCTAATTGCACCCGAGAGTTGACAGTGAGTGCGACAAGGAGGCAGAGATCGAGAGCGATCATCGATTGCGAACGATCGTTGATCGCAATTTGAGCAAACCGAATGTCAATGCCTTTTTCGGCACTTTAAAACTCCCGAAATGAAGTTTGGCAGTTTACAAATCACCGACTGGAGATTCGAGATCTGAGATCTGAGCTCATTATCGCCATTCATCGGTGGCTGCAATCAAAATCAGCGAACATTTGGCAAGGATTTCACTTTGCAGCACTCCGTTTGCCACTTGTGCCTGTTGTGGCATGCAACAAATTGATCGAAATTGACAAAATATTGGACAAAAAATGAGAACAGCATACAGCGGCGATCAAAAATATGCAGTTCAATTGCATTGGCGGCTGCAAAACAATTCAGCTCAAGGACTTTGGTCAAGTGCCGACAAAGCGATAAATTGCTCAGGCCCATCCGAGAGGAAGTAGGAGAAACGGGCAGGTGAGATGAGTTAGTGAGAGTTCTATGGATTGCATATCTCTTAGCTACTAATTACTGAAGATAGGATACCAATATGCATTCAAGATTCGCCAGAGGAATAGTTGCAGACGGAGGGAAACTTTGCGATTGTGGCTGCCATATGGTGGCACTAGGTTTGTTAACCCCTAAGCAGTTGGCAGTTGGCAGTTACCAGTTAACACCTGAGCCCACATAATTTGTCATGCCATTTGAATTTATACAGCATTCAAATACAAATAACCCGACAAGCCCCCATAAAAAATAGGGAAAATAGGCACTGGCAGTTGAACAAAAGCTGCGATCAGCTGCAACCCCAAAATTCGTAACATAATGAAATGAAGGAAACTCAAGTGAAAATTAAGAGGAAATTGTCTTAGAAGTGGCGCGAAGTGGACTAGACAGTGAGATAGGGCCCGCAACATATCCGTTTTCCGGCTACCCCTAGCCAAAGGTGCCCGGGCAGGTGACTTTGACTTTGGCTATTAATAAAAATAATAGTTGCGGCTAAAAGGTGAAGCGATCGAGGCGAGGATCGAGCGTACGTGGAGGCCATCACATGAAAAAAGATGTCTTAGGTCAGTTGCCAGTTGCAACTGCGACGTTGACTGCGACTGCGACAGCGACTGCGAGGCTGCTGCAGGTGAACTGAGCCGAGTGCACAATTAAAAGGTTGGCCAACAAGGGATGTGTGGCAACAACAGGCAACCGGCAACAGACAACGGCCGAAAAGGCAAAAGGCACCTGTAAGCGGGAGTCGGGAGAGCAGGAGAGAGGCAATGAATGTTACAGCGGCTCATTTATGTTTATGTCCTTTCGTTGTAAGCGCATCGCAGCGCTGATTCCGATTCCTTTTTGAGCCGCACAAGTGGCGCGCCAGGACAGCACCTGCTGAATCCTGGAACCTGTCGTTGTCATCGTCGACGTCGTCGTCGTCCTGGCTCAATAATTGTGAGCCAGACGACGCGTGCTCAAAGCCGGTTTATTGCAAACATATGCCAGGCTCAAAGTCGAGCCAAATTACAACAGCAACGGCAACAGCAGCGTCTGAGCATTGGGACATGCTGTGGTAATGCCAAGGCAGCGGTACGAGCAGAGCTCCAGTTGACATGGGACACACGCCACACACACACACACACACACACACACACACACACACACACACACACACACACAGATAAACCAACAGCAGTCAGAAATCTTTCTGGCAACCGCAAAAACTTCAAGATTGAGATCTGCAATCTTCGTCTAATCTAGGCCCGTGCACCTTGAGGGAGTGTGCCGCAAGCTGACGCATGCGAAAACCAAAAAACCAAAAAATAAGGTGCATTCAACAAAAAAAGTAAAAACAACGTCAGCATCAGCAACAACTGCTGTAAGTGCGCCTGCACCTGTCACGCTCATCGATATTACAACTGCGACTTCACCAGGCCCGACGTCAAATGACCCAATTTTGATAGTAGTCCCTTCGGCCTGGTCCTCTGCCTCTGTCTCTGTGTGTGCCTGACTCTGTCCATTGCTCTCATTTCTTTGTGTGCCTCTTTTTACGAGTTTTCCCTGACTCGAAATTGATAAGTTATGATTGCTGCAGTTTTCTTTGATTAAACATTGTCACCTGCACTTTGAGCCGGGAATTTGAAATGAATGTACTATTGATTGTTAATGATTGACACGGAGAGAGTGTGGAGTGTGATGGTATAATGAGATACCCGACAGCAGCTGAACGTTGCACATGTTGTAATAAAGAACCATATTAAGATTATTTCCAAAACTAATCAACTTAAAGAACCAACTGGCAGATTCATTGCTTTATTTAAAAAATATGATTAAACTCTTCTTTTCAATTTTTATTTTAGCAATCGAAAATAAAGGTTCATTTCCTTTTTTTATTATAAAAATGTAAAATAAAAATTATTTTTTAATTTTTATTATAAAAATTTAAAATAAAAATTATTTTTCATTTTGTTTTATAAAAATTTTAAAATAAAGATTATTCTTTAACTTTTATTTTTAAAGTTGAAAAATAAAAATCGACTGTATGTCTTTTGAATTGGAAGGCGTATTTCAGAAAGTGACATGTATATAGAAAGGCATAGCCAAGGAGAGTCGCAGCGACGTTACCCTCCCACCCCTCACAACCCCCTTATGAATGAAATACACCTTCCAGTTCAAAAGACATTTGCACTCAATTTTTATTTTTCAACTTTTATAATAAACATTTAAGAATAATTCCTATTTTCAATTTTTAAAATAAAAATTAAAAATAACTTTTATTCTCTTATGCTTAAATAAAAATTGAAAATTCAAGTTTATCCAGTTTCTCATTTCCGAACCGTACCATTTTGGCTGGCAAATACAGAGAAAAGTTGCATTTGTGTAAATGCGTGTTCGGTTTGCTCACAATAATATTTATAAATTATTTTTTATTTTTAGCAGGGACCGTAACAATTTCAATATTTTTTTTTCAAAAATTGAAAAAATAGAGTTATTGGGAAGGAAAAATGTATACATATTCACGCCTGTACCGTCTGGCTAAGGTACTGCATTCTGTGCCTGCTACCCAGGTTTCAGTGGAAAGGGCATTTTCTGCTCTTAAACTAGTAATGACGGATTTAAGATGCAACCTATCTGCAGAATCTGTAAAAGAAATCATGTTCCTAAAATTAAATAAATATAAAACATAATACCATATGAACTTTTAAATCTGTGGGAACAGGGAAATAGTCTGGGAAGCCGACAAGAGTATATATTTATTTATTTATTTACAAAAGCTTTAGCAAAGTACAGTAATAAAATACAGTAATATATAAATATTGAAAAATAATAATTATCTTTAATTTTTATGATTTAATAATTACAAACATTTTTAAAATTAAAAATTGCAAATAAAAGTTTATCCTGATTTCGAATTTGCCTTTTAAAAATAACATATGTCTATTTTTCCCACTCTTCTAGGAGGTTTTATTGTGCTTCATTTTTTTTAAACTCATAACTATTTTTTTAAATCCCTGATGTAAATGAACGAAATTATTATTCTGGAGATACAATTCTATCAAATTATTCTGCTTGACATTTTTGAACTTTATTTTATTGAGACTATAACTAAAAAAAATATTTAATTTCTATATGTGGTTATAAGTTATATATCTAGAAAGAAAGAAATGGGTTCTTATTAAAGCCAGCAGAGGGAAATGCAGGAAGAAAAAGTTTACCAAGTTCGCTGGCCAAATCAGAAGCCAACAGAGTGCCAGTCAGTCAGCCAGTCAGGCAGAGATTAGCCTTACGAGTACCTTACTTTGGAAAATCTTAAGCTCGTTCGATTTGAATGCAAAACATTGGAATAGGAAAGCAATGACAAATCCAAGTGAAATATGCAATGAAAACAGAGGGTGTGAGGAAGGCGGCGGTTGCAAGAGTCAAATGGCAGGCATAAGGCAAAGCAGATTGTGAAATCTATTTAAACAGCTTAATTGGCAACAACAAGAACAATAAGAGAAGGGGAAACAACCCGCAGACAATGAGCCAATCAGCAGCTTAGCAAGAAGGGTGCAAGAAACCAAATCGACGAAGAGTCAAGAGTCGCAAGTTGCAAGTCAAGAGCTGAAAGCCAAAAGCCAAGACCAGCAATTAAAATGACAAAATCTAAACACAAAATGGTACGGATTTTGCCATGTGCCACTGTCAAAAGGTGCAAGCCAATAAGAAGACCCAAAAATGCAGGGCAAGGAAGCAAGACGAGAGACAAGAGACAGACAAGAGTCAAGACACAGAAAGAGAAACAGAGCTCAAGGTGTTTTCTTTGCTTTGAGCACAAATCAATGTGCATGGCCTAAACACAGATTATAGACAGATTTGGAGGGCAACAGACGGCAACACAAAAGGACAACAAATTGCGGCTGAAGATGCAACACACACAAAACACAGATGAGGACTCTCTGACTTTAAGTCTGAATCCGAGTCAGAGTCAGAGGCAGCCCCGCAAGTCATTATAAGAATTTAAGCGCACCTTTTCATTTCGTCTGTGGATCGAGCAGCAGCAGCAGCAGCGACAGGTGCGCAACGCATGCGCAGAGAGTTAGAGTGAGAGGGAGACGGAGAGAGAGAGAGAGAGTGGGATAAACTAAACAGAGCGTAGCGGTAGATGGTCCCGATGGTAGATGGAGTTGGAGATGCCTTTTGCTTGGCATCAACCGATGCATGGAACTCTCCGTTGCCGAAAGGCGTTATCCTAACTGCGCTCGCTGTTGATCCTGCTCCTTCTGCTTCTTCAGCTCCTTCTGCTGCTGCTGTGCCAGATTCGACTCTGTCGTCTTCGCTTTCGGTCGTGGGGCAAATTAATTCCTTACCATATTTTATAATTCAACAGATGACACGAGCCAACGCAAGAAGCCCCCGGAGTTGAGGCAAAAGCTTTGTCCGAGAGGGTTCTCGTTCGGTTCTTAGGTACCGCTCTTATTGCGGCTCGTTTGTGGCACATGCCAGCACAGCCCAGGACCTCGCAGGACTCCTGCTGTTGTGCCATTTTGTAGCGGCTTCGTTAATGCTGCGTCCTTTGATATCGGGTATATGTACCTTGTGGTGGAACTTGATATCCCATATGAGAAAAGGGTATGCAATATTCGCCTACAATAAAAAATATTTACTCGCAATTTGGATTCTCTTAGCCCTCTGGCACATTAGTTTATTTATTTGAAAATTCAGGAGTTTTTTATATAGCATTTTGCATTTGATGAAACAGTTTGTTGAACCTCTTGAAATGACAATGACCTTTTCTATGCGATACCCGTTGCAAGGGTTGTGTGTCTCCTGGTTCAGCACCCTATAACTGCATTTTGGCAAACAACAGTTACTCACAACATACGAGTATTAGCCAAGTCACCGCACTCTACAGGTGGAAATTGTTAGCTTGTCACACTAATTTCTCAAAGTCCGCTTTCTGCTTGACTCTTGACTCTTGATTGCTGATTGTTGACTGTTTCTATGTTGTTGTTGTTTTCACAGTTGCACTCCCGTCACATTTCGTTTATGTTCGTTTCGCAAATTTGCTCGTTTGTTTAATCCATTGTCTTGAGTTGTGTTTTTAGGCCCACGAGTACTATTGGTTTTAGGCTGAGCTCAGTATTTGGGGCTTTCGTTTTCAGCCAATATGTCGATCGCATAATTAGCTGATAAAGATAGCGGAGAGGCAATGAACTTTCTCGAGAGGATCATTAGAGTCGAGCTGCCGAGCAGTTGCAGTTGCTGTAGCAGCCAGGTTGAAGTTGAATGAACTAGCCAGAGTTCGATCACTTGGCAGCATACGAATAATTGCAGGTAGAAAGACAAGGAAGTAACAGCAAGGATCGTGCAATTATTAGGGTTAGTAACCCCTATTCGAACTGAGTTACGTGTACGGTTGAAGCCTTAAAGTTATGAAAAATATCTAGGATAAGCTAAGCATAGTAATTACTTGGGGTATTTCTGAAACAGATTAAGATCAGATTTTGATTTCGTCGATCACAGCTGCTCCAATAAAAAGCAAGGGAAATCTGGTCACACTTAAAGTTTTTAAGTAATCGACTCTGGTCAGATTTCGATTAGACTATGATCTTATTAATAACAGGAAACCTAGAAGTACTTTAGAACTAGAGCGATGGAAAGCCACTGAATTTCGACAGTTCCTACCGGCCCAGTGGTAATTGGAAATATTTTGACAAAAGCTCTCTTTGAACATCTTCTTAATAGGCAATTTACACTGAGACCGGTAAGCAAAAAGCCGTAGCTTACGGCGAAAGTCGTTTACACTGGTAGGCCGGTTAAAAAAACCGAAGAGTCAAACTGTGAAACATTGTTTAAAAATAAAGGCGAAAAAATAACAAAATTGTTTCCAAAGTAATTGCCACAGCTACAATGATGTTTATGAAGCAAGACATAAACCACGCATTTGCGGCTTGCGAGGGATTCAAAGTGATGATTAATTCGTTGAATCATGCATTAGAGACGTCCAGATCATTTTGGGCGCACGTAAGTAAAAAAGTGCATTTGTAGACAAGAACGTAAATTTTCCACATTTTTTATAGGAACGTAACGGCGTATTCTGGGAGAAAGACGTGCCCAACATGTCCAATGGAGTATTCAAATCTGTTTTTAGGATGGAGCGCTCCGCTTTCGATATGTTGGTGCATCCCATTACATTGCCTCGGAATGTTTTGCGAATGCCTGGGTGTTTGGAGTGTCAACGCCCAGTGTTTGCGTGATAGTGAAGGAGTTTTGCCGCCCGGTGTGGCTGAATTTGGCACACATTTATATAGGACCAAATTTTCTAACGCAGGAGAGAGTGGAAGATCTGTTTTGGCGAACTATTTTTGTGCTCAAGTGCTTGAATAAAACATTTTGATAACTAATTTAATTGAAACGCACTGCTTCATTGGTGAGTAACTAATCATCTGATGTTAAATTTTTCTAAATACCTGTTTATGCCTGTTAACAGGGTCACTCCTTACTTAGTAACATACTCGATCGTTAATGTTCCTCTGCAATGCATTTCGACTGTCAAAGACCTCGGTGTCCTTTTTGATAATAAATTAGGTTTCACTCTTCATTTTTCTTCCTTTGTAAATAAGGCTAAGGGAACTCTTGGATTTATAAAGCGTTGGTCAAAAGAATTTAATGCCGTATGTCAGTAAGCTACTATACACCTTTTAAGTTCGACCTATTCTTGTGTCTGGAAACCTCAGCACAAACTTTATCAATATCAAATTGAATCTGTACAGAAACAATTCCTACTTTTTGCACTTCGTGATTTTGCTTGGAATCCAAATCTCCGGTTGCCAGCTTACTCAAGTAGAATTCTGCTTCTACATCTACCGTCCCGTCTCAGAGATCTTCCTAGAGGTTTTTACCTTAATTATTTTTCATTGATTTGATTGGGTTTTTCTGGGTTTTCCCCAATCCTTGCAAGAAATGTTGGATCAATTTTAATTCTTTGCTAATATAATAATAAATGCGACAACCTTAATCAGGCCTCTGATAAAAACATTTAAACAATATTTCGAGGCAGTAATGTTTGCTTACAAATTAAAAAAAAATGGGAGAACCTTTCGGAACGAGTTGCAAAACACAACTGAATCTGCTAGCATTCACATCTGAGTTAATAAAACTTCGGTGAAGTTTAGGCGATGACATCAATTTCAAAGTATAAAGTGTTGGTTAGAAACCTGTACACAGTGCCCAAAAGACCCAGGGCTGCATAAAACGATGATCATGTATTTTTTTATAGAAAACGAAATACTAGACGAATAACTATTTTGTAGTCGTTTTAGTCGATAATATTAATTCAGAAACAAAATACATTCTTTCTTGAATATTTTTGCGGTAGGCTTTACTCTACTGAAGCTTGCATGCACCACTGTTATCATTTATACACTAAAGGGATTCCGGAAAACAGTTTTAGATTTGGTTTAGATTTCTCCATGGAGATATCTAAACCAGTGTTGGACACAGTCTCGCACGCGTGCGAATCAGCTGTTCGATTCACCAAAACACACACGAAACCGTTAAAAAATGTTTTGAATATAATATTTATTGCAAACCACAATTCTTGGTGTGTGACCACGTAGAGTTTAGCTACATAGAGTTTAAAGTTAAGGGGCATAATTTGGGGGTCGTTTGGCGTACGAGCATACCGACCGCATTCTCACACAATGCATTGTCGCATGAGCTAAACTATTTCTTTCAGTGCAACATGAAAAATCGAGCGACGCACACTGTGCTCTCGGCAGGATTCCAACAAGATACTGGGACTTTCCTAATTGAAACCAATTTACTGCAGGATGATGGAGAATCCGAGACAAACATGCATTTCATACAAAACACATGCACTTATTACTGAAATCAAGGATCGCGCTCCTATGCAGATGATGGATAGGGGGGGATGTCAGGAGGTCCCCAGGGTGTGGGTGCAGCCTAGGCGAATGATTTGTTAAAATAAAATGCAGGGCATTGCAAGGGAATAAAATCTAGGCTACTTTGTATTCGCAAGGTAAACACTCAAATACCATATTTCGCGAGCATTTAAAGAAAGTGTTACAACTTAAAATTTATATTTAAAAATTTCTGTTAATCAAACGTCTATCTACTATATGCTGAAAGTAATTGTTGATATAGATAAATAAAAATTGTGTTCATTCAAAAAATCACCTAATCATTTTGATGGAGCATTTAGAAAGCACCGTATAAAAAGATAAAACTTAAAATTAAGAATAAATAAACGCATGCAGTTTGTTTAAGTAAAGTGTAATCGTTCTAATCGGTTTAAGCGCTCGTCCAGGTGCGTTAACTGGTTGATAATCTCGTCGAGTCGTGCAGCACAGGAGCAGCAATTCGAGGCAGAGTCCGATTCCATAGACACATCCACTACCTGCGAAAGGTTGGCGAGTTATGCGATGTGCTTGGAGATGTGTTTGCGGTGTTGAATGGATAAGGCTGCTGTGTGTCGATTGAAATACTAGTTAAAAAAATGAAGCTGGATTGCTGCGTTTGAATTCCAAAGACGGTGATTTCATTTCGGAGCGTGTCTGATGTTTGGGAACTGATGAATTGGTGCTGCCCTGTGGTGTCTGTTGTTTTGTGTTCTGATGTTCGCTATCAACCACCTGGAAGTTTTCATCCAATGTCTGATAAGCTATCGATTCTCGTGGGTCAATGCGAATACTCATGTCGTTTGATGTCCTGGAAGTGGCACCGAGACTTATCTTGGAAGTAGAGCTGGTGTCGCAGCAGGACGAAGACAAGGACTTCTCCTCAAACTGTGAGGCGTCATAAGTGTGCAAATTTGATTGCCAAATTAACAGCTAGAAATATTACTATGCTTAATTTCTGTGTTGACATTGGAGAGACCATTGTACTTACCTGTCGGTCACTGCCAGCTGTGGCAAACTTGTTACCGTCCTGGGTAAAAGCAACTGCATTCACTGAATCCGTGTGACCGGTCAATGTATATATGGGCCTTCCCTCAAGTAGGTCCAGAATGCGTATGGTCTTATCATCACTTCCGGACAGCAGGAAGTTGCCACTCGGATGGAATGATAAATCGTTGACGGGTGCGGAATGGACAACGTAAAGTTGAATCAGCTGATTGTTCTTCACATCGAAAACCTTAATACGATTGCAACCAAGAGCCACGGCTACCATGTTGCCCCAAGGATGCCAGGCCACTTGACGTGGCGCAGAACGGTCCTCCGTAAAGATGCGTACGCATTCTCCGGTAGAAACTTCGTAAATCCGCAACGATTTGTCGTCACTCACGGTGGCGATCAGCTTCCCGTTCGGACTGAACTTGGCTGCCCGCACCCAATTTGTTTGTTGTGCAAATGAGGAGATGAACTGACGCCGTGATACTCGCCAGAGTTTCACAGCTTTGTCATCTGAGGCGGTCAGCAGCATCTGTCCAGTCGGATCAAAGTCGACACTGCGCACGGGCTTGCTGTGGGCCAGAAACTCGCCAGAGACACCGCGCACCTTCGGCTCCCATACTTTGACAGTGCGATCGTGGCTGCAGGATGCTATAAAATTCCCCTTGGGTGACCAGCTGACGCCATAAACGGCCGCGGAATGCGAGGCGAAGCGAATGCAACGTGCAGCTTGCTTTAGATTCCATAGTATTACAGTGGCGTCCAACGAACTGGTTGCGATTTGTGTGCCGTCTGGGCTGAAACGCAGCTGTGTTATGTGCCCAACGTGTCCAGTGAAATGACGCTCCAAAGCCGGATCACAAAACATATTATTCTGCATTCTTCTTTCGTTTTTTGTTCAGTCAGCTGAACGACGCTTGTTAAAATTTCCGCTTTAATTTGAAAAAAAGTAGTGACGCCAACTAGATAGAGGTGGAGAAACATCGAGTAAAGTATCGATGTCATCGATGTTTGCAAAACATCGGAACCTCGATATTTGGTAGGCCACTCTTGAACATCAAAAAATAAACAACCCTGATGATAACGACCTAAACACGGAAATTTATAATTTGATTGGTCGTGTTTTCTTAGAATAAGTTTGACACATGTGGCAGCCTTGGTTAACAGAAAAAGATAAGTTGCAACCTTATAACCCTTAAAGGAACATTAAAATTTAGCATGCATTTTTCTTATACTTTTGCCGAAAGTCGTATAATTTATTAAAAATTAAATTTTACAACAAATTAACTGTACAACAATCAAATACTAAATACAGAATTTAAATTAATTCCTTTCAATTAAAACCAAACGGTCGACAGGTTGTGGCGGTCGGGCGATATATAAGAATAGTTTTGTAAGTGCTGTGTAATTTTAAATTTCTCAACTATACAGCACTGCCTACTTAAAATCGATAAATTCGGAGGTTGCGGTGCTGCAAATTTATCGGACTTATATTCGACAAACCAATATTATTTAGTATAATTCTAACGATTTAACATACTAAAAGTTCATAAAAAGATGTCGTTATTGGCGCAAAGCGTACGCCAAGTGCTGCGCTACACAACGCAACATGTTTCATTGAACAGTAAGTCGGTAAACAAGCCAATCAAGCATAGTGACATAACGGTGTGGTCTTTTCCCCTCCCACCTCAGGTGCGATGCGTGCTCTTAGCATGTCACCGGCATTGTTGCAGCAAAACAAGCCCATGCCGGTTGCGACAGATGTGTCTGCTATTGCCAAGGAGCATCAGAAGGAATGCCAGTCAGTCTGCGACAGGGTCAACCAGCAAGTGGCTAAATCAGAGCAGGGCCGCTTGTTTGCTGTGGTGCATTTGAGTGGCAAACAGTTCAAAGTTACTCCCGGAGACATAATACTGGTCGAGGGCTATTGGCCACCGACGATAGGTGATGAGATAAGCCTGGACAAGGTGCTATTGGCAGGTGCACGGGATTTTACGTTGATTGGACGTCCCATCCTCGAACCGGGACTGGTCACAGTGAAAGCCACCATCATTGAGAAGACCCTGACACACACCAAAACCAACTTCAAGAAGAAGCGCAGGAAACAATACATGCGCATCAACTTCCAGCGCTCCCCAAACACCATGATCCGCATCAATTCCATTGAGCTAACGCGTCCGGTTGATAGCAGCGCTGAGAGAGAAGCTGAGCCCTCGAGGCGCCTGTTCTAGTTTAGCCTGTTGATATAAAATATATATGAAAAAGTATGCGCAAAATTTGTTTTTATAATTTTTTTGCTTAAATACCGTGTAGGTGAAGAAGACAGTTTGCTGATGATGGCACATACATTAAAACACCCAACATACATTTAAAAAAATCTGCTTTATTTAATTTAAATTACTCGCGCAGCAAATTTTTAGGTCCACTGTTAACTTAACATAACAGTTGCTTATTTACATGTTATTAAGCACTGCCACCAACAGCTGCTTTATCTGGCTATCTGGCAACTCAAGTGTCAAATCGAATTTTAATCTTCGCGCGCTTCTTTTTGAAAAGTCTTACTTGGGAAATTCTGTCAACTGTAGTTTACCAGCTTTAATCAATTACAAATTCAACTTTCATCTTGATTCAATGCCTTGCATGTGTCGTTTCTCTTTGTGATTTCTTTGCCATTCATTTACGGCGTATTTGCCAAAAGGCAACCTACTTTGGGCCCAAAACGCAGTCGCAGTCCCTAATGAAGCGGCTGTGGTAACTGTTGCAATTTTAATGACAACCTTTTATCGCGCATGTTGTTGTTGTCATCTTTCATTAAAAGACGTCGCCATTCGTTACCCACACAAGCACCCAGACACACGCACATATACACAGCAGCAAAAAGACCGAGCAACTCAGCTCGGCTTTCTTTATCAGCAGATGTAAGTTTGTTGCCTGTCTGTCTGTTTGTCGTATTTACGTTTACGTTTCTGTTTCACTTTTGCTAACCAAAGGCGTTTACTTTTTAGCTCGAGCTGTTTTTCCTTTTTACTTTTTGCAAACTTGGCAAACTTTTCGCTCTGCTTTCCCTGGCACCATTTTAACCCTTTTAAGCCCCTTCCAAAGGGTTAATACTATAAGCACTTACCACTTGCAACTCGTCAAAAGCGCACGTTAAAGTGCAGTGAACATGGCACAAGCAGTTGTAATTTCTTAAATCATTTATGGGTCATACTTGACGTTTTTATACTTAATTTGGTTACTGATATTTCAGCCCTGTTTCAAGCCCGGCTGCAGAGAAACCTTACCAGTCAGCTTCTTCCCCTTCCGCCCCTTTCCATTCTATTATTGATAATTTGAAATGATGCCTCGTCATGTTGCTGTTTCCGTAAATAAAATCACTTTCGCCTCATATACGCACGTGTATGTTTGTATGTGTGTGTACTTTATAAATGTCATCAAAGCAAGTCGAGTGCAATCAACAATAGGATACCCTGTACAAGTCTCCAAATTGTTCGCTCTAACTTGGTCGAGCACAAAGGGATTCAATGAAAATCTTTCTTTTTTGCATACATTCTTTACGTTGTCCCAATATTATTCAAACTTGTTGATCGTCTGGAGAATTAAATTATTTATTAATCTGATGGAGATTCTCTGGACTTCTCTTGATCCGTGCAACAAATAAATTCAGATTGTTAGAACTTTTTTTTTCAAAATTAAATAAAATAAACGTTATTTTGAAAATAAATCTTTTTTTTCTAATTTTTTGTTATAATAACTTATACATCTTAAAACAAGTTTTTAAAAAATAAGTAATGAGATTCGTAAAATTTAAATAAATATTTCTAAATAAAAAAAAACGTGCTATGTTATGATTAATTTTGACCCAACAATTACTTGACTAGCTGTACATACCTGTTACTTTTGCACAAAGTTATTATACCCCTGGTACAAGGTATAATTATGTTGCTCCTTCCCGGCAGTTGGCTGCCACATCAAATTTGGAAATTGCAGTTACCAGGCGCAAATTGAATTGTGAATCTCTTGGCAAGTTGTGCGCAAACATTCAACGAAAGTGTCACTGCACTTTGGGAAAGAAGCGCAAATCAAATTTCAATATGGCAAAAATTACGTTTGGCAACGTAAATTGAAACATTTTCGTTGTTGTTGCGGCTAACGTGGAAAAGCTTCGGTAAAACTGCTCACCTGCTTTCAGCTCCCCAACTCTTATCAATTTCCATCTCAAACTACAACTCCAACTCCATCTCCACTTGACAGCACTACTGCTGATTATGGGCCCTGTTGATTATGTTATTTGCCCATGAAAATTGCATTTGATGTGAGTGCTAAGTGACGACAACGGAAATTGCCGCCATGCGGATGTTGCTTTATTTGTTGATGCTCATTCTCATCCAACGGTACTCGTATCTCTAACCCCAGCTTCAATCTTTCAGCCAACAAATCCCATGTAAATGCGACGCTCAAGTCGCAAAATTTACCAAATTTATGCGTGGCGGCGTCTGATGTATGAGCCGGCAAAAGGCAAAGGGCGAAGGGTGCAGGACAAAGGGGGGAAGGGAAGACAGTTACACAGAAAGGATGGCAACCGTGTTAGCTCGTCCATCCATCATCAGCATCACTCAGTTTTGACATATCATTGAAATCTTAGCCCAACGTCGTCATCATCTGTGACGTTTCATTAACCTCCGTCGCCCACAAGCCTCTTGATGAAGCGGGGGTAGGTGGAGCGGTGAGGGGGAGGAGGGGGAAGTGTTAATATCAACAAGCGAGTGTGCGACGCAATCTACCGATTTCCGCTTAACCAAGCCAAACATTGCATTTTTGATTAGAGCCAACGTCGCCCTTAAGCCTTAGCCCAAAAATGTTGCCGCAGGCAAACCAGAAACACGCCAGGAATCTCCCAAAGGCAGGGAGGGAGGGAGGCGTGAGCTGCCGCTGAAGTTGATTGAAGGGTGGGTGGGCCGCACAGTCGTCAGTTGTTTGCCATGCTGACTGGCGGATTGCCATTAGAATCGGGGCTGGGGCTGGGGTTAAGGTTGGGTTTGGGGGTCGGACAACGGTTAAGATCGATGGCATCAAAATAATGAGGGAATGGTTTGTTACTTTCTTATTATGGTCTTACTTCTTCGTCTTCTTTTTCAATATTCAAACTAAGAAAATAATATCAGTGCTTTTAATGTCAAATTGAGCCCTAATTGTTGTCAAATTTAAAAATATCTCTAAGACCTAGAAAAATTTTATCATCATTGAAATTTATCATTCAGGTTATTCCAATTCTATAACTTAAATCAGGGATTAAAACCCTAACCGAAACCGTAACCTTTAACCAGTAAAAACCGATTGAAATTTAAAACCGTAACTGAAACCGTAACCGAAAAAAACAATTTTCATTTGTTCGAAACCTTAAAACCGAAACTCTGTAGACCGAAATAACCGTTTAGTAACCGATTCATTGATAAGGGTTAATTTCGGTTTTTCATACATAAAAAAAGAATTATTGTTCATTTTTAATTTGATTTTTGATTTTAATTTTCTTATGTTTAATTTTGAATTTTTTTTTAAATTCAAGATCGAATTTTCATAGCACTGAACAAGCGCAAATAAAATAAATTTAAAATAAATTTAAGAATATTTGAAAGAAATGTGTGAATGAAAATTTAAGATAGTAATGCCTTTTTAATTATAATTATTAGAATAAACAAATAACTATACTTTTGCAAAAAAAAATTTGTTTGTGAACCAAAACCATACCGGTATTTCAAAACCGAAACAAAAACCGGTTCACCGTTACGAAACCTTTATTCAAAGATTTTTCGTAACCGATAACCGAAAAACTAAATGCGAACATAACCGAAACCGTAACTGAAACCGATATTCGTTTCGGTTTTAATCCCTGACTTAAATTATTATTGTAGAATATTTATATTTTATTAGCAAATTTATGTTCGTTTTTTATTGACATTCAAAAAGTTTGTTTAAAAATTCTGATAAAAACTTCTTTTAAAATTAGTAATAATATTGGCTTAAGACCCATCACCTCATTATTTTGGTAAGGTGTCAGTTAACTAACTAAAGGATACCTTAACGCTTAAGATATTTTAATTGCTGCCAAATGCAAAAATATCTCATGAATACAAGTTAGCTGAACTCTGAAAAAATGATGCTAAGTGTTGAATGGCATATTTTTCTTACAATATACATATAAATACATATGTATTTATGTGTGTATGTGTATGTGTATGTATTTTGGATATACTTTACATTAAAGTTTCCTTTAAGTTTTGATTGAGGTCTTCACACTTTGCTTAGCGAACACCGCTTGCAGCATATTATATTCAAATTATAGCTCACATATTTTTATTCTTCGATTTGGGGTTGATTTGTGTCATCTTGCATCCTTATTCGCATCCAGAGATGCTCCAAACAGTTTTCCAACTTTTCTAAATTATGCAAAAATAAGAAAATCTTTGCTCCTTGGGGATATTTTTCTGTTCAGTGAATTGTTGTTGATGCCAAACCAGATTTCTATCGAATGCAAGGGTTGTCAACTTTTTCAGTGTTTGAAAACCCACAGCTAATATGACAGACTGTCGTCCCTCACACCCCCTGCTCATTGCACACACGTGTCATGGGACTCGATTTAAATAAGTTCGACGAGCAGTAAAGTTGACAAACAGTTATTGTTTTTGTTGTAGTTGGTAGAGAAAGCATTCCCCTCCCTCGCTCCCTCCGAAAGCGTTCCCCTGGTCGACGCTTAATGATGAAATTTCAATAAATGTCATTTGGTCTGTTCAAAGTGTCAACATGGCACCTACCAGACCCCAAGCCCAGTTCCAATCCTTTCACATCCCCACTCACATATACACAATTCCCACTTGGGTGGGACACAGCTGTCAGCTCGTTTGGAGTCCGCGTTCAATGCGTTAATAATGACACTTTTTTTGGCCGTGTTCGCCAGTTCTCTATCTAACTAGCTGGGTTCCCAGTTGTCTGCTCCGTCGTTGCAGCCCTTAAATTTAATTACTTTTTCATTGCTCATACGCACTGTTCAACTGCCAACCAGACAGAGAAAGAAAGCGAGCGAGCGAAAGAGACAATGCCCGCTGGTGATTGAAACTCGTTTAAATTTGCATGTAACAAGCAAGCGAAGAAATTGGCAACTGCGCTCGCACTCTGGCTCTGATTGCAGACGGCGACGCAGCACTGACCCTCCACCTCCCCTTCTTCGAATCACGTCATCAATAGTTGACAGTTTTATAGCCAGTTGTCGGTGATTGTCACAATGGCCATTTAATATTTGGACATTGCCACTCGTCAACGAGGAAATTGTTGGCTGAACTCAACTGAACTAACATATTTGATCAGGTTGCAGTGCAGTCAACAGTCTATGCGGTACACCAAATACTCTTGTCTTAATACAAAATTGTGCAAAGTTGCATTTTACTTAAATATTAGAAATACTAAAGTAAGAATTGTTTTAAGAGTCCTGGAATCCCAAGTCTGAGTCGGAGTCACTGATGATTATTACGTCGTCGGGCCTTTTAAAGACGTTCCTGGTCTCCTCCTTGTAGGTGTAGATCTCTCGGGCCAACTTCTCAATATCCAATTCCAATTGATCAATGCGTTCGTCAATTGTGCAACTTTGCTGCCTCCGCTTTGACGACTTTAAGTTGGATTTACGCAAACTCCTATTCCTCTCACTCTGAATATTATGTTTTTTACTGAGATGGATTTTAAGAATAATTTTCGTATACTAAACTCACCATTTTCATACAAGTTTTTTATAATTTAATTGAAGATCAAACAAATTGCAAAAGTGTGTACACAAACATGTTTGTATTTAATTGTTTGCGGTTCTTGGTTATATCGAAAAATCCTGCCTATCGATATCGATATTTACGTTTGCAGCTTTGATAAACTTACATAAAAATGTGCTTTGTAATTCAATTGAAAATATAATACATTGGCTCAATTCTAGATAAAAAGCGAACTTATTGGGAGACTACATTAATTTACAACACTACGTGTGCCAACTTATAAAAAAGAGTCGGTCAAATTTCGTTCGTTGTTTTCTTGTTGTTTTCTTCGTGCGCTTGAGAGCGAGAGCGGTTCCGTTAGGGCTTCCTAAAAATCATAAACGAGCTTTTTTACGCGCCTCAGCATAATCCCGAAAACCTGGTAGGCACGAAAAGTTACGGACTGCGAATTTAGTACAGTGGTCGGCAGCAGCACATTCATATGTTTGCATTGCGTCAGTGTGCATTTTTGTTCGCCTAGCAGCGGAATAACAGCGACGTAACAGAAATAAATCGCAGCAGCGACGCGTACGTGAGCGTGCGTGAGCGGCAGCGTAGTAGCAGCGCAAGTTTCCTATGCGCACGAGATACGGCCGTGCCGGTAGCTGATTTAATAACATAAGGAAATATTATATTATAAGCCATAGGCTCACTGGCACAGAAGCTCTAATTTGGATAGAATATTTTTGTTTCGACCTAACAACGAGGGCATTTCAAGCAGGAAATTTCTAGCAATCATATCTGCAAATTGTAGATATCGTTATTTATTATAATGTATCCTAAAACTAGTGGTATACCTGATAGTTTTTTTACGAGCAATACAAACATATTTTATTTATTTGATTTAATAAAAACTTTTAACTGATCATAGACCTAATACAAGTAACGACGCGATTACTTAAAATTAAGGTGTAAAATCAAAACAGAAATAAAATAAAAATGCAGGAGTTCAAATACATGTAGGACCTCTGGTCGTTCGTTCTTCCAGGTCTTATTGTAGCTTCTTTAAATCAACGTCAATCAGCAAATGATTTATAAATTATGATTCTGAAAGAAGTAAAACTGTTAAAAAACAAGTGGATCAGTCGAGTGCACTCGACAGTAATATACCCTGAGCCTAGGCCACGGCAATTTATACATTATGTTTAAATTTTAAAAATTTATTAAAAGTAAAAATATTTTTAAAAACGAAAAAAATGCGTTGACCTATTCGGGAATTGAACCCACGCCCCTCGCGTGTCTCTACCATTAAACTGACAATTCAAATAAACGAAAAATATTAAATAATTAAAAATCATTTGCATCGACCAGACCGGGGTTCGAACTCCGATCTCCCGTTTCGCGTGCCTAGCACCTATCACTTGGACCACTCCGCCTCTTAGACTGACGCTGGCAAATTCGATTAACATTCTCGATTTCCATTCTGGCAGAGTAAATGAAAATCAATTAAATGACGAATAATTCTATTTATATACATATATTCTGCCAATCTTTATAGCTTATTATCTTCACTATTTATGGCCCAATCATGTTGAAAGTTGGTAATTAGTCTCAGGACATGATCCTACACCCGTTGGTGTAAAAAAAATTTAAAACTTTAACTTAAAACCCTAGATTAAAGGTGATGAAAGTATTTGATGAATTACGCCCACCACAGTGGGCGTGGCAAAATTTTAACATAAACTTGTTCTGCCTGACATTATAGGTAGTCTTCATTCCAAATTTGGTGGTCCTAGCTCTTACCATCTCTGAGATCCTTTCGTTTACACGGACCGACAGACAGACGGACATGGCTATATCGACTCGGCTGTTGATGCTGATCAAGAATATATATACTTTATGGGGTCGGAGATGCTTCCTTCTCCCTGTTACATACTTTTGAACAAACTTAATATACCCTCAGGGTATAATAAAACCTTAAGCATAAAAACAAAATAATGGTTAGAACAAACAAACAGTGGGTCTTAAATTTTGAAATTCGAACGAAGCAAACCAACCAAACGGACAACCTAATTGAACTAGAGTCATTGAACTTTAATAAGGAGTGTAATTGAACTTATACTAAAGAAATCGATAAGGCACATTGGAAATCGAAATTTGTTAGCAATGTATTTTGTACGTATGTATTTTGTTAGTAAATAAACCACTTAAAAAAATGCTCTTATTGCAAATCCCGTAATTTATTTCCCTTAACACTCATCAGCTGCCTTTAAAACCGTAAAGAGTCGGGCAATTGTAAGTTGAATACATCATTGGCCATTATGTCAGTGCAGAGATTCTCATAATGAGTATTTCATTGGAGACCTGCTGCTCCACTCGACAACCTATAGTCGAAAGGGGGTTTCCCGTTTACTTGCGGTTTTGTGCGAATTCAAAGCCCGCCGCTGGCAGCTCGCCGCATTTCCGGCTTCGAGTCGTGTGTGAAATATTAAAATTCAATTAAAATGGCGTTAATCCCAACAGCCAGCAGGCAATAATGCTGCCAACGTCTGTCATAATTGTCAACTCTTCGGACATCCATCCACGTCATGTACAGAGCACTCCCCACTTGCCATAATGATGCTCATCAACGGCAGCTCCAGGTCCTCTTGTGTGTGTCGCTGTCCTCAATGGCGATTGCTGATTTTAAAACTCGCATGCAAATTGCACTTCAGACATCCATTTATGATCAACGGGCCTTCCTCTGGCCAGAGGCCAGTCTGGCAACCGGTCAACGATAATGGTTAATTAATAAATATCTCGATTCCCTGGGCGCTGTTTGCTCTTCTATTTGTTCCATTGAGTGAGGAATATTTATACTTGACTCATTCATATAAACAGAGTCTAGACTAAAGTCGAGCTTTCTAAACAGTGTTGTCAGTTCAGCATATTTCATAGATATTGCTATTCCGAAAATTTGTAAACCAAGGGCGAAAACTTTAAGTTGTCAAAAAAACTGCCTGCTTTTTAATTATAGTTGCTTTTTAAAATAACAGAATACATTTGCAGTCTTCAAATTACAAAAAAAAATATGATTTTACGGTGGTTTAATTGTTCATGGCGGAGCCTTATCAATAATTCCTATTTTTGCCTCTTAATTCCAATAATTGTAATTGTTGTAAAAAACGGCTATTTTCAATGTCCAAAAAAGTGGGCAAAACAATCGTCTGACTGTAAAGCGCTTAGCTCATCTTAAACTTTGTTCCATATTATTTTATTAATGAAATGATAAAAAAGTGTAACGTCCGCGATGTAAAAAATAAATTTATATTTAACGAGACTTCTTATCAATTTTTTTTTTAAGTTGGATTAGTTGATATGGTCATATATTCCACTAATTTTATATATTTTAATATTTTTTGTTTTATTTGCAAAATTCGCAAAAAAATTTGAAAATGCACGTTAACCTCAAATGGACTTCCATTTTTTGAAACGGCCA
This sequence comes from Drosophila limbata, assembly GCA_963924055.1. NCBI lineage: Eukaryota > Metazoa > Arthropoda > Insecta > Diptera > Drosophilidae > Drosophila > Drosophila limbata. The sequence goes on from OZ001354.1 coordinate 22,798,518, forward strand.
CAACGGAATCTTAAGCAAGCTAAACTTTTTTTATGAACAGTAAGGCTGTTATTTTAAAACAGGTTTAAAAGTACTTCCAAAGATCTCATTTTCCAGCAAGTTTCATTAAAATTTACGGAGCTAAACTGGAGCTTAAGCTGGAATAGGTTGCATGGTATCTTAAAATGCTTGAAATATTTTTAAATTTGAATAAAATCACTAACACATACTACAAAATTGTTTGGATTTTAAGAAATTATTTTTTGTAAGCTTTTGATCCATTTTTTATTTAAGTATTTATTATATTGTTGTTGTAAAAGTTTTATAATTTTAGTGCTAGGATATGTAACTGTCAAAATTCTGACAACACTTTCTTAAATTGATAGATATTGAAAGAATGGAGTCTTTAAAGGGTCAGTTTGATTTTTATCAGATCGATAAAGGGCAATTGAATAAATAAAATACATCTCGGCTTTTGTCAAGTACTATCTGAGATGTGTGTTTGATTAGGCGTGCTGGCAGCCAAATAAATACCAATAAACAGGTACAGACAACAATCTCCAGACGGAGAGGCAGACAGACGGACGGACAGAGTGAACTCTTCACAGCTTCAAGGTGTCAACTGTACACGCACTCACACTCAGAGTTGAAGGGGGCAGAACCAATACAAGAACTTCACCCCTCTCTCACCCCGTTCCCGTTCAATTGAGCCACTTGAGGCATCGAATGGCGCTGCTTGAGTCAATATTTGAGGGCGAGCAAAAGTTTCACTAACAACTTTTTCGGCAACAGTTGGACTGAGTTCAAGTTGGAGACTATAGTCTCACCGGGAACTAAAGAACTAGAAACTGGGAAAATGGAGAATGGGGATTGGAGTTTTCTCTGCGTCTAGTCGGGGCGTTTCTTTCGTTCCTTTGAAGTTGTCACAATTGGCAAACACGAAATGCAGTCACAGGACTGCGAGTCTTGCTTTCAGGTGTTTCAAGTGTTGCTGTTTTTGTTAAATTTATAAATTTTACTATTCGATAGTGAAAAAGGTGGCAGTGTGATATTGACTTTTGCCTTACAGCGTGGAACGCCTCATTGATTGCCCATTTAGAACCGCAAAATTTAATTTATCTGCCATCAGTTGATGTTCTTGCGGTTTACCAATACATACGCACTGTCCTCCATCGCCATATCGCCAGACCCAAAAATTCCCCATTGCCAGCCCCAGCCCCAATCCGAGCCCATCTCGATTGTTGGCCCTTTGTTTGGCGTTTGTGTTTGTGTTCGTGTTTGGGGTTTGCTTGGGGACCCATGTCAAAAATTGTACAGCAGACGCCCAGGCGCTTGGTTTTCTGATAACATTTGCTGCCGTTTTGTGTGTAGTCATGTGTGATTGTCTCACTGTGTGTGTGTGTGCGAGTGTGTGTGCATGGTGTTCAAGATATCATCTGTCTCTGACGCCTCCCAGTCCCAGTCCCAAAATCCCCAAACCCCTAACCCCAAGCTTCATCTCCCGCTCCATCCCCTTGTTACATTTCAACCTGGCTCTGGTCCGTCCGTCGGCCACTTCCGCTCTGGCTTTACCTGCCATTGCCACCTGCCGTTTGACACCTAAATTCGCTCATTGTTGGCAGTCTTAGCGCTACTTTTATGAACTTGTATCTGCGACTTCAGCAAGGAGCAAAGAGGAAAACCTCCTCGACAGACTGCTGTTCATAAGGGAATTGAAAAACTCTATACATGCGATTACTTCTACATATTGACACGTCTTCCTCTTTATCCCTTCTCCCCGCCAACAACAATACACACTCAGTGTTGCACTCAAATTTCAGCACTTCATTCAATTCGCAATTCGTTTCAACAATTGAAATGCGATTAGCGCCAAGGTGCGCCGGAGGATTAGATTCCAAGTCGAAGGGAAATTCGCCCCGGGGCTGAGTTTGGCTTTCGCTGCTATGGCAACATTTTTGATTTATGTGAAATTGAGTTAAATTCGCTTAACTCACACATCCCATATTCACCACCCCTCCCTATCCCCCTTCTCACCCCGCCGAGGCGTTCTAATCAAGGCTATTCACTGGCCATAAATCAAATTAAATGGCTGTCACATATCGCCAGTTCAGGCGCCAGTTCCCAGTTCCTAAGCTTCCCCAACTCCAGTTATTCCAACTGCTGTCAGTTGAGCATAATTAAAAGCCAGAAATGAGCGAGAGCAAGGGAGGGAAAGGGGTTTGATTGCGCTGTGGATTACAATCTTGCGATAGATTATAAAGTAAAGCACACAATAATTATAATTATAAGTTTTCTTTCAAATTGCTTGATTGTAAGATACCCCTTACTTTAATACAGAGCCGACTTTCTTTAAGCAGTTATCCTTGATTCCTAATCATAATCCTAATCACTCCGATAATACAATTGGCCAGGCTTATGACATGTTACGTTACAAGAATTTCTCTACTCGTATAATTTTTATTGAAAATTTAACATTCATTTCAAATTCCTCAGTAATTAACCGACTTTATTAGAAATTAAGTGATTTCCTCGCATTTTAATAAGCTTTTTAATACTGAAAGATGTTGTCATCTTGTTATAATCAGGGATTAAAACCGAAACGAGTATCGGTTTCAGTTACGGTTTCGGTTATGTTCGCATTTAGGTTTTCGGTTATCGGTTTTGAAATAGCGGTAGGGTTTCGGTACAAAAAAAATTTTTTTTTAAATATAGTTATATTAATAATATAATAATATTTAAAAACTCATTACTATCTTAATTTTTCATTCACACATTTCCTTCACATATTCTTCAGTTTGATGTTAGTTACATTTTAACAATTTTAATATTTCACTTAACAAATTTATTATATTTGTGATTATTAAATAAAACATCAGAAAATTAAAATCAAAAATCAAAATAAAAAATGAAAAATATTTTTTTTTTTGGATGTATGAAAAACCGAAATGAACCCTTATAAATGAAACGGTTACTAAACTGTTATTTCGGTTTTAAGATTTCGGTCAAATGAAATTTTTTTTTTCGGTTACGGTTTCAGTTACGGTTTTAAATTGCAATCGGGTTTTACCGGTTAAAGATTACGGTTTCGGTTAGGGTTTTAATCCCTTTCCTTTTTTGAAGTGAATTTATGATTTTCTTCCCAGTGAATTAATTCATGTTGATATTTTTTATGCTGTCCTCCGCTGATCTCACAATCATAACACCCCATTTAAACCAATTTTAATAAGTACTATAACAAGGGATGCCAGCGTCTTAAGTCAAGACATGTGATTGTATTTAAAACAATAAAATGGGCAAACTTGAAAAAGCAACTTCTAATTTTAACGAGATTCGTGTATGGGGATGTTTGGCTAGACCACGAGGAAACAAAGAGAGAGATGGTATTTGTATATGTCTGTGTGAGCGGAGCTTCTTATGGATCGCCAACATAATTAGGGGCGACCGTCGGAAAATGTGCCTTGTCGACGATGAGTCTTGCGCAAATCTTCAAGGTCAGTGTGACCTGGTCTGTAGCCCTCACCTGTAACGGGATTGCCCACTAATGTGGCAGACGAATAAAGATTGGAAATAACAGTGGTATGTATTTGCGTCTATTCTAACCTCTGCTCTTGGGTGTCTTGGGCTTCAGACCACCGACCCCATCTCCATTCAGTCCCATGCCGGTTATTGGATTGCGTGAGTACATGGATGCATGTTCGGATTCCGACTGCTGCATCGAGTTTCTGCCAGAATCGGCATCATTATTGTTCGACTCTGAAAATAATATGAATATATTTAAAAGTTATTTAAAAGATCTTCAAGCACTCACGATTCATATTGCCGCTGCAATGTTAGGCTTAAACACAAAATAAAATAAAAAGAATAAGTAGTAGTTATTTCGATATAAACCAATCCTTTGGGATATGTGAATAAAACATAAAAATATTTTATGTAAAATATTTCCTTTATAAATTTTGCCAGAAGTGGATTTCGAATAGATTTTAGTCGAATTTAAAACTCAGACTAAATGTTTATTGTAATATTGTTGTACTTGCGTAAGTTTAAGTCAGCGACTACTGCTTAATATAATATCTTATGTGTCTTTCAGTTTAAGGAATTTGAAACAAGTTTCTCGCAAGAGTTGATTTGTTAATGTGATAAAGCAAATGGAGGAACCTGGACTACTTTTCCATTATAGATACTGTGAAATTTATGTGCTGCTTTGAGATGACCTTCTTAAGATTTAAGAACTCTTCAGTTTAGCGCATCTCAGAATGTGATTTCTTTAAGAATGAAGTGCCATAGCTAGAGAAAAGACATGCCACTCAAATCTGACTTCCTTTCGAAATTAGAAAGAATTCATTAAATGTTTGAGGATCATCCTATCCACCTTAAACTTGAAGAATTCTTCAGCTTCGGCTGAAAAGAAGATTCGTTGAAGAAGATGAAAATAAAGTGAATGTGCTGACACAGACACAGAAGCTTATACTTATTTATTTATTTATTTTGAATTTTATTTGTTTTCTAGCGTGACATTACATTACCTAATTATAGAAGTCAATACCTAATTTAAGTTACTCGTTATTAAAAATAATGATATTTAAAGGTATTTCTTAATTCTTTTTATCAAAATTTCTGAAATTAAATTTTGTAACGAACGTTTTCAATGTGTACATATAAAAAAGTTTTTAAAAAAGTTTGGCATTCGGCACATTGGGCAAAAAAGCTCCCGATTCTTCTGACCCAATAAGAATCAATTTTTTGGGCGGTGCCGAATGCCAATCTTTTTTTTTTAAATAATTTATGTGTCACAAAATGGGACGCCAGATATTTTGGAGCATGGAAATGTTTTCGTCACAAGATTTTTACTCCGTAAAGAGTTTTGGCTTTTAAATTGACCAGATATTAATTGATCTACGACTATTTTTAGTTAAATTAGATACTCGAATTCTAACTCCGAGGAGTTTAGAAATTACCCTTTATCAAAGCAATGGCACATCATAAACCCATTTTTTTTCTTGCAACTCGCTCCAATTGATTAGCTGTAACAAAATGTGGCCTATAGCGATAAGCAGCTGTTACTTTTTGACTTTACTCGCGTTGCAGTTGCACTTTCTGTGAGTTGATGGCTTCAAGAGTAGCTAATTTACTGGAACCCCATCCACTTGGCATTAGAAATCCCTTTGACTTCAAAGAAGAACTGTTGCTTGAAGTGCGTGCTCCGAACTTGGAGGACCGGGTGCTCCTCCCCTCCCCACCCCCTGGCAATGTTGCCAAGCACTTCACGTGGTAGGCTCGCCTTTGACACTGTCAAACGTGCTGCTGCTGGCCATCCAAGTCCCAGCTTCCATTCTCCCATTTTCCAGCTTTTCCCACGTCAAGTGCATTTGTTTTTTGGCTTTTGTTTTAATTGGCTTGCGCTGCAGCTTGTAGGAGTCCTTCCCTCCTCCTGACAGACTCCTTTGCTGCTTTGGTAAGCTTCGTGACCCTCCGCCCCACCGCCCACAGCGCTCATTAAACATTTACTCGCAACGCTTTGTCGGCGTGAACTTTGATGTTGACTTTGCCAGCACAGCGTCCAGGACACTCTGATTCCACTCCCACTCCTACTTCCTCTCCCTCCTCTTCTCAATCTCCTCTTCTACCATACGCAGAAGAGATAACCACTTGAGATTGCATCTCTCGTTGCTTTTGCTTTTGCCTTTGCCAAGCTTCCAGCTCCCGGCTCTCGTTTTGTCTTGTGAAAAAATGCATTTTGCCGCAATTTGTGGCGCTTGCAGCAAGGTGCGTGTGTGGGAGCCTTGTAGATGTGTGTGTGTGTGTGTGAGTGGAGGTCGCAAGTAGCACCCTATGGTCGCCATGTTTCGAGGCAGCAACTGCAGCTGCATCCTTGTTGGTTGCTCCATGCATTTTTCACAAAAATTAACAAGAGATTTGTGCAAAATGTGGCGTACAGTTGTGGCAAGTTTTACGTCTTTTTTATGTCCAGTTTTGACTTTTTATAGCCAAATCTAGCCCACGACATTCTTGAACGTATTTTTTATGTTAAGAAAAAGAGTAAAGAGTAAGAGGGAAAATCCTTGGGTTTCGAAGTTTAATTTCTGAATGGTTTTCCCTTTATTCTAGATTAATTTAAACAAGTATTGAATTTAAAGATTAAACATTTTTAATTTTATTCTAACTTTCAGTTTTCTATTTTAATTAGTTTAGTACTGAAAAATAAAAATGATAGTTATAGAATAGATGAGTTTATTTCTTTCCTTAAAGTGTTTTTTTGGGTTTTTTTTGCTTTTTTCTCGCAGTTTCCCATAACTACTTTTTCGTTGATTGCAAGCCAATTAATGCTGCAACTGTAGCAGCTGCACATCTCCTCTCCACAAACTGCAGTGCTCCCCGAATTCCAAAAACAATCAAAATTAAAACGCACATGTCATAAATCAAAGGCTTTTTGCCAGAGACTCGCAACTAAACAATGCAATGGAGTAGAGTCCTTCTGCCTGCCATTCGCAATCCTGGAACTCGAGTCGAGTCGAGTCGAGTTTGGCATTGTCATGTTGTCTGTGGTCCTGTGAAAAGCGGCAATTCACTTAAGCCCCACACCAACGCCAACTTCGTCTCCCACTCCTCTAACTCCTCTAACTCCTCCACTTGGCATCGTTTACCCAACCATTCAGAATGCGACTACCTGTATTTATGGGTTTCCACTGGGCTTTTATCTGTGGCAACAGCAATAGCAATGGCAACGGTAGTTGCATTCCATTCATAAATATTTTTCATTCACTTATTCTCCCTCTCTCTCTATCTGTTCCCTTTTTTCTATCTCTGTCTAACATTTTGGCTTCTGAGTTCATCTGCCTTTAGCTGAATCTGAAGTTGAGCCGAGTTGTTGAGCCGTTTGATGCCATTTGTTGTTGTTGTTGTTGTTTTGGTTGTTGTTGTTGTTGCTTTCGCATTTTAAGCACTCGCCTCGCAACGTTTCGGAAAGAGTTGGAACTTGAATCTTGCAGTTTGGAGCTCTACGAAGCGCCATTGTTTGCATATGTTCGCTGACGGCATCCCTTTGATCTTTTGCCAAGTGAAAGCGATTGCGGCTCCTTTTCCGCCCCCTCCTCCTCTTAGAGCTTCCACTCTTCATGCGCTGCCAAAGTTAATTGCAAGGCCTCAAATCGCAGTTCTAATTAAAAAAAAATCTATTTTTTTTCTCTATATTTCGCATATTTTTGCAATTAAAATAGAAAAGGTTGAAAGCTGACGCATGGAGAAGCAAGCAATGTCAGAGATGCAGTTCCCTTCTTCTTCTTTTTTTTTGACTAATTAGAGTGGCTTTTGACCAAGAAACTGAAGGACACTCGGCGAGTGTGTGCCAAAGAATTCTATGTTAAAGACTGCACAAGTTCACTATAAAATCTGGCGGATATTCATATTACAAATCCGAATAACTCATGACAAAAGTTGATTGGGAAAAACATAAAGCATATATATTCTTGATCAGCAGCACAAGCTGAATCAATATTGTCGTGGTTTAAGTCCGCTGTTTGGATCCAGGCAAAATGTATGCAGAAATCGGCCAGATCAGATTACTATATTATATAGCTGCCAAAGTATCAAACGCTCGAAAATGGAATTTTTTAATGATAAAGTAAAACATGCTTGCGAATTATTTAATAAAAATTTCCTACACAAAATTTGGAAACCAGATCCAATTTACAAATCACAAAATAAGCGCTAAAAGCGCTAAAAAGAGACTAGGTAACAAAAATTAGGTATAATGTAAGTTTTAAAAAGTTCATAAATGAAGACATTTTTTATTTTCTATCTGAAATTTAAAATAACACTAGTCCACGCGAAGGGTACAAAAGTCGACTGGCAATACATTCATGCTATACGAAAACTACTGAACCGAACTTTTTGAAGTTTGGCAGGCTTATTCGATACATTTTTTTCGAAAAAAAATCAACCGTTTGCCATTTTTTTTTCTTTTTTGAATACTTTATTCAAACACTAGTTTATACTAATAAGTATTTAACTAAATCCATCGACATTTCTTATTTCGGATGCTCCTGTTCGCCACAATTTTGGTCACCTCAAAAAATAAAAATTAAAATAATTAAAATCTTTGGCGGCCATTTTGTAACTTAATTATTTATTATTTTTAAATGAAACAAATTACTGAAAGGTGTACTTTAAGATGTACTTTAAGATAATGTTAAAAAAGTTCCTAGTTTTAGTAAAAAAATGCATGAAAATTACAACTTTTTCTTAATTCTAAATGCATTGCTGATATGCATTATGTTCATATGAATGGGTTATGTATTTATATTTCTAAAAGTTAAACAACCTGTGCAACGTGAAAATTGATTTAATCCCAATTTGATCCCTGCCTGCCAAAATGTTATTCAACAGTTTTCCACGCTTATGCAATGGAAAATGTAAAGCAGATTTTCGTGTTGTCAGCGCAATTTAGACGAATTTAAATGCTTAATGCTAATGTGGAATTAATGCCATGTAGCGACAACAATACACACACACGCGTGTGTGTGTGTGTGTAGGCTTATTAAATCATTTATGCAGGCCTTATAAATTTTCATTAAAGTTTAATAAATTTTGGGGCAGACGGAAGCAGCTGCTAAGCAGGCGACTCGTGAACTGTTCAAGTTTGAGTCCTGTTGCCTCTGTGGCTGCCTCTGTTGCTGCTGCTGCAGCCTGTTGTCAGTCAGTGATTATGTAAATATTTCAACACAAATTAAAATCAAAATTAAAATTACAAAAAGCTGCCGCCAGCCTTGCCCACAGGCAACACATGTTTCAGCAGCTCCTTGTGGTTCTGTTTGTTCCATCTTCAGCTTGTTCCTCTCTCTGTCTCCCTCTTTCGGTATCTCGGTGTAACGGTACCTAACACTTTGCCGCATCGTTGCCTGCTTAGAAGTTGAAGCTTGGAGGGGGAGGAAACTTTTCTCCCTGTGCTCCACCGCTCAACATGTGTGTCTTATGGGAAATTTAAATAAAGTCAGCAGGCAATTTATTTGCATTAACATGTTGTCTCTCTCTTTCCCACTCAATCTGTATATATTTGTGTGTATCTGTGTGAGTGTGTGTGTGTGTGTGAGGCGTATGTTCCCGTATGCAAATTTCCACGCCTGCTGTCAGCCGTTGTCGTTGTCGCTTCGTCATTTTGTCGTCTTGTCGTTGGCCGCTTCATTGAATTTTGCCATGCAATAAAATCAAATTGTTCAAAAGCTGCGTCCATGGCGATGGCAATGGCAATAACAACAAATGCAACAATGGCAGCATCAATGCAAGCCAACCGCGCCCACTTCCACTGTGCATCCCACCGCCCACATTTGACCATTTTCTGATTTATTGCTCGGCTGCAGTTTTTTTATTTTGCCACCAGCCCAAAAGTATGCTATGCTTTTTATTCACATTTCCCACTATAAATCAAAAGCAACAAAAATGTGCAGTTGTTCATGTTGTTGTTGCTACCCATATAGTATGTATTGATAGTTGTTCTTGTTGTTGTTGTTGCTCTGTTGCACTCTTGTTGCCAGCCGCTGTGTTTAATCATTAACGTTTTTTTCGTGCCATTTTTATTGTTATTAATTAATCAGTGGAAATTGTTAAAAGTCGCATGGGAAAAATGGTATCGAAAATTGGCATAATAATTAAAAGCATTCGAATTTTTCATACACTTTCAACAGGGTATCAAACCGAAACGGATATCGCTTATTTGTGCATTTTGGTTTTCGGTTAACATTAGCTCAAAATCTTTTAAAATTGGCTACCAGGTTTTAGCATTATTCAGAATTTCTGTACATACACAACGGTATGATTTCAGTTCACAAACAAAATTAAACTATGTAAACACTTTTTAAATATTATTTTATTTAAAAAAGGATATTAATATTAAACCAAAAAGCTCAAAATTTGGTTTGAAAAACGATGATTACACTCTAACAACCTAATGGAATTTAATGGTTGATTGAACCGTAACTAGCACTTATACAAAATCCGGTTACTAAGCGGTTATTTCTGTTTGAATAATTCCGGGTTTTCGGTATACTGAAAAAGTTTTTTTCGGTAACGGGTTTTTCCAAAATGAAAAGAAAGGCATACATAATTCTTGTATTATATCAATTAAAGTCTATATTACTTAACAATTTGGTAGATCCGCTTTTGTGTGGGATTACATACAAATTAATTTTAATTATATTATAAACTATTTTTTTTTTAATTCTACCTTATTATTATAATGGGAAAACCTGCACTGCGACCCTTTGGATCTATTTCTACCTTAATTTTGAATTTTTTTTTTAAATTCTAATATATTCGATTTACAAATCAAATTCTTAATTGATTTCTGTTTACAATATACAATTTTTTCTTTCTGCAATTTTTTAAGAACAATTCGTTCATATTTAAATTCGTCTTGGAATTTCAAAATCAAGAATTGTCATTTGATTAATGTCCGAGCCTATTGAATAAGTAAATATTGGAAACCATTCGATACAAATGATTCTGTGTTTGACAATGAATTTGTATTGCATTTCAGTATTCTCAACATACTGTGCCCATTTTTCCACTAGTTTATAGGAAAACACCAAGTTAGTTCAAGCTAAATGCAAAATTAATTTGATGACTCTCAGCTATAAAATGTGTTAAATAAATATTTGTCGACAAAAAATGTGGTAAAAAAAGGGTAAATAGCAAATAAAATTACAGAATGTCCATAATTTATATACATTATCAGTCTCAATCGCAATGTATCCGACTATTACTCTTTATTTTTATGCATTGCAATTGTCATATTACTCGGATTTCCGTAGCATTCGCAATGTAAACAGCGCATTCAGCTGGCAGCCACTGTCGCACTTATTGTTTATTGTTTATAATTTTTGTAATTTTAATTAAATAAGTGAACATTTTGTTGATGCAATGGTTTAATTAAAGCTTCGTTGATGGCTCACTTGCCAGTTGGCAGTTGGGATTTGCTTCCATCAGTTTTAATTTGGTGACAATGAAGTATTTCCTTGCCGAGCGACATATTGTCATCATTGGAGAGCAAGCAAACTAAATCAAATCAAAGTCAAGAGCCGAAAGAATCTGACATTCTTCCCACTCCAGTTGAGATGCTGAAATGTCAAATGGCATTTAACGACATTTGCACAAATCATTACGATTAACAAATATTCGTATATACACTCAAGAGGCCTCCACTTAAGATCTGTTCACTCCAAAGTACACATAAAAACAAATGAGCTGACGCCTTTTGTGGATTGGATTGGGAATGGGGAAGGGGTTGGGGAAGGGGGGTTGTGGTTAGGGAGGGAGGAAGAGAGGCATCTTAATTTTGTGGACAGATTTGTGGCGTGTGTAAAAATGCTAAATAAACAACTGACTCAGTGCCGGATCGGAGGAATGATTGAGTGCACTTCATGGGGGCAAAGCAGACTTTTGCCCATCCCATCCTCATCCCCGAGAGCCCGCTTGGATAACTTAATTTCCCCGGCACTTGATTGTGTTTACGAGTACATACAGTTCTTAACGTTGTTCACGCCAAAATAACTCGGACCGCTGTTTTCAATTTCACTTCAAGCGCCTCATAAAAATGGCAAATTGAGTGCCGCCCCCGTTGAGTCTCGATATCAGATGAGAGTCCAATTCAAAAACACAGAAAACCTCCCCCTCCCTCCCTCCTCCCCGCTGACCAGTTGCAGTGTCTTGCTGGCTTTTTTACTAATTGCCCAACACGCACGCCATCATTTTTGGCGCATAGTCGCAATAGGTCGGTAAACAAACAAGCTTTTTGGCCATAAAATAGCGTGTGGTAGAACCAAATTCCTCCAAGCATCAAGGCAATATCGACTCGATTTTGCCGTGCGTAGTTTCTTTCTACCAAAACAATTTCTAATTGCAATGCAAACAAATTTCCGTGCACCGCAGGTGCTCTACAATTTCGACAAATGCATGAATGAAATTAATTGTTGGAAAAATATTTGGCCAACGACGATTGATAGAGCCATTAAGCAAAGAAAGAGGGAAAACAATGAACTGACTACGTGCCAAACTGAAGGTCCTTAGTCAGAATCAGTTTCATACAAGTTGAATTTCAGCAAATTATAAGGTAATACGAGGCTCATAAAGAATCTTCAATTCTTCTTATTATTTGTTTTTTATACCCGTTACTTAAAAAATAAGTAAAAGTGTATATTGTATTCGTTGCAATGTATGTAACAGGGAAAAGGAAGCATCTCCGAACCAGTAAAGTATATATGTATATAGTCATGTCTGTCTGTTCTTCTAAGAGCTTGAGCAACCAAACTTGGCACACAGACTTCTATAAACCCTACGCCACCACACGCACAGTTTTTAGAATATTACGTGTTTTTTTGGTAATTAACGTAAACTACTATTATAAGATGTCATCCTACTAAATTGAAACAAGATCGGACAAATAGAAAGGTGGTAATGACTAATTTAAGCTTTTAAGCCAAGTAAGTGCCTAGAAGTATGCAATAAAATATTTTATCTTTAAATAAGTAACTGGCATCCTATGCTTGGAAACTCGCTTGTATTATTTTTTTATTGCTCAATAGAGTTCGAAGCGCAATTCCTCAAGTTCTATTAAACCAGGAAAGCCAACGTCAGTGGCATTTGTCAACAACAACATTTGACCCTTCAGGTAGCCAACTGGCTGACCGCAAGTGAGCCGGCCGGCAGGTCTTGGGGGCTGTCATTGACAATATACTTACATTGCCACTGTTCGGCCAACCCCTGTGATCCAAGGAGCAGGGGACGCTTTGTTTTTGTGTACTTGGTCTTTGTAGCTTTTGCATGTTCTCCTTGTGTGTGTGTGTGAGAGAGAGAGAGAGAGAGAGAGAGAGAGAGAGAGAGAGAGAGAGAGAGCAAGCGGCATAAAACTCAAACAACTCTCAGCTCATGCGCACTGACTGTTTCATATTCCAGGTTTCACATTTCGTGGATACGAATATAATCAAGCTGGCAAGCAAAGCTTAACTTGCATTTTAAAAAATATTAAATTTAATTGCTTTTCGGTCACAGGTTATTGCAAATTTAAACGTAACGCTCCAACCAAAAACGAGTTGGCATCTCCGGCAGCTCCAATTCGCACTCGTTCCGTTTGGCACCGGCGCAGTACACAGCTGTTTGCTCTCTCACGCTCAGTTTTGCGCTCTTTCAGTGTCGCTCTCTTTTGGATTTGCACTAACACACGAGGGGGGCGGTTTGGCACTGGTCTGCTTGGAAAAGTCACCAGAAATGTCAGTTAGCAAGTGGAAATCACCGGAAAAACTACGCAACGCGGCAAAAACCAAAGCGACAATCGGCAAGCGGCAAACGCTAACGACAGCAGAGCAGCGTCAACAGCAGCGGGTCGGGTGGCTGAAGTGAAGAGTTAAAGAATGCACGAATGCGAAACGCGACAGAAGCGGCGGCGGCGAATGCTGATAACAAAGCGTGCGGCGCGTTAATAACAATAACAATAACAACAACAAAAAGACGCGCGTTTAATTAACAGACAGCCAAAGAAATAGCAGCAGCGGCAGCGCAGTTCGCGTCAACGTCTACGTCGCGTGTGGGAGTTTACAGATTCCTCAGAGTAACGGCATAGAGCAAGAGAGAAAGAGAGAGCCTAAAACTGATAAAAACTGCATTTGATTGCAATTTTGGCGGCATTTGCAAACCGGACAGCGGCGAACGCGCAACGCAAAAAGAAATCAATAAAAAACAAAACAACCGAACTGTAAACGGTAAACGACAAAAGCTTGCTTCCATGCGTGTGCCTGTGAGCCTGTGAATGTGTGTGTGCGTGTGTATCTAAATAGCAAAAAGTTTGTTCGCTTGTGAGCGCAGCTGTTTGTTGAAAGTGAAGGAAAAATCATTGACGGAAAATGCGAAAAAAGCTAACACCATAAAATAGAGAAAAACAACACACAGCTGCATTCACAACAACAGTCGAAACAGCAACAACAAAAACAACAGCAAAGACAAACACAAACAACACAAAGAGAGCGAGCGCCAACGTCGACGTCGACGTCTCTGTCGTCAACTCAGACGACAACGTCGTTTTTTTTTCTTTCGTTTTGTGTATTTACGAGACGAGTTTACTCCAACAGCGGCAACAACAACAAAAACGCCAGACATGCTTTGTTTTTGTAGCAGCTAGCACGTCTGAAAAAAAGTATCTAGATACTTTTTGTTTAGCTTTTATTTTCGTTGCTGTTTCTCGCACACTTTTATGACAGACCAGACCAAGCAGCACTTAAACTTTCCGGCAAACGTTTTAATTTTAAAATTATAAAATGTACATTTTCTTATTTATGTATTTTTCTATGAGCGTCTCTCATCAGGTTATGCTAAAGGGTTACCATCTAGTATTTATGCTCGCTCTCACTCTCGCATGTTGGCAAGCCGTCAGCAGTCACCAAACACACTCGGCACTCAACTTCTGTCTGGTGCTTTAATTGAGTTAGTCTGGCAAGGCAGAAGCAGAAATACGCATAGAAAAGAAGAGGCAGAAGATGGAAGGAGAGTCGCAGCCAGAGGCAGGGCAAAAAGTGTAAAGCATACGTATCCTTGTCTAATGGGAATTGAAGCTTTAACCTGCAATAATTTCAAATGCAAAGAAATTGCACACTCATTTTCCTGATGCTTACTTATATTTCTATTTCTGTCTGATATTCTTATTAAATTTTCCAATTTATTTCATACCAATTTTTAAACTGGGGAAGCTTTTTTTTTTAATGTAAATGAATAATTATTAAGTACTATAAAAGTTTGAATTCGAAAACAGAAAACGATGGGGTATTTAATTTGCTTTAGGTTTTCAAAAATAATTTAATTTATCCATGTATAATTTAAATGTGTATCTGAAATAACCGCATATATTGTATATTTTGTTTCTTTGTTATTTTAATTTTGTTCAAAAGTAACATATCTCCTACTATTTAAAATATAGCGTAAATTAGTTTGTAGGTACTTTTTTATTATTTGCCGTGTTTGTGTTTCTTTTCAAAGGGTTTAACAAACACTTTAGAAAAAGCATGACAAACATTTTATTTGCTGTATTTTGTTGTGCGCCTTTGAAATATTTGGCATTTTTTGTATTAAATTGTCAGTGAAACGAGTTGTCCGTATCCCGTGTCCCGTGCCGTGTCCCTTATCCGGGCTGCCCCATTCCCAGACGAATGGCAACAATTCAAAACGTGAACTGCCACTAAAACATGCCAAAAATCTGCGCATTTAAAATATTTGCCCCAGAGCCCATTGAGAGGCAGCCAACCGGGCAGAGGCTGGAATTGTGCACCATAAAGGTTGGAAGAGGAGAACAGAAGGGGGAACGGCATAGCTTTGCCAGCTGAGTCCGCCACTTGGCTGCGATTTGATTTAGTTGTTTAGCCTGCCGGGCGGCCAATGCCGATTGCCAGTTTGCCTCCCTTTTGGCTACCAACCTCGCACCTGTCTGCCATTCTGCGTTCTCTGTTTGTTGTTTGCTGATGGTCTCCGTTTATTTGTGTTTGTTTGTGTCTCTGTCTCTATCGCTGTCGCTGTCTCTCTATCTGTGCCTGTCTTTGTGTTGTGTTGTTGCCACGTGCGTCTCTCATTTGTCTTTAGGCCTTTTCCTAACCGGCTTTTGTTTTGTTTTCTCTTTCGATTTTATTGCTCTCCAATTACTAATCAATATTTCCACAGGTCCCCACAAGGAAACAATGAAAAGCAATATTAGTTGAACCCATTAAAAATTGTATATCGCAAATGCAATTCCAAGAATTCAATTTTTAACACTAAGTAATTGTTAAACATTAACAAATGCAACCGTTCCGTTCCGTGCCGTGCTAATGCAAATCGTATACGACCTACAGATATATCTGTTGACTTAATCTAAGTGCAATAACAATTTTACCAATTCAACGAACTACATATACGAGAATTTCCTGGATTTCATATTCTTCCTCAACTGTCAACATTTGAAGCTGGTAAGTCTTAAAGAAAAGCATTGGATTTAAATAGACTTAATTGGAAATTAAACCATATTGAATTGTCAATCGATTCATTTTGACTCTTGTAAATGTGATGTAAATCCAAATTAAGGGTAAAGCTTTTAATTGAAATGTTGAAATCGTCACAACAAAAATCGAGTTGTCGATATATTTATCGCTTCCACGAAAGTCGAGATGTCAGTTTTTGGATATTTACATCCCTACTACATATTTGTGAAAACAGGGAATTAAATTTGTTAAATTTTTAAATGAACAATTCAAATATTAAAGAAAATATCTAAGGATTATATTGGGCTAGATTCTATTTAAAGCTTTGTAATCTCTATTAAATCATTAAAATATTTGTAATTCGAATTGTATATATTGTTGTTTATGTTGTTGAGAGATTATTTCATACATTTTATTTTTGTTTAAATCATTACGAAAGTGCACCAAGGATTTTAAATGAGCTGTAAAGATCTTTCGAAATCGTTAATGTCTAAATTTCATTTTTTTTAGATCTTTCTACTTTGAAATATGGTGTAATAAAAATCGATTACCCTTTTAAGAAATTACCTATTCGAAATTTATATTGATAATAATAGAAATTTATGTACACCTAAAAAATCAGTTTCTTTCTTAGTTCTCAAATGCTTCACTCGAAACTTAACTAAATTACTATATATTTGACATTTTCTTCCAAAGTTATCCTACCAAAATAGTATTTGTGTCTTTCAAGTCTTTGTAATATCAATTAAAATAATGGGCATGTTTATCTTTCAATTCCCATTGCTTTAATTGAAACTAGTTTATAATCTTATATCTGCCGGCTAGTTTCCGCTTAAATTGCTGCTGTTTCTGGGATGTTTTTGTCAGTTTGGCTGTGCATTTCCTAGTTCATGTTTATCGGCTTCAATTTGCTTTCAAATACTGAGCCCGAACTCAATTGGGTGGCCGAAAGAGAGAAAATAGACTCCAAACACGGGGTCACAGGGGGTCGGTGCAGTGCGGGCGGGAAGTAATCCAAAACACCATTCAAGGGCAACTTTCACCAACTCTCGAGTGAAATGCGCTGCTCTTCCTGTTCCTCTCTCTTTCTCTCGCTGTCTGTCTCTGTCCCGGTTCCCTTTCTGCCAGTTGTGGCTGTAGTTGATGTTGTTGTTGTTTCTACTTGTGCCTGGCTATCGGAGCTACCGTCTGGCATTTTCATTTCGCCAGTTGGCCACTTGGCGCAGTGGTCGTCCGCATTGGCAGTTTGGGTCCATCGTGGCCCGGACATACATCAGGCCAAGTTCAAATTTCCTTTTTTATGAGTGGCAAAATTGTTGCTGCCTCTTCTGCAGTTGTTGTTGTTATTATTTTCCTTCTCCCCAACATCATAGTAGAGGAAGGAAAATTTCGAAAATGCCTGCCTGCCAAGGACATGGTCAGAGCACATGGAGCAAGAGCCGCCATTGACGGCGTCGCACCTTCCAACCACCCCCAAATGCGACGACGTTGACGGCGTCCAAGTCCGTCGACCCGGGCACATAACGATGCAGGCAGTCTCGCAACGTTTTCAACAATTTCCACATTTTATCTAACCACCCCCAAAGTGTTGACTGCAGCGACGACGTCGACGTCGCGTCGTTGGCGTCGGAAAAAGGGAAAATCCTGAAAGGAGAGCGCAGAGAGGCAAATTGTAGACATTGCAGACGGGTTCTCTAGTGTTTGTAGTCCTTGCTGTAGCCTTCTACGAGCATAGACTTTGTTTTGCTTTGAAGAAAGCTACCAACTTTGAACGTTGTTAAAAATGTTGTTAAAAATAATTACAAAAAGATAAAAAAATAAAAATATTAGTAAGACTTATATCAATTCTATTAAATAAACAATGGATTGTCAGTTTACGAAAGAGCATACAAAACTTGTACTTCTTTTTTTATCGGAAAGTTTTCCAGTTTCTTGTTTTGTTTTGTTTTGTTGCTATTGTTGTTGTCGTTTATCCATTCTTGTTGCTGTTGCGGCTTGTTCTGGCTCTTTACCTAGACAAATCACACACGTCAGACAACAAAAAAGGGAAAGAAAATACCCAAACGTGTTTAACATTTTCATCTCGACTCGCATTTCCACTTTACAGTTGGCAATTTTAAACAATTTCTCTTGTTGCTCTCCGAAGAATCTGCTAACCCTTGCACGTGGGGAATAATAGCCGAAATGGGCGAAAAAAAAGAAGAGAAAATTGTTTTTCTTTTGCTTTAATTTTGGTAATTTTTCTTGTGCCAAAAGAAAAATCGAGTTGTCGTTTTTGGGGTTCGAGGCGAGGCGAGGCGTCTCCCCAAAAGCGATTCTTGGGGGTTGGTTTTGCCTTGAGTTTTCCTTTTTTCCCTTGTCGTTTGCCGTTTGCCTTGTGCTTTACTTTGTTGTATGTTTATGCGCTACGCGTTTTTCCCAAGATTGACTTTGACATTAGCCCCAAACGCACACACACAGCACACACACACACACAGAAAACACACACACAGACAGACACATACATATATAGGACTAGGACTACGCGCTCTTTGGGCGCTATGGGGAACTTCTCGCTTTCGACACGGTTCGCCGTCGTCGTTTGTCGTCGTCGACGTCGTCGTTCTCATTGTTGTTGTTGTTGCTGTTGACGCTGTCCGCCATGTTGTTTTATTTTAGCACATTTACGTCATAATGGCATTTCCTTCCGCTGCTGCTGCTGCTGCTTTTTTTCTTAGCTTTTTCCTTTGACTTTTCCTCTTTCTCGGCAGCACGCATTTTATGTCGTGTCGCCTCACGTCTCCCTCCCTCCGTCCGTCCGTCCGTCTTGTTGTTGTTGTAATTTTCATTGTGTCTGCTTTAGAAATTTATCAGAGTCCTTGCTTTAATTTAGCTTCTTTAGCGTCTTCCTTTATCATTTGCCTCTTCTTTTCGACTGTAATTGCTGTGCTTTATTGTTGTTGCTTTTTATCATCATTCTCTACTTTTTCTACATTTTAGCACACTTTTTGTTTCTTATTTAATTTGATTTCCTTTTGATTTTTATTAGTTTCTATACATTGGCCTCATTTCCACAAGGGTTTATGGGCGTCGCGTCGGCTTCCTTTGTTACCCCAATAATCGAGCAAATATTTAAGTCATGGCGTTGTTCTTCCCTTACACCAAAAACTTGCAAGCAATTTAAGTTGCTGTCAGCTTTGGCCCCTTAATCGAACTCGAACTCAAACTGAAACGCAAACCTGGAATGAACCCCAAACCGCATTGACAGCAGCGTCGGGCAGCAGGCGGCATTGACAATGATTGATTACCAAATGGAAACTGTTTGGGCTACCACAAGGGCTACCCGAACCCAATCTCTCCCAGTGGATCCCCACCTGATGTCGCATATGAACCTGCTATGAACTGGGCTTATCGCTGCCCACGCACTGGCAACACAAAAAATATTTCATTATCTTTTTGCTCGTTAGTTTTTCATTCTCCCTCTCTCGCTTTATCTTTCTTTCCTTTCCTGGCAGCTCGACTCGACACACACAAGTTAATTGTAATTACACGTAGATAGTCGCACGATTAGATTCAATTTGTGGGCCCCTCTGTACTCGATTCACGATTCACTTATCTGGCAGCGGCTTTAGCTTTTTACATTGTATCGAGTCGTTTAATCTGATTTTTATGTATGTACATAGAAATTTAGCTCCTTTTTTTATTTTTTTCTTTGGCGTTCAATTGAAAGAATGCTTGATTTTGTAATTTTAGTTGTACACCAAATTGAAGTCAATTATGGGGACACAGATAACAGAGTTAGAGCTGAACGCTCAGGTTGGGCAATCTACACCCAATCCAATCCGGGGCCCTGAGATTTATGAAGAGGCACTCACTAAATTGTGCCATAGAACTCAATCATTTGACAGTTGGTTGAGATTTACGATGATGAAAATGAAACTGTTCTTTGACTTCAACTCAATAGTCTACAATCAATGTGGCAACTCTGCACTGGAACTCTATTTATCTATCTTTTAAAGTTCTTTCGACCTAACTCATCCGGTGACAACTCTGCAAAATAAGATAAAATTTGGACTGCTTCTGCTTTAGTATTTATTGCCCAGTGTCGCTCATTTCTCTGTTCGTCACCCTGGCAACTCTACACTGCTCCCCCATCCCTAAGCGAAAAAAAAGAACTCAGCTTAGGCTCCAAGCTGAAGCTGACATTTACAAATGGGACACCTCAAGAGGCTCCTCGAGTACCACAGTGAATTCCAGCTCCCATTACCATGCCCATAATTTTGTCCCATTTCGCTGCTACATCTGACTCCCATCTGTCTGCTCTGGATCTGGATATACCCTTGTCAAGTGGAGGGGCGCCTAAAAAGGCGACGTGTGAAAGAAAATTACTCCCCAAAATGCTACAGTTGACAATCTTTATTAATCAATTAAACTGATGTGGGAGTGACTGTGTGTGTGTCTTCTTGGTTTCCTTTCGATTCTGTAAGTAATTAAATTAAAATGCAAGCATGTGTTTTTTCACAGCAGCAGCATTTGCAGCATCCTAGTACATCCGCACATCCGCTGCAAACCCGGGGGATTACCCGCAGTCGTTGTCGTCGACGACGGTTGACAAAAGCGTTGACAGCTCTGGAAGAGGAGCACGGCGACGCGGTTGACAACGGCATTTAATCAATCAATTTTGAACGGTAATCAAGCGGGCAGCTTCAACTAAAGTAGGGGATGGATACACTTAGACATGGGCAGGGGCATTCTAGGGATTGGCAAGAGAATGAAACTTGTGTTGAGCTGCTGTGCATTTGATTGATTGGTTACTTGGCTCAATGGATCATTGCCAGCTTCGTTGGCTACGCACTTTGAAAGTCGTTTAATTTCCAAATTATAAATACGAGTATGCAGGACCACTGATGGAAAAACAGCTGGCGTTGAATGATTGACTAGAACACACAACTTTTTGACTAATTAATTTTGGCAATATAACAGAGTGCTCGGACTTATAAGTTTATCTGCAAAACAAAAACGATTGTACTCATTAACAAAAATCAATTACAGGTTTTTAAGATGTCTTTCTTTTTCGAATCTGACAAATTTATTCAATTAGTTTTGCAATTTTGTAATCTCTTAAAATGTTGTGTCAATTGAACTGTAAGAAACTAGAAAACTCTTATTCTCTTATTAGTTTCAAGATTATTTCTTTTGAGTGATTGTGCGTCTCTCTGGCGGCTCTTAGGAGTTTATTATAGAATTTATAAAGCAGTTAAAAATACATTGGCCGCGTTCACCAGAACTAATCAATCAGTAATCATGTATTTTGTTTGTTCGATAACAAAGCATCACAATCACAGAATTTCAGCGTACTATTTTGGTGATGAATTTTCAGTCATCATACATCACAAAATTTGAAATCATGATTGCTAATCACTGCATTTCACCAGAATAATCATGAATTTCATCGATTTTCTGTTGTCGATTTGATCTGGTGAACACGGCCATTGATAGTTGAATTTTTGATTTATTTTACAGTTGAACTTACCTAAGTCGAACTTTTATATCTCAAATGTTCTCTAACTCGAACCAGATCGAGTGGCAATAAACTTAATAATCAAAAAAAGGAATTCGAATTTTTTCTTTGAAAAATGGTGATTCGAGTTAGGTATGTTCGACTGTATTTCCGAAATTTAGACAAAAGGTTTAAATATTATTTAATTTAAGGCTGATCGAGCTTACGATTTATAATTGTTATTACCGTATAGAATTTACAATTTATAATTTAATGCTCCATTCAAAATTATTATTTTTAAATGGTGAGGATGAAATATATTATTGATAAATTTCCGCTTCATGTTACCGACTTGAAGTTCGAACTCTGGCTTTCAGTTGCGTTTCTTCAGCTGTGTCCTGTTCATTGGTCACTTTCAAAAGTCAAAGTGCGATTACCTTTGGCTAATTTGTCTCTCCCCACTCTCATACATCATGCGCTCTGTTTCAGTCACTCGTGTCCCCGTGACACTTGACAGACGAGTGAATTGCAGAGTTGAGTTCGAGTATCGAGTGATGCTGCCAGTTTCTGGCTGCACTTTGACTTGAACTTCAATTGCTTCAGTTGCACAGCTGTTGTCAAGTTATTGCCATCCATTAATTACGAGCACGAGTATCAATCAGAGGCAGCTGTGAAATGACTATAGTGCTTGTGTTGTTGGCTTATAAATTCGTCACATTTCAAGACAAATTTCAATAATTCGTTTCACGCTTTTTAATTTAAAATTGAAAAGCATTATAATGGTGACAACACGCGATCAAAACAGTTTAAACGCCGATCAAATATTGGCTCCCAGTATGTTTCGCGGCTGCTACGAGTTATGATTATGCAAGACTCCCATAAACATCTGCATAAATAATGAGGGGAGCCCTCAGACTCAGTCTATTTGTCGCCTAACACTTTTGCCGACGGCACCTTTTGATCTGCCAGCGCCAATTTAGTTTGATATTGTTTTTGTTATTGTTTTACTTTTGCTATTGCTATTGCTTTTGTTGCTAGTGAATTCCAATCAAACGGAGCCCCAGTTTTCCCCTCGATAGGTCGTCCCCCCTTCCAGCCCCTTGTCTCCACAGACAACACTTGACTGTCTCCCTCTCTATCTGCGTATCAAAGACAAAAAGCCGACGACGACACTGTAAAAATTTGTTGATATTTGTTGCTGTTGCTGTTGTTACTATAAAGTTGCTGCAAAAGTTTTCGCCAACGTAGATAAGCGAAATAGTTGGCAACGCGGCCAGAAATTGGACCAACTCCCACTTCATGAGCACCTCTAGAAATAACCTTTTATATGTATATATTTTCTCAAGTATATAAATAATAATTATTTGCAGTTGTTGTGCATTTTTGTTGCTGTTTTTGTTTTTGTTGTTGTTGCCGTGATTTGTTGCTGCGTTTCTGCGCATTATACAAAAATTTATGCGATAAAAGTTTGCCGTCTTCTATGAAAACGCGTCGTCCAGCTACTGCACAAAATTTCATAACTCACATTAATGCTTATTAATTTTTATTGTTATTATTTGTAGCCCATAATTAATTGTCTATTTGTCTGTTGTTGGTATTTTTATTGCCCCGAACGGAGCACGCACCGATTCGAGGTGCTAACTAAATGAATTCGTTTTATATTTCTTTCTGCTTGTTGGTATTCATTATTTCTTTTGGCTTTTATTTAGTTTTTTAATGAAAATTAATGCGGGTTTTTTCTTAACGCGAATGAAGCTGCTTCGTTCAGGTTTATTATGCAAATTGTTGATGGTTTTATTGAAAACAGCAACACTTTTGAATATAGAGAAATTATAGAGCGTTAACATTTGGACAATTTGCATTCAAAGTTGTTGTCGTAGGCTTCAACTGGTCCCTGGTCTTGTGCTAATGAGTGGATCCAAAATATACCTATGAATATATAATCCGAATATGTCTTTTATTTTTAAAATTCCATTGAATTTTTTTTATTTTAATATAAATAATTGTAATTAACATATGCTGCAATTATAGTAATAATAATGATCCAGATGTAATAAAAAAAATTAATATTTATTTGGATGTGATCAGTGCTCATTTTAAAATGAATTCAATATTCAAACAATATTATTAATAATATATTTATTCTGTTAAATTAGAATACATTACATATATTATTATAATATTAATCTTTGGTTTTTTCTTTATTCAGTTAAATGAGAATTATTAATTTTAAATTTTGATTGTAAATATGTGGATGACATGAATATAGAGAACATATTTTATTATCATTATTTAATAGTCGGAACTGTCTGTTCATTATTAAAAGCATTCCACAATTCTTGACAAGAACCGTAATATCATTTGCAACAAACTTTGATAGTTGCGTTAATAGCTCGTTGCACACTTCTTGTCGGCACTGTGGAGGCCAGACAGAAGGCTTCTACAGGAGTCGCCAACTCGACGGCAATGAAAACGGGCGGACAAAAAGTGCAACTCCATTTGGAGCTGGAACGGAGCGGAAGTCGAGTTGAGTCCCATCCAGAACTGGCAACACTTGCTGCCAAATTATTGCAATAGTGCTTCTCCTTGTAACGCCTCCTGCCTCCAACCACATGTGTGTGAAGGGGAGAGAGAGGTCCTGTCGCTGCTCTCTCTGTTCCCTGCTGCTCCTGCTGTTGCTTTTGCTGGTGCTCCTTTTGCCGACATTATTGCCACAAAATGTCACACCGCAGTTGGCGCCCGTTGTCAGCTGCAACATCAGGATCCTTTAGTGTCGCTTGCTCCGTTAGTTGTCGCACTTCATTTGAAACTTCATTACACGAGGACGATGCAGCCGTGTGTTCCTCTTGCTAACATGAGTGTCTGAATGGGTGTGTGTGTGTGTGGTGTCCCAACAGCCGTTGCCAACTGTGAAAACTCAGTTGAAACCAGTGTCGCGTCGCCAGCATAATTGAAAAATTATTTTTATGGAAATTTACACGCAAACAAGACGAGACACACACACAGTGAATAAGAGAGAAAGAAATAAATACTTTAAAATTTAATAAACTTTTTACGCACCATTACAAAAATCAACCGCGAAACATCAAAAGTCAATTTGTGTTGTTTTAAAAACTTTTAATGCACGCACAGCGCACAAAATAGAGAATATACATGATGGCTGAGGGGAACGTCGAGGGGCACGGAAAGGAGAAAGGACGCTGCCAGATAAATGTGGCAATTTTACGCTTTTGCGGTGTTAAATTTTAATAACGGGCCGCCAACCAAATGGCCATTGACAGCCACCTCCCCGACATGTCCTCAGTCAGCCAGTCAGTCTGTCCATCAGTCTGTCTGTGTGTCCGTCAGTTTGTGCGCTGGCTAATAGTTGTGTGGCTCGTTGTTGGTTTTTCGGCCAATTATGAAAATGACAGCCTCCCGCTAGTCCGTTCGTCCCCGCCCCTCGCCCCTCGCCCCTGTCTCTTTGACTAGGCCTCTGATTTCGACGCTGACCAATGGAGCCTAATGCGATTTGCATGTGGCGGCGATAAAAGCCAACGACAGCAGCGTCAAAAAATTATTTTGATTAACTAACGTTAATCGTTTCGGGCCGTGTCGGCTACAATGCTCAAATACATGTATGTTGGCAAACATTTTAGCAAAAATTGATTTTCATCAATTTGAAATCGTTTAAGTGCAGCCAGAGTCGACTGAGCCATTTATTTATTATGCTGCTTAAAATCAAAAAACGTTGAGCAAACAAATGCAAAATGCTATTGAAAATGCTCGGAAGCCAAAAACAATATGCAAAATATTTAAAATTACATTTGTGCATGGAAGGAGATCAGAACAAATATATGTATTTTCATATGTGAAATACTTTTAAATTTTCCGAGTTGAAGTCTGTCTTTGCCACTTAAGCGAATAAAACAAACTTTTTTGAGTGTAAGGACATACTTTGCATTATTGTTTTCCCAAAAACTCAAGTTGATTTAATTATGGAATTAAATAATACTGACAGGTTTGTAAGACTTTTTAAATTGAATTTATAGCAAATTTGATTGCATAGTTGACAAGTTGAATACCAAAATATTTAAATTTTTACTATTAAACCCAATTGTAACCCAAGATTGTATTTCCCATGAATCATCTTTATAACAATTCCAAATTAGTGCTGATCAAAAAATGTCGGTTTCTAAAACGCGATATATAAATTCTGATTTTTTTAACTTACAAAAAAAAATAGAAAAACACTGATTTACAGTACATGTAAAAAAATAAGTCGAAAACAAATATTCTATTTATTACTGTATGTTAGACAACTTTAATTAATAATTTTAAATAAATTATTAATATTACATTTCCAAATTATTACACATTATTACACATTAATTTGTTAGCTCATTAAAGGAAAAAAATCTCCATCGAGTTAAGTTCGATAATTAAAGAAGCTCAGAGTTGATCTATGTAATTTGATGGCTCTATTCTGTAAATTGTCAAGCTGTCTTCTAATTTAGCTATAAGAATCAATTTCAAGTGATATTTTTCATTTCATCAGCGGACAAATTCTGAAAAAAGCCTCTTAAAAAATTATCGAAACAATTTGCCCACGCAAATGAGAGTGCGGGCGAGAGAATAGTTGTATTTATCATTCATTCCCCCGACGGGTGTGGAAATCGAGAAAACGAGGCATGACAAAATTGAGCTGCTGTCAATTGATGCCAGCTGCCCCTGCCCCTACCCCTGCCCCTACCCCTTTTCCATTCCCACTTGCCATCGACAATGTAACTCAAAACGATTGAGAGAAGGCGTTGAAATTGTAGAATGACGAGGTCGTGTCCGGACGGACGTGAGCGGGCAGCAAAGCTGCGGCTTAGACACCTCACATGCCGTGGAACTGGGTAGAGATGTGACTGATGGTCGGAGGTAGCGGAGAGCTGTGAGGTGAGAGGTGTAGCCCAATGTAAACAAGACCAGAAAGGTGTGTAAATAATGCGTAAAAATAATAACAATCATAATTTGTGTTGACTCTTTGAATTTCTATGGAGCCAGCTTATGGGCTCAAGTACTCAGGCCTCTGTCTCTGACCCTTTTCCCAGGTCCGCACTCCCCTCTCTCCAGACTTATAATTAAGCGTAGCTGTTGAAATGTTTGCCCACACTTTGGCAACGTCAGCACTCAAAGCAATTACGCGTACATTTTCCAGCTTCTAAAATATATATAAATTGCTTAATTCTGGCAAACCAGTTGGCCCGGGCTTTGACCAACTTGGTCGCACACTGAACGCACTCCAAACTCCGAATTCGACGGCTTGCATCGCCAATTTGAAGCGGGCAACGCGTCAAGTCCATTAAAGCAAACATGTTGCAAAAAGTGACCAAATCCGAATGCTAAAATGCACCACCAAACTGATGTGGCAAGTGGCAAATGATGTTAATGACAAATGAGCAGCCAGCTCGGCCAACATGACCAGCTTTGGCCATTTGCCTCTAAACGTGGCTGTTGTCACGCCACTTGACCATTTGACCAAAGACTCGACGCGCGAATGCCTCGCACATCATCTCTGCCTCAAAAAATATGATAGAACATGAATCAGAATCTAGAAGATAGTTTGTGTTCATAAAGTATAAACATTTCCTCATGAGGATAACTTTCCTCTCAGTAAAACTTGACAGCAAAGCTTCTCTAGCTGAGCTCTATGGGTTGTTTTTTCAATATAATTTAAAATTTGACTGTAATTTCAATAAGTTTTTCGTCAAAATATATTTTGAACAGTTATCGAACACCGTATTTAGACACGATGCGGAGAGAAAGCCAGAAAAGGAAATTTATAAACGTTTTAAACGAAATTTTGCTTATCGAGTATGTTTTTATTAAGTATTCGCAGCTTTCGAAGATAATGAAAACGAAACCGAATCGAAATATTTGACGAAATCGATAAGTATGACCACATTTCCCTGATTTGCTCTGGGCACACTGAAAATTTTGTATGAAGCAGCTGTGAAAAGCAGAAATCTAAAACTAATCTAATCCAAATCTAAAACTTTTCCCGGAATACTATTATTTTGTGTTCATTAAATATAAACATTCCCTCTTCTTAGGGATAACTTTCCACTCAGCAAAACTTAACAGTAAAGTTTCTCTAGATTTGTATTATTATTTCCTTTACTGCCAATAGTGATAAAGTTTCCAGAATAGGCAGAAAGATGATATCGTGGAGTTTTCCAAGTCTGTTTTTTTAAAGACGTTCAAAAGGCTGAACAATTTTTTTTAAAAAGTTCTGAATTAATTGTGATATTCGTAGTATTCAATAATCTAAATATATTTTTTACTTTTCTTAATTCGAACTTAGTTTTTCATTATCAAGCATCTTTGTGATTGCAATGCATATTGAGCACAGATTGGGAAACTGCTTTGCTTTTGGCCATGAAGGTCATTTGCGCCTCTGCAGTGGGCCTATCAGCTCCTTGGGATCATAACCCATTAAAGCTTCCATTATAATGGAATATACTTACGCTAGTATCAATGGCCAGCTGCCTACTTAGAGCTTACCAAGCAGAGATGCTGTCAGACAGAGACAGAGAGAGAGAGAGAGAGATAGAGAGTGTGCGGATGGAAGAAAGAGACTGTCTTATGTAATAGTCAGTTGTTCGCCTGCTCAAAAAAAATATAAAAAAAAGAAGAAAAAAATGGCCGCAAAATGTGAAATATTTAAGGCAAAGTGTCACATAAAAATGACTTATCTGCTTGTATCAAGTGGCGGGTTGGGAATGAAAATGGAGGCCGTTTAGAGACCT
The DNA here is from genome assembly GCA_963924055.1 of Drosophila limbata. Classification (NCBI taxonomy): domain Eukaryota; kingdom Metazoa; phylum Arthropoda; class Insecta; order Diptera; family Drosophilidae; genus Drosophila; species Drosophila limbata. The sequence goes on from OZ001354.1 coordinate 22,826,735, forward strand.
CGCCTCTTGCCACGCGCTCAAAATTGTCAAACGGCACATTTGGGAGAGCGAGAGTCGAGAGAGTGGAGTGGAGTCGACTCGAGGGGACGAGATTTGGGCAGATTGCCTGGCAGCGATGGCGACAACGTGGACATGGACGAGAATGAGCATGACGATGAGGCTGAGGTTGAGGAAGAGAACGAGAACGAGGTCGCTGTGTTATCTTTATGCCAAATCCAGTTGGGATTAATTGGTGTACGCGAGAGTTGGGAGTTGAGAGAATCTGCAGTATGTAATTTAATAAAGTGAGGCAGGCCGAGAAGAGATACTCGCAGAGTGGCAGATTTCTAGCTCTTATCGTTATCAGTTGCCATTGTTGTTGTTGTGGAGCCAGTCATGTAGTGAGTCAGTCAGTCAGTCAGTCATTCATTCAAGTTGCCCGCTCAATTTGCTTTGCCTAAATCGCATTAAATTGCGCGCTGCTGTTGGCGTTGCTGTGTCAGCATACAATTCGCTGGCACTGTAGCATGTATTTATATACGAGTACGTATGCATGTACATATCATACAATATATCCGCCTCTAAATTGAGTTTTAGTGCATGTTTACCCACGCAAATTGCTCGACTGACTTTACCATAAATCTAACTAAGTGCGACGAGGCGACGGAGCAGCAGCAACGATTCCAAATCCAACATCCAACATTCAACATCAGCATCGTCTCATATGCCAAGTTGGATTTTTATGCAAAATAAATTATAAGTATTATGTACTTGACTATTTATTGCTGACAATGGCGTTGCAACTAGACTCAAAGTGAGAGTCAGACGGACAGTCAGACAGACAGTCCGACTGACAGTCTGAGAGTGCCAGCAATCCAGCAAAGTGGAGCAACTGCAGCGCGGCACAGTTTCAAGCGCCTCTTAATTACTACACACATACTTACAAACTATGTATTTACATACATATGTATAAGCTACATGTATTCTGGCCCAGACAGGCATCAATCGAGGCGACGTCTGGCGTCTGTTTCTACTAAATGGCGAGCAAGCAAAACTGTAAATTTATTGTGGTAAATTATTTGGCAAAGTCGCACTCGGTTCAAATACAAGTACGATTACTCGTAGTAAGAAGTAGGTGCTACAGTTCTCCATTTGCACAACTAAGCACATGAAGATAATTGAAAGTGAAAGCCATTGTCTAGTATTAAATGTTTCTGATATGAAAATGACCCTACTGGGCTAATATAACAAATATTCAGATTTTAAAGCGATCTATCACGTTCAATTAGATAAAGATTATTGAAGGCGTAGGCTTTGTATTTACTAAATAAATGTTAATTAAATTATATTTTAATTCAGTATCTTCATACAAATTTAGTACTTGAATATTATCACTTTTTTTGCCGATTTTTCAATGTTCTTATAAACTGTATCCAAGATAAAAATTAAAATTTGACAGTAATTTCAATACATTTTACGTCAAAATATATTTTCAATAGTTATCAAACACCTTATTTAGACATTGAAAAAACGGGCCTTTACTCCTTATACCATTTATTTGTTTATAAGCTTATTAACTCACAGTTAAGAAAGATTTAATACCCTTTCATACAACAAGAAGTATGAATTATGAAGATATTAATGAAGATATTTTGTAAAAATTTGTACGACTGCATGAACGAGTCCATTTTGGAAATTATACGAGCTAGAGGCTTCAAATTTGGTATGTAGGCTACTGTAAGCCCTATGAAGCTCAGCTTAATTTTAAACAAATTACAAGAGTATTACGAAAGCTTTAACATTGATCAGACATGATAATTATTGCATTCTTACTTGTTAGAAAACTAAATTTTCTCGGTATTTGAGCCGATAAGTTATACGATAATATCGTGTATTAAATATACCATGATAATTAAAATTGACCATTAAATCTTTGCACTTGGTGCAGTGCTTTCGCATCCAGAAGAAAACTGTTATGAAGGAATGTGAATGTGAAAATTTTCATTAGCGAAAAATAAAAAGCAACAGGAAGAATAAATAAAAATAAAGTTGTAAGCACCATACCCAGAAAGTCCAAGATTACAGTTTAACATACAAATTAGGCAAGAAGTAAACCATTTCCTTAACATTCCTTGATAGTACATTTTGTACGGGGTCTCATATAGCAGTGCGACACTGGTTTGTTTGGCTCTACATATATAAAGTTACTGAAATAGCGGAATATAATAGTCTAGCTGTACGGTAAAAACGTGTAGTATAATTATAATAGCAATTAAAAGCGACCATTCTCGAGCTGCAGTCTTTGCACCTGCCCCTGCAGCCGTATCCACTGAAGACTGCTATGCAAATGAAGGCATATGTAAACGGCAACAGGCTAATTAAAATCGTTTGTGACCAGTTTGACTCGTATTGTCGGTTCTCAGTCAAACTAAGTTGTGGGCGAAGCTGTTGATGGCGTCAGCTAGGGGCAATCGTCATGAATCAGTCGCAGTTTCCATTACGCGTAAAGTGGCAATCGAGATGCATCTGCATCTGGATTTCTATGTCAATTGAGTGACAGTTTCCCATTGTGTTTCTGGCGTCACTGATAACTGGCAGTCGGCTGGGGAGGGCGGGCAGGGGGCAAGGGAGCCGCCACTTGTCAATGCACTTGACTTATTTTTCAAGTCGACTCGGGAATGCGAAATTGTTTACAACTAAACTAAGTATTTGCATAACAATTGCTTGATAAAAGTTTTGCAGAAATCAGAGCGAGCACATGGTAAATAACAAGAACAACAGGCGCGCCATTAAAAATGCTCACATACAAAGGAAAGTGTTAATGATGACGATATGTCATTGTCAGTCCCAGCTGTCTTCAGGGAGGGAGGGAGAGAATAGGGTTGGCCCTCTGGAGTCTGCGACCAGAGCTGGCACATCTTCCATCATAATCAAGAGCAGAAGTAGCACAGACCAAGTCCTTTCTGCAAACAATAATAAAATGAAAGAAAAGGGGCACATGCGGCGTATACGCAACGTCTGGGGGTGGAATCAATAAGCGGCTTTGCGTGCGAGGAATTAGATGCCATTCAAGCGAGGCAGTGACTTGGGGTCGGAGATGCCACAGACCGCCCGTGGTTCGGCCAGCTCATAAATTAGCCCCCCTTCTCCATAGGTACAGGAGATAACTCCAAGCCAAATCAAAGACAATGCCCAAAGACCCAAACCCAACCAAACAGGACGTGTCAGCCTGTCAGCTCCCAGAAAAGAATAAACGCGAGAAGCGAACAAAATTTGCATGTAGCACTAAAATAAAATTTAATTACGCTTGTCGCCTGTCAGTCCTCATTAAGCGGGGGCAAAGCGGAGGAAACAGCAATGCTCAGGACTCAGGAGGCGCCTGTGGGGCTCACCAAGTGCTGGACGAATTACACGAATTCAATTAAGGCTCAAGTGGACGCCTGACAGGTGTGAGGACGTGGCTAGCAGAGAGCTTAGACAATGAATTAAGTGGATTTGGATTTGAATTCGGACTCACAGAGGAAGGCCCAACAAGCTGCAGGAATTTACCGTGATTAAATCGATACAAGCATTTGAAAAAGGGAGAAAAAGAAATGTACTGTACACATGTACATAAGTTACACAAGTTGGACTGCGAAGCTTCTCAAAATATAATTAAATACTATTTTTAAAAATAACGAAATTAAAGTATGTGCAATGAATATAATATATTAATATATTAAGTTAATCTTACATTAGTATATTAGTTATTATATTATTTATAATAGGGCTAAATTTTATTATTAAGTGCCCTTTTTTCGGCTCAATTGGACCTCTACTTACTATACATATATTCTGGTAGATAAATAAGGGGCATATATTTAGACTTGAAAGTCAGTGGCTAGAAAAGGCTAAGTAGCTTGTCAGCTTAGCGTCCCAAACGGTAAGACATAGAAAGCTGAAATTTTTACACAACATAGCAGAGTCAAATTCATCGTGCATGGTCATTGTGAGCTCACACTGCGAGGTGATTGCTTAGTATATATATAGTTTATCGTATATAATATATAATCATTAAATTTGATTAAAATCGGATAACTATAACATATAGCTTTCATAGGAACAATCGGATGCCAATTACCATTTAGAATGAGCAACGTTTTAGTTTCTTCACTAGGCGAAGCTCCCAACTAGACTATAAATCATCTTATATATCTGAGTAAACAGTTTCCAACTCCTGCACAGACTGTAGAAAAATGTCGAATAAAATATTGTTATAACAGGTATAAATCCCGTTCAAATAATATTTAGGAACGATCTTATAGCTGTACTTATCTAAAAACTTTTCGCTAATGATATGATAGCTTTTCTTGATTATCATTTGGGCATCTTATTGAGTTGGCTGAGTAAACTTTTATCTGTTTTGGCTTCGGCCAAGTGACAAATTGACTGTCAGTTGACAAAGTGGCTCAGATCACAGATGCTTGTTATTGAGTTTTGATGGGCAAACAATTTCTATCGCCTGGCACTCTAATGAATTGATAAACATTTTGCTTTGGCAACTTTCTAGTTGCAGTTGGAGCCCAGCACAAAGTAATCCCGGCAACGACAACAGCTGCCCCAGAATGAATTATAGGAGCAGCAGTGAAACTTTTGCATTATTTTATGAAATTTTTGTTAAACAAATTTGTTGCTTGTCGCCGTTCCGTAGCTGTTGTTGTTGTCGTTTTCGTTGTTGTTGTTGTGCTTAAGTGTAAACAGTGAAGACCCACAGCGGATGGTTTCCCCCATTCCGCCTCGGATCCCAGTCGAAAGTTGCGCAGTTTCTGTCACATGCGTCCCAAGCACTCACCTGAGGGCAGACTGAGGGGATGAGGTAGAGTCTGGTTAGTCCTATTGGGCAGATAGCAGCACACGAGCTCCACTTCCGTTCCCCATCCCATCTGACTCATCCTCGTCCCTGTTGGCGTACTCTACTGTACTGTAAGTATGGTATTATAACTTTTTTTCACGGCATAATTTATGCGCACTTTATGTAAATTTTTTCTATAAACCAACGATGTTAACCGTTGGCTGTGAGCGACGCAAAAAGGATGTGTGTCTGTGTTGTTGTTGTTGTTGTTGATGTTTGCAAAATGTAAACTGTAAGCAGGGTTTGCTTTTAAAGAGAGATATTCTGGTGACTCGGCGTAAACGCCCGTAATTATACATTTTTGTGTATGGCACACAAAAGTTTTAGCACTCAGGTTGAAGTTGGCTCCCATAGGTTACCTCCTCTCGCCATCCTCTCGTCCCCGTCCCCGTCACCGTCCAGCACCGGCATTGGCAGTGGCGCTTAATTTTAATGAAAAAAGTTGGGCAACTGGCGCGTGCCAGCAAGTTCTAATTGATTTTCAGATTGATATGCAAAACAGCGTGTCCAGAGCTGCCCCACCTTCCACCCTCCATCCTCCGCTCCCCCCTGCTCAACGGCTCATCCAGCGCCGTTTACAGCAAAGCTGGTGTGCTGTGCTCCTCCAGTGGGCTTATAAAATTTCAATTAAAATGCCTACGAAATGCTAATGATCATTTGATATGCAACTCATTTGCAATTTATTTGCCAGTTTTATTTTGCCTTTCAGCCATTTGCTGATACAATATTGCAGTTTGATTGATCTTTAGAATAATAATTAAAGATATGACATGGTTCACATTTAACTTTACCACAGCGATAGGAGTTATGAGTACACTAAAATTATACATGAATAAAATTGCCTAGATGGTCGGAAAAATCTAAAAAGAATTAAGCATTATTTTAAAGTAGTCATACTATTCAACCGAATCTCTGTTATATAGAGAAGAATTAAAATTATCTTAAATAAATTTTAATTACGACTAGCACACTACTTTAAAAGATATACAGGGATGCCACAGAAATCGCTTTCGCTTGATTTTCATCGATGTCAGGGTCAGCGATGCCACAATTTTTAGTCAGAATTCAAAGTAAGGTATTTAAAAAAAAAAATATATCGAACCACTTCAGTTAAATAAATGAAATTATATTAATTAAATAAGAACAAAAATTTAAAACCTATTGTTCTGCAATTATAAACTTAAAAAAGTTGCTAGACAAAACCTTGTGTAATTTAATCTGAGAAGGTGTCAGCCCTTATCAGCCTAGTTTGAAAAGGTTGGTGAAAATCATTCGAAGTTCTGTGGCACCTCGGAAATTTCCGTGCGGAATTGCTTTCTGCGGAATTATATTTCGCTTGCTATTTCTGTGGCATCTCTGATAATTCTAGTGCTAGGATGGTAAATAAAATCAAATAAATAAATTTTATAATTGATATATTACACATCTTTATTTAAATTCAAATTATTTAAAGCATATATATATCTTTCCATCAGTCAAGTTGCTTTATTTAAAATTTGTCTACTAAAAGTGGATGATTCCTTTGCGAAAATGTTGGATATCACGCAATCAACCACTCTGAAGTTGTTTTTATTATTGTATACGTACTTTACTAACGATTAAAATTTGCAAGTTTAAGTTGAATTTATTTAAAAGGTCTTTAAAACTGGCTTTGCATAGTTAACGCCAAACGATTCCCAGTCCGTTCCACACTCGCATAGTTGGCTCCATAAAAAGTTGCTCTACGATGTTCCATAGTTGCAGCGCCTCCATAGTGTGTCCTCCATCCGAGCTGATGTTGCTCCAACTGCTGCTATTCGCACCAGCTGCACTTTAACTAAACTCTAATGCAAAATTCATGGCCAGGCAGAAATAACCAAGGGAGACTTGTCTGCATTAAGCATGCAGCTCTGCTTCAGCTCTGCAAAAATGACCAACCGGACGATGGGCGAGACCACAACAACGAGGACAATCCAACCAGTCAGTCAGAGAGTCAGACGGACAGACAGAGAGACAGACAGACAGACAGCCAGTCAACTGGGCAACTCCGATTGGATGTGAACGCTTCGCTTTATAAACATTTGATGAGGCGAGCCGTTAAAGTGAGCAATGACTGCGGGGCCGCCATTTTGTTTTTGATTGATAATGATGGGGCTCGGGACAGAGTTATGGTCTCGTTTATATGTATGCGTCGTGTTGTTGTGGAAAACTAACCGCAAATTAGCTTATTTGGCATTTTTACAGTCATTTCATTTAATTTACACAAACAAATTTGCGCTTGGCCAAAAGGAGATGACCCAGACAATGGGCGAGCCAACGAAGCGCGCCGCCAGCCTCATAAAAGTAATGAAGCTGTTTAGGCGTCTCTAAGTAGTCGTCGTCGGAAGTCGACAACGACAACGACAACAACAACAACAACAACGAGTAGGACGATTTCGACTCTGACTTCCACTCCGGTTCTTGTGTCAGCACAAAAAAAGCCCAGACTCGACGAAGGTTCCGTGTCTGAGTGTTGGCCTTAGTTTCATTGTGCGTACATTCAAAATTCATGAAGTTGGCCCAAAGTTGGCGCCAATTTAATGCATGTGATTGTGTGTGTGTGTGTGTGTGTGTTGCCTGTGAGGTGTTCTGGCTGGTTTGCTGTTAACACTCATTGTTTTGTTGGCCTGTTGAAAGCATCGCAATTACCTCAAACTGCATTGCAGGCAATTGCCCAAAAACAAAAGAAAAAACTAAAGCAAAACCAACTCATTGCCACGCCTCTGAGCCGCTTTTATTGACTGCTCTTTAGTGGCCTTAAGTAATATTGGCGACGTGCTTTTTCTCAACTTCTACAATTGAAGTAAATAAATGCTTTCTCTTGGGGCTTTCTTAGTTCAATTTCAACTCCCAATTAGCGTGGCAAAGATGGGACTTGGAGTTTTAAAATCAACTACAAATTTCCAATTTAATCGATTTAATATTTAGGCTTACATATTAATTTAATGTCAACTAAAGTTTTTATAAAATTTGATAAAAGATAATTTAATTTAAATCGTAGCGAAAAAAAAACTGGCATTTAAAAGAACTTTTATTTTGTTTTATTTCGTTCTCGTTACTTTTTGATTGCTTTGGAATGTCTCTATTTATTTTTCACAGCCATCAATTTATTGTTGATGGCCAAATGTAAACATCAGTGCTCACCTCTGTCATCCTGCATTCCCAAACGTCTTGCCGCAGCCATTTTCTTTTTAATAAAATCCATTTTCATATGTAATTTAGCCAGGGGCAGAGGGAAATGGAGAGCTTACACTGCGGATGATTTCCTGTTACGCCCAAGACAAAAGCCGCACCACGTCGACGACGACATCGCTTTGTGTCTGGCCATAATTCTGCCAGGGCATGACTGGGCCAGCTACTGGGAAAGCAGTAACAGCATTGGCAATGGCAATGGCAACGTCTCAGGCAGCAACTGAGGACGGAGCGAGCAACTTGCCGCAAAGTTAAGCAAAACTTTGTTATTTGTTTTAAGTGGCAGGTTGCGAGGCGCACGCTCCACAGACTGTCTTCTATACACGGTATCCCTAGTACATAGGTTGGCAGGTTGCTTCCCTCGTTTCGCTCAACAGTTCATAAAGTTAATTTTGCCACAGAAATTATGTTAAAACGATATATGGAAGCCCGAATTGTGGGCTGCCTTGTCTTGTCTTGTCGTCTATGCTAAATCCGTTGTATCCGTATCTGTGTGGGAACTGCAACAGAAGTTATTGAAATGGCAGCCAAACTGGCAGGTTAAGGAACTTTCGAACTTTTTCAACCCCGCAGCGAGGGCAACGCTGCGTATGCGTAATTAGTGGCTTGGGCCTCTCAGGTAGTTTTGAATAGTTCTTTGGCCTATAACTTTTTTTCTGGGTTATTTATGAAAATTAAAGAGCAGACTAACAGACAGACGGACAGACAGACAGCCTGTGTGTGGCTTATTGAACTGTCAACGTTAAGCCAAATAAATTGCGCATACGCAGCGCAGCTCAGGACGGCAAATGGTGAAATGGCAAAACTATTTGGAAAAGTTCACGAGAAATCAAAGCACAGAGCGCAATCAGCGCATAGTCAAGAACTTTTGATTATAACAAATGTTTTGTGGCTCCAGATACAGATCCAGATCCAGAGAGAGTGTCTGTGTGAAATAAGAGCAATTGTGCTGGAGGGAGGGAGGAAGGGAGGTAAAAATGACATTCGATAATAAATCTTTTGGGCAACGCATTGTGCTCTCCATTAGGCACATGTCGGGGGACTTGGCCAACAATAAAAATCAAAATGCTGACCAAAATGTAACTTCTGTTTGGCACGAAAACTTTGGCCAGCAATGAGAGTTCATTTTGGTTTTATAAAATGGGAGCCGAGTGTTTGCAATTTTTACAGCTAGTGTATAAAATTTTCGACTTGAGTTTGCCATTTCATACACTCGTTTCGATTGCTTTTTTTTATTTATTTCAATAAAAAATAAGGTAACTTCCGCTGCCATAACCGGACTCAGACTCGGACTTGGGACAAGTCTATGAAAAAGTTTTCGAGAGCCAACGGCAGACACTTTTCATTAGCAAAAGTCTCTCTCTTTGGTCGAGAGTACAAGCAAAGTTCTTGTTCAAGTTTTCCGCCTTTCTTTTTTGGTATCCTTCTGGATGTGACAGACATTCCACAAGTATACACAAGTATTGCTGTAATGGCATATGTTTTGTGAGGAGTCGTAGTGGACAGTTCCCAACAACTTTGCGCTAACAAACAGTTTTTCCTCTTTCTTCTATCTTACAGAGAGACTTGGCAAGCCTTTAAGCTACCGTTACAAACAGGAACAACGGTAAGTGTCAAAAATTAGAGAAAGAGAGTGAGTGAATAAAAGAGTGAGTGACATTTGCCATAGCGCCTAATTGTAGGCAATTAATTTGTGGCACATCAAAGCAAAGAAAAGGACCCCAAGCCATGAAAAGTAAACAGCAAAGACAAAGCAAATGCAGCTGGTGTCCATTTTAGGTGGTTGTTTCCGGTCTACCCTCGACATGGAACCGCGACATGGAACATCGAGTGTGGAGCTCGGAGCGTGGCAAACCGCACCTTTTAACCCTTTGCCATTGCCACACGCCATTTGTTTCCTAGCTGGGGGTTGGACACACACAGAGTCAGAGTCAGAGATGGAGACGGAGACGGAGACATGGAAAGAGACACAAAACGGAAGCACATGCAGCTCTAATATGTTCGGCAAACAGTTTCTGTTTCTCCTCCTCGTCCTCATCTGCAGAGTTGCTCGGAAAAGCAATTTGCCTAACATTGCCCGGCCGTTAAGTAATAATGACCCCAAAAAGTAGCAAACCATATTGGCTGCCATCGCTGGCGTATACGCAATGTCTATGTGAGGTATGTTTTTTATCGTTCGGATTCGGTTTGTTCCGTATCTTTACTTTCCCTTTGGTCCTCGTAGTCGTGGTCGAGGTCAAATAAAATATTTATGAATTGCAGGCAATGCGGGGTGGAGGGGGCGGCTTAATTGCATTACCGAGATGTGCCTCGATAAGTCCAGAGAAAAGTACTCATGTGAATTTGGAAGGGTGTCCCTTTCGGCTCTGGACGGGGCATAAAGCAGGAGCAATTGCTTCGGCTTTTTGGGTAATTGTGGCTACAGGGCAAAAGGCATTACAAGTGTAGAAACCTGCCAGCCCACAGAAGCCGAGAATGGGTGTGATGGCTGAGAGTGAGAGGGTGTGAGAAGGGACGAGGGGGGTGTTACGGGGGTGCTATTTCGCTTCTGGGGGCACTTGCGGCGAAAATTTGCGAAATCAATCGTGTGGAAATTGTACAAAATGGCTTTTCGAACAGTAAATCAGTGAGAAGGGAGGAAAATGAGAGACGAATAGATAGCTGGCAATGACAAAGGTTGCGGCGCAGAGAAATGGGATGAAAAAGAAAACAAACAGAAAAAAGCATTAGTAAAAGAGGCGAGAAGAATGAAGAAGTTAAAGCAGAGAAAGCTAAAGTCAGTAATGAAAATGTTCAGTCGTTTAAATACCCTGTAGTTCAACAGAGAGAGAGAGATGACAGGAAATATTAATTATATAATAGTAAAATATGAAATATTTATGTCATGTAAATTGAAAACTGATTAAAATTAATTGGAAGCAGTAGTATATAATTAAAAATATTAAATGACATTATATATTTAACAAGATAGTAAATAAATGAATACAAATAATTAAGGTACATATATGTACGCATAAATTGAGACAATTAATTGTTGAATTCAGACAAAAGGATTGCCAGAAATGTTTACCACGTCAGCTGCTGTTATCAATGTCCTCTATTCTCTCTCTCTCTTTCTCTTTGCCACTTCCTCTCTGTCTCACTTTGTCCACTCTCCGCTTTTCAATAGACTTTGCAGCTTATTTTTTATTTATTTGCTCTTCACTTTTCATTGTTATTTTTGCCATTAAATTCTATTTCAACACATTCACATGCAAATCATCTCTTTCTTCCAAATTCGTGCTCTCCTTCGGCCCTTATATAGCTATCTCTTTCTGTATTTGTGCGTTAATGTGCTCAATTGTTTGTCTGCCTCGTGCCGAACTGAACATGTAAATGTTTGCGACTTCCACACTTTCTTCCTTTCGTCCTCGTCGCTCATCTTTATTGTCAACGACGCAGCGCAGTGAAAATTAATCAAAAAAACTTTTGCCAACAACATTTTCAATTGACAATTTAAACTTTTATCTCGCAAGACATTTTACATAAAAGTTTTGTGTTAAAAATGTTGCTCAACTAAAAATGAAAAATGCGGCTCGCTTCTTCGATGGGCTGCAAGAAGTCGCAGGATTCGCAGGATTCGCAGGAATCGCAGGAGGTATAGGAGTCGCTTCAGTAGGCAGCTTACAAGCTATCAAAACTTTTGACGCTTAACTTGCAGTAGCACTAGCTCAGAGTGTGGAAGTGGAAATGTGGCAGTGGAGAGAGAGAGAGAGGGAGCTAGGCTGAAGCTTTTCCTTTGTGCTTTTTATTCAGTTGTTGTTATTGTTGTTGATGATAGCTGCGTACGAGGAAAGCAACGCATCACTTGGGATAGAACTAGGGGTAAGATAGATGGATGCCATCCCTTTTCATAGTGAGTGGAAAGTGGAAAGTGGAATTTGGAGGCATAAAAGCAAGGCAATGACGATTTAACAGGCGCAGGCAATTTAATGAGGTTTATGCGTAAGTGTTATCAGGATAAGTTGATTATAAATATATAACTCATAATCATGATAAAATATATGTAATCTAAAGTTTGTGCCTAGTGGATTTGAAGATTTAATAAGTTTATATTTTAAATACTACTGTAAGGCAATAACAATATTTTTTTTATAATTATATTTTCTTTAAACATTTCAAATGAACGTCGTGAACTATTTTTTGAATTCATTTTAAATTTTGTTCGAGAAATTGCGCTTATGTTAAATTGATTCTATTTAAAAATAGTTTCACATAATACTGCTAAGCTTCAAGTTGAAGCTCTCAACTCAGGATTTCGGAGTTTTAACCAACGCATAAACGTCATAACCGTCATAACTACCCAAACAAAAATGATTTTGCTGCCTGTCGTCGTATTTATTTACATTTTACAAGGCAGCACAAAGCACACATAAACAGGAGCTGAGGATTCGTGAAGTGGAGGTGTCACGAGGAGAGGAACCATGAGGAACGAGCGCTGAAACATGACAACAAGGCGCAAAATTACGCACAGAGTTGCCATTCTCTATGTGTGTGTGTGTGCGTGTGTAGGTGTATGTGTGTGTAAAGAAACGACGAACGAAATCCCCACAGCAATGCTACTGTTGATGTGTGTGACAACAGCATCCATCCAGCAACAAGGTGGGTTGGCCAACAGACGCAAACTCGACCAGACCCAACCAGGCCCAGAGCCAGACTGACACACAGCTAAATTCAATATGGCGGCAGGGTTGCTAACTTCTGACAGATGACTGCCTCAGACTCCATCTCTCTGATGTGTGTGTGTGTGTTTTTGATTCTGCTTTGGTGCCACTTTCGAAAGTGTAGAAATTTTGATAGCACTTTAAATGCTCTACTCACTTTTTGATTTGCTGACGCTTTTTCTGAGTTTAGGGCAAGTACAAAACTTAGATGTCTATAATTCTATCTATGAGGATTTTATTGAAGGTATATATTTGTATTCATTTGTCAATCCCCTGATGTCTTGGATTTGATAACTTTTCTTCCTCATAACTCTGCTTTGTTGAGTCTTCGAAAGTGTTCAAATTTTGAAATCGCTTTAAATGCTCTACTCACTTTTTGATTTGCTGACGCCTTTCTCTAAGTGTAGGGCAAGTACAAAAATTAGATGTCTATAATTCTATCTATGAGGATTTTATTGAAGGTATATATTTGTATTTATTTGTCAATCACCTGATGTCTTGGAGTTGATAACTTTTCTTCCTCATAACTCTGCTTTGTTGAGTCTTCGAAGGTGTTGTATCTTAGAAAGCATTTTAAATACTCAACTAATTTTTTGATTTGTTGACGCTTATTCTAAGTGAAGAGCAAAAATATAAATTAGATCTATTTCAATCATTCACTATAAGGATTTATTTGAAGGTATATATTTGTAATTATTTAGATTTGATATCTTTTCATCCTCGTTACTCTGCTTTGGTGACACTTTTGAAAGCATAGAAATTTGGATTGCTCTACTCATTTTGTAGAAAGTGTAGGGCAAGTAAACTGATTTGATCTGTCTGTAATTGTCTATATAAGGATTTAATCGAAGGTATTAATATATTCTGATTTCTAACGACTTGGATTTAATTACTTTTCTTCCTCAAAGCTGTGCTTTGTTGCCTCTTCGGAAGTGTTGAAATTTTTATAGCATTTTAAATGTGTTGATCAACTTTTAGTGTACTTTATTTTAGAATCAATCTTTTATTATCAGTTGAGTAACTGTGTTGCAAGGATTGTCGAGCTGATTTCATTGGATCTTTAAGTCTACAGACTCGTAGTTTACCTTGCCCCACTGTCAGCTGTCTCTTTCAATTGCTAAGTTTACTTCAAACTGCCTTTGATGATGCTCTGTTGTCGTCGGCACTGTCGTTGCCTCTGTCGCTGCTGCTGTCGATTGTTTTTGCAGTCAGTGTGCAAACATCATTTAAGATTTTGTGCTGATGCTGATTTAGTTTGATTTGCTTTCACTCGGCATTTGTCAGAGCCAACAGATTGCCGAAACTGTGGGAAAATGTTTGCCAAGTTTTGAGCGAAAACTTTGAGCATAAATTGCTTATCGCGGAAAACAAATACTTATACTTTTACTAAGTATGAGTATGAATAAAAGGCTATACAATAATTTTGCGTTTATGTAAGTTAAAGTAAAACCATTTTTGGAGCCGGGTAGAACTTTGGGCCTCCAATCCAATTTACCTAACAATAATTACGAAAAAGCCAAGCGAAAATTATGTATTATAATTTATGTTAATTACTCAATTACATTTGTGCCTCCCGGCAGCCCCAAGCACTGGCAATCGCAACGGCACCACAATCCACCAGCTCCCCCTCCTCTGCCCCACTCCTGTCACCTTTGTCCAATTATAAATTCCAAACACAAATGTGCCTCATTAATAAATATGAAACGTCAATGGAGGGCGGGCCACTATCGGAGCTGCATTTGGAGCCGGAGTTGAATCCGCAGTGGAGATGGGAGTGTGAGGAGGTTTTGTGAGCTGGAGTTCTTCAGAATAGAAACTTGGCCGGCAGGCGTGTCGTTAAGATTACGCAAGAAATCAATATTCAAGTGGGCCAAGCGAAAGGGGTCTGATGACATCCCCAGTTTGGGCTTTCGACAATATGAAAAAACTGTCGCGTACTCTTCTGAACTGGTCTGGTCTGGTCTGCTCTGGCCTGTCCTTAAATTTAAATAAATTACACACGTTCGACTTTCGGTTCGACCAAGTTTTTGGGGGTGACATTTGAGTTCGTCTGACATACGAGCAGCTCATTTTTCAAGGGCAGCAGAAGCAACTTCTCGAACTCCGCAAGGTGAGAGAGATTTTGGTTTTGCTTTTGGGTGTGTATTGGTTTCACCATCTATCTGTATATCTCTCTGCGTGTGCTCGTGTGTGTATGTGTGTGTGAGTGAGTGTGTGTGTGTGTGTATGTGTGTCTGGGCACGGCCTCTTTGGCGCCCTCGTATAGCAATTTCCGTGCGGCGTATGTTTTTTCCTGTTCCATTTTCATGGCACTGCCATTGCCAGCCAGACCAAAAGATTAATGAGTTTTTTTGACAGCGAAAAATTAGGCAAAATGTGATTTAAGGGTTGCTCTGCCTCTGCCTCCGTCTCTGCCGCTGCCGCCGCCTCTGCCTCAGGTCGAGTATCCCCCGGATTTGCCTGCTGCTGGTGTGTGTGGCCAGAGATAAGCTCGCAATTTTCGAGCACCCGGAAAAGCTACATAGCTGCAATTTATTTTACTCGTATTTGCCAAAGTAAAATTCTATGTATTATCGTTCTGGCCGCCATTGTTCGTGTGCAACACGGCAACTATTTACTTGATGATGTATTTTTATTACCACCGAATTTATTATGTAGTTTGCCGCTCAAATTGAAAAAAACAGATGTTAAAAGCTATTCCGACCACAAATCAGATTTATTTACGTAATATTTTCTGGTATTCTATATTAATTTTCGTATGCCATGAGATTTATTAGGGTTTAAATATCAAATATACCAAAATGTCTTTGATACACAGATAATTGTAACTTTAATTAGGTGCAGAGAGTCTTAAACACATGTATTTAAATAATCATTTATTTAGAATAAATTAGAGTCTGTTCTTAAACTAATAATTTTGATTGGTTATGCTTATGACACCCAAATGTTTCCTTTATGTCTCTTTATCCTAACCTGGAATACTGTTTGTGCATTTGGTGTCCGCAGTATCTTATCAAACAGGATTATATTGAATCTGTTCAGAAGCAATTTTTGCTTTTTGCCATATGTGGTTTTAACTGGGATCCTGATCTCCGTTTACCCTCGTACTCCAGTAGCCCTCTTCTTCTCAATCTTCCGTCTTTAATCAATCGTAGAAAAACCCTTGGTGTTGTTTTTCTTTATAAATTGATTAGTGGCGTGATAGACTCCAGTTTCCTTTTAGGACGTCTTACTTTATCAGTCCCCCATAGGACCACTAGAAACATCCAAGCCTTATTTTTACCTACATGCACAACTGATTACGCTTTGTTCCGTGTCTTGTGCACAGATTATAATAATCTTAATCACGTTTTCTCTTCAGAACTCTCTTTCTCTCTCTCATCCTTGAAATCTTCCCTTTTCCTTATTCTAATTCTAATACTTGTTTTACCACTAATTGTTAATACTTATATTTTTTGACCTGATTGAGTTTTTCTGGGATTTTCGCAAGCCATGCAACAAATGTTGGATCATTTAATTATTAATTTTTTTTTATATCCCCAGATTCTTTATTTTAATTCTTAATCCAATATTTTTTTCATTCTTTCAGTTAAATTTAAAGTTGTTTATAATTATTAAACCTAATTTTATTTCAATTTTTATAAATTCATTTGCTCAACTGAATTTAGTTGACATTAAATAAATAAATAAACAGTAGATTGGCATAGAATCTATTTAATTCTGGATTTTCTGTAGGCCCCTTCTATTTTGAACTTATTTCCGTCGGCTGCCAACCGCTGACAGTTTAATGGCCGCCACTCAAATAAGAAAAAATCATAAAGTGAGATGAAAACGGGGAATGAGAAACATTTCTGTAATCATTTGATTTACTAGCCATCTTCATTTTGTTCATATTTTCCTTCGTTTCGCAATCTGCCAATGAAATTGTTTGTCAACGCGTCGATTTTTCAACGCCAATGCAAATTAAAGACTTGAACAGATGATTTAATAAGCAGAATTCAGAAATCACAATCATCGGAATGCGAGTACTGTCGATTGAAAAGTTCGTATTCAATGCCTGCGTTGGATTGTGCAATTAATCAAGAGCTAAATTTGATCCATTTGCTGTGGAAATTGACTAGAAAATCAGCCGCGGCCTTTCTTATGGCGCTCTTTACGGTTCTCAGTGCGATTTCCATGCGTTTTCCATCAGTTCAGGGCTCTCACTCAGCGCCCCCTTTCAGGCCGACTGTTACTATATATTTCTATATTTATATAGTATGTGTATAGCCCCAATGCCAGCTCCGTGTCTCAGTTGCTTGCCTTGCTCCGATGGGCGTTCGATTTATGGCCGCCTGCTCTGAGTGCCTTTAGATCAAAGTGAAACAAACATATTGCAATCAATTTTTGTTGCTAATGAGCTAAATTTGATTTTATTGAGTTGTGGGTGCACGCTCGTTTCAATCAATTAGGAACTCTGAGGGGTTAGGGGTGGCCATGCTGACGTATACGTAATTTCTAATGTGATGCAAGCCACAATATTCTAAACGGAACTGACCTGTACTTTATTTGTGATCGGTTTTATTGTACGTCATCCATTTGGAAGAGTCGCAAAACATTAAGCTGTTCCTTAATCATAACTTGAGAGACACCAAAAAGTTATTTGCAATGATTTATGAGCTCAATGAAATTTGATATAAGTTCAATAAATGTTTATGTGTTACTCAAGTTTTCAAATTTTCGTTTTGGATGCTTAACAAAATAATTAAAGCAAAGAAATTTGTACAGAATATTGTGGTAAAATAAATATAAATAAATTTATATATAAATGTTTTTAAAACTTTATCACGATTAAATAAAAAATACAGAATTAATTCACTATATTTTTAGAGAATATTTGTAGTACACATTTTAAAAACAAACATATTAACAAAACGGTAGATTATTTTATATGTATTGTGATGGGAATGGTTGAAATCAGGGACCGTAACGATTATAATTTGTAAAATATAAATTATTAAATAAAAGTTATTTGTTGATTTTTATCAAAAAAATTAAAAGAAAACTTTTATTTTTCGATCTAAATAAAAAAATTACATAAAAATAATTAAATTTAAATTTTTATTTAAACATTATAATTTAACTCTTTTTTTCAATTTTTATTTTAGCAATTGAAAATGAAAGTTATTTTTCAATTTTTATCCTGAGAATTGAAAATAAAAATTATTTTTCAATTTTTATTATAAAAATTAAAAATAAAAATTATCTTTCAATTTTTTTACAAAAGTTGAAAAATAAAAATTATTCTTCAATTTTTATAATAAAAGTTGCAAAATAAAAATTGACTGTAAATGTCTTTTGAATTTGAAGGCGTATTTCCAATAGTGACATGTATATACAAACGCATAGCCAAAGAGAGTCGAAGCGACGTTACCCTCCCACCCCTCACCACCCCCTTGTGAATTAAATACACCTTCCTCTTCAAAAGACATTTGCATTCAATTTTTATTTTGCAACTTTTTTAATAAAAATTGAAGAATAATTTTTATTTTTCAACTTTAATGATAAAAATTGAAAGATAATTTTTATTTTTAATTTTTATAATAAAAATTGAAAAATAATTTTTATTTTCAATTGCTAAATTAAAAATTTAAAAATAATTTTTATTTTCAATTTTTATAATAAAAATTGAAAAATAACTTTTACTTTTAATTTGTATAATAAAAATTGAAACATAACTTTTATTATTGATTTTTATAGTAAAAATTGAAAAATAACTTTTATTCTATAATTTTTAAATAAAAATTGAAAATAAAAGTCAATTCAGTTTCTCATAACTCTTATTTGCGGTCCCTGGTTGAAATTAAGTGCAGGAATAATTTTTCTGCTACAATTTATAGAACTTAACTATAAAAAAAACCTGACCTACAGCATACAAAATCAGTGTACGAATACATGTTAGGCGGACTGTAAATGTAAGTAGAAATTCATGTCAGGGTATTTTAGGGTCGTAGAGTATTAAGTTGTCGAGCACATTTGACTCGTTTTTACATTTTTCCAGATTTTTTAATTTTTTCAAACACGTTCTCCGACCCTAAAATCGTATCCCGTATTCGGTATCCCGCTTGTAATCTGTGTGCCCTTGCTTAGCGGTTTTTTCTAATTTAACGCTGCTCGGCTGTCGCTTCTGTTGGCGATCCCAAGCAGCAGGCAGCTTGTAAACATGCCAGGATCCGCTCCTGGTGCTCCCGTAACTGATGCTGTTACTGTTGCTGTTGTTGCATTCTCAGAGGCCTGAAATTAATAAATTAACTTCCTTGTGTCATAAATCATTTTTCGTGCCTGGCCGGGCTGCCAACTGCGAACATTTTGCGCCATTAACCAGAGTCGTTTCTTCTTGCGGTGCTTTTCACTTACCCTTAACCGCCGGATGCCCCAAAAAACCGCAGCACCCAATTCAAATGCCGCGGCCTGGCTCCTCCTCCTTCTTTTACCGCTTCCTTGGTCTAATCATCATCATCATCGTCATCATCATCGCACTTATGGAAACCCGGCAGCTTGCACAATCATCGCGTTACAGCTGCTGTTTCTGACTCGGAACCAAGTTTGCTCTGTTCTGGCCTGCTCCATTTGGTAGGCCTAGTTGGAGGGCTGCCAGTGGGGCCAGTGGACCAGTCTGCCCATTGCCTCTCCCAATCATAATTTGTGCTTTACATAAATTAATGGCAACCAGTTCCACGGGCAATGCCTGATTTCATTTGTTGCCAGCAGCAGTCGAAAATATTTCGCACATAAATTGCCACAAAAATAGGAGGCACAGAACTTAAAGGTGCTCTGGATAACACGCAACAGTCTATCTCTTTCACTATCTCCCACTCTCTCTCTCTCACACACACACTCTCTCTCTCTCTCATTCATGGTCTTGCTTTTACTTAAACACATCCCTTTGCTCGGTTATTTACACAATCTTCATGTGTTTTATGGCATGTTTTTGGGTAGCTCTCAAGATTTATGACTGCTGCCTGCTTGGAAAATAGGGCCCTGAAACTGGGAGCTGAGAACACAGAGCTGAGAATTGGGGTCTGTGCTGCAGCTTTAACCCCACTTTGCCGTTAGCTTTAAATAGTAATAGTTGCCGCTTGAATGTCTCAATAAAATGATAAAAACCCACCCACAGAATGGGATAATTGCTGGCAGTTTGTCAGTTACCGAGTTTATAGATTGCTCATTAATGTTACTATCCAGAATTTGTTGTTGGGCCCATTAATTGTTATCGCTGCCGCCACCCGGGCAAATCAATATTTACAACTTTATTATGACTTTTGTGAGATTCACTTTCCCCTATTTCGAATCGAATTTCGAGCTGTGTCGTAAACATTTCCCGTGCCTTTAAAAAATCAACAGTCATAAAGAAGACACATGGAAATTCATGACTGTGGACCAAACGAAACTGAAACTGAAAGCGCAATTGCAGAGGTATCACAAACAGAGAGGGGAACAAACGAAATCATAATAAAAGTGCATTCATAAACAAGAAATACGATGCATTGGGGTTGCCTTCTAGCGTCAGCAGCCCCGTTCCGTCCCCGTCCTCGTTCCCGTCGTCATCCGTCAATGGTTCTAAGCGCGAGTCTATTAAAAGCGCATAAAATAACTTTACCGCTTTACGAGGCGTCGCTGCGCAGGCGTCCGAGCAGGCACCGAGCCGAACCTAACCGAACTGGACTGGATTGGAGTGTACCCGGCTTCACCCGTGACCCTCATCATGTGGTTGTCTGTGGCCGGTTCTCAGGTTGTGTGGAATCGCGGGTTAATTAAGTGACGCCGCCAGTTCCCAGTTCCCAGTTGTCGGTTTTTCGACTGCACGCCGCACACGTGTTGGCAATTGTGCGTGGGGGTAACCGAGAGGGGGGAGACCGAGAAGGGGTAGGGAGAGAGAGGGAGGGAGGTTAAGAGGTAGATGCCCTGCATTTCGGTGGCGTTGCTTGTTTTGAATTACACACAGCGTGGGATGCATTGGGTTAGAAAGATGCTCGTAAATGGATTGTAAATGGATTAGAAAGACATTTCAAGTTTCTGTGTATCGGAGCTTATGGCTTATGTGCTTCTCAAACATTCTCTCTTGCATAAAAACGAAATTAAATTTTTATGTAATTTTTACGAGAGATTTATTGGGATCTTTGAGTTTGTGCTGATCAAGTTTCAAATTAAGTTTACAAATTCTTGGTTATAGGAAAGTATAATTATTTGCTATAAGGTCGCATAAGAATTTTAACCATGCTAAGATCGTCATCTTCCCAAAAGAGGTCTAAGTTCTCGCCTTTGCCCATTTTTCCATTTAGATTGCTGAAAATAATGGAAATGTATATAAACGAAATTAGATTGAGACACAAGTTACCAGTTCTTACCAGTTTCCACAAGTAGTGTGCCACCAGCCACCATTCAATTCCAGTGCACAGTTTCCATGCGCCCATCCGTCATTGTCCCTATCAAGAGTAGAAAACCTTATGCCCACTAGATTTTTTAGACAATCTTGTGTTACATTGCCAGTTGCGACGCCAACGCTTTGCAATTGATACTGCCTATATTCACTTCCGACCACAAAATTATCGTAATGGACGAATCTTATAACCCCAGAGACACTTTTCATGTGCACATAGAGTGCATGTCGTGAAATTGTCGTTAGTCGGTGAAGCTTTTCCAAGCCGATGAAAAATTCGCCATCTAAGGAGCCGAAACCATTCCGATATTCGGTCCAATTTCTTTGAAAGTTCACCTGGCCATTGATTCGTCTTTGGATAACAGCCCATCCAGGACCCGCTGTTTGGCTATCACACAGAACGGGAAATGAATCGAAATCTGCAACGGTAATCTCATAGATACCCGAAGAGTTTCCAATTGAACGGCAACTCGAAGGTTTCACATTTTGTAATTTACACATTTCTGATTGCGTTTTGATCCTCTGAAGATATCGCTTTTTTTGGTAGTTAAGTTCGACTACATGTTTATTTTTTAAATTTACTTGCGATTTTAGCAAATTTATTAATCCTCTTTGTTCTTCAAATGTTATATTAAACGCTGTGTACTCTTCTTTTAGATTGTCACATATTAACAGTTGGTTTTCAATTTTACTTTCGATAAATACTTTCGTTCTTGCAAGTTGATCCAGAGTTTCCGAATAGAATTCATTTTTTGTATGCAATTCGCCGATTTCCTCTTTCAATTTCTGAGTCTCTTCTGCATTCAACTTAGCACATTTTTCCAAACTTCTTCTTTGTGACTGAATAACGGTTCTGAGGGTTTCAATTAAATCAACGTGATATCCATTTAGAAGCTTATTACTATTGTTTATTAAAGAGTCATCATTTGTAGCCATACCAACGGCTAATAATGAACAGAAAAGAAAAGCGAACTTCATTTTACTTAAATCGCGATGATCTGCACTCCATTCAGCCAAGAAGTCTACTAAACGACGAATTTGAATGAGAACTCATGTGAGGACCCTGATCACTCCATTCCGAATGTGATATCTTTTTCAATGTATACCCTGTAGCCTGTTATATCAAAACTATGTATGCATAAACAAGCCGTATATCGGCGGCTTCTCTTCATGGTAGATACTGAAATGATTTTATTTTTAATTTTATTATTAATCTTTGAAGTTACACCTAACGAGTATATAGTATGTAAAAAATTCATTGGCATTGAGCTTTGAAAAAATATTTTACCTTTTTCAGGTAGAAATTTACAAAAACTCACATACCTACGCAATAGAACGCGACTACTGTGAAATTTTCCGCCTTCTAGCTTATGCCGTTCGAGTTTTTCATATAATATATAGAAATATTTGAGTGTGTATATTATTAAAATTCTATTTGTCGCCAGAGTTAGAAGCTTCATATAAGGAAATCTAAGATAATAATAGTTTATTTGGAATGTTAAGAGACTTGGACTTAGGGTATATACTAGTGCATCCGCAATGGCCAAACAATCCAGCTCGTTGTTATTTGTTCACACATCTTCTAAGCCAATTTGCTGATGTTGCATATGAGCTATAAGCATACTTCTCATATGAACAAAGGAATTTCTATATGAATACGGTTTTAAAATTTAAAATTAAAATTCAACATGAATTCACAATAATATTGTTAAATTAACACAATGTGCGGATTAAATGACAACCAATCAGCATTTAAATAGTCGAAAACGCTTAAAGCATCTCATTTCACTGAATAGTTTAATATATTTCGTACTTGGCTTAAGAAAATAATGGATTACCAGACTTTTGACACCGCAACTGTGTAGAGATGTAAGAATTGAAGACAATAGTGCAATACACAAAGTCAATAGTTCAAGTCTATCTAACCTGATTCGTCTTTCTAATATAAAGGCTATCGACAATGTTGGGCTTATTTATTTAGCTTAAAGCCGAGCAAAATTGAACTCTCGTCTGGTACCTTTCGGCTGTTGACAGCTGTCGATCAAACTGCTCAGGTATTGCCACTCCTTGGGCAGAGTCAACAGCCCTCTGTCCCCCTGTCCCCCGTCTCCCTGTCCTGTTTGGCTCATGTCAATGCGTGTGCATGCTCCGCCGTCATAATTGACGAATTTATGGCACTTCTTGGAAACGAACCGGTCATGACTTCTCGTACTCGCATTCATACTCATACTCATACTCGAACTTATACTCAGACTCGTTCCCATGCTCGTTGCCCCAATACTTGAATTGTTTTCTAGATGGTCGCTATATGTTCAATTGTCCATTGTACGCCTACTGTGCTCGTTGTTTTACTTTGTTTTGACTAACCAGACGTGCAAATTGCTCAATTCCTGCAGCGGTTTCCATTGACCGCAACAGAAAAAGAAAAAGAACAGCGATTCATGTGGCATGTGGCATGAAGCATGTAGCATGTTGAGTATTGAAGTATTGAGTATTGAACCGAGGCGGCATTAATGATTTCTGTTTTGTTAGTAGTGTAGTGTAAAACCGACAAAACTCATTTTCAAATTGTGCACTCGCTACGTGACTTCCGCGAGAAATTATCAAGACCCCGAGACTTTCTGCAGCAAGAAGTAGAGAAGTATAAAGGAGACGGTCAAGCTAAATGAAACCAAAAAATAAAATAAAATAAAAATGACATGCTTCGATAACCGAGAAGAGAATGAGTTTCCCTTTTCTTTCTAATTCTTTTTCTCTCTCCTAAAGTATGTTATTTAATGTCATTTATGATATGTTAGTCAATTTGATTTTTGCACACTTAAATATCATAAATCATAGCCTCAATTGCCTTACTTGATTATCATTATCATCTTGATATTTCATTTATTTATGCGTTTTTAAATATTCAAATCGAATTGCATGATCATTTAAATGGTGATTGGGATTCGAAGCGGAAAGGTTTTAATTAAAAACAAGTTTTTGTTATGGGCCGCGATACAAGCGCCATATAAAGGCTTATAAATGGTTTGTGTCTTGTTAAAAAAGTGACTTAAATATGCAGTTTCTCAGAGCAATACAAATCGTTAATAAGAAATCTCATTACGATACGGCGATTGTCAGACAGACGCACAGACTGAGAGACAGACAGAAAGGCTGCAAAGTTGCCAAGTTAAATAAAACAAAAGTAAAAGAGTTTAAGTCTAAAAATTGCCTCAAGCTTCCGTCAGCTCCTCAGTTACTCCCTCTTCTTTTTAAGCAAGACACGTAAAGTGAAATTTGCTTTGGTTTTAAAGTCTCTGAAAAGTTGAAAAAGCTGCAAAAGCTTCAAATGTCGACTATTATTTGGCTATCCTTAACTTTTCATCCACTTGTTATGCTCCGTCTTTTGGCCTGGCTCAGTTTCAAGTGGACGGCACATAAATCTTATGTTAATTTATGCAAAAACTAAAGACCAAAACAAATTTTTGTTTTCATCCGAGTCGTCTAAACACACAGAATATTAATTTGAATGCTGTACCGAACGCAAGTTACCCTATGAGTATTTATCAAAGATTGGTTTGAGATTTGGTTATCGTATTAATATATAGATTTCAATCTTGTTACTGTAACTTGGAGAATATTATTTAATAAACTCAAAGGAACCTTTATTATTCGTAAGATTCTTTGTGTTCAAATTACAAACTTTAAAATTACGTAAAGTATACTTTAAAACAATATACCCCTTCCCAACTGTTTTGTACAGGGCTTAGAAAATACAAATATTTTGTTACCAGTTTTTATGCCTTTTGTCGCGTCGTCGTCAACGACTCTCTGGTTGGTGGAGCGGCTCTTAAACTCCAGAGCTTCAGCTCCATCGTGGTCTCCGCTCGCCTCGCTTGTCATAAAGAAATTTTAATAATGTGCGGCGCCAAAAAAGTTTTTTTTTACGATCCGTAAAGTGAGGATGCTGACGTCGCTGCTCTTTGTGACGGAACGCGGCATAAAAGTGTTAAAATTCAAATGAGTTTCGAATGAGCGGCGCATTAGGCCAAAATGATTTTGTCAGCTGGGGTCAACGTGGCGGCTGTGTGATATGAGCGACATCAGTTTAGCATTTAAGCAGATTAAATAATAAGCAAATGTTTGTTGGCTTGGATCATTGCAAGCGTACATTATTTTTCTATTTCACTTTTTGAACTAAATACTAAAACTCATTTTCTTTCTATTATTTCAGACATACGCTCGGAAAACAATTTGATTGCCTGTGAGTAAAAATGTTATCAAGCTCATCAGTTTCCCTCCACACACAAATCAACGGGAATTAAGCTGTCTATCTGTCAATCCATCTATTTGGCCATTTATATGCTTATGTACAAAATGATATTGTTGTATTGAACCCCTTGACTTGCCATCAAAATACCAGACTCAAAGTAGGAGTCAGTTGGGGAAACTCTTCGCCTTCTGACTTGTATTTTAATAGCACGCATAAAATCCACAAAATCATTTACACAAATTAAATGTTAACTCAGGCATAAAATTACCAAGTTAACACCCGCTCGCTGGATGCCTCTCAGCTCAGCTGGGCCATAATTTAAAGCCAAGTCGAACTGACAATGCAGCGAGGCCAAAACTGGCTGTGACTGGGGGCCAGTTTAGTTGTCTGGACCTGGGACACGCCTGGCAACGACAGCAGCAACATCAACAACAGCAGCAACAACAACAACATTAACATGGCTGACAAGTTTTCTACTCTTTGCTTTTCCTTGCGCACTTTTCATTAAAAATTTCCGCTCTCCACCTTTCGGACCGGGCCCATGTAATTTGCAAATTTTCTAATTGTCGCTTGAAATTTAAGCCTTTGGCCAACACGTCGCCGACTGAGTGACGTCCGGAACGAGCCAGGAACCGGCTCGAACACTGGCTCCAACTCGGACTCTGGTTGGCTGGTTGGTTGACTCTTTGAGCTTTTTGGGTGTGTGCTCGCCCAGTGTAAAGTAGGTCGCCGGGCAAAAGACTAACGCCGAGCTCAATCTAATGGAAGGTGTTGCTGTTGCTCGTTCATTTGCTGGTCCTCGACTTGCCACACTAAGCCACTCCTCTCGACGCCTTTAATTGCAATTAAGTTTCAGTTTCAGTTTCAATTTCATTTTTGCGAATTGGGCACAAGGCCTTCCACTAGCGAAATCCAATTTAGCAAACGCGTCTCTTTTCACACTTTTCAGCCCGTGCTGCATATTTGCCAAACTGTCGAATTTGTCAGCTTCCGATTTTTAATACCTGGCCAAATGTTGCAGTCGGGTATTATGGACAACACAGTATTCCACACTCATTAATAATGCATTAATTTATGACTCTATTTTGTTCTACAATCCAAATCGATATCATATTTATTAAGCACCTATGGGCTAGAGTCAGGTATCTTTTAGTTAGGCATACTCAACTCAAGCCTCTATGCCCTGTTATTTATTTATTTGCGACGTTTTTTATGTTTACCCATAAATAATTCACAACTCATTGACATATTTTTATGAATTTGACTTCCGATCGTTAAACAAGGCGCATAAAAGTGGCGAACAGTCTATCAGACTATCAGTCCACACAGCATCTGCCAGTCTGTCCCTCTGTCTGTCTGTCTGTCTTTCTGTCCCCTATCCCTCTCATTCCGACAACCCGATGGGGCAGCCCATTAAAACAACATGAACGCACAATTTAATTTATATTTTTTCAAGCGTGTTGGCGACACTTCATTGTTGCTGCCTTTGTTGTTGTTGTTGATGTTGTTGCAGCTCGAAAAAAGAAAACAGCATAGCGACCCCTACATCAACCCCAACCCCAACCCCAACCCCATCCTCGATTTGGGCTCATCGTCAACCTTTTCGAAAATATAATCACAGCATAAAAATCAATTCCAAACGCGTGTGCGGAGAGCAAACAGACAGCGCCAACCGAGAGTCGAGAGTCTGCGATGGCGATAGCGATGGCACACATGGCAATCGAGGGGCCTCCTCCTCCCTCCCCAACATCTCCCTGCCTGCCTCCCCCAGTCCTGCTCCACACACTCACACACAAAAATGTCACACATTTGTTAAACATTCGCAAGTCTGCACGCGCCCCTTTGCCCCTTCCTGCCTTTGCCCCTTCCTGCCTTTGCCCCTTCCTCCCTTTGCCCCTTCCTCCCTCTTGACGGGGCATCGACAACATAAACAACACTGGGCTGCCAAACTGCGGCCCGGAAAAATCAGCATGCAAATAAAATAAGAATAAAACAAGCAATCAAAGAAAACAAAGCAAGTCATTAAGGACATAGCTGACTCGCAAATACCCTTCTGTATATCAACTTTTCGTGTAAATTTGCAACTAATCTGGATTTAAGAAGTCGCCTACATAACAGTACTTCTAATACAATCCCAAATATTATTAACTTATTTAAAATTCAACTACAAATGCAAACAATTGTGATGGAACAATGCTCGCTAAATTTACTTGGAATCCGAGTACAAATTCATACTTTTCTAAATTGAAATAAAACTTTTTCGAGATAAATTTTTGTAGAAAATACCAGATATTTTTTAAGAATGTTAATAAAGAACGAATTGTCGGGGAAGTTGATAACCTGATTATAAGAGACGAGATCAAAATTATTCTTTTGCAAATTAAAATGTCCATGAAATACATTACAAAATATAGTTTAGGCAATGTGAAAAGCATTCAATGAGTTTGTTCAACATTATTTATTTTTATTACTTCTGTTTGCTGCTTTTGCTCCTTTTAGCTACAGTCAATGATAATAAATCAATAACAATTAATAACAATAATTATGAATTCTCTTAAAATTCATCAACATTTCTGTAAAGTAAGTGCATTTCATTCAAACCTTTTCAGATCCATAACTAATATGCCTGCTTGTTTGTTAGGGTATAGCGCTAAAATCATAAATAGCTTAAAGCGAAGCCACCGCCTGGCAGGAGCCGAGCACCGTTTCAGCTCCAAGCTCCTAGTCTGCCGAGGCGCAAATAGGCTGTCAGTTACATACCAGAGTTCTCCCCCCTCCCCCACTTCAACCCCCTTCATCGCCCCTGCCTACTTCCTACTTTCTACTTAGCCAAAGTTGTGTGTGTAGGCGCATTAATGTAGCCAGCAAAAAATTTGTTGTAGGCAGGCAAAAAAAACAAAGCGAAGAGAAAAAATTGAAATACTTTTTTGTGATTTATGTGAATGTGTTGCGGAGCCCGGAGATTTGCTATAAATGTGCACCGCTCTCATTCGCTCTCGCTTTGGCTCTTTCGCTCTCTCTTTGTTCTTTCTCTGTCGCACCCTGTGTCAATGTCACACACAAAAATGTTTTACAAGCAATTTTCCAGCTGGTTTTTATGTGTGTTTGTGCATTCGTTTAACTATTTGGGCATAAAATATGACGACCCCGGCACGATATGGAGAGGAACCGCTGGAGAGGCCCTCGTTGCCTGCCCGCTGCCTAGCCCCGAATTGTTGGCACTTTATGGCCACGTGTGGGGCGACCGCGTGTCCTTGTGGCTTCCTTTTTTGTTGTCCTCTTCCCCATAAGCTGTCCCATTCCGGGTAGGGGTAGGGGCAAGGGTAAGGACTCGAGTTCGAAAGCTTGGAATATTTTTATAGTCAGCTGCCAATTTTTTGTACTGTACTGGGTGCTTAGAAGTAAGTACAGTACGCACTCTAAGTAAGAAACGAGACTGACCAAAACATCAGTTGACTTTTTCTTCAGTCGCGACTTTGCGCATTTTTTTGGCGCTCTCAAGTACCGTAAAACTTCAAGTTCAACTTGTCTCCCTCGAGTCTCTCACTCGAAACCACAAAAAAAGCGAAACATCGACGGCTTCTCTTAGCTGCTCCCACTGCTGTCTCTCCAATCCCAGACGTCAATCTCAAGTGGCCCTTGTCGGAGATTGTAACAACTTCATTGATGATTCGCTCATCGCTTCATGCGCTCCATTCCCAGGCGGGACAAGGCGAGGAATCGCTGTCGCAATCCAAAAGCTCGCTGTGTGCCACTCGTAAGCAATTTCAACTGTCAGTTTTGCTAGCAACAATTCGCTGTTGCTGTGAAATCTGAATATGAGCAGAAATAAATGCCGCAAAATGTTGAAAAGTTGCAAACGGAATGAACAACGAGCAAAATTATTTACACACCAAATATTTGATACCCTCGCAGAGTTCTGAAGGATAAAGTTTTATTATAAAGTAATTACTTGAACAAAAATAGCAAGGGATATATATTTAATTTAGTTATTATTTCTGTGGTGGCTACAAAGTCTAAGATTATAGGACTTTAAAGTTCTAAAGTTATATTACCAAAAAAAGCAAGCTATTTTTTTTTTAAGATATTATTCCTAATGCAGATATTTAGTTGTCAAATTTTAGATATATTTTTTTTAAGATATTATTACTATGGCAGATATTTAGTAGTCAAATTTTAGATATATTTTATTTAGAATAATATTTCTATGGCAGATATTTAGTAGTCAAATTTTAGATATATTTTATTTAAGACATTATTTCTCTGGCAGATATTTAGTAGTCAACTTTTAGATAAATTTGCTCAGGATGTTTAAGACAATTCTACTATATACTATCATGTTTGAGATAATAAGTTGTTCATACTGTTCTTTATGTGCGCTATACGATAGCTGTAAGGCTAAAAAACCAGTATAATAATATATTCAGTGTCACATTTCGTGACATAGTTAAAATATCCTATGTAAGGGTAGACAAAACAGATAAACTGAAATCTGCTGAGGCTGACACCCAAATGGCTCAAGCAACTCATACGGCTCTAATAACTCAACGTGTCTTGGTCGCAGCTTTGTCTCAATGCCTTTTGCTTTTGGAATTTGTAATGGAAACTTGTTTTGCGGCTCACCAGCAACAACAACAATAACAACATTATTTGCTGTAACTCTGGCAAGCTGCGTCCCAATATGGCTGCAATCTATTGCTGATTTGGCAAAAGCCACAAACAGACTCACTGAATGAATGACTGACTGACTGTCTGACTGAGTGACTAACTGAGCAGCCTCAGTCAGTTGTCCCTAAGTGGCGCCTAGAAACACGAATCCTTGCTGAGTCCAAGCACAAATCAGTCGCCAACAGTGAAAACTATCAGTCAAGGAGTCGCAGCAAATCAATTTGCCAGGCCCGCATCTCTGTCCGGGCAGCTTTACATAATTTATATGACTTGGCCTATGGGCCACAAATAATATTCGCAATTGGCAAACAGACAAAGAGAAGCAGAGAGAGAGAGAGAGAATGAGATACAGAATGCGGCTGAGAACACACAAAACATTTTCAACAGTGGGTGGAGCTGTGAATATTGGCCATAAAATTTATGCCCTGAGATAATAACACAAGCGGCAAGTCGTTATGGGGAGCCAGTTGGACATTTGGACAGCTGGACAGTTGGACAGTGAGCCAGGCATCCAGTTAGCCTGTTAGTCGACGAACGAGCCAGCAAGGAGGATGGCTAAAAATAAAAAGTTATTGCCCGGCAAACTCGTCTCGAGATGCAAAGACTGTGATAGAAACTGAAGCTGCGGCTAAATCTGAATCTGAGGTTGGGGTTGAAGTTGATTCTGGTTGCCGTGCCTGGAACTGTGACTACGTCTGTGGCTGTGGCTGTTACTGCGGCGAGTTGTTGCCCAGGTGGCGACTCGAATTTGGCAGAGGAGGCCTCAACCACTTGGCCAATTATGTGGCCCGTCGTCGAGGTTGCTCCGCAGCATTGAACACACAGGGTATATCGAATCAATTAAACTCTCAATCTCGATATTTTTTATTTTTCAATTCTGTTCCTATTTTCCTTGATATTTTTAGGCTTAAAATTCATAAAGATTTCCAACGGTATTCAAATCTGTTTAAGGATAATGTTTTATCCATTTTTTCCTCTATTTTAAAATCAAACTTTAAAATATTTTAGATAGTAAGATATACAATTTTATGAAATGTATGTAAAAATTTTTTTTCCTTTAAACATTATACAGGGCATCTACTAGTCGATCAGCCTGTTCTATTGTTGCACTTCTGGCTTTGTTGTGAGTCTGTTGCAAGTTGCAACAATATTTGGTTGCCAACTTTGCCGTGTATCAACAGCGTTTAGGCTGTGGTTTCTCCTCGTTGAATCCCCGTTGACTCCTCCATCTCCTTCTTCTCCTTCCACCTTTCTCCTTCTCGTTCTGTTGCTTCCTCTCCTTCGACTGTTTGTGTGTTTGGCTTTGGCTTCGTTTGCAAATATGCCCAGTCTGAGTTGAGTTGAGTTGGGATCATAGACGGTAGCTCGGCGAAGGCTCTTGCCAAACAAAACTGCAGCAACAACAACAACAGCGACATACGAATTCACATCCTTTCAGATTCGTTGTTGATGTTGTTGGTGTTCTTCGCTGCTCGTTGTTCGTTGCCAGTTTTGAGTTGCCTCGCTATCTATTTTGCCTGCAGCTCATTTGGCCCTTGTGTTGTTATTGCCTCTCGCTCGACAACATTGGCCAACACAGCGGGCCACAAACTCATCGTCATTGTCATCATCAACATCATCATCCTTAGCAACATCAGCATCGTTGTCGTTGTCGTCATTGCCCAGCAGAGAGCTGTTTAAATGTCTCATCAACTGTTGGTTCCTCCTTTGGCAAAGGCACAGACTGTTTGGCATGCTAATATGCAAACAGTGCTGCCAACTTAATGAAATTGAAATGAGCAAATTAGTGATGTTTGTGATGCTCTATGCAACAAGGGGATATAACAAACCCATGCAACTTCAACTGCAGTCACTTTACACTGGAAACTATGGAAATTATGAAGTAACATGTTTACAACCAAGTAATCAACATACTGGACTTATCTGAAGAGAAGACTCAAAACTTAAGCTTAGCTTTTAGAGATACTTCAATCTATTGTCTTGGAACGTAGCCTAAAGAAGAATTAAAAACCTGAACTCTGAAATGAGGTGTTCCATAAAAAATAAATATAGTGGAAAGTGGAGATAATAATTAAGATATTTCAGTAACATAAATTTTTATTTTATACATAGATTCTCCCTTTGTTCATTTAAGGATAAAATACAAAGACAAACTTAAGTATGATAAGATTCAAAAGAAAAGCATACAAGTTTAAATCACCAATTTGTTGGTCAGATGTAGTTAAAAATGAAAGAAAATTAAATAATCCAATTATATCATTTAATTTGTGATCTATTAGAAATTCATTGAATACTAGTAATTATCAGAGAGGTAAACAAGAGACTCCAAAAGACATAACATTGTCTGGCTAAAACCAGAAAGATCTCCAGCTTTAACAGAGAGTCAAACAAAAAGCCAACAAAAACACAAGACAAAACGATAAATAGCATTATCCCTATGCTTTGTAAGGCGCGCTAACCCAAGGATAAGCCAAACCCCATAAATCTTAAAGCAGAGTTCGTGTTTGGTCAACTCGGCAGCTAAAAACTAGTCTAGCCGTTAGAACTAGCAATAAAAATGCATCCTTACAGCAAGATGAAAACGAAAAATAGAGAAAACTAAACAATAAAAAATGAAGAAGATGGGGAAGAAGAAGAAGTAGTGAAGGAAAGCCACATGTCATGCAGTACACTTGAAAGCACTAGACGCTCCCTGTTCCAACCCAAACTCCCAATTGGCAGGTCTCAACTCGAAATCGACGTTCCGATAGATACAAACGACTTCATGACGATACTAAAGAATGATGATGATTTGCAAAAAAGCACTGGGAACACTCAGTCATAGATAGATAGAGTCTGTTGGTCCGATGGGTCTGTCGGGGAGTTCCCTGCAGGGTCTATCGGGTCTGTCCGTGTCCATCATTGAATTGGCTGTGCAAACGTTTGATAAATTGATGAATTGCAATGCTCAAGTGGCAACAGTTTAGCGAACAGCAACGACATCATCAGACGATGCAGAGATCGATAATGTTGTGACCAAGATGGGAATGGCGATTGGACGGAGAAGGGAAAGGAGACTGTGCAACGAGACTCAGAAGTAGTTTGAGTGCCACAACTCATTAGTTCATCTCAGTCTCATTCGAGTTGTGTGTTTTGTTTATTGAAGTTTAGCATAAAAAAAATGGAAAAAATGAAACAGTCATGGCCCAGAGACGAGGGAAAATATTTCCTCATGCTCGTTTCGTTTCTCGTTTACCGGGAAGAGCTCATAAAAATTTATGTTAATTTCATTTAGAGCTGCAATCTGCGACTGCATTCGTAATGAGAGAGCCGGGCTAAGTAAACAAGGCTGGTCACCCCTCTCCAAACTCCGCACTGGGGCTTTAAGGAATCCCAAATTGAAAGAATAATAATGATTAACTGAGGCAAGTCGAATAATGGGCTATATCCACATCCACCTACACGGGGACTGGGCGTTATTTCCATATTCAGACTCATTGCACTTCGGGCAACAATTGAAAACTTCTACGAAAATGCCGTTGTGAAAATGCAGCGTAAACATTTAAGTAAACAGCTCCCAAAGTAATGTTGGGCTACGTTTTCAACGTGAGCTCAACAAATTAACTGCAAGCTAACGCGAGACAACGCGTCGTATGAGCAACGACCTGACTCGCACAATTTGTTTATTTATTTGTATTTATTTTCCAGTCAATATAAACTATGTGAATTTTTAGTGTACATAAAAAGAAGAATGCCAGACACAACTCGACATGGTAATAATAACAACAATGCCAACGACAACGACAACTACAACGATGAGCTCAACATCGGGGCAAGTAAATAAATCAAATGCAACTGAACAGCTGCCATCGGAATGGGAAGCAGTGGCAGCATTAGATGAAATTTCCATGGAAATGCAAGCCAAGACGAGAACTTCAAAATAAACAAAAAGCAAAGAGTATGAGTGCCCTCCATACTCTCGGTATGTAGTCTGATTGTCAGAGGCTATCGGAATCTATCAGGGATTTGGACAGAATCAAAAGAAATGTAAATATGATAGGTATATTATATTTTTAGACTTTGAGTTCGCTTAAGATATTACAGAGTTATTCTTCAGTTTGGCTCAGCTTGACTTTCAAACGAACCTCCCTAGGGAAGCAAGTATGATCTCAAAATAACTTAAATACTTTCTTTACTATCAGTTGATCTTTGACATCTATTTTGACCAACTTGTGGGTCGACTTTTCCAAAAACAAACTTTACAAACACGCATCTAAGCAAAAAAGGCATGTACTGTGAATTTTAGCCTTCTAGCTCTTACCGTTTGAGCTCAGCGTTGATTGCCATCGCTAGCCATGACAAGGTATTTTATATTTATAGAAACCGTCTTAAAATTGCGGGTAGCTAATCTAGTGGAAAGTTGATGGTTTCCCAGCTTGGCAGCCAAATAAGCTGCCACAGTTGAAGGTGCAATTTCTAATCCAAGCCCTGCAACCATGAGCTTCTTCCGCATCCTGGCAAATCCCCGTTTGCCGCTACGTTTAGTTGCGAGTCAAAGTCATTTGGCATTTGCCACAGCAGGGGAGCAACAAAAACAGCTCATCAACACCTTTAGTCAGCCATTTTTCAGCACGGAACAGGGATAATACCACAGGGATGGAGGAGGTTAGGGAGGAGGGGGGCAAATACGCAAAACCATCGCACACTAAATCCACTTAAATTAATTGCAAAAGGTGATTACGTTGCTGTTTTGCCTGTGCTAGAGTCCTGGCAGCAAACAGACAGCGAGCAGACAGCTGAGAAATGAAGCCAGGACGAAGGACACCGGGACAGTCAGCCAGGCAGGCAACACAACCCACAGGTTTATCAAGAAGCTGCATGCACAACGCCATTTCTCAAATGCCAGCGGGCAAAGTCAAAGAAAGAGAGGGGGAAAGAGAGAGAGGGGAGAGCAAACACTTGGCTGCAACTGCGGCAGATACTCGTGTGGATGCAACGAGGTAGGCAAATGCTTAGGACTTCGTCCTGGCTGCTGTCTACTCTCTGCCGAGTGTTTGCGCATATCTTATAGATGCAGCCTCCGTACTGGCAAAGGAGACGGCAACGGCAGAGGGAATCGGAGGCGGGGACGACTGTCGCTTCATTTTTGCAAAGTAATTTGCAAAAGAGCCAAGACAAGGCGCAGCAGCGAGAACAGAAAGCAAGTGCCGCCAAAATGCAGTCAAGGATGAAACAGGAGGGCAGAAAGTCGCAGAATCGCAGAATCGCAGATTCACCGAGTTGCAGGAGAGACACCTGCTGAAGGCGCTACAAGGTGTTAAGGTGTCGCTGTCATTGCCTGATTGCGTTTATGCGCCAGCGTTTATCACGATAACACCAGAGAAACAACAGAGCGAACAAGTCGTGGAATCTTACAGTTTTCCAGAGCTGCGGAAACACACTGGATTAGTCAGCTTGCTTTTTGTTTAATTTTTACTTTTATTAATTTAATATATTTACAAGGTTAACTTAAAACTTAGTGCACTAGTCGCAGATAATAAATACTGAAATATAGCTCGTTTACAACAAGACTCTCATAATGTTGTAGCTTTTAATGCAAACATAATAATGTAAAATATTTTGTACGATTTTCTTGTGTGAGTCAAAAGAATTCATGTTTTTACTGCAAAGAATTGTTAGCTGAATACGAAGAGCATCGAAAACATAGAAAGAACCAACTTCTAGCTTGTTTTTTTATCCAACAAATGCATATTACTTACGAGTGTACTTAAAGTACTTACATATTTCTGAAAAGGAGATATGAAGTAAATTTAAAAAGGCAGAACAGGTTGCATGTTTTTAATTAGGAGTTAAATTGATAAATCTATGTTTTATGATTATAATTTTTTTATGTTTTATGATTATATATTTTTTGATTATAAATAAATATGCTAGGGGAATCCCAACACTCTGAGCTGACCACAGGATATTTTAAGTTTTTTTTTAAGAAATTCGACAAAAATAAATATAAAATATATTTATATTTATTTAAGTATATTCTAGTTCATAAATTCATTGAATATTTTGTGCTATTTGACTCTGTGAATTTGTGATCTTCATTTCCTGCCACGCACAAACTCCAGTCGCTTCCACTCCCTGCCCAACCTAAAGCTCAGTATGTGTGCTTAAAATGTCATTAAAGCGCAGAGGGGGCGTGAGCATTAAAAGAAGGGCGTGGCAAGGAGTGATGGAGGGGGGAGAGGGAGAGGCAGGAGACAGCTGGCAACTGTAGCAACTGCGACAGCTCATAAAGAGGGACGGTAAAGTCGGGATTGGGATTGGGATTGGAGTTGGGAGTGAAAATGAGCGGCGTTGGAGCAGATAAAAGTCAAAGACTCAAAGGCATCCCAGCCACATCATGTCCTTAATCAGCGCCTGGCGGCAACCCGAAAGCTTTCCCCAGGGAAAGCAAAGGAGGGAAGCGCGTCGATTCCGTTAAATTTATTGATAATTGATTATTGCTTCGTTAGGCGGCATTTTCTGCGGTCGCTCTTCATCTTCTTATCATTGTTGTTTGTAGTTGCAAATTGAAAATGCAAATTGCTCGACTGATTCGCCTGCTCCCGATTGCATTGAGGCTCCAGCACCACACCCGCCCCAACCCTCCGCCGTTTTGCCTTTTGATGTGAGCGCCAAAGTCGCCGACGCTTTGGGGAAAAACAAATTTTCATAAATTTTTAAAACAAACACACGGAACAAGCAAAACAGAAAAATTACAATAAAAAAAAAGAAGCAAAGTTGCTGTCGGATTTTTTACGCCATTTTGTTGAGGCTCCGGTTGTTGTTGTTGTTGTTGTTTGTTGTTTTTGTTGTTAGGACGTGCCTATTCGCGTTGCTTTGCTCACCTTTTGAGCTTTTAAATTATTTTCCAAGCACGTAGCCTCGTCGGCTGTTTGCGTATTTAAACGTGCCCAAAGCGAAAGAGAGAGAGAGTAAGAGTGAGGGAGTCAGCGAACTAGAAAGAGATGGCATTAAATGAAAGCGTTTGGAAGTGTGTGTGTGTGTGTGTGTGTGTGAGAGGCTTTGCCTTTAAAAGGATTTGCGCAATTTGCGTGCGGGGCTTTTATGAAGGGTTCGGGATGTTCCAGCTGCCGTCGTGTTGACAAACAAACAGCGGCGCTGAGTGACACCCAAGACAGACAAGGACCTAGGGGGGGATGGGGTTATATCGAGAACGGGAATGGGGAAGTGCGGAGCGAGGAGCTAGCAAGGACAGTAGTCGGCGGCTTTGTGTTGACAATGTCCTTGCTGGCATTGCGGAGCGCTTTCATCCTGCGCCGCTCTCTGTACGTGACTTGCATTTATTTTGCGGCCCAAACACTGAAAAACTCGTTAGTAATTTAGCAAAGAGACAGAGATAGAGACAGAGAGAGAGAGTGATAGACAAAGATGGCGAGCATAGAAAAAATCCCGTGTTTTCGTTGCAATCAAATGCTCGTCTTTATTCATATGAAGTCCACATCGAGTGCAGCTAACTAAAAATACTGAACGCTTTGAAGAGTCCAACAAAAAATGAGTTTCAACTGCAAATAATTCCATCAACACGCGGGCAACAAAAGGCCAGAAACTAAAAAACTACGTGTAAGTAAAACCGAAAACGG
Source organism: Drosophila limbata (assembly GCA_963924055.1). Taxonomy (NCBI): domain Eukaryota; kingdom Metazoa; phylum Arthropoda; class Insecta; order Diptera; family Drosophilidae; genus Drosophila; species Drosophila limbata. Next base: position 22,864,476 of record OZ001354.1, read on the forward strand.
CAAGGGCATCGATTGATAGCCACTTGAGCCTCGTACGCACACTTCCTATCCCTCTCACTCCCTCTATCCATCTCTATCGCTCATTGACATTGCACAGTGCAGCTGAACGCATTGGGAGGCCGTGCGCTTTTGCACAGTGGGACACAAACAACAACAGCAAACAGACACAGCACAAGGAGATTCAAGTGCAGTTAGAATCGCAGCATGGGCATCCAAAATTGTGTGGTAACTAACTGTATAGTGGGTGGGGGAGAGAGAGGGGAGAGAAGAGACTCAAGCTGCTTAATGGCACAGGCGCAGTGTCGAAAGAGTTATTGAAAATGTTTTATTGTGTGCATTTGATTGCTGTAAGTGTTGAGGTTGCACTACACACACACACACCCATACATATCTGTGTGTGTGTGTGTGTGTGTGTTTGGTGTGTGAGTCTGCCTGGTGTCCAACTTATAAATATTTCAATAACATTTGAAGTGCGCCCTGGTTGTTGGCTCGGATTTGGATTTGGATTTCGAGTTCGATTCGGACTGCAAATGGAAATGGAAATGCACTTTCCATTGTGTGCGGGTGTCTAGTGCTTTGGCACTCCAATGCTTCAATACTTCAATACTCTATTGCTCTAACACTCCAACAATCAGGCAATGCCAACGATTCCAGTGGCCAGAGCTCCACCAATGCCACTTGCCATATTTGGATTACCAAAAGCAAAGCAAACCAAACCGAACTAAAGTCCCAAATGCAAGGCTGATGTTTATGCGTGGACGCTTAACGTGAAATTGTGATATCGTAAATACATTTGGCATGGTTTAGCAAATTGAAGAAAGTACATTGCCTTTTTTTAACATTCAGAAAATTGCTAAACAATCTCATTGAAAATATTAATAGCAATCACAGAAATCTGTAAACGTCACAATTGTATCCTTATAGATGACAGTTTACGCTAGTGACAAAAGCATACCTAGAGAAATATTAGGAGTTTTCCAATAAAAAAACAGATACTGTTACTACACTGATTTAAATTTTATTTTAAAACTAACGTTTCGTAGGGAGAAATACTTAAGTGCATTTTTTTTATAAACAATTAGAAATTGTGAAAATTAAAATAATAAAAAATAATTTTATGTTTCTATACATTTCATTTACCCTGTCAGCTATTAATTTATTTAAATATTTCCTGTCTCTTCCTGATAACACAATTTAATGCACTATTCACCAAATGTGTTTCACATATGCAAGAATTAAAAACTTTCTTTATTTTTTAACAATATCAATTATAATATTTTCCCCACAAATATTATGACAGATGAAATACCTGAAGTAAAACTACAGTTTACAGTTTATCTTATGACTGATCATGGATTGTGTGCCCGCATAAACGCACAATTCAAACCATATTTGATGGGTTTGTGTGCACATCACACTATGGCACGTCCTGTGTGGGCACACTTTCAATACTGAGTGTAAGCTTTTCAATGTGCGAGTGTGTGTGTATGTTAGGGTGTCCCTTATTTGGTCAAAGTCAATATTTTTAAACGCATACGGGCTAGTTCTGTTCATTAGGTCCTAAAGCACTCAGAAATAAATTTTTACCTCAATCGGAGTATGATAACCCGTGCCGACTTGGATCGGAAAATTTAAAGATTATATGGGACAAAAACAAATTTTTTTTTTTTTTTTTATTTTTTATTTTTTTATTTTGTTTATTAGGTCCTAAAGAACTCAAAACCAAGTTTTCACCTTAATCGGAGTACGATAACCCATTCAAATTTGCATCGAAACATGAAAAAACATCGAAAAATGTATAATCAGTGTTAAAATACTGTTTTTTCATGTTTCGATGCAAATTTGAATGGGTTATCGTACTCCGATTAAGGCGAAAATTTAGTTTTGAGTTCTTTAGGACCTAATAAAAAAAATAAAAAAATTAAAAAAAAAAAAAATTTGTTTTTGTCCCATATAATCTTTAAATTTTCCGATCCAAGTCGGCACGGGTTATCATACTCCGATTGAGGTAAAAATTTATTTCTGAGTGCTTTAGGACCTAATGAACAGAACTAGCCCGTATGCGTTTTAAAATATTGACTTTGACCAAATAAGGGACACCCTAGTGTATGTGCTCTAAAACTTTCCATCGAGTGGAGAAAGAGCCTGGGCATCAACTTGTGATGCAATCGCTGGCACTTGGCACTTGGCTCAATGAAGCCTGTGGCATGGCCTACTTTGCAGCACAAAAGTTTAACTCAATTACCAGCACCAGGAGCAAGGGAGGAGGAGCAGGAGGCGAAGGATAAGGAGGAGAGGCATCTGTTGCCACACGTGACTAGTCAAGTTGAGCAGGGGGGCAGGAATTAGGCAGGTGAACTAAACTGACCTGCTTAGCTCGCCAAGCGAGTGTCCAACTGCTCACAGAAGAGAGAAAGAGACAGAGAGAGAGAGAGAGAGAGAAGGGACACATTAAGCAGGTCGAGCGTCTCGTCGCTTTGACGGTCCGGCCACCTACAAATCCCTTTTCAAAACTCATTAGCACAAATTTGTGCCTTTCAATGCGAGATGGTCTTTTGGTTCTGGCCAGAGATTTGGTTGCCACCTTGACACGCCCCAACAACTCTACTCTGCAGCTAACCTGGCTAATTTGGGGGGCAGAGAGAGAGAAAGATAGAGAGAGAGAGAATTTATGCTGATTGTGCGGCAATTTACGATAAATTCAAAGCCAAAACTGGAACTGAAAATTGCAGTTGACTCACGTAGTGGGCTGGAAAACGCTGGAAAATCTTACCCAAAGCAAGTCAACAAATTTCGATGCTACGCGCTCACAATAAATATAAGGCACTCAGCCTTGAAACAAGGACGACCTTTAACCTTTTTCCCATTGTTTTTATTTTTTTTTTTTTGTATATTTTAGCTAATGTTTTCTATTTGTCTCCTTCCCTTTGCAGAGCCTAACTCGAGACTGGTTTATTGAGTGCAGCTACCAAAAAAACAACAAGCCGAAACAGAAGAGCTGAAAAAGAAAACGGTAAGCAGCCTTCCTTAACCTTTTACAACACAGTCTATGCAAAGTAGTTCCAGTTAAGTGGGCTGCTATATGAATGTATCTACATCCACAATATATATATTAGAGTGCATCGATTTTTTTCACAAAAAATGGTAACCCATTTTCGTAATCTATGGTCAATTCTAAGATGTTTTCACCAAGAAACCATAGTTCTAAAATGAATTCCTGGTCCGCGCTTTTTGAGTTGAAAATTCATTTTTTTGAACATTAATATTTTGGGTGTTTATAAACCGATACTGACAAACTTGGTGTCAATACTCTTCTTAGGACCAGGACTTTTAAAGTAAATTAGAATCAAAGGACAAATTGTCCTTTACACAGGATTTTCGTCCATGGAAGGACGATTTCGCGGTTCGATTGTGTCAAGATATATCCTAAAATATTAGCCAGAATTTAATATAATTTTGGCCCAAAGGACATTTTTATCGTCCTTGAACTTGTATTTTTTATCAACAGAAAATTTACAAAGATTTTAATACAATTTTAATATAATATTTTGTAAATTTTCTGTTGATAAAAAATACAAGTTCAAGGACGATAAAAATGTCCTTTGGGCCAAAATTATATTAAATTCTGGCTAATATTTTAGGATATATCTTGACACAATCGAACCGCGAAATCGTCCTTCCATGGACGAAAATCCTGTGTAAAGGACAATTTGTCCTTTGATTCTAATTTACTTTAAAAGTCCTGGTCCTAAGAAGAGAATTGACACCAAGTTTGTCAGTATCGGTCCATAAACACCCAAGATATAAATGTTCAAAAAAATGAATTTTCAACTCAAAAAGCGCGGACCAGGAATTCATTTTAGAACTATGGTTTCTTGGTGAAAACATCTTAGAATTGACCATAGATTACGAAAATGGGTTACCATTTTTTCATTTTTTCGGGCCCATACAAATCGATGCACTCTAATATATATATATATATGTATTTTGTAAAGGACTCGAGAGTTGGTCGGCCAAGTCGCTTGGGTTTCCGATTCCGTTTCCGCCTTTGGCTTTCGCTTTTTCATTTCCGCCTAATAAACTACATAATTAAACTGGCAGCAATGGGATTAAAGGATTCCTGGCCCAAAGCCCCCAACAAGAGTCATGTGTATGGTGAATCTTTCAAGCTTCCCAGCTTCTCCCGTTCTTAGTTCAAGTTGCTTGCGGATGTTTTTGTTCTTGCTGGAGGACTCACTCCATTTGCCTCGTCTTGACTTGACTCCCTCGGCACGGCCCAAGTGAAGTTTCGTGGACGAATTAAGCTAAATTAATTTTTGTGCTTTGCTCTTGTTTTTTTTAATGTTGTTTTTGTTGTTGTTGCTGTTGCTTTTGCTACTTAAGTCCTTTGACTTTTGCCTCGTTTGATACTTCGTCGTACTATTTGACTCTCTCTATTTCTCTCTCCCTCTCTATCTGGTTTGCTTCATATTAAATTAATGATGTGTTTTATGCCATGTCGAAAAAAATCACTGCAAATGCGATTTAGAAGGCAAAGCGCAACATTAGCAGTAAATAAAATAGGATAATGCGGCAAGTCGACCGCAAAGCGACAGCCAAAAAAAAATGAAAACAACAGTAAAAGCATATAGTCATAAAAGTGCCATGAAAGGGTATACACGACTTAGAAGTGCGCTTCATTAAGCGGTTCCGAAAATCATAATTCTCAAGACAAATTAAAAAGTATGTTTGATTTTCTTAACAATCGTTATTTCTTCTTGTTGATGTTAAGAATTACAGATAAACTGTTAAAAATTTATAGATAACACTTAAAAACAAATTGGAATATTTGCCGGAATGCTTTAGAAAAGATGAAAATTTGAAATATTTTATAACTTTTGGTAATATTTTATTTATAAATGTTTTTTATTTAAAATACATATTTTTATTTGTGTTTACTACATGAAATGATAAATTTTGATTAAAAATACAATAAAAGTGTATTTCAATTGATAAAAATAATTACTTAGATATGTAAATTAAAAGCTAATAATTTAATGATGTTTTTCAAATATTTGTACGATTTTTATAAAGAAGAACTTTTATTTTAGTATGTATAATTTTAAATACTATATTTTGTATTTGATTAATTTAGTTTAATTATCACAAAATAGTAATTTAATACGTATTTAATGTTGCGTTACAAGAGCAGCGAGAAAACTGACTTAACCGCTAGAAAAGCCGAAGTTGCCAGATGAACAGCTGCTGAGTGCCAGAGGCAGGAAGCATGAAGAAGAGGATATGAGTGGAGGGGAGAAAATAGAGGCAACTCCTGCTGTATGACAACCAAAAGGATTATGCGATCCTAATGCCAAGTCGCTCGTTTTTCCCTCGTATTCTCCTAAGCCCGGCAATTTTTCATACTCTTACTAACCCCATTTCGAGGCGAGGCGTAACAACTGGTACAACCGGAGTATGAACAGAGGCGCAGTCAGGGCCACAGTCAAAGCCAAGGGCAGAGCCAGAAGCAGAGCATTCAGACTATATACATGTGTATCTGAATCACCTGGCCTAAGCGGAACTTCAGAATCGAGCTCAAACAAAACTCTTTACCCGCAGAGCTGGGATGACTTAATATTAATCTGTGATGAGGTTGCTGTTGTTGTTGTGCGGATACATAAATACAAACAAATAATTTTTTGTAAACAATTTGTTTGAAATGTTCTTCGAAAATCAAACCAAAGATTTGTGTGCGTCTCAACTGTCGATGTCGATGTCGATGTCGATTGTGTCTGGATGCTGTCTCCTTCCGACTTACACAAATGTTTTGACAAAACGCCTGCTGTTTCCACATAAATATTTATATTTGCCTTGTACAACTGCCACACACACACACAAACACCCATACCTGCAAAAGGATACACTACACAGACAGTCAACGCCGTCCGTCTGTCCATGCGTCTGTTTATCGTAAGCCTGGCATCTTTACCTGCAGCGAACATGATACGAGAACCAGGCACCAGCATCTTGTTTCTTCTCGGATGGGCGCGTATCTTTAGCATCTACTCCTCGACACACACACACACACGCACACATACACACGCACACACTCAGAACACAACACTCTGTCGTGCGTATACAAATTTGTTGGTGCCTCCTCGGAAATCGAATCCACAAAAATGCAGTTAAATAAATTACAAACGCTCTGTCACCCAGCAGTCGAGTACAGCAGACAGAAGACATAGCTGGGATCAGGCCGGGACTTGTATCTGACTCAGGTTTGGGGTGCATGTCGCGGGATTATCGCTCGCTGGGCATCGCCTGGCCACAGTCGCAATCACAGCCACATTTCCAGTCCCAATCCCAGTCCAGCCAATGATTACGATGATTATTCTTATACGAATTTTTCTTTTTAATGAATAACTTCGTTTGCCGTTTGCCCTTCTGCCCCCTTGCCCCCCTGCTCCATTGGAGACACGCTGGTTCTGTTTTCCCCTTCCAGACTTTTGCGTGCTAATGAAATAAATGCCTGGACAGCGATCTCAAGTTACCCAAACATGAGCAATCTGTGGCATTGTCACATGCGCGTCTCTGAATACATTCAATGCCTGCAACACTTTCAGATTCAGATACAGATACAGATCCAAAGAAAAGATACAGCAAACTGCATCTTAACTTACGAGCTGTCGCAGCCACAGAAATTCCTCAACGTGTGTGGGTTCAAATGGGTTGAGCAACACTCTTCTTCTTTAAACCTGAGGACAATTCTTGACTCAAACTTAGATATGGTCAACTTAGTATTGCTTGACAATATCAAAAGTTCATTGTGGTGCATAGAACAAGGAAATAAAATATAATGAGATCTATTTCTTTTTTCACAATAAATACAGTTGAACTTCCATAACTCGAACGTCTATAGCTCGAATTCTCTCTAACTCGAGCTAAATTGAGTGACAAAAGCTTATATTAATACTAACAAAGAGGCTTCCATAAATCGAAGCCTCCACAACTCGTACTTTTTCTTGGATAATGATGATTCGAGTGACTCCAGATTCGAAGGAAGTTCGACTTTATTTGCATTTTTAACATGCATGATTAACATTAATTTGGTGTTTCATTATTGAGGCCCGTTTTTTCAATGTCTAAATAAGGTATTTGATAACTATTAAAAAGAAACTTTTGACGTAAAATGAAAAGAAATTAATGTCAAATTTGTTACTATATAGTATGTTAAAAAGACTTTATTATATGTACATTAGAAAAACGGCCCTGAATCATTCAGCTTTAGATATTAAAATAGGGTATAAACAATTTTGTCCTTGATACTATAATAAAATCTGAAATTTGGATCAAAGATCTATTAATTTTATATATTTTGATATAATAATCTTAGGGCCGTTTTTCAATGTACATATAAGCTGTATCTAAGATATAATTAAAAATCGTACAGAAATTCCTATACATTTAATGTCAAAATATATTTTCAATAGTTATCAGACACCTTATTTAGACATTGAAAAAAACGGCCTTACTCAAATAACTTTGCTGATAGATTTGCAGTTCCTTTCCCGAAAAAGTTACACTTAATCTAGGACTTTCATTACTACGTATACAAATACATTCTTATATATTTTTCATTAAAATAGATATTCAAGTTGATTAAGCTCATTTTAGAGCTAAACACACAGTTCCCCAGGACTTCTTCTCAAATGAATCACACTTTGAAGCCGTCCCAGTGACAATTGCAATAACTTTTCCCGTCCTTTTCAAATGTTGCCGCCTATTTAATTATTAATTTCGCATTTACCACAAAACGATTACTGGACGGCTGCATCAGAAGGAACTCGGTGGGGAGCAACCAGACCAATCCAGTCCATTCAACCATTTCCTCAATTGCATAAATCGAAAATTTGTGCTTTGGCGCGTGTCACGAATAAGCAAAGGAGACTCTTTCTCACTCCCTGATTTTCTGGTTCTCTAATTTTTCCTGTGCTTTGAAACAATGTAACAAGGTCTAAGATCTGAGGTCTGAGGTCTGACTGCCGGCAGGGTTGGGAGTCGAGAGAGAGAGAGACTGAGTCGTAGTCTGTTTGTCACCCAAGTCATTTACATGCTCCACTCGCGTACGTGACTCACATATAGTTATTGCTGTTATATATTGAAGTATTTGGGTAGCTTTTGGGGAATTTCAATGCATGTCTGTACTGTGGCTGCGGCTTGTCTTGGCTTACATTTGATGAAAATGAAAATGCGACCGAAGCGATGTCGATGTCAATGTCGATATGGATGTGAATGTCCACTGGGAGTTGGCTTCATCCAAGTCATCGTCGTCATAGTCTTCGACGTTGCTGTCCCTTTGGCCTAAAGTGAGTCACGCAGCACATCGATAAAATATTTAAAATTCATTTCTAAGCTTTTAGTAGTCAACGAGGCGCTCCACCGCGCTCTTATCAACGACTCGACCGATTCTACAGCCCCGACCATTACTCAACCCAAGTCAACGGTCCCCAGTCTCAAGTCTCAAGTCCCCATTTCCCAGCCACTGCAATGGCAACGGCAACGGCAACGGCAATTGCAGAGATAACCGTTACGTTAGCCAAAACAACTGCAAATGCCGTCGACAGCTTTTGCGGCTCGCAACTTCAGCTCTTTCCTTGGCCGTATCTGTCGAGTGCGCTTTGATTTATGTGCATGCCGAGAGGGAGAGAGGGAGGAGGAAGGGAGAAAGGTAGCACACACATTGTATGGTTAGTGCTTGTATCTATCTATCATTCTATCTATCTATCTATAAGTAAATAGAAGCACTCGCATTCGCTTACCTGGTGGTCCGCCAGCTACAGTCGCAATTGCACTTTATTAGTTTTGCTATTGAATTTCAATTTATTGCATTTCCCAGCTCCCCTTGAAAAGTATCTCAACAATGCCTCTCAGCTGTATGTGTGTAGATTTTCTGATGACTTTTGTCATAAGCATCTCCGGTTGCAAAGAGTAAGTCCTTGATTTGATTCTTAATTTCGAGTACTCGTAGTATTTTGATACATCCAGAGAGATTTAAATATGTCACACTGAATTAACTATAATGTAGCGGTAAATATGGTATTAATCAATATAGAATAGTTTTGAAGAATTTGGATTTCAAATCTCATTATAAATATTGTTAATTTAATTAGATTTCATACTAAATATAAATTTTAAAATATTTAAATTTAACTAATAAACTTTTTCATTGAAAATTATATCAATAATAAACAATTACTTATATATTAATATTAAACTTGGCTACAGAATTAATCCTGTTAATTATAATCTTCATTTTGAAGTGCCCATTGAATTGTTCATCATAGCAGATAAGGAAGAATCGATACAAAATTCTAAATGAAATATAAAATAAATATTTGTCTTAAATCTTTTTACTTGATAGTTCTATAAACAATAAAAATCATTGATTTTAAGTTGAATAAAACAATAAAATATATAACAAAGTATAATTTTTTTATTTTCTATATAACTGCAAATTTGTACATAGAAGTGTACAAATCAAATAAATTCAAATATATCTGTATTTTTTTTATCTATGTGTACTATATATCTGGATGTACTTTTCATTCTATCTGATTTATCACATTCATATCCTTATCTAGTCTTTTTTTCCTTTACAAATATTATTTCAACTCAATTCAATTTATCCTCAATGCACGTTGTACAAACTCAGTCGCATTTTTGTTTATTATTTATTATCATATGATATTTTATTTCTTTTATTGCTGTGTATGTATGTATTTAGTAGGAGAGGGAACCCTCTCTGACCTGGCATTCAATTCACTTCAATTCTTTTGTTGATTTTTCTAGATTTGAAGCACTGATTGTGAGCATTTTACAACCGTCTCCGTCTTGTCAAGGTGTGAATTGTAGTGAGTAGCTATTGCACTCATTGCTGTTGTTGTTGTTGCTGTTGTTGTTGCTTCAACCATGCCCTAAACCAATGGCTGGCTCTTTCAGTTTTGATCGACAGCTTGCCTAAAACTGTCAACGCGTTTCTTTTCCTGTTTTATGGCGCATTTCTTTGCTTCGATTTCCAACGATTTATTTGAGTTGTTGCCGCACTTTATGTTTGCACGGCTGCTGTTTATTGTTGTTGTTGTTGCTGTTGTTGTTGTTGTTGCTGGGTGTCGCCATGTTGCGCTATCAAGCGGTTTATATCGCAGTTGCCACTATGCGGTGCCTGACGCTTAGATTAAGATTAGCTGCCCCTTTGTCAGCCCTGGCAGTTGGTGGCACTTTCCAAGTCGCTCGTTCAGCCTGTTGCAAGTCTCCTCCCCCTCCTGTGGAGTAACATGTCTAACGGTTTGCCAGCAACTTTGACAACTGTATCATAAATCAGCATATCAACGTTGTCAGCTCAACAATTTTGCTCTCAATACTCAACAATTTTGTAATCTCGACACTTATTCCACAGAATAACTTCTTCTATTCAACATTTGAAGATACTTCTAAGCCTATCTTACTTTAAATTACAGTTTATGCCATTGTCCTTTGAAAAGTGAATCCTGTGAATCATCAATTCTCATTCACATTCTCACCTGTTTACTCTCTGGAGATTCTTCAATCTTTTTCAACAACAACAAATGCATGTCAAACATTTCATCAACTTTCCATAAATCATATGCCAAATCAGCTGCATGTTATTTTACGAGTACTTTTCTCTCTCTCTCTCTCTCTCTGTCTCCCTCTCTGTTCGCCTGCATATCATGCAGCAGAAAATTGCTTAACTATATGGAAAATTGACAAGTTTTGACGGCTGACAGTGCGGTTGGCTTCCTCGTGCTCTCCTCTCCCCTTGTCACCCTTTCCCTCCGTGATATGCATGATTTGCAGCAAAAACTGCATAAATGTTAAGGAAAATTTAATAAAAAATAAATTTGTTGGCTCCCCTGCTCCGTTCTTCCCCAATCTGTTTTGCCAATCGACCAATCTACCTGTGTGTAGCTTCCTTTTTGACGTGGCGTGTTTCTGCACATTTTCGCTGAAATTATTTGTACGTTTCTGGCCAATTTTCGAAATAGAAAAAGTTTTTCCTTTGGAATCGCCGTCAGACATGACATGACGAGACATTCGGAGACAACGTTTTGGGCTTTGGGTTTATTGAACTGTGCGGTAATCGTCTAAATTGATTAGAAAATAGCCAGCAATTTGTCAACAGTTACAAACGATTCATAATATTGTCTAAACAGCGAGTAATTTCTATAAATCTCTGCGCACAAACATTGTGACCCTGTCGAGAACTCAATGCACAGGATGTAAAGAAAGATACAAGGATGAGGACTGCAAGGACCAACCGCAGACGAGACGCGTCAACTGGCAATGCAATGTCACTTAAATGCCAGCGACATTCATGTCTGTCACCGAGCTCTGCTGACCCGACTCAATCCAATCCCAAATCCCAGCCCAGACTTTTGTGTGACCTGCATCCACATTGTCCACGACGCGTCGTCTCTTCCTTTGTGTGTATTTCTGTGTCTGTGCCCGCCCGTTTGTTTCTCTTTTCTAATGTCGGGGCTACATCCGCTTAGGAGTTCTCTAAATTGGATTTTCACAGCTGCCAGACGAAGAGACGCACAACAGAACGGAGGATTTAACACGCTTTAGTTTTCGGGAACTGCATTTCGAGACGCTATTCTTTGATTCGTCACAGTGACAATTGACCAATTTCAAGCCTCATTATTACCATGGCCTAGTCAAACAATAAGCTAAGCGAATTTCTATTAATTGCACTTTGTATTCTGTTTTTCACAGATCATTTAAGTGTTTGCATTGCATTCACAAATTTCCATTAGCTCGCTGGTTATTCTGCTTGTTTTTGACACCTTTAATTTAGCCGTGTATCGTCAGTTAATCCATCGTGCAATCTTGCATCGCTGTATAGTATATGTGCATATTGAACTTTTGCCCGGAACTTACTTCCGGTGGCCATTTTGCATCAAGTCGTGTAATTTCCTTTGCAGCCACTAAACTGTGTGCGGTTGATGACAGATAAGCCTGCGTCCAATGCTTTTAACCACAAAACTCCAGCAGCCACATGAATAATTCGCAATGGAAACTTCTCCTTAACCCCCTTCCCACATCGAAGCATTCTCTCCTCTTTGCTCTCACTATCCTTCATGGATGGCCCTTCGAATTTGTTGTCGTTGCTCAAAATGGCCGACTGAAAACTTGTGCAAATGCATTGAATGATTTATTTGGTGTGATTGCTTCAAACACACACACACGTGCATGCACAGAAATCTCTCGCTCACTCTTTTGATACATATATGTATGAACACTCATGTGTGCTTCCTCTGAGTGAGAGCAATCAAACAGCAGTAGCAGTTGCCGTTTGTGGTCGACAGAGGGCGCCTTTTCGGGCTTTGTGCATTTTAATTGGCCGCTGCGAATGATGTGGCCAAGTGTTTTGATTGCTTTGTCATTGCAGTTCAGGCGCACTAATCAGCACCTCTCTCTCTCCCACCTATTTGGCTTCCCCCTTCTATTTCTTTCCTGCTACTCTTCCCTCGTTTGGCACTTATTAATTATAAATGCTGTCAATTGCTCAAAGTGATCGAAAGGGGGCGCTTCAAACGCTGCTCTTGTTATACCCAGCAAGCATAGGGTATATAAAACTAATATACAAATATCGAAACATCTACATAAAGCCAATTTAAATTAGAGCGTCATCTTATATATTTATCTAATAAGTTAGAAGTTTGAAATTAAAAATGAAATTTGAATCAAAGAAAACATAATTATTTATTGTTTAAATATTTTTTTTATTTTTTTATTTTTTATTAATTAAAACGATTAGAAATAGATAGCTGATGTAGTTTTATTTGGTCTGATTAAATGTGAATATTTGTGTGTTGTTATCCATTTAGAAGAGATGTACTACAGGGTATGTGGTGTGGCGAATACACTTGCTTCTCGGACTTGCGCTTGTTGTATGAACTATTTGCCATTGATTTCTTTTGAACGCATCAAAGTTAACAGCGCAGCATGCCATTGCAGTCCATTGAAGCTGAAGTGAATTTCTCCGGCAAAGCGAGCAAAGAGCAAAAAGCATTTCAATTGAGATTTATTGCGGCGTGTATTGGGCCAGCTAAAGGGCTGTGGGAAGGGACTGAGAGTTAGGAAGGCGGAGGGGGGCACAGGCGTTATTCAGTTGTTTTGCATTTGCACTACTTTACAGGAACTTCACGCCCCATCAAGAACAAGTAGCAAGAGAACCAAACAGAACTGAACAGAAGCTGTGCCTTTAGTTAAGTTTTTAGATTGAAATTTATTGTAGTGATGGAACGTTACACCCTCTCCTACTTTATCTCACTCTCGCTCTCTTTCTCTCTCTTTCTCTTTCCCTGACAAAGTCAATTCCTTTGATTTGTGGCGCTTTTGCGTGCAATTTTTTAAATTGAAAATCACTGCCCTGCACAATCCTTTTTACATCCTGTGAGCTCAACGCTCACTGCGCCCAAATGAATTCGTTTCATTTCGTTTCGTTTGCTTTAGTTTCTTTTCATTTCGTTTCGTTTCGGTTTTTTTTTTTGTGAAATATGCAGAGCGCGTATTTACTTTTATCGTCATTTATGCGCCACAATTGATATTGAGGTTAATAAATTGAAGGCTGCGTCGAACCAGAAACAGATTCAGAATCGGAATCTGAATCAGAATCAGAAACGAAAACAGCAGCAAACGAATGAAGCAAGTCTTCAAATTGAGCTCAAGTGCAGCCAAGGCATTTCTCAATTTCTATTTCTCAATTTTAAAGTTCATTTCACAGCTTCTCTTCAATGAATCGTTTCGTTTCGGAAAAGGTCATTTGACTATTTAACCCTTTTTACGGTACTCAATCCGACTCGGTTTCTGTTCTGTTCTGCTGTTTTATGACCGGCCCTTGGCTGACCTTGACAACCGGTAACTCTGACTGCCATTGCGACTTCTAATGCTCACAGGATGTTTGGGTTCCGAATTCCGGCTAACCTTTTTCTTATTTGTGTTTCCCTTTAAACCCAAATTTGCTCTATCGACTGCCCTGAGGTCATTGTGTGCATACTTGACATAACTCTCCCGTTCTCAACTTCTCTCTCTGTCTCTCACTTTTAATTCGACATAACTTTGAGGATTTCCACTTACAATTTTGAGCGACCCAGCGAGGTGTGAAGTGAGGTCATAGAATTTTCCAAGCAGCTGTGCAAATGCAAATAGATTCGATTTACTCTGAAAATATCTGAGTATATCTGATATTGTAATACTTGTAAAATTGACCCCAACAACAACATATTCTCTTCATTACAACTTAACAAACATTTGCAGAAGAATCCAGATATTATAACAATAATAAAAACACAATAAATTATATATTTAATATGATGGGTCTAAGTGGAGGAGGAAGAGGAAAAATCATAAATTTGGCTCATTTTTTAACATTTAAGTTGTCCTTAACAACTAAAAATACTAATATTGAAAAATTATTGATAGTATTTAGTAGTTATTTTCGGTCTTCAGTCCAATCGGACAATTGGAGGACAATTCTATTCGTTATTATTGTTTGGATTGCACATTTTGATATTGAAACAAAAATAGATTCAGCTGAGCTCATAGCTAAATTAGTATATGAAAAAAAGTGCCATAAGTCAAGTGCTCCTTATCCAGAACGGTCCTATCCCCAGGAAAAACTCTTGAATGTTTTAAAGTTTGCATAACGATGATTGTTGCGAACTTTGAAGGTGGCGTTTTCCACTCCCTAAGCACCTCATAAATATGATTTTAATCGATTTGCATTGTCACACTTCACATGTCAACCCATCCCATCCCCACACACACACTCACACACACCCTCGCACTCTCCATTCCCCACAGGAAGGCAACCAAAAAGCCGCGTTTCCAGCATTCAAACATTCATTTGAAAACAATGAAAAAGCAATCAAATGGTAATATTTTTTGGTTGCAAAAACTTGCACATACTCACACACAAAAACACACACCCAGGCATACGCACAGAAATTGTAAAGTTTGAGAAAAACTTTATTTTGCAAGAGCTGAAAACCAAACGACAAAATTTGCGAGTAGAAAATTTGCGCATATTTTTGCAACTTGTATAAAAAAAGAAAAATAAATAAAGAAAAAATAAAAACAAACTGACAAGCACTGAGTGCAAACTGCAAACAATTCGAGTTAATGTAAAAACAAGACGCTTAACCCCGCGCGTAACCTCCTTTAACCCATTGCTGCCCAATAACGATTCCGATTCGTATGGCAACTCTGGAGCAGAACTTCATCCGCTTTGGCCGTCGAACTCGTCGAACTGAGTCAAAGTTTTGTGTCGTTTGTATAATTTTCGACTACCATATAACTCGATATGTGCTGTTGTTGTTGTTGTTTTGGCCGATAAACTGCTCCGTTTCTAGTTGGTCGATCTCCCCTCCTCCTCTTACTCTTCCCTCGCTCTCTATTGTTGTTATCTGATTTCGAAACTGCTTTGGCCCCCACGACATAACCCCAGCCTCAACCTCAACCTCAAGTGAAACTTCTCCTTGTCACTAGTTTCTGTTTAGCAAAGTTTTCGTTTTAGCTTTGGCTTTGGCTTTGCCTTTGGCTTTAACTTTGCCAGTTGCCAGAGTTGTCGCTCCATTTGCTGCTGCAGTTTGCAGTTGGGCGATTTCTCTGCTACTCTCTTTTTCTTTTTTGTTTTGTCCCTTTTGGCTGCCTCATGTTGCACATTATTTGCGGCACTGCAATTGTTCCACACAGTTTCCTTGCAAGCATTTTTATTTGCGCAAAGTTTTTCATTTGTTTTATTTTCGGCACTTTGTACCAAATGAATTGGAAAAAGGAACCAAGACTGCGACATCTTTTGGCTAAGTGAATTGACCACAATTGGAACTTCGAACCTCCAACTGCTCGCTCTAATTTACGGGCTTAATTACACAACTGGTAGGCAAATTTTTGGCATGTTTATGACATTTAATATCAATTTAGCCATGGCTACCATATACCAAATACCAAATACTATATATGTATATAAATGTGTGGCATTTCCAATAAGTTGTTCTTCCCTCACACATTTTGTGGCTGTCAATTTAGCTGGTAATAAATTCTCATATTCTGGGCCACTCTCGTGCTTATCTATGCGGGTTATCACTGGGTCTGACATCAGTTTATCTCTCTCTCTCTCGCTCGTATCCCTCCTCCATGAACCATCCAACTACCATCAACTATCCAACTAACCATAATTAGCTTTGCTTGGCACTCTAAAATGGTGTGAATTATTTGTTGGCTCCTTTCTCTCTCCTCTCTCGTTGTCGTTTATTGCCCTCATTACGGCTGCCGAGCTGTTATATCTTAATTATTTTAATGGTTTATTATGATCCATCCGAGTGCATTTCTGTTGTCCGTTGTCCGTTGTCTGTTGTCTGGTCGTGTCTTCTCCTCTGATAATGTCGCGTGATTGACAATTGTATCATTTTCGATTCGAACATTTGCGATAATGATAATGCGAATGATGTACGATAATAATACGAATATTTTTTTATAATAATAAAAATAATAACGTTATGGACAGTGTCGTGTCATAAATCGTGTGCTTTATTTATGGGGAAAATGAGATTTGTAGTGGCGCTTTAATTGGACCGTCTGTCTGTCCGTCTGTCTCTCTGGGGTGTCTGACTGCGAGTGATTGTGAAATCAGCAGTTGGCACGATCGGAATGTCTAGAACGCGTAATTATTGCTCAATGTTGACATTGATATTCGTTGTTATAATTTCTAGAGGAGATTGTCGTTGTCATTAATTGAAATGCTGACACGATTGAGATGATCTTTGACGCTCCTCCGTGCAATCTTCAGCCATGATCAGTTTAACGACTCAAGCTTTGCGCTCATTAACTCCATGATCTTTGCCCGTTTTCTTTCTTTTTTTGGTTTAGCCTGATAATGTACTATCTCTATGAAACCTTGACATCAGTGTCATTTTCTTATTATTTTGTGCAATCTATTTTTTTATATTTTTGGGGTGATCTTCACTCTAAATCTACAGATCATGTCAGCTTTATCGATCGATCTTGATCGCCTCTGATTGGTACAAGTTAAGATTGATGGCTTATGACTGCAATTCTTGTGTTTGCTCAAAGATTTATGAGCTTTAAATTGATGGCTAATTTGTAATCCACTGTCAATTGGCAGGACTGGACAACTGGAGAGTCCTCCATTCAATTGATTTGTCAGCCAAACTGATCAGCTTAGCAGCTACCACCCAGCATGGCACCTAGCCAGCAGTCTTAGCCTGGCCAAGACATCGACCAATGTCTGTCCCGTTTTCCACTGAAGTGAGCTGTTTAGTTCTTTGCTTTTGCCTTCAATGATCATTGACAGAGCGCCTGTTGCTTGTTTTTGCCTCAGTTGACTAGTAGTTAAGGCGAATTCCCCTCGGGCTCACTCAAAGACAAAGACGGAGACGGAGGAGAGGAAGTGAGATGAGAAACAAACAAAGCGCAGACAATCAGCCCAGGTGATCGTCGAATGGACCTGAAACAAAAGCCAAGCGAGAAAGAGTGAGAGAGTGAGAGGAAGGGGGATCAGGAGAGGAACTGCCACCCAGAAAAATCACGATCAGGCTGAGAAGTCTGACGAGCTGATGCATGGCCAGATAGAAACTCCAAGTTGTTGGCTGTTGCAACGAGCAACGACAGAAGCAACACCTCTTGTTAGTTTTGCTGATCATGATCATGGCATCGACGTCGACATTGGCATCGCCATCGTTTGGGATTTGGCTAAGACAAAGGCTCAGCTCTGGCTCTGAACTGAGTTACTGCCCAGCGGCCAATTGATTGAAGCACGACCAAGTTTTCGTCGCTCAATCATGAAGGGGAGTTGGAGTTCATGTTTCGCATTGCAGATCGCAGATCTGTTAAATGTGTGGGTGTGTGCCGAATCCAAGGAAACAAAAGGAAAGGAAAAGAGATCGGGAATCTTTTGGAGTCTTTTGGCTTTCAGTTTGTTGTCCTGGCCCACGACTTGCTCACAAAGCAAACAAGCAAGCCATTGTAAGTTCATTAGCGGCCAACTGCACGATTTGCTCTGTGAGTGAGGGGGAAATTGGGGATCGGGAATCGGGAATCGCGAAACGGAGATTGTTGCAAGTTGCAACTTTGCTGACTGTGCAGCGACAATCGAAATGCATATAAACATGAGATTTTTGCAATGTCTACACATCGGACTCCTAACTAGGCAAAATCACTCATAGCCAACAATCCAACAACAACAACAACAACAAGCCAACACAGCCACCAGCCACCACATGTGGTGTTCTCTCTGTTTTGGCCCAAACCGGCTCGCAATCTGGCTCCAACCATAAACACATCCCAGTCATGTTCTGTTGCACGATCAACAACAGATGGGGCAGTGAGAGGCGAGGGGCATCCACTGGGCACCCTGCAGCTACACAGGGTGTATTGAACCGACAAACCAACAACCGTCCAAAGCCAAAAGTCAAAACGTGAGCCTGGATCGACGAGGTGCGCTGCCCATTAAACCTGCCTTGATCTTGACTTTAACTCTCCTTCTCCCTCTCTCTCTAACTCTCTCTGTCGCTCTGTCTCTCTGCATGCGCTTTTATCGCTCTTTTAGCAACGAACGACGCTAACAAGCCAAGAAGCGAATGAAGAAGCAGAGCAACCAGCAACTGGGCAACGGCAATGGCAACTCGTTAGGAGCGAAACGCGAGTCTCGTAGGTTGGCGGCGTTATCTGGTAACAACGTGTTACGAATTACTTTTAACAAGACCCTTAGCAGATAAAAAAAACCTCAAAACCGGTCTGGCAACCCAGAGAGGGCACGAAAACAAGAGCGCAAAGAACAAGAGAGCGCACTACAACAAGAGAGCGAATGTGCGCTCATTAGCAATTTGTGAGCGCGGAACGTTGAGCATGCACAGGAAGGGATTGCAATTAACGCAGTGTTCTTTTAAGCTAGTTCCTGTGATTGTCATGCACTGATAGGCCCCGGGCGTATTTAATGAGTGCATACGGCTAATGAGAGCGTCATTTGCTGAGCACCCTGTATGTGCGAAACGTGCCTCAATCATGCGAACAAGTCCCAATAGCAGTCAGCATCCAGTATTCAGTATCCAGTATCTGTTTCACCCACCACCTTGTTCCGACTGTCAGCAGGGTGTCTGCTCAAGGAACGCACGTTCCTTCCTTGCTAAAAATTGCATGCAAGAGAGCGCGGACAATAGACGATGGAAGATGGAATAGAGAGAGAACAAACACAATTGCGAGAGAGAAAATATGCTAGACAAATGCCGCCTAACGAGGGGGAGGTTGTCGTCTGCTTTTGGCTTGCGAAATGCAGCACATGTGCAACGGGAAATGTATATAACTGTCAATCCAGTTAGATTTGTCAACAGAGCGCACACTGGGTGACATGGGGGTTGGGAATATGAAAGTTTGGCACAGGGGAAATACGCACGAAAATGGTCAAATAACACATGAAATGAAATGTTAACAGCTGCAGCTGTTAAATAAATAAATAAAATCCAACTCTAGTCACTCTGATATTTTATAGTTGCAGTTTATAATTATTCATAAAATTGCCAAACAATTTTTAAATCAGTGCCTTATTTTTATTGCTACCATTTATCGCATGCTATAATAAAACCGAATCGTTGCTCTAGCACTTGCTGCATCTCTTTTACGCTCTTTCGCTCCCACCATTCTGTTCAATGACTTGCACGCTCTCGCGCTCACCGCTCTCGGCGCTCTTTGCTCATTTGCAGCGTCGCTTCGACTCGTCGCCTCAGTTTGTTTTCGACGATCGTTGCGTTTGGTGGTGTCGCGCATTTCGTTTCTCTCGGGTGAATCGTTCGTTTAACAATTGCGCGATTTTCTGGTCGCCTTAATTACACCTTTGAAACTTCAATTAATCAATAAAAAATTAAACGAACTGTAACTAGCTGTGTATCTCTGAGATACGAAAAGCATTTGTGGTTATCGTTATTGTCGCGTTGAAAAGATGCTCGACAAATGAGTTGCCATTGTTATAAATCAGCCACAAAAATGTACAACAAATACAAATATGAATAACATACAACAAATAAAGGCTGTCATAAATTAAAAAGAAGTTAATAAAACAGCCGCCAAGTGGCATCATAACAAGAAGCGTCGAATCGTCGTCTTCGATGTGGCTGTTGTTGTTGGCCAAGAGGCAAACGAGTTATGAAAATACAAATTGTATCTCTAACTGAGTGCGTGTGAGTGTCTATACAAAAAAATAGTTATAAAAAGAAACACAGCAACAATAAATATATTGCAAAAAAAAATAAACAAGATTTGTCGCGTGTTGTCGTTGTCGATGTTGTTGTTGTTGTTGCTGGGTGATCTGTGATCGATGACGACGACAAGCGTCAACTGAAAATTGGATTTTGGCGCTCTCCCTCCTCTCCACAAGACTGCGGAGCTGTCTACTTCAGGCTGTCTACTTCAGCCTGACACCTATCCGAATAACCGAGTACTCGTTGAGTCTTTATGAGTGTATTCAGTGTCTGTGTTGTAGATATCTCAACAACATTTGCTACATGAAATTTTAATTAAAAAATCTGTCCAAAAATAAAGTCAAATTATATACTTGAAAGACGACAACTACTGTGAATGTATCTCCAACTGTGAATGTATCTGCATCTGCATGTCTCGTGAAATTGGATTAACTCTGACAGTTGCAAGGCGCTTTTTAATTACCACAGTTTGGGATTACCAACAACAATATCAAGTCAAAAGCAGCAGCAGCAGCAACAACTTCAGGTATGTGTGACAGTGAAAATTGCCACCAAGTATCTCGCCTATCTGCAGATACAAATGTATCTTTCAACCAGGCCGATGGCTGTCAATCAATTTATGAGCTATAATTTGCAAAGTGTCAAACACTGGGAAAGGCAAATATTTAAGAAATGTCAGTTTTCCTCAAGAAATTCAGTTCGGGCATTGATTAATGTGATTAATGTATCTGCAGGTTGAAGGCGTAAACATTATCAGAATATTGTTTGTTCTTGTCTTGATTTTATAAAAGCAACTCTTTCATTATGAATTTTACTTGAAGTAAATGTAATTTATTATTTTTAAATGTACTCCCCCAATGCATTACATTTCAATTTCAATCCATTTTCATCGTTGACTTCTGTCAAACCACAACAATCATATGAACCAAGTTCTCTTCCCTCGAACATACACTTAAACATGGTTATATTCGCAGTTCGTTTGTTGTTTTTCTTTTCTTTTATTTTTTCGTTTTTTTTTTTGGTAGCTTGCGCCTTATCTCTGCCCATTTTTGTTGATTTCGATTTCCTACCTACCGAATCGACTGTTGCTCACCTTTCGTTTCCATTCGCTTCATCGTTTAGTTTCGTTTTTCCAACGTGCCATCGGCTTTGTTTACCCAACAAAGAGTGCAAGAAGAGGAAGAAAATTGCTGTTACCACTGTCGTTACCGTTGTTGGTGTTGTTGTTGTTGTTGTTGCTGAACCGGTGGATGGTTGTATTTTTGGTTTATGCTATGAGTACTATGAGTATTTTCGTTTTACGTTCGAATCAATATTGCTGTCAAAAAACATGTAGGAAAGACTAGAGTTGAGTGACACCGACTGTAAGAGACCCATTTAACATAGGTTAAAAATGCGATCTTGATCAACCAGAAATATGACTATACTTAATATTTTGGCTAACCAAAACTCAAGGCTGTATTTCGAAATTTTATTTTTTTTTTAAATCAATACCAATAAATTTGATACCTCTAGCTCTTTTAGTCTCTGAGATCTGAGCGAACTTGGCTATATTTAATCTGTTGTTGACACTGATATCAAGAATGTTTATGCTTTAAGAGATTGACGATGTCTCCTTCTTCAAAGCTGTTGGCAAACTTGGTAGACCCTTTGTACATGTGAAGTACAGGGTAAGTGTAACAGGAATCTTATCTCAGTCTCTGTGCGTGGGGCTGCCATGAACATTATTTCATTATTTGTTGTCAGAGTTGGCTGCCGTATCGACTACCTGGCAGACTACCCTACTCGTGCTCTATGGAAAACGCTTCTTTTGGGGCCCATCCACAAAAAGTTGGCAATATTCGGAGCTGCAGCTGCAGCAGGTGGCTAACAGATACATATAAAGATACATATACTACCTGGATCAGTCGCTGGCTCATTAATCTGCCATCAAGTCGCTGTAGATGAAGATACAGATAGAGATAACGATAACCCATTGCATGTCAGTTCATGGACAATTTTCAAATGGTCGGAGACAATTTTTTTTTCTTTTTCGTTTTTGGATTCTCGGATCTCTCTTTGGTTTGGTTTGATGTGCGGGTCTGAGACTGCATTGCGTGTTGTTGGCATTTGGAAAATTATAGTTTTTGTGGTCATAAATTATGCGTAACGTGACACCTTTTCCATGTTGCTCACGATCACAGGCAGCAACAGGTTTGAGGATCGTCTCCGTCGTCGTCGTTAATATTTTATTTCAGTTTCTGTTGATTTTTACGGCAAATGCACACAGCTTTTATTAGTCCACGAATGCGTTTTGGTGCTCGAGAGGATCGAGCGATTGCTACGAAATGATTTCATTAAATTTCAGTTAAATGAAACAATAAAACTAAACAACAGACGCTCTCAAGGTTAGCTTCGCTTTTGCCAAAGTCGCCAAAGGAAGTAGTCAAAGGTGTTGGACGTCGACCAGCTAAAATATCAATTTACATACGACCAATGGCTTGGAATGAGGAGGGAGCGAGAATTGCGACAGGGTCTAGAAAAGGAACTGGGACGGGGACGAAGAAGGGAACGGGAACGGGAACTGGGACTGCCTGCTGGCTGGCTGGCTGACTGAACATGGGACACCATGCGGCGCAGTTTTCTTCGGTTTCAGTTTTGTTATTTTACTTTTCGTTTTTTTTGCAGCCCGCACATTGCAATTCGAAATATTGCGCAGTGTCACACACCGAGCCAGCCAAGGATCGTACTCCGAACTGGCACTGGACTCCATGCTGTGGCGACACTCAGATGCCAGACGAGACTCTCCTTTGACTTTGTCATGTGGCTCGTTGCTGTTACCGCCCGCAGATCTCGAGCGACCTCTCCCTCTTTTGCACTCCTCTCTCTGTTCCTCCTCCTTCTTCCCTGCTGAACAGGTGATCATTTTACAAACGGTTCTCTCCTTGCTACCTGCTCCGAAAGATCATAAATTTTGTCAGTGTCCGTTGGCTGTTTTATTGCCATTCTTTTTGTTTGCCTGGCTATAAAGTTGTGGCCCAGGTCTTGACTTTTTCGTAACTTGCTCAATTCGCCTTTGGGTGTCTCCCGCTTAATTGTGCGGATTATCTTCGTTTTTTCTTATTTTTTGCCTCACTTTATGTATCACAAATAGCAACGAAATTTATTGACAAGCGCATTGACACTCCGTCAGTCAGTCCAGCAGTCTGCCAAGTTGACAAGTTGACTTGTCACAGAGTTAAGTTGTCATTTGGCATCCTGTTTAACATTTCTCTCGCTCCATCCACTCGGGCAGCTGTCACTTGGGTGCTAATGTGCATACTAATGCGACTCCAACCCGATCTCGATCTCTCTTTTCGCTGCTCTGCTCTCTCTTGGACAGAGTGGACACTGTGCTCTCGCAACATTTGCCCATCCATCGACACTTTTTATGACCAACATCAAAACGAACTTTTATAAATATAAATAAGCATCATTTAATGCAAATTTTCTTAACAAATTAATGTATATATTTTAAACTATTGGCATTCGAAAGTTGACTGATTGGGAATTCCAACACGGAACTAACTTTTACTAGGCTTTGACCAATTTTACATCTTGTACTTTCAATCAAATAGATATTTTAAATCACATTCCAACATAGAAGAACGCAGAAGTTTAAGAAAAAACTCGGAATATCCCTAATATTTTCAGTTTTTCCTTAAAATCAGTTGAAGTTTTCAATTAAAAATTTTGTGAAATTTGTAATTTAAATAAATCGAATCAACTACATGAGTACCCCTAATAAAAGGAGAAGGAATATGAAATACTTTCTTTTATATATTTAATTATCAACTAAGAATACAATTTAAACAAAATGCCTGAGTACCCCTAATGTATGAGACAAGCCGATCTGCTCTGTCAACATGTTGCTGCAACATTTGTATTGAAGAATACTTGCTAGAGGACAATGTTGCACTCAATTTGTAAATGTAACGAGCCTTCAGAGGGGGTGCTTCCCAGGGATTGTGTGCCCCTAATTATTGACCACGGGAATTGTCTTTTGGGTTGTGTTATTATTGACAAACAAGTCGTACTTATATTGGGCCCAGCCCACCTTCAACGAGCTCACGTTGCAGCGCTGGAAGTTGGAAGTTGGACAACCAATAATTTCCAGTCAACCTGAGCGCGACCCTCATAATTATAAAACCATTTCGCCCCCACCCCGAACTCCTCTGCCGTGTTGTTTAAACAACCACAACAACAACAACGACCACAGCATATTGATTAATTTTGACCAGAAGGGGGCAATGCGAGCCCGCAGTTTGGTCTTTCTCAAACCAAGCCAAAAAGAGTTAAAAAGACTCTGAGCCCGGTTTGAGATCTGGCCAATCGTCCATCAACTGAAACTGGCCAAGTCAACGGGCCCGTGTGCTGCAATTCATCAAACTCTGTTCCGTGTTGTTGTTGTGTGTGTGTTGTGTGTGTGTTGTGTGTGTGTTGTGTGTGTGTGCGGTGTGTGTGTGTGTTGTGGCCATTGGTTTCATCTTGAGACTCGTTTGTTTGATTTATTTTGCAGCTCCTTCAATTTTCGTTGGCTGCTCGTTCATTCAGCCAGTCATATCATTAGCCCCTCCAGACTAAGGTCTTAGCCATGTCTCTCTCTCTCTCTCTTTCCCTGCACGAGTATTCCAGCTTTGATGGCTTGTGGTTAACCGGGCCGAAATCAATTTGACATGATTGCATTGATCATAATTTTCTGCTGCCTTCATCGATTTCTTTGGGACTTTCCTTGGCTATTTGTTTTTCCCCTCGTTTTGTTGTTCGGGCTATTTGAATACACATTTTTGTGTGTTGGTTGTTTGCCTTTTAGGCTGATTATTCGTTTGGCTTGTTTGAATAGGCCCAACAATTAGCCCGGCCAACAACAAACTTGCTACTCATATGACGATTTATTTAAATTATAATTTTGTTGTAAACATTTTAAAATTCTTTCTTAAGCCTTTTTTTCGGTGTCTTCAAATGAGTTTTAGCGCAAATTTTGGGTTATAGCCATGGCCAAAATTTACCGATTGTTTTTCTTTGTCCAACAACAAGGCGTCAAATTGAGTTTTAATGGCATTTTGCTAAACGCTTTTTGTTTATGAGGGCTTTTATTTACTTATTTATATTTTTCTGTGCATTTCTTAATTGATTTTTAGTTTTGTTAACTTAACAATCAACTCAGCAGTGGGGCGAGTACTTGATTCATAGACGAAGCAACTAAAATAGTGGACTAAAAAGATTTTAACTTTAGATCTATCCAATATCTTGAAAACATCTGTCGATAAAGTCAGATTTGAGAAACTTGTTTCTTCAATTTAATTCGCCATTTTGTCGCATTCTAGTTTATCTGCTGTCTCGCTCTAATCACATTTTTTCTTTCATTTTTATTGTTAATATTTTGGTGTTTAATAAATTCTTTTCATTGTTTATCGAAACATTTATTATGCATCGTTTTGGTTGAGCACACAACAAGCTATCAATTTTTCACCATTCGTATCTGGCAGATACATCAAACTAAACAGCCAAAAACGATGGAAAAAAGGCAGCAACAACAGCAACAGAAACACTTAAACTTGTTGCTGTTGCTGCTAACTGTGTCGCCAAAGTTGTCGTTGTTCTTCTTCGCGTTGTTGTTGTCGTTGTTCTCGCTGTTGCCTGACGTTGTGCAGATAAATTCCATAAATCTAAAACGACGACTACCTAAACAACAGCAACAACAATGACAACAACAGCAATGACAACAACAACAACATGAATGTTGACGCTATCGTGGCGCAGAGCGGAGAACTGATGATGATTTATGAGCGTCAGAAATCAAGTAGAAAATTACGGTAATAGAACAGCGGGGAGCTGAAGACATAGTACCTTACCCCTTCCCCCTTCCCCTACCCCTCTTGAGCGACCATCAATACACGCGTTTCAACAGCGAAAAAGACAAACAGAAGAACTCCAAAATACAAATACAAATACAAATACAAAACGAGGCGATGTCGTCGCTTTATTGAGCAATTTTAACTAGAATTTATTTTTGGTCTCCCATTCAGTGAAATTATTGTCGAAAATCGAAAAGAAAACAGAAAACGAGCGACGAGAGAAACTAAAAAATAATAATAATCATAGAATAGTTTTATTGTTTTGTTTTCTAACATTCAAATGTTTAATATGCTAATTGGCAATGCAAATATTGAGCATACGCCTAGTTGACCAATTTGCATTTAAATGAATGGGAAAAACCGAAAGTGTCAGTTATAAATCCATGTGGGTGAGCCCCCAACCCCTTCCACCCTCCCTCCCTCCCTTTATGATATTTATAACAGAGCTCTCTAATTCATTTAGCACTCACAATTCCAGCACAAAAACGACGACGACGACGACGACCAAATGACACCTTGTTAGGGGTTTGACTTATGGTCTCCCTATTCTAATTCCATCTGCGAGTATATATATATGTGTATGTGTGGGTTTTAGCTGGAAATGTAGCGACTAGGTGTTAATTTTGTTTCTTAAAGGAAAGAACAAATGCTAAAAGCTAAGGAAAACAGTCGTTTAAAATGAAAATGAACACGACATGCGGGCTGACTTTTCGACTGGGGCGACAACAGATACGAACAAGTGGAAATTTAAATGGAAATTTAGATGAAAACAACAGATAGAAATGAAGTATATCGAGTGAAGATCTAATGAAACATTTCCACTTGAAACTAAATGAAATAAAAGTATAATGAAACGGTTTATTTAAATTGAAGCACTTTCAGCTTTTCAGGTTCCATTGAAATCAGTTAACAAAACCGGAGGATAAAAAGATACATGAAAACAAGACATACATACATATTATATATTCGAAATGCTGCCCAAGTTTAAGCAGAATTCAGATGCGGGAGATGCAACAGAGTCGAGTCGAGAGTCAGGCATCATTAATTCTCACCCAAGTGTGCTGCTTCGAGTGAATCTCTCTTCTCTTCTTCTCACTCCTTGTTCCTTAAGATCTGTGCATATTTCCAATTAAAGCAACTTGCAACTCTAATGAACTTGAAGATATCAATCTACGCGCTGTTAACCCTAAAAAACCGCAGACAGACTGATGAAGTTCAGCAAAAGGCAGCGAGAAATCAACGAGACAACAACCAAAAGAAAGAGAAAAAGGGCAAAAAAAAAAAGGGACAAAAAATGTCAAGCTAATTAAAATGAAGCTGAGAGCGAGAGAAAGACGGAAAGGGAAAGGCAAGAGGATGAGTTGAGGCATGCAATATAATTCATAATGTGTAGTGAGTCCTACAGATGCGTCTCAGTCTCAAGTATCTATGTAAATGTATCTGTATCTGCGTCCGTGTGTTTATTTAAACTGGCAGCCGAAGCAAATTAATTTAAATTATGACCAAAAATAGCTGGAATAGATAGATTTACGGGTATTCATGTACTTGGCCAGCTAACTGCACATGTATCCAGCAGATACAGCAGATACGCATCTCTGCTCGCTGCACTCACACACTCACACACATTCACATGCACATTCAGATTGAGTTTGAGATTCACGCACATGTTGTGTGTTGTGTGTGCAAAGGAAGCGCGTTAAAACAAACAAAAACATATTTTTCTTATAAACAGACAGCAACGAAACGAAACGAACTGAAATTATTTTATTTCAGGCCGACACATTCGGCTCTCTTCCAGACTCCGCCAGGTTCCTTCCTTCTTTCTTTTGTATCTGTATCTGCAGTGTGTATCTTTCTCTCTCGCATCGAAACATAATTAATTTCTGTTTGTTTAAGGTCTGAAACAGACTCTGACTCCGAGTTTTATTTGTTTTTTGTTGATGTTGTTCTTCTTATAGTTGTTGCTGCCTTTTTCCGATGCCTGCTCCTTGAGCTTCATTGGAATTTCAATTTGAAAGATACATATAATACATATTCATTGTCGTCCTCGTCTCGACTCGTGTTGAGCATTTAAATTTGTAGTCATAAATTTTTGCAAACGTCATAAATTAAACATTTGGAAACTGATACTTTTTGCCGTTCTGTTTTTAAATGAGTTTATATGATGGCATTTTGTTTATATGCCTTTTTATTGGCTACGTTGACATTCGGCCACAGACCGGGAGGGGAGTGTAGAAAGAGGGCAAGATAGAGACGCACCACGCAAAACATTTCGCCATAAATTATGCGCTTAATTAATTGGCCTGCCACATGACGACGATGACTTTGTGCTTGCCCAGAGTCGCCCATTTAATTAGCCGAGCAAAAGAGCAGCCGAGTCAAATGGAGTCCAATCGAATCGAGCAGTATCTAAAGATCTCACAATCTCAGCTTCCATCTCGAGTTTGGCTTGACTTTGGCAGGTTGAAGTTGCTTAGATTTCTTTTGAATTGAATTCGAATTTCGTTTCGGGTATTTCTCGGAATTTCATTTGTTTGGCCCAAATCATAAAAACTTCAAAAGACACATGATTTATATGAATCGCCCGACATAATCAGAGAATCTCGCGCCTCTCACGCTCTTATCTCCTATCCCATGATCATTATCTATGTATCTATAAACATGCGTTTGTCAAAACCCATTTGGTCATTAATCTAAGCAGCCACGATTCGCCAGATACATGACACTATTGATGCCCATTGGGAAATAAATCTATGCTTTTGTCAAGTTATGTTTCATAATTATCTTGAATTAGCTGCAAACTTTAATGTCTTGACAAAAGATATTTATTTGTTTCCCAATAATTTGGCAACAAGAAATGTACTAACTATAAAACACGTATCTAATCATGTTTTCTTGATTGAACAAGAGCAATAGATTTTCAGCAACTCATAGTTTGGCAATTGTTGTTTTTTTCCACATTACCTTTTTTTAATTAAACAAAAGCGCCAACGTTAATAATTAAAAAATTGTCATTTTGTTGTCTTAAGTTTGCTTAAGTTTATCAACGACTCTCGATTGTTGTTGTTGGCTACACTGGAGATTACACCTGGCAAATTGTGGGTACAGGAGGCAAATCAAAGGCGGCAGCTTCATGTGTGGGTAGAAGACAAAAGATACTTTTGTTGTTGTTGTTGTTGACTTATCTGCAAGTGCTTGGTTAGGCAAATCTTGTGAGGTACCCACACACAACAACTACAGCTACAGATACAGATACAAATGCGGCAACCTCAACTCTGCGCACAAGTATCTGTGTCTGTATCTGTATCTGTAGCTGTATCTGCGTTTTGTTGCCTTCTTTTTTTGTCGCGCGCTGATTAAACTTGCATTACGGCATACAAAGAGTGCCGTTAAAGCAAATACAACAACAACAACAACAACGACAACGACAAACAAGGGGCTGTCTTTAATAAGAAATAAAAACAAAAAGTTAATTAAATTGTAAGCGCAGTTCCTTCAGCCTTCTCTTCCTCCTACTCCCCTTGGAGGGGAGCACACGCAACTTCTTCATCATCTGCGGCATTGCCCTTAATCCCATGGCGTGATTAAAGTAGTCCAAAGTGGCCCGACAGACTCAATTCCCCTCTCTTTCACCCCATTCCATCTCTATCTTTTTTTCTATTTGCCCCCGCTTCTTTTTCCTGTTTGCATTGCCGTCTGTTTGCCCAAGAGTCGCTGCCGCTTTTTGAAGTGTGGCGTTCCCGAGAACACGAACTCTCTGCTGGAACAGCTACTACAATTGTCTTTGTGCTGCCCACTCCTTTCTCCAAAAGCCCAACTGCTGCTCAGCCCATTCATTAGCTAAATATTAACATATTTGCCTAGGCGGCACATAATTCAGGCCGCAATTTAGGCAGCTAAGCCGGCCACAACTCTTCTTTCTTCTAGCCGCCCCAGCACTTGACACTTGACTCCCTACTCCCTACTCCCATCTCCCATCTCCCTACTCCCAACCGCCAACTCTTTCACATTCTTTAGGACAGCCTGTAAATTATGTCGCATTACTCCTTTTTTTTGTGTTTTTGTGTTTTTTCTGCCCGTTTTTCACGGCATTTTCTTCGGTGTCCCTGTTTGGGCGCCTGTCACAACATAAATCAGTCGACGCAGGCAACGCTGCTTTTCCCCCATTTTCCATTTTCCGTAAATGCCCGGGCTCATCAACTTTTACGCTCATTACATAATTAAGTTGTCTTGTTTTAATATTTTCTAATTAAAAATTTATAAACATTTTTTTACGACTTGGCAAACAAGAATCTCTCAAGTTATTCCCAGTTTATGATAAACAAAAGTGCGAAATGACTTTGTTTTTTATGTACTACGTCATGATTATACAGAGATTGAGATTTCAAATTGAGATTGAGACTGAGGTGTCTTCGCTTAAGCTTAGCCAATATAAACTTCAGTTAACTTATCAGACCAACTTTTCTTTTTTTTGGCATCTCATTACAGCTGAGCAAATTTTGTATTGACAGTCGAGTCATAATAAGAACACAAACGCCAAGGAAAATAACAACGGAATGGAAAAAATGGTAAGTTAATTTGCATACTTAAAACACAGGGAAAATTCCGCAATTACTTCTATGCATTCAAAACTAATGAAAATCGTGAGTCACAAGTGGACTTTAAAAACCAACTCGGACTAAACCCTAATCTTAATTAAAACAACTCATCTTCTCTCTCCCTCTCTCTCTCCCTGTCCTGAAACCAACTCAATTCGTAGCCAGACTGAGAATCACAATCATCCTGTCGTGAGCAATTTGATCTTTCTCCAGATTTCTGCGTTTCGTGTTCATGCTTGGAGTCATAGACCAAAAACTTGACCTTAGTCAAGCAGCTTTCCAACTTCTAACTGCTGCCCCTGTGGCAACTTCCAGCTTCAGTGCGCTTAGTTTGCCGCAAACTGAAGCGAAGAAGAATTGAGAATGAGAAGCTGCTGGAAAAAAGCGACTGACCCTGTGCAATTGACCATACAGCAAAGTCATCTCAGACTCAGTCTCAGTCGTCAGATACTTTTCAACGCCAATTTTGCTCTTCAAAATGTGGCATCCTTTAGTTTAGTTGCTGGCAACTGTTGTTGCCGTGGGCGACGCATCTCAGACGCGACTTGTTGCCCCATTGTTGGTTACCCTTTGCTCACAACAGCCAGGGAAATACATACATACATATATACATATTCAGCCAGCTTCAAGATGCAGTTGGAAATGGAGTTGGAGTTGGAGATGAAGTCAGTGTTGGAGTCAGAGTCGAGGTTTTTGAGTCTCGTGCATATCTCTTGCCACTTTAACGTTAACGAGCTGTTGACTTCTTTCTGCTCGCCGACAGCTGAGTTGAGTGTAGAGGCATTCACTACTTTTAGCCTCGTCTTTCATCCTCCTCCTTTTTGTCTCCTCTTTCCGCAGCATCTTCATCACTTACCGCGTCTGTGCTTTAATGCTCTGCTTTTGGATGCAAAATATCCTTAAGTTTGGTTTCATCTTTCTTCTCTTTTCTCCTCCTTCTTCTCATTCTCTCGAGTGCTTGGCAGGCGTTTCAATCTAGTTAGCATGTCTCTCTCCCCTCACCTCCTCATCCGTCTCCCTGTTGTTGCTGTTGTTGTTGTTGTTTGTGTAGAGCTCATTTGTTATGCGCGGCGCTATTAAAATGTTCCCGTAATTAAACATGAAAATATTTCCATAAATACATCTCGACTCGGGGCAACTTTGGGCACTGATCATCTCCAACTTACACCCAACGTGCATTGATTTCTTGCCTGGTTATTTTTTGTTAGCTCAAAATATACAATAATTAATTAAATATGCCAAACATGCCGCGCTTTTCAATTCTCAATTCTCAGTACACACAGCAACAACTACAGTAGAAACTCTCAGCATGTGGCGCTGCTGCCTTTTTTTGGCCTCAGCCTCGACTGACGTTTAAATTTACAGTTAATTGAATTATAATTGTATGCCTTACCCTCCTCCCCCCTATCCCTCCCCTTGATCTAGGCTGCCTCTCTTGAAATTGATCACGATCCATGTCGAGCAGTCAATCATTGTTCAAAATTTATTTCCATATATTTTGTCTATTTGTTTATTTATGCACCGAATGGGTTCGGCCTTTAATTGGAAATGCCACTGTAGTAGGCGAATGGGCGAGGCCCAAAGCAATGCAGGAGTGGAAGCACGACAAGATACTCGTACCGACGTAGATAGATAGTAAGAGGAGAATAGGCAGAAGATGCTCTATATATTGAATATTATTAAATCAGATTCTTCTTTTCGTGTCAATCACATTTAACAAAAGTTGGACTTTATAAAATGTGTAATTTCTTCTAAGATTATAATTTTTAAAAAGGAAAAAAAAATATTTGTTTATTATTATGAAAATTAATTTCTACAAACAATTTTTATTTTTAAAATAATTAAAAAAAAAAATTTTAATTTTTGTATTTTATTTTCCAGTTTTTATTATTTAGATAAAAAAATGTACAAATAATTCTTATTTTAATAATTATAAAATTATAAATATAAAAATTACTTTGCACAGTTATTGATCTCTCTTCATTGTATTATTCATTCTTTTCTAAACATTTAAAGAATTAGGGTAATTCTCGTAATTACTTTCACAAGAAAAAATCAAGTTTATAAAGAGTAAATATAAATAATAAAAAATACATTAGTTTTTATTTGATTTATGTTAGAAGCTGTTAGTTCCACAGCAAACTACATTAAAGAACATTATACTAATCATTAATTAGATCCACATGGCTAATATAATTAAATGAGACTGTTTTCGTAAATAGTATTTTTTGGGAACAATTCCACAGAAGTAGCCGAAATGTTTCCCACGAGATGCACGAGAGCACTGGCATAGAATAGAGAGAAGGAGCTGCTTCCAAAGCTTCCATTACATCATTTAATGTCTTATATGACATCTGGTGCGCCCATTACCTGACATTAATTGACAATGTGCGACGGCAGTAAAAAGCCCGGCACAGCTAACTTTATGGCTAATATAAAAAAGTGTCGCAAGTTGCCAAAGAGTCGAGACATGGCGACAACGATGACGCACAAAAGTTGCCTCAAGTTCCTTAAGCCAATAGAAGAAGACATCAAGAAAGCGTTAGAATGGGAAAAGATTCGCTGAGGCGGCTTTCGCATTGCCAAAATGTCGCTCAGTCTCGCTCTCTGTCAAACTCTCTCTCTCTCTCTCTCTGAGCATGTGGCAAGCTGCCATAAAAACAGTCGCCGCATTGTGTAGTCTGCTTTTGGGCTAATGAAACAGAAACTGAAGCTGACTGGCGACATGGCCAAGCTCTGTTAATAGGTCTGTCAAGGCTTATGCTCGTACCTTGCCACGAGCTGTTTACACGGTTCAATTGAAACGCCTCGACGGCGTCAATCTAAACAAAAGTAGGCAAAGAAGTAACGCCTCAAGGTGAAGATGGAGGTGGCAAATGAGGACGTGGACGTGGATGTGGCTGTGGCACCACCCGTCGAGGCAACTGCGTGCAGCATCATCAGGCAAGTTTCCACATCGAACATGGAACATTGAAGATTGAACATTGAACATCCCTGGGTGCTGTTTCCGCCCAGCAAATTGCTGATTGCTTCGGCTGTTGAAATGCGCTTGAAAAAATAAACCAAAACTCAAGGAAAACGCATAAATTATTTGCAGCATGCGGGCACAAAGGGGGCACACGGGGGGCGTGGGCAAATTAAGGTGACCATATGTGGCCGCAGGGCAGACGCCCCCGACTGTGTGTGTGTGTGTGTGTGAGTGAACAAGTGAAGCAAGAAAAACAGTACATAAAATCAACAAACAGCCACGAAATAGATGCGAGATGCGAGAAAAAACAACATTTGAAATGCCATGGAATGGAATTTCTGTTCGCTTGCTTTCGTGTTTCAAATAAACTTCGAAATGCATAAATAGTTTACAACAATAACAAGAAGCAGCAGCAGAAGCAACAACAACAACATGAAAAACAAGAGGAACAAGTGCGATGATTGCCGGCAGCCTGCACTTTCCAAAGTATAATAACAATGCTCAAGGAGCGTGGGCAGCCCCCCTTCCTCCCCCCCCCCTCCTCACCCATAGTATCCATCGTTGCCGCGTGCCGCAGCTATTTTAAAGAACTCTGGCATCGTCTGCCACTGCAGCCGGATGATGATGCCAAGAGTTCATTGCATTCGCGGTGCCCCATACCCCATCCACCTCCCCCTTTTCCCTCTCTTTCTCTCTTTTATTTTGGCTGCTCATTTAATGCATCGATGGGAGCACGTCTTCTGGCCATTTGGCAATTGGCACAACCACAGACCCAAATGAGAGTACTCGTGATACTCGTATGTGTGTTAAGTTAAACTTCTAACAAGTACTTTTCCATTTTGGTATTCAGTTTGCAAGACATTAGCATCGATCTATAAGTTATCAATGAGTGTGCGAAGATGAAGTTGTTATTGCATCAATTTTATTATTTACAATTATTATAATCGGTATACACATGTTATCGATAGTGAAACTCTTAATTAAATATGAAATTGAGAGAACGTTGGCAATGATAATATATCGATAAAGAAATGTTATCGGAGTAACTAAAAGTTTGGCAATAAAGTTAAGGCTTTTCGTAATTTTTTTGTCATTTATTATTCACGTTTTTACTATCGATATACTCATCGATAATTAAGTGCATCATCGAATTAAAGATTAAAGCTTATAATGCAGTTCAGATTTATTTCTTAACAGAAGACAGTTAATGTTTGAAAAATCTACAATTTTCAGCCATACTTTTCCCTTTGGAATTTAACTTGTAATATCAGTATTGATGTTGTTATGTTATCGATAACTTAGAGTGATTCTAAGAGATGAAATTAAGGCTCATTTTTATTTCAAACTAGAACTGAGATAAATCTGAATTATTCCAGAAAGACACTTTTCAAGGAAAACTGTAAACAAGGTTGTAGGTGTTGTGTGTGTGTTTTCTATGATTTGACTCGCTTTAAACTGGGAAGAGTTGATGCCGTGATTTCAATTAACATATTTTTAACTGTGGCATCTGCATGGCTGCCTTGCAGGAGACGAGGACAGCAAACAGCTGCTTTCTCTAGAGTTTCGCAGAGTTTACTACAATGTACTCAAAGCAATTTCATACATGAAATTGGCGGAACAACGTCAACTTCAACTTGGAGTTTGGAGTTTGGTCTGCTGAAGAACCTGCGCATAATTTTTTTGATTGACAAGCGCCCAGGCAAGAGATTCCCAACAAGAGCCAACACAAGGCAATGCCATGTATGTTGTCGTTGTTGTTGCTGCTGAGGACAACAACAAAATATGTAAAAACATAAAAATAGAAGCATGCATGAAGGTAGAACTCGAAAAACGAAGTTTCCACTGGCCCATTAGCATTTCTGCCACATATGGCAGGCAAATGGAGGAACCCAGAGACAACGGACAGACAGACGGACAGACAGACATCCAGACAATGAAGGCAACACTGCGACTCTGCGGGCGGGCTGAAAGAGATAGAAGAGATGGCTGGTTTGGTAGTATGGTGGCAATGACAACGGACGTACTACGTTTTTTATACGACTTTTTCGTAGGCGTAACATGTGTGGCATAAACAAAGCCCAAAAGATACAAGATACTATACTCGCAACATACAGATACAGACGAAACGCAGGCCAATGCCAATACAACGATACCCGATTCACAATACAACGATACAGGAAGGCGTGAAACTGTTGATAGCACTAGTCACTAGTCTATTGCACTTTTTTTTATGGGCTGCAATAAAAATATTTACGATGCCATAGCGCCAAATATGTAAGAGCCAATTCTAACGGGCAGCGGGCCATAAAGCAAAGCCAAGTAACAAAATGATACAGTCTGTAAATTGGTGAAAGACTTTACAGACGGACGGCCGGACAGACTTGAGAAAATTTACGAGTACTTTGGAAATTATTTCTATATTTTTACTATTTTTTGAAGAGAATTATAAAAATACATACGTATAAATATTGGTAACGAAATCTATTTCAACTCATGTTTTGAAATCGAACGTAAAATGTGTAGCAAGTGTCAATAGTATTTATTTAAATTAGAATTCGAATAACACACTAGTTTTTAGGGTTTCACTCTCGTAAGACGAATTGAATATCAAAATATTATGAATGTCAAAACTTATTTTTTGAATTCGCATCCGAATTTTCAATAAGTTTTTATTGCTGTTTAAATAAGTGATAACAGAAAACAAGGCCGCTTATCACAACAGCCCACGGGTAACTTGACCTGTGAGCTGTGCGGGTCTTTACTGGGTTAGTAAATTTCGAGCACTTCGCATTAAAAGTGACAGTTCTCTGATATGATGAGAGAGGCAAAAGGAGTCAACGACATGTGCGAGCACAAAGTTCAGTTAGTCGGTCGGCCAGCTAGACAGTCAGACGGTTAGTGGGGATACAGATTCATATATGGTGGATCGTCATTGACTTGACAAACACTTTCCCCATTGGAAAATGCTCCGGGTCGGCATTTTCACTTTGATTTCTGTGCGGGAAACCGAAAAAATGCCGCGACGAGCGATAAGCGAACGATTTATTTATGATTTTGGCTCGATTTGTGGCTGCTGCTTTCATAAATTTAAATTTTGTTGTGGTGTGGCCCTCGTTTCAATTAAGCAATTGTTATAAATTGTTTCGATTTCCGTGGCACACAACAAACCATATCGAATACACTTGATATTGAGTGATATATGGACGTGTGTTGTGTTCTTATTGATAAGATTGCCACTGTCGAGTCAAGCAGAAACACTGTTTAGCCACATATTTACCCCTATCTCTCTCTCTCTCTCTCTCTCTCTATCTTTCGCTCTCACTCTCTGCCTCTGTTTGTATTTGTTTTTTGACTGACTAAGAAATTAGTCAAACTCGAAACGCATGCATGCAAATTATTGTTATGGGCAATTTGGCCATTAGCCACAGCGCCATAAATTATAAACGAGATGCCTCATTGAAATTCCCCTCTAGCCAGAAGTCCACAAAGCCAAAAACAGTCGAGCTAAAACTCAAGTGGGGGCCACAACCGTGTGAAGGGGGAATCGAAATCGAAATCGAAATTTATATGTATGGGAGAAAAATAATTTGTGGTATTTGGTAATTTGTGAGCGGCCATTGGTTATGCATTTGGATTAGCTAATGTTTATAACTCTTAGAGGGTGTTAAATTATTTAAATATTTTCTAATTTATTTGAGACTTGTTTGCGGTTAGATCGTTAGAATATTAAAAACTACACTATAATATCTCGGTGTAGCTTCAATAAGTAATAAAGTTGCATCTCAACACACTTTCAATGCATTTGAAAGCATTTGAAACTCGAAACGAAATTTACGCAACTAATTGATTTTGATATTTATTTAAGATTTTGAACAACAACCAAAAGAAAATACGGAGCCAAGAAAAACAAATGCCGCGCAGCAGCAGCAACAAAAACAACAGGAATGCCATTAAAAGCCATTAACTGAAAACTTAAACGCATGCCAGAGACAGAGACAGCCAGAGGGGTGAAAGGGGGACTGACGGGGGCTGATGGGAGTGGGCGGAAAGGGGGGAACCGGCGACGGGGCCGCGTGTTTATCGCTCGGCGTCGGGTCGCACGCATGCCAACAAATAAACCACGCTAGAAATGCCATTAAATACAAGAAAATAATACAAAGCAAAGAAGCAGCAACAACAACAACAGCAATAACAACAACAGTCTAACATATAAAAATCAATGCCAGGAAGCCACCCACCCGGAGGGAGTCCACAGGGCGTATGCGTAATGTTACAGCACTGAAAGAAAATGGTTCCAACAGCGACGAGTGTGTGTGCGTATGTATGTGTGTGAGTGCGATAGTCAGCTTATTTTTACAGAAAAGCGGCGACAAATTTATGGCATTGAAATACAAACCAGACATCGAGACGTCAAAATTTCCTTCACATACTTAAGACGAGAACAACAATGAAATAGCTGAATTCAAAGTCAAGCTGCAAAATTTGCTATTTGCTAAACAAATAAATACCAAATCTTTGACTACTAAAAAGCCAAATTTATGTGGCGCTAGACATTATTCGGCATTTTGAATTGTTTGTTTGCATTGCATGCAAATGCACAAATTAAATGTAGCAGCAACAATGTTGCAGCAACATGTATCTGTTGACCCTGGCAGCCTTGTTGCTAGTTTCGCTTAATTCATTTGACAAGAATTAACCATAAATTAAGTAAAATGTCCAGACAATAAATTCGGCTATACAGGCAAACCTTTTTTTCTGCCAGTCGTTAAGAAAAATAAATAAAAGTTGGCCCTAACAAAGGAACATAGTTGCTCTAAATATGATAAAGAGTAAATACAAAAATAGACGACAACAAGTTGTCAGAAATGGTCGCTCCCCTCCGTTCGTTATAGTGTGGCTTTGCTGTACTGCTCCAGTCAAGACCCAAAACAAGCAATTAGGAGCAACTACAGCAGCCAGGAGCTAGAGGTTCATGTACACAGATAACCCCCCTCTACTGTCAGACCATTAATTATCCATGTCAGCGACATTTTGTCACACAGACAATGATGATCACGATGATGATGACGACAAAGACAGGAACATCCTCGGTACGCATTTATGTGAGCATGTTGCAGATATATTTCACTTAATTTCCACACAGACACAGATTAATTAATACGTGTGCACAACACGTGTGTGAGGCACTAAAAATGTTTGAGCCTTTGTTGGGACTCCGACACGAGACTTGGCAGGAATCGAGGAGACATACGCCCATGTATTCATTCATCTTGTGGCATGCAACATACTACATACATTTGACCACAGCTCGTTTGCTTCACGCATTCAAATAGCTATAAAAAATTGTTTTTATTGCCGCACGAAAGTCGGAATGGAATTCCTCACATAAAAACAGAATACGCTTTTTCTATGTCAA
The DNA here is from genome assembly GCA_963924055.1 of Drosophila limbata. Lineage (NCBI taxonomy): Eukaryota > Metazoa > Arthropoda > Insecta > Diptera > Drosophilidae > Drosophila > Drosophila limbata. The sequence goes on from OZ001354.1 coordinate 22,903,607, forward strand.
TGTCAACCGCACTGTGCGTTGGACTTCAGTCGATGTTGCATCTTAAGTTGCCATAAAACACACCACACGCACACACACGCACACACACGCACACACACGCACACACACTCACACACACACAGACACAACCTGTGCCAGGTTGCAAGCTGCAATCGTCAGACAAAACGTCGCGACGGCCGTCAACTCTGTGCTCTATGCAATTTCAATTACATTTCTATCAAATTTAATGGGCCGCCGCAATGCATTTACGATTCAGTTATGACATCGGCCGACATTAAAAAACTACATACTGTATATGAGAAGGCCAGGCCAGCAACAAATTAGCCATAAAACGCAGTCGATTATTAAACGCCATAAATGTAAATCATGGAAGAATACAAATGCTCGCGCGGCTCTTAAAATGGCAATAAACATTTTGTGGCTGTTGAAAATATAATAACAGTAATAATAAAAATAAAAACATGAATTTATATATGTATATGATATTCTAAATAATAAATAAAGCCAAATTGGTCATCATAAAGTCATTAAAATATAAGGGAAATAAACAGAAATAAATTTATAAAATATATTTAAAAATACTCGTACATAGAATTTTGATATTAATCGAATTCCGTGAAACATTTATTTGCTTTTCATTTCTTTTCCAACAATTTCGACTGCATCGTTAAATTCGACAGCAATTTCGTGTACTTCCGTATCCGTCTATATATACATATGTATGTATATATATACTATATGTGGCTTTTTTATAGCCCACCCCACTCAAGAGGTCATCAAATTTATGTTTTTATGTTGCCACTTCTCTAATTTACGACTCCGACGTCCCATCATAAAATAAGAAGAATAGGGAGAAGCCACCTCTCACCTCTTCCAGTCAGTTTACCTACTTATGTCTCAGCACCAATGTATTTTCCACAAATTTCCCGGCGAGAATGTGAAAGGCAATTCCTTTTTAATTGTTTTTCCTGTGTTGCCTCGAAAGTATGCTATGGCAAATGGGGGGAAATGCATTTGAAAGACAGCCGGAACAGGAAACAGGGCCCAACTGTCAAAATAAAAACGCCTGCTCATCCAGCAAAAATTTTCAAATGAAAAATAAATCTGCACAGCACAAGACGAGAGTAGGGAGGAGGAAGAACAGAGAGCAAGAGGGGAGGAGGACTCCCACATGTTTTGCCTTTTTAGCGACACTTGACACTCTTTTTGTATTTAGTCAACCAGCCGACGTTTCACATCCCTTCACCTATGAGCAACCCTACACATCCACAACCTTATCCTCGTCCCCGTTGAACGTTGCAGCTGCATTCGGTTCGTTATTAGCAAAATTTGCTGCTGCCTTTTGCCAAGGCAACAACACAATAAGGCGACGGCAAAGGCAAAGGCAAAGGAAATCGGAAATTTAATTTTATTTTCATGTTTTTGTTGCCAGTCCCATCCCGTCCCCTTGCGTCCTGCACACGTCAGCAACCCCCGCCAAAGTCACCGAAAAACACTCAACGCCTGTCACTTTGTCCTTTTTTCTGCGGTGTCATTTAGCCCCCGAACGACGAACAGTTTGTGCAAAAAATTTAATAATAGAAAACACTCTCGGAACTCGAAAAGTGGAACGACAGCACAGCTGAAACAGAAACAGAAATCAACCCCTCGGCGAAGCTTCTTCGTAAGGGTAAAAACCAGAATTTCTGTCGCATTGTTATTATTTATGTTCCCTTACAAAGTATGTGTTTTTTTTTTTTTTTTGGTATTTTTATGTGGTGTATTGCAAATCGTTTAGAGTTTTCTGGTTTCCTTAACATTCGCAGCATTAGTGTCTTTGCGAGTTGAACTATAATTTATGCATTTGCCTCATTACATAATTCATCACAACAAAATCCTCAAATGCGATCCCAAGAGAGAGAAATAGAGAGAGAGAAAGACGCACAATCATCATAATCAGCAAAACTAAAGCTCAATGGGCTTTGTGCTAAGAGGACGACGAGAGAAAGGGACAGAGAGCGACAGACTGAGAGCAAGAGCGAGACAGCAGAATCCTTCTGTCCACTTAATTAAAATTTAATTGTAAAGCGCACAAAAAACAAAAACAACAAGAGCAACTATGATGCCAAAGAGCATTTAATGATAGCCAGCGGTGCAGAGCTGCTTTGCCGCCAGGGGGCGCCACATAAATACACATATACAATTTGCATGCATAGTACAAAGCAACAAAAGCAACAAAAAACAAACCAACAAACGAACAAACACACAAAAATACAAAAACATCAAAGCAAAAAAAGGAGCTTTCGAGGGGATACTCCAAAGTGCAGAAATTCAGCGAAAAACTCTTGCTCCTAAGCTAGCTGAAAAGTAGCAAAAGTGTATCCTGGCTGGCGCCCTCTAGCGACTGTTCGCTACAAAAATGCGCATTTAAATGTCAATGATTTTAATGGGCGGACGCGTAAAAATCTTGAGCCAGTTTTGTTTATTACGTTGACGTTGTCAAAGCTGGGTTGAAGCTCCACCTCCCTCCGCCTCAGTCTAAAGACACAACACACACACACACCCACCGAATGAACCCCACAGGACTCGTGGTTGTTGCACACTGTATTTATTTCTGCTGCGTTTGTAAGGTCATGGAACTTGTCTGCATTGAGCTTGCAACCCGCCGGGGAGGGGAGATGAGGTAACAGCTGAACACTGGCACAGGTCGACTGACGACTGCCGGGAAAAGTTTTTCATTTTTCATTGCCCCGCTTGACTCGTCGACAAACTGTTTTCATTTTGCGCCGCCACGCGCTTTTTGATGCCGCCGACTCGACGTTGAGCCAACAAGTCAAACAGTGGCTCCTCGCCTGCCCTCACACCACATTAGCTCACCTGACTCCCTCCCTGGACTGATGCAGCTGCTCCTGCTACCCTTTTGTTCCTTTGGCTGCGAGTTTTTCAATTGATTTTCGCGGTTTTGCTTGTGCAGCAGCCAAGGCCAACTCTATGTAATTTTTTCTCTCCTCTCTTCATTTCTCTTCCCTTCTTTTTTGGGGACTGTTGCACCTAGCTGTACTTGCTGTTGTCGTTGTTGTTGTTGCTGCTGCTTCAACGCTTCTTTGTGTGCAACGATCCATAGAAAAGTTTAAGTGCTCTGTGGTTTGCAAGGTTTTCCGATCATACCATTCCTGAAGCTTTCAGGCCGCCGTTTTATATGAAGGTTTTTTCACTGACGCTTTGATTGATTGCCTCCATTGATGCAGACGATAAGTTATCGATTAACGAGGGTCTATGGAAAGTATCTCTGACTAAAGTTGATGCTGTCGATTGTTAGTCTAAATTGCTCATCGTGACTTTCTTTTATCTATCAATCAACACATTTTGTTTCCTATTTCATCTGTTTCAAAAGAGGAAGTTCAACGACGTTGCAATGGGAGCCCTATGACATTTTTTATACAGAAAACCATATAGATGTACCGCTGCGTTGCGCTGTAAACCTTCATTTCGAATGTGTTTACCGAAAAAGCTACTGAAAATATGCAGAATAGAGCAGAGGCCGCGGAATAAGTAGCGCACTCGACAGTAGGGACTTCGCTAGCTAAATGAAATTAAAACTTAGTTCGAAGTTGAATTTCATGCAGAATCGAGCAGTGACGATTTCTGCCCCTGCAGCGGAATCGGCAACTCACGCGGCCGCAGGGATTTCACACCAAGAACATATCTCATGTAAAGTATGCCGAATTTAATGCGGAAAAAGGCAGTAAACGACTCGCATTCCAAAGACGTAGAGAGCTCGAAATATCAATCAAGTTTTTATGATTTTTTAGCCTGTTTGTTTAGCGAGTTAGCACTCTGATAACTGATCGATAATTACATATTAATGCCAGATTGCAACATTCTTGTTGAATTTCGCATGGACTGGTGTCAACTGTACCCTGCTTATAAAGCAAACATCTTTAGCTACCTGTTGTTTGTCTCTGTCTGTCTGACTGTCCGTCTGTCATTTTGTTCGTTCCCCAGTTTGAATGGTATGTTTGTTTCTGACTTGTTTCTGACTGCAACTGCGACTGCGCCTTCGCCTTGTTTGTTTAATTAAAACAGTCAAGTTGTAGTTGTCGCTTGTCCGCTGTCCGATGTCCGATGTCCGTTGTCGGTTGTCTGCCTGGCTGCCAACTTTGGTCACAGCTTCCGCAGTCTGTGTCTGCAATGCTCAAGATGACTGGTGGCTGACTGGAGGATGGCCTAGCTTCGCCTTGGACCTGGTCTCTTTAGTGCATTGAAGCGCAGCCATTCACCAATTTCCAGCCGCTTCGGCACGCACGCACGCACATCGCCAGCGATCTGAGCAACGATCTCTCCAGCGATCTCTCCCCACACTCTGCACACTCTGCAGTCAAGTCTTGGGTAAACACGGCCAGCCAACCTGGCCGGGTTCGAGAGCTTGTGCAAACATCGTTGAGACTTGTTGGCAGCGTGATTTTGTATAAATTCTAGACTCAATTTCTTGTTGGGCTGCATGATTTGCAAAATGAATGCAATGGACTTGACTCTCGCCCCTTCTTACATCCCGTCTCCGTCTCAGGTCTCGGGTCTCGAGTCTCGGGACTTGAGAATGGAGCTTAGTTTTGCCGTTTGTTGGTAATAATTTGTTACTTGTAACAGGCTCTGACCTGCACGCTTGTTAACAATTAAACAAACAATATGAGTCGCATTTTTAGTCGAGAAACAACAAATCACTAAATAAACATGCCATATGTTCATGCCAGACAAACGCAGCCGGAATGACGGACGGACGGACGAGTGGCGATCGAGGCCAAGACAAACACAAGTCTGGTGTACATACATACATAAATATATATCAATACTTATTTAGCTACCACTTTCCATGGACCTCAACTGGACGACGACCACTTGAGACATTTTCTGTTTTTTTTGCCTCTCCCTCTCTCTCTCTCTCTCTCTCTGCCTGTCTCTCTGTCTCTATATTAAAAGCAATATTTATGCATTTTCTCTATAGCTGCGAAAGAGGCACGTTTGCTATTATTTCCAAACCATTTCCCATGAACACATGTGCAGCAAGAAGTTGAAGTTGGAGTACTTATTAGTTGGGCAAGGTTGGTTGGTGTAAGCAATCATAGGGTGACTGCGACGAAGCCAAAGCCAATACCAATCCTAATGTGTGCCTTATATGCCACTTGATACTGTGGCCAACCAACAACAACGGCAACCATATTAAAGCCGTGTTGTTGTTTTTCTTGGGCCTTCCCAACACAAATTTTTTTCTATCTTACATACATTCCTATAATCATAGATATATCCACACTTGTTTATATGCACATACATACATACATATGTATAGGTTACACTTTTGTCCATCCTGCATTTCTCATCAGACTTGTCATCCATTTTGGTCACGTTTTCTATTTAATTGTGGAAGTACATACATGTACGATGTATCGTAACTATAGTTGCTGCGAATAAGTTCCGATCAAACGATGACTGAACAAACTGACTATGTTAATGATTACGTTAGGTAAAAGTCAAATTTTATCTTTTATCTATTGTTAAAACTTACTCTTTGTGATACATACATATATAAAACTCTTTGTTGTGACTGACTGACTGACCTATCAGCGTGTAGGCCAAACGGTTAAGCCTAGAAAGCTAAAATTTTTACACAACATAGTTGAGACAATTTTATCGTGTAATAGTTCCTTTAGTTCTTAAAATCTGGTGTTTCGTATGCTTTCTTCACATATAAGCTTACTTTATTTATTCCAGAATGCCATCACCGAATTTAAAAAACGCTCCTTGAAGCTTAAATAATATGTCCGTTAAACAATGTTTAATAGGCATTCATACTCACCTATACAATTTAATTTTAATTTTATGTTTTTTTTTAATGAACCTTCAGTTTGTTCATTTATGTATCATTTTCTAGTTTGCTTTAGTTAGAGTTATTTTAGTATTAATCTATGTACCGTCAATCAGAAAAGTCTTACTGTTACCATATAAATTTGATTTGTACTTGAGCGAATTAACAAATCAATACTCCAATCATCCCAACTAAATTCTACTTAGTCCATTCTATAACAATCAGCTTTCGAGTGAATGCGATCGCCAAAGTGTTAGGCAACAATAGAAACTGTGTAATTGATAGCTAAGTGAACGCATTGCATTATTCCCACGAGATATTTCACGATATTGAATTTCAACGTTTAATTGGGGGGTCTGTAACAACAAATACAACTAGAAAATAACAACAGCTACAACACTTTGGCAGCGTTATTTACTTAATTATTTTGAAGAGCTTGGCAAACAGTTTTACATGAAAAATGTTTCAGACAGCAGCCACCAACACCAACAACGACCCCCAAAAACTCTTGAACGACGTGGCTGAAGTTTCGTGACTGGCGACTGGGGACGGGGGTTGATGTGCCGCACAAATGTTATTAATTAAAATGTCATTCATTTAAAAGTAAAACAACAAAGGACTTGCAGCATAGACAAGGACAAAACTAAGAGTACTACATAAAAGAAAGACTACAATATTTGCAGCTGGCGTTGACAGTTTTGCTCCGATGCTTTTAAAGCTTTTGCGACACGAACGAAATTCGCTTCATGTTGTTTTTGGACCACACGCAGCTGCTGCAGGAGCTGCCCGCAAAAGCCACAGATATGTATGTCATTTGACACTTGCTACTTGTACTACAAGTAGGTACATATGTACGAGGGTATGTGTGCTTTAGTATCTGTTAACTGAAGCTGCTTAAACGCCCTTCACTTTTGGCTCCCACTTGACGCCACGCCCATTTTGACCAGCTGTCAATTTTCGCCTGAGTTCTCACAGCATTTTTGTGTTGAACGTCGACCGCAGAATGTTGATATCGACATCGATATCCAGAGTTGACACAGTTTTCCAAAGACTTCTCACGTCAGGTGGCAACACTGGTCACGCAACGCTGCCCCGTCTATTTCTGGGTGGTTGTGGCTCCAATTTGGTGATCTCAGTATGTGCGTCTTGTGCTGTCAAGTGAGCAATTGTCTTGAATCAATTTCTGCTTCATCACGCGTCCCATCGTCGCAGAAAGTTTACAGTAGCCCAGCGGGATTTTCACACCCCTTTTCAGTTACCCAAATGCACAGTGGTCCAAAATCGCAATTTTGTGGCAGAAATTTTAAAATAAATCTATAAAAGATGAAAATAGTTTTAAGCTCGTTTGACATAAGAGCTAAAGACTTTCTTTTTTCAAAATGATGTTTGCATAAATTGGGTTAAAATTAGGAGACAACAATAAAACACCTTAATCAACAATTAATCATACATTTTGCGAACATTTATCTATCTTAGCAAAATGTATTTATTTTTTGTTAAGATGCTAGAAACTGATGTGCATCAAGTTAGCTAAACACTTTCGGAAAAAACAACGTTTAGGGGATGGATAATTTGCCGTTAATTATCCGTAAATTATTCGTGAAAAAATTAATTTTGCCGCTCTTTTATTTTTAAAAAAAAATAATGTTCTGCTAACTTGATATCAAGTTAGCAAGACACTTCCACAATTTTGACAATTCTCGAAATCTTTTCATCGTGGAATTTGCCGTTAATTATCCGTAATTTATTCGTGAAAAAATTAATTTTGACGCTCTTTAATTTAAAAAAAAAAATAATGTTCTATCTTGATATCAAGTTAGCAAGACGGACTGTCGTTGCTGTTAGTTTAACATTGGACTGTTATGTTAACATTTCTGGTATATAACATAACAGTTTGGTGTATTTATAATGTTTAACCAGTTTTAGTGCCATTAATTAATTTTCACAAGTTTCCAAAATTTATGAATTTTTTATGCTACACATAAATATATCAAACAGTTATGTTACATACCGTTAATTCGTGAAAAAATTAATTTTGCCGCTCTTTTATTTAAAAAAAAATTAATGTTCTGCTAACTTGATATCAAGTTAGCAAGACACTTCCACTATTTTGACAATTCTCGAAATCTTTTTATAGGGGAATTTGCCGTTAATTATCCGTGATTTATTCGTGGAAGACACAAATTTGCCTTTCATTTAAAAAAAAAAATAAAATTCAAATCAATAGCACATTTTAAGTTAAATCGATCGTTGCTGTTATTTTAACATTGGACGGTAATGTTGTCATATCTGGTATGTAACATAACAGTTTTATATATTTATGCGTTAAAAAATGTGTTAAAAAATTTTTAAATTTGCACACTTGTGAAAATTAATTAATGGCACTAAAACTGGTTAAACATTATAAATACACCAAACTGTTATGTTATATACCAGAAATGTTAACATAACAGTCCAATGTTAAACTAACAGCAACGACAGTCCGTCTTGCTAACTTGATATCAAGATAGAACATTATTTTTTTTTTTTAAATTAAAGAGCGTCAAAATTAATTTTTTCACGAATAAATTACGGATAATTAACGGCAAATTCCACGATGAAAAGATTTCGAGAATTGTCAAAATTGTGGAAGTGTCTTGCTAACTTGATATCAAGTTAGCAGAACATTATTTTTTTTTAAAAAATAAAAGAGCGGCAAAATTAATTTTTTCACGAATAATTTACGGATAATTAACGGCAAATTATCCATCCCCTAAACGTTGTTTTTTTCGAAAGTGTTTAGCTAACTTGATGCACATTAGAAACTGGTTTTTGTTTAGAACTGCTCTAGAGAAGTCTCAATTAGAAAAAAAAATATATATATAAAAAATTTGATTTTCTGCAAAATTTGGGAATTTGGGACCAGTGTGCCATGGATCCGCCCTGCTGAGCAAACACTTTGATGAAGCCCATCAACAGCTTCCACGACTGACAACCAGCAGCAGACGCCGTCAAATTTAATAAAAATCACTGATTTTGATTGATGCGCTCTTAGCAGTTACATACACTCCTCATTGCCCATTGCCCACTGTCCAATGCCCAGTTTGAGTTCCAGCGTCAGCAAATATTGGCGGAAGGGTGGACGTGTGACATGTCGATGTCGCTCCAATTGAAACAAATGAAGCACAAAAGAGCGAAAGGCAGTAAAACAGGAAAGAGCAGTTGCAACTTGTCGGCGCCTCATCAACAACATTTACAGCCCTACCAACAATGCATGTTACACACAATCTAGGTACATTTATTTTCCGATGGCTCATCAAAAACATTTGGTGGACACTTTCGGGTTCTGAAAGTCAGTCAAATTTGAGTGGTGCTTAGGTTAAGATCTGTTTCGAATGCAATGAGATTCATTATAATAAAATTGTGTAACTTCTGGTTTATTCAAATAATAACTATCCTTTCTCTACTTTGTCTTTACAGCTAGGCCACGCCGATTGTCAAGCGTTGACAATTTGACGCTGAAGTGTGCGCACAAAATCCTTGCAACATTTCGCTTTTCTCCAAGCGCAAACGAGAGAGAAGCGAGTGAGAGTGAAGGAGAGAGCTACATAACGGAGAGTTCGAGGCTCAAACTCATACAAAAGCTAACTGCTACGCACAAAATGAAACACAACATGCATCTGGCAACGCTGCTCGGGCTGGTGGCAGCTCTATTACTTGCCAGCCGCTGCTCCGTGCAGGCGGACAGTCCACAACACATGGCGGACAATGGAGGAGGTCACATGGGAATGGGAATGGGTGGCATGGGAATGAGTGGCATGGGCATGGGATCGCACTCGATGGAGGTGAGTCCGGCGCCTGGCTACGGCGTCCCGGCCATACCCAAAGATCCCAACTCCCGCTGCGAGGAAATTACGATACCCATGTGCCGAGGCATTGGCTACAACATGACGTCGTTCCCCAACGAAATGAATCACGAAACGCAGGACGAGGCGGGCCTGGAGGTGCATCAGTTCTGGCCTCTGGTGGAGATCAAGTGCTCTCCGGACTTGAAGTTCTTCCTGTGCAGCATGTACACGCCCATCTGCCTGGAGGACTATCACAAGCCGCTGCCCGTGTGTCGCAGTGTCTGTGAGCGCGCCCGATCTGGCTGTGCTCCCATCATGCAGCAGTACAGCTTCGAGTGGCCGGAGCGGATGGCCTGCGAGCACTTGCCCCTACACGGTGATCCCGACAATCTTTGCATGGAACAGCCATCCTACACCGAGGCAGGCAGTGGCACTGGCGGAGGAGGCGGCAGTGGAGGCAGTGGCTCCGGTTCAGGCTCGGGTGGCAAGCGAAAGCAGGGCGGCTCCAGTGGTACCGGTGGCTCCTCATCCACGGCGAACAAGTGCAAGGGAAAGAATTCAAAAAACTGCCAAAATCCCCTAGGAGAAAAGGCAAACGCAAGGGAGTGCACGTGCTCGTGCCGTTCGCCGCTAATCGTCCTGGGGAAGGAGCATCTCATGCAGCAGTCGCCAATGCTTCACCATCACTGGTACATGAATCTGACTGTACAAAGGATCGCCGGCGTTCAAAACTGCGCCATCCCGTGCAAGGGTCCGTTCTTCACAAACGACGAAAAGGACTTCGCCGGCCTGTGGATCGCCCTGTGGTCGGGTCTATGCTTCTGCAGCACTCTCATGACCCTAACCACATTCATCATCGACACCGAAAGGTTTAAGTACCCCGAGCGACCCATCGTCTTCCTGTCCGCCTGCTATTTCATGGTCGCCGTCGGGTACCTGTCGCGCAACTTCCTCCAGAACGAGGAGATTGCCTGCGATGGACGATTCCTGCGAGAGAGCTCGACGGGTCCGCACTCCTGTACGCTGGTCTTCTTGCTCACCTACTTCTTTGGCATGGCCTCCTCGATTTGGTGGGTCATACTCAGCTTCACCTGGTTCCTGGCCGCGGGCCTGAAGTGGGGCAATGAGGCAATTACCAAGCACTCGCAGTATTTCCATCTGGCCGCCTGGTTGATACCCACAGTCCAATCGGTTGCAGTCCTCCTGCTCTCCGCTGTCGATGGTGATCCCATTCTGGGCATTTGCTATGTGGGTAATCTCAATCCGGATCATCTGAAAACATTTGTGCTGGCGCCTCTGTTCGTTTACCTTGTCATTGGCACCACCTTCCTCATGGCCGGATTCGTGTCGCTCTTCAGGATCCGCTCGGTCATCAAGCAGCAAGGTGGCGTCGGCGCCGGCGTCAAGGCTGACAAGTTGGAGAAACTCATGATACGCATCGGCATCTTCTCCGTGCTGTACACAGTGCCAGCGACCATTGTCATTGGCTGTTATCTCTACGAGGCCGCCTATTTCGAGGACTGGATCAAGGCTCTGGCATGTCCCTGTGCTCAAGTCAAGGGGCCAGGCAAGAAGCCCCTCTACTCTGTGCTCATGCTCAAGTATTTCATGGCCTTGGCCGTGGGCATCACCTCGGGTGTCTGGATCTGGTCTGGCAAGACCTTGGAAAGCTGGCGACGTTTCTGGCGGCGCCTGTTTGGAGCGCCCGATCGCACAGGTGCTAACCAGGCCCTGATCAAGCAGAGGCCTCCGATTCCCCATCCATATGCGGGCTCTGGCATGGGCATGCCCGTGGGATCGGCAGCGGGATCTCTATTGGCCACTCCCTACACGCAGGCAGGTGGTGCCTCAGTGGCCTCCACCAGCCATCATCATTTGCACCACCACGTTCTGAAGCAGCCAGCGGCCAGCCATGTATGACATGGAGAGTCGGGAGGAGCATCAACCATGGGTGGCGGCAGCGTGCTGGGTGGTCACGGCACACTGATGAGCACGGCGGGCATGAGCAATAGTACGGTCGGTGGTGGCGGTATGTCTGGCATGGGAGCTCCTCCTGGCAGCTTGTTACAAGGCGGTGGCGCCAATGGCGGCGCACCCGGAAATGTTTACGGCAATGTCAATGGCGGTGGTGGTGGTGTCGGTGTCGGCGGTGGAGTTGGCGGTGCTGTCGGCTGTGGTGGACAAAGCACAGCGCCTGGTTCGGTTATCGATTCGCGAGCTGTATCCGTGGTGGTAACTCTGCCCGGCGGGCCGGGCTCTCAGCATCCGGGGCAGGCGTTGAGCGACTACGGTCCCATATAGTTAATGGTACGCCCGGACAACGCGCATTGGGTCTCAACGAGTAGCTTCAGTCAGCTGTAAGAGAGCAGTCTCCCCTCTCACCAACGAACAACGATTACATCATTGCCTCTGTCTCTCTTCTTAGCTGTCTACCTGTCTCTTTCTCAGAGGTTTAAAAGCAACGCCATATTAATTTTTTGTAGCTGTAGTTTGTTTAAAGAAAGCGGAAAACAGATTTATAACCAATTGCATAACAATTCTAGTCGAAAAACCTTTGAAACATGGAACAACATCATTAGCATCGACGACAAAAACAACAACAACAACAATGACAAAGAGAGCGAGCGAGCAAAGAGCGTAACAGGATAGAAGAGATTGAGAGTAGTTATCTCGCTCTAACAGCAAGATAGATGAGCCCACATGTAAACCAGGCACGATTGTCCTATAGTCGTCCCATTTAAGCATCTGTCTTTAGTTCTTTCCATTAATTTCTTTAACGAAATAGACTGAGAAAACAAAACGATAAGTAAATACATACAAAGTTCGCATGACAGATAGAAATCGCGAAGAAATACGAAGAGAGCTAAGCGAAAACTCTGCCCACACTGCCAAGTCAGAGCCACGAGCCATATTTCGAAATTACAAGTAACTTTTAATCAAACTACCTAAACTATTAACCTTAACCTAAATCTAAACCTTAATCATAGAGAAACACACACATTTCGAATTCGCATTGAAAGCTAAAAATATTAGTGCGATTAGTAAGGGTTGTCGCAGTATCAAAAAACGAAAAAAAAATAACAGAGCGAGCGCACAGTGCTGCAAAACCATTTGTAAATTATTTAATCTAACTTAAGGCATTATCCAGAACTATTTTTTGTACATATTTTCAAATTGCGCTTAGTTTATAAACGATTTTTTTAACTTAACATCCTAAACTAAACTAAAAACTAAACTATACAAATACAAATAGAAATATGAGGACATTAAAGTAATTTGCATTTTAGCGTCACAGGCAGCGCTGCATTTAAGCTCAAAAATTGACTTTAATTTTTACAGAAATTCCCGAAAATACAAAAAAAAAATCCCCTACATACAAAAACACAAAAAAAAGCAGAAGGTATATGAAAAAAATTGCCAACTTCAGCTGCAGCCAAACGCAGGGCATTTTTGCATTTAAAAAGCAAAGGAAAATTGTATAAAGTAAAAATTTATATAATAGTATTAAATAAATGTAATGCTAGTTGTTAACGAAACCCAAAACGAAAAAATATCTTTCAAACATTTAAAACTATTGTATTTTTATTTAATACTTGCATATATATATTAATATATATAAATAAATGATGTGTGGAAAAGCGACAATTTAACTGTTGGCATTTTGAAACCCATTTCATATACGAAACAAAACATAAGAATTATTTAATATAATGTAGCAACTATGTGTGTAATGTATTAGCAACTATAACTATTTCTATAAACAAAAGCAAATCTAAAATAAAAAAAACAAAAATATCCAAAAATTTTAATAAAACTTATTTTATAAAAATATTTATTTATTTTATTTATTTATTTTTATTTATAAAAAAATATTTTTTTATGAGTTCTTAAAGGTAACGAATTTTGGTTTTTATTTCAGCTTTTTTTACTTTTAATGAGGATGTTTGCTTTTAAATATTTATTATTTAAATTTGATATTGATTTGATAAATATTTTTAGCATTTACAAGAGAACCCTCAACACTTATACGTATCATTAAAACGAAGCTCTCCAAGTTAAGCGAACAAAAGAACAAACGAAAACCAAAAAGTAAACATTAATTAGCAAATTTCTCTAAATGACGTACAATGTTTATTATACATATTTATAATGAAAAGTAAAACAATAATATTACAAATTAAAAATACAAGATACGCGTACTATTCGATGTTGTTAATAAGCTTAATGAAAAAAAAAAATAAACAAAACAAACATTAAGAATATTGCTAGCCAGTAGCATTTAGTTTGCGAGCAATTTGTGAGGAATCTGAAAAGAACTTCTCACATTTCGGCATTTTAAATTTTAGTTTTAAGCGTAAATAGCAAACGCTTTTATCAAATAAAAAGAAAATAAAAAATATAAAATAAATATTCTTATTAAAGGCTAAAATGTGTAACGAATATACGTAAATGACAACCAGTCAAATGGAAAATGTAAAAAAATGAAAACAAACCAAGAAAAGAGTAAAAAAAAAAAATTAATATTCTTAAACAATTTTTAGTTGATTTTTTTGTGATTGAAAAATTAATTTTCTAAATTGATGAAAAAAATTGATTGCAATTTGCGAATGTATACGATTTTTTAATTTTTTCCAAAGAAAAAGAAAATTAAAATTAAATTATAAATACAAATAATAATAATATTTCATAATGGATTTGGGTTCTGAAGCAAACAGCTTCTAAATTGCTGGGTGATTGATGGATTGGTTGAAGTTACAGAAACCAGAAACTTGACGTCAAGTGTAGTTGTGAATTGTATTTTGTGAAATGTAATTTAAAAACATAAATAAATATTAAAAAAAATAAATGAAAATGAAAACAAACAAATTATATATACAATGCATATTTATATATATTTAAAGAAACGCAATACTTTAACAATACAAATAATGCAGATATTATTTTATTTACAAAACGAAATTACACTTTTAAATAAAAAATATATATAAATGCGATGCAGTCGAAACGTTGTAAATTCGAAAGCAACAGCAACATTATCCACAATAACAAGAGCAACAACAAAATAAACCAAATGACAAAATAACGAAAAAACAACAAACAGAAACAAATAATATTAAATACATTTGTAATTGACAAAAGGAAACCATTTAAAAATAAAATCTAACAACATAAAAGATCGATATTCATCTATTGCACTGGGGTGAGGATTCCAGATTCCATAGTTGGCTAATGGCTAATGGCTAATGGGATGGTAAATGGACTATTGTAGGCGATAATGGTCGGACCCAACATTTGTTAGCCTGAACAATAGAAGGACGATTTCAGTGCAAAATTAATGCTTTTTATGGAGACTTTGCTCAATAAACGACTGCGAACAGTAGATTAACTTTACACTTTTCTCTTCCGTAGGATTTATCAGTCTCAAATCAATAAACTGACTTAATGCCTCACTTTGTGAAATGAGCAAACTTTGTGTATTGAGCCTAGATGGACACATAGCACAGCACTGAAATATATGTTTATTACAAATATATCTACATAAAATTGAATAAAAAATTAAAAAAATGGAATCCGTTTATATGCATAAATTGTCTCCGACTGTAAGACACCCATCTCACAATTGCTTAAAAACTTAATTTGCAAGCGATTAAATGTGGTGAATAATTACACTAGTCGGCCAACCAAACGGTTACTTGCATTCAATAAATTCTGATTTTAAGCAATGAAATTAAAAGGAAATTTTGATAAGTAATTTACACTACTTTACTTGACAACGAAATATTTATAGCATACATTACATTCTTCCATTTGGCAAGCAATGCAAAGAAAAGTAAACGTTTGTCAAAATAAATATGCAGCCCAGTGTATATTTAAAAGAAATATTCGCCACAGAAAGCATGGTTCTTATCTTTTGTCTTAAAAATTGTGGGTGTGGGGAAGTTTTTGCGATTAACGATATGCAATTTACGATATGATATTAAAATCTATCCCCAATAAAATTATTTAAGTGCATCTTAAATTCTGCGACCCTTTTGGTATACATAATATTTAAGATCAATTTTATTATTAAATTCGAGTTTATAATGAGTAATGAGAGTATAAGCCCGAATAATTTATAAACACAATTAATGGATTCAACAGTTATATTTGTGGATATTTTACAAGCGTTTTATTGTAAACATAAATAGGTTAAACATACAATATTATAATTGGTCGAGTAATTTAGTGACTTTCTTATTTGTACGTAAACTCGTTTGGATGAATTGTTTTCATGGAAGATCTTGATGCATTCCGTTTGTATACGAAAAATATTTCCATGCTAAACTTTCTATTGTTTTACTTTATACGTTATCACACTTAGATATATATTTATATATATATATATTCATTTTGTTTGGATTTGTTTCGTATTTTTGTGTTTGAATAATATCTCGTATTTTGATTGAAAATCTAGAAAATCGGCCTAACCATGGTGACTATAAAATTTCATCATGAGCTAAGATTGCCAGCCTCGCGTTTTATCATTGTGGAATTGATAAAATTAACTCACTTGGGAGCTGGCAGTAGATTTTCGATGGTTATATTTGTACGTACATTGGGGTCCTCAATTCAAGCGTTGACCACTAAGCTTTGGCAAAAAAAATAAAATCAATATACAACAAGCTAACAACGATTTTAACTAAGCTAACAAGGCATAAAAACAAATTCTATGGCGCACGAGTAATTACTTCATAATACTCGACAGGCTTGTATAGCCGCTGTTTCCTTGGGCAGGTTCCGATCGGCGTTTACAGCAGCCGCAGCAGCAAACGCTTTTCATAACATCTACAAAACTGGTCTGTTCAAAATCATCCAGATCGTTCATGAATACACCGGAGCTTATGTCCTCGGCGGTTCGTGTGCCCACAAAGGCTTTGAGATCGGATATGGGAAAGCCATCCTTATAATACTTCTTAATCGTGTCATACGCATCCATAATAACAGCAATAAATAGAGATAGCACCACATAGATATATAGAGATATGAAGGAATACAAATAAATCTGACAGAACCACCATAGCCAAGTTGCTTTGTTGGAGAGCGTAGCAAAGGTTGCAAACATGTCATCGCCATTGATAAGCGAAAATAGGCACTCTGAGGTGGTAGCCAGCGATCGGAACTTCATGTGATAAGGTCCGAGTATTAGCCAGCCACAAAATACGAAGCCCGCATAGATCAATAGGGCGGCAATTAGAAAACGAAGTATTTTCGGTGCAGCCTTCTTAAGCGTGAGTATTACTACATTATATGTCTTGAAGAAGCCCAAATATCGCAGCACTCCAAACCAGACTAGCATATTACCAATGCCCAAGAATAATGAACAGGTATCCCACTGATCCACCACCATGTAACGTCCTTCAATTTGTTCTTTCAATGCCGAGCCCATAATCAGCAGAACGTCATTAAAGATGATCATAATATACCTGAAAGTTAAAAGAAAGTTACTATACTGCACAGAAACCGAATGAGAATCTTAAGATTTTACGAACCAAAAGTTAACAAACTCCAGACGTCCATCAAAGCTTAGATCCTTGCCGAAATGTGAACGGAAAAAGTTGACTGTGGTGCACCTTAGTAAATAGGCTCTCCAAAGAGCCCGAGTACAAAGGGCAAAGGACAAGGCACAGGTTAGAAGCACAAAGATATTCAAAATACTTCTAAGTATTGCATCAAACCGAGCTTCTGAAATGAAATCCGTATCTCCCTTGCACTTCAATCTTGTTGCCTCCGCATCAAGCGATAATAGCATTTGTCCATCGTGATCCCGGTTATTAAACAGTATGGATATGTCAAATTTAAAGCAATCGGGAGCAGAAAGGGCTCCCCCATTGGCCTTAAAATTTACTGTCTTTATCTTGAACGTCAACTCGGCGGTGACTAGCGAAGCAAAATTGACTTCCACTCCACGTTGCTCTAAATATTCCTCCACTCCAATACTGGATACATTTTTTGGCAGTTTTTCGCACAACTTTTCGATATGTGGATCGAAGATGTACGACTCATTAAATCCAAAAATAGTGCCCTCACGATAGTTCCACATGCATAGTGTCAACGGAGGCATAGTATTGTTCGATGTGGGATAATAGTAAGGTCCAATGGAACGACTCATGTTTCCATATCCCCAAACAGCATACTGCACAGTGCTGAAGAATTCGGA
Organism: Drosophila limbata; assembly: GCA_963924055.1. Taxonomy (NCBI): domain Eukaryota; kingdom Metazoa; phylum Arthropoda; class Insecta; order Diptera; family Drosophilidae; genus Drosophila; species Drosophila limbata. The sequence continues at coordinate 22,921,470 of OZ001354.1, forward strand.
CTTCTCGTACAACGCAAATGGTCCCACAGCTGGCGGGTAGCTCTCAACTTCTCGTGACGAGTCCCATCCTTTAAGGAACAGATGCGAGAATGCAATACGATTATCCCACGTATAGTTTATGTGGTTATATCGTGAATGAGCGAATAGGCACAGCTGCATCGTCACCAGAATAATCTTCACTATCTGAAAATAACACACTATTATAAATATATGTACATGTGTTTACTGCGGTGTATAAATATGTAAATGATGGAAATTGTGAAAGATAAGAGATACAGCAAGAGCGATACAGTCAAGGTGCTTGACTGTTAGATACCCATTACTAAAAATAAAACAAAAATGTTTAAAATTAAAGTAGGTGTATAAAAAAGGGTATGCAGAAAATCGAGTGGGCTTTACCACAGACAAAGGCTCTAACCGCTAAGCACACGAATATAATCCTGCTAAAATGCACATTTAATTGCACTTTAAAATTTCTATTGATTCAAATTTTTACAATATTTGCAGTCGAGTAAACAACAAATAAAAATTAAACATTTTTTTAATAATAAAAACATTAATTGTAGAAAAAAATAATTAATTAAGTAGTTAGGCAGTCGTTTCCAAACTGCATTTACAAAATTTAAAATCAAACAAAATGCGTGCGCAAAATTAACAAAAATATTGTCATCAAATTGAGTTGTTCTGTGAAATCTAGGTGTTCATACGGATCCATGTCACAATTTCTCAAAATTACCGCCAATTTGATTCAAATCATCTCTGAAGTACTACATAATCTATTTATGAAAGCCATATATATTTATTGTTAAAGACCAAAAACGATGTCTATAAATACGATGAATATTCGTGGTATTTTCTCTTACATCATATAGTCTTATCTTTTTAGAACCTATTCATTTTATGCCATGATTTGGCTTTGAACTTGTGCAACTGACAACGACGATGGAAACTAGCTATTAATCATGCCCACAAAAAAATCCCCAATTAAGCTATGTACTCGTATTTATCAAGCTTTTAAATATTTTCTTGAAAATATTGCGTGCACTAGCCATAAGGCTCACAAGCGTACTTTACGGTAAGTGAATTACGTAGTTTATATAGTTAGATGCGATAGATAAGAGAAAAGTTTAATTGTTGCCCTTGTTTAAACGAAAAGAATGTGGGTGCGGGTTCTCTAGATTTCCCATATATGTATTGAGCACAGCGAGTGCTCCAAGTGCTTTTGAATTGCACGCTAAGCATTAAGCAAATATTCAAAACCAATCACATTGATTAACATGAGAAAAATACAAACAAAATAATGTTCGGCCCATTGTTCCAAAGATGTGTCACACAATCAAGAAAACCACAGACAGCTTTACGCTCGGCCCCTTGTTTGGGAATCAAGAACCAATCACGTGACAGCTCAGACAATTAACAGATCAACAGATGAATAGCTCGGGGATGCGCAAACAAACATATAGTATATATGTATGTTCATGCTACATGTAAGCATTACCTGCACCACAAATTTATAGGGAAACTTCCGACGGGCCTGCCACTTTTCTATGGGATTCATGAAAAAGAACTGAAGCTTGCGGCGCATCCTCTCCTCATTGTAGGACGCTGCTGAGGATGTTGGCCCTGGAAACAGTGGTTGCTCAACATGCCCTTGGGCGGATGTTGTTGTGGTTGCGGCCACTTCTACAACAGGCGTAGACTGCAGTTCCATGCGTCGTCTTAAAATCCTGGTGTTTACATACTCTTCATCACTTTCGCAGCGAGAGTTCTCACCGCTGCTAGGAGTATGTGGATGATTTTGGGCGGCCTCATAGCTGTCCGTACGGCGTTTGACGGCTGGAGCTGCAGCAGCAGCAGCTCCAACGCCGTAGTTTTGCATTTCAATGTATTGCACTGGCTGCGTCTCGAGGTCGCAGGGCGCTGCGTTGTTGTCTTGGTGCAGAGATTTTCTTTTGCTGTGATTGATCCAACATACAAAAGAAATTCTACACACGCGCAACAGGCAAACGAATCTTGAATATATATAGAATGCTTCGAAAACGTTTGCGACGTTTTTCTACCGAAATTAAAGAAATACTGCGAAAATAATAGACGAATCGCTTTGTTTGCTGGAGATAATCGAATCGTTCCGAAAAAGTTCGATTTATCATCAAAGTGAACGAAGTGGCAACCTTGGTTCACAGAAAAGAGACGATAGTCAGTCAATGATGATTTTTAAAAAGGAACCTTTTTAGGTATTTTTTTAGTTTATATTAAAACTTAATATTAAACTTAAACTTAATATTTGTTACTATTTTGTCGAACACCCAATTATTACCCACTTATCTAAACAATAATTAAAATAGTGTCCTTTATTTATAATTTACAAAAATGATTAACAATTTAAAGATTTATACATTTCCTGATTGTAAATCATTTTAGTGATGTAAATTTGAGTGGAAACATCGCTGTCGATGCTCATCGATGGTTTCAAAATGAAAAATCGATGTTGTGTTGATCATTTTAGCTTTGTGATTGAGTCCCATTATTATTATTAGGGGTATTTCAGAGACAATTAAATTCAATTTTAAGTATACATATCTCTAGCGGAACGTCTTACTTAACCTATTTTTGTACATCAGCTCAATTTCTTTACCCTTATCCTGGCTTCCATAAGTAATTGGGACTTTTCGTGTATCTGATGCTGAAAACTTACATCGCTCTACAATTACAGTTGAACTTCCACAACTCGAACTTCTATAACTCGAATTTCTCTTTAGCTCGAGCTAAATGAGTGGCAGGAAAATTAATAAACTAACGAAAAAAATTCTATACGTCTAATATCTCCATAAATCGAACCTTTTCTTTGGATAATTGTGATTCGAGTTAGGGAAGTCCGACTGTATATCATCACAGCATAATAATCGAACAACCCGTGGAACGAGTAATTTTATCGAAGTGAACGGTACTTGTGAATTCGATAACATTTTTGGCGCGCCAAAAGCAAAAAGATATTCTGTTGTTGCAAGACGCTGAACTGAAATTTCATAAGCTCTTAAACGATATACTATACATACCTTTAAAATAGTCAAAATTCAAATTACAAGCTTTATTTTCTTAAATCAAAAATAAATAAACTTATATTTAAGTATTACAACTAAACAACTTAATACATTAAATTAAAAGCTAATATTTAGGCACATGACCCCTTACTCTTTATCGATACCTCTGTAAATAAAAGAAGTTTATTGAGTTAATTAAAGTTGAACAAAATATATTTTAGAGAAAAAAGGCTTACCAATATTCAAGCAGGATGAATAGCACTCTAGTTGTGATTCTCCAGTGTACATGTATCCATCAGAGCCACACACAATTTCATCATTTTCATCATAGACATTTGCACAAATCTTTTCACAATATGCTTCGTTGTCCTTAGCGATTTCTGCTGTCTCAGCCGCTATGATTGCGGGCTCTGAAATTTGCTGCTCTTGGGTATTCTAAAACAAATACGAAAACGTGTGCAAAGAAGTAATGTAATTAAAGTTCAATCTCAATAAAAAGTTAAGAGTTGGAAAAGTGGTGAAAGTGGGGAAAAATTAGAGCAGCCGAAATTGAAATGACATTAAACGTAAATGGCCTTTGGCTAAATTACAACGGATAAAGATCTTGAAATAAAAAAGAAGAAAACAAACAATACTACTGTGGCTGACTCACATAGTTGGAATTGAAAGCTGGTGAGCTCTTCAGACTTTGAAGACGCTTTGTAGATTAGAAAATTTTAAACACATTGTTATCGATCTTATTTACATTTTAATTGATACAGATACCGAAAGATGGCTTTTGAACTGATTTCCTATCTATAGATTGTTCAAACAAGACCATGAGTAAATGTTTAGATCCAAGCAACAAGGTTAATAATGGCTTAGGGGTGTGGTATCAAATTAATACGGTTAGAAGAGGAAACTGATTTTCGAAAGTCATTCTCTGCTTACCTTATTAGCATACTCAGCATTGTCCCTTGCGCTGACTGCGACCTCCTGCACTGGCTTTAGAGGGGCGCTGTCAGGAAGAGGGGCCACACTGACCGAGGAAACATGAGGCGTAGATGGGTGTGTCTCATAGTAGAACTTGTGTCCCTGCGGTGCATTCGTGTAGCTCGCAGATCCCCTGATGGCATCGTGTTCAGTAAACTCGAATCGCAAGGGTTCTGGCGTTTCAGTTTTAGCTGCAGTCTGCCAAGATTTGGTGTACGCAGATAAAGGTGGAGATTGAGTTTGGTAGTGTGATTGGGCTGGCTTTGAGGACAAAATGTGCTTCACCGATTTGTTGCCATCCGATTTGACAACAAAGGCATTCTGACCCGCCTGATAACTGCCTCGAACGACAGCCGAATTGGAGTTGGAGTTGGTGTTGGAATTGGAGTTGGAGGGAGCAGGATCTTGATGATAGAAGAGATCGGCAACCCTCAGTGGTTGGTTGTAACTAGAAGACACACTGGTATCTGTCAGTTGTCGTTGTGGCTGAAGCTGATGAAGCTGCTGTTGCTGTTGCGGTTGCGATTGTGGCTCCTTTTGTGCAAGTTGCTGTTGCTGATACTTGACTTGATCGCGTTCCACATCCAATTGCTTGTAGTTGGGCTCGTGTCTGGGCAGGAAGTACTCGTTGGTGCTCATGAAATGCAGATAATCCTCAGCAGCTTTGGTTAGCTTCTGAGGTGCTGCAGGAGCTGCATTCTGTTGATAGTTCTGGCCAAAGCTAGCTGCTGTCTTGGCCCCGTTCTCGGTATCTTCATAGACCGCGTAGCTATTTGAAGTTTGTCCGAACTGAGTATTTTGATGCAGACTTTGCTTAGTAAAGGCATCGCCATAATTTTGAGTCAGACCCAGATCCTGCCTCTGTCCCTGCCCTTGTCCCTGTCCCTGCCCCTGACCCTGTCCCTGCTTAAATGCAAGGTATTTGGAGGCTTCAACGGGAATCGCGTGTTGCTGAATCGGCGAATAAACTGGATATTTATTTATCTCGTTGCCCTTAAAATGCGGCGACGCCTTAAAGTTCTGAGTGTACTGGCCGGAGTGATGATTGTACTGTTGAATATCCTTGGGTCGATAGAATTGATTCTTGCCCACATCCAGCACAGCAGCGTCCTTGGCGTGTGCGAATCGTGTCGCCTGATTGGGTCCGCCTGCTGGCCAGTTTCCATTGAACTCCCGACGGATTAATTGTGATCCTCCAAGGCCTGGAGGTGGTAACGGCGGCCTCCAAGCAGTCGGTGGACGCACGTTCTCAACACTAGCGCGTACACGTCCAGGACCAACACGACGATTGTGATTGAAATTGGATGCAGGATCACTTAAAAATCTCATTAGCCGAGCACTTCGAGCTGCGATCGAGGGACTCAAGTCGAGCTGTAGACTGTCCACCTGAAGGTGCACACAGCCCAGGAAAAGTATCACATTCACAATGGCGGGCATTAGGTTTCTTCTGCTATTCCACATTTTCGGCTCTTGTCTTCGAGTTTGTTGAAAGTTAACGATCAAAACTGTTTCGCGACACGCGTGTCTTTCTTCGGCGACTGTCGATAAGCATTTAATTCCTCACTCGGCCACAGCTGTCGGTTCTTCAACTTTTACTTTACTTTTACCCCAAAAAAATAAACAAATTCCATTATTTTTCTGTTTTTTTTTTCTTCTTTTTTCAATTTATCGCACACACTTCCAGCTTCTTTTGTTTCGAACTGGTTAGATTGATCTCTCTATTGCGGTATCGGTCGGTCGTTCGGTTGGTCGCTCGATCGGTCGATCGGTCTGTCGTCTCTGGGTCAAATGCTGCGACTAACGTTCGTTCGACTGAAGATTTCTTACAGAACAAAGCGCTTGAGTTTCGTGTAGTGCAAGTATGCAAGGAACCGGATTGATCAGCTCACTTTACTGCTCAAGAAGCAGTCAAAATACCACGACTGCATTCACATTCGAGCAGATCAGCGTGTCTTCTCATCCTCTTTGAAATGTAACCCTTTAATCATCTATATGAATTTCTTTATACTCGTACTCTGCTCATATTATCCAGCTCATATTCAAAACATTTTCATTGTAAACTTGTAGCTTAAAGTTCGACTCAATTATGGATGATATTTGAGATACACGGTATTTGCAAGTCGCTACCATTTGAGCTGAGGCCTGAATCTTGTTTTGGCTTATCTCTCTGTAACTGTCACGTCTGTGTCTTGAAACCAGTTTCAAGATTTCTTTTGCGAACTTCTACAAAACCTATGTAAACCAATGTTGCATTGCACTCGCAATTCGCGACAAATTGCTCTAATCACAGTTAATATTGTTTATGAGAGCAGCCCAATAGTTGAGGCAAAAAGCATACAGGGTATCATCTATTCGAGAACTTTGAAGTGGAAGTAAATTAAGCAGGAATTTTTGAGTATAAACTATTTTAATGGCCATGCAGCCGAATTATAATACGCATGATAAAACTTTCACTAGGTATTTTTTTGGTTTGGTTTTTGAATGGTTCCAGTTATTGTTATTCAAATTACAGAAGACAGTTAGCATAACTATTCATGAGCTAATACTGTTATTTCAATAATATACGTTGATGAAATAATTAAGACTTGACTTTCTGAGTTGATCTATTCAAGTTCAAAACAATATCATATGTAATTTTTGTCAATTAATTATTTGATTTTATTAAAAGACTTTCAAAGTTAATTATTTTATGTGTTTTATACATTTTAAATAAGGGTATTTGTTCAGTACTTTAAAATACATACAGATATATATTTACTTTTCGTCACTTTCTATACTAAAATCGTCTTTTTTATCTGTAGTTACTTTTTGCTTATAACCACTTGAGTTATTCGCAAGAACGATAACAATGTTTGTTGTGTTTAGTACGGGAAAGTCAGCCACTGTGTTCTATAAGTCATACAGAAAATTTTAAAATTGTAATTAAATACTATGGGAAAGTCCTTGTCTACATACTTACAGAATGCACTCGGCTGTATTGAGTATCAGCTCCTAGGCTGGTGGTGGCGATACTAGAATGCCGAAAACTTCGCTGGTCCTTTACAAAACTTGATTGATCTCTGGCAAATCCATTGTTATAAAATGCCCCGACCTTCTTACCGCAAAGTATCTCCTTAAAGGCAACTCGATATCGGCGCGACATCACATTGTATACAATCGGATTAATCGTGCTAAAAATAAGAAAAATTTTCGGAAATAATTTCTTGAAGTTACTTCATGTTTTTCCAGTTATGTTTACTCAAACTTACCATGTAACATAGTACGAAAATCCCGCTATTGAAAATAACCATTCGTTAACTGGGTAATAATAGATATTTTTCTTAGCATATAGGAACCACAATCTTTGTATGTGAAAAGGAAACCAACAGACAAAAAATGTTATGACAACAGCAGCTGTTTGGGGAATAAATAAAAATAGATTTAATTGTAGTGAAGTTAATACCTTATATAGGGTACCTAGCATTCTATGCTTACCCAACATTCGTATGACGGCTTTTTTCTTCTTCTGAGAATTTCGGGCCTCTCGATTTCTTGAACCCTGCTGAACTCCTATAACGATGTTATGCTTATGTACATATATAGTGGTAAGAAAGTTATACATACCCAATACTTCTGTGGCTCTAGCTCGAATTTTAGACCCCATACGACCATATAACAATATGATAAGTATCATGGGTATAATGAAAAATATACAAAATGATAACTCAAAAATTGGAAACTTTTCAGGAAAATCCAAATCGATTGAACAAACGGCAGAGTCCTGTATCTTAGATCCGTCTGTATACCAATTGTATTGTATTTAAGATATTCTTATACATATATTCGCAATCTTACCAATTGGATAATCCAGATATTGAATTTTAGTTTTCACACCAAATGGTATGGCACTGAGAAAGCTTACAACCCATAGAGCTGTAATGATTTTAACGGCCCTTTCGAGTCCTGACATTGTGTACAAATGTAGGGGATGGCAAATCGCCAGGAATCGCTCCATGGAGAAGGCGACAATTGTAAATACCGATACATATGTGCACCTGGAATGGTTTATTCCCATTAAATTTTATACTCCCGCAATTTTGGTGCCTTTACTAACGCTTCTGAAATGAACGCTCGCAGCTTGCAAAAAGGCAATCCAAACAGATATGGATACTGATGCCAATAAAGAAATATTTCCGCTGGTAATCCTAAAAACGAGTACATACGTTAAAATAAATATAAATTAATAAATATTTGTGAGAATACAAACCTAGGAGTAAATATATCAGATCCGATACAGCCAGACTGAATAGGTAATAGTTAGTTGCCGTGTGCATAGCCGAATGCCGTATTATTACCATACAGACTAGAAAGTTGCCCAATACTCCAGTTATGAATATAGCACCAAAAATGATGCTTACCTAGGAAACAAGGATTTCATTGCGCCTTCCACTAAAGTTGGTCTCCTTGAACTTACGATCACCGCCTTATGAAGTGGTAGCGTCTGTGGACCAAGAATGTACTGCATGTACTCGAGGGTCGTACAATTGATTTGAGGACATCCATTATCATTATCGTAGGGCTCAGTTGTTGTTGTTGGCAAAGTTGCTTGCGAAGTGGACATAAGCTCGTAGGTACTCAAATTCAATAGCCAAGATGCCTCTGTCATCTTTAAAGTGTCTTGAGCAGAGAATCAAACCGACACGAAAACCGGTTTCAGTTTTGGTTTCGGTAATGTCCGCCTTTTGATTTTCGGTTATCGGTTACGGTTACGGTTACGACTACGGTTTATAAAACAGAATGTTGAAAATATTTTGATATGAGAACAAAAATTCTTTGGTTTTAAACTTGAAGATCTACATAACAAGACCACTTTGCAAATAAAAATTAAAAAAAAAAATTCGCTTACGATCTGAACCTTTAAGCCTGAGATATATCCATTAGAATTTAGCTCAAAATTTAATAAAGCCACTTTATAGTCGTAAAAAACAAATTAAATTTCTTCTCTACTTATTGTAGTATTTGGAGATAAATAAAACCCATAAGCTTAAAAAAAGGTTGTGCTACACAAGTGATTCTACACATATCGAAAAATTATCGAATTATTTGGCTGCTGAAGGATTCAATATATGGTTTCAAATAAAAAAATAGAATTATTGTTAGAACCGAAAAAAACTACGCCGTCGGTTTTAGTTGCCGGCACGTAATACGGCAATTTCTAACTGAATCTGAATCTCTTAGATGACCGCAGATTACTGTTCACACAAAATCATATCGAGATAAGAATAAACAGTTTGCAAATATGTACTTTTCTTCTTACTATGCGCCAAGGTGGGTAATTAATCTTTCAAAATAAACCACAGACGTCCGTACACACATGCACACATACGAGTGCACATGTATTTACATATATTTCATCCAAACAACAAAATCGCCAAGTAGCTGTGACGTTATATTTTCTAATTTAAATTAATCGTTCAACACAATTCATACACTGTTTATCACAAAATGTGTAGTTATTTTTTAAATATTGTACATTAAAATATTTTAAACATTTTTTTTTTCAAATTATTTCAAAACTGAAACATTAAAAAATCTGTAACCGTTACAACACCGGTACACAAAAATTTGTGTAAACGATGGCCGAAACCGTAACTGAAACCGATGTTCCTTTCAGTTTAATACCCTGAAAAATGTCATTTTTATACCCGTTACTTATTAAAAATAAGTAAAAGGGGATGTTAAGATTAATATCTTAAAGTAATGTTTAAATTTAAATTCAGAAAAATATCGATATCGATTTGCCACGAATGTATGGTAATCGATTGTAGCCTTAAGAAACTAGTTCATTTTTCGATGTTATGATTTTTATGTTAAGAGTAATTTGGTCACACTGAAAGCACAGACCGATGCGAACGAACGCAAGAGAAAAAACTAATTTGAAACAAAGAATAATTATATTCCTAAACCATTATAAATAAACTTTTATATTAAAAACTAAAAGACGAGTTTTGTCACAACATTTTTCAAATTATGGTTTAGTGCGTTCTCAAGTTATTTGCGTTTCGTTCATGTTGTATAGAGAATTCTGAGAAACTTTGCCAGCTTTCATGAAGTGGTGAAATTCAGTGACGCCAATGTGGCGGGAGAAAATGTATAGTTGCGCCGAAAATTAAGAGACAGTTTGGACATATGGATTTGTAAGCTATTGCCAGAGCTTAACAAATAATACAGTGACATTGCCGTTGTACATATGGTGAAACAGTAGATCATCACACATACAAGGCTTTGACGACGCTGGAGTGAGTTGCGCAAATAACAGTTGCAATACAAACAAAGGCTTTGACGACGCTGGAGTAAGTTGCGCAAATTACGGTTGCAATACAAACGAAGGCTTGGAATGTATAACCTCCGAAGTAACAAAATGAACCCAGACGACGAGAATGCCAGCAAGAGTGGCTCAGAAGGCGAGGAGGATCAGGATGCGACAGTTTGCCAAAGGGGCAACACTGATGGCGACATGAACGATCTCAAAGATTTATTGAAGAACATGTTAGATATAAAAAAGGAGATGGCGGTAATACAAGAAATCAAAACAATTGTGTCAAAAAATACAGCAGACATTGCGCAAATGCAACAACCAAGGATCAACGTAACAAATGTCGCACAAACACAGCAGCATTTATTACAAATGCAACAATCAGAAAATAATACTGGTCAAGTTTATAAAAAACTCCATGATTTGCCTGAGTATTCTGGAACAGCTGAGGATTGGCCTCTATTCATTGCCAATTACACAGATACGACAAATGCTTTCCAATACGATAATCGACAGAACCTCATCCGCTTACACAAATGTCTCACTGGTGAAGCAAAGGAGGCTGTGGCGCCTATGATGATATATCCGGAAGATGTGCCGAGTATCTTAGAGGAACTGGAATTTCGATTTGGACGACCAGAATTACTTATCCATACACAGCTGTCTAAAATCAAGGAATTTCCAAAAATCGCTTATAATAAACCAGAGCAGATTATAAGTCTTTCAACCAAGGTTAGAGGAGTGGTTGCATATCTGAGGTCAGCCAACGCAGGACAACATTTGGCCAATCCAACGCTACTGCAAGAGCTTATAGGAAAACTACCCAACGACAAACAACTGAACTGGTTGGAGCATGCCAGCACATTGCAAAGACTACCGACAATTGCAGATTTCTCCGCTTGGCTATCAATGCTGGCTAGATTGGTGGGTCAATTGCCCGGAATAATTGAAATGTCTTATAAACCAACAACTCCTAGAAGCGCGAAGCCAATGTTAAATGTCAATATGCCAGACCCGAGCTCGAAATGTGTCCTATGCCAAAGAGACCATTTAGTAAGCGAGTGTAAAAAATGGATGGAAGATATGAGCATTGACGATCGCTGGAATGTAGCCAAACGCAATGGCTTTTGCTTTAGTTGTCTCAATAGAGGGCATTCCGTACAGATGTGTCAACAAAAAGAAATCTGCAACATTGAAGGATGCACACGATCACATCATCGTTCATTGCATCAAGTGACTAACAATCAACGACGTCTTCAGCCAAGAGTGTCGAATTCCATCGCACAATCTGATAACGAGCAATCGACAAGTGATCCTTCTGCAAGCTCACAGCCAATACTAAATTGCAAAAACAACGGTAATGGATTTTTATTCAAAATGCTACCAATTGTACTTCATGGACCTAATGGAACTCTAGAAGTATTAGCATTATTTGATGAAGGCAGTGCTGTAACCATGATTGATGAAAACATAGCATTACAGCTGGGTCTCAAAGGAAAGAAGTACCCATTAACACTACAATGGTATGATAACAGAGTTGCTACAGAAATGTCAATGAAAGTAAATTGCACAGTTATGGATATCGAACGGAGCGTTAGTTATGACTTAAAGGGAATGCAGACAGTTAAGAACCTCAAGTTACCGACACAATCATTTGATCGAGAACAATATGAACAATTAAAACACTTGCCAATTACAAACTATACGTCTGCCACACCAGTAGTTTTGATAGGCCTGGACAATCTACACTTGGGAGTATCAAAGACGATTATTGAAAATGGAAATATGCGTCCGATTGCTGTCGAGACTAAGCTAGGCTGGATAGCATACGGGCCATCCAGTAACTCAACAATGACAAGTCCAGTAATGTTATTAATCAAAGACAGTAAGCAAAATGAAATACAGGATTTAATTAAAGAGTACATCACAAATGATAATTTTGGAATGAATAATTTGCCTCTCATGGAGCCAACTGACGATGAACGAGCCAAAGAAATAGCCAACCGAACTACAAAGCGCATTGACAAACGATTTGAAATGGGCCTCATCTGGAAAGAAAATGTTAAACTACCAGAAAGCTATGTCATGGCTGAAAAACGACTGTTGGGCATCGAAAGGAAAATGAAAACAAATTTGGAGTTTGCAGACAAATATAAAACAGAAATGGAAAAGTACATGAAAAAAGGATATGCCAGAAAGATTTCGCCCATGGAAATTGAAAATAAAAAGGAAAAAGTATGGTATTTACCTCATTTTGGTGTACAAACAATACACAAGCCTGATAAACTACGGATAGTCTTCGACGCTGCTGCAACAGTTAATGGCATTTCGCTTAACTCAGCATTACTCAAAGGTCCAGATCAAGCAAAGCCATTAATCTCGATGTTACTCCGTTTTCGCCTGAACCAATTTGGAGTGGCAGCTGACATCAAAGAGATGTTTTCGCAAATCCTCATTCGACCAGAAGATCAATCCGCTCAACGTTTTCTTTGGAGAGAAGACACAACCCAGCCAATAGAACACTTTGCAATGACATCGCTTATATTTGGTTCAACTTGCTCACCGTATTGCGCTGAATATATAAAAAACAAAAATGCCAATGAATTTCGAGAAGAGTTTCCTGTTGCCGTTGATGCCATTGTAAATTCTCACTATGTAGACGACTTAGTGATGAGCTTTGTATCAGAAGAAGACGCAATCCAAATATGTAAACAAATCGTTTATATTCACAGTCAAGGAGGATTTGAGCTACGCAACTTCATCTCAAACTCTTCGGTAATTCAAACTGTAATGAACACCATACCAATGATGGAGAAGACAGTCAAATTGGAAAGTCAAAGCACAAGCGACAAAGTTTTGGGAATGTATTGGAACACTGTGGACGATGTATTTCAGTTTGAAACCAAATTTCATCGTATACCAAGCGAAGTCATGAAAGGTGAACGCATGCCGACAAAAAGAGAACTATTGGGAATAGTTATGGCTGTATTCGATCCATTTGGCCTTATAGCTGACTTCCATGTATGTGCCAAGGTATTAATACAACGAACATGGGATGGACAAATCAATTGGGATGATGAACTGCCAACGAAGCTACACAAAACATGGATATCTTGGTTGGCTGAATTACAAAACATGCAACTTTTCAGACTACCCCGTTGGTACTCTCAAAACATGAAGAAAAATAGCGAGTTGCAGTTGCACATAATGGTCGACGCCAGCCAGGTTGCCTTTGCGGCTGCAGCATATCTACGAATCGTTAATGGGCAGGAATCTGACATTGTCTTCATCATGGGTAAAACACGCCTTGCACCGAAGAAGTTACTATCGATCCCGCGCTTGGAACTTCAAGCAGCAGTACTTGGTGTACGTCTTGCCACTTTGATACACGAACATCATCATCTCACATTGACTCAAACAACATTTTGGAGTGATTCTATGACCGTACTACAGTGGATAAATTCAACGTCACGCAGGTTCAAGCCGTTTGTGGGTCATCGTATAGCTGAAATAATTTCAACGACGCTTCCTGACCAATGGCGATGGGTCCCAACGGAGCATAACACAGCCGATGCAGCCACACGTCCCGAGAATATGCCCAAAATTGATCACCACAGCAAATGGCTATCTGGTCCTACATTCCTGAAGAAAGCACCCGACGAGTGGCCAAAATTAGTCAGGTCAACAACAACCGAAATACTAGAAGAGGAAATTTGCAGTCATCCCTTTTTAAAGTGTCAGGTAAACGTGCAGTTCATTGACTTTACTAATTTTTCCTCCTTTTCTAAACTCAAAAGAACAATGGCGTGGGTCCTTCGAGCAAAGAATTCTTGGCGTAAAAGAATTAATAAACAAATTGGATTGACTTCACGCACTCTTACGGTGGATGAGCTACACGAAGCAGAAAAGTGGATTTGTCGAATAGTACAAGAGGACGCATACGCCGAAGAAATTGCTGCCTTGTTGAAGAGTGGCAAAGTTCACAAGGGTAGCACGATTTACAAATTGTCACCAAGAATCGATGAGAATGGGTTGTTACGACTTTCTGGACGTATTGACGAAGCTGTCCATTTGCCATTTGATGCTCGACGACCAATTTTATTGCCAACACAACATCGACTATCAAAACTCATTATGATGCATTTTCACAAAAAATATCATCATCAAAACAATGCAGTCATAATCAACGAGTGTCGTCAAAGATTTTGGATACCAAAAGCAAAGGCATTGTTGAAGAAAGTTCAAAGTCAATGTAATCAGTGTATCATTGACCGCAGCAAGCCAGAAGCACCATTGATGGGACAGTTGCCAGTGGAAAGGCTGACGCCGTATGTGCGGCCATTTACTTATACTGGTGTGGATTTGTTTGGCCCAATCGCTGTGACTATAGGACGTCGTCAGGAAAAAAGATGGGCAGTCATATTTACGTGTCTGACTGTGCGAGCGACACACCTAGAGATTGCTGAAAATTTGTCCACAGATGCGTTTATCATATGTCTACGTAATTTCATCAACCGGCGTGGCATTCCTTCTGTCATCAGAAGTGACAATGGTACAAATTTCATTGGTGCCAGAAAGGAACTGAACGATAATGCAGAGATGTTCGACGTACAAAAAATATCTGATGAAGCGACGCAACGAGGAATTAACTGGATTTTTAACTGCCCTGCAAATCCCGCATCCGGAGGTTGTTGGGAACGTCTCATCCAAATTATTAAGAAGCTCCTGGCCAAAACGCTACATGAAGTGGCACCACGTATTGAAACTCTGCGGGCCGCCCTTATAGAAGCAGAAAATATTTTAAATTCTCGTCCGCTGACAGAATTGCCTATCACACATGAAGAAGACGAACCTTTGACGCCCAATCATTTTTTAATTGGTTGCCCCAATAGCACACAGACACCTTGTACAGACGGAAGCGATCTGTGCCTTCGTAAGCAGTGGCGAATTGCGCAGACTTTAAAGGACAGGATCTGGAAACGGTGGATTAACGAATATCTACCTCAGTTAGTTCGACGACCAAAATGGCATAACACTACTGAGCCAATCAAAATCGGAGACCTGGTCATAATCATCGATGCCTCAACAAACCGAGACCAGTGGAAGCGTGGTCGCGTCGTTAAAGTCCACACTGCAAAAGATAAACAAATTCGAACTGCAGAAATACAGACAGCGGACTCTACACTTCGACGTCCTGTATCAAAGCTGATCGTATTAAAACTGGATGTAGATGGTGAATCCTGAATCGATTCACAAGGAGGGGGAATGTTAAGATTAATATCTTAAAGTAATGTTTAAATTTAAATTCAGAAAAATATCGATATCGATTTGCCACGAATGTATGGTAATCGATTGTAGCCTTAAGAAACTAGTTCATTTTTCGATGTTATGATTTTTATGTTAAGAGTAATTTGGTCACACTGAAAGCACAGACCGATGCGAACGAACGCAAGAGAAAAAACTAATTTGAAACAAAGAATAATTATATTCCTAAACCATTATAAATAAACTTTTATATTAAAAACTAAAAGACGAGTTTTGTCACAACAGGGGATATTGTATTTGTTGCAATGTATGTAACAGGGAGAAGGAAGCATCTCCGACCCTATAAAGTATATATATTCTTGACCAGCATCAACAGCCGAGTCGATATAGCCATGTCCGTCTGTCCGTCCGTCCGTCTGTCCGTCCGTCCGTCTGTTCGTCCGTGTGAGCGCCTAGATCTCAGAGACTATAAGAGCTAGAGCAACCAAATTTGGCACACAGATTTCTATAAACCCCACGCAGGTCAAGTTTGTTTCAAAATTTTGCCACGCCCCTTTCCGCCTCCGTAAATCGCGAAAATCCACCACACGCACAGTTTTTAAGATATTAGGTTTTTTTAAACGGTGAACGTTAGCTATTGTTTTTACCTATCATTCTACTAAATCCCAACAAGATCGGACAAACAGAAAGGTGGTACTGGCTGATTAAAGCTTTTAAGCAATAAAAGTGCCTAAAAGCATGCAATAAAAAAAAGTTAAATTTATTTAGGTAAGTAACGGGTATCCTATAGTCGGGAGCTCGACTATAGCCTTTCCCACTTGTTTCTTATTTAATTCTACAACATCTCTAAAATACTGTCCTCAAATTTCCGAGTAATAGTTTTGGAAATACAATCTGAAGAAGCTGCTCACTAGAACTGCTCACTGCTCTCGAGAACTACTCAACCGATCTTGACGAAATATTAGACAAGTCTTCGAAATAAAATTTACAAGGACTTAAGCGAAGGATTTTTTTTTTCAATTACAACTACAGTTGAACTTCCATAACTCGAACTTCTAACATATAACTCTAATTTCTCACTAGCTCGAGCTAAATGAGTGGCAGGAAAATTAATAAACTTAAGAAAAATAACTCTATTAGTCAAATATGTATCTCTACAACTCGAACACTTTCTTTGGATAATGGTGTTTCGAGCTAGGGAAGTTCGACTGTATTCAAAAAAAAAAAAAGAAATTTTAGTAGTCCCTCAATTAATGTGAATTTTTAAGACAGCAAGAATACTTCATTTTTCATATTAAAAAAAAACTTTTTTATTAATTAGGCTCTTTTTCCCGGACGAAACCCATGTAACCTTTTGTGACTTGAGCATCAAATTAAATAAATAGAATAATGACATTCATAAGAATTAGCTATCTAAAAAAATTTAAAATGAAAATGTAAAATTTTGTTTTGTCAAAATAATGACTGTACATAAATGCTCATAAATACGTATATAATATGATCGACAAATTCATGTCTTGCATTGTCCAGCGTATTCATATTTTTATATATAATTGATAAAAAGCCCCATGCGCAAAAATACCTACAAAAGTAAGTAATTTTGCATATAATACAATCATAATAGGTATCAAATCAATACTTACATTCAGAACCTTTTTTCAATATTTGTTGTATTCATCACACGTAAACAGCGAGCTACTTAAACGCAGACAATATAATTAAAGCTTGTAAATAAATAAGTAAAAAAGCAAATATTTAAATTGATAAGATAAAATCCATCTTGTGCAAATAGCAGCAAAAAGATAAATTTGGCAAAGAGCACATCTTGCGACTCACAATGCTAATCACCATATACAACTAACATATGTACATATGTGTAAATTGTTTTCTCTTTTTTTAATTGTCTGAGGTAAAACTTATTTTCTCTTATTAATAATTTCCCATTTAGATCGCCACTATATTTAGTTATTGTAAAATGGAATATAATTAATATCAATTGTTCTTATATTAATATTGCTTGTAGTGTTTGTGTAACAATGCTAACTCGTTAAGGAAGATCAAAGTGTGTGATAAGTTAAATATCTTTAAATATCTCATTGATTTATCGACTACAATTAACTACTAGACCTTAAATTTCTGTTCTTGAAAGATGTTACAAATCTTAGTAGTGATCTGAATTATTGAAATTGTGAGAGACGAACATTTATTGTATTGAGCAACGTAAAAAATCTACTCATAAATAGCTAGTTCTAAATGAAACGAAAAGCCGTTGCTTGTTTCGATCAACTTGCATTATAGTTTAAAAACCGATTTATTTATTTAGAGTTGATTCTAACTGACAGCCATCGATACCGTAAAACACATTTGACTCGTTACATTAGAGTACTATTGAAAATTTACAGGTACACCAGTATCGGTTTTAGATATATATCGTACCCACCCGCATGTCTCTAGTGCGCGAGCAATTTAAATTCATATTTTTATTTGTTAATTTAGGAATAAAGTACAATTTGTTAAAACCGAAAAAAATATAAATTATTTAAAATAATGAAGATAACTTAAATTTTACGCCATACTTCGCGTGGTGAAGTTAGTATATTAATCCTTAATAATTAATCCTTAATATTTTTTTAAAAAATTTACAAAAATATAGCAACAAATTTTGTATAATTTTCAAAACTCAACACATTTTTTTTACAAAATTATTTTTTTCTGAAATCTAGTGTTTTCTGTTCGATGGTTGTCATCGTGTTTTGTGCCAAGGCTGCCACAAAGTTGCAACTTTTTAAGTGTTTTTTTTTGTAATTTTTTTTGTAATTTTTAAATATTTGAATAATTCAATAATAACATTTAAAGCGCAACTCAAAAAACCAAGAAAACTATAAATTTTCTAAAATAATAAAGTGCATTTTAGAATTGGTTTGAGCCACGTCAGCCTTTGCGTGGTGAAGAAATTAAATAATTAATAAGAAATTCTAAAAAAAAAAAATGTAAAACATAAAAAAAAATAAGAAAACTTCTGTGAAAGTTTCAAAGTTCTAGCTGCAATATTAATTTAAAAAAAAAAACAATGTTGATATTTAAATCCTTTTCTAAAAAGAGTTAAAAACTGTCAAATATGAACCGTTGCCAAAGCTGCTACCTTTTATTTTATTTTTTTGCCAATGGAATCAGCTGACATATTAGAGGTGTGTGTCCCGATATTCGATGTTTGCTGAACACAAAAATATTTTGGACATAGCTTTTAAGGGTTTGTATTGAACATATTTCTCTGATATAATTTTGAAATTCTTTCATTCCAATATTTTGGAGGGCCGAATGATCAGGATTGTTTATTTTTCTTGTATATAAAAACATTCGATAGTGGCCTACCAAACACCGATGGCTCCGATGTTTTGCAAGCATCTACGACATCGATGTTTCACTCGATGTTTCTCCACCTCTATTCTCTTGTGTAACAAAAAAGAAAACAGAACAAAATAGTGCACAATTATTTCTTAAACAACATAATAGAAGTGCTATTCCAATATGCAAGAGTGAATAGTCAGTATAATTGTTATAACCCAAGAGCCATGTAGATGGCAGTGACCATTTCTACATAAATGCAACGAAAAGCCACTTCGACAAAGACAAACAATAATTATCGATAAATTACATTTGTTGGTGCGGGGTCGGCAACATATGTGGCGGTATATTTTGTAAATTTGTTGTGAAATTTTAACGAACGTGTTTAAATTTTGTTGAATTTTGCACAATTATATTATGCAAATCGTGCTGCGCATCCGTACAATTGAATAATGGGCATGGCGCAGACATCTAAACCGTGATTTCAATGCAACTTGCTTGTTGGTTTTCCACGTCTATGACATCATAATCAGTGCATACATTTTGTGCGACACATAATTTTTCATATTGTGACAACTCGCAGAACACATCTATTAGTTGGAGAATATGCAATGAAATTAGTTGTCTACTTAACATATGAGCGAACTCATCCATTAAAATAATTCAATTTATATGCTTGTGTTCGTTCGTGAGTACATCAATAAGTACACTCACATATGTATGAACGTGTGTCAGTGAGCAATCGGATAAAAAACCAGAAGTCATCAGAAGTAGGCGTAGTAGTTTGGTGCAATTGGGATTTATGACTCATAATTAAGATACACCCTAAGAAACTAAAACCGAGTACTGCATGACAGCTGTTTTGCAACCAAACAGAGCAAAGTACATACAAACACTGGAAAATACATAGATATGTATGTATGAACTACTGAATATAATAGATACATATGTACATACGTATATACAATCCCCATATGTATGTATGTACATATGTATGTTATTCGAGCACAGGCGCAGTGAAATATCAATAGTAAAAACTTTGTCGTTGTTTATTATAGTGTGAGCGATGGCATAAGTTAAATAATGCATAAGTCCAATATATAGATATGATATATGTATGTGCTCCAGAATTATGCCTCTAATGAAAGTTAAATCGATTAGCGAAAATCAAATGTTTACATAGCAATAGTTTTCGTTGTTGCTGAGATAAATCATCAATTGCCGACAATAAATCAATATCACCATTCAGTTAGACAAGTAATTGTTTTGACAAATAAAAAATCACTATATTGCTAAGGATCTTTTCATGTATTTATTTTTTATAATTCATCGGAGTTTTTATAGTTTTTTGTGGTTCTAAAAACAAGTTAAAGTATAGAAAAATATATAAGTGATTATTTTAATTTTGTCAATGCAAGTACTATTCTATATTAAGTATACATATATGAAAGCAATTCAAATTAAACAAAAATATTTTGTGCAGATTCCACCGATTGGTTGTTGAAAAAACTGCAAAATTGGACAAACCCTTTGTGACTTTGTACGACAAAGAGAGGTCGTACCGACAAGCAGTATTCGGAGGGACAGCACCATCAGCGAAGATGGTACTACTTCCAGTACCACGCAACCTCAAAGGTACTTTCCTCGTTATAAATATTTTTAACAGTTATTAATAAAGACTTTGGCAAATTGTATAAATTAAATTTTCTCACTTTACAGAAATAACTCAGATATTTCCGGCGAGGAACAAACTGTGCAAGAAGCTAAAATCCAAAAACCGGGACAGTGTGCTTCTAATAAAACTGCCTCCCCAAGGAGAGTCATCGGCTCGACTGCTAAACTAAAAGACACAGCACAGAAAAACAAAAATCGTCGTCAGCAAGATAGTGCACCTGAGCAACGCATCAATAGCAACAACACGCACCATCAATTTCATCAACCAGCACCAGCAGTGGAGCCATCTCATAGCAAAAGTAATCTTTGGAGTCGATTACTTCGTCAGATTTCAAGCAGCGCATTAGTTGGCAGGCAAGCCAATAGCAAAAACACGAAGGACTTGAGCGAAAACATTACCAAACATATTAGTTGTAATCCAAGCGAGCCCGAGACAGCAACCAATTCGCCCAACGTTGAGGGGTTTGGCCTCAAAGCAACGGATTCTGCCGTTGCGGAACATTATGAGGAAACAATGGATGGTGAACCGCAGCCGTCTGATGAAGTCAATAGCCCAAAGCCTCCAGACGCTGGTGTAGTATCCACGGATAACAGCAAAGACAAAGACATGCCAGCAAAGGCTGTTGTGTCCCCGACCCCGACCCCGTCGCCAGCTGCAGATGCCAAACCGAAGAAAATGGAAACTAGAAAATCATCGTCTGATACGGGGATAGAGCCTGCGCTGAAACAGCAACTCACGGGCACAGGGTCGCAGTCCATGACTGGCCCACTGCCTTTCAAAGCACCTCACGGCAAAGGTAGCAAGACGGGGAAGGGGACCGACAATTATGTCCGTTTTGTGCTCAAGAACGTCGAGCAATCCAACAGAAATGCCAATCCTTTGCAGTTTGAGGAACTGGAAACGGAATTTCCCCGAGATTACGATGACAACATTGAGATGCTGTCGCGTGAAGCGGAGCATTTGGAGGAACAATTTCGTACACCAACACGATCGAATACAACAGATGCGGCCAACCATCAAGTAGCTGGCATTATTGAGAACATCATTACCGAGGCGTCGCGCACTGTAAAGACTGAGAAGACCCAGGTTGATGTGCCATCTAAACCTGCCAACAAACAGACAACTGGTGGAAAACGCGTTGGTTTCCAAGTGGAGGAGAAGCTCGATTCAGAGGGACAGCACGATGAAACTCAGCCAAAGGATTTCGAAAATTTATCCAAGCAACCTGAGAGCGGGGAAGCAATCTCTGGAGACGCATCGGTTGCTGGAACGGAAACATCAGTGTCACTGCAGCCATCATCAGCATCTACTGCATCAGCAACATCGTCAGTAACGTCCCTAACAAAAGAGCGTAAAAGCGATGAGGATGATGATCCGGTTGCGATGTCGCCCTGCGGACGCTTCTTCAAATACGATAAAGAAGTCGGTCGAGGTTCTTTTAAAACCGTTTATCGGGGCCTAGACACTCTAACCGGAGTGCCTGTAGCCTGGTGTGAGTTGCTGGTATGTGTATCTTAGATGATATACTTTATTGATACGTTTTTATCTTATTGCTGTTCAAGTTAGCTGAGCCTAAGATAAATACACTATCAAAAGTGGCTCTCCAGATTAAATTATGTTCTTTAATTTGAGTACCTTTTGAATTCCAGGATAAGCAAGTGAAGAAAAGCGAACGCACCAGGTTTCGAGAAGAAGCGGATATGTTGAAGAAATTGCAGCATCCTAACATAGTGCGTTTCTATACATATTGGGAGTTTCCTATTGGACGAAAGAAGAATATAGTACTAGTCACCGAGCTAATGTTATCTGGTACTTTAAAGTCGTAAGTAATCATAACATTATTGAATTAATTGAATATTAATTGCAATCCATCATTTGTAGGTATTTGAAGCGATTCAAAAAAATACACCCAAAGGTATTGAAGTCATGGTGTCGTCAGATCTTGAAAGGTCTAAACTTCCTGCATACTCGTCAATTTCCTATTATTCATCGTGATTTAAAATGTGATAATATTTTTATAACTGGCACCACTGGTAGCGTTAAAATCGGTGACTTGGGGCTGGCAACTCTGAAAAATCGGTCCCATGCTAAATCTGTGATTGGTACACCTGAATTTATGGCACCCGAGATGTACGAGGAGCACTATGATGAATCGGTCGACGTTTATGCTTTTGGCATGTGCATGTTGGAGATGGCCATATCCGAGTATCCGTACAGCGAATGCAAAGGTCCCGCCCAGATATACAAGAAGGTTATATCTGGCATTAAGCCCGCAGCTCTCTCAAAGGTTGAAGATCCCAATGTACGAGATATTATTGAGCGCTGCATTGAGCTGAAAAAAGAGGATCGTCCCAGATGCAACGAGCTGCTGGAATCTGAGTTTTTTGATGAAGACATTGGAATACGTGTGGAGCCCGCTGCTTCGGAACAGTTCCTCTCAGATCCCAGCATCAGCATTATTGAGTTTCGTCTGCGATTCATGGATCCAAAAAAGCGCTCATCAAGACACAAGGAGAACGAAGCGATCCAGTTTGAGTATAACATCCAACATGATGAGTACGAGCAAATTGCCCAAGATATGATGAAGGAGAACATCATCTCCGAAGATGATTCTCGTGCAGTTGCCCGCCTGTTGAAGGTACAGGTTGTGTCGTTGCTTAAGGAACGTGCTCAGCGCCAAACCCAAATCAAGCTACAGAATGAGAAATCACGCCTAGAGAAACTGGCTTTGCAAAAGCAGCGTGAGAGCTTGCCGACAAATGTTGAAGAGGAGGACGATGAAGAGGATGAGTCTGAAGACGAGGAGGATGGTGTTAAATGGAATCAGAGACTCAAGTATGAAATACTAAACACTGACTCTGAGACAAGCTTAGCCACCTCTACAAACAGTGTGGATCCTCAAAATCTGGCAACTAGATCAGCAACTTCCATGCAAAACGGCGTTAATCCAATACAACAGCTTCAACAACACCAGATGCCCCAGATAGTGTCAGGTCAGCAAAAGGTGATCGCTTCTCCTGCTATAGCCCAAGTGCAGCAGCATTCAGCAACGGTTCATTATATTCAAAACCCTCAGATGGCTTCATATCAAAATGCTAACAACGCCATGCAGGACATTGCCAATGGGCATGGACATGGTCAGGTCATCTCACCCACGGGCAATCAGCAGCAACAACAACAGGTGGTTCCGCAGCCAGTTGTTCAGCTACAGGCGCCGCAACAGTCTGCGGCAACAACACAATTGATAGCTCAACAGGTGCAAGTGCAGCCTGTTGTAGTTGCCCATCAACAACAGCAGCCACAGCCGACAGCTGCTGTCATTCAGCAACAACAACAGCAACATCTGGCCGATCAGCAGAAGGCGCAACAGATTCCTTTGCAGCAACAACTGCAGCAGCTTATGCATAGTAATTTGCCGACAACCGATTTGGTGCAACAGCAACATCACCAGCAACAGCAATATTATCAGCAGCAACAAACGCAAGCGTTGCATCAAGTCCAACTTACGCAACAACAACAACAGGCGTACGCTCTGCAACAACAACAACAACAACAGCAAATGCAACCACTACCAATACAGCAGCAACAACAGCTGCCATCATCACAGCAACAGCAAATTCAACATCAAATGCCAGTACAGCCCATTCCAAAACAACCTGTACAACAACAACCTATGCAACAACAACCTGTGCAACAACAAGCGATTCAGCAACAACCTATGCAGCAGAATGTACAACATCAACCTATCCAACAACAACCAATGCAGCAACAACCAATGCAACAACAACCTATCCAACATCAAGGAATGCAACAACAACCGATGCAACAACAAGCCATTCAACAGCCTGCTGCAACACAACAACAGATTCTTCAGCAGCATCACTTGCAACAGCTGCAACAACAGCAACAGTTTGTACAGCAACAACAGCAGTTCCATCCAAATGCATTAACACAACCGCATCAAATTCCAATTTCGACGCATAACACTCAAATGACGATGCAACCACTTGTTGTTAGTGCCCCCCAAATCATGGCCCAACAACAGCCGACGGCAATGTTAATACAAGGACAGATCCAGGTGCCTCCAACAATGCACCAGCAGCCTCCGCCGACCACTTACAGTCAGCCTCAGCCAGTTCCGCAGCAGCAGCAACAAATTGTTCAGCCAATTCTTAATGTTGCGGATGTTCAGCAGCAACAACAACAACAAGCTCAACAACTAGCCAACTACGCCTCCAATCCAATGCAGCAGCAATTCTTGCAAAATCAACAGCAGCAGCAACAACAGCAGCAGCAGCAACCACTGCAGCAACAGATACCTTTAGAACAACAACTGCAGCAGCTGTTGCATAGTCAGCCACAAGCTCAACAGCAACAACCACCGCCGCTTCAAGCTGACCAACATCCACAGCAACCGCAGCAGCAGCTGCCAAGTAAAGCAATCAATCCTGTTGCACAGGAACATGCTGTTCTAGCTAATCCATCGAACTATGAGGCTACAACGCCAAGTGTCGAGCCACAACAGACAACTTCAGCTTCTGTCGACGCGGAAAAGCAGCAAAAGCAACAGCAGCAACAACAACAAGGTACTGGAGGACGCATACAAAAAGCGCGACGATCGAATCGCAGCGGTAACGAACGCGTACCAAAGCTAAGTGTAACTAGCGTGGATGAGGGCAGTGTCATCAACTGTCATATGGAGAACAAGTTGAAAACCATAACATTCAAGTTTGACATCAGCGACGTCAATCCGGTGGAAATTGCTAATAAATTGGTAAAAAGACAAGACAGAAATGCTATCTTCGGCTAGCCGAATATTTGTTACTCTTGCAGAGATCTGTTTTCAATTACCGACTGATTGTTTCAATAACAGCTAGTTGATTTTAACCAAATTTTGTCAGAGTAATTAAGAGAGCACCAAATGCGTATTTTGTGAATAAGCTTTTAATAGTAAAGTTTTTGAATAGATACCTATGCCATCGAATAAATTAGAATATCCTCTGCAAGGGCTTAAAAACAAAAGACAACATTTACATATATCATGAAGATTAATACTAATAATTGAATTCTTACAGATTGCGCAAGATTTACTGTCGAATTGTCAAAGTACTGTGTTTGTGGAAATGATTAACGATATTGTAGACCAAGTTAAACAGAATCCACACCAAATTCCAATCCCAACCACTTATCGCCGCAACATTGAGAAGGTACTTTAATTTACAACTAATCTACGTTTTGTCTTTATGCACCGAATTTTGATATCAAAGGAAAAGAAAAGATACAAAATAATTTTCCAACTGGTGATATGGCTCACAAGCTCCATAGTTTCAAGATTGCAGTTCATTTACAGCCTTTTGAATCCATCGAAGCAGTTAATTGAAAATTTTAATAATTTTAAATATTAGCTCAAATGAATGGAGAGCGGATGTTTCTTAACTATTATCAATGACGAAACTTTGGCAAAGTTCAGTAACATCAGTGGGATGACTGCAATTGAAATCCACAAATTGTGGGTTTGTTTTATATTTATAAGGAAACGTCCATTCTCGAAATCAAAATACATTTTTAACCTGATGATGATTGTATGTTGTATATCTCTACTACTTATAATAAAACAGGTCCGTCACGCGTCTCTAACTCGACAGCGTTCCACATTTAGAACACATCAAAGACATAGATCTGTAAGTGTTAAGTGCACTGTTAAGGGCTTATCTTATCTCTCGTATATACGTACATACTATAATACATAGTTTAAAAGCGATCTTCTTTCTTTACTTAATAGGATTATTGTTTATTCGTATTCAACGAACATTTCAAGTACTTTTGATTTTTTTAATGCTGTGTTTCAATTCTTTATTGCATATTTAGGAAGCACTCATATCAAGATATGGCTACATTAACTTTATACAAATATGTATTATGTACAATATTATTACAAAATTCTATAATGGGGATTGGCTGCTTAAATACTTCACAAGTTTTTATTTTGATTTGAGTGGATGTTAAACTCCAGTTAAGACCTATTCTAGTCCCCCCTCAATCTCAATTGGCAATAAATAATTTATTTTATTTATAAATAAATTATTTCTTTTATTTTTGTAATACAGTTTGTTAAATGTATGCACTTTTTTAGGAAGTAGCATTTTAAATTTGAATAAACCTTGTTGTCCATTGTATTGATCAGGTTAAAATCCTGCAATGATATACATATGTATAGTTTGAAAACTCTTTTTAATTTAATTATTTAATGCTTTTGGGTATCTACACCTGCGCATCTTAATCGAAACAACTTACATAAAAATAAAACTATAGAAGCAATACAAAAAGCATACAAATAATTTGATAGATAAATTAATATAAAAACGCATATGTATTATTTCAACGAACCAATTATTTTAGCGGGATGAAACCGCCAGCGACATCACTAAGATGTTCGACTCAACAGTAAACAGCGCAGAAGGTGTGGGAGCAGGAGGAGGAGGAGGAGCCGCTGATGCCAATAACGTGGATAAGTCCAGCACTGGTGAGGCCAGAGTGCGCGACTCTTCAGTCCAAAGCAATGCAGAATTGCAAACGAATGCAGGAACGCCACCAACAACTACTTCAACAATGTCATCCTCGTCCACAACGTCTACGAGGGACGCGGGAAACAATAGCAATGATGTGACAATTGGTTCCGGGTCAGTCTCTCGCAAGACTAGCACCGCATCGGAGTACACATCGCTATCCATTGACTATATGCCGGACAGCGCCATTACGCCAACGGGCAATGAAGCGTTTTCGCCACTGGATGGCTGCTTAGATAAACCCCAATCGGAGCAAAAGGCACGCAGTCTGGCCATAAGCAGGGTGCAAATGCTTCTGGAGTCGACACGTAGCGAGGCAAAGCCCAGAAGCTTGAACTTGCCATTGAATCGTCAATTGAAAATTGTAGAGGACTTGAAGCACACCAGAAGCTTGGATGATCTGAGTGAAGTCAACATCACTTTCGAGATGCCTCCCAGCAAGGCAGCCAAGCAGGCGGCAGATAATCAGACAGCAAATGCCGACAAGTCCAAAGAGAGCGGTGTCCAACTGGGTGCTGTGCAGCCCCCTGGAGCCGCAAATACCTTGGAACAGCTGAAGATCGAGCTGGAGAACATAACACACGCACATGCGTTCGCCTCTGCCGTGGTGGCTTCGATTGGCTCTCGGCCAAGTACTTACCAAGCATCTCCAGCAATTGCATCGATGAAAGCTCTGTCCGCTCAGCAGCCTGTCTTATCCGACACAGTGGTTGGTAGTCAAATTCTTGTTATGTGTTTTCGTAAATCGTAAATCTTATGTCGTATATCGTAAACTGTAGTGTGTGTTTTTGGCGCTTTGAACTTTCCATTTGGTTAAACTTACTGTTTTATTTATTATTAACTTTTGATGTATGTAGATTTGCGTATTTAGTGATAAACAAAAAACACTCATATTAATATTGCTTACTGTTTCTATACGCTTGCAGAGAATATTCTAATTTAGTCATGTATAATGCATTAATTCTGGATTAAGATATCAACTTAGCCATGCAACCTAGATCTCAGCTTTAAGACTATCTTGATAAGAAATATTTGATATTTCGATCCGATATAAACTTTTCTATACGAAACTTTTTTTTCCCAAATGATATGCAGTTGGTGCTGTCTTGTTTATCCTAATCAAATGAGGCTCGAATCGCTATTATATTGTAGCCTAGCGATGCTTATTCAATGCAATAGTTTTAAAAATATTTTGCTAATTTAAAAGGAAAATATTTTAAAAAGATAGAACTTATCAACGCACTGTTTGCCGACATGCTTTTTTTTTCTATATCAAATGCCAGTTAATCGTCTAAATTGAATTTAACAGTTAATTATATATTATTTTTATTAATTATCTAAAATTTGGACAAGTAATTTGTGGCCGTGTCATAGGAACGATCAGTCGAAAATTGAATACACGACTCTGCAAGGGTATCAAATCTTCGACATTGCCGGAGATATTTTTTCTTTCTCGTTATATTTGTTATTAATATTTGTTTAAATAGTGAAAAATGTTAACTAATGTCCGTTACAAAGGATTACATTAATATAGCTTCACACTAGTATTTTCTTAGAATCAAATTCATTAATCCAATACAAATCTGGGCAAGAAACTCAACAGTACATAAATATTATATGTGTACGTATGCAATTAATGACTAAATAGAAATCTTAATAACTGTGAAAGCGAAGAAGATTTCTGCACTGGTTTCGGTAATTTCTTCACATTATATAATTTGGATTGAGCCCGCCGATCTAATAACGAGTATTTTATAATGGCATTACATATCCATTGATTTATGGAATGGTTTTAGTTACATCTGTAGTTGTAATGTTATTTGATTTGTTATTTTCTATACTTACTAACGCTTTTCGTTTTGGTCAGCTTTAACTGCTTCTCTGTTGCTCTTGTGCCCATATGGTGCCAATAAGATTGTGTAAACGATATCTTTATCTATGTATTTTAATGCGCAGGTTAACAAATCAAGCAGCACGGGAGGAGGCAGCGGATCTGCTGCCTCGTTTGGACAGAATACACCCACCGCCGTGTTGAACTCGGCACGGGGTTCATCGGTGTATAACTCTCGACGCACTTCCATTGACAACAGCATGGGATCTGATATGCAATTGCTCGCTTCGAACCTCAACATAAATCATGAGGGCGCCGTCACAGGTGTCGACAATACGGTTAATCTTGAGGCGTGTTCCACTGGCAACGACAAGAAGCTGGTGAAGCAGGAAAGCCTGGATAAAGTATCGATTTCGTCGAATGCCGGCGGCGAGTCCAGAAATCCCAGCAATGGAGCACTCAATCTAAATTCCATAGCGGATTTAGAGAAGAAACTGGCGGCATTGCGTCATGCTGATAACACAGAGGAGGTAAGGATGATCTACACAGTCGTATCGTTGATTTTTCTAATCGAATCGCATGTTTCACAGGTGCCAGCTGCAACAGCTGTGACAGCTACAGCTGCAGCTGCAGCTGCAAAGCCGTCGGAAGAATCTGTGGCCAGTGTTAATGCTCGGAAAATATCGCGATTTAGCGTTAGTCGCGTGCAAGAACAGAAGACATCCACAGACGAAGCGCTGCAACATCAACTGAAGATTGATCTGCAGGTAGCTGGCCAGGGGCACAACTTTAGTTCGAGCAACTCTGTCCAGAATGGTAGCATGGTCAACACGCCCACTGAGCTCATCAGCTCTCCAATACAGAACGTTCCGCTAGCCATCAATGGCATCCAATTGGTTTATCAGCAGCAGCAGTCCGTTCCTTCAGGTGTAGGCGCCGGTGTGGGTGTGATGGTGCCTCAAAACCAAGCTGTGCAAAATGGTGCAGTGGCACAGCAAGTGCAGCATCCTCAGCAGCAACAACAACAGCAGCAGCAGCAGCAAATGCATGCAAATATTCCACAGCTGCATCAGGCAGCTGTAAACACTCATCCACAAATGGTAAACAATGTGCAGCAGCAACAGCAACAACCACAGCAAATTCCTATTCAGCAAATGCCGCATCAACAACAGGTGCAACAGCAGCCAGCGCAGCTTTTACCACAACAACAGCAACCGCCACAGCAGCAGCAGCAACAACAACCAATAATGCTCCAGCAGCAGCAACAGCAAGCTGTTCAGCAGTTTACCATGTCAGCATCACAGCCACAGCAGCAACAGCAGCCACATGCACCGCAGCAGTATATGCAGGCACCGCCAAATCAAATGCATCAGTTGACGCCACTGGTCATGGGCATGGGAGTGGGCGTGGCCCAGGGTATGCAGCCACATCAACTGGGAGGAATGCCCACGCAAATGTCAGCCTCGCATCAGTTGCTCCAGCAGCAACAAGCATTGCAACTACATCAGCAATCACATCTGCAGCAACCGCAACAAAGTGTGCCAGCCATGTATAACCAGCAACAACAGCCAAATTTCCAAGTTTCTGCAACGGGTCAGCTGCTGCAACAGGCGCCGCTGGTAGGCAGCCAGCAGTCAGGCCAACCCATGCAGCATGTCATGCAGCCGCTTTTTAATCCATCTGTTAATGAAGGTGAGAATTGTTGTAATACCCTTCGACATACCCTTGTCCGTCTGTCTGTCCGCCTGTTTCTATGCATACTAGTTTCTGAATGAAGGAACAACTGAATACATCTTTCTTACAACCAAGCTCTCGGCTTATGTATCTGTTATATTCGTATATTAACTGATCAAATTCAGACTACTATATCATATAGCTGTCATAGGAACAATCAGTGGAAAGTCAACCTTTATTTGTGTATTTCCCATACAAGTTTAGCTAGCCTCTTATAACATTTTGTTTCATTAAGTTTATACAAATTTAAATTGATTATTGCAGTCGCAGAGGAGCCCGTGTCACTGGCGGCCACTCATCCACACCTGTTGCCGAGTGATATTCAATCGGTAAGAGCCTTAATTAAATCGTCGATTTGGTTTAACTAATTTAATTAAATGATTGCAGGACATAAAGCACAATCTGGACTCTTTGGTCAATCAATTGTGCAACACTCGATTAGGGACAAACCAACACCAACGTTTGCTGCTTCTGCGTCAACGACAGCTCATAGAGGAAGATGAACTGCGTTTGAAGCATTATGTAGAATACGAAAAGTTTCAGAAGGCACTGCGCCAATGTAAGAGGCAATTCATGATACAATCGAGTCACCTAAAAGACTAACTTATTGTTTTTCCTTCCCATTTTAGCTCTTAGCACAAACGCTCCAGCTACTACCGCATATTATTCGCCAGCTGCTGCACCGGTTCAAACAAACCTGACAGCTCCAGCAGCATCAGCACCAGCACCAACATCGTCAAATACTACATCCGCAGGCTCTACAAATACATAAGCATTGAATATATTTAGAGTTGCCGTAGTCGTATCCCAATTTCATGACAAGTCATTAAATATTGCTGACCAATTGTTCGGCAACTGAACTGAACCTGAACTGGCATGATTTGTTGAAACTATCAATCTGCTGTTTCGAAATATGGATCTGCTGTTAGTTATTAAGTTCAATGTTGTCGATTCATGAGGGAATTGTCTGTAAATATGTAGTCACACAGTTTTGAGTTGATTTGCCATTGTTTCGCTTATTGTTTTAATTTTGTTTTGATTTCTCTATTCATATTCTTTATATGCAATGCTGTTTCCTCTCATTTGTTTTAAATCAAAATGAAGTTTCGGATTTTATTTAAGCAAATTGTAAATTTGATTAGCGCTAAAGTGTAAATAAATATTTCAATAATATCATGTACACTCATACATCAATATATACACATACTTATTATTATATATATACATGTATATTTTAAACCATCAGTGATTTATGTTTTTGCGTAGTTAATAAATAAATAATCTTTTATTGAACCTAAAGTGATAATATCAATGCAACGTTCTTCACCACATCCCTTTTGAGCACCCAAGATTTAGAGTTCGTATGTGGCTCCTCAGTGGTCAGTATTATGAAACAGCTTAATTTTATCTAAAGCTACAAATGTCAATGCTAACGATGCCCCTAAGGCTTCCATCTTTTACATTCAGCGGTAGTTATATCAGCAACTAATGATTTCTCTGGTTTTTTTTTAACTTTCCTGTTTAATTATATTTATATCGGCTAGATTGCAATGAAACTATCTTCTTTGTTCCTCCACAATTTCTAAGAAATTATATGTTACAGATACCGAAAATATTTAATCCCAGCGAAAAAAGTTGCCAAAATTTCATAGATATGTCCGGAAGTTGCATTATATGAAAAATTTGACTTTGTGTTTGACTTAAGCCAATCCCACAAGTTGCGCAATTGATTTTATTTTTATATTCTGATAAAATTTGGTGAATATTAAACTAAATCATATTAAAAATTAAATTAAATGGTTGAAACGCGCAACGTCAAGTTTTCATAAATTGAACAATCGAAAAAATGACTTAAGCTAAATGTCATTTTTTACATATTACGAAAAATTCGATGAAAATTATAAAATTTAAGGTTTACAAAATTACTTCCGTTTGTTGTTTTGTCTAAAACAGAAGTTTGAACCGAAATATTTTATTTCGCTAGATAGCTATCATATGTATGTACATATGTTTAAATAGTACTCTTGAATACTTACTTTTTGAATCTATTCGTTAAACACAAAAAATGGACGTTCGAATGTAACGAGCGCAACGCAGGATTAGCCCGAAATCGAAATATTGCATATGCTTCACAGAGTCAGACTTACTTTTGCTTGTTACATAAATAATAAATAGCACATAATCAATCAAATTAAACATTGTAATTAAGCTGTTATCTCTGGGCACTCAAGTTTATCATCCGTGCCAAGCTTTGAATGAAATGAGAGATGGATATGGCTGAAAACATTTATGATCGCACCTATACCAAGAAAATATGTTCTTAGCTTATACAGGAATCAAAGACATCTCGTTTAAAGTTGAACCCTTACTTAAACTGATAATATGGAATGCAGTGCATTTTTAAAGAATTTAACAACGGAATTTCATAAAGTATCAACCACACATTTGGGATTTATTTAATTGTAAATAATATAATGTAAACTTGAACAGTTTTTAAAAGAAAAAAATTGATTAACACATTAGAGGGTGGAACAAAAACTGATCAAAGAAAATTAACAAACTTTTAATGGAATGACGCATACTTTGTTATTAAGCTGTAACATCCATATGCTCCTTAATTTCGTTACCCCATTCACGGGCCATAATCATAATTTCGTTCATGGATAGTTTGGGGCCAATCAGTGGGTTCATTTGCGTCAAATAACAGCATAGCCAACTGTGTAGGAAAACAATATAAGTTAGCGGATTTGTCAAGACTTCATATGTACGTGCGTAGGTATATATGTATGAGCGTATGAATACATATGGTACACATATATACATACATACATACGGAGATATCATGGTCACCAAGAGGAAACTTACAAGAGCCAACAGGTAACAGCAGTAAGCATAATGCAGCATTGTGTAACGCTATATACAACGAAAAAAAAAATTACACATCTTTAGCTTAGTCAATTTTAACAAAATTAAGAGCTACTTACCCCCTGTTGGGGCCGCGAGCAAAGAAGGGGCACACAATGCCAATGAATGCCCAAATGACTGTGATAATAACGGGTGGAACGTAGGCTTCAACCATTTTGAAAACTCTTTGTATAACTTAGTAGTAATACTGTAGGTCTGCCAAAATCAGCAGGTTTAAGAGTTAAATGGAAAACACAAAACTATAAATAAGTGATCACGAAGAAGGCACTTTTTTCAAGCTGTATGAATATCACATGACAGACATGGGACAGAAAGAAACATATGTTATTGGAATCGTTCCGAATAAGTTCAATTGAACTACTAACTCACTCAGCGAACGAACTACATCCCTCATAAGGCTCAGTTGCTTTTCATTCTTTTCTGTGGCAACCTTATTCCCAAATTATGCCAAGTGGCAGCCATCAAATAAAAAATACATTTTTTTTTTTGGTTTGTTGTATTTTTAAAGCTAGAAATTTTAAATATTTTACATGAGTTTTTGTTGTATTTTTTGTCGATTTTCTAATTTTCGATTTTG
Organism: Drosophila limbata; assembly: GCA_963924055.1. Classification (NCBI taxonomy): domain Eukaryota; kingdom Metazoa; phylum Arthropoda; class Insecta; order Diptera; family Drosophilidae; genus Drosophila; species Drosophila limbata. The sequence goes on from OZ001354.1 coordinate 22,955,696, forward strand.
AATTACATTTACTAATTTCACCCCCCGAGGTATGACCAGCACCCACCATTCATTAAAACGATCTCTTTCATTTTCTCGTTTATAATTTATTTGGTTTCATTAAATTATATTTAATTGCTTAATTATTACTAAATGAACTAAAGACAAGTTCACATTTAAATTGCGCGCCTGGCCTTGGCTAGATCCGGAACCGGCATTTTAAAAATCGTTATTCTGAGCGTAATCGATATACAGTCATCAACTCAACATTTCGAAGAAACCTAGCAACTCTGTGTAGATAGCCAGAAATTACAGTTCAGTGGCAAAGTGACAAGCAAAAATACAAAATGGTCCTGGAAAGTACTATGATCTGGTAAATAAATAAATCTTTTACTATTTGTAAATGCAAATTACTGTATCATACCATTTTGTTATAGTTTTGATAACAGCGATTACCAGCGCAATGGTGATTACTTTCCAACTCGCTTAAATGTCCAGAAAGATGGCATCAACCTTGTCTGTCTCACAAAGCTAAGATCCAATCCGGAGAATAATGTTGGTCTAATGACCCTATCAAAGTATTCAAAACTGGACTATAAGTGTGGTTTGCAGATAATACGAATATTTCCTTCATTTCAGCACCGTCGAAGTGCTGGCCACACTTACCAGTGATGTGGGTCGCATATTTTCAAAGATGCATTTGATTCAGCCAAAGGGAGAGATAAACCTAATGACTGGAATTCGGATTGCCCATTTAGTATTGAAGCATCGTCAAGGTAAAAACCATAAAATGCGCATTGTTGTGTTTGTGGGCTCACCGATAAACAACGAAGAAGGAGAGCTGGTTAAGCAGGCCAAGCGCCTAAAGAAGGAGAAGGTGAACGTGGACATTGTCAGCTTTGGCGATCACGGAAACAACATTGAAACGCTGACGGCTTTTATTAACGCTCTTAATGGAAAAGATGGCACTGGCTCTCATCTGGTAAGTGTTCCTCGCGGATCAGCGCTGTCGGACGCCTTGTTGTCGTCGCCCATTATACAGGGTGAGGACGGCATGGGAGCCGCTGGATTAGGCGGAGCCGCATTTGAGTTTGGTGTTGATCCCAATGAGGATCCGGAGCTCGCACTTGCCCTACGCGTTTCAATGGAGGAGCAGCGCCAACGCCAGGAAAGCGAGCAGCGTCGGGCCGGCGCAGACAACGTCGGATCGACTGGAAATGCCGAGTCTGCCGCTGGCACTGTTCCATCTAGTGGAGAGAGTGGAACTGGAAGCTCTGGCGTAACTGTCCCCAATTCCAATTCGGAAGAGGCAATGTTGCAACGTGCATTGGCCTTGTCTACTGAGACTCCGGAGGACAATTTGCCAGATTTCGCCAATATGACCGAAGAGGAGCAAATCGCCTTTGCAATGCAAATGTCAATGCAGGATGCCGCCGACGATAACGTAACACAGCAAGCTAAACGTCCCAAAACTGATGATGCCTCTGCCCCAATGGATGTTGACGAGGACTACTCTGAAGTCATTGGTGATCCGGCATTCTTGCAAAGTGTTCTTGAAAACCTTCCTGGCGTTGATCCCCAATCGGAGGCAGTTCGTGATGCTGTTGGTTCTCTTAATAAGGACAAGGACAAGAAAACCGACGGCAAGGATGACCAGAAGAAATGAAATGCTATCTACACTAACACATATATTTAAATTTCCATTAATCTGAAATCATAAGTGAACGAACATCTCTAAAATGATGTCAATTTTGTTCATGCTTCAAATAAAACATATTACCACAGGAAAAATTCAACTTGTTTGTATACCAACTTAATAAAATTTAACAACCACCCGAGTAAGCCAATAAATGAGTTAATTGTGCTGCGCTTTACGAAGTTAAGTTAAATGTATTTTGGTTACTTTGACTTTATATTTGTAAGCATCATTTTATCTACAGTTTCAACGCAATCTAAACGGTCGATACTCCAAGCTTACTTTCCACCTTTGTAGTCGCGGATGTGGTACAGGACCCAAGCCGGAATGAACAGGGATGCGGCACACATACCGCCACCCAGGATCACTTTCTCCTGTAAGGCATAATATGTTTATAACAATTCGATTCTCACATGCAAGGTATGCTCGACATTTCGTTTACGTAACCCCGAAATGTCGAGCGATATTACTTACAGCAGTAGAGATGTGTTTTGTGGGTGGACCGGAAACAACCGACTGGCATCGCCTTTGCATTGCTCCACGCATCGCAGGAACCAAAAGTTTAGCAGCACTATTTTGGAACATCTTTCAAATTTATATTTTTCTTATTTCGCAGAAATCAATGCTGGTTGGTTGGTGGTGTTGGTTGTAGAGTTGTATCTTATCGTTCGGACTAGGGCTGTTGAAAATAAATCAATATATCGATATTTTTATAAAAATGATATATTTATATCGCGATATTAGATGTGCCGATATATCAAATATGCGATATTTTTTTTTATATTTGAAATATTTGATCTCTAAACTTTAGAGTCTAAAGCAAGTTAGTAAATGACAAAAATATGTTACCAAAAAAAACAGCCTACTGTGAATATGTGCAGCGCTTTGTTCTCGCAGCAAGCATGCAACGTTTTCAACCTGCAACGCTGCTAGGGTCAAGTGAACACCCTAATTATGAAAAATATATATGGAAATATATACTGAAATTAACTGTATTTTTATGATATATATTGTTATGTTTGATAAATAAGACTATCTCTTTTTATTGTGGGGCATATTACTTTTTTTTTAAAAAAAAAAAAGGTAAAAAAAAATATATCAAAATCTATCAATATATGGATATTTTAAAATGATATATTAAATATCATTTTGATATTTTTTTAAAAAAGAAAATATCATCGATACGATATTTTAAAAATATTCGACAACCCTACCCAAATACCATGACCCTATAAAATACCAAATATGATTTTCCTTCGAATCCAATCGAAAAAATTGTCAAATAATCGATTCACATGAACAGTGCCGGTTCCGGATCTCTAAACATGGCCGCGAGTAATTTAAATATGAAATAAATTATAAATATAATAAAAATAAATAAATTTATTTTAATGAATTTTGGGAGCTTGTCACCCCTCAAGGAGTAAAGTTGTAAAAATCAACAAAAAGTCATGTGAAATTATACAAACTTTAGTTTCAAAATTAACAAAAAGGATCGTTTAAAAAAATGGTAATGAAGTTGAGACAACAAAAATTGAATGATTTGTAAATGATTTCCAGTATTGACATGTATTCTTTTTGGCGCAGCAATATAATGTATATTACATATTGTATTTATTAAATCTAAATAATAAAATTTCTGCATTAACATATCTGTTTTAGATTAGTTTTAATGTAGTTTAATATAATTGCAATTTATAATGCATATAGTTTCATAGTTAGTAAATAAATACGCTCATTTTATTTTCATTTTTGTTCGCAATATTTTAATCTACAATTTAATCAATAGTTAAGGCTCCAAATTTTCGAGCCATTGTTATGTGACATGTTTCATGAATACACAAAGTGTTAATCCGATTATAATATGTATTTTAGCATACATATATTTTTTTTTTCATTAGCAATGTATTGTAAAAAGGTTTGACGAGTTCTTTTCCTCCATATCACTCGTAGTGAGTCACAGATTTACTTTTACAATGGATCCACAAGTGGGGAGATCAATATCGGCATAATTATGATCAATGAATAACTAATTAGAAGCTTTGATGCCATTTTACAAGTGATTAAATTAATATATCTTTATTGTGAGACTTTTACAAAGAACGAATGTAATATTGTTGGGAATGACAAATAATTTTAAGCGAATATATATTAGTTTCAGCTTTGGATCATTTAAACTTAATATTTCGTTTTGAGATTAATTTATTTATGTTGATTATCCTCTATTTAGGTTTATTTTAATAACAGGTAATAACATAACATAAAATATCTAAATATATGTAAGTGTATTCGCAAATGGGCTTAACAAATTAAAATTTAAAATCAGTATGTCGCGTCCAAAGAATGTATACTGCATAAGTTCAAGTTATATATTATGTAAATTATATCTAATTAGGTAATAAGTAGATTCGTAACAATACAAACAATTGAATCGGTTGACAAAAAAAAAAACAATTTAATTTGTATATATATGTATACATATGTATTATGTGCATGAGCATCTGAATATTCCTGTGTGCGTATATCTTATCGGTAAGTAATCTTTAAAGGACAGTAATTGGAAAACATCATAAAAAACTTGCTTATTTTTTATGTTTACAATTCAGTCTGAAAGGCATAGTTGTGTATACACATTTTTATATCACCTATTTTGAATAATTAACTGTTTAATTTATCCTGTTTTTGTTTATTTTTAAAATATTTTATAAATAATAAGTGATTTACATTATTCATTTCTTAAATTTATTTTAACCACATTTTTTTTGGTTTTCTTTACAATTTAGTTTTTATTTGCGTTTGCGGAAAATTTGCTGTTAATTTCGTTGCGTTAAGTTGGGCAAAAATATATATATTTATTTCCGTACATAAACAAAAATTTGGTTCTTATATGATCTCTTACTTTTAATTACACATTTGATTTTTTCATGCAGTAATATATATATATCAGCATTGTAGAGTTTATGTTATTTTCGCAGTTATTTTGAATCTAAATTTTAGTTATGCATATGTTACTTATAGTTTCTCTGACAATATTATTCATCCTCATCCGTGGAATCGGAGCTATCGCTCATATCACTTGAATACAGTTCCAGCCAGTGATAATCGCGCCGATCCACGTATTCCCAGAGATAAATCTGTGAGAAAAAAACACTCATTTAATCGACCAAGAAAACCAAACTACTAATCAACAACAATGATACTAATTTTTTTTTAACATTGATCTTATACTTTGAAACTACAGGAACATTTTCGATTTGTTTTCAGGGCCAATATTATATAAAATGATTAAAAGATTTGAAAAATGAAATACTTACATCAAGTAAATCAATTAGTTGATTCTGGCTATGCAATTTTCGGGCTCGTTTTGGCAATCCAACATCCACGATTTCTCCATTGGGGAGTGCGTGTTTGTAGAAGCACTTGTTGCCAAATGGGCACTTTCCTTCTCCTTTTTTGAAATATTTGCAGTCCTTTGCACCTAAGGCTGCACGATAGTCATTAAGCAGTTTGTCTTTTTCCTCTTTAGTTTCAACCCAAAAGGCGCTTGGGCAGACAAAGTCGGAGCACACTCGGCATTCGGGGCAAGCTCTACAATATATAAAGAAAATTGTCAACTTAATGTATTTGTGATCTAATAAAAGTACAATTAACAAGAGCTTTCGCTCCCGGCTAAAATATGCAATGTAAGCGACAAAGTATGCAATACATTTTTTAAGAGTTTTGAACAACAAAACATTATTTTTTATGCATACGAATACTTTGCTAGATTTGAAAAAGATTATATTTACTATAAGTGTACTTACCGCGTGATTTTATGCTCAAACTGCTTGGCTTGACGCCATGTTCGAATGCATTCCAGGCAAAATATATGATTACAGTTGGGTAAAATGCCAAACCGCTTTTCCCTGCCGGCTTTTTCCATGATAGTGTCGAAGCAAATACCGCATGTCTTATCCTTGGACTGAGCAATTGCAAAGGACAATTCCATTGCCTGTTCGTGTTGCTGCAAGCACTCGCGATTGTGTTTCTTACGTTGGGCTTGGTCCGTTGGATGCAGGCAGTATTGGTCGCACATCTCGCATAGCTCCATGTGTATGCGATAGGGACAAAACTCGCCGTAAGGGCATGGACTTTCATAAGGGCAAACATCGTCCAATGAGCGTCGCTCTGCCAGCTTTACACAAATGTCGACGTCATTGGCAGACGGTCCTCCGACAATTTCAGCCCATGATATTCCATTTTGTACAGCAGCACTGCCAGTTGCTGCAGCACCAGATTCGCCCTCATCTTCGTTTAGAGATTGGGCTACAAATCGTTTTTGGCCAGGCACAAAAATCGGCGCATTTGCCCAATTCCGACGACTAGTGCTAGGTAATACCTCAGTTTCTAAGACTGCATCTGCTTCGGCTTCGGTATCTGTATTTGCGTTTGTAGCACGCTGCTCACCTTCGGGACGGCCTCGAGTTAAATCATGTGAGAAGCGGCAAAGGTCACCGAATCGGCAAATGCCTCGCAAGTAATAGCGGCATATGGTTTGACTTCGTCCAGGCACATTTAAAATTGGGTTGTCAACGATATCAACAGCCACAGGGACAAAGGAACTCATTTTGCACGTGCAAAAGGTTTGTTTGTACAGACGATCTGACCAAACTAGACGCTCTGACCTGAAAGCAGTGGAAAATGTGATAAACTTGACCTATCGATATGCATACATATAAAGTACGTATGTGTGTACATATGTATACCGTGAGAAAAAAATTAAGATGTCGCAATAACTGGACTTGTTTTGCGCTATACAAAACTCAGCACTCAATATACATATGTGCATATGTTAAATGTGCATAAAGGTACACCAAAGCCTTTTTTGGTATTTGAATAAATGCGTGTCCCACTAATTTACATTGAAATTTATATTTGTTCCATAAATATATATATGCATGTATATAATTGTTTGTGTGTATGTGCATATATATATCTACTGCGGACATGAATGCACATGAACCTTTATTTCAGATCGAGATCAAGCACGCCTACACATTGGTAGTGCTGTGACTAATTTTGCAACTGTTGATATTATCTGATTTTAATTAAAACTCTTTTTCTTACGTTTTCTGTTCAAAACTTGTAAAATTTTTTGATGCTCACAATATTTCAACTAGGGATGGGGCTTACTTTAATGGTAAATCGACCAAGCTGATAATTTTAAATCGATAGTTTAGTTGGCTGTTTGACAATTTATGTCTGACATCTAAAAATAGACAAAAAATTTTTAATTTATTTAATTATATTTTTTTGTGAAAAACATTTTGATTTGTTAATAATTAAAAAAAAAGCGACATAAAATTTTACTTATCGATTTTATTATCGATGGTGTTCCCCCCCAACATAATCAGCTGTTTGAAGCGTTTGTTTTTTACACGGGACAAAAAATTGCTTTACATTCGAAATAAAATGACTGACGGAAATGGGAAACACTACGTTTGCGTCAGCTGCGGAAACCCAGTTCGAGAGTTGTACAAGAAATATAGCAATACGGTCAAGCCCACGCACTGTGTAAGAAAATTGCTTATAACCCAAAGTTGTAAATTAAAGTTTATTTAATTTTTGAACAGAACAAATGCAATCAAATAACCGATAAATATATAGAAGTGGAGGAGTTCATAATCCTAATTGATGCACTTCTACTGGTTTCGTCCGCATTTCGCCACATGATATATAATGGGAAATTTAAGGTAAAGACAGGCCGTTCAATATGAGCAAACAAAAGTTATAGCTAGTTAAAAATGTTGGAAAACAAGTAAAAGCAGAAGTTATCTCGACCTTATCTTGAAATTGGACACAGACAGGATGCCCCAATTCAATAACTCTCTTCTGCAAACTTCATTTATTTACAGCTATACTGGAAGATCTCGCTCGTAGTGTTGCTATTGGAATCTTTTGCACTGTGTCGCCAGCAACGAGCGGATGGATCGAATACTGCCGCCTTGTATGAAAGAGGATTTTATATGTCTGCGTTGCAAAATATAGGAGGTGAGAGAAACAAACTAACGTACATATCGACCTGTTTTATGAAAATAAAAGTATTGTATCATAAAGTCGATTTTGGAAAAATTGTTAAATACGTTAAATACTTACGCAAAAAGGGGTCGATATATGTACATTTGTTTCATGTTGTTATTAATTAAATCATAACTTTTGCAGAATACCTTTTGATAACGGTGCTGCTGCTTTTTATCACCGCGCTTCTCGGCTTCGGGCAGTTGACCAAAGTCGGTCTGGCATCGCTAACATTAACCATCCTGAAAGTCGTTGCCATTTCAAATTTCTCCAAGTTTTTCCTTCTGCCCATATTAGTCTGGGGCAGTAACACAACTGATTTTGGACGAAATTTACACTATATGCTAGTTACGGGTCACCATCTCTGCTCATTGGTAATGGCCTACAATGTAGTCGGTATCATTAGCAACCATCTTCGCTGGTTATCCATATTACTGGTTATTTGTGCATTTACTATGAAGGAGTACGTTAGATATTTGGCGGCATTCCAGATGGTGTTGTAATGTGTAATAGGATGGATAATTATTTTGGAGAAAAGAAACCCAGCCTGTGATATTGATATGTAAGCCTTTGCCATTTTAACAACGAATCCTTGAATAAGAATAAAAATAAATGCAGTATTTTGAGCTGATAGTATGTATTTCCCTTATTGAATTGTAGACTCTCAAAACTCAACGGCCACTATTGTGCTTAAAGCACCCAAAGTTTTCAAATCGGCTTATTTTAATAGAAAACATTACAAAGCGTTAAAAACAAATGCAAAACTAATATCCCATTAAGCTTAACTTTTTTTAAAAGAGCATTTTTTATTTTGCCAAAACTAAAAAACCAATTTGACAAAAAAATATGTTTAGTATAAAATAAAAAAAAATTTGGTCTCACTGAAAAGTGTTTTTTTTTATCGCTTCTGCAACCCTGCTAATGGCAATTATCGCACGGATTCTGTCGCATGCAGAATTTATGACGATTCTATGCTTTTTTGCTTTATTTTATATGCAAAATTACAAATAATTCTGGCAAAATAATTGAAATGGTTATTATTAATTTGAAAACAAATGCCGCGGAGAAAATCAATATGCTCATAGCATAAAAAAACACGTAATTTGTCTTCAGTTACGGCTATACAGGCAGCGAACGTGTTATTTAATACTGTAAAACGCGACACAACAAGTGAGTGTGCGTATTACACAGGAATTGCAAATATAAAAGCAAATAAGAAATTAAGAAGTGAATTTGCAAAATTAATATTAAAATATTGGTAAGTCTAGAACAAAAAAATGACCCACATACAAGTGTACATATGTATGTTGTATATGTGAATATGTGCAAACATGGTTCAATGTATGAACTCTCACACAAGCAAAAGACTTTGATGCCGCAAACATGTAACAAAAAAGTGAATTTATTTGAAGAACGTTTATTTTCCAAACGTAAATTTGTTTGTGTTTTAAAAATATAAAGTTAACCAGTGTGAAATTGCATGACGGCTTATAAGATGTTGTAAATGGCTAACGTCGTTTTAATTGCACCAGATTTATCTGATTCAGATATCAGTATGACAGATCATTCATGTTACCAATGTGACCGGTATTCAGTATTTTAATAAACAATATTTTATTTTTACATTTGTTTAAGATTATATTTTAGAAAAAAAATGTATTTTTAGTGATATCAATTGTTAATCTCTTTTTGGTGTGACTTTACAAAGCCAAATCAGAAAACGATAAGCTAAATATTTGAGATAACCTTAACAAAATTAGGAGTTTGATTATTTGTAAATAATATTTGGTTTTTAATTTAAATGCAACATTTTCTTCCTAACATTATTTTAAACATATTTTATATGGATTAGAGTTAGAAAGTAAGCATTTTGAATGTTATCAAGTTTGGTCACACATAAAATATAACCTTAAAAATGACAAAGTGACAAATTTCTTTTTTGTTCAATTTAAGCGACTAAAAAACTTAAACGACGACAATATTGACGAATTCCTGGAGTGGCTCATATTGTTGCATATCCACTGGCCTGCCCCGATTCCCCAAATAATGGATTCGTGTCAAAGTGGAACTCGTATTTTTGGTTTCGCATCTAAAGCGATGTAAATAATATAAGCAAAAAGTGAAAATTACGAAGCAACCGACGGACCGCATTGGTACACACATATGTTGTACACACAATATACTACATAACTTTACAATAACTTCAAAAGGCAAAGATCACGCTCGCGACTCGGTCAACATCATCTCAATGTCAGCTTTTACATCGATTGCGTTCGCGAGGTATGTTTTGAAACACTGCACAAAGAACTCCAAAGAGCAAAGGACAGAGAACAACGGCATCGAGTAAACCAGGGACAGGATCTTGACTACGGTGAGGGTTACTTGAGCACTTACATTACTAAGATGCATTCTTCGTCTGCGGCGTCGAACGCGCTTGTGGAATACTCTGACGTAAGTTCCGAGGATTTCTCTGATCCCGAAGCTGGAGAAATCGACTCGGATGCAGCGCTGGCTGGCAAAGGTGCGTCGGGTAGGAAACCAGAAAATCTAACTAAAATGCCAAGTTCAGACTCGGTCGTACGTATCACAAAAGCCAATGACTACAGGTAATAAATACGGAAAACTCTAAGCTTAAAATTAATATTTTAGATTTATGGGAATTTTTTTTTAGGAAGAGACACACAGAAGATGATGAAGACATGGATGCAATTACTGTAGTTGGCTCCTCGAGGTCGAGGCAGGTTTCTGTTGTAGCCAGCGGCAGCAGTAGGCTGAGCATTGCCCCTTTCACTGAGAAATCAAATCATCATCGCACTGAAATCGCATTGACGACAGCCAAGAACCCAAATGAAGAGCAGCTTCAGTGGGATCGTGAATTGTATATGTCAAGCGACTCGATCGACACCGATGAGTTGGAGGCTGAAATGAAGCGACAGAAACGCAAAAAACTGAAGAAGGACAAGCACAAACATAAATCAAAAAAGAAATCAAAAAAGCGCAAGAAAAAGCGGGCCAAGTCATACTCGAGTATTGATTCCTTATCGGACAGTAACCTCAACACTTTGCTGGACAGACACAGCCGCTATACGCCCCCAACGGCTCCAAATAGGGACAAGAGTGCTGAGCGCACAGTCAGCGCTGCGTTACCTAGTTATACGCCACACAAGGACAGTCAAAGCAGTCCCATATCAGCTGGCACTCCGCCAGCCCGACGCCCTAATAGTAATAGCAATACCTATTACGGCGATCCAGCTGCTCCTACGCCAAGTACTCCCATAGGCAGTAGCCTCCAGGTGACTGTAACGAACAAAACGAACTCGAACAGTCGACTTCGTTCGCCTTCTGCTCGCGTCCACATTGGTGGCGCAATTAAGCGTTATGCCACCTCTCCACGCACTCCCCCACATTCAGTCAGCCACTCGCACCAAGCCACTGGAAGTACGCGGGACTCTCGAAGCTCGCGCTATACACAGAGTCCGCTGAAAGATGATTTGAATGCTCATCACCGTTCGGGAAATGCGTATTCAGCGCGATATTCGGCAAGTGGATCAGTCACTGGACAGGGGGCAAAACTGAAGCGTATGTCGCCGGGTAAGTAAAACTCCACTGAATTGAGAAATTTTGGGAATATAAATCATACTGTAATAGTGATTTAGAAAACAAAGAAGTGGTAATAACAGCTTATTAATTTTTAATAAAACGTATGAGGGAATACCTCAAACTTTCCTTCTTTGTACGATACTCCATATCTAAGTTTGTTGTAAATTTGAGATTTGATGTTGACACAAAAGGGTTAATCCGTTAATGAAGATCTATATATTCTTGAACGAACAACGAGCAGAGACTTTTACTGCAGGCAGAACAAATGACAAAGCCGTCGGATCCAATCACTATATCATATACCAACTGACAATCTGACAGATTGTGTATTTGTTATTGTTTTATTCATTTCGTAGCAATCTGACCTTATTATCATGTAGCTGTGTGCCTTGTTGGTTAACTTAAGATATTTCTGTGTTGCTCTAAACTAAAACATACTTAGCAAAGAATTCAGTTTTGATTTAATATATTAATGAATGTATGTATGACATTACTAAAAGTGATTGTGAATTTCAGAACTGGATCGTTATCATCATCAACCGAGCACGCCGCCGCACAAACGAAGAAAGTTTAGCGATGGCCGTGATGCATCGTTGTCATCGTCTGTGGGCACATTCGAGCACGGCAGGCACCATGCTGTTAAATACGAACGCTACAGCAGAGATCGATATTCGCGGCGGGTATCCAGGTAAGCAGTTATTTTGAGGTGTGATATGTTCTTTGTGAATTGTGACTACATCTAAATGTTTTACAGGAGTCCAAGCGTACACCGATTATCGCGAGGTCGAATATCGCCAGGTGCAGGAGGAGTCACATCCGGCGGCAGTAATTCAAATATGTATCGCCATAGTAATAGCAGTAGTCATAAACACAACAAATATGGTGCTCCTCACTCGCCTTCCCCTCCAATGTCAGCGAGGTCGTCTTCCAAAAGAGCCTCTGGTAGCGGGATGGGTATTTCCGTTGAGCGTTATACATCGCGTTCTCCTCGGCCCAGCTCGCGGTATTATGAGTCATCGCCACCTTCGCCGGCGGGTGTTTCGGGCTCGAGCTCGCATCATCATAGACGCTCTCCAAGACCACATCAGCATCATCGCAACAGCAGCCGGAAACGTTCACCGAGTTCAGGCAGCAGTCGTAGCTCAGGCTCCCGCTCGCGATCACCAACGTCTCGTGATCTAAAGCATAAGCGCGATGAATACATTAAGAAAATAAGCGAAACTAGCTTATTTGCCGAGTTGGTTAAGGATCGCCACAAGCGACAAAAGGCGCTAAAGGAGATTATTGAACGGCAGGAGGAGAACAGCAACAGCAACGGCGCATTGACCATAAACGAGAACAGCTCATCTGTGGATGGCAACACGCCCAATGTGACCGACAATCGTTCATCTTCTTTTCTGGCAACACAATCCTCAGCTAGTGCGACGCCGAATGGCATCGCAGGCGGTGGAAAAACTGATTTGGACGTAAACAACATTCCAATGCCAAACAGAGAGAATGAGATACTAAAGCTGAATCCGAATGTTGTTGGTACTGATGTTACGGATGACTCTCCAATGACAGTGGCTCTCAAAACGAATGTAAACCAAAAACCGAAGAGTCTAACAGCTTTGCCGATGCCGCCGGGTATGAATGCAGCCGATTTAGTGAATGCACCAACGCCATCGCCGCCAGATATGTGCAAGTCTGATAAAAAGATGTCGTCCGATGAGAAGAGCCTTACCGCCAAAGCGAATGCCAACGCCAACAAGAGCCTTTTGAATTTGCCAATGCCGCCCGTTATACCGGGCAGTGAGGAGCTGAGCGGCGACGATGATGTCATCGATAGTCCTGAAGACTTTGACACGCCCGGTGGCAATAGCAACAGCACTAATGTGAATACGAATGCAAATTCATCACAAGCTTCAACGCGTCGACGACCAGTCATACTTAATCGTCGCGACTCGAGGAACAACGTGAGGGATTGGGGTGAGCGGTGCGTCGATGTGTTCGAGGTGATTGCACAGATTGGCGAGGGGACATATGGACAGGTTGTATAAATTATAGTGCACTATTTACATGCGATCACTTATCCAATGCTTATGTTTCAGGTATACAAAGCGCGAGATCATCATACTAACGATATGGTGGCACTAAAGAAGGTGCGTCTGGAGCACGAAAAGGAGGGTTTCCCCATAACGGCTGTGCGCGAAATCAAAATACTTAGGCAACTGAATCATCGCAATATTGTGAACTTGCATGAGATCGTGACGGACAAACAGGACGCTGTTGAATTTCGCAAGGATAAGGGTTCCTTCTATCTAGTGTTTGAGTATATGGATCATGATCTCATGGGTCTTCTCGAGTCTGGAATGGTTGACTTTAACGAGGAGAACAATGCGAGCATTATGAAACAGCTATTAGATGGCCTCAATTACTGCCACAAAAAGAATTTCCTTCATCGAGATATTAAATGTTCCAATATTCTGATGAACAACAAGTATGATCAGAATCATTCCACAAAGTGAAATCATTCACTTTTTACTCTTACTAATTATTTTAATTTTTTAGGGGCAAAGTTAAACTGGCGGATTTTGGCTTGGCCCGTTTGTACAATGCAGATGACCGAGAACGTCCCTATACGAACAAAGTCATAACGCTTTGGTATCGGCCACCGGAGTTACTGCTGGGTGAGGAGCGTTACGGGCCGTCCATAGACGTGTGGTCTTGTGGCTGCATATTGGGAGAATTGTTTCTGAAGCGGCCGCTGTTTCAAGCCAATGCGGAGATGGCGCAATTGGAAACTATATCGAAAATATGTGGATCTCCAATTCCTGCCGTTTGGCCTAATGTAATTAAGCTGCCCCTTTTTCATACACTTAAGCAGAAAAAAACGCATCGCCGGCGTTTGCGTGAAGATTTTGAGTTCATGCCAGCATCGGCACTTGACCTGCTCGATAAAATGCTAGACTTGGATCCAGACAAACGCATTACAGCGGAAGATGCTCTCCGGTCGCCATGGCTAAAGAATATCAATCCGGATGAGTGAGTACAAGTGCAATTATTAAAAGTAGAAAAGAAAAGGGGGAAAGTCTTTTGATATGTTAGATTTCAAAAAAGTATTGGGTCAAATATTATAATTGTTATATTTCTCATTTAACAGAATGCCAACGCCTCCATTGCCCACATGGCAGGACTGTCATGAGCTCTGGAGCAAGAAACGGCGTCGCCAGCTGCGTGAACAGCAAGAGTCACTGCCGCCAGGTGTAATTTGCTCAGCCAACCAACGCGGGGCCGCGATGGTGGGGGATGCCTAGCATTTACTATATGCTTCATACTTCAATGAAGGGGAAGACTATAAACAGCGAGAGGAGGAGGAGGTGGAGTGTGCCTGGTGGCAAAGTTAATATCTAATTTTGTAACGAATTACAAATAATTGGCAGGTGCGCAGACTCAGATCGGGTTGACATGCTCTACCAAAGCACTCTATTGTTTAAGCCGTCTCTTAAAACTAGATTAACTAAGATTACAATTAAAAGTGATGAATTGCTTCAAATCAGGCATTTCAAATTGACCGCTGTATAATATTGTAATATGTATATACTATTTTCTGGTACCATATATTCAAACAAATAATCTATTGGAGCATCAATTGTTCTTACTTTTTTATGTTTAGAGTAATTACATACTATCAAATAACACACACATATTGGCAATAAAAAAGAGCATGAGATATAACACACAGTTAACCAATGTGTATTAAATTTGATATTTGATTATTCTGTTTGAATTTCACTCTATTAAAAAGAAAACAAATTGATTCGTTTATTTTGCAAGAAAAATAGAAAACAGCGCTTAGTTTCAAAATGAAAGCGTAATTGTGAAGCAGTTAAAGGTTAGCATTTTAACACTAAATAAATTGTGTTATGCATATGTACTAAATTAAGCTAGTAGTAATAGTATTAATTAGTTTAGCAACATATGTATGTATGTATGTTCGTATAATGCTATAAATAATATAAATAATTTTGTTAGGTATTTAAATTAAATTGTAATGTTAAAATGGAATTTATCAAGTAAATGTGTACTAAAGGCACCCAGATATATTTTAAAAAGCTTATATTTTTAATATATAAATCAAGCCGTTTAAAAACAAACATGTGTATAAACAAACATTAATATATAATGAAGCGAAATCTGCGTGAGACTGAAAATAATTGAACACAAAATTGTGCAATTTGAATAACGAAATTTGTAAAATCGTTAATTATGAATTCCAATAACAAGACATTAATCTCCAAAAGCGCAAATAAAATTGAAATTTGGTTTTTAAATCGTAAACAAAATAGATTTAAATAAGTCAAATCTGTCGATCTGTCAATCCGTTTACACATTACACACATATACATAAATTGCTTTAATTATTATATTTATTACGAATTATAGTTTGATTTGTATTGAATAATGCGGAAATCTTCTATTGACGGCTGAGTAATGGACGTTAATAAAGTTAGCAATATATTAATATTAATTTACTGAAATTTTAAATATTTCTAGTAGTCGTATTCCCTTTAAAACTCATACATATATCGAACCACCGGCTTCCTATCGGAAAACACGTCACCAACACCAGGCACCTGTACAAGGATCATCAGATAATCTATTTTTTGTAAATGATTTTCTGGATTTTCCTTTATTTTTTATTTACTTCAAGAAATCTCTTTCGATCATAACAAGAATTTCTTGAGATATAAAAATAGAAATACCAAACAGCGATAGTGGCTGCATCGATTCTTTCAGCTATCGATGTTTTCAATGTTGAATCGAAAATGTAGAGAAAAAAATCGTGTGCATTGGTAAACATTGCAAAATTAGTCTCAAATTCAAAATATTTAATTAAAGAATAACATAAAAATTACATACAAATTAACTTTTTATTACAAAAATATTACTATCGTCTTATTGCACAGTGATATACCGATGGTCGATAGATATCCAAACATCGGGCAAATTGCTAAATCATCGATACATTTGATTTTACCATCGATGTCTTTTGCAGCCCTATTTGTAGCATTTTCTTATGCATTTTTGAAATTATCCAACACTATTTTGTTGGCGTTCTCCTTTTAAATGATTTTCGGCTTGTTTTTGTTTGTTTATAAGAATTAGAATTTAAAGTGAAAGTGAAACATAGTTAACTATGCTACCATATCGAAATTATGGAGAAACAATTGATGTAAATACTATAATGAATGCTACCGTTATAATACCGCAATTGTAATGAATGTTTTGTGTCCATAGGAATTCGAAGTACAGCACCTACTGGGCAAAGGAGGTTTCGCTCGTGTTTACAAGGCAAAATGCCTGCGTACACATCAAGACGTAGCCATCAAAATGGTAAATACACTGCGACTTTTTAAATAGAAGCATGATAATTAATTATGATTATATTCTGGCAGATTGACAAGAAGCTCATACAGGGCTCGGGATTGTCGAACCGAGTTCGGCAGGAGGTTGAAATTCATTCCCGCCTGAAGCACCCGTCTGTGTTGCAGTTGTATACGTTTTTTCAAGATGCAAACTATGTGTACTTGGTTTTGGAATTGGCCGACAACGGGGAACTGCATCGGTACATGAACCAGCAAATGAAACGTCCTTTTACTGAGGAGGAAGCTTCGTCCATTCTTCGACAGGTGGTAGCTGGTCTGCTGTACTTGCACTCACACAACATCATGCATCGCGACATATCGCTGTCAAACTTACTGCTTAGCCGAGATATGCAGGTGAAAATAGCCGATTTTGGTCTTGCCACGCAATTGAAACGTCCCGACGAAAGACACATGACCATGTGTGGAACTCCAAATTACATTTCGCCAGAAGTCGTTTCACATTTGTCGCACGGCTTGCCGGCCGATCTCTGGAGTGTGGGTTGTATGCTGTATACGCTGCTGGTTGGGCGACCGCCCTTTGACACCGACGCTGTACAGTCCACACTCAATAAGGTGGTCCATTCTGACTACACAATGCCAACCCATTTGTCCTATGAAGTACGCGATTTAATTGATAAACTTCTCAGGAAAAATCCGCATGAACGCATCTCACTTGAGCAAGTCCTTAGACACCCATTCATGCTGAAGGCTGCTGGAAGCACAATATCGTACACAACGCCTGGCGCGTCGGATGCTTATAGCCAAAGCATTGCCAGCGGCGACAGCGGAATCGTCACATTTGCAAGCAGTAAGTAGGAGAACTTAATTGGTGGATCTCGCCTCAGCGAAGATCAGCTTTCATTCGTGATAAATTAATAAACAATTCTCGTAGATGATTCAAAAAACTCTCACCGGCTGCGTTCGGTGGAACACCAATCCACCAATGGACAAAACATGCTGCCGCAGATTCAAGAGGAATACGGATATTATCAGGAACAGCGTGATAAGTATGCAAAACAGGAACCGTTCGACAGCACGGATATGGACTGGCAGAGGATTGGAAATGGTGCCCAACAGAATGTACATTTCTTAGCACATTCCACTCCAGCTATTGCACCTGGGCTGGCAACCCGTAATGCTGGACGAGAGAACAAAGAGCGAATATCGGTGCCACCGCTGAACACTCTCAGGTTGCAGCCCACGCGGTATAAAACAAAAAATGCCATTATGAGCATTGTGGCAAACGGAGAAGTTGTAATTGAGTTCATCAAGTGCAAGAGTAAGTTGAACGAAGATCGTATAGTTGATGTTTGCCGCATATCCAACGATGGACGCCGCATTATAATACACCAACCGGATCCTGGAAGGTAAGTAACAAGTAACCATTTATATGGGTGCAAACTAGAATAGATACAAGGACCATAAATAAGAGTTATCAGTTTAAAAAGTCAAACCCAAAAATATGTGATACAATGTAAAATAAAATTAAATTTACATTTCAATATTTAAATACACATTATATATGTATGTAATAACTACTGCATTCAATTTTTAAAACATAAAAAATTATTCTTGAATTACTTATTATTATACAAATTAAATTGTAATTCAATGATTATTATGTATAAATTGAATTTCTATTATTACTTTAATATTTTTAAAATGAGATCGAGAAACTAAACTTATTTTTAAATCATTTAACATTAAAAAAATAATAAAAAACGACAATCGTTACGATCTCATCTATTTTCAGAGGACTGCCCATTCGGGAGCAACTGACGGAGCATCATTTAGGCAGCCAGGATTGCACTTATGACTACGACAACTTGCCGAGCAAACACTGGAAGAAATATGTTTATGCTGCTCGATTTGTGGCCTTGGTGAAAAGCAAAACTCCAAAGGTGACATACTTCAGTACCTTGGCAAAATGCCACCTGATGGAAAACCTGGCTGATTTCGAGATGAACTATTACTCTGGAGCCAAGCTGACAAAGTCGCCAAGTGAAGGTATTAAGGTATATGATGCGCATGGCGTGCTGCTGTCGGATCACACGAGCCCTGAGACAAAGGGACTCATTGATCACAGCAATGAGTGCTTTGCGCACTGCCTCAGCATCTGTAATGCTCTGGAGCTCGCTCAGACTGGGAGCAACACCTGCTTTCCTGTTACAATTGGTCGTCGGCCGCCCATCGCACAGATGCCGCCATCACAACGCTCAGAGGGCCTGCGGGATACAACTAATTTTGCGTATTCGACGCCCAAATCACAACAGGTGAAAGTCATACCAAGTCATTTCAATGGATAATTTATATAATTTTATATTTTTAGGGTTCCATCAACTTTTCCATTAGCACCATTTCATCAATGCGCAGTGGAAGCGATACAATTGGCTCACAGATGCTAGCAGCCCAGCAAAACGTACCTATAAAGCGGCTGAATATACCAGGCGTAGGCTCTGCCACTGAGGTAGGTTTCAAGCGTAATAGATGTAAATCATAATTTGGCAATGGCTCATTTATTCCAGCTGTCCCATGGTGTTGTGCAAGTGCAATTCTATGATGGATCGGTGATTTCAGTGATACCAGATGCCCAAGGTGGTGGCGTTACATACACGCAGCCAAACGGAGTATCCACCCACTTTCCGGATCATGACGACCTACCGTTAGCGGTTAGGGATCGACTTTCACAACTGCCCCAGGTGCAGATGAAATTAAAGTCTGCCCCTCTGATCGGTAGCAAAAAATTTGACTGCAATGCGATAAATTCCAAGCCGACAACTTCTGCGCCTTGGCACAATCGCATGCTAATCTAAAAAACAATCCATTAAATCGTGTTTTAAGAAAAAAGTTAAATGCATTTGTATTATAAAATAGTCTCTTGCTTTATATAAATATATTTTATATTAATTACTTTATATTTGATTTTATATAATTATATGAAAGGTCAAGATGGGTACACAATTTGAATTCGAAATCAGATCAAATAAAGCTAATCATTAATATGCACGTTTTGGTGTTATTATTTTCCCTGGGGGCTGAAACCGTTTTTAATAAATTCTAACTAAAAAATTCACAAAATTCCTGATAATCCGGGGTGCCACAGAAATCGCTTTCGCTTGAATTTCACTTATATTTGTATGAAATTTAAGTGAAATTCAAGCGAAAGCGATTTCTGTGGCACCCTTGAATATCCTGATAAATTCGAAGTTAAGAATTTCAAAACATTATGATTTAAATTTGAGTGGAAGCATCGATGTCGATGTTCATCGATGTTTTCAAAATGAAACATCGATGTTTGTTGATACATCGGGTTGAAACTTCGATGCATCGATGTACGTTCAATGTCTTAAAATAATACCATGTTTAGAAGAAAAATAGAATTTCTAAGTTTAATAAAACTTATTTTTTCTTCAAAACGTATGCTTTTATTACAGTTTTTAAGTTTCAAACAATTTTTACCTTAAAAGTATATATACAAACTGCAAGAAGGCTTTTTGATGAGAGCTTTGAAAATACATATGAAAGCCTTCTTGTAGCAATAGTATCTCTGACTAATTTAAATAAATATACTTACTTTGGCATCGATGCATCGATGTTTTTTTACATCACTACCTACCACACATCGATGGCTCCGATGTTTTGCAAACATCGATGACACTCACTCGATAATTCTCCACCACTACATTTTAGTGTTTTTGTCGTGTGTGCAGCTCACAACAGCTCGATTTAAGTTTGTTTTGTTAACTGTGTATTTTTTAGGGCGGAATAATTTAATATGTGTGAAACATGATAACTGCTTTTAATATTTAACTGAAACAGATAAACAGATCGCCACAAATAAAGCCCAACTTGTATTTGGGGATTGGCAAGTGTCGTTTTGTTTGTCGCGCACAGTCTCGTCTCGCCCCCAGCTCAAAAACTGGTTTGAGTGACTTTTGTGTATACAACAAACTCAAGCCACATTCATTCAACATTCACACACGTATTTACTATGTTCATAAATATGTAAACATAGTAACTGTAACAAAATTGCACATCATCAAAATAGTTGAATTTCTAATTGCTCTTCTCATTTTATTTTTGAAAGAAAAATAAAACCGCAAAATGCGTAAGTGTTAAATTTCTCATGAATTGCATGTATACAACAAAGTGTAAAATAAGAATGCATCTATAATATTAAAAGCTTAAAATATTTAAATAACTAACAGTATGACGAGTTAACATTATCTTCTTATTACACAGTGGGAGGCATACATTTTGGTCTGCTCGAAGTGAGGGTCAGCTCTCATTAACGGTTTTTTTTTAACTTGTAATAATCCGTTAAACGGATGTTGGGCGCTTCCTTTGCGTTATGTGAATTAACATTTTTTTGTGTATACCCCTGAATAGGGTATTTTATTTTTTTCACGAAAGTTGTTTTAAATGTATTGAAGAAGTAATTGTTTTGACCAAATACCAAAATGTATGTATTGCAGTTGAAGTATGTTATTTTCTTTTATTGTTTTCAGCCGAGTCGATATAGCCGTGTCCGTCTGTGTGAGCGCCTAGATCTCAGAGACTATAAGAGCTAGAGCAACCAAATTTGGCACACAGATTTCTATAAACCTCACGCAGGTCAAGTTTGTTTCAAAAATTTGCCACGCCCCTTTCCGCCTCCGTAAATCGCGAAAATCCACCACACGCACAGTTTTCAAGATATTAGGTTTTTTTAGAAAGTGAACGTTAGCTACTGTTATTACCTATCATCCTACTAAATCCCAACAAGATCGGACAAATAGAAAGGTGGTACTGGCTGATTAAAGCTTTTAAGCAATTAAAGTGCCTAAAAGCATGCAATAAAAAAATTTAGTTTACTTATGTAAGTAACGGGTATCCTATAGTCCGGAGCTTGACTATAGCCTTTCCCACTTGTTTTTAGTTTATAATTATCTCTGATCCAGAGATCAGATCCGACTGTTACTTTGACCAATTGAATTGACCGATGCCCAAGAAACATATGGCATATGTACATACATACATATGTTACATATACGGCCTCTTAATTGAGAACTTTAATTGGTTAAGAAGAGACTCGGCGCTATTGTATAATTTTCGAATCCGAATGACCAGTTGCCAGTTGAGTAAGCGGTTAGGCAACAATGTTGCTCTCATCGGATATCGAAAGAGAGACACTGATAAGCTGTGTGTGAGATAACTAGCTGTCGCTGTCGCAGCTCGCAGACACAAACAAACTGGCTCCAGCCGCACCTCAGTTCCACCAACAACGATAATTCGCTCGCCACGAAATTTGAAGAGTGAGGCAAAATTGGACAGCTCATTCGAGCACAGAATGGAGTCGCAGTCTGCTATCTGAATTGGCTCTCTGGGAGAAGGGCTCACTAGATACATACGAGTATTTACGCATACGGCAGTTGAGAGAGTAGCTTCAATGCGATTGTGTTCAATGACGTCTCAGAGAGCATGATTCACATTTGCGTTAAGTTCATTGAAAAATATGCAATACGCTCGGAAAGAGCTCTCCACTTCGATCATTTGTAGCTGCTGCAAATAATAAAAGCTAAACGAATTCATTAATTCTAATAAGAGGCCATTTCGTTTGCAATATGTCCGGAAAAGGCAACAACCGTGATCGCGTGCGGGATCCGCGCGAAGAGATTCTGCTCGAAACGAATTTCGAAGACGACGGTGGGGTATTAACTCGCGCCTATAACAATAATCCCTACCAGAATCGGCGACACAGCGCCTATCAGTCGGAGCACTCTCTGGACAGGTACACAGAACGCGGCGGTGAAGGTAGGACAAACCATAAATAACAAGAACAACCAAATATAAGCACAGTGGTTCATACGATACACCGTACATGTTCCATTTTCTATGGCTTTATCACATCACATTACACTGTGCTTGTCTTATCTAAGTTTGTTTCCTTAAGTTCCTCACCTTCGCAACGGCAGATTAGTGTAACTATTGAGTTATGCCTAGCATATTGTAATTGCTTAATTGTTTTATTTTAGAGATGCATCTTTGTGTCTTTGTTACTGCGTTCCTATAATTAAAAAATCCTCTGTGTTGACTCTTTCAGCCGACTGTTGCCAGTCATGTATGGCACGCATTCCGTATGCAACGCTGATAGCGACCCTCATGTGTCTGCTCGGCGTTGGAATCTTCTGCGGCACAATGTACAGAGGGGCGTCGCTAACAGTTATCATGATGGATCAGGTGTTTCACCTGCGTCTGATATGGTAAGTCTTCCACGACTAATTGTGGCTTATAACTCGTTAACTCGTTATAACTCTTCTTTCAGGATCGAGGCAGTGCAAATGATATTTGTTATAATTGCCGCTGGCATGGCTGCTCTCGGATTTATGATCTTGTTTGTGGGCTTTCTGGCAACGGGTGCCACTCGCTATAAGGTCTATAGGGCGTGGCGATCTCGAGTTGGCGGTCGTATCTCCTGTGCAGTTCTTATGGGCATTACATATTTGCTTAACTTCGTGTGGACACTTATTTTGTGCTTCTTGGTCATCGTGACATTTATTTACACCATGTTCTGGAACATGTGCTCGAGTGTGGAGCAGTCTCTGAGTTGCATTGATTTGACCCAATTTCGTAAGTCCACAACTGTAATTATCTTGTGATTAAATACCTTATTAATATACATTTATATTTGACTGGACTTTGTAGATTTCATGTTTCCGCCTAATACCAAGCTCGAGGACATGAAGGTGTGCGAAAAATACGAGATCAAGGCATTTTGTAAAGATGGAGTTGAGAACGCTGAAGTAATGTTTATTTTGGCTACGCTCTCGACCCTCTTGGTGATCCTTAGTCTTGTGCACTATCTGATGTGTCTTTCCGCAAATTACGCACACATTCGGGACCACGAAAAATTCCAGGAGCTTCAAGAGATTCAAAATCTAAACGAACTTGAGTATAGCGCTACATCCAAGGATCGTTTCTAGGACATTATTAAAGCTATAAAATTTGTGCTTCACAAGCAATTACAACATTTTGGCACAGTGAAGCCCAATGACACAGAAATGCAACGAAAAACGCTATGGCAATAGGAAAGTTTTTAATCTTTAAATTCTAATTTACACCCATGACTTTTTTGAATACTTTTATGTTAGTTCGCAGTTAATATATAAGTTATTCTGCACCTTAATTATAATTTAGACTACTTACGCTCGCGAAAAACAGTCACATCACATGCTGACATAGAAATCCAAGTTATAAGCCGTTAAGCATCGCATGAGATGCGTATAATTGCAACAAAGGTTAATGTACCCTGCCCACCACCATGAAACCGTACCAAAACTTAAGTGCTAAGCTGGCATCAATAATGGTTTTTCTTTTCACCAACTTGCGTCCACATAGATATGTATATGTATTTCGTATGCACACAACAGGAAGTAAGCATGCTGGAATATATTTTCCGTCCAAAATTGGCAAAATTCAAAAATAAACTAAATATTTGTATTATTTCATAAGATGGTTTTATGTTTAAAACATTTGTATTTATATTCTTTTAAATAATATACATGTTTGTATATTATTTAAATAATGTACATGTTTACGTACACTTGCTTATCAATCAATACATATGTATATAATTGCATTCCAATAAAAAGTTTCTAATAAATTTCGAAATGAAATTTTAGTTGTTTAACATTTGATTTTAGAAAAGTACGCTCACTTTCGACAACTAAGCGATTAATTGTTTTCGCCTATCGCATTTTCGATACGTTAATGTTGATCGTATTATCTTTATCTTGAAATTCCCACGTGAAATACTAATTAAATTAATAAATTGTCGTTCACGTAGGGAAGTTGCTTGGAATCCTCAAAGGCAGATAGTATCGCCCAGTCGATAGACAAAGAAGCGATGTTGTTTTCCAATGTATATGACGAGGATTTTATTCTGTAGAAAATACAACTTAGTATAATCTTAAGAATATAACTTATTTCTTACCGCAGTGACTGCTTCCCGTCCCGCGTTTTAACAAAAGGCACTCGAAATTCCAATACAATTGCTTAAATGCGTAAAAACAATGTGACCAGCGCAGCTGGCTATTCCAATCTCAAACTCTCTGATGCTTACAGCAACTATCGATATACATTCTAACTATGCTACTTATCGATTCTAATGTGTCCCGCGACATCCCCTCCCCCGTGAAGAAGCTGCTTCACTCACATCCAAAATTGCCAATTTGGAGACGGGACGCATTATGACTCGGGCTCGATCACGATCAGCAACGCGCACACTTGCGCGTCTGGGTACTCCATCGACTCCAGCGTAGACTTCTTCCACGATGCCCTTTCGCCACTCCCTGCGTGGCATGGCTGGATCGCATACGAACACCACATCTCCGGTGCGCATTGGTTCGGTGCTCCGGCACCACTTCTCTCGGCGCACAAGCGTAGGCAAATACTCGTGCACCCATCTCTTCCAGAATCGGTCTCTCATAAGGCGCGCCATGCGCCACTGCTTCCTCGTAGTGCATTTCTCAGGCTCCTGTCCATCGATTCCGGGTACATCAGGCAGATTTGCTACTCCTTTCAGCAAATCGTTCGGCGTCAGAGGAGCTTCCTGATCCACTGCGACCGGCAAGTGGGTAAGCGGACGAGAATTCACAACATTCTCCGCTTCTATCAGGAAACTCTGAAGAACATGCTCCTTGGGTGAAATCTCCTTTAGTGTGTGTCGCAGAACTCGCTTTACGCACTGCACCATTCTCTCCCAGACTCCTCCTTCTGACGGATTTGCTGGGCAGTTGAAGAGCCATTCGATCCCCTTTGTAGACAGCTCATCTTGTATCTTCTCTGGCTCGAATACGTCAGTGAATCTCTTTGCCTCACGATCGGCTCCCACGAAGTTCTTTCCATTGTCGCTGCGCAGTCTAGTCACTGGCCCGCGACGACACAGAAAGTTCCTCATGGCAATGATGCACGAATCGGTTGACAAATCATATGCCAGCTCTAAATGAATCGCTCTTGTTGTCAGGCATGTAAACAAGGCGACCCACCGCTTCTCCTTGCGGCGACCGGCCGTGACAAGCAGTGGTCCAAAGTAGTCCAGTCCAGTATTTTTAAATGGCCAACCATTGGCTTCCAGTCGGTCCTCCGGCAGGGGACCCATCATAGGTGGCGCTGGCTGCGCTCGTTGTAACTTGCATGTAGCGCATGCGTAAACAATCTTCTGGAGAAGACGTCGCAGATTCGTCACCCAGAACTTGGTGCGAATCTCGCTTATTGTTGCATCCAGATTTTGATGCTTCATCTTCTTGTGGTGGTGCGCCACTATCAGCTCGGTGAGTGGATGCCGGTGTGACAGAATGACCGGCCGTCTTGCGCTGTATGGCATACATAGAGCTGCGTCCACTCTACCATAAGCACGCAAGATTCCATATTCATCCAGATAGGGCGCCAATCCTAGTATGTCGCTTCGTCCAGCGACTGTCTCCTTGTGATAGGCGGCTCGCATTTCGTCCGGGAATGCTTCACATTGTGACCGTCGTATCAGCAAGTACTCCGCGTCCTCACACTCGGCCGCTGTAAGGCCGTAACGTTCGAGCTGCTCCCACTGTCCACGGCACCGTCGAATGAATCTCTGTACCCAGGCAGTGGTTCTCAACAACCGGTTGTAGCTCGAGAATGTCTGAAATGGTATAAAAAAGTCGTTTGCAGCGACCAGCGCAAACTCACTTGGCATCTCTTCTTCGTCTTCGTATATATCATCTTGTGCCGCTGGCTGCGGCCAACTGTTGGCTGCCTCTCGCAAAAATGTGGGCCCGTTCAACCATCGGGACCCTGGGCTTAAATCCACATTGGATTGCGGCCTCGTTGCGTCATCTGCTGCGTTATCGGCGGTTGGCACCCATCGCCACTGCGCAATATCCGTGGACTCCAGAATCTCTGCCACACGATTGCCGACAAATTGCTTATATCGGCGGTGCGTGCTGCTTATCCAGTTCAGCACTGTCTTCGAATCTGTCCAGAGCACGATATCGCTGATAGCGATGCTGTGTTCCTGCTTCACAGTTGTCATCAATCTCGCTCCCAAAACGGCAGCTTGCAGCTCCAGTCGTGGTATTGACATCGTTCTCATTGGAGCACATTTCGTTTTTGCACACACGAAACGTACTCGTACGTCATCCTCGCTAGTGACCCTCCAGTAGGCCACTGCGGCAAACGCAGATTGACTTGCATCTACAAATACGTGTAGCTGCGTATCTCCAATTACTCCTGGGCCAAAGTAATAGCGTGGACATCGAAATTTCTCCACGTTGACCAACTCCTTGCGCCATTTCTCAAAGGCGCCACTGATTCCATCCGGTAGTGGTTCGTCCCACTTTACTTGTCGTCGCCAAATCTCCCTCAGCAGTAGTTTGGCGGTAATCATATAACAGCATAGAAATCCCAACGGATCAAATGTTGACATGATGAGGCTCAGGAACTCCCTCTTGGTAGGGATTCGTTCGCCGCTCAACACTTTGACCGGGACTTTGTGAAACTTCACGTTAAATTTGAAGTCGTCTGTGGCTGGCTGCCAGTACATTCCGAGTATCTTCTCTTCAGCGTTGCACCATCCAACGTCCTTAGCTGCTCCATATTGGCTCAAGGCGTCGGTCACAGATGGCGAGCTAGAAGCAAATCGGCACAAATCGAACCCAGCATTAGCGTGTATTTCTCTCACCCGTGTTGATACAGCGATGGCCTCCGTTTCCGTCGGGAAACTGTCCACATAATCATCCACGTAGTGGTACTCGGTGATGGCTTTGACTGCACGTGGATCCGTGTGTTGATGTTCTAGCGCATTTATGGTTTTTACATAATGAGCCGCACTTGGCGAACAAGCTGCGCCAAACGTCATCACACGCATCTCATACACATCTGGATCGCGTTCATCATTGCCGTCTCTCCATAGAAACCGCTGGGCACATCTGTCCTGTGGCTGTATCAACACCTGGTGGAACATCTCCTTGATGTCTCCGCATACTCCAACGGCGCCTTCCCTGAAGTGGAAGAGCACGGCTGGCAGCGGTTTGTAGTGTTGTGGCCCCTTCTCCAGAACAGAATTTAGCGATGTGTCGCCCACTTTGGCTGCCGCGTCGAACACCAAACGAAGTTTCCCTGGTTTGTTTGGGTTCACTACTCCAAAATGCGGCAGGTACCAGAGCTTGTCATTATTTTCCACGTCGATCTCGTGGCGTTCCAAGCGTCGGGCGTATCCTTTGCTCACATAGTCGTTCATGATCCGCTTATAGGCCTGTGCGAATTGTACATCTCGTTTCATTTTCCTTTCCATATTGATAAGTCTCTTGCGCGCCATCTCATAGCTTCTTGGCAGCTCAATCTTATCACTTCTCCACAGCAGTCCAGTCTGAAAGCGTTGTCCCACTCTCACCGTGGTGTCTTCGAGCATCTTCTGTGCCCTGGCGTCGGCGCTGGCTGCAACCGGCGGCGCAGGCTTCACTCCAAAGTTCTCTATCTCGAAATAGTCGCTTACCATTTTATGCACAGCATTTTCCATAGACACTGCTAGATGGCATGATATTGGTGGTGGCATATCGGAGTGACTGCTAGAGGGACCAAAGACCACCCATCCAAGCTTGGTGGCGGCTGCATATGGTCCTTTCTCGGCAAACCGTCTTGTTTGCATCGGTAATCCTAGATGCGCATGATCCAATCCAATCAGAAGCTTTGGTACCACGTTGCTGTACGGCTTCATTGGCAGATGCGCATTATCCATGGTTCCTTGAACATCATCTCGACGCAAGCTTTGCATCGGCAGACTCAAGCTTCGAACCGAATTCACATTCCTTAATTCATGGCGTTGGCGTTTCCCTGCTCCACAAATTTGCAGGTTAACCACGGTGGTAGGTTCTCTGGCCGATTTTCCACCAAACCAATTAATGTTTAGCTGTCGTCGCTCACCCTTCAGGTTTAGCTCTCGTCTGAGTTCGTCATCTATCATGGTCACGGACGATCCTTCATCGAAGAGTGCGTACGTGTCCAGCCGCTTATTTCCCGCACCAAACAACGTGACGGGCAATATGCGAAACAGTAGACGTGTTCCATGTGGGTCGACGCAACTCAGATTCCTTTCCGGTGCCGCTTGGATTGCCATTGGTGGCGTCCTTCGACCCGTATTCCCATTCAGATCCGCTGGCGGCGGCGTCCGTCGAGCTTCTCTAGCGGGATCAGCTGCTGGCTGCGGTGATCTCCTAGAGGTATTCAAAGCTTCGTGCAGCAGGCGGTGATGTCTTCCACGGCATCCATTCACTTGGCATTCACTGTCGTCACGACATGACCTGGCCATGTGACCGCCTCGTAGGCACGAGAAGCAAAGTCGATGTTCCTTCACGAATCTCCACCTCGTCTGTGGTGAAGCTCGTTTGAAATCCTTACAATGTTGAACTCCATGTTGCCCGTGGCATATTGGGCACTGTGTGTTCCTATTCCCGTCTTGTCGGTCATTGCTCACATGCAGCATCCGACGTTTTGGTTCCTTTACCTCGACATCAGAGATTGTGCAAACAACGTTTGCTAGTTCACCCAGCCATCTGCTGAAGTGTACAATCGTCGGGTAAGTATTCAATGTTGCAGCAAATCTGGCCCATTCCAATCTTCTGCCGGTTGGCAGTTTCGTGACCAGTTCCTCAATCAGTGTAGGGTTTCCCAGATGCTGCTCTCCGTTGGGGATTGACTGAAGAAAGGCTGTGAGATTACTCACACGTGTAGCAAACGGAACGATCTTTATCAACTGGTGCTCCTGTATCTGTTGCGCCTCACGTACGCTTTGAAGCTGGCTTCGTATGAGCTGCTCTGGCCGCCCATATCTGAAGCGTAGTTGCTCGATCACAGCGTTCACGTTGCTTGGGTGGATGAGCAGGGACTTGACGGTGTCGCGTGCTTCACCCTTCAATGCCTTCAGTAATCGTAGGTTGTTCTCCAGATCCGTGCAGCCATATACTGCAGTTGTTTCCGTGTATGCATGGAAGAATATGGGCCAGTCCTCTGGCATTCCTCCGAATTCAGGAAGATCCGGTAATTTGCGTGTCGTCCTCATCGTCGACGTCGTGGATCCGCAGGCTAAAGTCGATGGCGTGTGTGCTGACGCGCATCCAGTAGCTGCTTGCTCCATGCCGTATGGCCTTGCGTGGCTCATAGTCACAAAGCAGTTTGATGCTGGTGGCACTGCATTAATGTGAGAAGACGACGCACACAAATATGGCGGCAAAGTTCCACTCGAAGATGTCGACATAATTCCGTTTATTTGAGGCGGCACATTTCCACTCAAATATGTCGACGCGGTTCCGTTGATTTGAGTTTGCAGATTTCCGCTCAAATATGTCGGCACAATTCCGTTGCTTTGCGGCGGCAAGTTTTCACTCAAAGATAGCGGTGCATTTCCACTCGTTGGCGCCATGATTTGCAGCGGCTGATTTGCACTCAACAGCGGCGGTGCATTTCCACTCAAATATGGCGGCAGCGTGCTTGTTGTACCGCTCACTCCAATGTTGCTGGTTGCAACGGGATCACTTGCTGTACTCACATGTACCCGATCTGCCGTTACACGCCGCAAGCTCTCCTCCAAGATGGCGATCCTCTGCATCAGGCTCGCGACCTGGGAATCACTGTTTTGCGCTTTTCCAGCTTGGCTGCTGGTCTGTGCGCACTCCTTTTGCATCACCGAATTCGCGGTGGCGCTCGTAGCTGCAGCCTGCACTCTCAAATTGCCAGCCACTGTGCTGGCTGTGTGTTGCAGTTGCGGCTGACTTGACGCAATGCTCACTGTAGATGCCGTCGTCACCATGGCGGCTCCTGCATTCGTCGTCTGGTTCAGTCGTGAGCTTCTTCTGGGTGAATGTTGGGTTGCCATTGTCAACTTTCAATCCAGGGATCTGACAAACTCTCTAGCTGGGTGGAAGCCCTTGGCCTGTGTTGCGTGGTGATCAATATCAACACACACACACTGCAGTTTCACTCACTGCACCACATCAATCTCCAGCGCAAGTTGCCCTTGCAGACTCCAAATTCACAATGGCGGCGAATAAGCGAAACGCCGCGCAATGTGGTCTGCGAATAAAAGAAAAGCGCCTGTCGTTCACGTAGGGAAGTTGCTTGGAATCCTCAAAGGCAGATAGTATCGCCCAGTCGATAGACAAAGAAGCGATGTTGTTTTCCAATGTATATGACGAGGATTTTATTCTGTAGAAAATACAACTTAGTATAATCTTAAGAATATAACTTATTTCTTACCGCAGTGACTGCTTCCCGTCCCGCGTTTTAACAAAAGGCACTCGAAATTCCAATACAATTGCTTAAATGCGTAAAAACAATGTGACCAGCGCAGCTGGCTATTCCAATCTCAAACTCTCTGATGCTTACAGCAACTATCGATATACATTCTAACTATGCTACTTATCGATTCTAATGTGTCCCGCGACATAAATGATCAATTATTTTAAATTCCTTTAAAGTTTTAACAAATTGCATAATTAATTTTAATAATAAATGACTATCGATATATTGAAGCCACTATCGAGAGTGAACCAGGTAATCGATTATCTTGCAGCTCTAGTAAATATGTTTGTGGCTATTATTTTTATTTCGTAAGATTTAAGTAATTTGCTGTTGGTGGTTAAATATTTAAATTGCAACTAAATACACAATGTTACGAAAGCTAAACTCTCCTCCAGCGGTTCTCATGGTATGTAGCAAGCGCATTAGTTGGCCATTTCAAATGGGCAAATGTTATTTACATACATGTACATTATTTGGTCTACTAAGAATGTTGGCTTGTTTTGCAGAGAGCAGCCTCGACACGAGCCGAAAAGCTGGAAGAAATACGAGATCGTCTTTCTAAAGGACCAAATTTTCAAGATTTTGTTCAAAATTCCGACAATGCGAAGGAAGACTGGGACAATTATGACGGGAAATTGCGTCGCGAGAAAGGCGAGAATCAATACCTACGCTTACCGCCTTGGTTAAAGACAACAATTCCAGTGGGCAAGAATTTTGCAAAGATTAAGTCGCAGCTTCGAGATCTGAAGCTGTCAACGGTGTGCGAGGAGGCACGATGCCCCAACATAGGAGAGTGCTGGGGAGGCGGCGAGCATGGCACACAGACGGCAACAATTATGGTGAGGCCTCGTTGACCTCGCTGACATTTGCTGATAGTATAACGCATTAAGTTGATTATAGCTCATGGGAGACACTTGCACCCGTGGCTGCCGATTTTGTTCGGTAAAAACGGCTCGTGCGCCGCCACCACTAGACGTGAACGAGCCTGTGAACACCGCGAAGGCCATTTCCTCGTGGGGCTTGGATTATATAGTGTTGACATCTGTTGATCGTGATGGTTGGTTTCTGTCTGAGTATATAGACAATTGATTTTTTTTAATTTATATCCAATATTGCAGATCTACCGGACGGTGGCTCAAAGCATATTGCAGAGACGGTACGTGAAATTAAAGCACGGTAAGTTGTTACATTGATTCACTATAAATAAATATGTATGTTGTGAACAATCCATTTGCTTGCAGTAATTCAAATATATTTGTTGAATGTTTGGTACCGGACTTTCGAGGAGATTTGAATTGTGTGCGGACAATTGCCAGCAGTGGCCTCGATGTCTATGCACACAACATCGAAACTGTAGAGAAACTGACACCGTACGTGCGAGATCGTCGGGCACACTATAGGCAAACTCTGAAAGTTTTGCGCGAAGCTAAGCTGATTAATCCGAATCTCATTACAAAGAGTTCAATAATGTTGGGCCTAGGAGAAACTGATGCAGAAGTTGAGCAGACTCTCTTGGATCTCCGGGAAGTCGGGGTTGAATGTTTAACCTTAGGCCAGTACATGCAGCCCACAAAAAAACATCTTAAGGTTATCGAATATGTTACGCCTGAGAAATTTAAGCACTGGGAACAGCGAGGCAATGAGCTGGGCTTTCTATATACTGCCAGTGGTCCACTTGTCCGTAGCTCTTACAAAGCCGGAGAATTCTTCATCACAAGTATATTGGCCAATCGAAGGAAAACGGTTTAAATCCACACAAATTTATATTAATTTTTGCTTGTATACTAGTAAATTTGTTAAAATTCGTTGAATATATATTTTGTTAAAATTTTAAGCTTTGTCAATAAATTGTATTCGTATTACGAATATCAAGCCCGTATTAAAATCACAGCAGAATGTAAACAAACTCCAAGTATGTCGTGCAAATCCTTCCGAAAGGCTCTTGCTTTTACTCAGTATTTTATTTTGTGACTATATTTCCCGACGTCTTCATTTCCGTAAATAAATTTGAGTTATTGCTACGAAACTGGTTTACATTGCTCCGGTGCCCTAATATGTTTGTTTCTCTGAAATTTTTACTATGAGTCAAGAGCATAACCTTTTTATTATGAACTTGATAAGATTGGAATTAATTTTAATGTTATCTGAAACTCTTTCAATGAAACTCTTTATGGTGGCGGACAGACTGAGTTATTGACAACTATTTAGTTGTGATTCGAGTTCACCTTCTCCCTGTTACATACAATGAATACAATATCCCCTTTTACTTAATTTTTAATTAACGGAAATAAAAAGTCAAAATGTACCGCAAAAAATCGTAATTTTCTTAATTAAAAAATATTGGCTGTAAAACTACTGGTTTAAGTTTGAAAGTTATTGCAGTCTTAAGAAACTATGAAAAATGCATGCTGAAAATTATCACAGCTGTAAAAACTTTTAAAATAACTATTCAAAGAAAATATATTATTATTTTTCAAATGGGCTCCATAAGAATCTAGCTGTTATCTAGAGTTATTAATACTCTGCATAGAAACTTATTTTTATCTGAATTATATTGTAGTTTAGGAAAATGTCACTTCATTTTGATTATTACATTATTCTGGATATTGTCAACGTATTTCTGGTTGGTAACATCTCGACAGATTGTTAGGATTATTCTTGAATATGAAGTTTTGCTATATAAATGTAAACAATTGGGAACGAATTTGGTGGAATTCATTTGTCAGGTGGACTTCAAAGATGTGAGCGAAGCACATTTCGATACCATCAAGAAGCTCAAAACTGATTGCATAATGCACTATCGAGATCGTCTGATCAACGCTTATGTTATAGTAAAGCCAAAAACTATCTTTACCGCTTCGGCTTTGACTCTCCCGACTTTAGCTTTTACCGCATTCGCAATTACGGGCCGGATAGTCGAAGAGTTGTATACGCGGAGGAATTGTCCTAACTGTTTAAGATACCAGCCGCATTTAAACTGGACACATCCAGACCAGAGTATTCCACAAAATGTAGAATGGCTGCCATGTTCGTCGAGTTTGCCCTTCGGTCCGATCTGAATGCCTCCCTAACTCGAACTGTAGTGAACTGGAAGCCCGTATCCCACGATGAACGAAAAATGTGTTTGAATATCAATGAGCATCTGCAACTAAAGAATCTAGAGTTCTTAGACGAGCAAGCACGATCCATTAGACCCTGCTGAATTTAGATGCTTTTCTGAATTAAAAGAAACGTAGATCTTTGTAAATCTGGTTCTCTTTTTATTATATTATGAATTGTTGCCGTACTTGCCGTACTTTCCGGCCCTTCGACGGTGGGCATAAGACACGTTGCTTTTTTTCTTTTTTTTTCCTACGGATTCGGAGAAATTAGCAAAATAGACACATATTTATGTCGAATTTATAATTTATGAATCGAATTTTTCCGAACCGTCAAGTGTACTTAACACTCAAAAAAATTATGTACTTTTTTTTATCTAATTTATAATTTATTTAATTTCATTAAAATATATTTTATCGCTTAATTATTGCTAAAGGAACCTAAAACAAATTCACATTTCAATTTCGCCTGGCCCAAGTTTAGATCCTGTTATCCGAATGGTGGCGATGTTTCACTCGATGTTTCTCCACCTAACTTTACGCACTCGATAACTCAAGTGCACTTATCGATAGAAAATTGGTCACATGTCATTTCTCTAAAAAAATTAATTATTATTCAAAAATTAAATAAAAATTATAAAGAACTAATTCAAGAAACCAAGAAAACTATAATTTTTTTATAATAATGAAGTTCGTTTTTAAATTGGTTTGGTGCACGACACCTTTCGCGTAGTAAGAAATTCTAAAAATGCCTAAAAAAAAAAATCTTAAAAAATTCAACAAAAATTCGACTACAATTTTTTTTAAAATTCTAGCTTTAAAATAAAGCAAGTTCTAAATTTAACTATTTTTTTTTTAAATTGATTTAAAACTGCATTGAGTTATCCGTGTGGCTGATGGCTGCCACTTTTTCTTTTTGCCAAGCTTGGCTCTTATTTACCGTTAATTATTAAAGGACGCGAACACCAGCAAATCAAAGTGAAAATTATTAAAGGCATTGGCATTGTCTTTTAACTTAATGAAATTTTTTCAAGTTAAATTAGTTATTAATTCATCCCTCTTCGGAGTGACGAATGTAACAGATAGTGACATCATACTTCAACTCAGGTCTAAATTACAAATGTGTAACTAAATTTATTTTAAATGCCTCGCCATGAAAAAATAAGAAAATAAAGAGCTACAAGTGTTGCCAGACTGCAAACCATAATTGCTTTGTGTGGGCACACTGCAATTGCGTGTTTTTCGTTTTAGAATTGTGTGACCATTTGTCGTTGTTTTTAGTTGAAAGTGCATATAAAAAAATCCATCATACGTTGTTTGGGCAATACTTACGTTGTAAACTATCATTAACTAAGAAAAATACATACTAATGTATGCGAAAAGAAGTTTAAAAACGAAATGCAGAAGTGAAATAAAATAAGCTGTATATATTTACAGTTGGTGGTATTTATGTACGTATGTATGCATACATATATAAAATAAATATGTATGTACGGATGTCAGTGCGTTTTTTGTTTTTAAAGTGTGTGTGTGTGTGACACAAAGAGTAGGAAGTTGTCGAATATTTAACCCATTTAATTGTGAATTATAGATTGTAGTAAAAAATTGAAAAAATATACATCAGTTGCTTGCATGTATGCAGTTTGGTTATATGGACATTCCAATCTAAATTTTTATGTATAAATATAAATATATACATATATATGTAAAAATATGCATGTGTATGTATATATATAAATGAATGCGTATGTACAGATGTACATACATACATTAACTACACAATGAAAAGAGCTACCAAGATGTGCTAATGTATTAGTTTTCACCAGCAACAGCAGCTTTGTTTCTACTTTGTTTTTGTTTTGAATGCAATTGTGCCCTTTCTGGCACACACATCTTCTCTTTAGATAGCTCTCTCCTTTTGTCTGTGTTAAGACCCGATGTTGTTCGGTGGATGGTGATGTTGCGTTATGGATAGCCGAACCTGTATTATAAGCAGCCAATGGCATTTTGTACACATGTATATACCTACATATGTATGTGTATATATGTTGAAATGCATGCTCATCTATGTATGTATACATGCGTGTCTTTGTATAATGCAATTTACATTATGATTGGGGTATATTTTTTCATCGTTGATGTAGATACATACCCATTCATACATACATATGAATGCACATTTGTGTAGCTCAATTGCTTCGGTATCTGTTAACTTTGTTATAAAATAATTATTTACGTTGTGTATTTAATAAATAAAATTGTAGTATTGATTAAATATATTGATAATTAGCAATGCAATGCAATTTTTATTGCTTGTTGATCAGAAATCAATTTTATTGACACAAGGGTTCAATTTTACAATTAAATGTTTTCGGGAAATCAAAAAAAAAAAAAAAAAGAAGATAAGATTAATATATAAAACCATTTCATCAAGGAATTTAAAATTTGTTAAAATGAAATATTGAATAATAAGCAAACTGCGTAAATTAAAAAATACCACAAGATTTTCATTATTTCTATATATTGTATGTATGTATGTCGGTCGAGAAGTTTCCTTCTATATTCCTTATATTATCTAAATAAGTCAGAAAATGTTTCTTGTGGAACTTTATTGGCATAAAGTAGTAATTTAATTATTATTTTATCAAAACAGATTTTACAGTGAATCGGAGCTCATTTAAATAGACGATCCCAAGATCCTGATCACCCTGGAGGGCGTGAGTTTAAAAGAAGGCTGATTCGGATAAATAGGTGGCCGGGGGACAGTCGACAGTCGAAGAAGTGGTAGAGTGGCTGCTTGTTGCCGTGCGGTTTCTAAAAAGTACTCAAAATTGATAGAAAGAACAAAAAGGCTGCTGCAACTGGTGCCTCAGCCGGGGACCAGCCGCCGCGCAAAAAGGGACGTCGCTCAGGAGGATCAATTTCAGTTCCTGTTGTAGATTTGAACGCAGCCTCCACATCCAGAGCGGCCGAACAGCTCATCTCGAGTGCCTCGAGTACATCACAGCAAACCGAAAGCCGGAAAGCAAATTCGGACTCACACAGACCGACACAGAACTCGTCCACGACGGACATACAAGCACGCAACAGCAATATCAGGAGTATCAACGATATTACCAGCATCAGTGGTAGAGATTCGGCTATGAATATGCAGAATACAACAGCGTTGTCATCCTCTACAACCGGTGCCGCCACTGGCTCTACGGATGGCTCTGGCTCCGCTGTGGAGTTACCTGCAGGCACGGATCATGTGACCAACGAGGGCGGCGACGCTGCAGGTGACGGAGCAGCAGATGAGGTTGCACAGCCGTCCAGCGGCCATAGCAATAACACCACAAACGGACATGACGCGAAACACAATGGATTCGCCGCCAACAATAATGGCAGCTGTCCGCTTGATGGGGAGAACAATCGTGAGAATAACAGCGGGTACAGTGGCATTCACTTGGACAAGTCAAATCAGGAGATAATACGTTTGATTGGCCAGTATCTGCACGACGTTGGCCTGGAGAAGTCTGTTAAGACACTAATGGTTGAATCCAACTGTTACTTGGAGCATCCATCAGCTACCAAATTCAGGGAGCATGTTTTGGTTGGGGACTGGAACAAAGCGGATGCTGATCTCAAGGTAAGGGCCAAAGAATAATGAATGGAGCGTAAAAAGCTTGCGGAATGTCTATTTGACGTGTATGGGCATTTTACAGTTTATGAACTTGTGCTTTTGATAATGTAATACTTTGAAAATTGTTAATAATATGTATTATAAGATCTTTGGTTAATTTGTATTAATTTTCAGGATTTGGAGCCATTGATCGATAATGGGAAATCATCAACAATAACCGAAATGAAGTTTATATTGCTAGAACAGAAATATTTGGAGCATTTGGATGATGGAAACCCTTTGGACGCATTGCACGTGTTACGCAACGAACTGACTCCACTGCAGCACAACATTTTGCGTGTGCATCAATTATCCTCATATATGATGTGTTCGACCAATCATGACCTCTACCAACGGGCGAAATGGGAGGGCAAGGGCATTGCTTCTCGTGCCCTTGTTATGGAACGCCTGCAGACATTTATGCCGCCCTCGG
Organism: Drosophila limbata; assembly: GCA_963924055.1. Classification (NCBI taxonomy): domain Eukaryota; kingdom Metazoa; phylum Arthropoda; class Insecta; order Diptera; family Drosophilidae; genus Drosophila; species Drosophila limbata. Next base: position 22,993,938 of record OZ001354.1, read on the forward strand.
TGATGATGTCGCCCCGTCGCCTGCGCACTCTGCTCCAACAGGCGGTTGAACTGCAAAGCCAGAACTGCCCTTGTCACGATATGGCCTGGGAGACCAATTTGCAGACAGTATCGTTGCTGACAGATCACTGCTGCACCACGGATGGCTTTCCTATGCAGACAATACAAGTGCTCACCGACCATTGCGATGAGGTTTGGTTCTGTAAGTTCTCCCCCGATGGCCTTAAGCTGGCCACAGGCAGCAAAGACTCCACTGTGATCATCTGGGATGTAGATCCATACAAGCTGATGCTTAAACATCGCCGTGTGCTCGATGGTCAGGCTCAGCTAAATGTTAGCTTCGTCAGCTGGAGTCCAGACTCAAAGCTTATTCTAGTTGGCGGCACTGAGGACTCCCACGAGCTATTCATCTGGAATGTAGACGATGGAAAGTTAGTTATAAAGTTCTCACAATCCCTGGAGGATAGTCTGGCGTGCGGCAGTTTTAGTCGCGATGGCAATCATTTCGTTTGCGGCGGTCAAAAGGGTCAGCTCTATCTGTGTGATCTGAACGGCACTTTGATCGACTCCTGGGAGGGTGTACGCGTCAACAGCGTTGCCTTTCGGGCGGATAACAAAACCATATTGGCAGCCGATAATCACTATCGCTTACGAGGGTGAGTATCGAACAATTGTATTATCCTTTCTTTGCAAAGCTTAGTTCTGCAATTGGCATTTCAGCTATAATTTCGATTCCCCACGCTCGGATTTTGATATACTGCGGGAGTCACATCCAATTATGACGTTCAGCATCAATTCGGCGGATCGCTTGGCCTTGTTGAATGTATCCAATCAGGGACTGCATCTCTGGGACATCGAGGACAAGTGTCTGTTGCGACGTTTTCAGGGAATTAGGCAGAGCAACTTTGCAATTCATTCTTGCTTTGGCGGCGTTAACGAGAGCTTCGTGGCTAGCGGCAGCGAAGACAAGGTTGTGTACATTTGGCATCTGAAGCGAGAGGAGCCTCTGGCCAAGTTGGCCGGTCACACCAAGACGGTTAACTGCGTATCGTGGAATCCAGTGTATCCGTCCTTATTAGCCAGCGCTAGCGATGATGCCACCGTGCGTATTTGGGGCCCGAAGCCCACGGGCAGCAGTGCAACGACAGAGAGCGACGACTGTTCGTCGAGCTCGTCGTCGTCTTCGTGGAACATGACCTAAATCCGCATACGCATACAGATTTTTTGTGTGGTAAATATGCATAATAGAGGATTGCACTCGGACTTTATTTAAGTGTATAATTCGGGTTTCTTAGTCAAAAGCCATTTTCGATAGCTCAAAATATGGATACCTTTTAATTGTGGAGTGTATGGAATAGTATATTTCTGCCTGTATGCGCAGAGTTCAACATTTAACAGTTTCTAATCGTTAAGATATTTTTGTCCGTATATATAAAAGTGCGATCCTCGAATGCGTAATTCCGCATAAATATTGACTCTGAATTAGCTCTAAGTAAACTCCCAATGTCGATCTAAATGTGGTGCGCGTGTCTCTGCAACCAGCTTATATTTGTTGCAGCGATAGCGAAAACACTAGACTGCCATTACAATACAAAGTGTATTGAGCAGCATGACTTACAATTAGCATTAAACTTATATAAGGTACAATGACATTGTCTCACACATAATCGGACACAAACGAACACAAGATACGAGTATGTATTCATTTTTGTTCAATACTTTTCAAACAACAATAGTATTTTTTAAAAGTTCTTTATCATATGTATGTATATTTATTAACATGCCTATGTGTTGTGGATTGGCTTTTAGTAATATCTAATTTCAGAATGGGCCGCCCTAATTTGATACCTTTTGCCATTTTAATTATTTTATTTAGTTTTCGGCAAGCAAACTGAAAATTAATCGTCAAATGTTCTTTCGCAAATAATCTTATTTAACAAAATATTGATCAAAAGGACTTTTGCTATTTTAACATTTTTTATAGAGTTTTAATTTAGGCCCGTAGCCTCATCTCACCTAATACAGACTTTTGTTTCCACATTTGTAGATTGTTGTTAAAAAAGTTTAACTCAATTACTTACGGGCTTAGTACGCCAATTTTATTTCATAATCAATACATGCAATAAAGATAGCGCTATAAACACACGAGTATATAATTAATATTTGGAATTAATTGATTGGAAATAGGACGCTAGGATGGAAGAATTGATCAAAATAAATGATTTGCTGCCTTTTTCCAAATATTTCTTTTTTGTTTTGCTGAACTGTAACATGTAGCGGGAGGAAAGAATGTCCACCAATTGTTATCTAAATACTCGCGAAGCAGCTTAAAAGAATATTCCAAATAAGGAACCATTCACAATTTAGTTGGGCAATCATTAAAGCTATTTTAAATATCCCGCGCATTTGTCTCGATACTTATCGATATTTTGAAAAGCCATTACAATGTCGATAACTGAATCAGCTGTTTGAGCTGCAGTCTCGAAAATAATTGACACTGAACTGTAAAAATACAACGACGCGCAGAAGAAAACATTAACAATTAAAGATTCTTTAAACAAATGGCTGCCATAGCAGATGGTAAAATAAGTCTGCGCAAATTAGACTATCCAATGTGCGCAGTTGAGGCACTTTCCCGACTAGGTTGGTTCTTGCTTAACATTCCTTCCTGTGTATTTTATGTACTGTAATGTTTCTGTTGTTTCTTTCAGAGGGTCTCATTGCGAGCCGAAATAAACAAAACTTGGCAATGCAGATCATTGCCGAGTTCATTTTCTTGGAGCGCAGCAAGGATGGAGACGTGCGCAAAATGCAAACGCTGGGCATAAGCCAGATGAATATATATCAAGAGTTTCAGTTGATTCTAGCGCTCATTGAGTACTTCTCAAGACCAGGCCGGGATGCCACACGAAATGCAATATTTCTATCTCTATTTGGCAGCCACTTGACGCCACAGCGCTCTAGGCTCTTATCACGACTAATCAGCACTGCCGTTTCAGGATCAGTGGCTCCGCTGCTTTCCTCGGCAGGAACATGGATGCAACAAGTTGGCTGCAAATCGCCGCCAAGCTTAGAAGTTGCCCAGAGCATTGTTAGCGATTTTATATCGTTTTCGCGCAAAACGCCTGATCAATTAAAGCAACTACCGATGGTGGGCCCACACTTTGCAGCTAACTTTATGGTTGCTGTGGCCGATCTTTACCTTAACGATAAGCGTGGGGGTGTTTTGACGCCCCCGCCCGACGCACTCCTGGATGCAATAACAGAGTGGACGACAGAGAATCCGTTGCTGTGCCAAGCTCCTCAACAGGCTCTTGTATTACCTGCTGGCGCCATCGCAATGCCGTTTGCAACTCCTCTGGCAGGCTTATTGCGTTGGGTTGTGCTTGCCCCGTTGGTCTCAAATCGTCAGGCCTACAGCAATTTGCATTTATCACTACTGCACACCTTAATGCAGTTGGTCTCCAGTGGGGAGTCGACCCCTTTGCACGCCCAGGACCTGTTGCAAATTGTAACGTCCTTACAGAAATACTGCGCCCGTTTAACCGAGGCCAAAGTAGCTCCCGAAGAGGACACTGCGTATCTGAAATGCATGGAACGCTTTGCCCAAGCCGTGCAAATAGCACTGGCCTCCAATTGCATAACCAACCAGATTCAGTTGCTCTGTGTTCTAGAGACTCTCCCACCACACACACTCATGAAAATTGTGCTTGCAACGCACAGGAAGCTATAATTTAACATACATCAAGTAATTCATAAGTAATGAGAGTTTAATTCAAATATCAATTGATTTAGTTGTTTATATACGAATGTACAAATTTTAATTGAACAATATTCGCTAGAATATCTCGATTATTTGAAATTAAAGCGATTTTATTACACATCTACATAATGTACGAAATAAAATCTTGGGATCAAATGACGCTTTCCTTTTGAAATTTTTAATCTATTCAGAGAAAATATAAGTATAAAGCATATAGATGATTCCAATGCATGTAATTGTCGGTGATGCTGAAAATAAGCTTTCAAATGTCAAAATATTGTGGAATCAAATTAAATTAGTTTTTAAATTGATAAAACTCCTTAATTAAATTTTTAGATTCCTTCTTGAGACCAAGACGGTATACAGCATCAACTGCAATATTTTCCTCTAGTTCCGAAGGTGAAACTTTTTTTTAACAATATATATATCATATATAATATTAAATTTTATGCATGGAATTGCTTACATCACTAGACTTTTACCCTGTAAGTAGGTTTTTTATATAAGATATTCGATTTTTTTTTTAATTTCATATTACCTGATTTAAGTTTTAAAAACACATCAGATTCAGCATGACCCTAAAAATTTCAACTACAAAAAAATCAAGCTGATCAAGCATGTAATCTTATTAGTGATGTAAACCCAAACAGTGAATCGAGTTTAATACCATATACTGTTAAAATAGCTGGATCAAACTTGATAACTTTGCCAAGACTGAACCGACTTTCAATAGGAATGCCATTTTGAATTGGCTTTGGCTTTGGGCTCTATTTCCTTCTGCGTTCAAGTTTTATTAACTTCGTTAAAATAGTTTTTCGCCATGCAAAAGGTTCCCCCCTTGTGTATTTTCCAGGGATCGCAAATAAGAGTTATGAGAAACTGGATAAACTTTTATTTTAAATTTTTATTTAAAATTCATAGCATAAAAGTTATTTTTGAATTTTAGTTTGAAAACCATAATTGAACTCTTATTTTTAATTTTTTATAATAAAAATTGTAAAATAACTTTTATTCTTTATTAAGATAATTTGTTTATGTGCAAAAAAGTCTGACTCGGAAAAAAAACTGACTTGGAAAATCGCATCCACGAAGACGAAGACAAATAGTCACTTAAATTCTTAGGATGACGCACAAAAATATATCTTCAAATAATTTAGCTCACCATTGAAATAATGAAATAATAATTGCTCGCCATTCTAATTTGTCCTAGTACAATAAATACTATATAAAGTGAGAAAATGCATTTAAAATCCATTAAGAATGGACCGCCTTCTATTCGTGCTCTTTAAAAAGCTGAGTGATTGAGTTGCCAGACAACACAACAGTTTCGAGGAGTTTCACTGCGCAGGATCCAAGTGGCAAGTGGCAAGTGCGGGAGCAGATTGAGATGAACTGGTTGAAAATCAATATTGTGGAGTTCATGGATAAACGTTGTTAAACAACGCACGGCAACTTTGGTTTATTGTGGAATAAGTTCGAGCCAAGGAATAAGGAAGGAGGTCGCAGGCTTGATAGCATAGAATGCAATGAACCCAGTGCCAAATCGAGACTTTATGGAGGTGCATCCGCTGCATCAGCATCAGCCACATTGCAAGCAGCAATGCTTTGTGTTCACGGAGATTGCGGATATCGAGCTGCCAGCCGAGATAACCAAGTTCGGAGGTGGCAATGAGAAGTTGCGATGCTCCAATGGAGGCATACCGACCTACAACTGCAAGAAGGACTCTTGCAGCGAGTCTTCCGCTGAGCGTCCTGGACGCTCACGGGGTCGCAGGATTCTGGTGGGCATTTGTCTCGTCCTAGTCTGCATTGCCATGGCTGGCGGTATACCGCTGGCCCTCCAGTTGCGCGCCTCATCGCTGCTGGAGGCACGTTTGGCATTCATTAGACGCCTGCTGACGGAATCGCCGCTCATCGAGGGCTCCTGGAAGCCGCCAAGTGGCATCAAAGTGAATAGCAGTGGCTTGGCCGACATCCGGCAGAATCATATTGGTGCCGTGCTCTGGCCCATTGCAGTCCACTGTGGTGCCCAGTATCTGGATGCAGTGCAGCTTGCCCTGGAGGGTATCGATGAAGCCAAACGTATTACCGCTGCCACAAACTCGATGCATATTGTCGAGTCTGCCGACGAGATGGAGCAGACGCACATCAGGGGCGAGGTGGCCGTCCTAATGGGCATCGGCGGAGGTCATGCCTTGGGCACCAGTCTCGCCGTACTGCGCTCCATCTATTTGCTGGGCGCTCGCTTCGTCTCGGTTACCAGTCTCGAGTGCACAACACCGTGGGCTGCCGCGGCCATCCGGAGACGGGACTATCTTATCGAGGAAAATGCTACGAACTCGCTCAACGAATTTGGAAAGGTGAGCGAACCACAAAAGACAATCAAAAACAAGGCTGCTCACCAATAAAACCACCAGCGACTTAATTTGGCACAATGTCGCCCTCTTCATCTTGATTTTCCCTGATTTCTATAGCTGGTAAAATAGTCTCATAAAAACGACCTTATTTATTTTAGCTTTAAAGCATCTAGCTTGTGAATATTATTTAATTATGATTCATTATGTAATGATTATGCCCGTTACCTAAAAAATAAGTAAAAGGGTACAATGGTGGCCTTAAGTATTTTGACTCCACTTAAAGTTAATTCTACTCATAATTTGAACTTACTTGCAAAGTTTGGCATCAATGGAAAGGTCATTCGAATTCCTTTCGAATGATACAAAACTTTTGAAAGCGTCTACTTTTTCAAATTTTTACTCGGTCTCAAACAAAAAAGGTTTTGATGCAAAAAGTTTCTTCAAACAATTCTAATAGTGACTGGAAAATTTGTTTGAAAATGGCAAAAAATTATAAAAAATACTTGCGAAGAGATTTTTGAAATCAAAAAATTTTGCAGTCACTAATAGATAGCATATGTATTCTTAATCAGCATTAACAGCCGAGTCGATTTAGCCATGTCCGTCTGTCCGCCCGCGTGAGCGCCTATAGTATATCAGAGACTATAAGGGCTAGAACAACCAAATTTGGCATACAGACTTCTATAAGCCCCTCGCAGATCAAGTTTGCTTCAAATTGTTGCCACACCTCTTTCCAACTCCGCCAATCGCGAGAAACCACAACACCTACAGTTTTTAAGATATTGGGATTTTTTGCTAATTAATGTCACCAGCTATTATTAGCACTACTAAATAGTAACAAGATCGGACAAATAAAAAGGTGGTAATGGCTGATTAAAGTTTTTTAAGCAAAGTAGGTGCAATATAAATATGTTTTATATTTAAATAAGTAACGGATATTCTATGGTCGACAACTCGACTTTAGCTCTCCCTCTTGTTTTTAATTAAACAAGCATGAAATGTAAGTACATTTTTTATTTTAGAGTCGCACTTTTTGTTAAATAACAGATCCTGTTCGGATGATTTAAAAAGTCCGAACCGAACTGGTTTTCTGACGTTCGGCTCAGATCTGATTTGCAGCCTTGATTAAAATAAAAAAACATATAATTTAATTACTACCCGCCAGACAATGCTCTACGAAATGAACCGCCTGGGAATGCTAGTGGAGATCTCACAGCTGAGCGAAGCGGCAATGGTGATAGCCTTACGCACTGCCAAGGCACCGGTTCTCCTAATGAACGCCGCACCGCTTTCCCTGTGTAATAGCACAAACGTGGCTTCCATTCCGGATCATGTGCTCAGGTATGCTTTAACCTTTGATGAGAAAGACTTGGGTTTCCTTTTACTTAGCATATTGAATGTATTCCAGCCTGTTACCGGAAAATGGAGGTGTAATTTTGCTGAACCTAGAGCGATGTGGTGATCGACAAATCAGTGTACGGGAGGCAATACTTGCCATTAACTATGTCCGAAAGGTGGCTGGCGTCGACCACATTGGATTGGGTGGTGCTCCCAAGAGCTATGCGCTATTGCTGGCCGAGTTGGCCAGGGATCGGGTATGGGGCAATGCAGCTATCAAGAAGTTGGTTGGCGGAAATGTCATGAGAATTCTGCGCGAAATCGAGGCCCTGAAGAATCGTTTGCCCTTGTATGAAGAGTGGATACCCAATGAGTCGATTGAAAGTAATTCGTATTGCCGTTATCCAGAGTCGTAAAGTATCTCAAACTCGTAAATTTCATTGTTTTCTTAAACATAGATAAATAAATATCAAGATTATGTAGTTGAAAACTATTCATGTGTATTGTACTTATCCCAGTTATTTTATCAGGGAGTCAAGGTGTTATATGGGAAGTCTAGTCAGGTGGGCAACAAAATTAAGTTAATTAATTTCATGTGAATGTCATAATAGAAAAAAGAATAGTTCTCTTCGGTAGGCAAAAGATATGATACCCTTACAGAGCCATCATATCGAATATTTTGTAAAAGGTTGCGGTTATATTTAATTTATTTAGTAAGAGTAACTGTTTGGGCTGCAACGCACGATAGCAGCAATGCGAGAGAGAGCGAATGATGTGTAGTGCGTGAGCGAAGGAGAGCAAGCGCTCACCAGCAAACACCAACCTTGCGCTCACTGGAGATGCACAGTTATTTGATGAGCTTTTGCTCCAGTTTTTCGTTTCTTTCGTTTTGCTTTGCCTTTGTTAAATTCAATTGAAGTATTAAGCGCGTTTTTCTCATATTCTATTCTGCCAGCGTCAGCTCATCGCTCAAGAACATAACTTGTTAATCGTCACTTTGTTAATAAATATTGTAAGCAATAGTTTTCTAAGAAGAAAACCAAGAGCGTTCTTATTTAAAGGTGGACAACTCGCCAGATGCTGGGAGCCTCAACGCCGCCACGGATGGACATTCATACCGCGGGCCGCATTCCATATTTACAGCAGTCTGGGGCTCCGCATTGGGCGCAGCCAATAGCCAGCACAGTACCTTACATTAAACAACAAAGTTTTACATGCAAAAATGAAAATTTCTAAACAATAGAAAATATTATTTAGGGTGTTCACTTGACCCTAGCAGCGTTGCAGGTTGAAAACGTTGCAAGCTTGTTGCGAGAACAGCGCTTTACTTACAACGATTTGCACATATTCACAGTAGGGTGTTTTTTGGTTACAATTTCTTGAATATGTGCAAAGCGTTGTATGTAAAGCGCTGTTCTCGCAACAAGCTTGCAACGTTTTCAACCTGCAACGCTGCTAGGGTCAAGTGAACACCCTAATTATAAACTTTTTTATATGGTTTTGTCTGATATTGGGGTTTTCAGGGTTTTCCCTAGTCCTGGCGTTTTCTTTTTAAATTAAAATTATTTACAATCTATGCTAATTAGAAATTAAATGAAATCATTTAATTTTCACAAAAATTGCATTTACAGCTCAATTCACGTGTAAAGATTCAAATATTATTGCATGCAGGTTTTGACTTCGGGGTCTGAATATTTTGATTTATTAACAAAAGTGCAAAATTACGTTCTGCCTCAAAATTGTTCATAAATTGGTTGTTTTTACTTAAATTAAAATCATTTCTGACAAAATAGTGCAAGACTATATGCACATATTATATTTTAAAGCATCGGTTACTCAAACATCGAAGTTCCGTTTAGTGCTTTTGTTCAAAGCTAAGTCCAAAACACAACCATTCATTAAATTTATTTATTGTGTGAATTAAAGTTACAAGAACTATTCGTTTACAAGAATCATTCCTTAAAAGCTGCGTATACTTAAAATGAAGCTACTACTAAGGGTCGAGTATATTTGAATGATTACGATTAATAGTATATATAAATATGTAAACATAATACATTTTTACACGATAATCTTATTGCGAGAGAGTTACGTTACCTCGTTCTAATTCACTTGAATCCCCGTGCGAATGCCGAGGGTAAAGGAGATTACCTCTCTTTCCGGTGGTCGCTCGTTAAACTCTCGCTTCATGATTTTTCTTGATAGAAGGTCTTCACTGGCTTCATAAGATGCTATTGGACTTAAATCTATATTGTTCAAATCGCGTTTACTTATTGCGTGCTCATTGTCATCATCATCTTCTAACTCAAAAACATTGTTGTCCGTGAAGGCCAATTTGTTAATCTCAGTGAAAAAATAGCTTTTAGCATCTCTCACAGTCCTATCAATGCCGGGATCACTCAGAGGCGGCAAGTACGTAGCAGGAACTGGAGTTGAACCCTTATATGTATCAGGGCAACGGGGATCTACAGATCCTGGGAAACAATAAACAGGAGTCGTATCAGGTGGCGAAGTTGAGGTAACTAAATTTTGCGAGCAACGAATATCAGTTGAACCAGGATAACAGTTTGGCGTAGGCGTCGTCCGTGGCGACTGTGGGCAACGGGGATCAGTTGAGCCGGGGTAGCATCTTGGTTTAGATGGTGTAACTGGAGGGCGGTCTGTAGTCGGCGGCAAGTAAGTGGCTGGTTGGCAATCAGGGTCGCTAGATCCAGGGAAACAGCGGGGCTTCGGTGTAGTTCTGGGTTCCTGAGGGCATCGAGGATCAGTTGAGCCAGGGTAGCAGTTGGGGGAAGGAGTCGTCTTAGGCTTTTGGGAACACCTAGAATCGGTTGAACCTGGATAACAATTTGGTGAAGGAGTCGTCTTTGGCTTCTGCGGGCAACGAGGATCAGTTGAGTCAGGGTAGCACCTTGGGCTAGACGTTGTTACGGGAGGTCGAACCGTAGTTGGTGGCAAGTAAGTGGCTGGTTGGCAATCAGGGTCGTTAGATCCAGGGAAACAGCGGGGCTTCGGGGTAGTTCTGGGTTCCTGAGGGCATCGAGGATCAGTTGAGCCAGGGTAGCAGTTGGGGGAAGGAGTCGTCTTAGGCTTTTGGGGACACCGAGGATCAGTGGATCCATCAAAACATCTTGGTTTTGATGGCGTTATTTGGGTGCCCGGAATTTTAGTCGTTTTAATTGGGGGAAGATAAGTGGCTGGCTGACAATTTGGATCACTTGAGCCTTCGAAACACCCAGGCTTTCTGGTAGTCGGCACCTTGGGGCATCTTGGATCTGGTGATCCAGCAAAACAATTTAGGCATTCTGGATCTTTTGATCCTGGATAGCATGAAGGAGCTGAGGTCGTCTTGGGCTCTTGTGGACATCGAGGGTCAGATGATCCTGGATAACAATTCGGCGAAGGAGTCGTCTTTGGCTTCTGCGGGCAACGAGGATCAGTTGAGCCAGGATAGCACCTTTGGCTAGACGTTGTTGACGGAGGTCGAACCGTAGTTGGTGGCAAGTAAGTGGTTGGTTGGCAATCAGGGTCGTTAGATCCAGGGAAACAGCGGGGCTTCGGGGTAGTTCTGGGTTCCTGAGGGCATCGAGGATCAGTTGAGCCAGGGTAGCAGTTGGGGGAAGGAGTCGTCTTAGGCTTTTGGGGACACCGAGGATCAGTGGATCCATCAAAACATCTTGGTTTTGATGGCGTTATTTGGGTGCCCGGAATTTTAGTCGTTTTAATTGGGGGAAGATAAGTTGCTGGCTGACAATTTGGATCACTTGAGCCTTCGAAACACCCAGGCTTTCTGGTAGTCGGCACCTTGGGGCATCTCGGATCTGGTGATCCAGCAAAACAATTTAGGCATTCTGGATCTTTTGAACCTGGATAGCATGAAGGAGCTGAGGTTGTCTTGGGCTCTTGTGGACATCGAGGGTCAGATGATCCTGGATAACAATTCGGCGAAGGAGTCGTCTTTGGCTTCTGCGGGCAACGAGGATCAGTTGAGCCAGGATAGCATCTTGGGCTAGACGTTGTTGCCGGAGGTCGAACCGTAGTTGGTGGCAAGTAAGTGGCTGGTTGGCAATCAGGGTCGTTAGATCCAGGGAAACAGCGGGGCTTTGGTGTTGTTTTGGGTTTCTGAGGGCATCGAGGATCAGTTGCGCCAGGGAAACAGTTTGGAGTAGGAGTCGTCTTATCTTGTTGTGGACACCTAGGATCAGTTGAACCTGGATAACAATTTGGCGAAGGAGTCGTCTTTGGCTTCTGCGGGCAACGAGGATCAGTTGAGCCAGGATAGCACCTTGGGCTAGACGTTGTTGCCGGAGGTCGAGCCGTAGTTGGTGGCAAGTAAGTGGTTGGTTGGCAATCAGGGTCGTTAGATCCAGGGAAACAGCGTGGCTTCGGTGTAGTTCTGGGTTCCTGAGGGCATCGAGGATCAGTTGAGCCAGGATAGCAGTTGGGGGAAGGAGTCGTCTTAGGCTTTTGGGGACACCGAGGATCACTGGATCCATCAAAACATCTTGGTTTTGATGGCGTTATTTGGGTGCCCGGAATTTTAGTCGTTTTAATTGGGGGAAGATAAGTGGCTGGCTGACAATTTGGATCACTTGAGCCTTCGAAACACCCAGGCTTTCTGGTAGTCGGCACCTTGGGGCATCTTGGATCTGGTGATCCAGCAAAACAATTTAGGCATTCTGGATCTTTTGATCCTGGATAGCATGAAGGAGCTGAGGTCGTCTTGGGCTCTTGTGGACATCGAGGGTCAGATGATCCTGGATAACAATTCGGCGAAGGAGTCGTCTTTGGCTTCTGCGGGCAACGAGGATCAGTTGAGCCAGGATAGCACCTTGGGCTAGACGTTGTTGCCGGAGGTCGAACCGTAGTTGGTGGCAAGTAAGTGGCTGGTTGGCAATCAGGGTCGTTAGATCCAGGGAAACAGCGGGGCTTCGGTGTAGTTTTGGGTTCCTGAGGGCATCGTGGATCCGTTGAACCAGGGTAACAGTTTGGAGAAGGAGTTGACTTAGGTTGTTGTGGACACCTAGGATCAGTTGAACCTGGATAACAATTTGGCGAAGGAGTCGTCTTTGGCTTCTGCGGGCAACGAGGATTAGTTGAGCCAGGATAGCACCTTGGGCTAGACGTTGTTGCCGGAGGTCGAACCGTAGTTGGTGGCAAGTAAGTGGCTGGTTGGCAATCAGGGTCGTTAGATCCAGGGAAACAGCGGGGCTTCGGGGTAGTTCTAGGTTCCTGAGGGCATCGAGGATCAGTTGAGCCAGGGTAGCAGTTGGGGGAAGGAGTCGTCTTAGGCTTTTGGGGACACCTAGGATTGGTTGAACCTGGATAACAATTTGGTGATGAAGTCGTCTTTAGCTTCTGCGGGCAACGAGGATCAGTTGAGCCAGGATAGCACCTTGGGCTAGACGTTGTTGTCGGAGGTCGAACCGTAGTCGGTGGCAAGTAAGTGGCTGGTTGGCAATCAGGGTCGTTAGATCCAGGGAAACAGCGGGGCTTCGGGGTAGTTCTAGGTTCCTGAGGGCATCGAGGATCAGTTGAGCCAGGGTAGCAGTTGGGGGAAGGAGTCGTCTTAGGCTTTTGGGGACACCTAGGATCGGTTGAACCTGGATAACAATTTGGTGATGAAGTCGTCTTTGGCTTCTGCGGGCAACGAGGATCAGTTGAGCCAGGATAGCACCTTGGGCTAGACGTTGTTGTCGGAGGTCGAACCGTAGTTGGTGGCAAGTAAGTGGCTGGTTGGCAATCAGGGTCGTTAGATCCAGGGAAACAGCGGGGCTTCGGGGTAGTTCTGGGTTCCCGAGGGCATCGAGGATCAGTTGAGCCAGGGTAGCAGTTGGGGGAAGGAGTCGTCTTAGGTTGTTGTGGACACCTAGGATCAGTTGAACCTTGATAACAATTCGGCGAAGGAGTCGTCTTTGGCTTCTGCGGGCAACGAGGATCAGTTGAGCCAGGGTAGCAGTTGGGGGAAGGAGTCGTGTTAGGCTTTTGGGGACACCGAGGATCAGTGGATCCATCAAAACATCTTGGTTTTGATGGCGTTATTTGGGTGCCCGGAATTTTAGTTGTTTTAATTGGGGGAAGATAAGTGGCTGGCTGACAATTTGGATCACTTGAGCCTTCGAAACACCCAGGCTTTCTGGTAGTCGGCACCTTGGGGCATCTTGGGTCTGGTGATCCAGCAAAACAATTTAGGCATTCTGGATCTTTTGATCCTGGATAGCATGAAGGAGCTAAGGTCGTCTTGGGCTCTTGTGGACATCGAGGGTCAGATGATCCTGGATAACAATTCGGCGAACGAGTCGTCTTTGGCTTCTGCGGGCAACGAGGATCAGTTGAGCCAGGATAGCACCTTGGGCTAGACGTTGTTGTCAGAGGTCGAACCGTAGTGGGTGGCAAGTAAGTGGCTGGTTGGCAATCAGGGTCGTTAGATCCAGGGAAACAGCGGGGCTTCGGGGTAGTTCTAGGTTCCTGAGGGCATCGAGGATCAGTTGAGCCAGGGTAGCAGTTGGGGGAAGGAGTCGTCTTAGGTTGTTGTGGACACCTAGGATCAGTTGAACCTGGATAACAATTTGGCGAAGGAGTCGTCTTTGGCTTCTGCGGGCAACTGGGATCAGTTGAGCCAGGGTAGCATCTTGGTTTAGATGGTGTAACTGGAGGGCGGCCTGTAGTTGGTGGTAGGTAAGTGGCTGGTTGGCAATCAGGGTCGTTAGATCCAGGGAAACAGCGGGGCTTCGGTGTAGATCTGGGTTCCTGTGGGCATCGAGGATCAGTTGAACCAGGGTAACAGTTTGGAGAAGGAGTCGTTTTAGGCTGTTGTGGACACCTAGGATCAGTTGAACCTGGATAACAATTTGGCGAAGGAGTCGTCTTTGGCTTCTGCGGGCAACGAGGATCACTTGAGCCAGGGTAGCAGTTGGGGGAAGGAGTCGTCTTAGGCTTTTGGGGACACCTAGGATCGGTTGAACCTGGATAACAATTTGGTGATGGAGTCGTCTTTGGCTTCTGCGGGCAACGAGGATCAGTTGAGCCAGGATAGCACCTTGGGCTAGACGTTGTTGTCGGAGGTCGAACCGTAGTTGGTGGCAAGTAAGTGGCTGGTTGGCAATCAGGGTCGTTAGATCCTGGGAAACAGCGGGGCTTCGGGGTAGTTCTAGGTTCCTGAGGGCATCGAGGATCAGTTGAGCCAGGGTAGCAGTTGGGGGAAGGAGTCGTCTTAGGTTGTTGTGGACACCTAGGATCTGTTGAACCTGGATAACAATTTGGTGATGGAGTCGTCTTTGGCTTCTGCGGGCAACGAGGATCAGTTGAGCCAGGATAGCACCTTGGGCTAGACGTTGTTGTCAGAGGTCGAACCGTAGTTGGCGGCAGGTAAGTCGCTGGTTGGCAATCAGGGTCGTTAGATCCAGGGAAACAGCGGGGCTTCAGTGTAGTTCTGGGTTCCTGAGGGCATCTTGGATCCGTTGAACCAGGGTAACAGTTTGGAGAAGGAGTCGACTTAGGTTGTTGTGGACACCTAGGATCAGTTGAACCTGGATAACAATTTGGCGAAGGAGTCGTCTTTGGCTTCTGCGGGCAACGAGGATCACTTGAGCCAGGGAAGCAGTTGGGGGAAGGAGTCGTGTTAGGCTTTTGGGGACACCGAGGATCAGTGGATCCATCAAAACATCTTGGTTTTGATGGCGTTATTTGGGTGCCCGGAATTTTAGTTGTTTTAATTGGGGGAAGATAAGTGGCTGGCTGACAATTTGGATCACTTGAGCCTTCGAAACACCCAGGCTTTCTGGTAGTCGGCACCTTGGGGCATCTTGGATCTGGTGATCCAGCAAAACAATTTAGGCATTCTGGATCTTTTGATCCTGGATAGCATGAAGGAGCTGAGGTCGTCTTGGGCTCTTGTGGACATCGAGGGTCAGATGATCCTGGATAACAATTCGGCGAAGGAGTCGTCTTTGGCTTCTGCGGGCAACGAGGATCAGTTGAGCCAGGATAGCACCTTGGGCTAGACGTTGTTGCCGGAGGTCGAACCGTAGTTGGTGGCAAGTAAGTGGCTGGTTGGCAATCAGGGTCGTTAGATCCAGGGAAACAGCGGGGCTTCGGGGTAGTTCTAGGTTCCTGAGGGCATCGAGGATCAGTTGAACCAGGGTAACAGTTTGGAGAAGGAGTCGTTTTAGGCTGTTGTGGACACCTAGGATCAGTTGAACCTGGATAACAATTTGGCGAAGGAGTCGTCTTTGGCTTCTGCGGGCAACGAGGATCAGTTGAGCCAGGGTAGCATCTTGGTTTAGATGGTGTAACTGGAGGGCGGCCTGTAGTTGGTGGCAAGTAAGTGGCTGGTTGGCAATCAGGGTCGTTAGATCCAGGGAAACAGCGGGGCTTCGGGGTAGTTCTGGGTTCCTGAGGGCATCGAGGATCAGTTGAACCAGGGTAACAGTTTGGAGAAGGAGTCGACTTGGGTTGTTGTGGACACCTAGGATCAGTTGAACCTGGATAACAATTTGGCGAAGGAGTCGTCTTTGGCTTCTGCGGGCAACGAGGATCAGTTGAGCCAGGGTAGCATCTTGGTTTAGATGGTGTAACTGGAGGGCGGCCTGTAGTTGGTGGCAAGTAAGTGGCTGGTTGGCAATCAGGGTCGTTAGATCCAGGGAAACAGCGGGGCTTCGGTGTAGATCTGGGTTCCTGTGGGCATCGAGGATCAGTTGAACCAGGGTAACAGTTTGGAGAAGGAGTCGTTTTAGGCTGTTGTGGACACCTAGGATCAGTTGAACCTGGATAACAATTTGGCGAAGGAGTCGTCTTTGGCTTCTGCGGGCAACGGGGATCAGTTGAGCCAGGGTAGCATCTTGGTTTAGATGGTGTAACTGGAGGGCGTCCTGTAGTTGGTGGCAAGTAAGTGGCTGGTTGGCAATCAGGGTCGTTAGATCCAGGGAAACAGCGGGGCTTCGGTGTAGATCTGGGTTCCTGTGGGCATCGAGGATCAGTTGAACCAGGGTAACAGTTTGGAGAAGGAGTCGTTTTAGGCTGTTGTGGACACCTAGGATCAGTTGAACCTGGATAGCAATTTGGCGAAGGAGTTGTCTTTGGCTTCTGCGGGCAACGAGGATCAGTTGAGCCAGGGTAGCATCTTGGTTTAGATGGTGTAACTGGAGGGCGGCCTGTAGTTGTTGGCAAGTAAGTGGCTGGTTGGCAATCAGGGTCATTAGATCCAGGGAAACAGCGGGGCTTCGGTGTAGTTCTGGGTTCCTGTGGGCACCGAGGATCCGTGGAGCCAGGATAGCATGGTGTCTTTTCAGTCCCAACAGGTGTTTCGTTTGTCGTCGCTATATATTCCTCGCATTTGTAGTCTTTTTCACAGGCTCCATTACATAGTTCAATATCACATTTGAGATAAACCTGAGATCGGTCAGGAAACTTGAAAGCTTTGAGGGTATTATAATAGGTTAATGTTTGACCGGAAAGCGAGTCCAATTTTTTCCATTGCCCAAATATTTTTTTCTTTAAAGAGCATCCGTTCTTATCGGAAAGCTGTAACTTATTTGAAGTGCGTGCATTAAACTCTGGATCGTCGGAGGCATAACACTGTAGGATATTTATGTCCCATGTCTGGGTCGATTGCTTAACGTTTATAGTAAATGTTATATCCGATCCAAGCTTCAAAGTGTGGTTAATGGGTTTAACATTCGGTGGTATTCCAGTTCCAATTTCCATCCAGCATTCAACTGGACCACTTGGCGTCTCAACTGATATTACTTCCAGCATATCAACAACGAATGGTCGAAAATAAACGGTTTTCTCCTGTTCATCACTGCGACTGCATGTTATTTTGCGTGCTGTGTCCCAACTTTCTTGAATATCTTCATCATTCTGAATGATAAGAATATTATCAACAGATGCACACAGTGAACAGGAGGGCTTGCTGCCACATCCATCGAAAGGCACTTTGAATACGTATCTTCGTTCATTATTTCCAGCGGTCACATATCTATAGAAAATTTAGGAAAAGCAGTAATGAACTATTAGAAAAATGTATGCTCTGACGGGTGTACTACGTACTTGCACTTAGGATCATTGTAATAGCCTTGGCTGTATATAACACCGTTGAATATTTCCGAAAATTCAATTTCCACTATCATCCCATTGGAGGTATCACATTTAACGTCTATTTTCTCAATGTTACCATCGAAGGCAGAGGTTTTGCGAGAAACTCTGGGGAACGAAAGTGCGAATTCGGCTGGGCTGACTTCATTATTAACATAATCATCTTCTTTTCTGAGATCTTCCCCGCTCGCAATGACCTTTAAAAGCAATAAACTGTTAGACAAAATTGATTAAGCTTTTTCAAGCGAACTCCATACCAAAAGCTGAGTCAAAAGTATAATATGGCCAGCTCTGACCATGTTTAGTGTATTGCCGCTCAATCAAAAACCTGTTGTAAATGAAAATGAAAATAGAAATAGAAATACAGAAATGTAGAAATGAAAATTGCATAATATTTTTATTGTTTGTTTAACTTATGCATAAGTCATCTTTTCTGTCTTACATCTTTGAAGTATTTGCCTTAAACAACATTAATGTTACACAAATGTACAAATTATTTTTAAATAAATTATTTTATTCTTGTTATGGAGTTTTTGATCATGTTCACAGTCGTTCAAGAATATTATATCAAAGCTACAGAGTCCATATATTGTATAGGAGTGGAGTCAAGCTGCATTTGCCAGATTGGGAGCTGTACAAATCGGGCTCAGAAGCTTTGTTCAATCAGATCCTGTTTAAGTTGCAAATGTTTTTTTGAAATTTAGTGTCAATGGCTTACAGCGCTTAACAGATTTACACTTTTATCGATACCAGTTCTACCATACACATGTTTCCAACCGGTTCGGTACTAACAATTAGTCAAAATTTGTTAAAATACAGAAATAAGAAAACAAGCATATTTGCTGCCGTTCGGGAATTCCTGTACTCGTCTCTGAGATTGCCGCCTTGCAAGCTACGAGCGCTAGATGACGCCACGCCATAGTTTCTTGGAAACCTATTATATTATTTAAGTGGGATTAAGTTAATGGATAAAAAAACGAGTTTAATATTCCAGACAACATTTATAAAATTAATTACCAAAAAAAAATCTTGAGCTTTATATTTAAAGCAATTATCCGGATAAACAGACTTAACGTCGCAAAGGATCTGATCACTGATAGATTCTTATAAAACACCCATTCTTGGTGAATATCAACAAATAAAAACAAACTGATAACAGTTCGAGTTTGAGAGACAAACAGAAAATTCATAATTGTTTTTATACGCCCGTCAGATGATCGGACATTTTATTTTTGTGGATGCCGAAAGTCTGAAGTCGCTATGCATAGCTTCCACATTTCGAGTGTGCTCATGAATAGTATTCATTCATTGATGTTTATTCAATTTGGTTGTAAAAGCAACGGGGCGACCTTGAATCTTTTGGAATCCCTAAATTATTATTTTTTGAAATCTTTTGTCGTTATGTTTAATTATAAATGCGCAATTTGTGCATATTGTGTCTGCAGGTGCGTACTTTTATTTGTATTTGTATTTGAATATTTAATTTAATTCAACATTTCTACTTTCAGTTTTTATTATTAATTTTGAAATATTGACGAGTTTTTGTCTTGCTATTTAATTTATTACGAGTATATTCTAATTTGTTATTTGTTATTGTGCGCAGTTGAAGTTGAAGTCGTTGGTGCATTTCGGCGTTAATTAAAATTCGTTTTATCTTACGGGATATTTCAACGTATTCAGATTGTGTATGATGTGGTTTTTTGCTGGCTTTCGTTTTTTGTGGGGTGCAATAAACTGGTAATGGATAGCGTTCTGTTCCCATGCGATAAGCATTTATAAATTACCAAACAAATGAAAGTGATACTGTTGAAATTGTTAAATATGCTAATAGATACAAATGTATTTATGAACTTGGACTTGGACAAATGTCGGTACCGTTAATTCCGCTAATGTCAGAACTTAAGTATCTGCATAATTTACTCGATGCATTGAATTGAATTGATTAGATCTTTGCAATCTCACTAATGATAAGCAAGAAATCTCTGGCATCTCGTGCTCGTAGTACATGGGCTTGGGGTAAAAAGAAGATTTTATTGACTGGTTACAAAATGAGATAAATAATAACTTGGACATTGATGATCTTGCCGTGAACTTTTGCCATTTGGGCACATCACACATATTCATCGTTGTATTCGTGTCTGTATTCGTATTCGTATTCGTATTCGTCATGGCAAACAGGTGATTACCCAACAGGCTTCCACTTCACCACAGCCACGCATTGTGTACATATTATAAAAGATTTATACAGCAGTCATCACAGTGGGTGTGTACTGTGGACAGTGGACAAAGTGCAAGTGGACACACAGTATTGTGTGGATAAGACGGCCCAACTGATTATGCAGAGTCATAATTGTGGGTAATTATATTTGATATATGCTATAGTTCATTCGATAATAATGTCAAGTTGAATTCATTTGATTAGCACGAGTATATCCGGCAATTTGGCGTTTATTTTGATGGAATTGATTGCTTGATTTGGACAACACTCAAATTAAAGGTAATCTTCATATTTGACTAATCTCCTCTCAATCACACACACTCACTAACACAAATGCTTAACTTAATTATTTAAATCTCTTGTTCGCGAATCAACAAATAAAACACATAAAAGGTTGCCCAATAATAACCGACTTTAAACAAATTTATTCGCATTCATTTATTGATTTTCATTTTTATTTTATGTTATTTTCGCATTGCAAATGTTGTTAACATTTGGCGAACATTAAGTGTAAGTTCATATTGCTCAAGATCCTCGATGCTTCAATCATTTTCTCAACTCTCGACAAGTTAAAAGATTATAACTATGAATAGTGTATTTGATATTCGGCCTGCGACAGAGACTGCATTAGTGTATTTTGTGTACAGTTTTTTTTTTGTTTTTCTTATATGTAGTAGCAGTTGCCGTTGAAGCATAGGGCTAAAAAGCTAAAAGTGGGGCAATCTTTTTTGTGTCTCGGGCCAAAGATTGGTCAATTTGTATTCGCCTCGGATTATGTGATTGCCGCAATATTTGAATAAGCATCGCAATCTATCGAATAATATTCGACACCCCCGATTTATTTATTAGCGGCTATTCCATTCTTCCTCGATATCTTTCTGGAAAACCTTGGCGAATTTAAATGACCTAAAGACTTTGGTGGATTGACTTAAGCTCTTTTCCGGCACTAATGCGATTTGTTAAGTCGGATTCGGCCTTGTATATCTGGTTACATGGCTATAACGTTAGTTAATCTTTAATTAAATCTACCATTTAAGATATTTAATATCCACAATTTATTAAAATAAAATAAACACAACTATTAAATTAAATGAATGGACCTAAAGATAAAACTTGTAATTACGCTTTGTCTGAGTCGTGACTAGAATATAAAATATATCTTTTAATTCAAAGAAAGAAGTAGGATTTAATTCTATTGGTGTTTTTTAATTAATTGGTATTCGGACTGATAAAAAATTGAATTTATGTCAAAGAATACTATATTAATCATACTATAAAAATCAAATTATTCCCACTTTTAAACAGGTTATCGGCTATTCTTAATTCATTTGAAGAATATATTCATTAGCACTTGCATTCTCAATCAATTCACTTTCTAAAATTTTAAATAATTTCACTTTTATTTTAATTTCAAAAATTATTTTCGCTTTTCAAACACACACACATTCTTCAGAATGTTGAAATCCGTTAAGTCTTTGATTATTATTTGCACTTTATTGATTAAACTTACTGGAATTGCTCAGTGGTCGGCGCTTTGGAAAAGAGTTAATTTGATCGCCGGCTGGTTAAGAGTTCGCTGTCGCACTAAGCTTCGAGAAGACGCGTCTTCGTTTATATACAAAAAAACACGACACACACGTAGCATGTTTTAACTAAAATCGTTTGGAATACGTACGGCTTTCAAAATCTAAAGGCGCAGCCAATGCAAAAACAACAATATCAAAAAAACACCGAAGACGATGACAACAACAACAACAACAGCATCGGCTAAAAGAGCAGCTAAAACAGCAGCTCGGCTAGCCACAAAAGAGTTATTTACTTTACAATTTTTTTAATACTTGCGAGGCTGGATCGATTGGTTACTATAATTTTATGTCAATTCAAAAATCTCTCAGCGCTTAATACTTTTCGATCGCACCTCGTGAATGCACACGAGAGCGCTTACCAAATGCCCAAATTCAGAGTATTCACAGTGTCATACAGAGCGCAAGACCTTAAATATTTGAACACATCCTAAATGTTCACTAAACTCGTCGTTAGAAATTCTTTAATATGATCTACAAAATTATAAAGTTTTTATTCAAAACACCGATTCTTATGAGCATGTTCTTTAAGGATTTCCGCTTAATATTGAAATATTTCCCTAAAAGACGTATATCATATTTGCTCATATCAAGCATCCTGAGGATCACGCTTTTCGAATATAGTTAGTCCTCTTAATAATACAAAATACTCGAATAGTACATAAGAAATTATATTATATTTATGATCCCTATTAGAAAATACTGAAGTATTACTTAAGAAATTAAAGCATATTTACTCATGTCATATTCATCATCCTCCACTTTTTGTTATAAAATACTGAAATATTATTGTAAAAAAATAACAAATCATCTATGAAATAATATAATACTCTGTGGTATTTAGTTTACACTCTTGTCTTGGATAACTTCTGTTAGTATTTCTCTTTTTTTCTACAGAAGTGCATCCATAGAGTATAAGATCGTCGTAGATCTGAACTTTATTTGTTATTTCATTTTATATTTATGCGCTAGGCAGTCGCGTGAGCCGAACGTTGTCCGCTCTACGTCTTCTTCATCTTGACCTGGTCCCAGGTGCTGCAACGGCGACAACTCCAGCCGAAAGATCCGCAACGTCAAATGGCTAACACCTCTGTATGTATTTTAGGGCCGAAATGCCAAAATCCGTCATTGTCGTAACTGAAATCGTGGCCGGCTTGGAGCTGGTCATGCAACTATGTGTGTACAGTCATTGCGGTCCGATCATCCCGAACAGGTATTAATACTTACTCGTACTCGTAGTCACAGTTTTTGGGTGCCCAGCGTCCGCTTCGTGCTGGTGACAGACGCCAAGCGGTCATGGCGACGACGACGACGATGGAGGTGGAGATGGAGCTGGAGATTGCAGTGCCTTTACTCATATGTTAGTTATGGATGGCTGTGGGACGACTGAAGTCGGAGGGACGTATAAAAAAACCTATAGCCCACAGACATACTCGTACTATTTACATATGTATGAGAGAATTTGTGTGCAAATATTCAATTATACATATTAACATGTACTTAATTATTGTCTATCATTATTTCTTGTACACTTTGTTAATTTATAACTAGTCAAAAAATACGTCGTAAACCTACGCCCAGTGTGTGTGTCAAAGTGTTTTCAATATTCTCTTTTGAGGCCACGGAGGAGCATTGAAGATAACAAAAAGTCAAAACGCAAACGAAGCTCGCAAGGGGAAGTTGATTGACGCATGAGAATTCTTCCAATACTCAATACTTATTGAAGTGCGTCTCTATGTTAGGCTCCTGTGTGTGAATACGTTGAATAAAAAGAGTCTGAATAGAAGGTGTCAATTTTATAGTCGAGAGTTCTTGACCCCCAACACGCTTTAAAAGACTCTTCGATTTGTATTCTAGTGAAGAAACTATAAAAACTCTGCGATCTCTAACTAGTCGGGCACTTGAAAATTTTATAAAAATGCAGATTATCAGCTATTTACTATATCTTACAATAAAAGAAACTCGTTAACGAGTTTATTAAACTTAAAAACGGGTTGAAGGTTAAAATATATTTATTAAAGTCGAGCTTATTCAGCAATGAAATTTTTTAAACTTATGCGTAAATCACAGCTTTATTATTATTATTATAAATTCTATTATAACGATTTGGGTATTGTGTTTGATTATTATTGCTTAGATTCATAAGGCACTCGGAGGTCCTAATCTGGAATAATGCTCATGTCTATATGGTCTCCACAATATAAAAAGAGAATGAGTTTAAATTGTGACCCCAATCTTAGCTTAAAACCTCATTCTAGTAGACTTTTCCTCCTAAGCCTTCCATCAATATCTGATCGTGGAAGAACTTTTGATGCAGTGGCGACTTCTAAACTGTCATATCCTCTCTGTTCTTTGTAGTCCTTCTAAAAACTATCTCATATTACCTCTTCGTTCTTCACAATTCTCTTCGTGATTTATACATGTGATTTCTTCTGAACCCTCTCATTCTTTATTTACGCTTTCTATTCTCTGCCACGTTAAGGTTATTTCTGATCAGCTCTAGCTGTTTATTTTAAGCGTCTATACTATAGTCAGCCTTTTCTTATCTTTCCTTTCTTCTTATCCTTTCGCATATTCTTCTTTATACTGCACAAGTTATATCTTTATTCTAAATTCTTCCCTCTTCAATGAAATATTCGACCAACCCATTTGTATACGGAGACATAGCTTGACGGTCCGGCTAATAAATTCACCCATCGGGTTGCACTTTTCAGATAAATGAAGATGAATTTCTAAGTTAATACTAAAGATAAAGTGAAGTGAAGTCCATAAAGAATTATGTTGGAATTAGATGAGGCCCTTATAACTGCTTTAAGGTGAAAGCTTTGATCCCAACAATAGAATTTTATTCAAAATTAATTTCTAAGAATTTCTAAGTTAAAACCTAAGATAAAGCGAGGATCTTTAGTTTTAAGTTAGAAATTCATTTTCATTTATCTGCATCATATTCATAAAGAATTATGTTGGAACTAGATGAGGCCCTTATAACTGCTTCAAGGTGAAAGCTTTGATCCCAACAATAGAATTTTATTCAAAATTATCTCAGTATCAGGCTTTATAAACATAAATTTCAGAGAGTCAATAAAGTAAGTAAGAAAATAGGTTCCTTTTTTGCCCCGGGTTCTGAAGTTTCTAGCTGCGCCACTACCAAAAAATATACTTTTTTCAGAGTTTCCGTCGCTACGTCTCTTCAGCCCAGAAATTTTAAGATATCATCTAAGCCAAAAAGCAAAAAAGAAATACAATGTCATAGTTTTTGTTGAACTTCGCAGCTGAGCAATGAGCATTATTTATATATACTTACCTATGAAAGTACAATTTGTAATATTATTTTTGCTTGATTTTAAGTTAGTTTTAAGTTTAGATATTAACTAAGATTTAACTAAGATCACAATTTATTTGTTAAATATTTTAATGAGCTTAAAGGCTAAACAAATTGAAAAAGGCTCAAACCAAAACCTTATTTTCATACAAGTTAACAAAAAAATAAAATAAAATAATATTTTATTGCTCTATTTTTGTCGAATACAAAATGCAGTCGGCAATTAAGACCTTGCTGATACTTATCGATATTTACTAGCGATATCCTAGCAGGAGACGATATTCAATGCGATACCATTTAAATATATCGAAAATTAATTCGATGTATCTCCAAATTTTTGTTTTTCCCTTCATTTCTGTGCGTGCGCTTTACACATTTCAAATATGCCTAAGTTTTGAGCACAGTGACTGGAAGATTTAATTTTAGTTTTACAGGTAATAATTTTTTTTTAATTTCAATATACATAGGTTTAAAATACCATGCAGTCTGATGTGATCTTGAACACAAATGCCTTGAATTCATTTAGTATATTTAAAGTTGATTTGATTTAAGAATCTCTTCAAATACCTCCAGTTAATTAAGATGCAAGTTTTTTGAAATTCTTATATTCTGGCCAATTTCCTTTTAAGTTGCTTAAGAAGTAGTTCTTTATTGTATTGAAAGCTGAATTAAATAAAATTTTATGTTTTTGTTGGAAAACATGAAAATATCGTTTTTATCGATATTCAAGTCGATATTGCCGATATATACTACGAAATGATATTTTCGATATGATATTATATACGATATTATTTCGGATATCAATACAGTCACTTTTTTGGATATCGTCATCCCTAGGTTTCCTAAATTCTTACAAATTTCTTACTCGTGCAGAAAAGTATGCTACATTTTAATATTTAACTTTATGTGTGATTGAAAATTTGATGCATACTTTAGGGAGTAAATGTTAAATAGTAAAGCGCGCAAAACTTGAAATAAAATTTTTTCGATTTTCAAAAATCAATTTAAAAAAATATTTTGTGAATTAAAATGTAAAATTTCAAAAATTGTTAGCACAGCGGAATGCCGTCCGCGCTAGTATAAATTGATTAAGTAAAATAGTTAGATTATTTTTCTCAAAACTATTTAAAAATGTATTATTTAAAACTGGATCGACAATAAATAAGTTTGGGATGTGTAATGAAAAAAGCTCTTCAAAAAGTGCTTAAAGTATTTTCCCACAGACAGTGTTGGCAAAGCTCGAAATTGCGTAGGCGTATATAAGTGTGTAACATTGAATGGTAAGGGGGTCCCAAAGGAAAAATCGATACTGTCACAGCTGTTCGTGTACAACAAGTGTAAAGACGTTGAAGAGAACCGGAAAATATAGAAATAAATTGTGCAAAAACGGAGTAAAAAATTCACAAAGTTTGCAAATATATCAGAATAATAATCATTAATTGGCCATACACAGGAATATCCTTATTCCCGCCATCAATCAGGAGCTAACGATTATGTGGCATATGGTTGACCAGGGATTTTAGTGGCAATAGCAAGATTCGTTTGAGGAATACACAATAAGATGCCCAGTTCACGACGTGCCATCTTGGGGCACATCATGTCCGGCATATGCATGAGAATGAACCGCACCAAGCCCGTGCCCGCGGACGTGATGGAGACACCGCTCAAGCGATGCCTGACCACCTTTGACATTGCTCTCTTGGGTATGAAATTGAGATGGATTTCATTTGCATATACTACAAACTATATAAGATTTGTGCCCTTTGTTTCCCTCCAGGAATTGGCCATATGGTGGGAGCTGGCATTTATGTGCTGACGGGCACTGTGGCCAAGGAAATGGCCGGACCCGGCATCATTCTATCGTTTGTCCTCGCCGGATTCGTCTCGATGCTGGCGGCCCTGTGCTACGCCGAGTTTGGCACCCGGGTGCCCAAGGCTGGATCCGCCTATGTCTACACCTACATATCGATCGGTGAGTTCTGGGCATTCGTCATTGGCTGGAATATTCTGCTGGAACACATGTTGGGCGCCGCTTCGGTGGCCCGTGCCTGGAGTGGCTATGTGGACTCAATGCTAGGTGGCTGGATCGCCAACACAACCCTTTCGCTGATGGGAGGCATCCATGAGCCAGGTCTGGCCCAATATCCGGATGTGCTGGCCTTCCTCGTTTGTATTGTCTATGCGGCCGCCTTGGGCATCGGGGTGAAGGCGACGGCGGTCTTCAACAGTGTGCTCACCCTGGTCAACATTGGCGTCATGGTTGTGGTCATCAGCGTGGGATTCTGGTACGCCGACCTCGATAACTGGTCCGAGGCCGAGGGCGGCTTTCTGCCCTATGGATTTGGCGGAGTGATTGCCGGTGCTGCAACCTGTTTTTATGCCTTCGTCGGCTTCGACTCGATAGCCACGTCGGGCGAGGAGGCCATGAATCCCTCGGTGTCCATACCCATTGCCACTGTGCTGTCCTTGTTCGTTGTCACCGTTGGGTACATTCTCGTGAGCGCCGCCCTCACACTAATGATTCCCATTAGCGATATAAATCCCGCCGCCTCGTTGCCGGAGGCCTTTGGGCAACTGCAGCTGCCGTGGGCCAAGTACATCATCTCGATCGGAGCACTCTGCGGCATGACGACAACCCTGCTGGGCTCCCTCTACGCCCTGCCCCGCTGCATGTACGCCATGGCATCCGACGGACTGCTCTTCAGCTGCTTCGGTCGCATCAACGCCAGCACCCAAGTGCCCCTCCTGAATCTGATAATATCCGGGCTGCTGAGCGCGTGTCTGGCGCTGGTCTTCGATCTGGCCAAGCTGGTGGAGTTCATGTCCATTGGCACCCTGCTGGCCTATACCATTGTGTCCGCCAGTGTGATTATCCTGCGCTATCGACCTCTAACCCACATCGGCAGTCCCAATCCCGTCTACGCACCCGACACGCCCGATGACGAGAATGACGAGGATGCCGAATCTCAGTCCAGCATCGATACTGCATCCCCCACCAGTGATCTAATCGAGGGAGCTCTGGCTGGTCGTCTCAAGCCCCAATTCCGCTGGCTGGAGCCGCTGCTCGGTAGGTTCGCTCCTGGA
Organism: Drosophila limbata; assembly: GCA_963924055.1. NCBI lineage: Eukaryota > Metazoa > Arthropoda > Insecta > Diptera > Drosophilidae > Drosophila > Drosophila limbata. The sequence goes on from OZ001354.1 coordinate 23,021,697, forward strand.
TCTGTGGTGTCCGCCTCGGTGCTGCTCTTCATTGTGCTGAGCTTTGCCATCTGCCTGGAGCTGAAGGTGTCCTGGACGGAGCTGTACACCGGCACCTGGTGGGCTCTCCTGGTCTACGGCTTCATCATCTTCGCGGCCAGCACATGTGTCGCCATCATGGCCGTGCACAACCAGAACACACGGGGCCTGAACTTCAAGGTGCCACTGGTGCCCTATGTTCCAGCGCTGGGCATCTTCTCAAACATTATGCTGATGGTCCACCTGGACGCCTTAACCTGGGTGCGATTCTTTGTCTGGGTCTCAATTGGCATGGTTGTCTACTTCTTGTACGGCATACGGCACAGCAAAGAGGGCGAGATCTGCTCCTCATACTCCATACTGATGACCTCATCCGAAGCAGGCAAACTGAACTGGGGATCCTTTAAGGGCTCCCGGTCCACGGCAAAGCACACTGTCCTGGAACGCTTCATGGGTCGCAGCAAACTGGCGGATAAGAAGCCAATTGTCGAGGAGGAGGACGATGACAATATTGACAACGCAGATAGTCCACATTAAACCAATTATCTCAGTACTAAGGCAAAGCACAATGGTCTGTGAGGCAACATTCTTGGGATATTTATTTATTTTACTTTATTCTATTACGAGTATGCGAAATGATTAAATACGAGTAGAAATCTAAATAAATTGCTCGTTAAAAGACAATGTCAGAAAAACACAAACTAAAATAATTTATGTATGTACTTATATAATATATTGATGTCTGTTTAATCAGCCCATATAACAAAGTCATTATGTATACATACCTATTAATGTACTTTATACATATGTATGTATTCTGATGGAAGCCCTGCCTGTAACAATTGTTAATAATGTACCTCCTGTAATTCCTGTTACCAACACTAAAACTGTCAAAGTGTCTACCCACAAAACATTCTATTTACCATCTCTTAAATTAATTTAAAAAATATATATTAAAGAGATGATTATTAAATTGTTTGATATATAAATATATGTATGTATGTATACAATTATAAATATTTATTGAAACAATACATTTCTGCTTTGTCGTTGTCGTATTTCTGGAACTTTTCTACATTTGCAGGTCACAACTTCCTCGCTTTTATTGGGATTTACAAGAAATATTCAAGTCAATGTGTCACCTCCGAGTGACTAAAGAGAAGCTGAAAATACTCTTATCAAGATCAACCAGATTAAACGACAAGATGAATAAGCAAAGAGCACGTACTCTTCCATATTAATGCATAGATTCTAGACTTTCCCAGAGCTTTGTTATCTGTGTAGTAACGGTACATACATACACTTGCACATACAAAACCATCGTGACTTATTGCATGCGTTTTATACCTTTGCATTTCGTGCGAGAGTGTAACATGTGACTGGCAAATTTGTGCATTTGGAATGTCGCCACTCTGATTGTCTATCGAAATAAAGCTGCATGAAGCCGAGACGCTGTTGGTCAGGCCGTGGGGAGATGGGGAGACGGAGAGATATCGTCATCAACATAAACACGTTCTCATTCCATGACGCAGAAGTGATGACGCATACAATGTGTAGAGCACATTTATACAAAAGCGCACAAGCACGTGAATATACTCGTATGTATGTATGTATGTAGTATGTGTGTTAGTGTTTGCACACTGCTCGACACAAGGCCTGAGATTGAGAGTAAAAAGTAATCGTGCGAGAGCTTACGAGCTTGGCAACAACAAAATCTTTTGCCAGAATTCGCTCAAAGTCAAAACAAGTTCCGAACGCATGACTTTTGTTTGAATGGAGAGACAAAACAGCGCTTTTGATTTCACAAGCGAAAATGTCCGTTGATACTGAGCATAACGTATTTGTATTTTGAATTTAAATTCAAAAAGTAACGTTCGGAGCTTTTATGTGTACGCGTGCTTGCTCCTCTTGCTTGTGTGTATGTATGCTTGTGTGTATGTACATACATATGTAACCAGTTGATTCAGTACGATGACTAAATGTTGTTGTTGACTGACTTACAATTACTCAAAATAAGTTCATCTTAATATGAAATCTGATTTTCATTTTGAGCTATTTTTTCGGAGAGCTCTTCCGGCTGTTTCTCTTGCGTGAGATGGCCCTCAAAAAAGAAAAATAATAATCCACGACTACGCGCCTGTACCAATGCCATTGACAAGTTTCGCTCTGCGATATTCGTGTGTTCAAGAAGCACAAGGTGATAGGATGGATGCCGGCTGCTCGAAAACGTAACGTTATGAAGAAGAAGTACCAATGCCAATGCGATGAATTCAAAGCGTATGCAGACAATAAGCATGCGAGGTTCGATTCAGAAGTAAGTGATAAAATTAAATATAAACATGCACATGAAAATATAAATACATATTCCTTGACTTATTTATAAATAATTGAAATTCCATACAATAACATTTCTCTTTTTTATTATCAGTCTCTTAAAATGTTAAAAGTAATAGCCAAGACGACAGTACTTTTCGATCACACCCCGCACTCTTAACGACAGATGGATGCATGCAGACACACTCACACACACACACGCATGTACTTGGAAATCACCTTGCAACAGCTGCAACATCCTACAATGTACAGCCATCCCTCACAATTTAGGGGATGATGCAGACGCAGAGTTCGGGAAATGGAAATCTACCTGTAGTTGTTGTTGTCCTTACCTGCATACGCATACTCACGCACATTTCGTACGCTGTATGTACATGTGCATGTCTCTGATCTGCTCTGCTCTGGCATAATTCCCTGGGTAGGCCAATGATCTTTATTTCTGAGTCGCAGCTGCTCAACGAAATCATAAACTGCGCTGCGCATATCGAATAATTATTTCAGGCATACCTTATGTTCGCATGTGTGGGGTTGTGTACAGTATGCTCAACTGAATATTTACGCATGTATGTAAATACATGTATACATACTGATGTACGTTTAAATAAAATGTTCATATTTTTTAAATACTATTCTGACCTAACATCGAAATTTAAAAAAACAGTTTTTACATGTACAGTCGATATCGATAGATTTATTTTCGAGATTTCACTGCAAAAATACATCATGCAAACATACCTTTGAAGTAGAAAGTGGAACATGGCACGAAAATCAAAGTTGTATGCACTACAAACATTTTTAGTGTCGATCGTTGGCTGATACAGAAAGCATTTTTTGGTATTTAGCGCTAGAATTCATCTTCATACATATGCACACATACTTGTGCAGCGAGTGTACACTACCATATCTAGGGGTTGTTGCTTTGAAACATTGAAAAAGCAAAAAGACGCTGGCATATGGTATTCAAAATAAACGTTTCATTCTTAAACAGGAATTTCCGTACACATTTAATTATAAACGTAAACGGAGACTCGCAACGTGTATGCTGAGGCGAGTATATTTCAACGTTCCACGCAATTGTTTTCGAAAATAACGTCGCACAAGCCCTCACTTTCTCACACATACCAACGCAAGTATTGCAAACGAAGCCCTGAAACGTTGAAAACAGTGCTGTTTCATTTTCAATCGTTCCAAGATGATTTGTCAAGAGGTCGCTCTATGAGTGAATAAGGTGACTGTATATGGGTGACTAATGGCAACAGTATATGACGTCACAATGGCTGCAATATACATAAAAAATTTATTTAATATCCTAAAAATTTTATTACACTATATTTGTCTATGTATAAAACGTACAACAATTTGTATTCGAATGCGAAAATATAATGCAATAAAAATTAATTGGTAGCAATTCATTTACTTTTCTTCATTATGCCTACAACGCATATACAGTATTCAATTCTCTGACGTCAGCTGCGTTCTTTTTGTTCTCTCTCATATGAATGTGTAACCTGGTTTTCGATACCTTGCGAAGCATACATAAACGAAGCGAACATTGAAAATGGAACCATTAACATTTCGGAGAGCAAAGCAGACAGACGGGCGCGTTCGTTTCGTGTGAACGAGTGAGTGAATTTAATATCGTTCGATTTGTTTTAAAATCGACAAAAGCAACAACTAACGCGGAATAATATTCGTTTATTAAAAATATTTCGCAAGAAATCTGCTGCATTGCGTCAACCAAGTGAAATTAAAGTCAGCATAAAAGTTCAAAATAAACTGCTGGCTGGCGTCTCGTAAATAAACACGAATACAAATACAAACACACGCGCATGCATCGCTTATAAAAATACGTACACATACATACTTATCAAAAAGACAATGAAAATGTCAATCGTGAGCTAAAGTCAAACACCAGTTAGTAAGAGAGTTAAAGAAAAAACTGTGATAATTGTAAACTGGCAAGCAGTGCATAAATAACATTTACAACAACTATAATTAGCAACAAAATGGATAACAGTAACAGTAGCAATACCAGTGCGGTGGAAGGTAACAAAATAGTCAACTACTCGTTGCCTCCGCTCTCTTCTCTCTCGACTATCGCTACAAGCAACAACAACACCAACAACAACGCATTGAACGTGAGTGCAGCTGCAAGAGAGCAACGACTGACGCCCGCATTGACTGTGTTTGCATCAGCAACACCATCGCCTACCTCCAGTCCGCTCTCTGCGCTGTCGACGCCGACGAAAGAGTTCCCAAATGCACAAATGCTGCGCACCATACGGGAAAAGCTCAGGCGTACGCCCGGAGGCGTCTGTGAGTTGCAAGCTTTAAGCTTTGCCGAGCAGTCCAGCTTCAGTAGCATCTCTGGGTGCGGAGTGGGAGGCGAGCAGCCCGTTAAGGTGATCAAGAACCGTTATCTGATCAGTGCCCAGCCTAGTCACATCTCAGCCGCAGCGGCGGCCAAAACGCCCGCCTCCTATCGCCATCTCATCGATCTGACGTCATCGAATCTACAATGCGTCGATGTCTACACCGGAGAGCAGTTCCTCTGCAAGATCATCAACGAGCCTCTGCATAAGGTGCAACGCGCGTACTTCCAACTGCAGCAGGACGAGCAACTCTGCCGCAGCACGATCTACGGGCACTCGCTGATCCGCGGTGTGCACGATCTCGTGCCCCTCTCCAAGAACCGTACCTACATCATCATTGCTCCCGTCCAGCAGAAGCAACAGCGCGTCTATGAGAACCTGCATACGTACATACGACACGAGAAGCGACTGTGCGAATCCGAGGCGCGCGCCATTTTCCATCAGATCTGCCAGACGGTGCAAGTGTGCCATCGCAATGGGATCATCCTGCGAGATCTCAAGCTGAAGCGCTTTTATTTCATCGACGAAGCGAGGTTCGTATACCCACTTCCCCCCGGCGCTACAACTGTAGTGCTCCTATGAATTGCCAAGTTTATAAGGCAGCTAAACCTGATGCGACCAAAATCAGACAACATTTTTTTTAAGTATTCATTGCTATCAGTTTATTATATTCTACTTGAGAATCAGCTGATTTTGCAGTACATTTTAAGGCGATAGGCGCTTATACGAGAATTTATGTTGTTTTTAAATGCGTTTATAAGTGTTTATAAGCTGGCGTATAAACGTGGTAAATATTCACCTTTGCAACAAACTCGAATTTAGTACACAATCGTTTACTCAACAAACAGACAATGTATCTTCCATCTTTCACAATCTTCAATGTAACCTTCTGCGAACAAATGGCAATAATCATGCGACGCTACTGTAGAGTTTCATATGAAGTTCACAAGTTCGATTACCATTTATTCTAGCCTACGTATATGTACATAAAAGCATGCATATGTACATTTGTATTGATGACTTTCGTAATCGATTGGTAGTGACCCTTCCCTACACCCGCATGATTCCCACAACCACCACCAACAGCAGCACCAACACACAAACACAATCGCACCTCGCACACATTTGTTCGCTGTACTGGTTGCATATCTTTATTTTGCAATTCGATAAAAACTCGTTATGAGCAACAGTTTGTTTCTTTTTCGTGCTGTGTGTTTGTTGTTGGTGTTGTTATTGGTGCCACAATTGTTGCTCTTGTTATTGGTCGACACTGTCGTTGTTGTTGGTGTCGGCGAGTTGTGGGTAACATTGAACATTTAAGAAGTGTTGCAATAAAATAACCAATAGATCAACAACAGCGACAATATGATACAGTACAGCTCGAAAATTACTATACCTGATGAAATATCACATACATTTGTACATACACATACATAGTACGAACGTGTGTTCATAGAATATTGCGTTCTTTTGTGTAAAACGTTGCGTTCTCAATATTTCGGTGAATACTGTACTCACGAAACACTGATAATACAACAAAAAAATGCGTACAGACGTACGTAAATACACAGACACATATTCATACACACATACATGTATATGTATGTATATCTGGAGCGTACAAAGTGCTCGCAGCGAGGTTCCTATATTGTACTCATTTACCCGTTTCTCAGTTTGCGGTTTGAGCATTTTATGTGTGAGTGAGTATTCGTGTATCGTGAATGACGGTATGAGTACAGTGCACGTCGAAATGTTAGGCTCACCTTCAATCTTCTGCAGTGTGCTTGTAAAATATTTCGTTTTTATTATTTTACTTACAATGTGACTATATAATTTTTTATTTGTTTCTCGTATATATACATTTTTATATTCTGAATCTTAATTCGTGGCAAACTGAACAGCTTTCCTTTTCTTCTTGTTTTTCTCCCTCGCTATCTTCGCCGTACCTGTTGATTGCGAGAGAAACATTTGCAAATTGTTTTCTCTTAGTAAATGTACGTTCATATATATGTATGTATGCATGTTCGTATGTGTATGTTCACAAGTGTATAGTTCTTACCAATGAAGCAATACTTGTTGAATATATATTTTTTTACCTTTTTGTATTTGTGTTGTTTTTCGTTTCCATTGCCAATGCAATTAGCAAATTTATTGCATTGACGTTTTCCGCTTTTCGTATTGCCATTTATTTTTATGTACTTATTTTTTCTTATACGCTGTATAACTATAAGTCTGAAAAGAGTATAGTACAGTTGCGTAACAACTAAATATTGATGATATCTGGCGATAAGAGTATTATACTAAATAATAATAAAAACTAAACTAAGCATGTAATATTGACAGAAACTAAAAAAAAAAATTAAAAATAATATTGGGTTGAATGTACGTTTTGTTGCTCTCGGATCTTAAATATAAAAATTTATATTTGTTTACGTATTTAAGCATGTACACATGTACATAGATTGAAGTAAACATATTCCTAAGAACGGAGATTTTAAATAAGTTGAATATCATGATCATATGTTAGTGAAAAATAAACGCTAATTGATTAAATATGATTATTAAAGGGGAATTAAAATTCACATCGATATCTAGAAGGTTTTTACCTTCCAATATATTTTCAGATACACTTAACTGAAGCAAACACTCGTATTTACATATACACTAAATACATCAGACATTCGACAGTAAGGTCAAATTGTACTACGGCCCTGACTCTGATCTTCTGTGTATTTTCATGTGTTATTATATTTGGTACGCATATACATATTTAAATAGCATTTAAATTAGCAGCACGTATTAGCTACCTTGCCCTGCCCTCTCTCCTCACCGCTTCGCTAGCTAATTGAGTGTGTGAGTATCTTTTGGAAAATATATTTTGTTAATTTTAAATAGCAACAACAGACACATTATTTGAACAGAGAGTGAGTGAGAGAGGGATCGCCAATCACATGTGCTCTTCAAATGAATAGACTGCGCAATGCGCTCTCCTCCGCTTCCCTCTTCCAAACGCCAACAAGGTCGCCTGTTGTAACAGCGATCGCTGAGCGTCGCGACGCTACGCGTTGCTCTCTTTCTCTCTCACTGACTGCCTGCTGGTGTATTGTAATTTTGTTTGATGGCAAGAGGTGCGCTCAGTTTTTTCGTTGCTGGTTTTTGCTCAGGGTCAGCTCGAGGTTTTTAAGTTCATATACATGTGCTGTATACATACAAATATATTTATGTATCTTTATTTGTTTGTTTCATGGCACAATCAAAAATTTGTGTTGGGTTTGGCGCTCACTTCATTATCTTCTTGTATTTTTTGTTTCTTTTGATGTTTGGCAGTTGTTTTTACTCTCTCTCTCTCTCCACGAGAAGATTTGTAACCGTAGGTGGAGTTGTTGCAATGCAACATCACTTAAAGCTTAAAAGAGTATGTTGTCTCTCTCTGTCTGTCTCTTACTTTATTTAAGCTTTTTTGCATGGAAATGTAGGCCAATGTCAACATGGTGTCACCGCTCTTGGGTGTTTGGGGTCGCCAGCTTTGACAGCGATGGGGTATGAGTTGGGTTTTTGTTGTATCAATTACATACGCTCACGACAAGGCAAGCCTCACTAGAGCTGGCAACGCTGGTAACACCAACGCAATGCAAATCGATTTGTGTATGTCTGTTGTAATGCGCCCACCAATGGCAACACCATTAAATTAAAAGCTTATGCAATTTTAAAACTCTGCAACTTATTTGTATTGTGATTGCATACAAAATATATTTAAATGTGACTAATGATCATTTTATTATTATTTTTCATTTGATTACAGAACTAAACTGCAATATGAATCGTTGGAGGGTTCCATGATACTTGATGGCGATGATGATACACTGAGCGACAAGATCGGCTGTCCATTGTACACCGCCCCGGAGTTGCTCTGCCCGCAGCCCACATATCAGGGGAAACCAGCGGACATGTGGTCGTTGGGGGTCATACTGTACACGATGCTCGTGGGCCAGTATCCGTTCTATGAGAAGGCCAACTGCAACCTGATCACCGTAATTCGACATGGCAATGTCCAAATACCCATGTCGTTGTCTAAGTCAGTTCGCTGGTTGATGCTCTCGTTGCTGCGCAAGAACTACACGGAACGCATGACAGCCTCGCACATATTCCTAACGCCCTGGCTGAAGGAACAGCGACCGTTCCATTTGTACCTGCCGGTCGATGTGCAAATTGCCGACGACTGGGACACTGAGATGGATCAGGACGAGCTCGAGTGCATGGAGGAGGGCAACGAGAGCGATTTGTGTGATTTGAGCGGGGATAAGCATGAGCACGAGTACGAGGATATTGGCGTGGAGCCGCTCGACTACACGCACACCACCTTACAAATGGCCCAAACCAACAGGTCTAGCTCCAGCTCCCTATCAACGGAGACCGACGGAGACGCTGACGAGGATATGGGCTGACCAACGTTTTACACTGAGCCGGAAAAAAGCCACTTGAAGCTCGCTTTCTCGTATTCGCTGGCGCGTGAACTTGATCTGATCCGTTAGATCGCGTCAAGATTCGATGCTCGACTGATTAATTGCCTGCTACGACGACAGCCGAGGCTATGGCGGCCGCGCTCTCCACGTCCTCCCTCTCATCCCACCAGAGGTGACCAAACCCAACTCAACACTCGCACACGCACACTAAAAGACTTTGAAGCCTCGCTCACTTACAAGTATACAAACACAAACTTAAAATAAAAAACAAAAACTCACTGCCTTCCAAAAGAGGAGACGAATTTTGATCGTTCTTCTTGTAGAATTCTCAACTTGTATAACTGAGAGATGAGAGTCCGAATCCTCGTAACTCGTAATTGCAACTGATTCTTCCTAAAGCAACTTATGTACAATACATAAATTAATACTTTGCTGTAAATTGTTGATCTTATCAATCGATAGAAAGCATTATTTTCAATGTTTAAAATGGCAACGAATGCAAATTGTTATTTATTATTTAATATTTTTTTTGAAGTTTTGCATAGAAAAAAATGGCATAAAAAGTGAAAATTATGATACGAATATAACATTAAACTTTGATCTCACTTTAAAAAAAACAAAAAAATGTGTTTTATGTTTTAATAATAGGCTATAGAGAAATATCACCTGATCAGACTACTTATCCTCTTTTTTACAGACTTTGTTTATCATTATTATGACGTCAAAACAATGATGTGTTTTAAGGGTCAAATTATGCTGATGTCATTTATATTTTATATTTACTGCACCTGCACGTCCCTATTGTTATAAAAGTAATCATTTCTATATGTGCTTGGACAAAAATTCGTTGAATGCCTTACACGAGGGAAAATTTAATCTTTTGATAAGGCTTATCAGTTACTGCTGGAATGAGATCGCATATTCAATGTCACATCACAAAAATTGTTTATACCCTGTTCCAAAGTGTGAAAAACTAGTCGATTTGACAATCTAGATAAATCTTTTATCATATGTAGGTTGGAAAAAAACTTGCTAAAATACGGAAATGATTTTTAAATTTCTGCAGTTGTATGTAAATGTTTAATTTATGTACGTATATGTTAAGGGTATTTTCAAGTCGAGCACTGTACTTTCTGACATGCTGTTATACTTGTAACAGTGTTTAAGTACAATATTGTTTTTTTAGAACAGCTTTTTCAAAACCTTGAACTTCGAACAGTTAATAGCATACTTACGTAAGTGATTTATAACATGGGAGATTCGGCCAACTTATTTTAAGAGTAGAATCATTAAAATGTTAAAATGAAATTCATATGTCACACAATTCAACACGATATTTGAAGTTTTTCAGCAAACCTTTTTGATATTTTTGTATCTGAAACAACATATTCAGCCAGAACACTCAAATATTGCAAATTTTGAGCTGTGTAATGTGAGCGAAAAGTCCATTTAAATTTTATAATTAACTCTAACCAGTTTATAAGAATATTTAAATGTGTTGTGTGTATGTGTGTGCAATGCATACAATGCAATATATACGTTATATATAACAAAGAACAAAAGGAAATAGAAAAATGGGTTGGATTACATTATTTTGTCAATCATAAAATTTCCACCCCAAAATCTGTTCTATCTACCTGTTAAATAAAATAACTATTTTTTTGAACACGACGCAATAACCGACAACGAGTCGACGTGACAAATTCTACGTAGCCTGACTGTGTACTTTAGTCACCATATTATGAAATTGCTGAGAGAATTTCGTAAAAAGAGAACAACGGTGGCGCCAGTTAATGCGACTTCCGACTCTCTCGAAACTTGCTATTCAGGAACATTTTTTATTGGGTGTGGAATACTTCTAGAACATTTTGACACTTGCCAGTTAATTTCCAATGACTGTGGAAATCTCGAAAAATGATGATAGCTTTTCTATTGAGGTGATAATTCAACTAACGTACAAGAGCGATAATTGATATAAAGAGTTTTGACCATTGTGTATGAATATTCCAGTTAATTCCAGAATTTGTAAACCGTATGTTGTAAAATAGATAATTTCCACTGCATCACTAGATTAAGCGGGGATAAGGATTATTTCTATTGTAGAAATAATAATTAATTTTAATTTTTATTTAAAAATTATAACAAAAATCTTATGTTCAGTTATTATTTAAAAGTGATAGAAAAGTTAAAATACAGTTGAACTTCCATAACTCGAACTTCTATAACTCGAATAAACTTAAGAAAAAGAACTCTATAAGTCGAATATCTCCATAACTCGAAACTTTTCTTTGGATAATGGTGATTCGAGTTAGGGAAGCTCGACTGCAATTTTAATGATAAAATTAAGAAATCATTTATATATTATTAATGTCTGTTTTAGAAATAAGCTTACGTGGCCTTGATAATCTTATCATACAAATATGATTGCTTGTGTATATAAGAATATTGACTTCTTTGAATTAAAATGATAATTCAATTGAATGTAAACATATTCTAATACCTTTGTACAAAAAGTCGTATGCAAGTATTGCATTGATGCACATATGTGAGAATTTTTTAAATAACTCAAAGTGCTTTATTTTCGGTATTTAGCGCAATTATTTTCACAAAGTTCTGTGACTAATTAGAGAGATGGAGAGAGAGACAGTGTGCTAAATAACTCTAATTGTATAGTATTTTCACATTCTGGCATTTAATTTATTTGATGAGATGTGAAAATAGGTTGACATGTAACATTCTGCACAGGAGTTGCACGACATGAAATACTTAAGCTCTGGGAAAATAAAAAAAACTTGGTCTAGATTTATTATTGACTGTTGCGAGCTTTGAAATTTCGCGAACAGTCGGACCGTTAGAAAACGTTTAAAAGCCAAAACACGGTGGCAGCCTTTGCTCCCAAAGCTTCAAAGATGGCTGCCACCGCCTTGATAGCAACAGAAAAAGCTCGATTTAGGTTTTTTTTTTAAAAGAAGACTATTTTCGGCATTTTGCTTAAATTTGAAGCTAGAAATAAAATACCAACTTCACCACGCGAAGGGCTACGGGCACTAAACATTTTATCAAATTTAAAATATATTTGTTTTTATTAATTTATATCTGTTTGCTTAACAATTTACATTTAATTTCGAATCGATTTAATCGAATATGTTAACTTTGTTATCGCTGCTCAGCGCAATTTTAATGTGAGTTTTTATAAATTAAATCAACTTGTTAAATATTGTCAAAAATGCCACCGTTGCCAAGATTGCCACCTTTTTTTTGCCAATGCAATCAGTTGATTAATGCATTTATTTATTAGAGGTGTGTGTTGTCCCTGATGCTTCGATGTTTGCAGAACACATAAATAACACTTTTTGGACACGGCTTTAAGTCTTTAAATCTCGTCTGTAAATGGGACTGTATTGAAAATTTTCTCATAATATTTTGAAATTCTCTCCTTCCAATATTTGAGAGGGCCGTAATTAAAAAAACATTCGATAGTGGCTTATCAACATCGATGGTTTCGATGTTTTGCAAACATCGATGACATCGATGTTTCACTCGATGTTTCTCCAGCTGCAAAGTCAACGTTTGTTATTTGGGGGTAAAAATGCCGCGAGATTGTTTGGGCTTTATATTATTAAATAGAGGCCTGTAGGTATGTGCACATATAAACACAATGTGAGCTAATAACATGGCATCAAAATTTCAATAATACTTAGGCGAGCAAATTACATTTGGTCAGCGATCGAAACACACGAAGATTCGTTATGAAGCTAACGGACCTAAACATTGACTGCCTGTTGCGGATTTTCAGATACTGCTCTGAACGCGAGCTCGTTATTTTGTGTCAGGCAAGCAACTATCTGGGGGCTGTGATCGAGCAAAACATCTTTTATGCCATGACACAGGATTTGCTTTTATGCGGACACAGGAATAAACCATGTGTCGAGAAAAGGTAAAAGCCTTGTCTTTCTTTCTTGTTATATGAAATATTTACTCAGCTTTTGATTTTAGGAATCAAACAGAATTGACGTACTTTGAGCGTCTACAGGTTGGCAGGAATTGGCTGAAGGGTGTGTACTTGGAGCGACATTACTTCCACCATTCGCAGATGTTCCCGTCCAGGCTGTGTCTGGACTCGGACTTCCTGTACATCACGCATGTGAATTATTTGCGTAAATATAGGCGAACTGGTCCCGAGTCTCTGCACCGTCGCTACGATGAGGAAATAAGCACATCCACCGTATCAGACATATCCGACTTTGTAAAAAAACAAGACACAATCTTTGCGGGACGAGTGAACGGCTCGTGCTTTGTGAGCGACACGGATGGCATTACCGAGCAGACAATGCACCATGCCAAGGAGTATCTCTACTGCGTGGACTTCGTGGACAATGTCTATGTGAGCAGCACGGACACATGCTGCAAGCTGTGGAAACGTTCACAGGAGTTTGGACTGTCGCACTTTGATTTATTCATGCAGCTGCAGCACTCTTTCAAGTCCATGAAACTCAGTGCCGATGGTCAGTGGCTATTTGGAGGCCTATACACAGATACCGGACGAAGAGCATTGCGCGCAATTCATGTGGACAGGTAAAGTTGATGTTTTGCTTTGAAAAAGGGAGCACAGTATTATGTATATATGTGTATATTCCAACCAGTGGAGAGGAGCAAGTTTTCAACTCAAATACAATATCCATATACGACCTCAAGATGAAAGATGATCATGTTCTACTCACCGCCAACTTTGATACCACATTCCGCATCTATGACCGACGCACCGATCGCGATGTCTCCATTTGGGAGGATCCCTTCGACTCATCGTTCTACTGCCTCGAGTACGACGGCCTCTATGCAGTCCTGTGCGGTGCAAAGTACCACGGACGCGTCAACCTATACGACATTCGCGTTCCCGGCAAGTACATACAATTGTACTTTCCGGCGCGGACGCGTCAGCACAGAAGCTCACCTGTTTATAGCCTCGCCTGTGATAGTCAATATATGTTCGTTGCAACTGATCACAACTTGAGGGTGTTTGATTTTAAGACAAATTACGGAGTTGAAAGAGATTACAGCATTTTTCATGATTATCAATATTAATCAACAAAATGTATTGAACAATTTGCTTGTTTGCATAATAAAATCTGTGGTTTGTTTGCCAAGCTGAGGTCGATTATTTTTAGTAAACAAACATAAAATAATAACTTATGCAAATGGAACACAAACTTAAATATTGGATCAGACATCATCTTGATATATAGTATTTATTTGAGTTCAATCGAAACAAATAGCATGGAGCTGCTTATATTAAGAATTGTCGACAAGGTAATATCTTATAAGGTCCCTGTCATATTTATAAAATCACCTTATAAATTGCAATAAATCGAAAACTACTGTCTGCAGCGGAATACAATGTATAGAAAAAATGAAGAGGATGAAGAAACGAAGAGAATGCATGTACATCTAGTTCACACCAATCTAACGGTACTTAACGAAGAGCACCTTATTAAACTCTTAGTGTTGCATATTTATAAATTCACAATTTTACAAAAAATATTTTGATGCAAAAAAATTCTTGGAACAATTCTAAGAGTAACTGCAAAAGAAAATTTTCAAAAATATTTTTGCTAGTATTTTTGATAATTTTTTGAAAATCCTAAAAATGACAATTTTAACCTCATTGTTCCTCATTTTCATGCAAAAAGTGTTTTTTTTGCAGTTTTCAAAAAATTATCAAAAATACTAGCAAAAATATTTTTGAAAATTTTCTTTTGCAGTTACTCTTAGAATTGTTCCAAGAATTTTTTTGCATCAAAATATTTTTTGTAAAATTGTGAATTTATAAATATGCAACACTAAGAGTTTAATAAGGTGCTCTTCGTTAAGTACCGTTAGATTGGTGTGAACTAGATGTACATGCATTCTCTTCGTTTCTTCATCCTCTTCATTTTTTCTATACATTGTATTCCGCTGCAGACAGTAGTTTTCGATTTATTGTAATTTATAAGGTGATTTTATAAATATGACAGGGACTATATAAATAGACCACAAACTTATGCTTAACAAAAAAGCCTTAAAAGGTGAAATGAAAACAAATGTGTACGGTAAAAACTTAGATCGTATCGTATTTAGTATTGCGTTCTATTTTTAGTATTATGTGCAATATTTTTAGTTTACATAAAAGGAAAGCTTCCCTGGAACTATATTAATTTGAAATGGAATACGATTCATTAACAGTTAAATTCTTTGAGAGAAAAGAAACAATAATCGGACATCTGCACGGCCTTTTGATGCGTTCAAGTATTAGTAATACTTTTATAGAAGTACTTAATTTAATAGTTTCAGGAAACAAGTTTAATTTCCTAACAGAATCCGACAATAACAATTGAAATGTGCTGGCATTTGGCATCTAGTTAGGTTGAAGGTAAAGTATATATAAGCTACTGAAGCCCTAATTTTGTTGCGTTTTAACAGGCACTTTATCCCTTTTATGTTTTTAATTTCATACATTTACAATTTGTGCATCCTCTACAAGTGTATTCTTAAGCAAACATTTTGAGTTAATTATTTAATTAATTAGCAAGAAAATGCAACTAATGCATCTGCCGTCGTCGTTCCACAAGCGGGTTTAACTCGAAATCTGAGGAAACGACTATCTGCTTGTGGGATCAGTGTTATCATTTGGCTTTTCCGTTGCGGGTGAGGGAGCTGAGGGTGCTGTGGACGGATCCGCACCGGAGTTTGTTTGCGTTGTGCTTGTGTTTGGTGGTTGTGGATGATCAAGACTCTCGCTCAAGGCTGCGGCAAGTTCCCCATTAAACTGAAGCAGGCAACCCAAGGCGCCAAAGTAACCTTCGTGCTCCAGGAACAGACCCTTCATAGTGCCATTCGACCAGAATTCCATAGCGTAGGCAAGCAGTTTCATCGAAATGGGATTCACGCGCAAAAAGTTGCCCACAAAAACGACCTAAACGAGAATGAAATATGTTCAATTAAAATGCGTCGGATTTTAATTCATATCCATGTTGTCTCACCCTGTCGATCTTCTCATTCAATGCACACATTCGCGCAATTGAGCCAATATTATTGGTAATGGTGACAAGTGTGGCATTAGCCAGATCCTCTCTGGATACCGAACAGCGTTTTTCGTTTATGTGCATCTGACCAAAGCTTGAATGTGAACACGAGTAAATGCATGTTACACCTGTGGTTCAAATATTAATAGCTACCTGGACGCCACTAAATCACCGGGTAGACTGAACCGATTGTAGTCCCCTCCGTAGATATCCTTGACCAGTTTGTCCACTTTCCGGTTGTCACCCTTTGTGGCTAACTGTATAGCCTCTTCGAAAGTTGTGCAGCCGGTGAGCAGACAACAAAGTCCCAGGAATGTACCGCCTCCCAAGCTATATGACAAAAAGTTAGATGGAGATATACTTAACATTTTAGAAAGTACAGAACGCTTACCTGGTGCCCGAAATGCGCTTGTAATTGTCAGGACCGTAGACAGCCAATATGGAAACCCCTGAGCCGACATTCACCAATATGAAGGGAAACGGCTGTGAGAAGTTGAACGCTCGTTTCTCGCTCTTACTGCAAAAACAAGATAACGTTGTAGTGGCTAGATTAGCATAGGAGCAAATGCAGCCTCCAAGCTATTGACTTACACAATTTCCCGCGCATTCTCATAATAATAGCACTCAGTGGAATTGTGCATATCGGCAAAGAGCATACCTTTGATCAGAGTGTCCAGCTCATCGAACTTAGCCAGTTTCATATTCACTTGATCACGAAAATCCTTTTCAAACTTAAACGCACCACCGCCAGTGGCACAGACAGTTGTCACCAGCTCGGCCATTCCCTTCTGCTTGGCCAGTGATAGAAAGTTACCCATGTCAGTGGTCTGGAAGCGTATGAAATGCAGAGATCCTCTTCGCTTTCTGATCTCAACATTGTCCATCTGAAACAAAGAAAATCATTGTTTTAACCCAGGCTCCAAGTAATTGAGATTGTCCGACAAATAAAGTCTATCAGGCCTGTTTCGGTTTTCACTTTATATTCTGGTAATTTCAATTCGAATATCTAGCTGGAATTTGCGTAGAGATTCCAAATTCTTCAGTTACCAATGCTAGAAAAAAATCTCTTCCTTTCCAGATAATACATATAAAATAAATGCTGATCGATTGTACACTGCCGTTCAACTGAATAGGTTCATGATCACCGAGGTAGGAATTGGTCTGTAATTCCTAAACCAATATTCATACATTTCTATATTATATACATATACATTTTCTATAATTCTATAATCTTACTATATATTAATTAGATGGCAAGTATAATTTTCATCAACGTATTATTTATTTTTTTCTTCCGAAAGAGTAAAAAATTAATGATATTTTTCGGTCATCTGATTAGGTTCTGCTGAATGATTTTCAGTTTGTGATGAAATTAGGCGATTAACTTGTGATTAACTTTTTAAAAAACAATGCCGAATATGACGAAAATATGAAAGGTGGAGTCAAACATGTGACGGAGTCAAACATGGCGACTCCAACTGCGTGCAATTTTAATCTCTCAGCACCCAAAAGTAAAGAAATTTGTGGTGTTTAATCAAATGTGTCTACTGTTAAATGGAAGATTTTGTCGGCTGATCATCTAAAGCGATTGAAACTTAGAAAAAAAACCTTTAAATGATGCACGTAAAGCTTCACGATTGCATTTAGGAAGATACAAATTCAAGGTCGCAAGTGCCATAAACTAATGCCGATCCCCACAAAAGTACGCCTCCTTCACACATTTGGTGATGGCATTTACTCTTTCAGAAGATAAAATAAATAAGGAATAAATAATACGTTTATGAAAAATCATACTTTGCCATCTAATTAATATAAGATTAAAGAATTATAGAAAAAAAATTTCATGTAAATCGGAATATTGGTTTAGGTATTACAGAACAATTCCTACCTCGGTGATCATGAGTTGAACGGGAGTGTAAATGAGTATTTCGAATTGTCAACTGTCTATTAATTGTTTACCGAACAAGTGTTGGAAAAATGAATTGTGGACTTTTAAAACATGATGTTGCCGAATGTGATTATATTCCTTCATTAAATTGTCTACTCAGTCAAAGTTTAGAGAGAAATTCTTGACCACGAACCGTGCGCGTAATGAGCGACGCGTCGAAATGTATATTTATTTGCCAATAACCACTTAAACACAACAAAAACAAGTACGCACATCAGGAAGTCAAAAGTCAATGAATGCTCTATGTAAACTTGTCGACGCCATCGACGTGCATACGATTTAAGTTCCTGACAGTGTTGACGATTTAGCTTTTTTTATATCTAGACCTGACTATGTCTGGACACACAATTTGTATGTTGGCCATTTATCCATAATAATATCAACGGTACGAACTAAGCAAATTCCAAACCATTTGAAGTTCATTGAACCTGTTTACGTATATAAATCTGGCAATCACGTGAATTACTTTTTATTAAAAAATTCCAAAGCACTGTCACAGTGCTTATCTAAATTATAAATAAGTAGAGCTATAGAGAATGACTCAAAAATATATAAAACAAAACTACTTAATCGATAAGCTCGGAAAATGTTATTGGCATATTATCTTCTAGTTGATAAGCCAAAAAAATATATTTTAATTTGTATAAATCAATAATTAGAAAATTTCGTCATGTTATCTAAAATAAGCCCAATCCAATTTCTCTGAATTAAGCTGATTGTGGATCTTAAGCCATAAAGAATTGAAGCAATTAAAAAATCTTTTTAATCTTCTGACGAATATATGTATATGTATGTAAGAGAATGTCATCACACAAATGCAAAGTAACCCTTGGATCGATGACGTAACGTATAGAATATACAAGTGTATACAATATTCCATTGGGCATCACAAGATCAGCCCACAAACAATTTCACCTGTGATCTGTGAACTCTCTCAGCTCATGTCATAACTTACAGATAACGTGTCAGGAGACACGCAAATGATACGTGATTGCCATTGATGAAAAATAATCAGGTAATGCATTGTGAAACAAATCAAAACTTATTTCGATGTAACTTACTATAATATTTCAAAAGGAATAATGTGCCGAAATTCTCTTACCTGCAAGTGCGTGTCGCGATGTCCGGTTTTGCCATAAGCTGAATTTTTGGTCAAGTATCGTCGGATGTTACGCAAGATTCCCGCCTCGCGATCCTGCTCATCGGGCGTTATGTCCTTTGGCTCGAAGTAAACCAATTTTGTCAGTGTTCCTCCGATGTCCATACCAAACCATGGCATTGCTGAAATCATAAATAGAAGCATACATCTTTAATTTAGATCATCTAAATAGAATAATACAAACACAGTACGAGTATAGCTCCTGATTTAGGTACCTACATATGAAGCACTTATTCCGATAAGATGTCTTAAATAGGACAGCAAAATTACAATTAACGGGTACACATATTGGAGCATTAAACCATGAGCGCATTCTTATTTACATTCTGACTTTACAATTTTTAATCAAAAATATTTTTGATTGCAGTCCGAAAACAGTAAGAATTTGTGTGTCAAATTCATTGTATTTAAAATCACAATATTTGACATTATCGAAAACGCACAAATATACAAATTAATACTTAGTAATTTATTAAATCAAATTGGAGCGACGTTGAAAGACAGGTAAAACGTTGTTTGAAACCAAAAGAAAAGACAGAATTTCCAATTGTACCTAACCCTGAACTAATTAATGTTGTTAAATTTACGTATATAACTATTATTATTATTATAAGCATATTTATTGAACTAGTTTTAATGCAATTCAATTGATAATGCACTATTCTTAGATATTATTCCTTTTTTCTATTAAATATTGTATAAAAAAACAACAAATTTGTCAAAACATTTTCTTTTACACAAAATATAAATTTCAAGTTCTGTAACTAAAATTTTTATGATTCATTGTATTGGACTTGTGGACTTTTGAAGATCGTACCGCTTTTTATGATGAGATCAAAGATCGCCGTAAAATCCAGCAATTCTGTCATGGTAAAATTGTAATTTTAATAACTTAGACAAACAATTATTCACTTTTCACGGCTGTAAATGCCTATAGAGAGCAGAGATTGCAAATAAAGAGCAGAAACATTTCGATAAATTTGAACAGGCAAGCACAACACGTTAGTAGCTTTGGCGGACAACTGTTGGTGAAAACGCTATCACGATTAGATGGGCCTTACCAAAATGAGGAAATTATACTATACGAGTACAGTAAGAGAGGTATAGTAAGAGAGCGAGCGATATCTATGCGTGCTTATCAACCCTCTATACTCGCAGTTATCGCCAGTTAAAACTTTTCAACTTGACCGCTGGCCTCCGAATTGGTTACACTAAGCAGGGACAAGTCACAAACTATCAAATAATATCTAATCGGAAAATATATACATATATCAATGAGTTCTTAAATACATAAATATGTACATTTTATTCGGTTAACTTTAACAGTAAACGCAGTAAACTTAAATACCGCTTTATTCATATCTAAGAGAGCGGAGTACCATAAAATTGCAAAAATGCGCTTGTAAAACATCAATACATGCTCACCTTCTAGCTCTTAGTTCTACATTATCAAAGAGAGGGAGACGTTGACTTTTGTCTGTGAGACAGTGAGAGAGATAGTGTCTAAATTTCTACTGTGCTTTAATTTCTCTTTTCTCTTTAGGTTGCCACCTAGTTTAAATCGCGATTACATTAAGTAGATACCACTAATATGATTGTAATTAACACTTAGTTTGATTACTTCCGCATTGTGTTTATTTGAATTTGAACTAACTTAATAAGTAATAGTTATTTGGACAGACTGCCAACAGATTCTTATCAATTTGAGCTTTGGTTTGCATCAGATGCTGATTATAATTAATTTTTGTTTTGTTTTTTCGACTTTGGATGTCGCACACTTACACATCAGATCATCAATATTAGGAATGCGATCGGGATTTAAATTAAGTTGATTGCATGATTCATTTGAATTTTCCTTTACCAAGGCTGCATTCACATTGTCACTATTATTGTCACCACTATTGTTATTCTTGTTGACGGATTTACTTTTTTGGCCAACTCCAATGGCAGCACGCCACGAAGTGCGCCATGAATTTCTTTTAGTGGAGATCATTGGAGAAGTCGGTGGACTCGCTGTGGAAGCCAACGAGGCGTGTGTTGATGTTGATGATTTCTTGTCGTTATGCAATTTGAATATTTTCAAGTTGAACGAATATTTCGAGTCGCGCGCGGGCACTTTCATTTTAAATGTGTCGTATGTGTAATTTATTTACTTATCGAGCTTTTTTCCCACTGACCATATCAGTTATTCTCGAAGCAAGTGTTTACCGCTTACATATGTTAATATTTGTACATGCGAGTGTAATATGTATTTATTTACATTGCTACTTGCTCGGTAAATGATCTTAAAAATCAGCTTTACGACTATTCCGCTGTTGTTTTGAAAAATGACGCTCGTCGAACTTGAGGCGCAATCCGTTTGACCGATCGCTTGAAGGCGTGAAACGTGTTTGAACGAAATTTCATTGTCAGTTTAAGTTCGTTAAAAACGATGCGGCAACGCCGAAGCCGACGACACGAGTAGCAGCAGCTAAAACCAGTGTTGTCATGTTAGCTATTTTACAGCTAGACTTAGCAATTTTTAAATTTTAAAGCTTGAAAAACTTTTTGAGATTCAATATCTGTACATTCAATACAATACTTGAATTAACATACAATACTTAGAAATATTAAAACATTTTATCCGGGGAAAAGCAAAATAGTATTCCTGAAGTATTGAAATATTTAAAGAAAATGTAAATATTGAACAGATATGTATGATTGCATAATAAATTTTTACGAAAAGTCTTAGAATATACAATTGACGGATGTATCTAAGACTATTCGCAGATCGAATTTTCAACCGAGTGCAGCTCGTTAATACCAATTTAGCGAAATTAGAGAATTTCAAAATTTTAAATGGTATAAACGAGAACTTCGAAGAAGAAAATTTTTTGTAATTAATTATTTTTAAAAAATCCATAATTTGAAATTCATATACAAAAATTATGTTTTTTTTTTAGCATTCTTAATAAAATTTCCTTTTTTAGCTACATACACCAAAACAGCTATTTGACCCCTTAAAATTCTGGCAACACTGTTTAAAACAGCAACAGCCGAGCTGGCGTCGACGTCACAACCGTCGCGCTTGCACAAAAAACCTATCTACTCTTAAATGTGTATGCATGTATGCATGAATGAGTGTAAGTATTAGCTTTTTACATACATACATAGATAATTATATTAATGAGGAGACATCGCGTCAAGCAAAGCCGAGTTTAAGCATTACGAAAGCACATTTCAAACAAAGCAAAAGCTACAGCCAAAAACTGAACTTTACTACGGGCGAAACCTAGCAATACCCTTGACATGCGCTTGAGATAACTCCGCGATAGTCCAAGTTAAAGCAAAGATCGTTTTAGTGGGTAAATAACAGCGTCCGTGTACCTTAAATTAAGACCCACTGTCCAAATTTTGCAAAGGGCTAATAAGTTTGTGGCAATGTATGTATGTTACTGACAGAGAGAAGCCATCTCCCTTGAGTTTAATTGGCTCAAGTTTAGATTTCCAGTAGGAGTATGCTACTATACTTTATGAAAGTATTTGGTAACAGATTTTAGGGTAAATTTACTGTTTTAGAAGAAAGTTTACGAACTTTTTAGTGTAATTATATTATACTATAATATACAATGATACATATTTAGTTTTTTTCATTTCATACAAATTCTTAAGCCAGCTTTAAAGGAGCGACTTTATGCTTCTTTTACTACCTAATATTCGAGGGCAGGGTGATATAAATATGTGAGGTGGTAATAATTAACAAAAAAAAAAAAAAAACTGAAAAATATATCATCTTGAAAACTGAACCAATATATTAAAAAATATTGATGGTAAAGTGTTTTATTCCCGATGCGTTTCGAAAATTTCTGTGAACTATGACAGTACAACGTACATTGCTTGCGACGTGGCTGATGGTATTTTTATTTGATTGAATGTTTTTAAATATGTATGAATCTATGTGCAAATACGTGCTGGAACTGGGGCATTCCACAAGCGGGCACACCTGACAGCAGCATTCCTTATTGAATTTTTATATTAACTTACAGATACTGGGTCTTTAGAAGTCGATCATACTCGACGCTAGCCCTCTTTATTCGTCTATCGTGCAGTTGCTAGCTATTTATTTCTTCTCCCTGCACGCATGTGCTCTGTGTCTACAAGCACACAGACATTCATATCAGCAAAAGAAATTTTGGACTGTTGCTCCACAAATACTTTGCGTTAGCATGTCTAGAAATTGAATGGGCAAAACAAAAGAAATGGCAAAAGTAAAAAATAAAAGTAGCGCTGGAATCAGAAACGTCAAAGCTTTCAAGCTTTATGATGTGTAACAATAAAAAGAGTAAAAACACCACATAAACAAAATAAGACGACAGGTCGAAGCTTAGATACGCTTCCCAACAAACATGTACAAACGCATACATAGTTCAGTACAGATTATCTATAATTTAAAAAGTGCATTGCAACTTACCTCTGCCTAGCTTGGTGCAAAATACAATATCATCACACATTATACAGCTATTCTCGATGCACCCACAATAAAATACCGGCAATGGGGCGGTATTTGTATAGCCTAACAGGAAAAGTCAACAACAGCGTGAGTCAGTTTCGCCAATTAATTGTTTGCTGGCAATGGAAATGAAACTGGGCCGAATTCGAATCAGTGGCGAGCGATAGCACAGCCTCGTCTCACATCAGCGACGTGTATTAAGATGCTTGTGTTTCTATTGGCGCAGCGAGATTAATAGAAACACAAATAAACACACGGGCTTCCTTCGTTTTGTTTACAAACTGTTTTGCCGCCGAAATATTTGGAACTGCAAAGGTTTAATGGCTTAACCACATCTAAATCCAATTGTTTTACGATTCTTACAACTGAACTACGCACTTTGCAATTGAAACTTTAAAACAATTAAGAAAAATAGCTATATCTAGTGGCCTTGCACGATTTCTTCTTCTTTTCAATAAATCAGAACAGCTGTGGTGCAGCAATACAACAACAGAAATTTCGATTATTCGATTTTCAAGTGATACAAATTAGTTGTACTTTTTTAATTTTTTTCACAATTTTGCTTGATGAGAAATATAGTTAAGCTTAGAAAAATAATAGTTGCTTTTTTCACTTGCCAGTTTATATAGAAATTTGCTAAATGGGCTCATTTTTGAATTTAACAGCTGCCATCTCTCGATTTATCGTGTCTTCAAAAATTAGTATCGCTGTCATTAAACAGCCCATCGATTGAAGCTTAACATCGATAATATACAAAATAGCACACTTCAAAAAATATATATAAATATGTTTAAACAATTCTTTCATTTTGCAATTAGATGTTAATTAATTTATGAAAGTTAATTAGAAAAAATTCTTTTAATTACTATCGTTGCTTTTCTGAACCAAGGATGCCACACTTTTTAAACTTATTCTGAACGATTCGATGATGCAATTAAAGGAATTATCGATGTTTCCCTCTATCGATGTTACAAGCAATTAAAACAATAAACAAAAAATATTTGTAATAAATTGGAAATAAATATTTAAATACTCTGTTTGAATAAATTGTTTTTATTGATTTTGTATGTTTTATGTACATAAATTATAAAACGGAAGTGCCCCACGCGTTTGAATTTAAATTGCGCATTGTAAAGACTGACACTATGGGATCAAAAATCAAAGAAATGGAGAAAAACAAAGAATTCAACGAATTCGATTTCACGCCAGTTTGGAAGGATAACACTAAAATGAAGGAGCTTCTCGCGGCTTTTCATCCGCGTCATCTAAGTCCCGCAAACTACGACACCAAGATGACTTTCTGGACGGATCTTATAAAAAAGCACTGCGAATATTTCGGCAAGGCTAATTTCAGTTTGAGAGAACTGCAATTACAATTTATGAGGGGAGAACAAATACCTGCCTGTCTTGATACGGTAATAGCAGAAATGGAGCAGCAAAAACATATCCGTCTTCGCAGTGAATACGAATACGATCCAATGAACACATGGAGTGGCTGGCTTCTCAATAGTTTTGTGAAGCGCCCTCTATCGCAAAGTTGGCTGAAGCTCAAGCACAGTATCATTGCCGAGGATGTGGGAGCCCGATCTCTTGTGGAATGGATCCATGTGGATGTAATGCAGGTGAGATAGAGATATATTTTATATCGTTGAACATCCAAAATTAACATATTTTGTTGTCTATAGAGCTTGTGCAATGAAATGGACGAGAAAGTGCTGAAGAAAAATAGTGGAAAGTTGCTGCATTTTGACTCTTTTAAGTCGATTTGCAAGGAATGCGAAATGCAGATTCACGAAAATTGTTTATACTTGTGTCTAATAATGCTGCAGGCCCGCAGATTAATAATCATAGATTATAAAGTGGAAAGACAAGCAAGAAGGATACACCTCATTAAGATACCAGGCAAGAATTTCGAAAATCATTATCATAAAACAATTTGCTTAGCTATTCTATTCATTCCAGCTAACGAGCATGAAAATATGGTTATCAGCGAAGCAGATCGGGCAATGCATAATCTGGAGATGACGAGAACTAGTTTGCTAAATCAGCTTGAGAATCTTGAGGAGGAGATCAAAATTAATGATGATAAAGCGCGCCAATATGTAAAGGAAAACAAAAGGCAATTGGCCAAGACGTACTTGCGAAAAAGACGGTTATTAGAAAAGAATCATGGTGCGAATCAGTTTCGTGTTGCATGTATACTATTGATATATTTAATACTCTTATTTACTTCTATAATCAGAGAGACGCAGCATAGCTTTACACAACATTGAAACACTGCTATCAAATGTGGATGAGGCACAAAACAATGGAGTCGTGCTTGATGCTTACAAAATTGGATCAAAGACTTTGCAAAAGGTTCTCAATGAATCTGGTCTCAAATACGACAACGTAGATGAGGTGCTGGCTGATGTGCGTGAGACCTTGGATCAGCATAGGGAAGTTCAAGATGTCATGTCAAATAGCGTCGCCGATGCTGCCAGTCTCGATGAGGATGATCTAGAGATGGAATTGCAAGAGTTGATGGGCGATAAGGAAACAATGAAAGCAATGAACTCAAATTGTAATAATAATAAACCAGAGATTGTAATTGATGATGCACAGTTGCTTGCCATGTTGGATGATCTGGAGGTGGAGGATGGTACAATCTCTCAAGCTAGCCTTAAAACACTTGAGTCTGTGTAAAATTTGTTATAATACATATTTATTTTTGTGAAATTATTGATTAATAAAAATGTTACCTCTAATTTCCTTGATTGTTTTTATGTGCTCATTGAACTGCGGATACTTTTGATTTTACATATTTCTTTGTTCATAATCATAATTGCTTTATTCTATTTCATTTTGTACAAAATGCGTTCTTAGGTTTTAAATTGTTGCTTATAAGCTATGGCTAGACAAATGTTTCCCTAAGTTGGAATTTAAAAACATACATACACAAGTATAAGTATACACATGATTTCGTTTATCATACAATACAGTTCGTTCATAATTTCTGCATTTAAAGTGCGCACTACTGTAACCTGTAACACAAATGTCATACGGGCCTCATACATACACACTAAGTATGTACATATGCTTATATTGCACTTTAATTAGGCTTATTTGAAGCATATCAGAGAAGCAATTAATGATTCCTTATTCCGTGTCCCTGGGCGGCGCTCGAATGTCAAAAGCAGACCAAGCAAGCCACCAACCGTTTGCCCACGGGGATTGTTATGTGTGTATTTGGAAAAGTATCAAAATACTTAAAATTGTACAGATGAAGCAAATCAGCACGGGCAAAATCACAATAAATCGCAGTGATCTGAAATATGTGTAGGTAGAATAAACAAGTCTTAATGAAATTATGTATAGATAAGTAGATTACGCACCTTCCATGCCCTAAGGCTGGGTGTCAGAGATTCAGATCGATTTCAGCCTCCAGGTCGATGTGGTTCATTGAGTTGGCCGTGCTGTTGAATATTTGATTTTCGGCCGTTGTGCCGCTGCTGTCTCCATTGGTAGTGCTGGAGGCGACGACTCCGTTCTTCTTTGATTTACCTAGCAGCCAGCAAGAGAACACTTTGTCCAAATATTGCATGTTAATATTGTGATGATGGATTGGACTGTGATTTGCATGACATGTTGCCAAGATAAACATAAAGGGACAGCAGCTCTTATACATATCAAATACAAACCGCTGTAAGGTTACTCATTTTCCATTCTCTGGACCGTATTTATCTCAATGGCAACAATTAAAAAAAATTGTCTAGCAATTAGTATTACTAAAGTACAAAAAGAGCTTCGGGTCATCATGTGGCAGGTTTGCTTGTCTGTCGAGTATGCATGTGTGAATGATGAGCGATGATAACACTTACCTCCCGTGAAGCATAGACAACCTTCGTCGTCGCTTGGAAAGTCCCGTCGTGAGCTCTTTAGCTTCAGCTCCTTATTTATTTCATTGATGCAACGCTGATAGTAGTCATAGTCCTTTAGATACCAAACTGGAGGCCATCGATGCTCTCGCAAATACTCCTGATTATCCTGATGCAGGGCTTTCAGGCCCTTGAGGGAAAACTTACAGATTACATTATAATTGACGCACAAATACGACATACACCACTCGGCCAACTGATGGGCATTGTGCAGCTGCCAATTGAAATTAAAATGGAATCAAAACAACGTTTTCTATTGAACATTAGGATAATCCACATACCTTGACTGGCTCTAACAACTTTAGACAATGGTCCACCGTTTCATTGGTTTCGTTTTGCGAAATTATTGTGAGATCTTCGATAACGCGACACTCAATTAGATTGATTAGGCGCGGCAGGCACAATCGGTTGGCCAATTCCAGCAAATTGAGGCATTTAACCGCTGAGATGGGCGGAATCTGATCAGTATACAGATAGCACAGCAGCTTATGGAATGTATAGATGGTGACCCCAGGGAAAACAATCTGAAAATCAAACCACGGTAAGTGCAAGTCGCTTTTTTTATTATTTTTACATTTCTTACCACATTCGAGTGTGCCTCACGAAAGTCGCCCAAGAGCATGGCGCGCATAACATCACAGCGACCGACCAATACAGCTCGATGTGCCTAAGATGAAAGGAGACTTGTCAAAAGCAGTTAAAATTCATAAATAAAAAACAAGTCAACGGAAAATAACTTGTATGTAACTAAGAGTTAGTCAATAAAATAAATAATCTAAAAAGTGTGACTTTGCGGAGTTTTTTCAGCCCTTTTAACAGACAGATTGCCCAAATTTGAACAGATGTAAAAGAACTTTTCCGTATTCTAAGCTCAAAAATTCAACTGAAGTTATTCAACAAACAATTTCAAATTAAAAGATTTCTTCGAGCTGCTAACAGGAGCTGCAGACTTGTATTTGACCCTAATACAAGCAGTTCTCACCTTCATCAAGCCGTCGTCCAGTTCAAAGGTTACATCACTAAAACAACCGTCCCCGATGCAATGCCTTTCCATTCTTTCCTTTATGCGCTAAAAATATGATGAGTTGCACTAAATATTATTAGGAACTTGTATATATTTAGTAGCAACTCACAAGACAAATGTGTGGATTTGGTTCATCACTGGGGCTGTCCATGATGCTTTGGGGCTTGGAAAGTAACATGGTTAGTTGCGGCAGTTCTAAGAAATCGGCAGCTTCTCTTATTTCCTGCAAGAAACATGCTCTCAGTTAAGCCATGAAACGTGAGAATAATAGTGTAAAGTTACCTGCAGATTACTGCACTCTTTGTCAATAGTGCCTGTATAAATGAATCTTAGACATTGGTGAAGTGCCTGTGGCGAGATGAGCTTGTTTAGGGTTATGATTGTTTGGAAAGCGCTGACTCCGCGTTGGTTTTCCATCTGCACCAAGCGCAGACTCTGCAGCACGGGATGATGCAGCTCTTTGTGTAAATCATTTGAACGCTTCGACTCGACTAAAGGCAAGGCCTGGTAACTGGATCGCCGCTTTAGATGCTCCCACATGCTGCCAGATAAAATATGCCACATATTATAGTAAGAAATTTCAATTTGATAAACTTAGGTAAGTAGCGTGTTACCGTTGTGTGCGTGATTCGTAGCGTATGAGATACTCGGTATCATCGTTGAAGTCGGCTATGGTGGCTTCACCAAACGTTGAGCTAACCATACTTGACTCGCTGCTGCTGCGCCCGCCCATGTCGCTCAATTCTGTGGTCAGGATGCGTTGGAAAATGCTAGATGCTGCGGCAAGCATGAATCTGTGAACAGCAAACTTTGTCATGCCGACGACCAGGATGAGATCGGCATAGGCTTGCGACAGGAACATGTTGTAAATGTCCTGACGATAGTGGCCGACCATAACAGTAACCTCCGGTGGTGGTGGCTTCGGTGGCCGGAAAGGTGCCTGCAGCAACGGTTTCTGCACCTTTTTCAGGTTCGTCATCCAGAAGCGCTGCTGCCGGCGCGCAATCAAGGCCGATCGGATTGCATTTTCAAAAACTTCATTGACTCCGAAATACGTAAAGACGCTGGTCTCGTAGTAGCTTACGCCCAGCTCCTTTGCAACGGCGCGTGCCTCATCCGGCATGACCAAATCGCTCTTTAGAGCGGCTCTGCAGAGTAAATTAGGTATAATAACAATTGATTTCTGTATATTTAATTATTATGATATGTTTAAAGGAAATGTTGAGGTGAGTCATAATTTGCAGTGGGAACAATTAGATAATGGAAGCTCATTCCCTGTGGGAGTTCAACGTTCTTGACGGCATGTGGTTAATAAATGAGAATTTAAGCCATTGGTCAAAGGATAGTCATGTGTAGAACATACTCGGGTGTGGTTGAAGGAGACTCCCTTAAAAACCTCGATTATTGTAAATTTATTAAATGGAATTCCTGATCAATGCTCTTATAATGATGTTGAGTTTTGACAAGCATTATTATGGCCTTAAAATAATCAAACCTTCATAAGTCAATGGTGATTCTGATGAATCTATAATGTGAGAGATTTGTTAGGAGAGCTAATTATTTGGCAATGAAAATGTTGAACAAAGTGGGACACAACACCCTGTCCTGGGTGGAAGTCCGAATTGGAATATATTAATATCCCACTATTACTGTTAGTTGATGATCAAGTGGTCTTAGCAAGAAATTGGTATTTAACTAAAGGCTAAAACATATTTATCAACATACCGCACAAAGGTTCCTTTTTCACCAAAGTAGGACAGATAATTCTCATCGCGGTACATGTATCGCAGGTCGTTTTTGCAGCCAACGAGCACGACAGGGACATCCGGACAGAAGCGACGAATCTCTGGATACCACATTACCTTGCAATTTCTTAACGAGATCGGGCTCGCAATGGAGAAGCATAAGAGCACTACATCAGATCTATGCACATGAACACAATATAAAACTAATTAATAGCTTGATGCTTAGACAGTAAGCGGGGCATGGACTAACCTGCCGTAGGCAAAGCGTCGATCCTTGTCGTGATCACCAAAAGTGTCCCACAATCGCAAGGAGACATTGACCCCATCCACAACTTCCCACGATCGCTCGAGCACCTGTAAGACACAATAAAGACGATGTGAGCCCGGGGAACAGAATTCACTGGCTTCAATTTGTCACTTGCGTCTTTGTATATGCGATACTGATCGATCGCCCAAACGGTCGGCACGTGGGTGGACAGCAGCTGCGACAGGGACACGTGCTTGTTGCAAGCCCTGGCACAGATCAGACGCGTCTTTCCCACTGCGGTGTCTCCGACTAAGACACACTTGACCAACTCCTGATGCGGCTGCTCGTTGTCCATTTTCGGCATTCACTTTCAGTATTCCTAAACGAACTCTGAAAAATCGGAAAATATGAAATGCACTTTATTATATGCTCAATAATTTAATTGTTTATAATTTATATTTCTTTAAATATTATGTTTTTCGTTGTTGAGGCAAATTTAAAAATTATAAATATTGTGTCAATAATTGTTTTGACTTAATACAAAAATGTACATTAAATTTTTTAGACCACAAATATGTACATATTTTTTTATTACATTCATTATAGTTTACTTGGCCATAGTATAGTATAATTAGCAAAAAAAACCTTATCAAATTTAGTTCAGTATTCTTGACAATTATTTTCTTATGTACAAACTTATGTACATATGTTTATGTATTTAATAAGCTTGTAAGTAAGTTAAAGATTCTGATGCGCAGTGTATGTGCAGACAACACTGAGTAATGAAAGTGAAAGGAAAACGACAACGACAACAACAATAAAGATAAAGACAACCCCATTGCGTTGCTAAAAATACTGCGGGAAGCTCTTTTAGAGTCTAATTGAACTCAATTGAAACTGAAATAAAAATATTTTCAATCAAAATGCGAGCAAAAATCGCACTTATTATCCCTTATAGGGTATTATTACTGCGAAGTACATTTAAGTTATTCTTTACAATAAACTATGTCATTTGCATATTTATAGCTTAACTCTGGCACAAAATCGAGCAATAATTCGAAGAAAAAAAAAATTTTACATTATTAAATTAAATGAGATTTAAAATTGAATAAAATGTTGAATAAAATGTTGTAAAATAAAATTATATTTAAAATATGTATACTGTAAAAAAAGTTGTCTTTTGTAAGTTTTTCCATCTTACAGAAAGTTAAAAATCCAATGTCTTCTTTATTATATGTAAATTGTAAAATTGCAGGGTATTTTTAGGCAGTGACATTCCAAAGCTATCAGTTCATTGTGCGTTGCTTTTCTCTCCTTATGTTAAACGTGCCGTTTTGTTCCTTGGACGTTTATTTTTGGACGCACTCGAGACGTACAATAGCGCGAGCCCTTTTCATAATTATCCGTACTTGTTGTAGCTTTGACCAAGTGCATCATTTATGTTCTGTACTATATTAACTTTTAGTATTATAAATATTATTATAATATTAATGTTATCAATATTATTTTTATGTTTATATTCATATTTATATTTCAATTATATTTATATATACGATCAACTTTATGCGAGATTTCCATTCACAGTTATTACTCTACCTCAAATAAATATCCACTAACGTAATTGTTTTTAATTAAACAATAGGCAATAATATTAATGAGCTCCTTTAAAGGAAGGACCGGCACCTAAGATGCCCCATTACCAACCAGGCTTATTGATTTTCTCATGCCCCTGTCAAGTGGTGTCGCCTCCAGGCCTCCGACTCAGACTCAACCGACTCAGAACCGACCGCGTCAGCGAAATTTTCAAATGAAAGCACCGTATTCTTTGAAGTACATGTATATGTATGTACATATACATATGTACATACATCAATTGTTGACTTGACTCGATTGATTTAACATTAAAAGTTATATATATTTTGAAACTTTTCTTAATAGAAGTATATTTAAATAAATCAATGACTTTCACTTGCAATTTTCACAATCTACATACATATGTACATACACACACATCAAGAATACTTTGATGAAGTACAAATATAAAGCTCACATATTATTTAATTAGCAATAATTTTGATTGACACCTAAGATATGCATAATTTACATATATCGTATATACTCGAATAGCGAATAAGAACTTAATTTTCGTACCTTTGCAGTTGCTTTTTTATTTGTGTTTGGCGTGCTCTGCTCTCCCAGTTCTTTATTTGCGTGTTGCACTTATCACGCACACACTCACATACACAGTAACAGACAAAAATTACAACAAATTGCAATTTATATTTGCACCATTACAAATCGACAAAAAAACACGAACTCCGTTGGCTTTACATATCTCTGCTCTGCGAATGTAAACTATCCGATGTTATTTTTATTGAATCTTTCAGCATCACTGAGAAAAAGATATGCTAATAGCTTTTAATTGTTAAATAATAAAATGCAGTTACAACAACTGTTACAACAATCGTGCGCGGCCGTCGATATGCGTTTGCCGATAACTGCAGCTAACCAGTGCTCAACAAGTTCAACATTAAGAAGTGTGATGCTGCCAGACTGTGGGATATAATTAAAAAATTAAAAAATAAAAATACACATCAAAGTTGTGTTGATTTTATTGTTAATTTCACATACATATCTGACAGACTTGTTTTTTTTTTTTTTAATTTTTTAAAATAAGGATATTTGAAAAATCGACGATTCTGTGCATTTCATTATCTAGACAGAAAAACTAGCAAGTATCATTCTCAAAATTTCTTGCAAGGTGGCAACTCTAAATCACATATGTTTTGAATTGTTGGTGTTGTTGCGAAACGAGACGCATTCATAAGTATTTTGGTAAAAATAAAAAAGTTGGGCATACAAACATTTTAAGTTTATATCTTATTCTTATGGTTTTTTTTGTATATTTCATTTGCTTCTATAATCTCAGCTATACAATTTCTGCAGCAATAGCCACAACGGTCCTCTATGTTTATCAATCGAACGTGTCAAAGTTTTTCCAGCCGCAAATCGATTTTTGCCGTAGCAGCTGTTCTAAATCGACAGTACGCCTTTAATAAATAATAATATTAACATAATAAAACTTATTTGTTGTGTCCACAGTAGCGGCAAGTCTTGCAGGAGCACTTTATCTGGATATCGATTTGTATCGTCTGCCCCAAAACCCAAAATGACTTTATCGGTTCAACCCAAAGTAGGCGAAATCAAGCCAATTACGCGGTACATTACAAGTGACTGAGTACTTAAACAAGTCAATTCTATTAATCCAATCTATTTCAGTATAAACAATATCGAAAAGTCTCAACAAGACACTCGGGATTATCGTGGTCTACAATTGGAAAATGGTCTTAAGGTATTACTTATTTCTGATCCCACAACTGATGTGTCTGCTGCTGCACTTTCTGTGCAGGTTGGGTAAGAATCTGTTCATTAAACAAGTAAGATAGCTAGTGTGCCCTACTGTGAAATACCCAGTACCCGGTTCGACCCTTTAATACCCAAAGTTTGGGTCCCAAACAAGTATTGGCACACACATACATACGTTTATAAACACATAAAGCACACACACACACGAACAAAAAGCCGCAAGTAAATTACGTTGTAGAGTAAGAGTTCTCTTCTTCTTCCTTTTGGTCAGACGGTTAAAATTAGTGTTGTAAATCCAAGCGGTAAATCGAATTTTAAATCATAATTGTCAAGAAAAACTCGAGGTGTCGATCTATCGGCCAAAAATATCAAGATGTACAAGTGTGCTACAAAAATCTCTTCCACTTGAGTTTGACTTAAATTTGTATGAAATTTATGTAATTTTTTAGGTGAAAGAGATTTCTGTAGCACACTTGTTAAGTTTTTCGAAATATTTTTTGGCTTCCAGATTCAAATTGGAGGACCAAGAATGATATTACGATCGTTTGAAGTACGATAATTAGTGATGTATCTAAAAACTTGGAATTAAGTTTATTAATTATCTTTAAGGAACATTCTTCTAATTAACTCGATACTGAAAAATCCAGTTGTGGAACCATCAAACATTAATTATGTTATTTAAAGTGTTATTAAAAAAAGCTTCTATACAAATATTAGGAGCTGCAAATTAGTGTTATGAGATTACAAATATCACACCCAAATTACATTATCTGAACAATTTTTTTTATTTCCAATTTTATCTTATTTTATATTTAAAACTCTTTGTCCAGACTCACTGACTGAGAATTAACGTGTAGGCCAAACGGTTAAAGCAAGAAAGATGAAATTTGCACACAACATAGCTGAGACAATTTTAAGACGGCGTTTTGCGAAATTCGACCTGTAAGTGGGTCAAACTCGGAGCCAAAGTTCAGGAAATTGCTTAGCATGAAAAACTTTTTTGATCATTAAGACATCTCAAACAAGCTCACAGATTATACATAAACTATTAAATTTTTTTCTATTTTTATTATTTATTATAGATTTATTTATTTATTATTGGATCGGAGATGACTGCTTTAAAATTTGTATTTTTCGATTGGCTGTAATTTTTTTATGAGAATCCTAAAAATCAATGTTTAAACAAAGTTTTAAAATAAGACATGTATTTTATGATTTTAAATTTAAAATTGAAATATAAATACTACTTACTTTAAACTTAATTAATAAGAGTTAAATTAACGTTTATGTTAAAATATTTAAATTTTTATTTTCAAAATGGAAATAGTAATTATAGCTATATATAGATTTAAAATTTATGTCAAATTCACCTACCTAGTTCTTCATAGGTTCTTTTATTATATGATGTACAGTGGCGGCAGAATTAATAGGGACATCAAATTTTGTTCTTTTCTTTCAATATTATTCTCATCCTTGCAAGATCCAATGCATTTAAACTTTTAGGCTTAATACATAATCGCTATTTCTATTTAAATGCAACAAAAATTTGGTCCATATTATAATACACAAATCTGAATTTCTTTTTCGATTGCAGTCACATGTCAGATCCGGAAAACCTTCCTGGCTTGGCGCACTTTTGCGAGCACATGCTCTTCCTGGGAACCGAAAAGTATCCTCACGAGAATGGCTATACCACATACCTCTCGCAGAGCGGCGGCAGCAGCAATGCTGCAACGTATCCTCTGATGACCAAGTATCATTTCCATGTTGCTCCTGACAAATTGGATGGTGCTCTGGACCGTTTTGCGCAGTTCTTTATCGCCCCGCTATTTACATCTTGCGCCACTGAGCGAGAAATCAATGCGGTTGGTAGATAATCACGATTTCCTCGAATTCCCTCGTTAATCTAGATAATTGCAGGTTAATTCAGAGCACGAGAAGAATTTATCGAGCGATCTGTGGCGCATTAAGCAAGTGCAGCGTCACTTGGCCAAGTCAGATCATGCATTCAGTAAATTTGGCAGCGGAAACAAGGCCACGCTCTCTGAGATTCCCAAGTCGAAGGGAATCGACGTGCGCGAGGAGCTGCTCAAGTTTCACAAATATTGGTACTCGGCTAACATCATGTGCCTTTCGGTTATTGGAAAAGGTTGGGATTGCAGTTAAATTTCAAATGAATATTGTTTTAATGTCTCCCCTATTGTAAAGAATCGTTGGACAAACTGGAGGAAATGGTGATTGAAAAGTTTTCGGAAATAGAAAATAAGGATGTGCAGGTGCCAGAATGGCCCCGACATCCATATGCTGATGATCAGTATGGTCAAAAGGTTAAGATAGTACCCATCAAGGACGTACGCTCCCTAACAATCAGCTTTACAACGGACGATCTGACGCAGTTCTACAAATCAGGAGTAAGTCCTAACAATGTTTGTATTTTCTGATCTAATCTAGATTGCAATTGCAGCCTGACAATTATTTAACCCACCTCATCGGACATGAAGGCAAGGGCAGTATTTTGTCGGAATTACGAAGACTTGGATGGTGCAATGAGTAAGTAAATTGGAGATTTAAAATTTTGGATTAGCTCTCTTACGGTGACATCTTACAGTCTTATGGCTGGACACCAGAACACACAGAACGGTTTTGGGTTCTTTGAAATAGTTGTGGATCTGACACAGGAAGGTTTGGAACATGTGGATGATATTGTGAATATAATATTCCAGTATTTACGAATGTTGCGCCAGGAGGGCCCTAAGAAGTGGATCTTTGATGAATGCGTCAAGCTCAACGAAATGCGTTTCCGTTTTAAGGAAAAGGAACAGCCGGAGAACTTAGTCACCCACACAGTTTCGTCCATGCAGATATTTCCACTGGAAGAAGTGCTCATTGCTCCATATCTGAGCAATGAATGGCGCCCCGAGTTGATCTGCAAACTTTTAGATGAACTGGTGCCCTCAAAATGCCGAATCTCATTAGTTAGTCAGAGCTATGATCAGTCAGTTAACCAAGTTGAGCCGTACTATAAAACTAAATATGGTTTGGAGCGTATACCCACGGATACACTGCAGGTATGTTAAATCTTTGACAGGATTATCAATATTTTATTAACCTCGAATCATTTGCAGAGTTGGGAAAGCTGCGATGCAAATGAGAACCTGAAATTGTCACTGCCAAACAGTTTTATACCGAACAACTTTGACATTGCCGAAGTTCCCAGTGATGCACCCAAACATCCCGTAATCATTATGGACACACCTATTCTACGGGTGTGGCACAAGCAAGACAATCAGTTTAACAAACCAAAGGCTTGCATGACCTTCGATATGTCCAATCCAATTGCCTACTTGGATCCACTGAATTGCAATTTGAACCACATGATGGTGATGCTCCTTAAGGATCAGCTCAACGAATACTTGTATGATGCGGAGCTGGCTAGTCTAAGGCTCAGCGTTATCACCAAACCATGTGGCATCGATGTAAGTTTACAATATTTGTTATAGTTTAAGGATCATCTTTTAATGGATGTCTGTTTTCCTGTTTGCAGTTTACTATACGTGGCTTTAATGACAAACAAGTGGTTCTGCTCGAGAAATTGTTGGATCACTTGTTTGACTTTAGCATAGACGAGAAACGATTCGACATACTCAAGGAGGAATACATACGATCATTAAAGA
Organism: Drosophila limbata; assembly: GCA_963924055.1. Lineage (NCBI taxonomy): Eukaryota > Metazoa > Arthropoda > Insecta > Diptera > Drosophilidae > Drosophila > Drosophila limbata. The sequence continues at coordinate 23,059,511 of OZ001354.1, forward strand.
ATTTTAACGCGGAACAGCCCTATCAACATTCCATCTATTATCTGGCCCTGCTGCTCACTGAGAATGCCTGGGCAAACGTTGAGCTGTTGGATGCTATGGAACGTGAGTTGTTGTCAACTAACTATTAAGTTTGTCAGAAGGGAAATTAATTTGGCAGGGTGATAAAAGTGTGACACACCCCATTATCAGGCCTGTTCCGGTTTAGGACCAACAGTGCATTTATATTTTCTGCTCTTAAGGAGTTGCGTTTCTCCGACAGAATAAAATGAAGCGGTGAAAATGCCCTTTCAGCTGACACCTGCGTCGGTGGTGTAGCCAGCACAACTTGTGCGAGCGGACTCAGGTGTGGTGATTGTAGCTTCTTGCCTCTGTAAAACTGCAAAATATTCTCGTTTAATGGTAATCGACCATTCATTAATCGTTGTTGCACTTTTTTATTTAGTTTCCGGCCCTTTTTTTTTTAATTAAATTGTTTGGAGTTGTTTCGTTGTTAAAAGGAAGTCACAAATTAAAATAAATGAAAAGTCTTTTAGTTCCTTAGCTCACTTGTAAATTAACAGTCAACAACCAGAGCAAAAGGGAATCAAAAATTAATCGTTGGTTAAGTAAAGACCGATATATTCAAAAATGTATGAACGGTTCAATTCTGACACTTTAAGCCAGGGGCGGGCACGCATGGGCTCCGGGAGCTATTCGGCAGCTCCCAACATTATTTCTGCCTATTCGTCGCACAAAAGACTCGCGAGCAAAATAGCAACAACAACACTTCTCAGCTCTAGTCGAGGCATTTTATGACCGCCATTGTTGAAATTGTTGTAGAGCTCCTGAGTTCAGTAAATAACAGTTATTTTTGAACAACAAAAGACGGTCTATTGTTATTTGCAAGCCCTGCTAATAACAAATTTTTTTAACCTTGAAAGCAAACAAATGAATGAAATTTTATTGATTTTTAAAACATGCCTATTATTACTTATTTTGTTGAATCCAATCATTGGCAATCATAAGTAGATGTGGATGCTCCAAGAATTCCTGTTGATCACGTTGCTTAGGGTCGCCTCCTTTTCTCACAAATGCAGCTTCGCCTTCGTTCATTATGCCAAGATTTGACAAATGATTCATATTAACTGATTTATTTTGACGAAAGTTTTTAATGTGTAGATGGTCGAGCAACTTTTCCAGATCCCCTTCATTCGGCATGCAGTCCAAGAATTCGCCAAGTCTCCTCACAGTTCCTGGCAAATCAACCAACATATCCTCGTAGTTAAGGAAAAGAACATTCGGCAGGTTGCTGCGTTCTTTTGCCTCTTTCACGTGGCTGAAATAAGGCAGCCAGGAATCTGAAAGTCACCACAGGTCATGTCAAATGCTTCACAAGTAGAGAACATACTTAATCCGTGCTGGAAATAACGCCAGTAACGTTCAAAGTCCCCAACGTAACCAAAGTTTCGAAACAATCGATTAAAATGATAGTAGGATACGGCCACATCCTTGGGATTACGCGCCACATAAACTATCTATATTCAGTTGGAATGTAAATATGACTTTGATTGTAATACTAAAATTTCTTGGATCACTTGCCTTGCATTTGTTCTCCATTACACTCGGTGGCATCAAGGAAAACGGAAAATGCGTCTTGATAAAACGCCGTTGATTACTTGGTAGTTTGTCTAAAGCCTCGTATTGTGGGCGGCAAATGTGCCCAACGATGACCTCATCCTTAATCTCATCCAGAAGTTCTGCCTTAAAAGCATCACCTATAAGCAAGGAAATTCTGTCAGTAGAATAAGTGGAGATTCTAACAATAATTTCATTCAAACCCACTCGAAAAAGGGGAAACGTTCGGTTAGCGGACTTCGCTGGGCCTGTTGATAGTCTAAGCCATTGGCGAGCAGCCAGATCATCTCCTGTGTCCAGGTGGTGCCCGAACGTGGCACAGTTGATATCCAAATATCATCGGGACGAGCCTTGAAGTTGTAATACTGCTCCGCTTCCTCCTTGAACTTCTGGGGAAAGAAGTAACCCTCGGGTCCGACCTGGACAAAACCCTTTCTTTCACCTGTTTAAATTTGTATATTACTCTCATAATCTAGTGAGTGCTGAGTACCAACCTTTAAAGTACTCCAATAACTCCGCATTAGCTTCAGCGTCCACATCCCGTATTTCAAAGGGAAACTTGACCTGTGACTTATCCATCATCTGTTCGAGACGAACTCCTGAAGCTGCTAACATCAACTAAATCTGCAACCAATTTGTCCAACTGATAAGCACTTGCTATTGTGACCGAGAAAGCGCATATTTTGCTCAAGATTTAAATATGTTTATTTAAAAAACAACGGTTTAAAAGCCAGTTTATTAACATACTATACTTATTTTTAGCTCATGTATTATTATTTTTATGGGGGGAGAATCTGCACTGCGACCCTTTGGACCTATTGTGCCCCCTTCTGAGCCTACAGCTCATCCATCAACCCTAGTTCCCGCAAGAAGTCGAGAATTTTTAACGGGTTGAGGTCTACTATGTCCTTCATCGGTAGGTGTAGAAAACTACACCTACGTCTATATAGAGCAGTGCATTCTGCTAGCATGTGCATCGAAGATTCTTCCTCGAAATTGCAGAGCCGGCAGGTTCCACTGCTTACAATTCCCAACTTAGATAGGTGACTCCTCAGTTTACAATGCCCTGCCAATAGACCGGTGAGTATTCTGAGTCTATCCTTCCCCATTGCGATTATTCGCTTGAACCGCTTTTTGTTGTAGCTTCCTAGGAGGTGTTTGGCTTGTCTGAGACCTGTGGTCTCCGTCCAATGTGACTGTTGGAGTCGTCTCTCCTCGTTACGTAGGTACTCCCGTATTGTGTGTCTTCCAATTCCACAAAACGGTTCAGGACCTATTAGGGGCTTGCATGCACCCATTCTGGCTAGTGTGTCAGCTGCTTCGTTCCCTGCTATATCCATATGGCTGGGATCCATCTTAGGGTTAACCTATTATGCGATCCCACTTGGTTTAGCTTCTTTTGCACCTCGTGCACTACTTTAGACGTTATTTTCGCCTTGCTGAGTGCATTGAGAGCTGCTTGACTATCGGATAGAATGGCTATGTCTCTATTCCGATAGGTCAGCACACCTCCCTATTGCACATACCTCAGCCTGGAAGATGCTTGTGTATGTTCCTAGAGATTCATGGCAAGATATCCGAGGGCCTTAAGTTATTTAGCTCATGTAATAAACATAACAAACTAACAAAGAGTTCGCTATATTTTTACCCTGCACCTTCTTGGTAAAAAATTATTTATTTTGTGAATAATCTAACTTAATTTAATGATCTAAATATGAGTTAATATTTTATAGTTTTAATTCGAAGTCTAAACAGCTCATCTTTTTTTCTTAAACCGATCCTATAATTTGGGACAGCGAACTAAGTATTTCCAAAGTTTCAGTTCTAGATTGCACTATAGTCCCGATGACGATTTTTTTAGAAAAAATTAATAACTCAAGAACGAAACAAGATATTTTGGTCTAGTTTTTTGCACTGGGTCAATTAGCATCGGTGCTGTAAGTAGGCGTGGCACTAACTGAACTTGCACGATTGATTTGTTCCTATGCTCTTAACACTCTGTTAAAAAATAATTCCAATCGGACAACTATATCATATAGCTCCCATATGAATATTCGGTTGAAAAATGATTTTTTGTGTAAAAATCATCTTGTTTTTCAAGATATCTGGACCAAACTTATAACACGTGAGAAATATTATAGGCCAGACATATTGCCCAAAATTGATCAAGATCGGTTAACTATAGCATTTAACTTTCATAGGAACAATCAGTTTTTAGTCGAGTCTTGCATGGAAAAATATATGTTTTCTGTATTTTCTGTTGTCTTTTTTGTTAAAATACGATAAAATATATTCTTTTCTACTAATTCGCGCAACAAAATGCTCTTAAAAAACCAATTTGAAACTGATTCCTTCTTCTGTTTTTGCCGCATTTCAGCTTAATCGATACTTTTCACAGAGAGGTTATGTGCAATAAAGTTAAATTACTCAGAGGACGCCAAACGACGCAAATTGAGCTTCACTGACCAGTTTCAGAATTGAATACCTTACAATATACATATAGTCACATTGCTAGCAAAATTAGTTTTGTTCTCTCAAAGACAAAATATTTTTCCAAAATTCATTTTTGAGGCAACTTTTTAAAGCACACAGAACAAGACAAAGCCCGCTGATTTTCAATAGCGGAAATTTACCAACACAAAGTACAAACCACACTGTTTAATATCAATTATAATTTTGGGTTCATTGGCTTTTGGATTAGTGTTGAAAATCACTTGAATTTGCATGTGCTCATCGTTCAAATCATCTCTGTTTCAGAGCTGTTAGCTTAACAGTGTTGGGCAATGTTAAAATTCAAACTATGTAACATTTTTGTCCGATGTGTTTCCAATGCATTGCCATCAAAAGATCATTAATTTGAGCAACATTAAAAATTGACTTTTTTCCATATTAATCGTCATCGGAACCATAGTGGATTGGGAGCCCAAAAACTTATTCGGCGAGAATCATTTCAAAATGGGTTTGCAGCCTTGATAAAAGTAGCTATTTCTAGAAACTTCTTACTCGTATTTTAATTGTAAAGATTGTTGGGTTAAATATACAGAGACGTGTATTTCCTATTTAATTTTTAATAATAATCCCGGGTATTTAATTATATGTGTACATATGGGTAAATCTCTCTTGACGAATCCGACATTCGAACGCGTTCAAACAGAAATAAAACATATGCCAAAACATTATTTGGTTGCGACAAAAGGGGAAACTTATAGGTCTTGATTAGCACTATGATTGGTGCTAAGGTTGATTTTGGGCAATTTTTCGTTTTCAAACAGAAGTATTTTTTTTCGGAAACCAGTTCTAAGTAGCACTGATTTCGGCAAACCGTGAACGAATATTTTGATTCAATTAATTTTAAAATGTAATGCATTGATTTATCTGAAAAATGTTTTTGTTTGATTTATAAATATTTATTTGTATACATATTGTTCCACAATATATTTATATCGTTCTGACTCTCTTTTTTCAATTATATATCGAAAACAGCTCGAAAAACTTGTTTTAAATTAAGCTTTTAATATATTTCTATGTATTAAAATGGTTTATGTTACAATCTTACTATCGTACTTAATGTAATCGATAGAATACAAACGGTCCATATTGGAAGTAAATTTTGAAGAAAATGAGCAAAAATATGGAAAAAGTGAATTTATTCCAATGTAGAATCTATTTGTTCATCCTATTAAATTTCTTCCAGCGTTTATTGCTTAAATGAAAAACTTGAATAAATATTGGGAAGAAAACTTTACAAGATGTAAGTTTTTGATGAACTTTACGTTTCTGGCCTCAGTTGACATTTTTGTGGAATATGTTAATTAAGTATCGGGATTTTATCGGATATTTGGATAATTACAGATTAATTAATTATACGATTTAATTTGTTTATTTATTCATTGCAGTTGTTTCCTATGATCGCGTGCTTAATTTTGCCAAGGAGTTTTTCCAGCGCCTGCACACAGAGTGCTTTATCTTCGGCAATGTGACCAAGCAGCAGGCCACTGATATCGCAGGACGAGTCAACAAGCGTCTCGAGGAAACCAATGCCACCAAATTGCCAATTTTGGCACGACAGATGCTTAAGAAGCGGGAGTACAAATTGCTGGCTGGTATGTAACCCTGTATAACTTAACTTTGAACTGTATTAACTTTGCTGTATATTGGCCAGGCGATAGTTATCTGTTTGAGAAGGAAAACGAGTATCACATGAGCTCCTGCACCCAGCTGTACATGCAATGTGGCGCCCAAACGGATCACACAAATATTATGGTCAATTTGGTGTCGCAGGTCCTGTCAGAGCCTTGCTACGATTGCCTGCGCACCAAGGAGCAACTGGGCTACATTGTCTTCAGCGGAGTTCGCAAAGTGAATGGATCCAATGGTATTCGCATTATCGTGCAGTCGGCAAAACATCCCTCATTTGTCGAAGATCGCATCGAGAATTTCCTTCAGACCTATTTGGTATGCATGTCCCATATTTAAAGAAGAATCAGTAGCTTATCAATCAGATAATCTTGTTATTTTTAGCAAGTAATTGAGGACATGCCGCTTGATGAGTTCGAGCGCCACAAAGAGGCTTTGATTGTTAAGAAACTGGAGAAACCGAAAAACATTTTCCAGCAATTTAGTCAGTTCTATGGTGAAATCGCCATGCAAACCTATCACTTTGAGCGTGAAGAGGCCGAAGTCGCAATACTCCGCAAAATAACGAAATCCGATTTTGTTGATTACTTCAAGGTAAACATACAAATTTAGAAAATTGTGTTGCAAATTCGCTTAATAACTTAACTGTATTTGCAGAAATTCATAGCAAAAGATGGCGATGAACGAAGAGTTTTATCCGTGCACATTGTGTCAACACTCAAGGACTCAAATGCCGCAACCACTGAGGAGGATGTCAGCGAGGTCACGAACATGGAGCGGCATACGACAATCAGCGATATTGTTGCATTCAAGTCCTGCAAAGAATTGTATCCCATCGCAATGCCCTTCCTGGACATCAAGGCCAAGGGTGCCCGCAGCAAGCTATAATCGGATGAATCTTGCCTGTCATTTAAGCTGTCCTTTGTGGGTTGAGGAATGCCTGTTAACTGGTTTTGGTTGCTTTCTTTAATTTTAATAACAATTGATTATTGAACCCTTCACAAATATAAAATAACTTGTATTAGAAGCGAGTTGTGCCTCACATAATTGCTACCTATAAGTGCACTATTCGGAATGGAAAATCCCATATCCAGTTTGGTCAGTTCCTGCGAGCTGAGATCTTGTGTGCGTCGATGACTTTGACTTTGATCCAATAGTGCAATCTTGTGCTTAAATGTCTCATGTTCGGCCCATTTCAAGTGCTTGAATTGCCCACCCATATCCAGTATAATGTTGTTCTCCTTACCCTTGCCAGGATCGTGAGACGGATACGCCAGAGTCAACTGCAAGTTGATCATCTCCCGATGCAAATGCTGAAATGTGCACCTCAACTGAACTGTCCGACCTGGATCAATTAGAAATACACTCGTTAATCTTATAGAATTTTAATGGCCATTAATTATACTTGCCTCTTATGCTAAATACGGGACTCTTGATGGACATGGTCGAGGCAGTGGCCATGTGTTCCGTAATGTTCTCAAGCTTCCAATAATAGGTAAACAACTTAAAGTCCTGATCGGCCAGCATCGTGTTGTTGAATTTGTCAACCTCTTCCTCCCGCTCTGGAGCACTTTCCAGCTGCTTCAGCTGGGGTCTTAAGGTGATCTGCTCAAATTTGAACCGTTTGACAGTGACAGGTTTGCTGATACTTGGTGCTGGCATCAGTGGAACAATTGGAATGGAGTTGCTGTCCTGCTCATCCTGCATGTCTGTCAGTTTCCTGAGCAAATCCTTAATTTCCCGCAACTCCCCGTAAAGCTTCTCCTCCAGATTTCGAAAGGCCAGATTCATTTCATCTAAAGGGACAGACAACTTTTGCTGATAAGATTAAGTTCTATGCAAGGAGTGAGTACGGCTTACCCGACCCACAGACACCCTTTAAAGTCTTGGTTGTCACTGCCTCCGCCGACGCCTTGACCTCGCCGGCATTTACGGTGCAAACTGCCCTTTGCACTTCACTGGGCAGTTTTACGCCGGACTCGTCACTCTTCGAGCTGTCATATCCATGGGAATTAACGTTGTTCCTTTCCAGATTTTGGTCTGGCTCGTCAAGTGCGAGAACCGAGACTAAGAGAAGACAACATGCCCCGCACAATAACCTTTTTGGCATCTCCGGGTAACAATGATATATGTCTACTTAGGATGATCCAAGAAATGCTCCGATCTCTGGGAGGCCACATTGACAACTGACGGATGGATGGGCAAGGGCCCAAATGAGAACATTGAGGAAACACTTTTGCTGAATGAAACGTTGACATTGTGTGAGCATAACTGGTGCAAAAGGCTTCGGCGAAGCGAGACCGACTGTGGAAGACCCTGTACCAGGCAATAGATTTAAAATTAATTAAACATTGTAAACTTCATCTGTTTGGGATGTGTGGATTTCCATTGCGACGTTATAGGAACATCTTATGAACAGATGATCTGAATTTAATAAAGTTGGACTTTATTTGGTAAGAAAAATAAAAATACTCCAACTTAATGATAACACGATATAAGCAAACAGAAGCAATAACTTTTCATTGCACAAATACAATTTTCCTACGATTTGAACTGGAAAATCACATAAATTTCTTTATGAATTTATTAAGGAATTATGCATAAAAAAAATGGTATTAACTTTTGTTGTCGTTGGTGAACGTATTTAACAGAAATGAAGTGTTTTCTTTGCATTTTGATTCGAATTTTGACGCTGGAAGAAAGATTTTGTGGAATAATCGTTATAAGTTCTCTTCATTTTTAAAGTAAATTTTTATGAAAACTCCAAAATTTAAAAAATTGCTTTTGCCTGTGTATGCTATTTAAAAAAGCGAATTTAATATGATTTTGGAAAACAAGATTATAGTTTTGCCCAGTTAAGTTTTTTGATTTCTAGAATACATTTATATAATTTATCTAGTCTGTCACGCTTCCTTCTAGTTAACAGACTCTGTGTACCATCCAAATACAGGGTCTTCGAACAGGGTCTTCATACATCATGCACGCACATACGTATCCACATACATATGTATGTATACTTATATTAATTTATGTTTATAAATATGCGACTGGGGCGTGTGTCTTCTCGATCTTCTAAATTTAGTGTCAATGTTTTCAACGTTCGCGTTTAGAATATGAATGAAACATTTTCCGATTTACAGATCAGATCGTTAAAAAGAATTGTGAATTGATGAAACTTTATTGCATTAAAAAAACAATTTAATTGGTAATTGATAAGTACGTGTATTGCAGTTGTTAGCCCATGGAGAAGAAGGACAGTCTAAACGCCATTTCGACCATGTTTTGAGGCACCTCGGGACGGTGGCACACGTACACCTCCTTCGTGGGAGACTGGAAGAGTCGTCCGACCACCACAAATTGGATGTTCGCCTGATCCTTGGTGGCATTTGACACTTCCATGGTAATGCCGTGTTCTTTAACCATAGTTATATCGTGGCTGCCAGAGGATTCCGTCAGCTGTCGGCGATGATGCCTGGAGCGATCCAGCACCAGGTGAATCATATGACATGCCCTACGCATCTCGGACAAGTACGGAAAGTTCTCTGGACTGGCGGTAAATGGACACAGGAGTACGCCATTGGCCATGTCCACATACACGTAGTGGAGCACGGAATTCTTCCAGCCGGCGGATATTTTGACTGGGACCACATTGTTGATTTCCTTCCACAGGGATGTTGTTATCTGGCTTTGGGTCTCTGCATTCAGATTGAGCCCGTAATGCAGAGGATGCTGCTCAGCAAAATTCTCCCAGTCCGAGCCACTGTCAGAGTCATCGGCGGGAGTGAGCCGACGGCGGGACATGTCATCCTCACTTGGCGTTAGGCTGTGTATCGACGATCCACCCAAGGATGAGCACAATTGCGCCTCGTCATCGTGGGCCGAGGCGGAATGAGAGACGTTGGACTTGGGCTTAAGAAATGATTCCAGCTTGCCGTTGGATTCCTGTTCGTCGCCGGATTGCTCGATCTTGAGCTGATCCAATACCTCCGGCCTTTTGTTTGATATAGACCAAAACTTGGCCAGCGATTCAATTCCGCACTGGATAAGATGATCTAATGTCTCCTGTATCTCCTCGATGTAGAACAATGAAGGAGGCACCGCACCATATGCTTCCATTTCGGGGGCGTCGACATACATCTTCAGGATGACCGTGAGGATCAAGTGGCTGCGGGAGCAGACGGTCAGAAAGTAGCGACCAGTGGCATTGGCCAGGACAATCTCCTCCCACACGTACATCTCACGCACGCGGACACTGGGAGCAGCTCCAATGAAGTCGAAGATGCCGCGACAGCGCAGAAAGAGCTCCACATTGGAGCGCACCTCGGCAGGCAGCAGGCTGGCCAGGAGGAAGTTGTCGTAGTACAGAGCACAGCCATAGATGAAGAACTCCCGGTGCGTGGTCAACGGCTCGTCGTTCCAGTTGCGGTAATCCATGGCCTCCATTTCGCTGAGGGCATCAAAGATGCGCAGTTGCGCCTCCTTGGGCAGGGGAAGGTTCCGGGATTGCTTGAGCAACTGCTCGAACTGCACCTCGCCACGAGGATGGGCCAAGAGTCGTGATCGTTGAATGCTGCAAAAGTGACGCAGGAAGAGGCGCAGTCCGCTCGAGCTGTCGTTGCCAGTGGCGAAGTTGTCCAGATTCAGACCCGGCAGTGAGAATCGAATGTAGCCAATGAGCTCGTCCGATCTCAAGCTGCACTCGGCGGAGCTGTACAGTTCCGCTGCATAGGCGAACATCACGAGAAATCCATTCAACTGGCGATAGTTGACAAAGTAGGGAACCTGCTCCACCAGGAGACGCGAAGTCAACGGCTCCGTGTGCAGTTCGTTGAGCACGGAGGTGAGTGTGAGGAAGCTGCCCCGAGCCTTGTACAGGAAGTTGGTTAAAGGACACTCCGGGTAGTAGTAGAGTGAGTCCTTGTGCTGGTCATGCTGATAGCACTCCGGCGGCATCAGCAGCATACCAAAGGGCGTCAAAGCATCCCCGGCCGGTATCACGACTGCTGGCGGCAATAGCTGCTCAAAGTGCTCGGCGAACATGGCAAAGCTGAGCAACTTGCTCACTTGCTGCGCTTGGTTGCCCGATGCTTGGGCCAGAGATTCATCCGTGGCAGAGGAGGGATTGGCAGTGCTGGTGCCTTGAAAGCACAGACACACCTGGGTCGGCTCCAGGAACTGCTGCAGCAGCTCATCCACATTGCTGGCGTACAGCTCGATGCCATTCAAGGACTTGAACCAATCTCCCCGCTTGATGCTGTGCGCCATGGCGCTGATGTCGTGCACAAAGCTGTCCACCATGAGGCACTCGGGCTGATCGGGAAAGGGGAGCACACGGAAGCCCAGTATCGACTCCACTGCGGTGGAGCGCCGACCGAAGCGGAAGCGATCCGTGGCCGTTATAACCAGCTCCAATTGCTTCTGATTGTCGGCGTCTGCGTGTGAATTCTTAATGTCTGCGAATCGGAACCCGTTGTTGTTGTTGGTGTTGCTTGTGTTGCTCTCTGATTCGGGCTGTGGCTGTTGCCCGCTGTTGTTGCTGTTGTTGTTGCTCATGTATTGGTTGCCATTGTGTTTGCCCTGTTGGCCTCTATTCTGCTGCTGCTGATGCTGCCGTCGTGTTGTCTTCTTTCCCAGGCGCAGCGAGCGTCGCAAGAGTTCTCCGCGTCGATCTGTTGCACTCGGTTTGACACTTGGCAGGTACTCGGCATAGAAGAGGCTGCCGTCTTCAGCCACGTACTCTTCCCAGTTGACCAGGTCGCTGCCATCGCTGAAAGAGCTGCTCAGCGAGGAGCTCGATGTTGAGTAAGTCTCCGAGGCGTCCAAGCCGAGTCGTCGATCAGTGGCCAGTGAAATGCCCTGTGACTTGCGCATTTCACAGATCGCAATCAATAATGTTTATAAACACAATATCTATTCAAAATTTTAATTCGCTTTTATCCGCTTTACGCGCTCCGTTCCGTCTTCGCTCGTAAACAAAGTGCAACTAAATTCCCAGCTCAATCTCTATCTTAGACATTTGCTCTCAAAGCAAACCGGTTTATTCGCTCTCAAGCTCTTGCACATTCCATTGAGTTATGCTCCCTGATCTTCGCCGCTCTCTTGAGCGTTTCAATTTACAGCTAGAGAGCTCTGAGAATGAAACTCTGTATTTCTTTCATCGCTTTGTGCTCCGATCTAGAGATGGGCACGGGTCCGGTCAGACCTCGGGACCCATGGGCCTTTTACAAAAATGGGTTCGGGCCGAAAAATTTAATTTCGGGTCGAGTTGGGCCGGGCTCGGGCCTAACTTCAAAGTCCGAAAGCCCGGAACACACCAAAATCTATTGCATTTTAGAAAGATAAAGTTCCCGAATGACGATGCGCTCATTTTAATCTGCCAGTAGTGCAAGGGTATTTTGTGCGAAAAAATAACTAGGCTTGGACAAGATTTTATTTTTAAATAAATTTAGGTTTTTTTTTTAATTTTTTGGGCGTGCTTTCGGGCTTTATAACAAAAGTATCGGGCATGCTTGGGCCTTTTTTCCATCGGGAATTTCGGGCTCGGGTCTCGCATCTCTACTCCGATCCAAATTAACACAGGTATAATTAACGGCAATACTAAATTTTCATGCAGAATACATAATACCAAAATTAATATAGAAAAAGGGCAAAAAACGAGGAAATTAAAATTCAAACATTCAAAAGTAGAACAAAAAAGTACTGTTATTAAAATATCAATCAATCACTTTAAATATAAACCAATATTTATAAGTTATTATGATTCATTTGCAATAACGATCTGCTTTCATTTTGCTACGCCTGTCCAAAAGCGTTTCATGCAGAAGTCCTTGGGCCTTGGCCTCTTCGAGTTCCTTGATAGTGTTCTTGCTAATGCGCATTTTCTTGTCCTGGAACTTTTGAAACTTTTTGCTAATAAAAAAAACATACAGAAATAAACTATTAATACAAAGACGTCGATTGAACTAATATAAGGAACACATACACATAATTCTTCTCAACTTCGCCCAGGTCGCCTTTCTCTTCCTTTGGCTGGTCGTCAACTACAACGTCCCTGGCTGCATTTGTACGCACTCGGCAAATTTCTTGATCTCCCACTTTTTTATGTAGAGCAACACACGCATCATCCTCAGGATCAATGGACATGAAGTGACCCGTCTCCGACAGTAATGCCATATTTTTGCCCTAAATACACAGTAATGATTTTACATTGCAAATCTCAAAACATTTTAAAAGAACTTACTTCGAAGACTGGCTCCCATTGTTCCATGCTACCAACTGCTTCAGATCTTCCTGTGACCATACCATCCTTCTCGATTTTCACGTATTTTCCGTAGCCCGATTTGAATGACACCTTACGGTCATTAATGGGAAATGCCGTAAATATCTCTTCTGGATCAGGACCTTCGCCTTGATTGTGCGGTGCGCCCAGTGTAAATAATCTATAAAACAGTTCATTTTAAAATACAACATAAACACATAACATTCTTTACATACCCATTGTCCAACGCCTTCAAGTAACAGCGGTCGCTAAACTCAATAGCCACCGAGCCGACAATATCCGCTGCCGTCGCCGCCGTCCACCAGCCTCCATGCTGTATTGCATCCTCATCAGTGACCGGCTTGCTACGCTTGGATGTATCGTCATCCTTGTGTTCCTTTTCCTTCTTGCGTTTTTTACTTTTTCTGCAAGTATTAACCAAATGTTATTTTACACCGCTTTTATACTTCAATCAACTTACTTGTGTTTTTCTCCCTTGAGAACCAATTTTTTTATTCGAATATTATCGTAGTCTGACATAGTTTACTTATTTAATTATTTAAATATTCAAGAACTTTGTATATTGATTGTTTGCTTTGTGATTGTGGTAAATGGCAATTAAACAAAATATTATCGCCACAAAACACAGAATGGCAATCACATAAAATATGACTACTTCTTCTTATAGAATGCCATTCACCTGACAAACGAAGCGGTTATGTTAAGTTTACAGTGAATGTAAACATGGCCGGCGCGCGCATTTTAAATTCATTTTTAATTTGTTAATATGGCAATAAAGTATAATTTAATGAAACCAAATAAATAGTAAATAAAATGTATTCTAAATAAAAAATTATAAATAATTAGAAATTAGAAAAATATAACTGAAAATCATTATCATTATATATTCATTGAGCTTGTGGCGGCAACAGCCCAATCTGGCAAAGACGCGTCGCCGAAAAGAGATCCTGGTTCTGCGAGCTATCAGATGAGCCGCTTCACTTAATTTCCAGCTCACGTAACGGACACACGCATGTCACGGACTCAAGATGCCGCCTAATGCGCAGTTATGTTTTTTGCAGAGTCGGAGCTTGCAGATGAAACTCATGGCACTGAAAGCAACTGCATCGATTTTGTCAAGCGTGAGCTTAATGATATAAAAGACACGCTAGCTCTTCTTCAACAACAGCTGGCCAACAAGAAAAATACATAGTAAGGCTGTGGAAAAACTGCAAAAGTCTACACAACCACCTGTCTGTTGTTATCATAAGAAGTTCGGAGTCAATGCCCGCCGTAACGCGTCCATTGACAACAAAGACCCACGCGCTAGCCTCAACGTGGTGCTTCGGATCCACATTCGACCGTTCTTTAAATACAAAGTTCAATTATATCACTCATACCGATTTCAATTTTCAAAACTGAGCGATACAAATACAGCAAACAAATCAGTTATCGACACGTACGGAACTGAAACCCTTTCATTTGATCTCAACCTCCATCGCAAGTTCAACTGGTCATTCATAATTGCCAATGTGCTGTCTGCAATCCCCGGAGCTGATTTCTTAACCCACTTTGGCCTACTCGTAGATCTCAAGGTCCTCTCATAGATCCTACAACGTCAAACTTAAATAAAGCAAAGCTCTACAGCGTCTCTACAATCAATTTGCAAAACGAAAACGGAATGAGTCGAGCATAATTTTATGTGTACAAAACATTTCAAATTAAACTTCAAAATGTGTTTTCCAAAGTACGTTAGGAAGAAGTTGAATGATAATCCTCTTTTAAATACCTATCCAACGCTATATATAACGTATGTTTTTGAGGTCTTTTTTGTCACTAATACCATGATACCAAGGGCATGTATTACAAGAATTGAATTCTACTTTGATGTTATTTTTCTAAATGAGTCAGGACAAGCAGTTTTATTGTGTAAAAGCATAAACATACATGTCAGACAAAAAGTAAATTAAAAATCGTAAACATTATATTAAGATACATAAAATAATTTAATAATTTACTTAAATAAAATCAAGATTGAGGCGGCAGGATAAATATCAATTGAAATCGGATGTCGCTTAAGAGTAATGCAATGACTAGTGATAATATGTGTATGCAAATGTTGACGAATGAATGGCCGTGTTCACCAGAACAAATCGACAACAGAAAATCGATGAAATTTGCATGATTATTCTGGTGAAATGCAGTGATTAGCAATCATGATTTCAAATTTTGTGATGTATGATGACTGAAAATTCATCACCAAAATAGTACGCTGAAATTCTGTGATTGTGATGCTTTGTTATCGAACAAACAAAATACATGATTACTGATTGATTAGTTCTGGTGAACGCGGCCAATGTATAGACGAATTTTAGTAACTATATTTTGACTCAACATACAATGTTCCATAAATTTGCATAACTTTATTATACCCATTCTGGGTACAGGGTATATACACATATAAATACTGAAAGCGGAATGCAACACGTTTACATATAACCCTCCACGGACACCTGTTGCCACTGGCCCTGTAATGAATTTAAAGTTAAATAAACATATCAAAGGTGAATAGACCGCATAACATACCGCTATGCCCAGATTCCAGCCAGCTCCTGCGGGATTCTCTTTGGTTATGCCGCATCGTCGGCATATGACGCCATTGAGGGATATAGCCCAGACTTCCTTGCCAACGGACACAGAACGAAAGCCGCAGTGCGTCTCAGTGTGAGGTGGCACATTGGCAGCATTTGGAAGAAATTGCCAATGCGATCCTTCTGGGAATGTACGCGTTATTTCCTTACGCACAGCCAGCCGTTGCTGATTGTCCAATGCCCAAATACCAGCGCGACCAACGCTGATGGCCTTAAAAGTTACGCCAGGCGGTGCTTCCACTTGCTGCCAGGCATCCCCGCAGGGATTAAGCTTGTTGATGCCAAAGCGAAAGAAGATCATTCCATTCCTGGCCACCGCCCACACTTGCCCTGCAGGTGATACACTAATGCCAATCAGCGGCTGATCGCTTACAATATGCTCCCAGGTGTCGCCACGAGGATTTAACGTGGTAACGCCATGCCTAATTAGTACATCGCCATTTGAAGCAATCGCCCAGGCGGCCACAGGCATATCTTCGACATTATGTGCACTGTCCACATCATCATCCAGCACCTGTAGTGCTGCATCAAGTATCTTGGAGTGACTGAGCTCCTGCCAAGGTCCACTGCTGCTAAGGCGACACTTTTTCATCCAGCGTCGCCGGCGCACACAATCGGTAAGCTTTTTGTGGGCATGATAGGTGGCTGGAAAGTCAATAGCATACTGCCAACCTTCCTTGTCAGCGCCTCCGGGTATGTTGTAATCGATGGCCCAGTCTGATATCCACTCGCAGTGTGTGGACAATAGCTTTGTATGCTCCTTGCTGCGCTTCTGTCGCCCACTTGCATCGCTCCACATGTGCCTATCTGTGGGTAAGCTCTTGGCAGTAAAGCCGCTGATTGGATTCCAGCGCTGGTTCTCATACACATAGTAGGTGTGCGTGTCAATCATGGTGTTGATCTTGCCCGATCCTTCCAGTCCCTTTAGAAACATTCCACCCCAGCCACCGTTGTATGCCCAAGCAGTATTATCGCACGAAATACCCCACACCACATCGACGCCGCTGTTATAGACACGCTTGACATGACCGCCCATCTGGCGCCAGTGCATCTGTTGCATGGAAACGATCAACGAGGGCGAACGGTACAGGACAGTAAACAGCTTGACTCGCCCACTCACATAAAGACAGGTGACGGCCGCCGGATCAGTGCGATATTTATAGTCAGCGTAGGGAGCATTGTTTACTATGATCTGATAATGGTTCTGAAGAGCCCTGTGTATGTTATATCAATTAGTATTTATTAAAAGTGCTGATAAACTATCTGATAACTCACCTTATTTTCACGGTGAAGCTCGCTCCGGGGGCAAATGCCATACGATCATTGCGTATTTCCTCGAGCCATTCCGAGTCCGTCATTGAATTGAGCACGGTTGTCCGCTCATTGAAGCGCGGATTCAAATGCATCGCAATCACTCGGAATTTCTCCACCCGATGAGGCAGAGCCTTGATACTCGAATGGCACTGCAAATCGAAGCGAATCTGGTCCGCATCGTCGTAGACGCAGCCCGCAATTTCCAGCTCACTTCCACAAGGCATCCTATACAGAAAATGTTATGTATATAGTCTAGGGTAATATTTGATTGAAACCTTAAATTTTAAATTCCCATGGCCCACACGTAATTGCATATTGTTAGGCACTCAAAATACTTGAAACAGCAAACAGCAGTTATGATTAACTCAAATTTATTGAATTAGGTGCGATCGCTGATAATAATTCAACCTAATGTTCATCACCAAAAAGAGCTTTCTTTCTTGGGAACTGTGGCTAAAGTTGAGTTTTCGCGATTGGAAGGAGGAAAGGAGGCGTGAATTACTTTTTTAATGTAGTTTGTAATTTGAGATAGCAAACACCTTTTTATGGAGTCTGAAAATTGTATGTTCTCTTTTTTTAATTAAAAAAAAGTTTAGTTGTTCTACTTAAATAAAAAAAATATAAAATGATATTCCGTAACTTTAAAAAATTAGTATTTTGCTGTGCATTTTCCTCTTATAAATTTTGTTATAATCAAAAATAAGTGTTATTTTAAAAATTAAATAAATTAATTAATTAAAAATTAAAATCCAACTAATGCTGAGTGGCGTTTATATGAGTTAGCTTCCCAAATTTTTTCTGTCTTATAAACTCAGAGGATACAGACGATAATGACGCTGATTGAGCATATGAACATTATATACTTTAAAGGGTCTGTTACGCACACAATACGAATATTTAAGATCAAGTATTATTCATTATGTTAACTCAAATCACCTTTACTTTGTGGACGAGTAAAGGGCCTATCTTTGGATAATCTATAATCTCTCGACTTTCGACTTACCCATTATAGAGCGTGTTGTAATAAGGTGTCTCACATGTGGATAAATCCATGCGTTCCACGTAATGACTGTGCCCGCTGTCAGTTTTCTCCAGCTGTTGGGCTTTCATGTTAGCCGCATCGAAGACGAAGACATCGCCCAGTTCGCTGGTTAGCCAAATGGCATTGCTGGCGGGCTTGCCCATCAGCATATTGATTTGGCTGCACACCGAGGACAAGTGAGATAGCCAATCCTCCATTTCCGCGTCGCTTGCAAACTGTAGTTTGACCGGACTACAGTTGACGGGCAGATGGAGCGCATGTATGGCCAGACGTGGTGCCCCCGGCTCGCTACAGCACTGCACACATGTAATGTCGGAGAGTGTGAACTGGATTTTGGTTGCTGCCCCATCGGAACTGAGAACGGTGAAGGTGCCAGAGTCACTGTCAGTGCTGTCGTTGCTGTTGCCGGTGCCGCTCACCCACTCCAACTCTATGATGCAGTCGTCGTAGTCGCCAGCCGGATGCTGGTATCGTGCGTCCGCCGATTTAACCCACGATGTTAGCTCAACGGCCTTTTCGAAGTGCGTTGCCGTCTGCAACTTGGCCAATCTCTGCTGCCGTTGCTGCAGTTTGTCGAGTATATCGTTTCGCCAAGCTGGATTCGCATCGGCTTTACTATCATTGGTGAGATGCTCATTAAACCAGTTTGGAATGTTGTTGGCATCCACAGTGACAGCGCCCGTAGCTATGCAGCTCCACATAACAGCACACTCAGTCCAAAACTGCGAGCCATTGTGATCGTCGTCCTCGCCAAGGAACGCATCGGATCCATGAGCCGATTCAGACTCAAAAACCGCCGAATCACTTTCTGGGTGTGCCTCAGTGCCCACCACAGAACCAACGCTACGCACCGGCGACCAGGCTCTTGGATTCTTCAGCTGCGTCTCAAACTTCCCGCTAATCTCGGCAACATCAGCGGCCGGCGCACTGGAGGCATGCGAAGTCGGCTCTCGAAGTGCTGTAGCTCTATGCTTCTGCCGCTCGTTCAAATTAAGGCTGCCAATTGTGGGCGGCGAGTCCGCGTTCAGCTTCCAGCGCTCACTTTTCAAGCGGCTATTAAGACCATTGTTTAAAGTTGCATTGCTGCGTGTGGCGACTGTCTCGATGACGGCACACGTTTCCACAACGCCCTTCTCCTTCTCCTTTGAATACAGATTGGAGAAACTTTGATGTTTTGAGCCGGGTGTTGAGCTGCTACCTCCACTTTTGCGCGAAACTATGGATAAGGAACTGGAAGAGCGACTAATTTGCATTGAGCACTGAATCTTTAGCCATTTCTTGCCGGTGGGATCGGCGGCGCTGACGCCGGATCTGTAGTATATAGCGCGGTCCGCAGCACCTACTGCAAACACCTGTTGAACAGAAAGAACTGTTGTTATAAATAATTTGGTCAAATAACTCAGTTAGTTTCATTACCTGATCATTTGGAGCGACAGATATCATCGATAGATTACCAACCATTTCCACCCATCCTCTGCCTATGGCGGCATCCTCACTTATACCGGCGGCATCGCCTTTGATGCCACGTCGAAACCAAGCATGATGATCATTTGTAATACACCAGACCGCATCTGTGCCCACAGATATTTGCAAAATACGCAGACCACGTGGTGTATCCGTCTGTGCACTTGTGGCCACTGGAGGCTTCACATCGAGCCACGCCTCACCCGACAGATTATCGCGCGTAATGCCAGTGCGCACGATGACGCGTCCATTGTAGAGGACTGCCCAGACGAGACCAGTTGGACCCACGCTAATTTGTGCGAGCTCACTTCCAGTGGGTGTATTGATAGCAGTCCAACGAAGACCTTCAGGTGCGAACTGAGTGACGCCAGTGCGAAACATGGCCCGACCATGTGCAGTTATGGCCCAGACACAGAGCGTTCCGGCACGCGCATTTGGCACGTGTGTTCCACCAATGGCCACATCGATAAAGGGCTCCTGTGTGGGATCCTTGTGCAAAGGGGCCACGGCACACCAGCTGTTGAGAGCGGCATAGCGTCGGAATCGTATCCACTTGCGCCGCCTTACATATGAGTTCCATGACTTTTTCGCGGAGTACGACGCTGGAAAATCCAAGGCGTACATCCAGCCATCTTCGGGCAACTGTTGGCCATCAAGCTCCAGGTCCAAGTGCCAATCGCCGTCCCACTGCCAGGCCATCGATGGCAAGCGTATCTTGTCAACGCTCCTCTCGACGCTGCCATCTACATTTGAATACTTGTAGCGGTCGGTGGGCAGCAGAGTTTTCGAGAATCCCTCGATGGGCAGCCAGCGCTCGTTCTCATACGACTCTTCCTTGACGCGAATCGGCACATCAAGTCCATGAACATGTACATACACCTGCCGATCCCCACCGATGGCCCACATATAGTTTGGAACAGCGCTGATTTTTTTGAACTCCAAACCGAGATACGGGAATTCGCGCCATCCACTTGAGCTCGTGGACAGCGTGTGCACGCGGCCCTCGCTGCTAGTGGCGAACAGAAGGCTGCTGGGCATGGCTATTTGCGTTTGATTTTAACTATATTCCTTTTGCTGCAGTCTTTCTTTGTGTTCCATAGTGGCACGCATTTACAAAAGAATTGATTTTCCGTTCAAGTGGAATGGAAGTTGCCACATCCTCAAAATTGTGATATCAGCTGGCTGAAGAACCCAAATGGCAGCTCTGTCCTTTGCGCAAGAACCATATGTGGTATTCCTGCAAGTAATAAACAAAACAACTGAACAACTACTGAACACTCAAAATAACAATAAATAAGGAAGCTGATATCAATCACATCCGTCGGCAACGTAATCGAACTTAGACTAGCACTTATTAAAATTGAATAGTTTTTGAACTATAAAATTCTATTTAATATCAGCTGGCAAGTGCTAAAAATGTTCTTAGCACACGTAAAACAGTAAGTGGACGTAACAAGTATTGTTTAAGCAATCTGGCAACCACAGCAGCCACGCATTGTTTATAAAAATTGATTGTCATTAAACTAACCTCGAGAACAAATTCCACAATAGTTTACTTAACAGTAGTAGTAAATTAATAACGAAATCAGATTGCCAGGCGCTATCCACGATCTCCAAAAAATTTCCCTTTCCGTTTATGGGGTTAATTGAAAGTACTATAAGAAAACCAGAAGTCAATATGGACAGCGTTGAGGCTCAATTCGTGCGCGATGCAATCACCAACAATAAAGTCGCAATTTTCAGCAAAAGTTATTGTCCGTACTGCACAATGGCTAAGGAGGTAGGATATCATTGAGAATATTATTCTTTCAGCTAATGCCATGTTTGCAAACTTTCAGCCATTTCGCAAGTTGAATGTAAATGCATTCATTGTGGAGCTAGATGGACGTAAGGATGGCAATGAAATTCAGTCGGTGTTGGGCGAGATGACAGGCGCTCGTACGGTAAATTTTGCGTACGGCATTCGTATAACTTTACACATTTGTAATTACCCTTTGCTCTTTTATCCGAAGGTGCCTCGCGTTTTTATAGACGGAAAATTTGTGGGTGGCGGCACGGACATTAAGCGCATGTTCGAAATGGGCACACTGCAAAAATACTTTGAATAATCTTAGTACAAGCTGCTATATTTCGTTAAATTTCATGAAACATTGTACAAATGGTGTAGCATAAATTGTATTTTTAATATATTCGAGCAAATCTTCTGATCATTTGGAGCGACAGATATCATCGATAGATTACCAACCATTTCCACCCATCCTCTGCCTATGGCGGCATCCTCACTTATGCCGGCGGCATCGCCTTTGATGAAATTTCAATTGAAAGCTGAATGAATAAAATAAATATTTAAGTTCAGTATGCCTCATTTTATAAAATTAATTTTCTTTATTGTATAAACGGCCAATATTAATTTAGAAAAGTTAAAAAAATCATGAAATGAAAGTGCAGCGCCATCTACCGGCTGGAAGTTCCTATCGCAAAAGTGCGAATGCACCGTTAGAGGCTCGCCGTCACAAAACTCTAACTGGCGACTGATTTGTAGCAGTTAGCTTTTTGTTTCACGTCACGTGCTCTCATTGTGGAAAAACATATAAAACTGGTAACCAAATAACCGAACCAGTGTCTCCCAGCTGCAATTCGATGGTTGTGAAACAGGATTCCGAAAAAGCTCCGAGGAGAAAAAAGCTCGTCGAGCAATTTGGAAGGAACAAGTTCGTTCACTTCGTTCGTACAGTGAGCAACTCTTTTTTGTTCACTCACTCAGGAACATTCCGTTCGCGGCAGGCCGCGTCCCTAACAATTTTCAAGTTTCTTTCCAGACATGTCATCTTCATCTTCTGTACAAAATCGAACTAAAGAAACTAGAGCAATCGAGCATTCCTCGAGCTCAACGAAATGCGAAGAAGAAGATTGCCAGATCTCTTAAAAGGAAGGAAGAGAATGAGTATATCCGCCGTATGAGGGAGGTAGAGCTGGAGGAATAATTATTCATTACAACTGTAAGTAGAGTCGCAACGTTGACAATTCCCATAAATATTTATATCATGATTTTTTATTATTTGCAGAGTGTACAAATTTTAAGTTATAGGCATCTTTGAAATACACATGCCGGGCAATGGAGCCGCTTTATTATTTTCAATTAACAAATGAAGAAATGGTAACTAAGCTGCTTTTAAAGTGCTTAAATTATTTAATATTCACTTACTTCTCTTTACAGCGCAAACGCATTATTATTTATTTTATTACTATACAAGAAAATCGGGAAGTCTGTAAGAGTTTACGTCGCTAACATTACTCATATTAAATTTTCCAAGGGCTGGCTTAGCAGCTTTTTCAAGTTTATCATTGCAGAATAATAGATTTTTCTTTTTTAATTAATATAATTTAAATTATTCACATAATTGATTTGTTATAGCTTATAAAAATTAAATTGTCTTGTTTTTTATTAAATTTACAATTTATTGCTAAATGAACTAAAAAAAACTCACATTTTAAATTTGGCGCGCCCATGTTTAGATCCGATACCGGCGCTGTTCATGTGGATCGAAATTCCTGCACAACTATTTTTATTTGTAGACTATCGACATTTATATTCTACCGCCACATTATATATCGACTATTCGATTGAACGTAATTATTTGTCGTTTGACAAATGTAAATAAACAAATAAAAACATAAATAGAGCACCAAATATGACAGATTTAGTTCGAGGGGAAGCTTCCGAATCGGATGAGGAGCAAGATAAGCATGAGGCAATTGATGCATAAACATATTTTGTTCAATTAAACAACAAGTGGTTGCAGATTTTTGCTGCTGAAGTTTCTGGCGAAGCAACGGAGGAAGAAGAAGACGAAGACATATATGAGCAGCCGAGCAATTCCAGTGTAACCGCCTCAATTTATCGTAACAACTTGCTGCAGCGCAAACTGAGTATTTATTTGCTAGTCTTTTAATTTACCAATCTTAATAGATTCCTTCGTTTAACTTCAGTTGAGAGTAACATTATGATTTGGAGGGCTCTTACTGCGTTTACCCGCAGCTTTGTGGTGAATGCCTCCAAGCAGCTGCTGACCACCGATCAAATGCTCATCAAATCACAGGTATCCTTGCAATCGGCACACACCGCATTGCAACAGGCCCAAAGGAATACAGCACTGTTGCAATCCCGCACAGCATCTGCATTAACGAGCAGCTTTTTACCCGTTATTCAAATAAATAACAAAAGCACATCGGAATAATGGAAAAGGAAATGTTTATACGAGTTTTTGAAATAAACGAACAAACTAGGCTAATCCTCTGTATCCGAATTAGGAGCATACACTTGACTATTGGGCGATGGTTCCCGCGGCACAAATGTGTTTTGAAAGCAGCGTGAGAAAATAGTTCGCACTCTGTTACTCCGATCACGATCCGGCGACGGTGGAATACTCTCGTCCTCCTCCTCCAGAATGCGATCTTCCATTTGTGGAGGTATTCCCGTGCCCGGTGTATCCTCCGTTTCATAGAAGAAGACCTCGGTACTGTTGGGTACAATTACCTGACTGGCTTCCACTGCATCTGACACAGCCAGTAGCAAAGCGTCCTGGTCGGCCTCCTCTTCAACAAGATCTACAGTATCACCATCGGCCAGCAATCGAGCGGGTTGCACGGAAGGTGCTTCGGATGGACGCGCAGGGCGATGCTCGCGAAACTGAAACAGCGACGGGTCCACGTCTGACAGCGTTGTGCTCTCAGCTAGACGGCGCTTTTGCTGAACAACTGGTCCTGGTGTGCTGCTCTTACGCTTTTGAGCTACATTGGTCAGATCACCCTCGCCGATCTCGCGCTGACAGTAGTCCTCCGAAAAACTAACATCATCGGGTGACAGTGTGGATAAGATCAACAAGCACTCAATCTCCGAATGTTTTTTAATCTTCAGAAAGAAAGGACTACCCGCATCATCAAATTCTAGTGTCATTTCCGCGTTCAGGGCTTCAGCAAAAAGCAGAAATGCACGAAATTCCTTGATGCAGAATGTAATAACCGCATCTTGGGCAACCTGGTAATGTCCGAATTCGCTAGGCTTTAGCTTCAGCTGGGATCGCATGAACTTGTCATTGACTCGGGCGCCCTCAATGTAGTTCTTGGCCGACAAGCTGTCCGATTTGGCCTCTAGAGTCAATTCCTCCTCAGAGGCAATGAAGCTATTCGAAATTTCCATGAACAGCTTGTAGTCACCGCGAATACTAAGAAATAATATAATATAATATAGGAATATATGTCTCATACAATTAATATTGTTAACGTACCTATTGGAGCTTTGATCGGTGGGAACAGCCGATGTTATATTCTGTTCATCCACAATTGAAATGAGTGCCTGCTTCATGGTCTCCAGCTTGCAGCGCAGAGTGACTTGGAACTTGGTGCGATTGCCTACTATGCTCATTTCACAGTACTCCACCTGAATAATTAGTTGAGCTTTATGTTGCTTTATCAAGGTAAATAATAGACGCATTTACCTGCTTCATGTTTCGAAAAACGCCAAGACATGGCTTCATGGCAATTTTACAATAGCAATCGCCACTAGGTGGCATCTGGAATGTATCAAACATTGAGCGACTGAAGCGTATGCTGCCCACAGCCGATTGGGTTGCATTGATGGTGCGCATTTGTAATCCCCGGGAATCTGCTTCGATGAACAATTCCTTGCCCACTTTGGACAGCGATTGTATAGCCTTCGCAATGACTGACAGAAAGTCATAAGGTATATAAAAATACGATAAGAGATTTATATTACTTACTGCGAGCATTGCTCCCTTCCAATGTGCATTTCATCGAAGTGCATAAATAAAATCACTTTATTTACAATATTCGCGCGGTTTTGTTTATAAGCAAAACAGCTGCCGGTTGGATCGATGTTTTCCTTTCATGACAAAAATCGATGTTTTATTTCTATCGACTTTTCTTTTTCACCAAGTTCCACGCTGCAGCTTATCGCGAACCATTCTGTTCAATACTTAAGAACTTTAGTAGTTTAAATCGTTTTAGTTTATTGTAGTAAAAAAGAAAACCAAAAATGAATTATAGCCGCTGGCTGTTGCACAAAACAATAAGGTTTGACTTTAGACAAATTAATGCAGCTGTTGTTATTAAAAATTGAATTAACTACCATTGGAACTGATCAGCTTTACCGATTATTCTTGAAGCAAACTGGCAACGCTGCCAGACCGGTAAAACGCCACATCAGTTTTTCGCCTTAAATTAAATTAACAAATAAAAGAAAAGTGCGAAGAGAAGTGCATTGTGGGAGTTTAAATTTAAAGCCAAATTTCGCATGCGTCATGAGCTCGTAAATAACACCAACATAGTTATTACGCACAACTATAATGTTACGTCTTGTGTGTTTTTTGCTGGTGACATTATTAGCTCCTGCGTTTGTCCCGGTCGTGGCCGCAGAGTCCAGTCAAAGCTATCCAATAACTACGCTTATTAATGCCAAATGGACGCAAACGCCCTTATATTTAGAAATTGCAGAGTATTTGGCGGATGAGCAGGCCGGTCTGTTCTGGGATTATGTACATGGAGCGGCGGCATTGGACACTGCACTCAATGATTACGGTAGGTGGAAAGGAGAATATGTAAATAATTGAGTGACCAGACTTTTCGAGAACTCGAAATACTAATGAAGAATCTGTTACAGATACGGAGTCGCAGCAGTATAATGCCGCCTTGCAGGTGGTACGCTCACATATGAGCGGTCCTCAGCTGCCGCTTTTGAAGCTTGTGGTCTCCATGCACAGTCTGACGCCTCGCATACAAACGCATTTCCAACTGGCCGACGAATTGCGTGCTGCTGGCGCATGTGAGGGCGCTATCTTCGCGCAAGTTGGCTCTGAGCTTGCCTGCAACTATGCGCAATTGGAGCAGAAACTCAAGCTCCCCCATGCTGAGAGCAGTCTGGACGCGGACGTAGGAAGCTACAGCTTTGATCATATCTATCCCGGCAGTGAGAACAATACACGTACTGTCGTTCTTTATGGGGATTTGGGCAGTGTCGCATTTCGGCCATATCACAAGTTGCTGGAAAACTCTGCGAACGCTGGTAAAGTTCGTTACATATTGCGTCATCAGCTGGCGCGCCGGAGTGATAGGCCCGTGCGATTGTCCGGCTACGGCGTGGAGCTACACTTAAAGTCGACTGAGTATAAGAGTCAGGATGACGCCCCCAAGCCAGAAGCTGGCACTGGCGGCGCTGCGGCAGCCGAAGAATTAGCCAACGAAACGGATGTCCAGGGCTTCGATTTCAAAGTACTTAAGGCCAAGCATCCAACACTTAAGAGTGCATTGGACCAACTGCGTCAGCGTCTGCTGCAGGGCAACGATGAGATTGCACAGCTAAAGGCCTGGGAATTCCAAGATTTGGGACTGCAGGCTGCTGCTGCTGTTGCCGAAATTCAGGGTGATGAGGCGCTCCAGATCCTTCAATATACTGCACATAATTTCCCCATGCTAGCTCGCACCTTGCTCGCCCACAAAGTGAGCGACGAAATGCGGGCTGAGATTAAGCACAATTCGGAGTCACTGGGTCGCAGTTTAAATGTGGCGCCTCCGGATGGTGCATTGTTCATCAATGGATTGTTCTTTGATGCGGACACTATGGACTTGTACTCGCTGGTGGAAACGCTGCGCTCCGAAATGCGTGTTCTGGAGAGTCTACATGGCAACAATGTGCATGGAAACTTGGCCAGTGCGTTGCTTGCCCTGGATTTGAATAGCGCCAGCAAGCGTGAGTTTGCCATTGATATCAGGGACACATCAGTGCAGTGGATCAACGATATTGAGCAGGATACTCAGTACAGACGTTGGCCGCCATCGGTCATGGACTTGCTGCGTCCGACGTTTCCCGGCATGTTGCGTAACGTTCGCAAGAACGTCTTTAATCTGGTGCTGGTTGTGGATCCACTGCAACCAGAAGCGCGTAGCGTCATTAAGTTGGCTGAATCCTTTGTGATTCATCAGGCACCCATACGATTGGGTCTAGTGTTCGATGCCAGGGGTGGCCAGGATGACACTGCCTCGGATTATGTGGCCATTGTGTGCGCCTTTAACTATGTGAGCCAGCAAAAGGATGCTCGAGCTGCGCTCAGTTTCCTCACAGACATTTATGCCAATGTGGGCGAAACAGCTCCCGTTACCATGGCGCACATACTAAAACAGCTAACAAAGGAGTTTAGCTCACTGAGCAGCAACAAAGCCAAGGAAATTCTCTCCGAAGAATCCGATTATGACTACGGTCGTCAGTTGGCCGCGGAGTTTGTGCAACGCTTGGGCTTTGGCTCCGTTCGTCATCCTCAAGCGCTACTCAATGGCGCCCCCATGCCAAGCAATATTATCAGTGCAGACAGCGATTTCGAGGAGGCCATTTTCACCGAGATCATGAGCCAGACAACGACACTCCAAAAGGCTGTGTATCGTGGCGAACTGACCGACAATGATGAGATGATCAATTACCTGATGAATCAGCCGCATGTGATGCCTCGCCTCAATCAGCGCATTCTCAGCCAGGAAGATGCCAAGTACTTGGATATCAATGGTGTGCCTGCCAAGCAACTTGGCAATGCTGCAGCCCTCAATAAGCTCTCCAATCGGGACATGACAGCCACGTTGATGGCAAATCTGAAATACTTTGGCGGCAAGAAGAGCACTGAGCGCATCGGAAGCGCTAATCTGCAATTCCTAACGATCTGGGTCTTTGCTGACCTGGAGACTCCTGAAGGAAAAGAACTGATGACACACGCCCTGGATTATGTGCAGAGCAGCCAAAGCGTCCGATTGGCATTCATACCCAACACGGAGAGTTCCAGTAATAAGCGCAATCTAAACCGATTGGCCTGGTCGGCAATGCAAACGATGGAGCCGGCAAAGGCCACGGATCAGGTGCTGAAGTGGCTGCGACAGAAGACGCAGCGGATTGAGGATATACCCAAACAGTTGGAGGACATCTTGGGCAGCACGGAGTTGCATTTGAAGATGCTGCGCGTCTATTCACAACGTGTGCTGGGCCTGGCCAAGTCCCAGCGTCTGGTCGTTGGCAATGGACGGCTCTACGGACCACTCAGCGCCTCCGAAAGCTTCGATAGCGCTGACTTTGCTCTGCTGGCGCGTTACAGCGATTTGCAGTACGGCGACAAAGTGCGCGAGGTGCTCAAGGAATCGTCCAATGAAGTGAACTCGGACTTCAACAGCGATACGCTGCTCAAACTCTATGCGAGTCTGCTGCCCAGACAAACCAAGACGCGATTCAAGTTGCCCACGGATTTGAAAACCACACACTCTGTGGTGCAGTTGCCTGCGAAGGAGCAAACTCTGCCGCACTTTGACATCGCTGCTGTGCTCGATCCCGCGTCGAGAGCGGCACAGAAGCTAACACCGATTTTAATATTGCTCCGGCAAACTCTCAACTGCCAGTTGCAGCTTTTCCTGACGCCCGTGGCACAGCACAGCGATATGCCCGTGAAGAATTTCTATCGCTATGTGGTTGAGCCGGAGGTGCAGTTCGAGACGAGCGGCACACGGGCCGAGGGACCGCTGGCCAAGTTCAGTGGATTACCCGCCAATCCGCTGCTCACTCAGCAGCTTCAAGTACCCGAGAATTGGCTGGTGGAGGCGGTGCATGCTGTCTACGATCTGGATAACATCAAGCTACGCGACATTGGTGGACCTGTGCACAGTGAATTCGGCCTGGAATACCTACTACTGGAGGGACATTGCTTTGATGCCGCTAGTGGTGCGCCTCCCAGAGGATTACAGCTTGTGTTGGGAACCAAAGCACAGCCCACTCTAGTGGACACCATTGTGATGGCCAATTTGGGCTACTTCCAGCTGAAGGCAAATCCTGGAGCTTGGACATTGCGTCTCCGCGATGGTAAATCCACAGACATTTATGCCATCAGTCATGCCGAGGGTCCCAATACACTGCATCAGCTGCAGACGGGTGCTGTCCAGGTGTTGATTACCTCACTGCGATCGCATGTAACCAAACTGAGGGTATCCAAGAAGCCGGGCATGCAGCACGCCGAGCTGCTTTCCGATGACACAGTGCCAGCGCAGTCGGGGATTTGGAACAGCATTGCGAACAGCTTTGGTGGAAACAGTGGCGGCACAGGAACCGATGAGGATGCGGAAACCATCAACATATTCTCTGTGGCCTCGGGACATTTGTATGAGCGCCTGCTACGCATTATGATGGTATCGCTGCTGAAGCACACAAAGTCGCCGGTGAAGTTCTGGTTCCTCAAGAACTATTTGTCGCCACAGTTTACGGACTTTTTGCCGCACATGGCCAAGGAGTACAACTTCCAATACGAGCTCGTTCAGTACAAATGGCCGCGTTGGCTGCATCAGCAAACGGAGAAACAGCGCACCATTTGGGGCTATAAGATTCTCTTCCTGGATGTGCTATTTCCGCTCAACGTACGCAAGATAATATTCGTGGATGCGGATGCGATTGTGCGCACAGATATTAAGGAGCTCTATGACTTGGATTTGGGCGGTGCGCCCTATGCGTATACACCATTCTGTGATTCACGCAAGGAAATGGAAGGCTTCCGCTTCTGGAAGCAGGGCTACTGGCGTAGCCATCTCATGGGCAGACGGTATCACATATCCGCACTGTATGTGGTGGACTTGAAGCGTTTCCGCAAAATTGCGGCTGGAGATCGGCTGCGTGGACAGTATCAGGCGCTTAGTCAAGATCCAAATAGTTTATCAAATCTGGATCAGGATTTACCAAATAATATGATACATCAGGTGGCCATTAAATCGCTGCCAGATGAGTGGCTTTGGTGTCAGACGTGGTGCAGCGACAGTTCATTCAAGAGCGCCAAGGTCATCGATCTGTGCAACAATCCGCAGACCAAGGAGGCCAAATTGACGGCCGCCCAACGCATTGTTCCAGAGTGGAAGGACTACGATGCGGAGCTCAAGGCGCTGCTGGCTCGCATCGAGGATCATGAGAATCACAACAGCAGCAGCAACAGGGATAATGCTGATGATGATGACAACGACAACGATCATGTGGTCATTACCACAGAACCTCCGGCACCTGAGCATGTGCACGGCGAACTGTGATCGCTGTCATCTTCACTTGTTTAGTACATTTAAGCTTAATGTCCCCTACACTTGGTAAACAACACACAATACCAACAATAAATTAGACATTTTAATTAGCAACTAATTAAAGGAGCAAAGAGCTCCAAGTCTGAATTAATTTTGCATTCCAAGAGCCTCTCGCCAAGATTCGAACTAAGCTGAAATTAACACAATAAATGCAAAAATAAACTGAATGCAAATCATGTGAATTGTTTTATTTATAAATTAATAATCAAACATTTGAATAAAAGACGTTTGCTCTTGTTTTTTTTTTAGTTTATTTTAAATTATATTATGAATTCATTGCATAAATTCACGTACTTTTTATCTACGTAAAGAAAATATTTATTAATATTATCATAAGTTTTGGGTTTTTTATGTTTAGAGCATAATTGCTTGTTTTAATTTTGAATTTTGAGTCCGCCTCTGGGGTTTTATTTCTCGTAAGGCAGACATTAAAGTCTAATTAGTATTTTTTTTTTAATTCTGGCATTTACTTGTTTTTGCTTTTTTTTGTTTAGTTGGAAATTCATTGTAAATATTATTTAAGTTTTCATTTAAAGTTTTAAAGCGTGTATGTTACCTAACGTAGTATTTGTATTTGATCTTTCCTTTAATAATTTAGCATAGTACAAGTATATAACTTTCTTTTAAAAAAATGTTTAAACTAACGCTGAGTGTAGTATACGAGTGTTAGGTAATTAAAGCTTTGGTTTTTTATTTTGTTTTTATCTTCTTTTTATCTAATATTCTCGTTCTCAATATGTTAATCATGTATGTATATGTTTTCGTTCAGACTATGCAATTCTTGCTAAAATTGAAACATTTTCTCACTTCAACTAAGCCATTGTTAAGATGTTAAGAAATAGTTAACATGTTAGTTATTGTGTTATTTATTTTTTGATAAAGTGCTGCTAGTCATCAATTATGGTAAATTATATTGAAAAATGCTTCTGCCAAAAGTTGTTTGTCAGTTAAGAATCTGTACCTTTGTCTCTATAGTACATACGTATATAGTTATATGTTGTATATGTAATTGTATATGGTATAGTATTATATCTTGCGCTGCTTACGTGCTAAGAATTGACGGAACTATAAAAAATTAGACTGCTGTTCATTTAAGGTCTACAACAATATTATCACAAATATTGTTAGCATTTTAATTTTAATTTTTATCTTTTCTTTTCTTTCTCTTTGCTTTTCTTGGTATTCAAAATATTGTATTGTGTATTGTATTGTATGGTAGTCTTTGTTATGATCCGCTAAGATACATATAAAGTTATTCTGTTATTCATGTTGAATGCTTTTAATTTCTTCGTTGTTCTTGTTGTTCTGTGGCTTAATTCATTAATCCAAATGTTTATACATATCCTCCAGTTGGGGCTTGAAGTAACTCTTCAACTGCGGCCTCTTAACCTTGAATGTGGGCGTCAGAAGACCATTTTGTACCGAGAAGGGATCGGGATGCAAGTACACATCCTTGACCTAATAATTAAATGCATTTTTTTATAAAACCAAGGAGTATGTATATAGTACTTGGTATCTTCGTACCTGTTCGAATGACTTCAGTCCACTCTGTTTGCCCCAATTGAGCATATCGTTCATGATCAGTTCCTTTACGTTCTTATTATTGCACAGGACGGACAAGGTACCGCGAACATTGTTCTCCGTGGCCCATTGCTTTAGGACATCCATATCAGGTACAACCACAGCGATAATACAGCTCTGTAATTTAAATGTAATGCCTTTTGAGTTTATTTCGAGAACAACTACAAACTAATTCTTTTATCCATTAATATTCAGAATTTCTAATAAGCTGCACTTAATTAATATCTGATCTATAAGAAAATCTTACATCCCTACTTCTTTTTTGTATCGGTTTTCCCATCAAAAATTAGATATATTTAAGTCTATAGTTTGGACCTCAATAGTATTGATAAAAGGGTGAGTTGCAAAATTTATCAATATTTTGTGCGAAAACTTATAAAAATCAAGCTCTGTGAATCATGGTGAAAATGTTTTTTTTAACGTAAATGAAGAATATTTTTATACCCGTTACTTAAAAAATAAGTAAAAGGGGATATTGTATTCTTTGCAATGTATGTAACAGGGAGAAGGAAGCATCTCCGACCCTATAAAGTATCAACAGCCGAGTCGATATAGCCATGTCCGTCTGTCCGTTAGTGTGAGCACTTAGATCTCAGAGACTAATAGAGCGAGAGTAACCAAGTTTGGCACACAGATTTCTATAAACCCCACGCAGATCAAGTTTGTTTCAAAATTTAAAAATTTTGTTACCCAAAAAAAAAAAAGAAATACTTACAGAAATAATATTGTGTTTATCGCTTCTAACATTTATGAAATTGATTAATTTAATCACTTTAATCTGAATGCTTTACTCATTTCAGTTTTCTAATTTTTGTACTCCTAATTTATTATTTTTGATTTCAGAAACTAATACAAAAACTTTTGAAATTCGAGTGAGGTATGGAAATGTTGTAGACAGGGATTAAAACCGAAACGATTATCGGTTTCAGTTACGGTTTCGGTTATGCTCGCATTTAGGTTTTCGGTTATCGGTTACGCAAAATCTTTGAATAAAGGTTTCGTAACGGTGAACCGGTTTTCGTATGTTTCGGTTTTGAAATACCGGTATGGTTTCGGTTCACAAGAAAATTTTTTTTGCAAAAATATAGTTATATTAATAATATAATAATAATAATTAAAAAGGCATTACTTTCTTAATTTTTCATTCACACATTTCTTTCACATATTCTTCAGTTTGATGTAGTTTAGTTACATTTTAGCAATATTAATATTTCATTTAACAAATTTATTTTATTTGTGATTATTCAGTGCTATTAAATTTCGAAAATGAATATCAAAAATAAAGATTCAAAATTAAACATAAAAAAATTAAAATCAAAGATCAAAATAAAAAATTTTTTTTTTTGGATGTACGAAAAACCGAAATTAACCTTTATAAATGAAAAGGTTACTAAACGGTTATTTCGGTTTACAGAGTTTCGGTTTAAATGTTTCGGTCAAATGAAATTTTTTATTTTCGGTTACGGTTTCAGTTACGGTTTTAAATTGCAATCGGTTTTTACCGGTTAAAGGTTACGGTTTCAGTTAGAGTTTTAATCCCTGGTTGTAGATATTTTTAATTCAAATTAATAGTAAAGCAATATATAAATTTCTTGGTAGAAATATTCATTTTGAATTGGTTCAATTCCTGATTAAACTTTGGATTGATTTGCAAGCTATCCAGAATACATATAGAGGACAAGAAATAGTTCAAGGCTTATATTCCTAATCTCAGCTTACCTTTAAGCTTTCGCCGTAGACATAAACTTGATTGACATATTGACTCAGCGTATATATATTCTCGATTTTCTCCGGCACTATGTACTCTCCCTGACTGAGCTTGAAGATATGCTTGCGACGATCGATGATCCTCAGGGTTCCATTGGGCAACCACATGCCCACGTCTCCTGTATGATGCCAGCCCTCGGAATCGATGGCTTCCGCCGTCTTCTCTTGATCCTTATAGTAACTGCGAAGGAAAGGGGCTATGGATTAATATCAATCTTCAACATTTGCGTAAAGCTGTGAGCTTACCCGTGAAACACATTGGAGCCCCGTACACAAACTTCACCAGTGTTCTGGTTGGCAAAGTATTCCATTTCGGGGACATCGACCAGCTTGACGGCGTTGCAGGAGACAGGAGGACCGACATGATTGGGCACATGGTCGCCCTGAACCGTCAGCGTTATGGCGCCAGTGCACTCCGTTTGTCCGTATCCCTCCAGCACCAGACAGCCGAGGGCACAGCGCATAAAGGTCAGGACATTGCCAGCCAGAGGCGCTGAGCCGACGACCATGAGTCGAAGATTGCCGCCAAAGGCCTGATGGACCTTCTTGAAGACCAGTTTGTCCCAGCATCCGTTGCGACGCAGCACTCCACGGGCAATCTCCTTCTCCTTGGCCTTGAGGGCCATGTTGAAGAGGGCACGCTTCAGTCCCGAGTGTGATATATCGTTCTGTATCTTGTCGTAGACACGGTTCAGGAGCCGAGGCACCGACGGCATCACGGTCGGCTTCAGCATCTTCAGATCGTTGGTCAGCTCCTTGATGTCGCCGGAGTAGAAGCCCACGCATCCACCCACATAGTACATGCCGTTCTCACAGCAGCGCTCAAACATGTGCGCCAGCGGCAGAAAGGAGACCATCACATCTCCGGCACGGATGCGATGATCGCCCATTTGTAGGATGACGGCACAGACTCCGGCCACCACATTGCCGTGTGTCAGCATCACGCCCTTGGGATTGCCGGTGGTGCCCGACGTATAGCACACTGTGCACAGATCCTCCGATGCGGGTGGCACCTCTGGATGATTGCCCTTGGCACCAAGTTTCTCCACGTCGATGAACGAGAAGATCTGCACACCACGACTGCGCGCCCGCTCCAGAGTCGTCTGACGGATGGGCTTGATGGACACTATGATCTTCAGGCTGCGCGGCGCCTTCTCGAGCAGCATCGCTGCCTTCACGTCGTCCTCGACGACAATGATGGCCATCTCCGTCTGGCGGATGATGAAAGCACAGGCATCCGGGCCAAGAGTGTCGTAGAGCGGCACCACCACGAGGGAGAAGGAGTAGCAGGCCTGCTCGTACAATATCCACTCGGGTCGGTTCTGCGAGTAGATGCCAATCAGCTGCTTGGGTCGGGCGCCCAGTGCCAACATCCCTGCTCCAAAGTTCTTGGCACGCAACAGCGCCTCATCATAGTTGATCCACTAAAAAGGCAATACTCACTGGATCAGTGGTACTAATCCACAAAGTGGTGTTGGTGAGAAACTCACCTGGTAGGGCGACGTCAGCGTCTCTCGCCACCCGAGGCAGGGACCATTGTTGGATGCATAGGCACCATCGCGGAACGTTTGGTACAGCGTCCTGACATTCTCTGTGATGTAGGATACAAATTTACCATTCTTGGACTCTTTGTAGAATTTGGAGACGTGTATTTGTTCTGGACCCTGGAATCAGTTGGATACACAAACAGAAATCGTGTTCATGCAAAATGAGTGAAGGAGTTGGAAGAGAACGCCAATGAGATCGTTAGCGAAAACAGTGTGAAAGATTCGCACAATGACAAGAGATGATATTCATGAGGACTCTAAATCTCTAATGACCCAAAAGAAGTGCAAAAGCCAATTGACGGTGTTCCGGAAACCAAGCAAATGTCAACTTGTTGATGAAAAATATGACAAAATATTAATATTTTGAATAAAATTATATAAATTTGAATAAAAATGTCATTAAATTCGTTTTAAATAATCTTGTAATTGTAATAAAATTTAAAACAAAATTTATTAGAGTCGATTTTTATAGCTTCAAAAATAATACCGAATATTAAAATTTCTAAAATTTTAGGAACATTGAAATCTGTA
This sequence comes from Drosophila limbata, assembly GCA_963924055.1. Lineage (NCBI taxonomy): Eukaryota > Metazoa > Arthropoda > Insecta > Diptera > Drosophilidae > Drosophila > Drosophila limbata. Next base: position 23,095,574 of record OZ001354.1, read on the forward strand.
GATAAAGTGTAAAATTCACTTTCATTTCTTTAACATGTTTACTTAGTTTTAACCCAAAAAAATAACAAAAATTTAATCAATTTAAATTAAAAAATATTATGTTATTGACTTTAAATTAGAACTCGGATCTATCTATTTAATCGCTAATATTTCGAAGCCTTTGATCTATACTGAAATAATCCTATATATTCCAAATTTATTATCTTAAGTAATTCCTAACTTTACAAGCACTTTCTAAATTTGAAATTTATACTCGTAAACAAATATTTTTAGTTCGAAAATATGTGAAGAATTAATTTAAGACAATTTCTAAATTAACATTTACAAGCAGACTTTCTTTGATTCTAAAGATAGTTCGAAACATGTTCGAATACAATATAAATAAACACTTGGGTTAATAATATATTTTATTTTCCCAGCTTTGAGAAGCTTAAAATAAAAATACCAAAGTGCATAAGTACATAAAACATTTATACAATTTTTAGATGTGAATGGACAAATATTAATTAAACACAAATAATGTTTCTTTTTTAGTTTTTACAGAATTCCTAAAGAATTCCCGTCTAGTGTGGCTAAAACTGCGAATTTATTTCAAGAAACATGGTTTTATTTCTCAAATAGAAAATATTTGTGTTTATTTGTTTTGTCACAGCATTTCCTGTGGCCAAATAAACTGGAAAGTGTGAAGAAACCGAATTGAATGCGTTTTCTCAGGCAAATAAATCGTTCCACATTGATGGACATAAATCAATAATCGTTTGAGTTGATGTACAATATGCAATTGGCATGATATATGGTTTATTTTCGCCAAAAAACATTAACCTATCACTCAACGATTTTAATGGGTACTATATCGATAGAGCATCGACCAATAAATGTATATATGCAGTTATGTATCTGTACTTAGATATAGTGGGTGTAAAATTCGATTGATTCGATTGGCAATAGACCACTTCCTTTATGGCCAACAGCTGCGAAGAGAACTCGACTGTGGCAGATGTGTTGATGTGTGGAAACGAATATCAAAATAGACCAGACTGCCTGCTGGGATATGAATCTGGGAGCTTGGATCTTTATAATTGGAAGGGGGAGCAGTTTTTGTTTTTAATGTGTGAATGCAAATGTATTTCAAAAATTTGTATAGTTTGCCAATAAACAGATAAAACGATTTTGATATCGATTTGTTTAGATTGAAAAATAACGATAATGATAATGATGATGATGACGCACGGACGAATCGGGAATAGAATAAATTATATAAAAATACGGCTGCCTACCCCTAGGGGCAGACCACGCCTACCCTGTGCTGTGGGTCTTGCTGTGGATCGTATTTAAGCTGAATGTGAAACGAATATCGAAAAAATGTAAATAAAAAATAAAAACAAAAAGAAGCAAAAATAGTTGTTGATTAGTTTGGCGCGAAACTTCATAAAAGCGAGGTTATACGGTTTATAGGGATACGGGAAGTGGTTCGGGAATCTTAGATCCTCGCCATAACTCCTCCTCCTCCTCCGTCATGTTTACCTTGAGCACATCGCTCTGACTGTTCAGTTCGATGGGCACGCGTACAGTGGTGATTTGGCCGCAACACGACATTTTCTTGTTCCTAATTATTCAGCACTATAATTTACTGATTTTCACGGATTTTCGGACTTTTATGTGTGTACGTGTATTTTGGTTGAATTAAGGGGTCTCTTTATTCAATCAGTCATTCAGTTCTCGCAGACGTTGTCGCTTTTAATATGCACATTTTCCAAACTACATAGCTGCAAATTAAATCAATTTACACAACATTTTCTCTTTGGTCTTGTACTTGTATTAATTATTCATTTTATTTTCTCAAATTTTTGTTTATATTGATCTAAATTTAAATCACACATTTTTGTTTGTTTTATTTATATTTATATTCATACTTGGCTGCCTTTTTTACGTAGGAAAACTCATCAAAGAAAATTTGTAATAATGGCGCTTACAATTTACATAGATCTGCCAAGTGTTGCCAATTCAATTTTGTTTATAATTTTTCAATATTGTCAGTCGCCAGCCCCCAGTCACAGCCCCCAAACTCAGACGATATATCGACAAGACGACCGACTTTGGTTGGCCTGCCCCAAATGTTTAAAAATAGTCGCGCTGTTCTCTTCTGTTGTTATCTACAGCCGAGTGGACGCAAAACATACAAAATTAAATAGAAAAAAGTAACATAAAATAAAAAAAAATAAAATACTAGAGAGAAAATACATCTGCGGCCGGCCGATAATTAAATACTCTGACAGTTGAGTAATTGCAATGGAATTCTTTTTAAGGAAATTATTGAATTTAACATAAATATTCGAATCGAATTTTCAAAAATTTTATTGGGATATCATGTAAATGATAATAATAATAAAATATTTCGTAAAAAGCACTCTGTATATAAGGGAGAATCAAATTAATACTACATATTAGAAAGTCAAAAAATAAATATATATAAAACACAATTTCATGCAATATTAGAGTATTGTTTGGGGGCCTGAGTCATGGGGAAAGACTCGCTGAGATGCCTTGAGGCAATGCCAGATTGAATAATACAAATGGGCAATCGATGTTTGAGTTATGGTAATTGTAGACACCGTAAAAATGCTATAAACCAATGCGGGGTATGGGTAAGATTCGATTGCGAATTGACCTCAAGCGTTTTAAGTTGGAAAATTGGACAGACAAATATTAAATATTAAAGATTCTAGTTGAAAATGTGTATTTTTGCTTTGAGAAAAGGCTGATTGAAGTAAAATAATACTATTCTTCCTGTCTTTTGTTATAATCCAACTAGTAAATTCTCTTTGACATTTCTTTTTGACAGTTACTTGATTGAGTAGGACTGAGGTTGGGTTAAAACAAAGACTCAAAGGTATATTGAGTTTGTCAGATTCTAACGAGCTAGCAATTCTGGAACATGTATAATTATAAATACTATAATTTAAACAGCTGTAAGCTCTATGTATTTACGAGTATGATGAGATATTCCTAATGGGCTTTGTCCATTTTCCTAATGTGCATTCCAGACCCTATGACTAAACTAATGGCTTTGTTCAATTAATCGCCACATGGCAGTATTCTGAATTTGGGACGCGCCCCCAAAAACTATATTAAATATAACTAAAAAAAAGATTTTATGGCTAGTAACTATAAAGTCGGGTTGCTGTGGATTGTTATTCTTTTCAATAACATTTTGTGACTCAATGGTAATTTAATTTAATTCATTCATATATCAAAATAAATTAGATCCAAAATTTTGTTCATCCAATTTTTATGTGTGTTTTATGTCTCAATTATCTCTTTTTATTATTATTTTTGTTTGCTTCCAAAAACATTTCTCAGTATACATATTTATGGTAAAACACTGATCACCGAACTGTGAACTTGAACTTGAGGGACTGAGTTTACAGGCCCAGGCAATATCGAGGACAACGGTACTTTGACACTATGGTACTTTGACAAATGGGCATTGGTCTATTAAATACATATGTATGTTGTTCACTCATTTCGAATTTATTTTTTGGTCCGTGTTTTACGTAATGATTAAACGACCGTATTTTTGTCAATTTGTTGCAAATTGTCAAGCGACTCGTGTGTGGGTTTTTTTTTGTCTTCTTCAAAATTTAAGAAAATGCGAGCTATTATTTATTTATATATATAGTATATATAAAAAAAAGTAATACGCGACTTATGTATATAAACGATATGTACATGATATTGCTTTTGTTGTTAGCAAACGAATTTTTATCTGATATTTTTTGATTTTGTGTCGCAGACACGAAAAACGCAGATCTCGACGACACGATGTTGAATTTCGAACTGAACAGCAATTTTCGTAGCTAAAAATGATTTTGGCAAAAGATGTTGATCTTGCTAAGAGAACGGGTGAGCGCATTATCGAATCGATGTCTATGTCTATGAAGGTGGATCGGGGCAGGCGAGACAGGAATGGGATCGGTATCGGGAAGGTGAATGCGAATACGAATGCGAATGCTTGCCTAGGAATTTCATTCGTTTATAATTTTTATATTAAACGGTTTTCGTATGTTGTTCTGCTGTACACAAATCAACATACATATAGAATTTCCCTTCCTCTTCTATTAGTTTTTGGCTTGATCAAGTTGTCTGTCTGCCTCTTCTTGCCTGTTTTTTCTGTTTTTTTTTGTTATGTGCACGCGATTAGCAATCACACGGGCGGACATGTGACGTCGTCTTCGGGAAGGTGGTTGTGATCGAAATCGAAATCGGAGGGCGAGGTAACGGTAACGGTAATGTTAACAAAAATATGATTTTTACATTGGCGCGGAGGCCCTTTGATGTGTTAACAACATGATGTATGAGTTATGGCAGGAGTATGGTGTTGTGTCCATTTCTAAACATTCAAATTAAATCATCACAAAAATGTTGTTTACATTTCGGGCTTAACCTCAAACTGTGACGTTGCTTTTAAAGCCGTTAGCATAGTTTCCATTATTGAGTTGTATTCTAACCTCAAAAAACCAATTTCATTTAATAATATATGTAGTTACTTATGAGCAAAATGTACATTTTATATGACATTTTAAATGCTAGATCACCGAAAATGTAAAATGCATTCTTTAAATTGCCGTTGCATCGCCAGACAGTTTGTCCCTGTCCTGTCATTCACATCTATGCACACATACATATTTACGTAAATGTGTACTAGCTTTTATAATAAACAGAATTATTTGGCTTTACATTTCCTTATTGTTTTGGCTGTGTTTGCTTGTTATCATTCGCTCATCGTTCAGAGTTGCCAGCTAGTCTCAAAACTTGAATACAAGTAACGATAATCATCGCTTAAAAGTAACGGTATCAAACCGAAACGAATATCGGTTTCAGTTTCGGTTATGCAAAAATTTTTGTTATCGGTTACGTAACGGTTACCGGTATTTTGAAAGTTTCGGTTTCGCAATACCGGTATGATTTCGGTTCACAAAAAAATATTCAAAATGTTAAAGATATGTAAACTTGATAATTAATATTAAAAAAATTTGATCTTTTCATTGAGATCAATATATAAATTAAATTAGGGCAGAAATAAAAATTAAGGCCAAACCGAAATTAACCGTTAAGCATGAATCGGTTTCTAAAAGGTTTTTTCGGTTTGAATAATTTCGGCATCGGTATAGAAAGAAAGTTTTGTTTCTGTTACGGGTATGTTAAGGGTTTTCATCCCTGCTTGATAGTAACGGTAGTTTTATAGCAAAAATTTTCCTTGATTGGACTGCGTTTTAATATATACTAAAACAAGTGGAAAAGGCTATAGTCGAGCTCCCGACTATAGGATACCCGTTACTTACATAAATAAATTAAAATTTTTTATTGCATGCTTTTAGGCACTTTAATTGCTTAAAAGCTTTAATCAGCCAGTACCACCTTTCTATTTGTCCGATCTTGTTGGAATTTAGTAGGATGATAGGTAATAACAGTAGCTAACGTTCACCGTTTAAAAAAACCTAATATCTTGAAAACTGTGCGTGTGGTGGATTTTCGCGATTTACGGAGGCGGACAGGGGCGTGGCATTATTTTGAAACAAACTTGACCTGCGTGGGGTTTATAGAAATCTGTGTGCCAAATTTGGTTGCTCTAGCTCTTATAGTCTCTGAGATCTAGGCGCTCACACAGACGGACAGACGGACATGGCTATATCGACTCGGCTGTTGATGCTGATCAAGAATATATATACTTTATAGGGTCGGAGATGCTTCCTTCTCCCTGTTACATACATTGCAACGAATACAATATCCCCTTTTACTTATTTTTAATAAGTAACGGGTATAAATACGCAGCACTGAATTGACTTATTGAATGCAACCTTTCGGATCGTTTCGAAATTTGTAAACAGAGCCATCAATTGCATTTTATTGTGTTAAATAACAATTTAACGCCTTAAAGACCAAATGGAACTAACGAAACCCAAACATTTGTAGAAAATCGATGTGCATTGTTGATACTTGAACTCGCCTGCATCGATTGTTTATCCAAGATGTCAATGTGCCGAATTTGTTTATTTCGAGATAAGTAAATATAGTAAAGGAATAGTGCGTTTCTTGCGGTCAAAAGTTAACAAATGTCGGCAATGTCAATAAATGCATATGCGAAATGTTTAAAACAATTTACAATTTTATATCGAATGATTATCGAATTATTGGCAATTGAGCTAAAGCTGCCTAATTAAGGCAAAATAGAAATTCAATTGAGCCATGGCATGATTTATGTTCTTTATCCACATACAGAGCAGTTGATAAATGATCAGCAAAAGCAGCGTCAACGGGAATGTTGCACATTTTGGCAGCTATTAGAATTAGAATAGACCGTCAATTGGAGCGTGGGATTTGAATATTTTGCACCACGGTAGTCATCGCGTCATTGCAAAAATAGAAAATAGAAAATAGAGATCTCTTGAACAGTTCTGAATGAGAAAATCCAAGTGAAGAATCATGTGACGACAACAGAAACGAAACAGAATCACAATTCGGTGAGATATGTGCACATCAAAGGCCGCCCAACGAATTCTGTTTTACCTCAAAAATAAAAAAGGAAAATTTTAAAAACAATAATAGAAAACTCAAGACAAGCAAACCGACAAATTGATGATGTAATAATGGTCACGCAAAAATTGACAATTGCACTTGAGAGGCGACATGGCTGATTGATTCTTACCTCCAGCATTGGGGATTGATTTTCCAGAGGCACTAATGGTTTTTCCGGTATTGGTCGCGTTACAAAGTAGTAGGCAACACTGGCCGCCACGCTGGTCAAGGTCAGTGCGCCTAGCGTTCCACCAAAGTAATTGAGATACCCATCGATTTCGTCCCCTGCAAGACGCCAAAACAAAGGCTCAATTGTCAGGATGGGTCGTAAAATATATTATAATACATATGAACGCTGCGACAATTTTGAATGGGTCAATATTCTTCATTTGTTTTCTTTTATAAGTTTATAAGTAATACCGAAAATAATGGGCAATTCTACTTTGGCTGTTAGAATAGCACATTTAGCATTTAAATTTTTTTAATTTTCAGACCAAATCCTTAACGGCTAAATTAGTTCGATCAGTGTTAAGTGTTGAAAAAAGATTTTTTTGTTTTTGCTTTTTATTAAGTTACCTACAATTTACAGGTCGATCCAAAATTGGCTGAGATATGAATGTGGAAAAGGAAGGATCTCTTAATTAAACGACTCAAATTGTAAACTTTAAAAGCGTTCTTCTCAAAAGGACATTTTTGAGGTCGGTGACCAAAATTATTTTAAACCTACTAAAGCAATCTTTTTGAAACTGGGCAGGCTTTCTTAATACATAAATTTAAGGTGTTTGATTGTAGGTTTTTTTTCGCTTTGACTGTCCGCCATTTTGTGAAAAAAAAATATTTTTATGAAATCCTTACATTAAAACACTAGTTCTTTAAGAACATTTATCGATGTTTTGGATGATCTTGTTCGCCTCAACATTGGTCACCGCGAAACGTAAAAATTAAAATACACTTTCTTTGAAAGCCATTTTGTAACTTAATTATGTAATATTTTTTAATACAAAAAATTACTGAAATGTGTTCAATGTATGTACTTTAAGATGTTATAATGGTCGTTTATAAAAGTTTCGTAGTTTTCGTAAAAAAAAGTGGGGGTAACCCCTTAAGAGGGATTTCATTGAATTTATTTGAAAGTGAATAAATTTTAAAAAATTAGTCAAAATATTTAAAAATACTTAAACAGTGCTATAAAAAATTTAAATTTGCATAAAGAGGAGTATTGATAATAATAAATGCTTCTTGAGCTTAAAGATACTTACAGAAGTATGAAAAATTGCTGACTATCAAATGATTGATATATGCTAAAACCGATTTCTCTGGCGTCATTGTTGTTGTTGTTATTGCTGTTTGCTGTTTGTTGTTGTATGTTTTGTAATTGTATTTGTTGTTCTTAGATACCTGAGTGAACGTTACGTGTTTAGCTTAATGATTGCCCACAAAGCTTTGCCTGCAATAAAAATGAATTTATAAATCAATACAATGAACACACGTCAGCTAAAGACTAATATTAATGTATAATGTGTATGCTCATAAATATGGTAACATTTATATTACATGTAACTGAATTTCATATGAGATTTAAAAAACTATTATTTCGTGCAATGCACTTGACCATAACAAAAAACATTAAACATAGTTAGACAGTTTTCCGGACTATTAGATAGTCATCAATGTATAATTACAGTTTACATATTTTTTCAGCAATTATGTTTGCTGTATTTATAAAATTTTTAAATATTTATTTACACTAACAAACCTGGGTTCAAATTTTGAATAGTCGACAGACAATAAAAACGATTAAATCTCACCGACAAGGTCTACGAGTAGTTCCAGTTTTCTATAATTATACAGGCATGCCACAAAAAACACTAGTGAAAGTGATTTCAGAAAAAAGCAATTCCACTTCGAAAATTTCTCCGTGCCACAGAAATTCGTGTGATTTAGGTTTTTAAGCATGTTCATCAACCTTTTCGTACTAGGCTGCTAAGGGTTGGCCCCTTCTCAGATTAAATTTCCCAAGGGTTTGTTTAGCAATTTTTGTAAGTTTATTATTGCTGAAAAGTAGGTTTTTATTTTATTTCTTCTTTAATTAATATTATTTAATTTATTTATTTAATAATTGATATTGTATAGCCTAAAAAAATTTAAAAGTTATTGGCGCGACAAACAATGAAAGTTACTCAACAACTCTAATTTCCAAATTTCGGACAAAATATGTGACATTATTCTCATGGCATCGGATGCCAGTGAATTGAGCGATGATTTCGTTTCACCAAAAATTGTGCAGGTGATTGAGACTGTGGCACGGAGAAATGAAATTGACGTGAAACTCAAGTGAAAGAGATTTATGTGGCATGCCTGATAGAATTGTAATTGGAATGCCTTAGTTCTGAGGTGTTATTGGATTCCTATTTGCTCCAAGCAATTGCTCTGACTGATATTGCTGCTCTCAGAAGCGAATTAAAACTGCTCAAAACAGAGAAGTGGAACATGGAACTTGAAAAAATAAATAAAAACAGCTGTACTATCTTCTCAACACACTTGTCCGGCCTTTATCTGCTATACTATATTGTGTGCCACAACAAATACTAAGATACTTGATAATAGGCACTTCTAAACACACATTTCAATGAATCTTGTATACTCTTGCCAACATTTCTTAAATTTTAAATCAAGAACTTTAACAACAAATATTTTTTAATATGTTTTAAATAAAATCCCCAGCTTTTAAATATATTTGGGTTGTCAAAATATTCGGTTAAGCTTGATTTTTGTAATGTAAATGTATCTTTTCCTTTACTTGGCCCAATGCCTCTTAAAATTCTTTTTTAATATCTGACGAGTTAAGTATCTGATCTTGATGAAAAAAATAAAGATATATCGGGACTTTATGCGTGCTTAAATTCAAGTCTATAGCTTAAATCTGGCCCACAGGAACCTATACGGTAGTGCTTTAAAGACTCAAGCTCTTAGGGATCACGCACACTACAGCTGGAAGCGGAACTGAATGCTGAATTATCATATGAGCTTTTATATTCAAAAAACTTAGCTTAAATAGAGCTAAAATTGTATTATCGAAGCTCAGCTCTGTTTAAACGACAGCTGAGAGCGAAAATACAATCAGTGTGAGAGCAGCCAAAAAGAGCAAAAAAAAGAGAGTCATAAGCTTTTAAATCAACTTTAAACCTCACGTCTTCCTCATATCGCGCTGACAACTAAGAAAACTCGGAGCGAGAACTCAGATTTAAGTTCAGTTTTCAGCTATAGGATGTTTGAGCCATTAAAATGTCTGAGATCGATGCATTCTAATAGACGGGCAAACAGTAAGAAAGCAGGTGATCCAGAATTTATATCCCTGCTTGTAGTTTTCATTTCATTTTCATGCAACAATTATATACTTTTAAAATTAAATGGGCATCGACTTGCATACATTACAACCTGTTCAATTACGCTCTTTCTCTAACATGGAATTTACTTTTTGGTTATTAAAGAATCTTTTAAAGTGCAGCAGAAGAAGTGGCGCCATTTATTGATCTACAGCTACAGGGTATTTCTTAGTCTAGCAGCCTTAATTCTTAAGTCTAAAGTAAATGTTAACCTATTAAGTAATATTTATGTTACTTTGAAGCAAGAACATTTTTGTACAATTTAGTAATGTGTATCTATTTTTAGATATGGATTAAAATTAAGTTAAACATCTTCAATTGCAACCTGTAAGAATTGAAAATGTTTTTTTATTTCTCATATATTGTTCAATTTATGTAAATAAAACCTAGTCACAGTTTGTTGCAAGTTTCTCCTTGATTTCCTGTTTATAATAGCAGCTTCTAAGGTATTTGATGTGAGAAGGAGTTGAGAACTAATTCCGGCTATTACTTGGTTACCTTTTGTGGTTCCTTATGGGTTTAATAACCTACAAAGACTGCAGTCCAAGCATACATATATGTATGTATAGGCTGATAGGATTTCCTTTTTTGTCTCTTTTAATGCACATTTCTTAAAAAACAGAGAAGACAAAAAGCAGAGCTGATAAGTGCAGACATACTTGTGTTTATATATACATACTATTTATATTATTGTACATACTTATATAAGTCGGCATTATCAGCCCGTCGGGATGGCTGTGGAGCTGAAACTTTGCACTCGTCATAATGAGATTATGCAGCCAGAGGCCAAAGACCAAGGAACGACCCATTTGAACGCGGTCTAGACTTGCGAATTATGCAATGACTGAACTATGCCGAAGTACTAACTTGGCTCCCATTGATTGCTTACATGAAGTTTCGACGGATCAACCGCAACGGAAGAGAGGGGAGAGCATAATTTAAGAGTTTCGAGCTCGTTCATTGTGAGGTCAAGGCGGTCTTTTCATTTCTTTCCCCCCTCGTTTTTGGCTCCTGCATATTGCTTTGGGAGCATTGATTTTTCCCTAAGTGGATGGCGAGACACGTGCACTCGAAAAGGGAAATTGCAACTTACCACGGTTGAAACTCTCAGGTTATTTATCAGAAGAACATTTTCGAATGTGTGGCACAATTCATGTTTTCGATTTGATTTATCACTTTAAAACCAATATACATGTATAAATAAATGTGGGGAAAATCAATGAAATTAACGTTTAACACCGACCCGGCGGCCGTATTTAGACTAGGCGACGGGGAACGCGGTGTAATTCAGAACCAGAAACTAGAGAATACAAACCGAAAATGCTGCTAAACGTTTCAAACGACTAAACTGAACTGAAACACTGAGAAGCCCATCGAAGGTTCCGAGCCTCTAGCCAAGCCAAACCGTTCAGACACAAAGTCAGTTTTTGATGGAATGGCCAAAGGAGCTGCGGGGCATGCGTGCATCGAGGCGACGACGACAACGACAACTAGACATGAATGAAGCCGAGAGAACAGACTAAACATACACTCAAACCAAAGAGAGCGTTCAAAAGGGAGAGCATAACTTTGTGAGAGAGCGAGAGCAGTCAAAACAATGTTTTCAAGTAAATTTTTACTGCCCGACAAGCGGCTAAAAGGCAAACGCACGACACGTGCAGGCTCCAGTTTACTTTTGGGGAGAGAGAGACAGCGACAGAGAGAGGCAGAGCGAGAGTTGGGGAGCGTTGCATACCTCTGTGCATTGTGTCGGCGAAAGAGTAAGCAAAGCAAACAGAGAAAGGGCATAGGCAAAGGGAACAGGGGCATGTGTGTCATGTGCAAAGAAAGAAAAAGCCATAATTTGGGGGTGGTTACCGTCTGTTTAGTTCGGGCAGCCGCTTCTCGTGACGCAATTGCTCCTGCAGTGCGACATGTGTATGCGAGGGCAGGTCGATGTGAATGTGTTACCCATGCGTTTCTATTGTAGAAAATAAATTGCATGTGTTACAAATTTATGGCTGTTTATATTATATATTAAAGTCAATCAACATCAATATCAGTTGCCAATAAAATGTATGCTAAACTTAATACGTAAATTACAATTTGAAAACTGCCGATAAATAGAATAGATTAAATAGCAAATACAAATTTAAACAAAAATATTGCATTACAATTTTTTAAGCAGTCTTTATTCAAATAAAATATGCGTATCTTGAAATGAAAACAAAATTTGCATATTTTAACATTTTCATTTTATGTTGCTTAACTAAATAACTGGAATACATTATTGGAAGAAAACTTCACAAGATGTGAGTTTTTGATCAAATTAACGTTTTTTGTGCCAGGTGGACCTTTTTCTGGAGCTACCCATATTCGAATTTTTGCTCACGTTTATTAGAACTAAATTAATATACATATTTATATTTAAGTGAAATCGACGATTTATCTAATTCTCCTATACACTATGTAAAAGATATAACTGAAAATTCTTAATACTACTATTACTAGAATTTTCAGTAAATTCTTTTACTTAGTATTTTTATGAATTTTTTTTAAATAATTTGTTTATGACATTTAAAATTAACACATGAAGTGAAAATATCCTATGTATTTAACATCAGAACTTATCCAAAATCTAACTTTTACCACTTTTCATCGAGTAGACCTCGCATTTGGCCGTTCGCTGAAACTGTGTGCTTAACGTTTGTTATGCATGTGTCCTTTCTGACAGCTGTTGTTGTCGCTTCGACATTTCGTGGAATCGTTGGCCTGATTTAAAGCTCGCTTCGACTTGACTCATAAAAAATTCAAAATGGGTACAGCTGTATTCTTAGATTTTGCTCAGAAGGCAAAACAACCTTATAGGCCAGCCTACGTTAAGCAACTGACTTTTTTCCAATCTTGGCATAAATGGCCACGACAGCGAATATTCTGTGCTAGACAAAGTGGCGCCCAGTGAGCAAAAGTATCTCATGGATGCGTATCTTCATGCTGTGTGCTTGCTTGTTTACATTAGACCCAAATAATAATGTGTAGCATGCTTTTAGGCTGTCCGTTCGTAGCGTAGACATGAACCACCGCAGCTATGTGGGATTTGTGTGTGACACAATTTCAGCATGTGGAACGCTCGCACAGTGGGGTCAGTGTCATGGCGTGTTCTTTTATCAGTGGATCAACCACATCGAGACCTGACTGACCGCAACTTTCAATGAATGTTTACAAATGGCACAGCAAAGCTTTGTTTTTGCTTGAATGTGTAGCTTACTCGCATTTAGTTAGTTAATCAATGCGCTCAGCTCAGCCGAATTCGTAACAATGGGCAGCACCAAGGAGGTGGTTATGGAAGTCGAGGATGCACTCAGTTCCGAGGGCAGCTTTGCCAGCACCGCAACGGGACAGTGTTGTAGCTCTCAACGGGAAGAAGATGAGCCACAGGCAATCCGACTGGATGATGTGGCAGCAACAGCACACGCCAAGGGAAAAAAGACTCCAAGCGAACTCTCGGGTGGCCAGAACTATGCCACCAGCAAAAATGTGGCTGAGGGTAAGTGAGCACAGACCACAGATCAGTTGAAGCACTATCCAATTATCGCAACTGGGCTCCTTGACAACATCAACAAAGTCTCGTTTTTGTAATTCCTGCGAGCAGAGTCATAATTGTGTTCAGCGCCTCAACTCGAATCGAAGTCGAGCGTCTGCTGTGTGTTTGTTGTTTTTGTCCGTTTATCATAAATTGACGTTTATCTTGCTGACTATGCAGAAGACGACATTTTATTAATCTATTTCGAAATAATGCAATGGGCATTTCATTGGTATTAAAAAAAAAATAATAATGAAAATCACTAGCATTTAAAAAAATATTGCTAATGCGAATCACATTTCTTTATCAATATGATTTTCAATAGTGGTGAAATGTTATTTTATTTGTTCACTCAATTAACAACTTTTGTAATGCATTGGCAATTTCATTACCATTCAAGTTAAAATTATAGTGGAAATCACATTTCATTAGCATTACCACTACGACCGTGAATGCCTATAAAATGTGATTTAAATCATCATTAAATTTTGTATTAACCTTTTTTTGTTAACGACGAAGAAGGCGACATTGAGACGCCAGTTTGCAAAACAAATGAAAGCAGCACGCTAAGCTTTCATTAATCTATTTCCAAATAACAGGTGTACGCTCAATTAACAACTATTGTAAAAAAAATAATAATGTAATTCACTGGCATATAAAATAATATTGCTAATGGAATTCACATTTCCTTATCACTCCGATTGTAAATGCTGGTGAAATATTTTTTTATTTGTTCACTCAATTCACAACTTTTATAATGCATTGGAAATTTCATTATCATTAAAGAAATAATTATAATGAAAATCATATTTCACTAGCATTTAAAAAAATATTGCTAAGGAAAATCACATTTCATTGGCACTACAATTGGCAATCATCATTAAATTTTGTAATGAAATTGCTTATAGGCAGCACTTTGCTTTTTAACTTATGTGCTCTTAGGTCTCATGGACATTGCTCTGCTCTCGGCAAATGCCAATCAACTGCGCTTTCTGATCACCTACAATCACGAGGCTTCCACCTTCTACTACAGTCTTGTCCTGGTCATACTCTCCCTGGTTCTGCAGGTGCTTGTGGGCATAGTGCTGATCTTTAAGGTAAGTTAATGAACTCTCCCAGGCAGTCAGCTGAGAAACTGATGAAAATTCACCCACAGCGTCGCCTTAAGCGCCGTCACAGCCGTCACTATATGAGGACCAACGAAGTGCTTGTTATGGGTGTTTTCCTTATCACTGTAATCAATGTACTCCTGGCTGCCTTTACCACAACCGATGGACACTCGAATTAGAATAGAAAATGCTCATACTTTATAAATTTGTATTTTAATTGTATTTAATACAATATAACAAAAAAATCGATGAAAATGCGTTGGCAACAATCGATGAAGTATCAATCGTTGACCAGCTCCGGTAAATTGGTAAATGCACTTGACGTATCTGACGTACGATATCTCAGCTTTGAATGTAGACTTATGGATTAGGTTGAGGTTTAACTTAACCAGAGAACTCCTTCTTGATGCACTTGGCAATGGTGCTCAGCTGCATGTTGGTTGTGCCCTCATAGATCGCACCGATCTTGGCATCACGATAGTATTTCTCCTGAGGGAAGTCGCGGGTGAACCCAACGCCGCCCATCCAGTCAATGCACTTGGTGGCCGCACGCTGTGCCACCTCCGAGGCATAGAACTTGGCCATGGCAGCCTCCTTAAGGAAGGGCACACCAGCCTCCTGCAGACGGGCTGCGTTGTAGGTGAGCAGACGAGCTGCCTCAATCTCTGTGGAAATCGTAGCGATCTGATGCTGCATTGACTGGAAGTTGTAGATGGCATCGCCGAACTGTTTGCGCTCCAGCAGATATGGGATAGTGGCATCGAAGGTACCTTGGGCCAGACCCACCATCTGGGCGCCAATGCCAATGCGACCCTCATTCAGGAAACCAGCGGCATACTTGTAGCCATGTCCAAAGGTGCCCAGGATATTCTCCTCAGGCACGCGGACATTGTCAAAGGTGAGCATGCAGGTGCCAGAGGCGCGGATGCCAAGCTTATCCTCGGGCTTGTTTACAATCAGACCGGGAGTCTCGCGATCCACAATGAAGGTGGTAATGCCACGATAACCCTAAAAGGTAAAAATAAAATAGATAGATGAGTTCCTCGAAGTAAAGACTATACCGAAATGTGCTTACATCCTCGGGCTTGGCATTGGCAAAGACCAAGAATACACCAGCGACATCAGAGTTGGAGATCCACATCTTGGTGCCATTGATCACATAGTGGGAGCCATCCTTCTTGGCCACAGTCTTCAGGGAGAAGGCATCGGAGCCTGCGCCTGGTTCCGTCAATGCAAAGCTGCCGGCGTATTCCTGCGCCAGTTTGGGCAAATATTTGGCCTTCTGTTCCGCAGTGCCAAACTTAATCATCAGCGAGTTGACCAAGGTGTTGTGAATGTCCACAAATGCAGCAACAGCTGGATCAATCTTGGACAGCTCCTCCACGACAATGATGTTGGTCATAAAGTTGCAACCGCTGCCGCCCAATTCCGTATCGATTTCAATACCCATGAGGCCATTCTCGAACACAGCCTTCACCACGGAGGGATCGAATTTGTGTTCAAAGTCCATTTTCTTGACCAAAGGCAGAATTTGATCCTGGGCCAGTTTAGCCACTAGAAAGGTAAGAGATACAATTAAGAGATATATTAAGCTTCTTTTGTTTTTAAGCTTCTTATATATAGTATTTAGAATATATAAAGTATATAGAAATTATCTGACAATCCGGAATAGTTAAGTTTTTTTATATAGAAAAGTTTTAAAAAAAAAAATCTAGCTAAAAAATGGCTAAAATGACAACACTAACTTACGATCAGTTGAAAAAGCTTTTTAAAAGCTTTTGAGCTTTTCAAGACGTTTATCAAACTGGCCCCCCCAAGGTTGTTATTTATCTATCTAATGCGCGTGTGTGAGTGTATCTGATTGTGTATGTGAGCCTTTGCGGGTATTCGCTTTATCAATAAAGCCGCTTGCTCTCAACTCGCGTGTCGCTCTCCCACTTGCGCTGCTCTCTCTTTACGTATGTATGTTATGCAGACACTTGTATGCATGTATGTATGTATGTGTATTTATACATACATATGCATTCATTATTGTTTTTTATTGATCTTTTTTAAGCATTTTCTTGGCTTGTTGCGGTGTTTCGCTCGGAAAAACACCATCTGACGCCGACGTCGACGCCATGCACACGCCCACTTTAACCACAAATGATATTTGCATATTGTGAACGGTTTTTGCACTAGGTAGAAAAAAACAAATGTGAATAATTGTTAAAAATTTCTAAATATACTATATACGATTTTCTTGCTCTGTCCCCGCAGCTTAACAAGGTATTGAGGGCTTTAATATAATTACGTGTGCTTTCTGGCAGCTGTTGTCCTGACGTGTTCTCACTTGACCCATAACCGTGGACACTTGCATTAAATTGTAATAAACTAACTTTTGAACACAACTGTACTTATAATTTTTTCGTGTGTAGTCTAAGTTTTTGCTTTATTCAATTTTTCAATTTTCCGGATTTTACAGTCTCACCTCAATCAGTTTTACAGCCTCACCCAAAACTTGTTTAGTTCGGACTCAAACACTTGAGCAATTATCATGCAATAAATTATGTTACGCAACATTAATAAGTAGAATCTGAACAGCAAACCGCACTTTGAATTCCCTTTCTTTATCAAATTATGTATAAAAATAAAAAAAAACTGTCAACTCTCCAACTAAGAATCGGTGGGTAAATTTAGGGGAATACCCTTTCCACCGGCTCAACTCTCTAGGGGAGTTACGCGGCCAAGTGCCCCGCACACCCGTTGCTCGCGCGCCACTAGAACAGTGGACACATTGAGCGGGGGCGTGGCACAGTCGCATATTTACTCTATCACAAGTGTAACGCTGTAGAGTTCAATAAAACGACAACTGAACAGCTGACTGACTTGTGAAAAAACATTATCAATTTAAAACTGCTCTAATATCAAAGGATCTTTTTAAAAATGCTGTTTTTCTACTTTTCTGTATTTTTCCAATCTACACTCCACACTGTTCGAACTCGCACCACAAAAACTTCGACGTGCATATAGAAAAGCAAGCTTCGTTTTAACGCTCACCGCCAACGACGTCCATGCGCCGACGCCGTCAAATGCAGAGATAAAAGCAGAGGCAGAAGTTGCGGCTGCGGACAAAGCTATTTTTAGCACAAGTGTGCGACACCCCCATCCCCTAGCCCTGTTTTAAATGTTTTTCGGTATTTCCAAAAAATAAAATAAAATGTGAACATTTAAATATAATTATTTTCTTAATTGTTAAACGCACAATTTTTTAATTACATAAAGGTAAAGAGAGAAATTTGACCAAGACCTTGAAACTGCCACGAAGACAGATAAGTTTGTGCAAATATTTTAAGCTCCTTTGAACTAATTATTAAAGGATATTCATACCCTTAAAAGCCCCTCTTCGTTTAACTGCCTAATATTATGTAATTATTGGTTGATTTATTGTGCAAATTGGTCAATTTAAATGGATCAAGGGCATACAGTTTGTGAGGAAATTGTTCTGAGAAAAAATATCGAATCGAATTTAGCAAAGAACAAGTCAAAACATGGAACAATGAAATTCTGAGGTAAAAAATATTTTAACATAATAAAAAAAAAATATATATATAAATTTATTTTTTTATAAAAACAATAATTTGACATACTGTACTATATATACATACATACATTTCAATATTCTATATTTTATTTTTAAACAATTAAATTCAATTTACTGAAACAATCACTTGCCTATGATTTTTTTTAATCAATAAAATCACTTTACTGCACATGCAAATTAAAATTGCTATTAAAAATGCATTTATTTCATTTCCCACTATCAAAACTAGAATATGCTTATCTGCAAGCTCATCGCCACACTTTCTCCCCCTCCTCCTCACCACACCTTCCTTTCGCGTTTCTTCGGCCCAGGCAATTGTCAAACAAAACATGTACAGTTTTTATCAGCACACACACACACACACTTGCGAATACAGAAAAACAAAATAAATGCAAAAAAATGTGTAAAATGCATATGACCTGTGCTGTCCAAAAAAATCAGCAATAACTAAATACGATAATAAATACGTCGAGAACAACAACAATAAAAAGTCTACACGCGATGATTTAATTACGTAACACAAAACTGAGACCTGAAGTTGGCTATAAAAAATATTATCTATAACTGATTGTCTCAAATCGAGCGTGAAAACCTGCTTATTAAAGGACATTCAAGACTGATGGAAAAACTTACCCGTCTCCTTCATCATTTTCTCATCCTCGGTGAGGTAAGTCAATGGAGGGGGCAGGCCGGTGGCTGAGGACATGGCGGCACTTTGCTGACGTGCTGCATTGGCCAGCTATAAGAAGCATGAAGAGAATTCAAGTTGCGAATTAAATGTGAAATCTAATTGAAAAGGAGTGGCATTTACTAACCATACGCATGGGCAGTTTCTTCAGGCTGTTCATCATTGTGGGTGTATGTGTATGTGTATATGTATTTAAAGAATATTAAATTCAATCAACCTGAGACACTCCAACTGGACACTTTTCGAGCACTCTCTCCACGCACAACAGCAGCAGTTGACTACAAACGCGCGACTAATTTCCAATTAGGCTCCAGCGTCAGATTTTTGTGAACGATCAGCAAGAAGACAACCAAGAATTCAAAAGCTCTCAGTGTAGAAACTCAACACAGCTAGTGTGTTGCCGTTAAGATATGTACGGAGCTACAAAAAAGCGTGATAAATGCGATCATGGTGACATTTAAACAACTTGGCGTCTTATTTATATTTATTTCACCACAATGGGAAAAGCTTGCTATCTTTCTGAATTTAATTGAGACTAAAGGCAGATTTTTTAGTGAATGATCACCACATCATTTCACCTTGTTGCTAATAATATGAGATTACTTTTCATTATTTATATCTAAATGCATTACAACTTAATGTCAAGTATATATATTGTAATAGGTATTCAACCAAATTTTAGATAAAAACTAATTTCATTTTTATATTATTTTTACAAATTTCTTATTCACCATTACAAATTGTAGCAGTTGCGGAACTGTTGAGCAACATATGGTGCGACGATAAGTGTTGCAAAGCGTACAGTTACCATTTTGAGTCAACCATTTTGACACTTCCGCCGGTCGCAACTGTCAAAATTCTTTCTTTTCGTTGTTTTTTCGACGGTAGTTTGGTGTAAGTTATCATGTTCAATATAATTTTGCATTTGTTCTGCAATCATTGTTTATTTTTGCGTGTTGTTAATAAAAATGTGTAGCACACACTGTGCCACACACAATTTAAGTGGAATTGTGCCGTGTTTTATAATTTGTCGTGCTTAAAATGATTCCTAAAAATAAACAAATGCAATCTATGAGCAAGAGCAAATACCCTACATATACAATTTGCATATTAATGAAAATGTTGATATTAATTGGAATTACTTGACGTTCCCACAGCCCGCACAACCAACCAAAATGAAATTGAACCAGTTTGTGTCGTCGTCGCGCAGGAAGAACCGCAAGCGTCACTTCCAGGCTCCCTCACACATCCGCCGTCGTCTGATGTCCGCCCCCCTCTCCAAGGAGCTGCGTCAGAAGTACAACGTGCGCTCGATGCCCATTCGTCGCGACGATGAGGTTCAGGTGATCCGTGGCCACTACAAGGGCAACCAGGTCGGCAAGGTGGTCCAGGCCTACCGCAAGAAGTTCGTCGTCTACGTTGAGAAGATCCAGCGTGAGAACGCCAACGGAACCAACGTGTACGTGGGCATCCACCCCAGCAAGGTGCTGATCGTTAAGCTGAAGCTCGACAAGGATCGCAAGGCTATTCTGGAGCGTCGCAGCAAGGGACGTTTGGCTGCATTGGTCAAGGACAAGGGCAAATACACCGAAGAGACTGCCGCTCAGCCCATGGAGACCGCGTAAAAGCTTACAAAGTACAACAACAACAGCTACATTTGCCGGAGCAGCAGCAACAACAACAACATCATTCAATGCCAACGTCTCTGTTTACAGTTTTTACCGTAAAGCTTAGTGTGAATAATGAGAAAACAAAAGTGTGAAGTGAGAAAATGCCGCAATTCTTTTACAATAAAGAAGAGTTAAATTTTCCCATATTTGTAAATTTAAATTCTTTTGCTGTGTTCTTTATTCATCCCAAAGTGATTAAGAATGTAAAAAGTGAAGCTACAAATTTGGGAACAGAATCATTTGGGTGCGATGTATTGAAAAGAATTTACACTAGGATTTTGTCAATATAAACTCCGCAAATAGTGAAATTCGCATAAATAGATGATTGTATTACATGTTTATATTCTGCGGATCAATATAGGGTGCCGAAAAGTCGGAAATGCTTAATAGAAACCCTCGTGCCTTCTTCACCTTTTAAAAGATTGTTTTCCGTATTGTTGGTTATAGGAGTAATTTAATATTTTGATTTCAGTGTTCCTAGTATATCGCATGAAACAAATTGAAATAAGCATGGGCATAAAGACATATGGATATATTTTTATTTATGGTATTGGTAATACAACGAAAACATGGGACTCTGTTCCTGACACTGCATTACATATATTCCAATGATCTTATTTATTGTTCTTGGGCTTTAAAGGAAGGAGAGCAGTTCGAATGATGGCTTGGCGGTAAGGTTTACATTAAGGGTATTGCGGAACTCGTATGTATATTAGATTTTGATTCGTCGATCAGCTGCTCCATACAAAATGTGCAGTGTGCCCAGAAAAAAATGGGTCAATCTGGTCACACAACGAAATGACCTATTATTATGTTTACACGTTGACATAATGCGCTTTAACGAAAAATGTGATTTAGCGATGCATGCTAAAGTTTTCAATCCACATTAAATTGTAGCATTAACACAATCGCATTGAAATTTAATGCAAAATCAATTCATTTCCATACAAACACTTAATGCCATTTAAAACTCTTTGATATGCCACATACGGAATTAAAGCACAATTATAACACAATTAAATGGCAAATTATCATGGCATCATGGCATTATATAGCACCCAAAACATTACAAGTAAAGAATTTGTGCAAGAAAACTGTTATTTAAGAGTTCTAAATTTCCCTTTTGACGTTTTTTCCCTTCGCGCCGTTTTTTAAATTCACGAAATCAGAAACATACCTGTTCGCAAAACGATCTCTTTCTGGAATACCCTTAATAGCACCGTTAGTGGAGAAAATATCGATGATGACAAACACTTGACAATATCGATAGTATCCATGTTTCTGCAAATCTGTTTTAAAACAGTACTTTTTCTGCTTTTGCTTTAACTTCAGATTTGCTCGAAATAGAAGCAGAAGAAATAAAAACTAATTGTAGGAAATTCAAACTTGGGAGGAACAACAAGGTATAAACTATAACAACAATGGAGAAGCATTCGCAATCATTTAACGACTATGTGACTTGTCCTTACAACAAGGCGCATAAATTGCTCCGAGGACGCCTTTCGAAACATTTGGATCGCTGTAGTCGCAATTCGGGAATCTCAAAAGAGTTGCGGATTTGCCCGTTCAATAAAACTCATCGGTACAATGATGAAGAATTGGCTGTAAGTGTATTTACGACATGCAATGTGTATTTTATTTTTATTGAAATTAAGCAAATATGTCAATTAGGCGCATATTAAAGAATGTCCTGATGCTGCGATGACCTTGAAGACATTCGAGGCATTCAAACCAGAACAATCACCTAACAAGGCTGTGCCACGCCCAGTGCTGGTCGAGTGCGAGGAGAGCTGGGACAACGAGCCAGACGTTCCTGCTTACAATCCCCGAGCGTACTGCGAACAGAACAGTATTATACGCACTAACGGATTGAAAGGCCAATCAAAGGCTGCACGTCGCGAATTTCGTGAAAACGAGAGACGTCGTTTCGCCGATAAGCAGTAAACGATCAAAAAAATACCAAAGAATTATTGAAAAGCTGCTTTTGCTAACTAAAATTAAATAATTTTTTTTTTTTTTTTTTTTTTTTTTTTAGCATTTTGTAAAATGCATGTAATCAAATGTTTCTTGTAGTAAGTACCAAGTTTATAAGGCAGATAAACCACTTAAAAAACCTAAATGGGTAAGAATAAAATCAAAGAGCATAAATTGTTTTCACTTAATTTCGAAAACGTGCTTATTTGTAATGAAATAGCTCGATTGTTTTTGAATGAATGGCTGCCAATTGTTCATGTTTTGACAGCTTACTGGGCTGCAAAACATTTACATCCAAAATGAAAGTGGACCCCCACTGTTCTAAGCTAAAATTTGCGCTGGATGGGCATTTTTGGTCTGGTCAATATAAAAGGTACACTGATGTTATAATGATGTTATAAAATTTTTAGGGATTAGATCAGGAATTAGTTAAAGGTTTGTTGGTTTTTATTGACTCTTTGCATATTTAAGTACATCAGTGTTAACCGAAATTCCTTAGATAGACCGAAAAAAGGTTTGTACGGCTGAAGAAAAGAAGATTACCGTGAATCTTCAAAAAGAATTTGCGAAAAAAATGCATCAACCCTTTCAGACCCAAGGCTAAGTTACTGACAATCTTTTTTATAGTTTTTGGAACATATGTTGTTCATATGAAGGATAGCGCCGTTAATTCTGCGTCGTTTGGCACTTGTTTCATCAAAATCGGTATAGAATCGGAAGGTAGAAGTCATTTAAAGCGTCTCAAGTCAACATACATACATATAAATATGGTATATAATAACTGATACTTCATTATAATTTTATACAATAAATGCTGATATTTATAAAAGCGATTTCATTATAACTGAAAATTTAGTATAAATACATTGATAAGGCACTTTGGTGTTTATATGAAATTCGTCTACAACTCAGCGGCGTCGATTTGATATATTATATGGCGTCGCACGATATGATTTTGAGGTGGAGGAGGTCTTCGTGGTCATGCTTTTAGTTGGTGCTTCCTCATTATCATTATCCTCATCGCTCTGATCGTTCAACAAACGCTTACGCTCCTCTTTAATGAACGCTTTGCGCTGGGCGGGGAACAATCCCTTTGCTTCACGAACAACTTTTGCCGTTGAAACGTAAGCCTCCGGATCGTAGTCGGGAACATCATCGTTGTCCCAGTTCTCTTCAGATTCGATTTTTGGGTGCCTCGTCTCTTCGTTGAGTTCGGCGGGCGCACTGTGCTGATAATGCGCTATGATTTTGCGATCGATGCAAGATTTTGTGTGTTGCTGTACGTGTGTGTGTGAGGGGGTATTAGATCAAGTATCATTTGATTACAACTGGGAACTTACGACATATTCCGGCTCGGGTACAAGGTGCGCTTTATTAAATGGACACACGAGCAGTTCAACCTCATCCTTGTAATACACTCTGCACTTTAGAATGTGCTGCTGAAGTTTTTTGCGCAACATTTTATGTGCTTTGTTGTAGGGACAGGTCACCATATCATTAGGGTCCATGTTGTCCATTTTGAAATTATCTCAAATATAAAATTCAATTTAAAAATGCTGATATCGCGATATTACAAAAGCACGGTGACAAGTGTTGGCAAACGTGACTTAAGGCAGAGTTGCTTGCGTACGTAAATATGGATTGTCAGACTGCAAGTTATCGATAGCTATCAGAGTTGCCTACGCACTGAACGATAGCAACAACACACATACTACTATATATTATTTTAGTGAAAAGAGCGCAGCAAAGAATTGTGGATATTGGTTTTATATATTAGCAAATAGTTATTAAGAAGTTCACAAGATGGGCAAGGGTTTCAACAATTATATGTGCAAAAAGTTCTTCCATCCTGCCTCCAGGGACAACCTGAAGAGGGTAAGTAACATCTAAACGTTTGTTTTATGAGCATTCTGAGCTAAAGTCAACATCAATTATTTTCTAGGTATGGATGGCGGAGCAGCAAGCGGAGGCGTACAAAAAGAAGCAGGAGGAGCTGCGTACACAGTATGAAAAGGAACAGAATCTGCACGAGAACAAGGCAATGCTCAGTAAGGATAGCAAAGACAAGTTGAGCGTCAATTTCATGTATGAGCCTCCGCCAGGAGTGCGCAAGGAGCGGGAAAAGGACGACAATGAGCCGGAATATAAGTTCGAATGGCAGCGCAAATACAATGCGCCTCGTGAATCCTACTGCAAAGGTGATACTGAAATCCGGGATCAACCATTTGGTATCCAGGTGCGCAATGTGCGCTGCCTCAAGTGCCACAAGTGGGGCCACATCAACACAGACAAGGAGTGCACCATGTATAGTATATCCATGAGCGAGGCACGAAAGCTACACTCGGAGTCGGAGGCTAACGATATCATGTCCAAAAATGTACTTGAGGAGCAAATGAAGGAGGACGGCCTAATGATGAAGCGATCAGCACTGGAACTGCAAAGCATCAAGGATGTTCAGCAGCGGCATCAGTTGGTGCCAAGCGACGAGGAGGACGAAGCAACACGCGCAGCAAATCAACAGAATCCCGAATTGTTGTTTCTTAAATCTCTAAGCAAAAAGCAAAAGCTGAAATTGTTAAAGAAACTCGAGAAAATTGAACGCATGAAGCGCAAGGGGGAGAAAAAATCGTCCAAGGTGAGCAAAAAGAAGTCCAAAAAGAAGGATGGCAAGGATATCAAAAGAAAGAAAAGCAAAAAGTCTGCAGAGAGCAGTAGCGATAGCTCCTCTTCCTCATCATCATCATCCTCCTCCTCTTCTGACTCTGAAAGCGAAAAAATCAATAACAGACGGAATGGACATCGCGAAAGATCAGGCTCGCGGAACAATAACAAGGAACAACGCATCAGGGAGCCCGCAAGTCGTCGACAAGAGTCGTCCAGCCGAAATGGATACTCCAAAGACTCTAAAACTACTGACGAGTCCCATAAAAGTAGTAGAGACAATCACCGTAGCAACGATCATCGTGATGGATCCCGCAGTCATCACCGAGAGGAGCGTTATAGGGAGAGGCGACAACGGTCCCGCAGTGGAGATAATCGTCGCGAACGGGAACGCAGAGACCGCGAGAGGCGGTAATTTTAAATGCATTTACATTTTTATATTCAATCCGGTAGAGAAACCCACCAATATAACATTTTGATAATAATATAAATACAATAATCTTTTTATCTGACTTGATTAAATTTATGATTCAACTGAGTAATAATCTATGTATTCTGAAAAGAAACAGATCAGTAGTAAATTATTCTCTGCATATGGATTAGATTATTGATACTGCATCATAATTAGTCACTAACAATAATTAAAGTTTTAGTTTCACCTTTCATGGTGGAAAGTCCATAAAACAGATGATTAACAACGAGACAAAATTGAGAAAACCTTTAGCTAAATGGAATGGGTCTATAAAATGCGTTTTTAATTGATTAGCTCAGCTATAAGACTTT
Organism: Drosophila limbata; assembly: GCA_963924055.1. NCBI lineage: Eukaryota > Metazoa > Arthropoda > Insecta > Diptera > Drosophilidae > Drosophila > Drosophila limbata. Next base: position 23,121,566 of record OZ001354.1, read on the forward strand.
ATTTTGCCGCACAAATGAAATTCGCAGAAAATGTATGGAAAACTTATATTGGCTATTAGGTTTCCATGTGTATCGAATGTTATAATATACATATATATAGAGTTTTAAATGCGAGCCAGTGGTGTGGTTGTGCTGGAGCCCGCGGAGACGCAGAGTTCGGCGCCATGATTGCTGCCAGTCTCCCGGGAGATGCTCTTCACATGTATGTGGCTCTTGAGCATGGCGGCGCGCAGGATTAGCATGCGGGTGTGGCGCTGATATTGTTTGCCCATGAGCAGCGCACGCTCGAAGGTGCTGTTGCGTTGATCAGCCTCCTTGGCGTACAGGATCTTGTTGTGTGAGTCAATGCGGGCTTGGATCTGTCCGTCCAGTATCAGCTGCATCACCTCGTTCTCCAGATCACCAACCGTCGAATTGAATGCGGTGGCCATTTTGTGCATATCGGCGGACATATATGGACTAAAGTATTGAATCAACGCACGATTGCGTATCTTGGTGTACAGCGTGGTGACGTGCGGGGCAATGTACATGTCCACTAGCAGATTGTCGCGAATCTCATCGAGCAGCGTGAGGCAATTGGCGTATTTGCTCTCGTAGAACTTGAAGATAATATCACGCAGCTGCGGCTCCAGCTCGAGAAAGAGCTTGAACGATGTGGAAGCAATGACCAAACGCTTAAGCTCCTGACGATCAAAGGTGGCCAAGGCGCAGAGGCCGCCATAGACGGCCACATTGCTGGTGGAGATCATTTCTGGAAAGTCGCAATGATCAAAGTTGGCAGCCAGAAAATGTTTGGCGGCCACTTTGTATTTCTTTTGCTGCAGTTCCGCCAAACCGGCAGCGCATTCAAGACGGGTATGCACCTGTGCATTGGCTTCCTTGGATCCTTCGGAAAAGTCTGGTGTGCTCTCCGCCTTGGATATGTAGCTCATGACATGTGCCCAGTTCTTCAAGTAAATGGAAACCTTAATAACATTGAGACACATATTGACAACATGCTTGCCACTTGTGCAATAATCTCGAGCACGCGAATAACACTTTAAGGCATTCGTTAGATCTCCACAGCTCAGATAGTGATCTGCCAAGTCGTCATGGCCTCGTCTGATGCTCTCCTTGATGGAATTTGATTTATAGTTCTTAAGATCCGAGTCGAGTTTCTCCAGTTTGAGGGCCGCCTTCTTCATTTTCGCATCCACCCAGACGGCGTCATAGGCAAATGCATCCCTTTCCCCTCCGTTGTTGGCGCCACCCTGAGCCGCTGCAGCAGCTGCCGCTGCCGGTTGCGCAGCAATATCGGGCAGGGCAGCGACCACAGCAGCAGCAGCAGCGGCTACTTGATCACCTCCAGCGGCGGCGGCAGCACCACCTCCTCCACCACCATTAACTGCCTGTAGGTCACTCAAGCGCTTGTGCAGCATTTGATAAACTTTGACATTGTAAGTCGACTGGACGTAGGTGATGGCCATTTTCAATGCTTCTAGTGCCAGCATTGGGCAAACATCGGCCACGTAAATCAGGCGATCCAGACGTGCAATGCCTGTGTATTGATTTGCATACACCTCCAAGTCAATTGTTGGGTTCTCCACCACAATTTGCAGCTCCTCATTATTTTCATTGTCTTCGTTTGGTGGCGCATCCACTTGCATTGGCTCAACGGCGTTCTAAAAAGTCAGCAATGTGAAAGCTACTAAACTAATTTAAAAATTGTTTAATTACTCACCTGCATTAGCGGCGGCATGGGCAGCACAGGCATCTTGCAAGCGTATTTTGTGAAATTTATTAAAATTCTTTTCTATTTGCCGACTTTTGTCAAACGATATTTAATGCTATATCGATACACATATGTTTTGATATGATACAACCGATACCTTTAAAATCGATTATCGTGACTCGTGCTGGTTTCGTGTTAATTTGTTAATAGCCTTTTCACACTGAGCAACATCTAACATCTGCCATCAAAATTTTTGATGTGCCTATAGTTTTACCCGTGCCGAAATTTCCCCATCCGTTCCACCATCTCCTACTGATGTTCCTTATTCAAACGTTTCTAATCGGTTTGGAGCCGATTTTTTCGAATGCAACACTAGAAATTTGCCATTCGGTACGAAAATGTAAACAATGTCAACTTAAATGAATGGCAAAAACAAATAGAACAACGAACAAAACAATGAGAATTGGCTGAATCATGTAAGTAAAAAAGGTTTTAAATTATTTTCGCTAATATTTAATGTTTTTTTTTATTTAAATTATAAGAGCTCAAGAGAAGAATTCCTTGGAGAATATTGAAGCCATAAGAGGAGCGCTCAAGAAGTCCCACATCAATGGCGCATGAGCTTGAAAACAAGATCTGCTAGTCGTTGGACAGATGTTCGCTCAAAGATAGACTTGCCGACTTTGAACAACTGCAGTAAGTTTATGTAATTGATTATATTACGTAAATAATGTACACGTAATGCCCTTATTGCAGATTTTCATGGAATATATGGAAGACTCGAAAGAGTTTGATCTTGGATGCCTGCGTCGAGTCCCAGTACCAACACCAGCCAACTCGAAAGCAGAGAACCTGCAGCAAAGCGCACAAAGCCGACCAGCTTAATATAGTTCGGAAGAGGCTGCGCGTGAAGAAAGAGTAGCGCAAATCTCGCGAGGAGCATCAAGGGCTTTACTTAAAAAAATTACCCGATATCACTTTAACCAATTAAATAAATAAATAACTTAAAAATATCTTAATTTCCTTAGTTTTAAATTTATTTTTTAATTAGAAGATTTACAGTTGGCGTATGTTATTTAAATTGGCAGTCAGCGACAAGTCGACTTCTTGGTTGCCGTCTGCCTTCTGCTCAATCTTGACTATTTCTTCAGTTGTCTCGAATGCCACCAAAGTCGACTTCTTGATTGCCGTCTGCCTTCTGCTCAATCTTGACCATTTCGTTGGTTGTCTCGAATGCCACCAAACCTAGCCAATTCCTCATCAAAACTCATTTTACATGAAGAGTAAAATTTTACAATTTTGTTTACAAAAGTTTGACGTGAAGTGACAAATTGATGTTAGATGTTAGATGTTGGCTATGTGAATCGGTGTTCCACATCTACCATCATTCCCATGCGTTCCCTGTAGATGTGCTCAGTGTAATTAGCCTATAAGGGTTGCTCTCAGTTGCGATAGCAACAGCGTGCAAGAAAATAGTAATGGTGTTCCCGAACCGTTTCAGATTTGGCTTAGATTTCGCTGTCAGCAACAACAAAATTTTCAGTGGGCCCAGAGCAAATCAGGGAAATGTGGCCTTACTAATTGATTTCGTGAAATCTGCTCAGAGGCTGTTTTCGTTTTGATTTTGATTTGGTTTAAAATGAAATTTGACACTTGGTGTTTGCTTACATTCTGCTGTAATATCTATATGGAGAACGATTACATATTTCCTTTTTTGGCTTTCTCTCTGCATTTTGTGCAATTGCACCCTTTTTTATATACTTTTTAGTTGTCAATCAGCTGTTTCCGAATTACCAGGAATGTTTATTTTTGTTGTATATAAAACATTCGATAGTGGCCTACCAAAAACCGTTGTTTTGCGAGCATCGACGGCATCGCTGTTTCACTCGATATTTTTACCAGCTCTAGCTACCACCGTAAACGTTTTGTTGTTTATTATTATATTGTAGTATTTTCTTAAAAACAAGTGAAAAGCAGTGGTAAAACTTTTAAAAAATGTCAAACATAACCGCTGCGGTGATTGCCAACCGCAATAAGAAGCATTTCCTGGGAGTACCGGCGCCGCTGGGCTACGTTGCCGGTGTGGGACGAGGGTAAGTTTTTACTATATTGCAAAGCTTAAAAAAAAGGCCAAAAACGTATAATTGTAAAATTTTGAATGCAGTGCAACTGGCTTTACCACACGTTCTGATATTGGTCCAGCGCGCGACGCCAATGATGTTTCCGACGACCGGCATGCACCGCCTGCCACCAAGCGAAAGAAAAAAGACGAAGAGGAGGAGGAAGATGAGGATTTAAATGACTCCAATTATGATGAGTTTAGCGGCTACAGTGGTTCTCTGTTCTCCAAGGATCCCTATGATAAGGATGACGAAGAGGCGGATGCCATTTACGATTCCATAGAGAAGCGGATGGACGAGAAACGTAAGGAATATCGCGATCGTCGTTTACGTGAGGATTTGGAACGATATCGCCAGGAACGTCCTAAGATACAACAGCAGTTTAGCGATCTCAAGCGTTCCCTGGCCACGGTCACAACGGAAGAATGGTCCACCATACCAGAAGTGGGCGACAGTCGCAATCGCAAGCAGCGTAATCCGCGCGCTGAGAAGTTCACACCGCTGCCCGACAGTGTGCTCTCTCGTAATCTTGGTGGAGAGACTGCGTCTTCATTGGATGCAAGCTCAGGATTGGCTTCTATGGTCCCAGGCGTAGCCACGCCCGGCATGTTGACGCCCACTGGCGATTTGGACTTGCGGAAAATTGGCCAGGCGCGTAATACGCTGATGAATGTTAAACTTTCACAAGTCTCGGACTCGGTCACGGGACAAACGGTGGTCGATCCTAAAGGCTACCTAACAGATTTGCAGAGCATGATACCCACATATGGCGGAGACATTAATGACATTAAAAAAGCCCGCTTGCTACTCAAGAGCGTGCGTGAAACGAATCCTAATCATCCGCCTGCTTGGATAGCTTCAGCGCGGTTGGAAGAGGTCACCGGAAAGGTGCAAATGGCGCGTAATCTAATTATGCGTGGCTGCGAGATGAATCCACAGTCGGAGGATCTTTGGCTGGAGGCAGCCCGTCTCCAGCCGCCAGATACGGCTAAAGCAGTAATTGCCCAGGCGGCTCGTCACATTCCCACATCGGTGCGGATTTGGATAAAGGCTGCTGATCTGGAGACGGAAACCAAAGCCAAGAGACGCGTCTTTCGCAAAGCACTGGAGCACATACCCAATTCAGTGCGTCTGTGGAAGGCGGCCGTGGAACTGGAAAATCCCGATGATGCCCGTATTCTGCTCTCAAGAGCTGTGGAATGCTGCAATACGAGTGTGGAATTGTGGCTCGCTTTGGCTCGCCTCGAGACCTATGAGAATGCCCGAAAGGTGCTGAATAAGGCCCGTGAGAATATTCCCACAGACAGACAGATCTGGACAACAGCTGCCAAGCTGGAGGAGGCCAATGGCAACATACACATGGTCGAGAAGATTGTCGATCGTTCGCTAACTTCTCTCACAGCAAACGGAGTGGAAATCAATCGGGATCATTGGTTCCAGGAGGCAATTGAAGCTGAGAAATCTGGAGCTGTCAACTGTTGTCAGGCAATTGTTAAGGCTGTCATTGGCATTGGCGTCGAGGAGGAGGATCGCAAGCAAACCTGGATCGACGATGCTGAGTTTGTAAGTATTCTATTTTTAATTGCTACCCCATTAGTATTTTTATTGTATCTCGTCTGATCATACCCTGTTTTCTAATCTCCGTTTTCTTTTTTAGTGTGCCAAGGAGAATGCTTTCGAGTGCGCTCGAGCTGTCTATGCGCATGCTTTGCAGATGTTCCCATCCAAGAAGAGCATTTGGTTGCGTGCTGCTTACTTTGAGAAGAATCATGGCACACGCGAGTCTCTGGAAGCCCTGCTGCAACGCGCTGTGGCACATTGTCCCAAATCGGAGATTCTCTGGCTGATGGGCGCCAAGTCGAAGTGGATGGCAGGTGATGTGCCAGCTGCCAGAGGCATTCTCTCATTGGCCTTTCAGGCTAACCCCAATTCCGAGGATATTTGGCTTGCTGCCGTCAAGCTGGAGTCGGAGAACTCGGAATATGAGCGGGCCAGACGTTTGCTGGCCAAGGCACGTGGATCTGCTCCCACGCCGCGTGTAATGATGAAGTCAGCTCGTCTGGAATGGGCCCTGGAACGTTTCGATGAGGCGCTGCGTCTGTTGGCCGAGGCAGTCGAGGTTTTTCCAGAATTTCCCAAACTGTGGATGATGAAGGGCCAGATTGAGGAGCAACAGCGGCGTACGGATGATGCTGCCGCCACCTACACTTTAGCATTGAAAAAGTGTCCGACTTCGATACCCCTGTGGATTCTATCTGCCAATCTGGAGGAGCGCAAAGGCGTCTTAACCAAAGCACGTTCAATATTGGAACGAGGACGACTGCGCAATCCCAAGGTCGCAGTTCTCTGGCTGGAGGCGATCCGTGTGGAGCTGCGAGCCGGTCTCAAGGAAATCGCCAGCACAATGATGGCACGTGCTCTACAGGAATGCCCCAACGCTGGCGAGTTGTGGGCAGAGGCTATTTTCATGGAAACGAAGCCACAGCGAAAGACCAAATCTGTGGATGCCCTCAAGAAATGCGAGCACGATCCGCACGTGCTGTTGACGGTTTCCAAGTTGTTCTGGTCGGAGCACAAGTTCTCCAAGTGCAGAGACTGGTTTAATCGAACGGTAAGTCTGCTTAACTGTAAATTTACATATAACCACAGCTATGTTAAAGTCTAATATTTATTTGTCAGAGACAAGTTTTATTGTACAATTATGTTAGATCAATTGAATTTCTATATGATCTACGTACATAGTTTCTATATTTATTATTTTAAAAATAATAAAAATATACAAATTATTTGAGTTGATACAAATCATCATTAAATTAAAAAAAAAAAATAATTTATTTTTGATCTCAATTAAAAAATATTTATAAAATTCCATTTTAAATAAGACTCCAATAAGGAGAATGAAATAAGGAGACTTTCATAAAAAAATATAAAAATCTTTTGAAACATGAGTATAATTCATTCTTAGAAATACTCCTTCAGGATCATAAGATATTTGCACTCAATTTTTAATTTTAAGTTTTATTAACAAATCTTTCAATTCATATTACATAAATATTGAGCAAATAATAAAAAAAAATAAGATTTTATTCAAAAAATTAATAGAAAAAAGACTTAAAAGTTTGTAAGGATGTCGCTTCAAAATATTATATATCTTTATATCTTTATCACTCATACAGATTATTTAATTTAAGCTTAAACTTAAAAATGTTTCTTATGAATAATTATTCAAACTGCTTTTGTCTATTTAGGTTAAAATCGATCCGGATCTGGGCGATGCGTGGGCGTATTTCTACAAATTTGAGCTGTTGCACGGCACGGAGCAGCAGCAGCAGGAGGTGTTGGAGCGTTGCATAGCCGCGGAGCCGACACACGGCGAATCGTGGTGCAGTGTGAGCAAGTGCATCCGAAATTGGCAGTTCAAGACGCCAGATGTGCTGCGTGCTGTAGTCCAAAAGCTGTCCATACCCATTTAAGTATCAACAATTAACAATTAACAACTAATAAATATTATTTTGAATTCAATAAACAATTGCCACGTTACGGTTGCATGCCTCTGTAACCTTGAACAATGCGATAGATTCCTTTGCTGTGCTTGCAGATGACCTCGATGAGGAATATACCAAAGCTAAGAGCTGCTCCACAGCCAAAAATTCCAAAGGCGTAGTGACATTCGGTGAGGCCAATGGAAACGAATCCACCAACGCCACTCTCGCATTTCGGCTTCTGCGGAAACCATTTGCGTTCCTCGCGATTCACTAGACTCACCTCACGTTGCCAGCGTAATCTAGATAGAATTATTCGGATAGAGAATGCAACAGTAGAGACTTATTTCTTTATCAACTTTTTCAATTAGCATTGGAAAAGTAGTGCTAATGACAACTAAATTTAGTGGCATTGAAATTGACCGCGAGCTCATGTTTTGGCTAGTGTTTGTCTGATTAATTGTCCACAAGCTTACAAAAGTATATCAAAAAGAAGTTATCCAAATGGATTTGAAACGCAACAGTGCAACACTTGCACGTTGGTGGCGAACTTGAAAATATTGCATTATGCAAGCAGAACGATCGCGTATGGTTAAAGGACAAATCAGACGACAATTTAGACTAACCAATTGCTCTGCGAAAGCAAGCATCTGCATCTAAGATGGTTTGGGCCGCAGTAACTTAAAAAGAAAAGATCTGAAAAGATTTTAAAATAGGCTTTGCTACCTTGGGCACGTAAACAATTCGGTAGAAACCATTGGACATTTTAACAAGACTCGGCACCATCTCATAAAGCCAGACAAACCCAATTGAAACACAATGGATTTTTCCAAATGGTTCATTTTGGAGGCCAAAAATATGAGACGGTCAACGCTTTGAAAACTGCTCTTCTTCGAGAATGGACCAAAATACCATCAGACCACATTCGTGCTGCGTGTGAAGCCTTCCCGAACAAACTCGATGCTGTAATCTAAATGCTAAGTGTGGCTACATCGAAAAATAAATACATTTTCCTAAAACTTAAAATGTTTTCAAAATACTCCGAAGTTTTGAAATGAAAAATAAAAAATTTACAAAAAAAAAACCTTTTTTATTGGTAACACTTTGAGCGCTTGAATAATATTATGTATTTTTCTTTTGGCATTAAATAATTATAATGAAAACTTCTTAAAATTGGTCTGAACAAATACATATTCGGAAAATATTATTAAATTTTTGAGAAGTTAAAATCTTTAAAACGTACCAAATTCAAAATATGTTTGAAAATTAAAAAAAAAGTTGATTCATAATTAATTAACTTTTTTTTTTGATTTTCAAAATAAAAGTTACGGAATAATTCTTATTTGTAACTTTTAAAATAAAAATATTTTTTTTTTATTTTTATTTAAAAAATCAGAGTTATTTTTCAACTTTTAATAAAAAAAAATGAATTTTAACGATTATCTTTGACTTTTTAAATAAAAATTAGGAATAAGTGGTATTTCAAAACTTTAAAATAAAAATTTGAAAATAATTATAAGTTTGCAATTTTTTTTTTAAGGCTTATAAAAGTTACGGTCCCTGAAAATATGTATTTTTTTAATAACATTTTCTTTAGTATTACTTTTTCAATGACAATGAAATGTCAAGTGTATTTTAAAAGTAATATTTTGGACACATCACTGATCCTCTACTTACTGTCTGCGAAATAGTTCCTTATAGGGAAAGTTCTTGCGCGTTGGAATTGCCAGCATGGGTAGTTGGAATGGTTCTAGCTCCATGAGTCCACACTTTTCGGGCTCACTGAAGGTGTCGCTGACTATTTGATAACCAGCCTGCAGCTCCACCTGATAGGCAAAGAGTCCAGTGCGCATTTTCTCCATGCCCGTCGAGGGACGCATGTAAACGTGATCGCCCTTGAAGGCGATCTTCTTGTGATATAAACTCTTGGTTACTGGATCTGTAGACTCTGAAAAAAAAATCTTATTGTATTGTGTATCCTGCACACCGATCTCCAGCGGTGACTGTCCCAGATCCCCAAGCGATTTGATCGCATCCGAGGGACTCTGCAACAGCGCCACAATATTCGCCGAGAAGGAGGTGAACAGAAAAACAGCTGCCACAAATGTGGTGAATACTATGATCCTTCCTGATCGATTGCGCACATCTACGTAGAATCCTTGCTGGCACATGGCGCCCCACGCAAAGTTCAGTGAATCCAAATAGGACATGTTGTGTGCATGTGGCGAGAAAAACATTTCCAAAGCCATCACCACAATGGTTATAATCAGGAGCAGCAATATGGATATCCACACGCCCATTGTGAAGGGCATCGAGAAGATGTTGGCCACCGCGGACAGTGGCGGCTGGCGGAACATGATTCCCGCTCTCACGCGATAAGTCTCCGCCACAAAGTCGCAGAGGGCAATGCGATCCACGCGCATAAAGATCGCCAACTGGGCAAAGTCCAGTTCGTAGCGCTGAAAGCGACCCATCAATCCATCGAAGGAACCATTCGCCTGACGCCAGCCATAGTTAACCGTTTGGTACGTGTTGTAGCTGTCCAGTTGGTAAGAAAGTCATTTGGCAAAAGAGTTCTCGAGTTGGTCAAATTAATTGTTTGAAAGTAGGCTTATAATATAAGTTATGGTTATGATAATAATATTCGATTTTGAATCAGGAATTAAGACTGTAACCGAAACCATAACTGTTAACAGGTATCAACGGATTCAAATTGGTAGCCGTAACTAAAACCGTAACTGAAACCGTAACTGAAACAAACCTTTTTTATTATATTGTATCTAATCAGAAAAAACTAAATTATTCAAACCGAATTAAATTAAATGAATTTTTAATGAACAAACGACACGTCGTTTTTTAAAAACAATTTTGGGTTTTTGTATTTCATTTTATAAAAATAACAAAATTTTTGTTACCGGTATTTTGAAACCGAAATAAACAAATCACATGTTAGAGTTACGAAAACGATTTCGCAAAATTTTGAGTAACCGAAAACTTAAGTTCTAACTTAACCGAAACCGTAACTGAAACCAATATTCGTTTAGGCTTTATACAATTATTCAAATCCATAAATAAAAATATTCAATAATCAAAAGAAATGATCAGTGAAAGATAAAAATACAAATATAGTTGGAAAGAGTAGAAACTAGAGGACACTAATGACGCTGTTTAACATGCCAAAATACGAAACTTAACTTTGCAATGTTTAAATTGACGCCGGTAAAGGAGTCTAAAAAAAGAGAAACTTCGATTATGTAATTTGTATATTGAGTCATGCCCAAACATGCAAATCAAATGAGAGGTGGATGGTAGAATTTAAAACAGTATTCGAATCTAGTACAATACCGACTCATCATGAATATATAATTTTAGTTGATTTCCAATAGAAATTTAGAAGTATTCCGAGACAAGATCAATCTCAAGCAATGTAAAAGGGTACCAAATACTTTATTCAAGAACGGCGTTAAATTTTGGCTATTATTTTTACTTTTTTTATACAAATTTGTACACTTGATTCAAATACTTAAAATTTTTTGTACTTTTTTAATATCGAGTAATAGCCAGGGTAATTGCAATCAAAAAATCATTCACTTATAATAAGTTTAAGACACCGAGAAAAATACCAATATTATTCTCTATGGTTCATTTATGCATTTTCACCATTATTTACAATTTTTCAAGTTTTATTGATTTTCTAACAAAATAATGATTAGTTTTAAGTTATCCTTTTCTTGTCAACCAATAACCATTATTTTTGACCAAATAAAAAAACTTATGGAATAATCATTATTTCATGAGTTTTATTTTTTCGCTCAAAATAAAACTCAAGAGTATAGGTATAACTTAAAATTAATCATCATTTTGTGAGAAAATCTATAGAACTTGAAATTAATCACTATTTCAAAATTTTTTTAATATTACTTTTTGATTGCAGTCTTTGGTAATAGCAAATAACCAACAATACTATCCCAAATAAATAAAGACTACAATTGGACTAACTACAATTAGGAATTTTAAACTTGAATCTTAGAAAAAATTATTTTTCGGGTTGAGGGTATAAAAATGTAAATAGAAAGAAAGCTTGTTGAACGTACCTCATGTTCAATCGATTTGCCAGCTCCAGCATGAGGCGATGGTTGACTTTGGAGATAGTGTCGATGTGCCTCATGGACATGTCCTCAATGTTGGTAAACAGATCGGGAAAGGCAATGACAATGGCTGTGTTGAAGACAATGCCCTCAAGATTCTGTCTGTAGGTAATCGGCGATCCGTAGTGTCGCAGAGCGTGGACAACATGCCGGGAATTGCGCAGATTTAGGCCCACGAGGCAACGCTTGAGAGGCTTCCAGGCGGCCACCTTGTACACATCCAGCAGAGTGGCGGTAAAGGGCTCGGAGGTGTTGTACCACAGGACCTTAAGTTCGCTATCGGGCGGTATAAATATCTCGGCATCCTCGAGCAGATCCACGTCCTGCAGATCCTGGGTGAGCAGCAACCAATACCGATTGGTGGTAAAGTAATTATTCTCGGAGGCTGCTGACCAGCGCAGAAGATTCTGGGCACAGGGGCTGGTGAACTGCAGCAGCAGGATGCCCAGTTTGTAGGACAGGGCTGGCAGTTGGAAAGACAGCTGCCAGTGGGTTTCATTGTCCACCGGAAAGGTGAGGGGTGGTGGCGCCTCTGGCGTGTCCGACTCATTGCTGACATGACGCAGATCATTCAAAGTGAGCTCCGTGTTGACCTGCACATAGAAATTGTTTGCTGCGAAGTGTTGCAACAGCAACTGCAAATTTGCTGCATCTGTGTGTGTGTGTGTGTGTGTGTGTGAGAGCGAGGGTGGTTCATAAATTTACCCAGGGGAGAGTGTGGGTGATAACTCACCAATGTCCGCGTGACAAACAACCAGCATCAGACTGTGCACGCCATGCTGGCGATAGTAAGCGACTAGCATATCCGGCAACTGATTGCCCCATGAATCGCCTTTGACCTCGTCCGTTTGCCCCTGCTCTTGTTGCTGTCCGCGGAGGATTGCTCCGGCAGCTGGCAGTGACACGTGGCCTGACATTGATGTTGCTGCTGTCAGCAGCCAGAGCAGCCGCCCCGGGAATATTAACGAGTTCATGCTTCAGCTCTTACACTTGCTACTCCTTTGCATGCTCGTCCGCAGTTGGCAGTCGCTTTTATAGCGACCTGGCGACCTCTTCGGTCAGCAATTGCCACACTGAAGCCATTAAATACTTATAACTACGTACAAAAAAAAAAATGCCATTAAAAATATGCATTGATTACGCTTCGGTGAATGTTCCTCCATATCCACTTTGCTGCATTTCGCCTGCTGTCATATTGCGTATACGCCGCCTGTACCGCAATTTATAGCAATTTCTGACGACAGCTGCAATTGGTCGTCGAATGGCGTTTAATTGGTCGGCCAAGTGCCGCTCAAATTGTCCAGCCAAAGTCAATTACGTGCCATTGCAAGAAAGTTACAGCTTCGAGTTCAATTGCTTTACTGACTGTAATAAGTAAGTTCTCAGTTGACTTTTGATTGGTTGCCGGATAAGCAGGATAATCGGCCAGGAAGTCTACCTAGTATGACTTTGTAGAAGCACTACAAACTGCAAACTCACAGTGCAAACCAGTTGAGGGCAAAGTAATCAATTCAATTGAGAAAACTCAAATCGAAAAAATGTCACATGCAATTTACACGAAAGTTAAATGGAAACGTCGATTCACGTATTGAAAGAAAGATTTGATGGAGCCCAAAGTTTTAGCAAATTCATATTTTATTGCAACTGCCCTAAGGTATTGTGTAGCCAAGTCTTTTAGTTACTTAAAACGATTTTTAAATGAAGAAAAGGAAAGCAACGCTGGTAAGTTGTACAAATTAAAGTAGAGTTCCTATAAATACATAATCCTTATTTTGAACATTTTTAGATCACGACAATATTACTTAATTGGGAAATGTGGCCCATGGTTAATATACTTAGTATCTATATCTGTATCTATCCAACAATTACTTGGTTTATTTATTTGTTTAGTTTTTCGAACGCTTTTTCGATGTTTTTATGACCTACGCAAAAGTTCTTTCGTTGTTTATTTAATGCAATAACACTTAAATAGTTATTGCACATTTCCATAATCGCAAAACGCAATAGCAAAAAAAAAAAACTTAAACTTGAGATGAGATTGTCTTTATACTCTAGTAAAGTTTTTAATTTTTCACGTATAAACTAGGAATCGCAAAAAATGATTGCACTAGTTTACAGACATTTTGTGAATTAAATCTAAGCATGATTTTCTCATGGAATTTGGCTCACTAATCATGAAAATCGCATTTAAAATTTTGTCCGTGGAGTCGTTTCGAAATACAGTTGAACTTCCATAACTCGATTTTCTCTCTAACTCGAGCTAAATGAGTGGCAGTAAAATTAAAAAAAAATAAAGAAAATGAACTCTATAAGTCGAATATCTCCATAGCTCGAACCTTTTCTTTGGATAATGGTGATTCGAGTCAGGGAAGTTCGACCTTATTTATATTTTTTCGAATTTTCCAGTATATTTCCAGTTCTAATAACACTGTGATAGTTTTTTCAAAAAAAAAAACATGACCAAACTCAACGGTTTCCCCCTATTTCGGGTCCTACGAATCGAACTGCATCGTTAGTTTTTTGAGTTACAATGATGGTTTTATACAAAATTTTTCGCGGAAGTTTTTAAACAAGTTCAGGCTGTAGCTTGTTGTTTTGGGGGTGTTTTGGGTAAATTTGTAATTTTTCTGACACAGCCTAAAAGTAAGCAATAGTTTTCAATTGACATTATTTTATTACATTTTATAATAAATCTATAATACTACTTTTCCTATTTAACGTCCATGTGACCTAAACTGTTTCACAAACTTAAGACTAGACTAAGTTGCCCCTTAGGTAACAGCAAGCTTGTTTAATGAAACTACTAATTTTTTACCAAAAAAAAAAAAAAAAAAAAAAAAAAAAAAAAAAAAAAATAATACTACTTATGTAAATAAGAACCACAAACATCCAACACATTAGAATGTTGTCCACAATTGTAGCCTAAACTATTTTAGGCAACTTTGCTGAAGAAAGTTAACCAAAAACCAATACCGTACAAGCTACAGCCTGAACTTGTTCAAAAACTTCCGCGAAAAATGTTGTATGAAACCATCTTTGTAACTCAAAAAACTAATGATGCAGTTCGATTCGTAGGACCCGAAATAGGGGGAAACCGTTGAGTTTGGTCATGTCTTTTTTTTTTTGGACTTGCACAGTGTAATAAATAATAATGTGGTAACTTATCATAAATAATGATTATTTGTGAGCTTTATTCTCTTCGCTCAATTTTAATCATTATCTTTAAAGGAAATCCTTCAAAATCGTTTAATAATCATTGCTATGAAGCTTCTAATGATTACGGTTCCTGGTATAACACTGTTTGTAAATGGTTTCTGAAACGCAAAAATCTGCAAATCGCAACTTAATATAAATATAATATTAAAGATCGATTAATTTTAGACTTAAAATGGAATATGGTAGTTTCGTTGTCATGTTGGAATTTATCTTGTGTTTTTTTACCTCTGTGCTTTTCATATCAAGAACTATTTATATAGTAAACCTCCTTTTTGGGTTGACACAGAACGATTTTGTTAAAGTTTTTGTTCAGAGATCTGCTCGCTACCATTAAAGATATACTATAGAGTAACCACTTTTGGTTACATTGATTCTGTGTTTTGCTAGTGTTTTGTAGTTCTTCGCTTGCGAACCAAAATAACCTGCTTTATTATGATTAAAATACAAATAAGTCGGGTCACAACAAATTTTACAATTGCAGAGTTTGATATGACTGTACCTATCTATTGTTATCATTGCTGTAGGCCCAATAACACTTCTAATTCCTCCTCACATTAATGTATCTACTTTGACTTGACAACTTGCGTTTCAAGAACACAAGCAAAAGAAATCCTCTAATTGATTTGAAAAATGGCGTAATAAAAATACGAACAGCTTCCTACCATTAGACTCCAATCTTGTTCTGATGCTAGACACAAACGTGTGATAATCTGGAATCGGGTCTTTGTTGCTTTCGTTGTTGTTGTAGTTGTTGTTGTTGTTTTCGTTGTCGTTTGCTTCCCGTTGCAGCGGCAAACACACTAATGGCATCCACTTTGTACGGCTGTTTTCCACCGCTTTTCGCTTGTTGCCCATTTGTTTTTTCCTCTGTCTTTGCTGTCGTCCTTTTCGTCTTTCTCTTCTTATGATTGTGTATATATTCTTTCATTTTTATTTTTTTAGCAGTGGAGTTTTTGCGGGGGCATAGCAAACTCTACGGCCATGCTTCAATAACTTTTATCACTTTTAATTGGGTTTTTCTTTATAGTCAACGCATGTCTTATGAGACTATAAGACTAACACATGTGCAGATTGTAATTGTGTTAATATGGGTAAATATTTGTGTGTGTGCGTGTGTGTGTGTGTGTGTGTGTGGGGACAGGGTGTGTTGAGTTTGTGTTTCGGCTTGTTTCTGTGACAGCAGACTAATGCCAGTTTTTCTTGTTCTTGTTATTTTTCTTGTTGTCGTGCCGAGATTTTATGCTTTCAATTTTCGTAATTGCTTCTTAATGCGCGTCATACGCCGACAAGCACAAACTTGCACCAATTTGCACAAGTTTGCTCTTTAACTCGTTTTGTCGCTGGGCACAGAAAAGTAAGTGAAAGTAACTTTAAGTAATTTGCAACTTTATTATACCCTTCAAAATATGCAATACAAGGTATCTTGGGCTCTCTTAGAACTTCGGACTGTCCAAGGGCGTAGGCAAGAAGAAGGAGCGGGTGGGTTGGATGGTTTCAGGGCGAGGACGTTGCCCCTCCCTTAGCTCATAGTTAACAAATTTTAATTTAGTTAAATGTGAAAGATTTAATTATTTAGACATGTTTGCGTAGGCACAAATATTGGTTGTCATAAATGTATTTCAAGTATTAGTATTTAATTAAAAAGTGTTGCATTAATTTAATATAATAAATAAATTCATATAAAATATATTTTTTCTTTGCATTTTTATTCAAATAAAAATTAAATTAAATTTTTTCAATAGTATTTAGATTAAAAAGTAACCAAATTAAATTTATAAAACATGCCTCACATACGACTTGAACTACAATCGTCGGATAAAGTATTTTGATAAAACTAAGATTAAATCTTGTCGTATTTTGAACTTACTTTGTGTTAAGATTGGCATCAATGGAAAGGTCATTTAAATTCCGTTTGAACCCATTAAGTGCCCATTGAAAATATTGAATTTTTGTAAAAGTCTACTGTTTTGACTTTTTTCCTCGGTCTCAAACAAATAATATTTTGATGCAAAGAGTTTCTCTAAACAATTCTAATAGTGACTGCAAAAAGAAATTTTCAAAAATCTCATCGCAAGTATTTTTTATGATTTCTATGGGATGAAAAGAAGGAAAAAGGGGTTAAAATAGCCACTACTAGTTAAGAACATTATTTTTGCTTCAAAATTCGAAAAAAGTTGACTTGAAAGATCCCATCTTGGATGAATTTGCGTAAAATCCACACAGACCAGTAATTATATACTATGCACAAGTTCGAGTCAGATCATGGACCGAGAAACTTTAATTTTAAGTTTCACTTTTGTATCTTACAATTTTGCAGAGTCTTAAAGTTTTAGTTATAAATGTTGAACTAATTCCTGCTGTCATCCATCGACATCTGAGTGCTGTAAAGTTTCAACGCTAGAGGGCGCTGCTGGCCCATTAATCATGTCCGCCGTTTTTGGACATTTGCCCGTCATGTTCAACTACTTTGATAATTTTTTTTTCGCTCTTAATTTTTCATAGCTGTCAAGTTAATAAACTTTTGCTGGGAAGTATCATGGTTTTGTTTAAGGGAATAAAACAGTTTCTACCTTTAAAATACTTAAAGATGAAGCTATATCCCTGGAAACTTCTCGGACTCACGCTTCATTAGTTGCTCGTGTTCTCAGTGTTTTTGGCAGCCATTAGTGAATATTTAAGGGCCGCTCACATATGTATATCCTGAAACGAGAGTATGGCAGCTTTATCCCTGTCGGATTTTATTAGGCGTAAGTCAATGCAGAGCGAAGGATAAACCTGTGTGTCTCGGACCCACTTCAATTATCGGAGATCTTTCACCTGACTGCACTGTTGTTGGCCTGATTTGCATAAGCCTCGAGGCTACAAGCTGTAAGCCTTTGACAATTAGCCAATATATTTTATTGGGCCACACTGAATCGACCAAGCGTTGAATTCTCTTTTAACTGTGTGTGTATGTGTATGTGTGAGGGTGTGTGGCTGCCCTAAGCTAAATTGAACTGTGCTTGATGTTTATTATGTAACCACAATGCGATACTTTGTGCTACCTTTTAGCTTTCACGCCTTTGAAATACATTTAATCCATCATTGCGCTCAGACACTAATACACACCCACACAGATACAAATATATGCACAGATACATATATAAAAATACTCAAACAGACTGAGAACCATTCGCCTCGGGCAGCTCTTTCTCTTTTCTTTTCTTTCCGCCCCGCCCCCTCCCCCTCTTTTCCCCTCCCCTCTGTTCTGCCCACAGCTTTATTGACTCCCGCTTTCAATTTGCCTGACGCCCATTCACAACCTGTTGAAAAGGTGCAAAATGTTGGCTGCTTCTTTGACTCGCTTTCCTTTATGTTAAGCAAACACGCTTAGGCAGCCTTATCAATCAAAGGCATCTGCTGCTCCCACACACATCTCTTCCCCTCTCCCTCTTCAGCCACACACACACATAGAAAGTCATACATATGTTATTAATATGACCCATTTATAGCAAACGCCATTGACGAAACCTTTCGACATAAAAACGTGTCCTCACACTTCCGGTATTAACAATTCCTGAATGAAATCTGTGCTTCTACAGACAAAATTGAAACAAACTTTTATTACGGAATGTACGAGAGATAGTTTCTATAGATGCATTTCCCAGTCTTTTAAATATCTTGAATATTTAAAAAGTTTGTATTTCCCATTTCAAGAATGCAACCTGATAAATTTTGGAGAAAGGTTAAGCAAGATTCTTATACTCCCTGATCATAAGGTTGCCTTGGCTTAATTTTATACAGCTAAATATTTTTATTGCTTACACTTAACCTTTCTTTTAAGCAATAATTTTCAACATTTTCAAAATTATTGAAGGTAATTTTATGACATACAAAATTTAGAATTAAAATATAATTTTTGTCTTTTAAATTAGATGAATTAATTTTTAGTAAACTATTGCTTGACAAAAATTAAAATCAAGTAAGTAAGAATTATAATCGAAAAATGAAAATAATTGTTGTTTATTTTACTTAGGCTCACTAAAAGCAGTTGACCAAAAGTAATTTAAAATTATAAACAAGAAAATATGATTTAAAGTAACATTTAAAGTTAATATTTTTCGGGTCTACAATTTAAGGACGAAGCAAAGTTATTATCTAGTATAAAAACGATAAAGTGGAAAAGTATGAGTTGTGTCACTTTTGTGTATGATATACAATTTAAAGTTTAAAGTAAAATACATTACAATTCTATAGTTAAAATTTAATAAAGTTTATGTCGTCATTTCAAGACTTATAACATTTGAAGTCCCTGTCAATACGAGGATTATAGACCTCGCATGATATATATTTTCCGTCAGATTGATAGTTAACTTGAATTTCATCGGTTTAAACTTGACTCAATTATGATGGCGACTAATCAGTCAAACACTTGATTAATGTATAGATTACCGCAAGTTGGAATGCGAATAATTGCGAGTATGCCAATAATTTGGAATCAACAAGTAATTAAACTTTATGAGCCCCAAGAGTCCAGTATTAGATTTTCTGCCTTGAAATGAGAAATACTCTTATTACGTATAATTAATTGATGGCCTAATGCCGGCGAAAGCATGGGCCAGCATTCAGGCCCCGTGGCACTCATTAATCATTATCTGGCGCCATCTAGCGAGAGGCGGCGCTAAACATTTGCGCCTAACTTGGGCTTAGCTCATTTATCTGCATCAAATCAATTAGGGAACACCTTGGGACCATTGGACCCTGGCCAATAGTCGTACATGCCGTTTCCTTAGAAATCGGGGCACCTTTTTTCCTTTTTACCAATTTGTTGTCCTTGCTACGTGCCAATTTGGCTCGTTTTGCTCGCTCATTCGTAAATCTAAACAAATCATCAATTTTCACAAATTATACGCGGCGTCCCTTCATTCTTTGTGTTGTTCTTGTTGTCGTCTCCGATTTCTCATCCTTATCCTTTTCAGGCTTTCAGCTGTGTCCTTGGTCCTAATTGCTTTCGTTTCATTCACCGCATTTCCTGTTGACGCTGCTGTCTGCGTCGCTGTTCATTTTACATTTCATTAATTAACGCCAATGCCGTCGAACTTTGACATATTGAGCTTAGTCTCTCCCACCACCTGAATTTATTCTCCATTCTCCATTCCCAGTTCTTCAGTTATCTGGTTATCTGTCCGAGCACTCGAATACTCGGACAATAAACGACGCACGGAATTTCCCAATCAAATATGATAACCAATTCCGAAGGTATTTGTGTTTAAGATTTATTATATATTTATCATAAGTATATTTCTTTTTATTAATTTGCCCATCGATAATGCCAAGAAGATAGTGTTAAGTTCACATATCAGTTGGTTAGTTAGTTAGCTGGGGCTATTTAAGAATGGAGCGACCCCCAGGCACCTGCTATAAGCAAAATGAAGTGCTTCTGTCTGCTATTACTCGTTGTGGCTCCCGCTGCCTGGGCGCGTGTCGCCTTCCCCGACGTGGAGCTGCCCCCCGTGGTTGAGGATGAGATCTACGAGCGGGCCATCTATGTAGATCCCCTAGCTGAGAACCGTGCAGCCGGTGAGTAGCAAGTGTGATCCGCTTGGCAGTGGCAGCCTTAACGTACCTCTTTAGCCTGCCAGGTGACCATTCGAGGTGGCATGCCCAAGCCAGAGCCCGTGGCCTTGGTGACCGACTCGGAGAGCTTTTATCCCTTCAACGATGTCGGCATCATGGAGGTCGAAAGCGGCAAGACCATGCAGCTGTGGTGTCCCAGTGGCTTCACCACACACTCCCAGAACCTGTTGACTGCCACCTGCGAGAGCGGTACCACCTTCAAGGTGGACGGCAGCAGCTATCAGTTCAAGGATCTCGCCTGCAAGTCATGGCCGGGCTTCAAGGCCGTCAAAACTGGTGCTACCTGCAACGGTGGCGTGGTCATTCGAGTTGGCTTCGAGATCACCTCAACCCGGTTCGCCGAGCAGATGCAAATCTGCTTCAACGAGCAGGAGGAAGTGACCCGCTACACGCGTCACCAGCTCTTCCCGGGCAGCAACTACTACGAGACGGGCGTTGACCGCATCACCTTCCAGACCGCCGGCTACTTCAATGGCAAGAACGTGGACAAGCTCTACACTCAGGCCACCCAGCTGGAGACCATCAACAAGGATCTGGGCGGAGATGCCGACAAGTATTTCAACACGGCTACCAACATCTATCTGGCCCGTGGCCATCTCGGCGCCAAGGCTGACTTCGACTACGCTCCCGAGCAACGTGCCACCTTCCTGTTCATCAATGCGGCTCCTCAGTGGCAGGTCTTCAATGCCGGCAACTGGCAGCGTGTCGAGGACGGTCTCCGCACCTGGGTCTCCAAGAACAAGATGAATGTCAACTGCTATACAGGTGTCTATGGCGTCACCACTCTGCCCAACAAGAATGGCGTGGAGACTCCTCTCTACTTGGCCCGCGATGCCAACAACAATGGTCTGATTCCCGTCCCGAAACTCTACTTCCGGGTGGTCATCGAGCCCTCGACCAACCGCGGCATTGTCTTTGTCGGCGTCAACAATCCCCATTTGACTGAGGCCCAGATCAAGAAGGATTACGTGATCTGCAATGATGTCAGCGACAGGGTGACCTACATCAACTGGAAGAAGACGGACATCAAGGCTGGCTGGTCCTACGCCTGCGAGGTCGCCGACTTCCTCAAGACTGTCAAGCACTTGCCAGCCCTGACTGCCAAGAATGGCCTTCTGGTCTAGGCTGATTCAATAAACTGAAAGATTATATCGAATATACCAAAACGGGGCGAAATAATGAATATCAACAAATGGGCAGACACTCGTTAATCGCTCTCTAGATTGTTTCTACAAGTGCTATACTTAAAGATTCCCTTTAAGATTCTCAACATGGCTTTTTCTTCATAGTTATAGTTAAATTTTAACTCAGAGATATTTTAGATATTTTATTAATATCTATCAATTTTTCTGTGTTTTCTTAGGCTTTAACTAGAAAACAAAATTGTAAAGATTATTAAGTGAAAGATGCCTCCCTTTCCCTTCAACGGATATAAATAGGACCTAAGGATACCTTGAGAGGTAATTTAGAAAAAACATTAAAGTTATAATGGAAAAACTTTTGTTCCGCCCCTCCGTCCGTCTGTCCGCGTGTTTCAACGCATCGACCACAGAGACTTTAAGAGCTAGAGGCCTAAAACTTGATTTGTAAGTTCCTGAAAGTTTCGCTATATGAAAATGCTCGACTGTAGCACCGTTCACTAGTTTTTATACCCTGTGCCCATTGAAAATTGTCAAAAAGGGTATATTAGATTTGTGTGATGTATGTAACAGGCAGAAGGAAGAATCTCCGACCATATAAAGTATATATATTCTTGATCAGCATCAACAGACGAGTCGATTGAGCCATTTCCGTCTGTCTGTCCGTCTGTCTGTCCGTCCGTCTGTCCGTCCGTCTGTTTGAACGCGTCGATCTCAGAAACTATAATAGCTAGAGACTTTAAATTTGGTATGTAGGTTTCTGGATACCGCACGCAGATCAAGTTCGTTTTTAAATTTGGATCGGAACACTATATCATATAGCTACCATAGGAACGATCAGTCGAAAATCAAGTCTCAGTATGAAAAACTTTTTTGTTGTTTGAGATATGTAAACCAAACTGACAGAATATGCATATGGGATGGTCGCATACATTCTGACCAAATTTGATTGTAATCGGATTACTATATCATATAGCTGCCATAGCAACCATCAGTCGAAAATCAAGTCTCAGTATGAAAAACTTTTTTGTTATTTAAGATATGTGAACCAAACTGACAGAATATGTATATGAGATGGTCCCAACCAATATTCTATTTTATGGAGACTGGCACAGGGTATCCTCCAGTCGAGCAAGCTCGACTGTAGCCGCGCCCACTTGTTTATTATTATATTATTGAAAAAAAAAGTCAAAATGTACAGCAAAAATCGTAATTTTCTTAATTCAAAAAACTGACAGAAATACCTGTGGAGGAGTCTTATGTATAATGTCCAAATTTGGTTAAGATCGGTCTACTTTATCATAAAGCTGCCGTAGGAACGATTAATCATTGGGAATTTTCTATTGTCTTTTACATTATGATCAAGTTTAGTTTAAATCGGTTACCAAGATGTAATTTAGATGTAATCTAGATGTAATCCGAATAATTAGTCGAAAATTTAAAGAGGCACCATCAAACGTTCAGTGTGCAAATACGTACTAGGCTATCGGAGTGCCAGGGTTCTGGGTATTCGACAGTCGAGCACACTCGACTGTTTTGGGTAAGTAGAACTAATAGAACTAAACATCACTGGTTGTACTCAGTTATTTTAAGTTCGCTCGAGATAGACACCTGTGCGTCTCTCTGGCGCCTCTTACCACAACATTACGAAATGAGATCTGGGAGCCGACAGAGTCAAGGCGAGCCCACCGCTGCTATATTGAACCAGAAAATATTTATAGGTTAATATTTGTTTTCTTTTAGACAAATTGGAACTAAATTTCTAAAATAAGTACTATATATTTATGTTTTTACAGTTTTAAGGTGATCTTTTGAAGCTCTTGAACTCTTAAGCAATTATGCAGTCATTTTATACCGTCGAAGCTTAAAATTCATAACGTCGACTAAGAGCAGTCGACAAAAAAGAGTTTAACTAATAATAAAAATAAAAAATATTATTTAAAATCTTATTTAGAAAATATTAATTTAATTTTACTTTTAAATGAATTTAATTCAAAATAAATGTGGTAACATTAAGTAATAATGATCGATCGATTTAAGAACATTTGTAGAATTCTTTTATTAACTCAATCTAAAATTAAACTTAAACGCACTTAGACCAACAATCCGCTGACGGAGAACTCGGGCAGGTGGGTCACCTTCTTGCGGAACTCGGGCACCGAGCAGGCGTAGGAGTATCCGGCGGTGATGTCCGTGCGCTTCCAGCTGATCCAGTTGATCTTGTCGCTGACATCGTCGCAGAGAATGTAGTCGCGTTTGATCTCGGCGAGACTCAGATGGGGATTGTTGACGCCGACAAAGACAATGCCCTTTCGGGTGGAGGGGTCGATGACCACGCGGAAGTAGAGCTTGGGAACGGGAATGAGGCCGTTGCCATTGTTATCGTAGGCCAGGTACAAGCCGGTCTGATGGCCATCCTTGTTGGGCAAGGTGGTGACACCCCAGACGCCAGTCCAGCAATCCACATGCTTATTATTCTTCGATGCCCAGGCCCTCACTCCGTCCTCGACACGTGCCCAGTTGCCGGCATTGAAGGTCTGCCACTGAGGAGCCGCATTGATGAACAGGAAGGTGGCGCGCTGCTCGGGGGGAAAGACGAAGTCGGCCTTGGCACCCATGTGACCGCGGGCCAGGAACACGTTCTTGGGGGAGTCGAAGTAGCGTGACGAATCCATGCCCAAGGCCTTGTCGATGGTCTCCTTCTGCACCGCCTGAGTGTACAGCTTGTCCACATTTTTGCCAGCGAAGAATCCGCCAGGAGCGAAGTTGATGCGATCCACGCCAGTGGCATAGTAATTGCTGCCTGCATCCAGAGTGTGGTAGACATAGCGGGTGACTTCCTCGTGCTCATTGAAGCACACCTGGTACTGCCTGGCGAACCGAGATCCGCTCAGCTCGAATCCGACGTTGATGAGGGTGGTGCCACCGTTGCAGCTGGCGCCGGACTTCTTGCCGACGAAAGCTGGCCAGGAGGTGCACTTGATGTCGGAGATGTCGTGCTCCTTGTCGCCCACCTTGAACCTCGAGCCACCCACGCATTTGGCGGTCACGGACTTGCCCGAAAGGGGCGCGGCCAAGCTGCTGGTGCAGGCGAACTCGATGGTCTTGTCGTGGTCGACATCAACGTAGCCGGTGGCCGAGAAGGGATAGAACTCAGAGGTGCCTGGCTTAATCAACAGTGGCTGAGGGTTCTTCATCTCAGTGCTTCTGATCTTGATGGAGCAGCCCGCTAGGAGGGAGATCAACTCAAGCTAACTAAGTAAAGATTGGCAGTTGAAGATCGCAGGAACTTACCAGCTCTCGAGATGGACAAGTCATTGAGGTCCGTGTCCGCCTCAAGGGGCATCTCGATCATATCCGCGGACCAGAGCAGCTCATTTTGGATGGGCAGCAGACGGGCCTGGCTGCTGGCCAAGAAGAATAGGGCAATCAGTATTGGACTCCACATGTTTCTCTACTGACGGACATTCTGAAAAACCCAGGCGCTTATAAATCTAATGCCCTAAACTGATTAGATCAATATTTTAGTCGCAATTAGCGAGTGCTTCAGGCAACTAAGAGAATGAGTATGATTATGAACTGGAGTGCGGGTGTGAGTACCCAATCGAGTACTCGCTCGAGTACTCATTGCAGATTCGCGTGCCTTGTGAACGAGTTTTGGGTTTTTACTCTTATCATTTAATTAGTCGGGCCCGACCCATTAACGTCACCAAGTAACTGTTTATCTCTGTATCTGTATCTCTCTATCTTTTGGGCACTTGGGATGATAGCAAATATGAAATTTGGATGAATTCTTCTAGTGGTTGCTTCCCTCACGTGTCCCACACAGTTGGCCATCAAAGAACGTGACTCTCATTTTTGCACAAATATCAAGTGTTTATTTTTAATTATTTCATTATATACATATATATTTTTTGTTTTTCTTTCAACTCACATTTAATGCGCAACTGTACTTATGTACAATAATAATAATAATAGTAATTATAATATTAGCGATATGATCATTTTTTGTTTTTTGTTTTTTTAATTATAAATATGAACCGCTTTATTGGTTTTTCCTTTTTTTTATTTACAATTAACTAACACACTTAAACATTTATAACGTTTATATCTAAAGAAGTACTTTAAGTTTAATTTTATTATTTACTTAGGACTGCTTATTGTTTCTTTTCTTTGGCTGGTTTAACTTGCTGGAAAACTCTTACACTAGAGTATTTATTATGTGTTTTTAAAGCTATTCTTTCTGTTGACTCAAAATCTACACTCGCTATAGAAAATTAGCAGGGACTGTAATCATTATAAATTTTATTTAAAAAATTATGAAATAATGATTAGTTTTAAGTTTTATAGATTTGCTTACAAAATAATGATTATTTTGAGTAACCAATAATCATTACTTTTGATCAGAAAAATAAAACTTTAAGCACAAATAATGATTATTTCATGAGTTTTATTTTTTTGCTCACAACAAAACTTAAGTTGCAATTTTGATTTCATCTTAGGAAATAAAAGAATTAAATTATGTATATTCCAAGTCAGTAAGCCAAGAAAAACCATAAAAATCCCTTTAGAAAAGAATAAAATTTTTGTGGAGAGCATCAAATTAAGCTTTGTCAAAATTACAGCTTGAGTTTTATTTTGAGCAAAAAATAAATCTCATGAAATAATGATTATGCTTGAAGTTTTATTTGTCTGCCCAAAAATAATGATTATTGCTTGACTAGTTAAGTAAAACTCAAAATTAATCATTATTTTTTAAGCAAATCTATAAAACATAAAAAATTTTTAATACTGGTGAAAATGCACAAATGAACCAGAAAGTTCAAAGTTATTATAAGTGCATGATTTTCCTATTAAAAGAAAACAAAATATCATTATTTGCAGTCCCTGAAAATTAGACATAGCGAAAATGCTTAAAAGACTTCGGATCGTTTTCTTATCTTATCAGAAAAAATTGTGTAAGTTTCTGTTGTGTTAAAGGTCAGAAGAAACAGAGAAAGTTAGGCATTTATGATTATGTATGTAATAGTGAAGGTTTCTTAAGGCTCGATCTCTTCTTTATCTTTAAAGACCTGAATATCTAATTTTTATTGTTTATTGTTATAATCTAATTTAGTTGAGATCCTAAATTGAATGAAACAAGAGGATACAATCATTTAACTGTTGGACTTTTGTAGCTTTTCTATCCACTCTGTTATTACTTTGATCACTTCTATCATTTCGAATCTCATATGGATCTGTGATGTAAATTGTCTTTTATTATTAATATGTACACTACACACAACGACACAACTGTATCCTTCAATTTACTCAATGTATTGTTCTTCCTTAGATATGACAAATTTATGCTGGATTCTGTTCAATATTAATCAGATCTATCTTTAGATAGATCAGTCTTCCGGTAATTCTTTTGGAATATTCATTAGATCATTTGCTGGTTTTAGATCTTTTGGTTGTTTATGAACTCTTGAGCTATCTACAGAAATATGGCGACTTGGGCATAGATCTCCACGGCCACCAGGAGACCCATTATGGAGAGATTCACAGCGCAGTAGACGCGTCGCAGTGAACGTCGGCGCTGACGCTGACGCTGACCACAACATTTGCCAGGGAGTCGCGTTCCAGGCAGCAGACGCTCTCGTGGATCGTCGTCCTCGCTGCAGCGGATTCGGTTGCCGCTGCCGTCGCTGCCGTCGCTGCCGTCGCTGCTATCGCTGCCATCGCTGTCGTTGCTGTCGCCGCCGCTCCCGCTGCTGTCGTCGGCTGGTGGCGCAGTGTTAGTCCGGCTCCCATTTGTTGCAGCTCCATTGTGGCATGGCGGCCAATGTCAAACCGACGCCAGCGACGAGCTGCTGTCATAGGCCACTAACAGCGAGTCGTTCTCATCGCTGCCGCTTCCCGCACTCCGCTCCGACTCATTGATGACCTCCAGCTGGGTTTGCGGTCGGCTGATCTTGTACTTGTTGTGTCGCTTGTTTATCAGCACGCTGCGTATGTTGTTGTTGGTGCGCTGTCGTTGCCGCTGACCCTTGACCTTGGCAGACGATGGGTGGCGAGTTCGCGTCTTGGGCACCCGAGCACCTAGCATGCTGCAATCGGCATCGTCCTGCTGCTCCAGCTCCAGTTCCAGCTGCTGCTCCTCCTCCTCCTCATCCTCATCATAGTAGTCATAGTAATCATCATAATCGTAGCCCACGGCATCATCACCGGCTCCGTCGTCATCATCCTCGTCGTAGTCAATGTCAAAGTCAAAGATGGCACAACAACCACTCTCCACCTCCACACTAAAGCGTCTCTGTCGCTGCCTTGACCTCTTCCCTTCCAGGCGAGCAGGCGAGGATTTGCTGTGTGTGCTCACGCTCTTGTACATGGGTGCAAAGATGGCGGTTTTGGCCTAGTTAGACGAGTAAACGTGACAGTTATTACAAGCAATTACGATCATCAAATAAATAAAATATTTTTTAAATTATATTATTACTAGCTAATTATAACTTTACATTATTCAAACAAGAATACTAAAAAAAAGTAAAATTATCATAAGGTGTTTAAGGTTTAGTTTTAAGAAGCTTGCTTTGTACATATCTATCCTTACTAATTCCAGACACTGCGAGGTGCCACTGAAGAGTTTGACATTTGTTAGCATAAACTCAGAACGTTTTGACGTATAAATATTACAAGTGAGATTTTTATAATAATAATATTAATACAAGTTGTTTTAGGATTTCGAAAAAAAATATATAAGTAAGGAAATTTTAAGTGCCAAGTTGACTGAAATAATAAATAATAAGGACTTTACATGAGCATTGACTTCAGTCTGTTGATCTTCAAGTTGAATATTGTGTATATCAATAGAACCATTTTCGACTATGAATTCTTATTGTATCATAGATAGGTCAGATACATATGTATGTAAAAAACAACCCTCGTATATATCATCTGGCAGATCAATTTCCGATTATCTGTGTTTCAATCTCAAAGTATTTCAAAGTATTTTTTACTACTTATACTTTATATATTCTAAAAATCTGCTTGATAATATGTTATTTCATTATAGTTTCATTCAATATTCATTTATATGGAAATAACTTTTGCGATATTTAAACCTACCTCCGGTCCGCGCCAGGTAATGCCCGAACGCACCAAATTGTAGAAACGCAGAACGCCCCACATGGCTAAAACCTGTTTGATTCGGATTGAGAATGATAGAGTTTGAACTATTAAAACGTAAATTCATTAAAAATATAAAATCACTCAAACACATTCGCTTATTCACTCACAAAGATAATTGAATTAATTGAGTGCACTTGTAGCTGGAGGACTTTTAATATCCAGAATAATATTTTTATGCTTGCACAGACGTTAATGGAATTTATTTGTAATTAGATTAGCTATGAAGTTTGTTGCATGAGATTTTGGAGAGGGCTCTTAAATCTATTGATGTGTCAGTGAACAAATTGTTTTGTTGTGTAAATTTGGTGGCTGACATTTTATGCAAATAAAAAGAATATTAACATAATTGGATAGAACGTGCAGTTCTTCTCACACTCATTTTACCTTGTTGCGTAACTAACTAACCTGGACTGGTGCCACTTAGAATTGTTTGAAGAATTTTTTTGCATCAAAACATTTTTTGTTTGCGGCCGAGAAATGGGTACTTAATGGGTTAACGAAATTTGTGTATCATTTAAACGGAAGTTTAGTGAATAGAAGATTAAGTTTAGAAAAATGCATCAAAACTTTTTTATTATACAATAATTTGACAGAGTTTGTAGTTTTTTTAAGTACGGGGATTAAAAATGTAAAATTTTATGTAATCTTTCAATTAATTCTTTGACCTTTGAAAGCATGGTTAAAAGAGGCTTGTCACTGCGGACGGCAGTCCGCGCTAGTGACGAAAGCAGCACGAAGGGTGCGAAAGGCGACTAGCATATATACACAGGAAGAATGGGAAATTTGCTATGACTGTCCGATCGGGTCGAATTATATACCGATCGAAAGGTATCAATCTAACTTAAAAATGTGCATACTAAGATTTTTGAAAACTTACATGGTTCGTGAGATAAACAGGTGTAAGTGGGAGGACAAAAATTTTTTTGTCACTCGGCACATTGCGCTAATTTCTTCATACCTAATAAATATATATTTTTTGCGCAGTGCCGAGTGACAAACAAATTTTTTTGTAGTAATTTTTAAGTAAAACTTAATATTATTCGTCACAAAATTGGATATCA
The DNA here is from genome assembly GCA_963924055.1 of Drosophila limbata. Classification (NCBI taxonomy): domain Eukaryota; kingdom Metazoa; phylum Arthropoda; class Insecta; order Diptera; family Drosophilidae; genus Drosophila; species Drosophila limbata. Next base: position 23,151,229 of record OZ001354.1, read on the forward strand.
GAAATTTTGGTGCATTAAAATGTTTTCGTCACTAGACTTTTACCTCGTAAAGAGGTTTTTTTTATAAGATAGAACATACTTGATAACAAGAATCAAAAAAATTTTTATAACTATGATTTACTGGAGTTTACTATTCTTCTTTGTTGACCAAGAGATCTTAAAATCATTCGGTAAATATTAAACAATTACTTAATGCCTTATAAAATACAAGCTTCGACACCTAAATTGTTTACACACACGCACACATACATACACACCTCCTTGATACTTACATTGATAAAAGCGCGAGCGATAAAAAACGCCACCTCCGCCTTGCACATGGCATCGAATTGCTGCAATATGGAAAATGCCAATAATTAATTTAGTTACATAAATGCAAACTGTTGCAAATTTAAATTGTATTTTATTGAAGTCAAGCGTTTTCACTCCAGGTGAGGTACTTAAATGGACGGAAAATGCAACAACAAAATCAACAAAAGAGGCAACAAAAAGGGAGACTAGAAAAAAAGTGTCGCCCGCTGTGAAAGTTTTTTGTGTCCCGGTGAGCAGAGCGCAAAAAACATGAATTTTTACCTCTACAATTGCAATAAATTATGCATGAGGCGGCAATTTTGAAACGTTTGGGTAGAAAACAAACGAACAACGACAAAAATAACAACAATAAAAACAACAAAAGCGACAGTTAGAACAGCAACAGCAACAGCTACAACAACAATAACAACAGGGACCTCGCAGCACGTTCGTAATAGAAAAAGCCGCAAAAACAAATGTTGGAGACAAATAAAATTGTTGGCAGGGGGAAGAAGACGAAACAGTGGAAAGACTAAATGGCATGGAAGAAGTACAAGTCACAGTGGTTGAGTGTGAGTAAGAGTGAGATGGTAAGTGAGTGTGAGTGCATATGTGTAAATAGGCCTTTGACAGTGCTTTAAGTATGGGAGACAGTTAGTGCGAGTGAGAGTGAGAGTGAGAGTGGGAGAGTGGTGCAGGTGGAGAGCGCAGTTGAGAGAGCCAGTGAATGAACTGTGTTGTCAGCTTTGAGCTTTGCGTCGATTGCCGCTGCCGTTGTCGCTGCTGCTGCGCTGCTGCTGCTTTACAGTCGTCGGACCCTTGAGTTTTTCACCCAACCATTTGCGCTTCATTAAGCTGAGCAGGCACTTTAGTTATTTCATCTGCAACAGCTCGTCTCTAGGATTTTGAAATGCAGCCGAGTTAGTAGCTACATACATCCAGCTACATACATATATAATCCTTTAATCATTTTTTGTATTATTAATTACATTCTAGACCAATTATATGATATCGTATTCACTTCTAGACTTTTTGATAAACAAAAACAGATAGAGGGATCCATTTAATTTATCAAGAAAAATGCGATATAGTAAAAGAAGCAATTCAGCAACCTTTTTATATGCACCTATGTATGTATACATAAACATTTTAACGGTTACCACTTGCTCTATTTGTATAGCACTTAAAATATTATATTTACAGGCAGAACGTTTTCAGAATACCAGTTTTTACTATATTGCTTGCGGGCTTCATCATATCCTGAAAGCCAGGACACAGACAGATATTCCTTTTTTGTTGCAGTAAGCTTGTCCTTGAAGTAAAGTGAGTAAGATAATTGGAGTCTCTAGTACTCCAGCACGTAGAATGAGTTGCAATTTTCCACTTGGGTCAATGAATTATTATCCTCTTTGTTATAACATCCACTAGCATATAAAGGGAACGGCTAAATATATTTTAAGTTTAAGCAGTTTATTCCCAAATTCGGATTGATAAGTTTAGCTACATAGCTCTGATTAATATGATAGGTGTACTAATCATATCTCCCAACTATTTATTATTCTAATCAAGTTGTGGCTATTGTATTTGTCTTGCTTCGCATTCAAATTGCAATTGAAGCAAGCTTGGATGATGTGGCATAAAATATACTGATAATCTACAGTATACGAGTATATATATGTATGTATTTATTATTCTAATCAAATTGTTCACTCTCTGTCTTGCAGCAAAAATAAATTGGTCCGATGCTCTCCAAACACTATTTCCCATTTGCGAGTTCACTCGAGTATTCGAGTATTCGCCTTGTCTCCTTCATTCCTTTTGGAGCATACGCTCGATGCTCGATGTTTGTGTTTACATTTCAATTTCAATGTCTGTGCTTTGCAGCGCACTCAACTGTCGTCAGCATCCGGGCATAACCTACACACATCCTTTGTTTGATTTTAGCATAAAAAAGCAACTTTTACATATGTAACGGATTCTCCCCTTGTGCGTTCTTGTTGTTTGTTGTTGCAGTTGTTGAACTCGTTATTGTTGTTTTCTAGCATTGGGCTTTTGTAATTTATTTGTTTGTTTTGCCAGATCTTTGTGCTTTGCTTCCAATTGATTTATGCCAACGCGGCATTCAGAGAAATCTTATTGATACCATTCCCCCTGTGACGAGGACTTCTATACTCAGAGCTTGGACTGGGATGGAATGAGGGCTTTCATTAGACAAATGGACCGACATGGCAAAGCATCTTAAATATGCATTAAAAGCGTTTGGCTGACGCGCTGAATTCCCACACCTGTCAGTACGAGTATCTTATGCTTCGTTACCCCCCAAGGATTCGACTTACCTTATTCACATGATCACGCAGAACATTCGAATAAACCATGGCGACAGCTTCCAAGGCCATAAACGTAATGTAGCCAATTATCCAGGGTACAATTAGGCCGGGGTTCTCCTGTTGGGATCAGCAAAAAAGATGGAACATTGTATTATAACGTTCTTAGAACATTTTGTGCTCTGTTACATAGGGAGGAAGGGAGGGAGGGAGGGGGCGGCTAACATTAGCTGCCCACAAAACCATTCACACACCTTTAGCTGAAATCAATTTGTGGGCATTGATTTCCTGGCTGCTTTCACTATATAAAATATTTTATGTGCCATATGAGACCATGCATCTGTGTGTGTATGTATGTGTGTCTGTTGTAATTTATCTGTCAATGGCGAAAAACCTCTGATTGGATTTTTGGCGCTTTTTCGCGTGTGGTGTTTTGCGGTTTCATATTTTTTCGCATTTGCTGCCGTTGACTGTTTTAACCGCACATTTCGCACAGCAATTCCTAGACCAAAGCGATTCATAAACTTCATTGTGGTAAATTTGTTACTTTTCATTGCCAAAATATCATATCACGTACTTGATATTTTTTGATACTTTATTTTTATGAGCGTCTTAATACCCTTTCAAAATCTAAGAATCGATGCCATAAATGCTTTGTGTATTGATATTCGAGTGAATAACTGACTCATCCTTGTTAAGTCCAAAGGGTCAGACGTTTTACCAAATTCCAATTGCAATGGGTCAAAGTTCGCACTACGAGAGAATTCCATAGTATGAGAAAGTTTGTTGATTATTAGCTATCTCAATCAATCTAACAGATTGTGTATATTAGGATATGTAAATCTATATTACATTCTCAGCAAATTTCGAATTACTATAACTTTTGTATCATCCTATGGTATAAAAAACTTAGCTGATTGTCGATATCATACCTGTTTAATAATGATTAGTAATCATTATCATTAGTAATTAGATTATTTTGGTTTAAAAGTCAAACAAATGATTAAATTACGATTATTTTATTTTATTTAAGGTTTTGTCCCATTATTTAATGATTACGATTGGAAAAAATAAAAAAAAATCTAAAATTATTAAATCTAAAATAATCAGGAATAATCAGAAAAAATCAAAAATAATCCGAAATACTCAGAAAGTTTATTTTTGATTGTATTTTATTTTTTCTGATTATTTTGAATAATAATTTTAGATTTTTTTTTATTTTTTCTAATCGTAATCATTAAATAATCAGGATTTTTCTTTTTATGATTTTTCGATTTTTTACAGAAAATGTTGTGTTTTTTAAAGTGTGGGTACTTTGATCGCCATTCCCTGAGTCGCAGCGCTCGCAATTTCGTGTTTGTTCAAAATTATATGTTTTATATTTAGTTAAGAAAAATAAGAGAAGTGTTCCACATTTCCGCACCGTATTTCAACGATTTTGCCCTGATTTTTGCTTCAAAACTGTATGCTCTTATTTGATATGATATTTTAAATAACAATTTCGGCTCTGCGAAATAAGGCCCCAATGAAATAAGGCCCCAAAAATAAAATGAAATAAGGCCCCAAAAAAATGTATAGGAAGCAACAACAACGATTTGTAATCAAACTTGGGGTGTTATTTCCTTTTTTGGGGCCTTATTTCATTGGGGCCTTATTTCATATGAAATAATACCCCAAAAGAAGAAATGAAATAAGACCCCAAATTCTATTTGTGGGGCCTTATTTCATTTTATATATCGTCAGCAAAACATTTGTAAATTCGCCTGACCATCCTCTTCAAGTAATAGTGGCTTTTAATTTGGAATCTGTGTAGACTTCGTTTTTGCTTACAATGCATAAAGCAAATTCACTGCCATTTTACACGGCTTGGATTTTTGAAGACCAAAAACAGCCTTTTTGTATATTTTCGTCTTTAAAAATAATAAGCGAAATAAAGGAAAATATTCCACCGCCGAATCGAAGGTATTTAATGGACGGAACTTTAACCAGCTCCTAGCGATCTATATTCAATATTTTGACCAGGTAATTACATTATATTATTTAAAAAAAAATTGTGTGAATCTTAGCGCCGCAGGCGAAAATTTTATACAAAAAATCGCGCGATTTTTTGTATAAAATTTTCATTATCTCTTATAAAAAATCTGTCTATTCTTTTGTATAAAATTTTCATTATCTCTTAATCTTAGCGCAAACATTTAAAAACTTGTACAGAATGTAATTCAAAGCTATGTACAAGCAGATGCAATTGCAAAAAACTTCGAGCGTTACAGCTGCCCTTATTGCAGAAAACATGTGGATAGTTTCATGCATGGCTTTGTTTAATAAAAAAATACAAAAAAAAAAAAAATGGAATTATAAAATTTAAAAAAAACATTAAAAAATGGGGTGTTATTTCATTTTTCAAATTGGGGTGTTATTTCATATGAAACAACACCCTAAATTTGGGGCATTATTTCATTTTTTTTTGGGGTTTTATTTCATAGCAGTGGGGCCTTATTTCATATTTGAAATTGGGGTGTTATTTCATAATGAAATAACACCCCAAATTTGGGGCCTTATTTCATTTTCCCATTTGGGGCCTTATTTCATTGGGGCCTTATTTCCTGCAGCCAACAATTTCTATTAAAATTTTGTTGACTTTGTTCTCTAAGCAAGCTAAATCAATGTTTGTTCACTTTTTTGTGGGCAAGTAAAGGCCACATAGCAATTGTGTTTTACAAACACAACATATTAAAAAAAAAACTTAGTTTACTATCCTTCATTGTATAAAGTTATTTAATTGTGAAACAATGGCTGCATAACTTTTGTTTGCTTAACAATAATTACAATTAGCATTTATAAAAATTAAATATTGATTGTTTATTGCATAATAAAATAAATAAAAAAGTATCCAAACATAAATATGACAATTAAGTAAGCTTGATTTTAGCATAATTAACTTAACCAACAACAAATTGTTGGCTCCTTGCATCTGTTCTATTTTAAATAGAGTTTATGGCATGTTTTTGTAACTCTTACTAAAACCCGACACATACAAAATTTTAGCGTTTTTGTTGTATTATTTATATACAAATTGTTGGCAAAATACGCAGGCAGCTCTAATTAAGGCCACTTCTAATGCAATATTTAAGCCATCAACAGCTGGCTCCCAACCAGGCGCCTGGAAGCAAACTGCAATTAATTTGCCCAACACATACATAGCTCACACATACACATGCACATAAATATGGCACACAAATAATTGTAGCATACTTTTTGGAGCCGCTTTGAAGGCAGCAGTATCGCTGTCATCGCTGTTGTTTGGTTGTTGTTTTTATGTGCTGTTGTGCTGTAAGGTCGAAATTAAAAAATTCCACAGAAAGCACCACGCAATGTTTCGTTCCCTCTTCGACTGACTGTAATCTTTGTCATGTGTCGCCGCCAGTCGACGGCCTCAGTTATTCGACAGATGGATCTTCATACCCAATTGTGTGACAAATTGTCTACATTTTGTTGTTGTTGTTGTCGCTTTTGACAACCCTTCAAAATATGCCAGTCGGTCCATTTGGACTTACACATTTGAATATTTGCGAGCTAAGAGCATGATGACTTCATCACAAAGTTCATGTTTATCAAAGAGTTCAACCCATTGACAGTTTATTTGGCACATTTGTCTACAAATGTGTTTTTTATCCTTCAGATTAAGAGATGTTACTTAGAAAAAAACATATATTTTTACCTCTTTGTGATAATGATATTATTATTTTTTTTTTCTGGGTCAGTATTCTCTATTAAAAGTATCATAATTTTTATTAGGATCATGTTTTAGTCAGGATACGATTAGGTGTATGTACTGAAGAAATGGCTAGCCAATTAATATATCGACTTAAGGAAAGGAATGTTAAAAGGCAGTAAAAAAGGGCATTTAACTTTCAGCAAATCATTAATGGTCTCTACTTTTGCCATTGTTTGTCATACATCATTCGATGAAGGGGGGGGGGGGGGGCGTGGCAGGCATATCTCTGGAATGCTTCGTAATTTACATTTGAATGCGCTTTATTTGCCTGGGTCTGTAAACAGTTCAGCTGGAGAGTCTGAGTTTCAGTCACAAAATGCGCATAATTTGCGAATATGCGTCATGTGTGCTTGTGTGGGTGTGAAGGATTCTGTTTGCTTGACAAACTCTTGTTGAATTTTGTAAAATGCCCAAAAAGCTGTTAGCCAAACAACGAGACTTACCCGACAGATGCCAAATATCAACACAATGCTCAACAATATCATCGACATTTGTGTGCCAATTATGGCAAAATATGCAATTTGCACGCCTGCAAAACAGAAACAGATAAAAGTATACCATTAGCAACAATTCAAAAACAATTAGAAAGATAGTACAATAATTTATACGTTTAGCCATGCGCATTTTATTATTGTTTATAATAAATTTGAAATAAATTGCATCAATTCCTCAGTCGTTGTGGACTTTATATTTAAGACATGCAAATGAAAAATAATTTTTGGGTGGAGTTTGCGGAACAAGTTTATCGATAACACTAGTTTACAGCCATTTCGCAAAGTAAATGTAAGTCTTGTTTGGCCAAATCGGTTAATTAGAAATGGAAATGTATTCAAAAATGTTTCAGCAACCTCGAAAATTACAAAAAAAATAATGTTTCGAAAACGATTCCATGAAAAAAATTGTAAGTGTTATATTCGAGTTTAGTGGGCCAAAGTTCATGAGAAAATCACACTTAGAGATACTTTGTACAAATTTTTTTTACTTTGTAAACTAGTGTAATGGGAATAAAATTTTGAACTACATACTCATACTATAAAACGATCAGATAGTAAAAATGTATACAATTTATATTGCATTAAAATATGTTAAATGAAATAAAGAGTGCTTATATTTGTTAATTTTTAACCACTGTCGGGTAAATTTTTACTCTGTTAATTTAAATACAAATGAAGGTAATTGAATATCAATCTTTCTGTTTTTTAATTAAAGAAAAAAATAATTTAATATTAGCTATAGTTAATAATTAAATTAATGCCTACTGAATGTGAAAGAAAGAAGGAAAGTAAACAATATTGCATAATGAGCTTAGGGGATGTTTATGTGTACAGGGTATCTAATAATCGAGCCTAGATCTCTTCTGCTATTTTCATAACCGACTGCTTTATTGAGTCTACACTTTATTCATTAAAATGTCTTGTTTATTATGTAGACGTTCAGTTTATTGCTATCCAGGGTATTTGCTTGTGTCATTATATATGTGTGTGTGTGTGTGTGCTTAATTGCTTATGAGTATTTATGAGGCTTGTGCTTACCATAGTAGACATCCTGCAGTTCGCCAGATTTGTGCATATTGACATTGATGCGCCACGAGTAGATCAAGACAATTAAGAGCGATATGTTCTAAAATGGCAGACAAATGTGGCAGAATATTATTTATTAGCACACATATCACGTATACGCAACGTGCAACCGCATAGCCATAAAGTCGAGAAGATTTCCCTTTGTTATTTGAACGAAACACGTTGTTACCTTTAAACAGGCATTAACTCATTGAGGAAAACTGACATCATTATTCACATTAATTATCCCAACTCCTTGCCCCATGGGGTAAGTGCAATGTACACTGGATTCACGCAAAACACGTTGCACTCTCACTGGGAACTTACTCAAGTGTCTCTCTGCAACAATAAAACATGGCACTAATTGCAGGCAGATACTCAAAAATGAACAAAAAACAAAGCCAAGTTAACTCGCCAGTTGCATGCACATAATTTGTGTGGAAAATTGCACTGTAGTTGCTATGAGTACGAATTGTTGTTCTTGTCGCTGGCAGACACTCATTGGCAGCACAAGTACAAGTATATATACCGGTAAGTATAAAAATCCTGAGCACGATTTGGCCATTAACATAAATTAAAAGCCATAATGAGAGTCTTGTAATTGTAATTTATATGGAACTCCAGCTGAGTACAATGAAGTAGCGATGACCCTATAAGGATGCCAGATACAGTTCATATCTTGCGTCTGACTAGAGACTGTGGATTCGGTTATGAGGCAACTAATTCTCATTTGCCCAGACGCCATTAGCAAACTAATGGGTTTATACATTTCTAAAAATTACTTTCAATTTCAGCTGTGTTAAAGAAATATTAATGATTTCGAGATTATTTAATAACATGACCCAGTACTTAAAATTGACATTTGTTTCTTATCTATGAGCTCGTCGAGGTCATGAAATTTAATTTTAGATGCATTTATATAAATTAAAAAGCAGGTAGGAATCTGCCTGATCTAATCTATCAATTAAAACTAAATCTGTAGTTCAGAGTCAAGCCAAAAATGTAAATTAATTTCATACGAATTAAATTTAAATTAGCAATTCATCGGATTAGTTAAAATTCAGTTCTATAAGGTAATTCAGTTAGTTTATACATTAAATGATTATAGTGGATATAATGTTAAGTATTAGCGCTTCGCGGCGGGACAAGAAAATGAGATTTACCCATTGTCATTAAAAATGAATGGAAAAATGAAAACGCCATAAAAATGTTCGCTTTTTGTGACACTTGTATTAATAACGACGTAATGTTGTTGCCTGCACAATGGTCGCAGTTTACAACGACATTGCGCATACGCCCCATGGGACGGCACTCATTGAACAAACAATGTACAAGTTAATAACTGGGGAAGGTGGAACAGGACGAGGACGAGTCGCACTTACAATTGTGTAAATTGCACTTGTTATGGCCAAATTTTTGGCATGCAACATGCGACAACAGCGAGTGCCACCAGTTAGCGGTCCATAAGGATAAAGGATGACGGACTTCATTTTTCCAGTACTCGCAGTGGCAACGGAAATGCAATTTTTGTGTTTCGTTTTCATTACGTTGACGACATGGCGAGGACGAGTTGTTGTTGTTGGTGTGACAAGTTATTGTTGTAGTTGCTGTTGATCTTGTTGTTGTTGTTGTTGATGTTGAGATAGCAATTCACAACCGCCCATTAAAAGCTTCTCTTCTTTTTCGCTCTCTGTCTTTGACTGTGGATGATGACGGCCTGCAAAAATACAAGATAAAATTCGAATTTGCGTTAAATCATTGCAGTTAAATGGGCAGTCATCTCTATATACATGTGTGAGTGCTATAACTCAACCACTTTTGATTTCCCTGATTCAATCAATACTCCAACTTTCCATCCGCAACAACAACAATTTATTTCTGTACTCTTTACTCTCAAACGCCTTTTTAAATCGTTGCACCTTCTTGTCCCCTGCATCTATCTCAGGAATTTATTTTTATGTGAAATGTCTGCAATCATTGGCATTTTTGCTGCATTTCAGAATTGAGCCTTTAAGCTGTTTAAGCCAACATTCAATGTTGTTCATTTTTTATGTGGAAAAGCAACAAATTAAATTGCTCTTTGATTGAAGAATCAATCTGATGTGAAAGGTTTTATGAACCGATGAAGTCTTTATTAATGAAGCTTTTAATTGCAAGATAAACAAATTATTAAATTATCTTAAAAAAAAGGTATTTTTCAGGTGCACAGAGTAGAAATAAATATGTTTAAGAATTGTTAAAGAATTGATTTTAATGCACATAAAACTATTTGTGCAATTATTTATTTCCATGTCCACTGCAGTTTGCTTTTAAAAATACTTGCACAGGATTATGGTAATTTTCCACACCAGGGGGGAAAATCCGTAAACAACACGCCGAGTTTAAATGGCAAAAAGTCAAAAGATTTGTGTTGTTTTTGCGAGATTGTTTTCCACATGAAAAGTCCCAGTAAACAGTCTTTGGAGCATTATTTGATATTAGCGCAAATTAATATTTAGATCTTATAAAATTTTGTAAGATTTATTTATAAAAAATTTATAAAAATGAATAAATTTAATGTTAAATTCCTTGACTTTAAAGTAATTTTAAATTTCTTAATTCATTAGACAAGCCGATTTAAACTCATTTAAGTTTCTCTATTAAAGTAATTGCAGTATTATCATAAATTTAGAAGCAAGCATCTCTTAATTGACATAGTTACTTTATATTTTTTTGAACTGCATAATTATTTGATTTATAAAATAATTATATCAACAGTCTCAAATTCCCTTCGAAAATTGTTTAAATGTTAAATCCTCTATCTTTAAAATTAGAATTTAAATGGTTCTTCCACTCAAGTTCTTAAATTGTCAGTGAAATCGACGAATGTTGCACACCACTAAATATTTACCAAGAATTTTTCCAATCTCTTAAATTTTAGTTAGTATTTTGGTTACTCCAATTATACTTTGAGCTCCCATTACTTGTTGACTAACAAATACATACATAAAACATTGAAACAATTTGGACGACCCATTCAACATTTATAAATTATTTGGAGCATTCATCCAATTTGCGTACCTTTTTCTGATTCGTCATTGAAATCATTCTTTCGCCCATGTAATACGCTTAGAAACAGGCCAACAGCTCACAAAAGTCATTTCGTGATGCGATACAGAGTACAAGCATTGTCATGTCTAGATTCTCTGATCAGCTTATGCCACGCCCACACCGCCCACACCGCCCACACCGCCCACACCACCCACATTCATACATGTGGCAAACACAGTCATGGAAAAATCGTCGCTTATGGGCATCATCTAAAAAAGGAAATACGCTCTGGTCGAGAGTGCTCGACTGTAAGATACCCTGTGTACCAAATTTGATATCTCTAGCTCTTTCAGTCTCTAAGATCAATCAGATAAACAGGGCTAAGTTGACTTGGCTATCAATGCTGACCAAACATAGCTATGTATTTTTAACCTTTGCATAAAGTGGTTATACCAGATTTACAGGGTTATACAGGGTATAAAAAAGTGGAACGCAGAACTGATACAAGGCATGTGAGGCGCTTATTGAATTGAATTTGTTGACTAGCAATTCGTGAATCGCTTTGATATGGCAGCTGCTCCATGTCAACGCTGCGATTGCAATTTGTGTCGACCTGCTGTGGCGCCTTTAGTTATGCAACGCTTTCGTGCCTAGCCATTCCACCGAGCTGAGGACTTGCGACTCGCGTGTGCGCCCCCAAAATCAATCATACGCCATCGTGGCCGCCAAAATCGAAATTGACACACGAAAAAAAGCATAAAACGAGAAAAACGAGAGAAAAATAGAAATGAAACCGAAAACAATGCGGACAAAGTGTGTAATGCGATATTTTTTTTTTATTGATTTTTATGTGCTCGTCTCAGAGGACTCTGAATGTGTGTGTGTGGGAGAGTGAGTGTGGAGTGTGTGTGTGTGTGTGTGTGAGGGTGTTGAAAGGCACATTGTATTTGAGTCCGACGGGTTGGCTGATATGAAAGCACTTGATGTTTGCAATATGCATTTGCAACTTGACTCTAAGGCCAACCCATTCAAAGGCTACACAAAAACCCTGCAAGCTGCATAGCCACAAATGAATGCGATGCATTCTCTGCAGCTTTCAACAGGACTGCAACAGGATATTCTTAAGACTGTTTGGTATGCCGAGCTGCAGGATATATAATTATTTTAATTCACATGAATAAAAGAAAGGATTGAGTGTTTCAAATGAACATCTCAAGTGAAAAACTTTGAATGATGCTCAGTTAGAATATTTGTAACAAGCCAAGTTTCTTATGTTGGTTGATTATACTTGAATTGCAGTTCAGAATATCGTCGACCTCAAAGTTCTAATTCCTACTGAGAATACCCTCATCTGATCATTTTGTCGAGTAAGTTCTATCCATTTCCTTATTTGTCTTGCTTTCAGCGCTTTTTCTTCTTTTGTTTGTTTTGGTTTCGCATTTGCTGCTGATATTTTATGACACTGTAAACGTTTTACATTGTGAAAGGGTTTCAGGGTTAATTCTCTTGGCTTGTTGGCCGTTTGGTCCTTTTGAGTATGACCATCAGAGCGTGCAAAGTAAAGGAACGTGTCCTTGCACTGTTCACATATGCGGGTGGATTCTTTTAGTTTTATCCTTTTGACTATATATACATATGTTTACCTCCTTTTCCCTTCTACTACTACATGATTCCCAATTAGTTCCTAACACGACATTGCCATCAATCATACGTCAGAAGTTTTTGCATCAGACATAATTACTTAAGCGCCAACTAATTGAAAGCATCTTAGAGATTTCTCTGGCGTTGATTAAGTACCCACAGAGCTAGACAGCCCATCAGGCGATACTTGTCAAAAACTGACAATTTGGTAGCAACCATTAATTACGCATACGCCCGATAGTCTGCCACACCATGAAATATGTTCCCGCCTGTCAATTGAGACTTGCCTTGACAAGGAGCAACAGCATCAGATTCAGATTCAGATTCAGAAACCAAAGTGGCCATTGAGTGGCAAAATGGCAAAGTACTCGTAGTATTTTAATCGTTTCCCGCTCTGCTTTGTGTTAAATAACTTTAAGCGTAGACAATTGAAAGCGAAAAGATAGAGAAAGCAAACACGACTATGTGAAAGTTTGCAGGTGCTTGAAGATTTACTTTGCTTTAGTTTACACAGACACCAAATAATACATTGTTGTTTTTCGATTATGCAAATTGAGAAGAAATTTTCATTTAATTTTCATGTTTAAGCTACTTCTACAATATTCTTTAAATGAAAAGCATTTATATGTTACTTGTTAGAGATATTTTGTAAGGGCAAAAAGAAATATATAAAACACGTGGCAAAAGCTATAGTCGAGTTCCCGACTATACAATACCCGTTAGATATTTAAATAAATTTAAAATATTTTTTATTGCATGCTTTTAGGCACTTACATTGCCTGAAACTTAAATCAGCCATTACCACCGATCTGACTGTCCGTATTTGTTGCGATTTAGAAGAATGATAGGTAATAATAGTAGTTAACGTTATTTAGTAAAAACATCCTAATATCATAAAAACTGTGAGTGTTGTGGCTTTTCGCGATTTGCGGAGGCGGAAAGGGGCGTGGTTAAAATTTGAAGCAAATTTGACCTTCTTGGGGCTTATAGAAATCTGTGTGCCAAATTTGGTTGCTCAAGCTCTTATAGTCTCTGAGATCTAGGCGCTCACACGGACGGACGGACGGACTGACAGAAATGGCTATATCGACTCGGCTGTTGATGCTGATCAAGAATATATATAATTTATAGGGCCGGAGATGCTTCCTTCTCCCTGTTACATACATTGCAACGAATACAATATCCCCTTCTACATCTTTGACTCTAAGTATGTTTTATATGATACATCGAAGCAGAATATTTAATGAGCAGGTGTTTATATAAAGTAAGCAGCTAAACTTTATTTTCAGCTCTCAACAATTCGCTCAAAAATCGAAAACTATTTATTTTAAAGTAAAATATATTCAATACCATCTTGAACAGCATTTAGGTATTTGGAATTTGTATTACCATGGAAAGTTAATAAAATTGTATTGTATGTTTGTGTTTGTGAAAGGGTAGAACAACTTGGTTAATAAGTTAGTTAGTAAGTTAATAATTTTTTTTAATCTACGAACAATGGGTATTGCTAGTTTTACTTTTCCAAATTCAGGTTAGTTTTAGCTGAGAGATACTTTGGAATTTATCGTAAAAATATCATTGAGTCATCACTGTGGACGGCAGGCGACTAGCATATATACACAGGAAGAATGGAAAATTTGCTATGACTGTCCGATTAAGAATACACTATAATCAGAAAAGTCTTACAAGATTCGATAAAATAAATAATTTTGAACTCATAGTTAATTTTTAGCCAATAAGTTGAGATTATACAAAATTTTAAATTAAAATTCGAGTTAAGTGAAAAAACTATTTTCAGAAAACTTAACTTGCCCAGTATATGGAAAAGTAAATATGGAGTCGTGAATAAACAAATCGACTCTTTAATTTGACATTTTTTCAAACCGGGTGGCCTGTAATTTACTTTTTTTGGATCTATGCAAAATCCCTTGGGCCGACATTGGGACTGCCGGCAGCTAGTTGATTATTACACAGTCAGAGGCAGTCATCAGTCGAAAGTGGAGGCCATCATGTGTTGGGAGTCGTATTGTGAAAGCTGTGCAGCAAATTACTATTTGAAAGCTGAAGGGCAATAGACGGACAGAAAGAGAGAGAGAGAGAGAGAGAGAGAGCAGGAGAATAAGAAAGATGAGCTCAAAGCAAATGGGCGAAATCTCATTTACAGTTCAGCTTAAAAATGGCAAAACAAACCCAAAGCCCAGAGCCCAAACCCCAATCCCGAATAGCCACAGAGCCACAGATAGTTGGCTAAAATTTGGCCAGCTGCCAGGCAGGAAACATCATCGTCATCCAGAGCCTTTCACATCTCTCCTCACTCGACTATTTCCGGCTCAGGCGAACTTGACTTGATGTTATTAAATTTTCTTATTTTTTGGCGCACAATTTGATAAGCTTTGATATGTATGAAATAAATTTCAAAATTAAAATAAAAACAGTTCAGATAGGTCGACATCAACTTGAAGCAAAACAAAGTCGCACTGACTTAAAGCAAGAAAGATATGAGGCTTTGATAGAATGAATTAGCAGGCTTTTGAAGATGCAAGAGAAACGAGGCAGAGACTTAAGACGAGAGATTAATAAAAAACTTAAGCTTTTATTTTGGATATAAATAGCTGAATAGTTGTTATGGGGCTTACTTGAAATAGAATTGCAATTGGCTTTTGGCCATCAGTTCTGGCATCAGCCTCAGATACTGTTATCAAAAGCTGCCGTTGGCAACCATTTGGACACATTTAGAGGTTCCCCCTTAAAAGTCTGTCACACATACATATGTACATATTAATGGCATATTTTACTTCATATACTGTTGGCCTACTCATGCAACCCCTTGAGGCCAAAACCGCATGTCAGTTAATTGCACATTGGGCCGGGTTATGTTCAGATAATCGCCGCATAAAGACATTTCATTATTGCCCTTTGTTTCGGTTATGCTTTATGCGCTTGTCGTCGTCTTTCTCTCTCTCTCTCTCTCTCTCTCTCTCTCTCTGTGTGTATAACATTTTTATAATATTGTAACGCACATAAAGCAACAGCAATAATAATAATAATAATAATAATAATAACAAGCATGTTACGCAAGTTGTGGGCACAAAGTTCTCTTGCTCTTCGTGTTATTTCTCTCGTCCTGCCCTCCGGCCTTGTCCTTGCCCTGACATTTTGTATTTGTCTAGCAAACATTAAAGTTTTGCGTTTTGTTGTATTTGGTTTCGTTTGTTGGCCTCTTGCTTATTTGGCTAATTTATGCTACGCTTTATTGCTTGCTTTGTCGACACGCCATAACATTGCCAGTTGGCCTCGAGCTGCAGCTTCGAGGAAATGCCTCCAGGTTGGCTATGCGCCACACGGGGCGTATGCGTATTTTGGTTGCCCGCCTTTGTCTTTGGCCTGAAGGTGTTTGCATGGGCGCATTATGATTCATTGCTGGTTTTGGCCACAGTCAAAAGGTAGCCAATTCAAGAGATTTATTAGGCCATCCTACACACACATAATGAAGTTCTTTAGTCAAGTTAATGTTTCTGCAGTTAAACGGTGGCAGCAGCTGCTGTTGTCAGCGTTTATTAATGAAGGAAGAGTAAGTTGGAACTCTGACTAGCAAAAGGATAAACTGAGAACGGTCAGAGAAATGCTTGGAATTGTGTAAGATAATTAAGCGCCAGTTGAAAGTAAATTGAGACAGAATATACTCGGAATTGTTGAGGAAACTTGTCGTGTTGAGTTGGTAAAGGGGTAAATAGTTTTGAATCGATCTAAAACTTACATGAAGCTTTCCTAAGCATTACTGAGTACCTGTTGCTGCTGCATCACATTCCATTTTGGCCCATTTCCTAGACCTTTTTGCCTGTTTGCGCACATCAGGCTCAATTTGTCAGCAAGTTCGCGTCAAACACTGCAACAGACACTTCAGAACCAAATAAGCTTAGCCAGGCTTGTACAATGCCTTTTACCTTTTACCCCTTGCCTTCTTCTTCTCGCTTAGAATCCCAAATGCGACGGCATACGTGGCGAATGTGCAATTTACTAACTCAGACAGCTCGGCTGGCTAAATGATGGCAATGTGCTCGAATGTGTGTGTGTGTGTATGTGTGTGTTTGTGTGTAAGTGAGCCCAGGCTGGCAGACAAATTATGCAAATATGCGTGGCATATGAGCAGGGAATATTACGCATACGCCGAGTGTGCCATTAAACGCCCACGTGGGCGGCATCTATGTGGGCGGGTTGGGCTGAGTTTGAGCCTAATCAAAAGTGCTCCAAGAAATCGCATACATGTTGATTATAAGTCGTTACCGCTTGAGTTCTGATACGCGAAATTTCAACACTTTTTTGGATGTAGACATTTTTATTGAATATAAAAAATATATTTACAAAGAACGCTTTCTCTTGTAATTTTTTTGTTTATATAAATTTATTATATTTTTTAAATCCTATCTAGATATCCTACATACATAATTTGCATTAAATCTTCTAGGTGGTCAAAGCACAACAATTAAAACCACTTAAATTAAGAAATACTGTGCCTCTTGTATGTTTGGCTTGGGAGGATTGGCCAAGAGCAGACTCACTTAAAGGCGTGTCCTATTCAAGTGGCCTGGAGTGTGTGTGTCAAAATTCAAGGTACTCGCTTTAAAATTGCTCTTGTAATTCCATTTTTTATTTTTCGCTTTCAATTTCTGGTTGCGTAAGAGGGCGATGCCAAGTTCAAGCTATAACATTATAGTCGCTTAGATCTAGATGTTCAGACAAAAGGACATATATATATATATATATGTATATCTGTATCAATCCAAAATTTAAGCTTATAAGGTGTTTGATTTAAACAGATGTTTTTTAAATATGTATTCTAGATATTATTGTAAAATGAACACAATATGCGTATAAAATGACAACCATTCAGCATTAAAATTTCACTGAAAAAAATCTTAAGGTGTCCCGATAGCTAAAAATCGTACTTGAATCACGTATTTCGTACTTGATTTAAGAAGTTTCAAGATTACTGAAATTTTGACACCGTTTGGAATTGATTACATCGCGGAAATTCTTGGTTTTTGTTATCTTTAGCTACTTTCAATTATAGTCGATCAGATATAGGTGAATGTTGTGTAACGGAAGTCGTTTATTTGGGTTCTCGACATTAACTTTCATACGTATTTAAAACTACGCATAGTCGTAGTGGAGATGGAGGCGACTCAGTTGTTTATTTTGTTTTGGCTCATGCGAAAAATTCAAAAATTGTCGGATTTCCTGTAACCAACACATAACACACAAACAAACACACACACATACACAGACACTCACACACACACTCACATGCATGTTGCGTCGTCGTTGTCAAGTGGTTAGGGACTCAGTTGGTTTTTGGTCGGGCTCCGAATTCGTTACCTTCAGTTACCACGTGACTCGTTTCCTGCGTGTTTACAAATTTAAAAATTTGTTTGTCATGGCGTTGGCGGTCGGGGGAAGGGGAAGGGGATTCTGTGGGAACAGGGGATTGGGTTTGGGATTGGGATTGGAGAGGTGTCTTGGCATTTAACGTGCATTGTCATAAGTCTGCGTGTTCTTCAAAGAAATTGTTTTATACTTGGGCAGGTGGGAGACGAGGTGTCGTGGCGGCATTGTCTTTACCTACTTAATAAATGGTTTCATTTAATCACAGACTTTTATGGGGCACGCATCTAGGATTTATGCATATTTATCTAAAGCAGCAGCCAGATCATGCAAGGTTAGGTAAACTTTGTCCTTTGGTTGACATAAATCAGCATTAAAAAAGGCCGTCGCCGAAGTGAATGCTGATGAAAAGCGCTTTCAGCTGAAACTCGCATAAATAAATGTGAGCTAAACATTTTCATGAGTCATAAAAAGTGGTTTAATATAGAATTTGTAAGGATGAGTGTTAAAAGCTAATTTGAATATGCCGGAAATTGTCCTCAGCTCAGTGTTAATTACAATGATTAAAATAAAAATCAAATTATCAAAGCATATCGTATTCGAATAATTTTTTATTCAACTATTTTAAAATCACCTGTCGCTTTCAGGCATGCAGAGGAAATCGATCTTAGTCCTGAATTAAACCACAAATACTGTGTTCTTCAACTGTAAATACAAAAGACCACAACAAACAAAACAAAAGAAACAACTTTGTGACAACAAAAACTTTGTCATTGCATCTGCCTAAATCTAAGCAGGAGCAGGAGGTTTGGGGGGCACAAAATAATTTGCCACAAACTAAATTGCGAAAAGGCTGAGGCAAGATGGAACAAAGGGGCCCTAAAGGAAACTGCCAACTATAGTCTGTCTTTCTCACTCTCTTGGCTTCTCTCTCTCTCTCTTGCTCTGCGTCACTTTCTTTGGCTTTTGAGCAAGTTTCTGGCAGACAGGCAAATGCAAAGTTCACTTGTAGGCAACTTTTTGGTAACCGCTAAAATGTCTTGCAGCGTTTTTTATATTAAACCAAAGGGAAACGGAATTGGAGGGTGGAAGGTTAACTTGCTGAATGTGCCACATTAAAGTCCATTTAGTGTAATTGCAGTCGCCAAGCTGTAACTTTGGCTGTCAGCTTTAAGACATGCAACGCAATTTCATAGCACGTTCATATTATATGCCCGGTCGTCCAAGAACTAAAAGCAATTAATGCCCCTTGTCAACAGCTGCTTCCAGCGTTTTTTGCTCCCTTTCGCCCTCTCACTCTATTTTTTACTCTCTCTCTCTCTATCTAGACTCACACTTTGCTGGACTCACTTTGTTTTTCTCGCTTCTTCATTTGCGCGTCGCATAAAATTTAACTGATTAAGAGTCGGGAGGAAGTCAAGTGGGTTTTGCGACTGGAATTGGGACTGAAACTGTGATCAGGATATAGAAGATGACGGAGTTTCTTCGTCTACCGGAAAGTTTTAATCGTCATCTGCTTGGCCTGTACCATTTAGTTAATATGAATACAGGGCATATTTATAAAGTATTAAATATTTAGAAATTTTTAAGCCAACTTTAATTCTTTTTAATCCCGAATTTTATCAAAAGATGAGTAAATCTTTTTTAAGCTATTGTTTGATTGATACACACAAAGCTAGAAAATATAGGCTATAAGTTCCTCATGGATTCGAAATTTATTAAATTTTGAGCATTTGTCAAAACAAACAATCGGAGAAAACTGTTTTGAAATATCGAAAATATAGAAAAATCTATGTTGAACGTTTTTAAATATTTGTAAGAAAATTTATGTTTTTAGCTTAGTAATTTATCAAATTTAATTTAAAAATTTGCTTTATTTAATTTTAAGTTTATAAAATAATTATATACAATGTTAATTTAAATATATTTTATTTGACGAATATATTTCATTTCATATAGATATTGAAATATCTAAATACTGTTTAAAAAATCTTTGAATTTAAGTTGTAAAGTTTGATTACAGTTTTATTATTTCTGGTGAATTTTTTAATTTTACTTTATTATTGACTTTGACAAAGTGTTTTATATGTATTTTAATATATTTCCTATTTATATGTCATTTGGTAAAATAAAATCAAAATGTATTTGTCTTTATACTATTTGTTTTTGTATTGCGCTGCTTCGAGCAGGGTAACTCGGAGTTCATCACTTTGATACACTTCACTAGCTTTGGTTTTATGAATGCCACGTGATGTTCGTTTCTGTTTTAGCCTCATCTCCTTTTATGTTTGATGCTTTTGTGAGCTTCTTTGGGACAGCTGTTGAAGACATTTGATGTCGTCTATTGATGTTGCTGTGAACAATTGCGGGTTCAATGTATTTGGTCGTGTGATTTGATGACCTTGTCCAGAACGAGCGAGCGACTTTTTCTTTTACGACTATGAAGACTGGGGCTTTGGGCTTACAACTGAACTGGATGATAAAAAAGCGGATGATAATGAAATGTAAAGCTAACATATTTTCTGGATTCACCAGACGAAGTGAAATTACTTTTGCATAAGTAATGAGACCTTCCACAAATGCAAATGCATATGAGTACATTTATTACGGGATTAGACCGCATTTCTTATCATAATGAAACAATTTTCATGCCTGTGTAATTTCCCCATTCCTGGAAATGCGGATGCACTGACTGGGACTAAGGTTTTCTAATGCAATCAAAGTCACAGATGCTGAAACTCTCTTTAAAATATTTGTTTAGTCTCATGTACAAAGCTTGTTACTTCCTTTTGCTAATAAATTAGTGTTATATTTATGAAGTGGAAATACTTCGCTTAAAAAATATAAGATGGCACAGAATAGCCACATAAAGGAGAAGTAGTAGAATTTATTAACTCTCAATATTGTAATCCTGCGTTGCGGACGTTACATTTGCACGCATATTTTCATATTAAATTGATACAGCTCGCGTTCAATTTGAATTTGTTATGAATTTCAATGTAATTTTATAAAAAATTGCAAATCTTTGGAAGGACTTTTAAACCTTTTTTAAGATAACAGTCTTACTGTTTATGAAAAAATGTTTTTCTTGCTTCAAGTTTCGTTTTGAGGCTAACGTGCATATCCAAATGCAAAAAATTAAGTGGATTTTTAAGTTAAATACAAATTTTAATTTTTGTCTGTTGCGGACGTTACACTTTTTATGCACATTTTTACTTCAATTTATTAATTTGTATTAAATATCCTTTCAATATGTTTTTTATCTTAAATGAAAGAAAATGAAACAAAGTTTATGATTTTTTAAGCGTCAAACACTCAGACGCCTATTTTGCCCACTTTTTCAGCCATTATATTTCACTTTTTTTTTACATGAATTAATGTAAGCAATAGGCAAAAAGAGGAATTAATTGGTTGGGCTCGGCCAAACCACCGTATGATCACTTCGTTTTTATATTTTAAAGATTGAAAATTTATCCTTTTATTAAAAGAAAAACAACTATTGCTAAAAAAACATTAAGTTTTTTTACAACTTAAGGTGCATTTACACTAGTTGATAAGCTGGTCAATTTCATCTCAGCAGGCTGAAAATTTTGATGGCATCTTACTCAACTCTAGTGTAAACGGTGGTCAACTCTAAGCAAAAGTGTGTTGACTTGGTGTAAAGCACAGCCTACTGGGATGAAATTGACAAGCTGGTCAACTAGTGTAAATGCACCTTTAAACTTTCAGCCCTTGGTTTAAAAATTATCGGATTTATGGATTAAAATATTTTAAGTATATTTTAAGGAGGTACGCCGATGATAAGCCGAAAAATTTAATATTTTATTTGAGTAGTTAAAGCAATTGATCGCTTGCAGGAATATACGTATGAATGAGTATCGACAGCGGAAATACTCGTACCGTCTGTCCGAATTCAGTGGAATGTTGAATGTTGAACTGTTACCGGTAGTTACCGCTACTCAAGCGTCATCAGCTTCCAATTGAATGCGGACTGCCAAAAAAATTTGCATATTTTATTAAATTCCCTCACAAATATCCAATCAATAATGTAGTACGCCATTGCCGGATCCGGCTACCCGGCGAAAGCCAAAGTCGTGCCAAATTAAGTATGCATACGAATTCAAATGGCTCAACGAGCGAGGCACTCGCAAAGTCAAAGGAAAAGGCACAGGCACGGGCAAAGGAAAAGCGGGCTATACAAATATGTATATGTATATGGAAAGTATGCAGGATATGCGAGGATTGGGAGTGTATGCCCAGGAGAGAGATTTTTGGTTTTTTCCAGACCAGCGCCCCTGACTTTGTATTGGTTAAGGCGCATCCTTAAAGCTTCCATCAGATCCGGATCCCCTCTCCCCCTTCAAACTCTGCTTGTTTTATTGTCCTTTTGTTTTTCCGCAGCAATAATGCTGTGAAAAAAAGAAATATCACCAAAGTCGTAATGGAAGGAAAAAAGAGAAATAATAATAATAATAAAATTATGCCAGGCATAAAAATAAATTAATGGCTATGCGTGTGGTGAGCAAGGACAATACCCTGCCTAATAGACCAAATGTCCCCTGGGGGCTTTAATTAGTCGAACCCCATGCCAATAATGTGGGTCCTCCCCCTCTGCCCCGCTTCTCGTCACTTGCAACATTCCGTTGCCACATCTATTTAGCTTTTATTATTTACTATGCGTAATTTCCTCGCCTCGCTTTTCAACGTAAATATTAAATTTCCTTTTGTTTAGAATTCTATTATCTTTTTTCGACTTCTTGCACTACTTCTTCTATATTGTTGACCATTTTTTTTTCCATATTTCATTTGTATTTGATTTTTGTGTTGCTCTCAGTTTACTTTATTATTTATTGTTTCGCATTCATTGCCAAGACTTTTATGTTTATTACTTGAGTGGAATGCGGACCCTTGTCTATAGTCCCTCTTCTCCAGGGGGAATGATAGAGAAGGCTCCACAGCAGTTATTATATTAGAAGAGATTGCAAGTACTTTGATAAGAGTGTTTAAAGCTGTGCAAATCAAGAAATAACTTTGTCTACATCTTACTTTGTACCCTGTAAAAGTGTATGTAAGCGGATGGGATCTGTTGTACAGCTGATGCTATCTGCGCTCTATCCGATATATTTTGGTAAGTGAAGCTCGCGTTGACGGCGACTTTTTCATTTGTTTATTGCACATTTGAATTAACCCGAGACTCCAAAGCCTTATTTGCATTTTAGATGCTGTTGAAGTACTTTTAATTGAAAAATGTTAACTAACTTTAATTTTTAGGCTTTGGTGTGTATCATTTCTACTTCAATCTGAGAAGTCATATTAATTTATAATAACCTTTGATTAATAATTACGCTTTACATTATTAATTACACTATGGTGTAGAGCATTTCTACGTTAATTTGAGAAGCCATTACAATTTAACTAAAAGAATTAATTGTATGACCTCTAAAGTATTATTCGGATTAGATAAGAATAATCAAAGAGATTGGATCTGGTAAGAATAATTAACGGAAATAAAACGAAACGAAACGAAATACTATTAATGAACTTGACACTCTATTACAGGGTATTTGCTAGGCTATAACGGTCCCCAATACCAGTTGTAAGCATGTCGCACAGTGCAACAGTGGAAAAGTTTTTTAAGTTTGAATTTATATTGGGGCCAAAACTGCGTGTGAAGTGCAACTTGCAACGTGCAACGAAGAAAGTGCAACGTGCAACGAGCGGGGAGATTGCATTTTGGCACAATTTGCATGGAAAAGTTGAACGCATTGGCAGCAGTTCGAGGCCAATGACAGAGCGGTTTATGGGGCAGGAAAAACTTAAGTAAAGTAGCATTAATGTTGGACTGTGAGTTGCTTGCCACTTGCTACTTGCCACTTAGTTGTGGCAGTCAGTCTTCGAGCCATTTGCATATTCATTTTGCGTAACTTTGTCACCACTTTCAAGTAGGCCATGCTTCCAAGACACTACAAACACTACAACTTGTCCAACTGCTTGGCAGCTGCAACAACTCGAGTGGAAAACTTTGACACAAAGAGCGGCAGATATTGCTTTTCACTTTTATGATTCGTCCCCAAATCCCTATAATAATGGTTCGCATTGAATGATGGCAGCGAGGCTAATGCTTTCTGTTAATAATTAAAGTAAATGTTTTCATTTTGGGCCTCAGCGAGACCATCAAAGGCGGGTGCCTAAGGCCAGTTTCTGGCACTTACAACTTAATTGCCAGCAAAGTTGCGAAAAACAAAAATATTATTTTATGTGTGCGCTGTCGAAATTAAGAAAACTTTGCTTAGCATTCGACATAGCCGGCTTACAGGTTATGGTTACAGCCTACGGCCCCGAGATGAGGCGATTCCGACAACTAATGAGCGTATTGTTTGCCCGCTGAACGTGGCCAGAAGGTGAAGGGGCAGGCTAAAAAGCAGCCAGCGGAATAACAGCATGACAGAATAGCGGAACAGCGGAAATGGCCGTTGTTGTCGACGTGGGGTTTGGGTATTTAAAGGGTTGAGACCTTGTAAAGTTTTGCCCAGAAAATGTGCGTGGGTTGATTTGATTCTTACTGAAATTTGATTCATACAGGCAAAATCTGATCGTAATGCGGCACTTTAGACAAGACATTAAATGGCACAGAAAATTTGTAATTAATAAGTTCAGTCTAAAGTTTCTTGCAGAAGAAATAACATAATCCTTTAAAAAATATGAGCCTGAATATCAGATGTTCCCATTGCCTTATCTCGTAGAACGCTGCATTATTCTCATAAATAATAAATTTTTAAATAACTTAAATTTTCTTATTTGCTACATTAAATCAATTGATTTGTTCAAACATTAAGTTTCTTAGAATCTACATCATTTCCTTTCTTACAATTTTAATGGATATATTTTAATACCAATAAACGAAATACTAGTAAAAATATTCTCTGTCTTTATAGTGGTCTTGGATTCAGTTTATTCATAAACTGTCTTAATTGTTTTTCACTTGAAATGAAAATTAGTTGAACAAAAACTTGTGCTAGACAGTTGGCAAAATGTTCTCTTTAAGCAAAACAATATAAAATGGAATGTAATTAAATTTGTAGCAATTCGTGTAATTGAGTTTTAAGCCGCAACTTTTGGCTCGCCGAAATGGAAAGTTGCCGACGTTTTCGATGCACTGTCTGCTTCCAGTTTCAACTTAGTTAATGGTTCTCTTCTGTTCCAAATATAGGAGTATATATATAATATTAGTGGTTTTGTGTTTGCATCGCACATTTTATGGCCACTCCCAGCGACTGTTTGCGCTGAAATTAAGTGCGTCTAATTTGTGTTAAGCGCCGCGCCACTTGAGCATTGCCATTTTTTGTAGCTGCTCGTCCTTAAGTTAAGCCTGGTCGAGTCCCCGTTTAACGTGCAGGCTTTAAAGGATTCGCCTGCCGTTGGCAAAGCCAAACTGCCGTAAAATTGCCGTCTCCGTGGTGCTCCGTGGGGAATTTGCAGTCAACATTTTTGTGAGTGATTTCTGTACATGGTTTAGGCTGTTTACCGTTGACATCTTCTTCAAACACGGGAAACAGTGGGACTAACCAAGTCGATATAATGTTTATTTTCTGATTGAGCCCATTCCCCAATCAAGTATAAGAGAATTCCACGAATTGTTAAGAGCAAATGTAAGTTATACAGACTATTGATATAATTAGGCATTTTCAGTGAAGCAATTACAATTATTGCATTTAATTTTGCAAAATTCAGTTCAGTGCGTCGTAGAAAACTTTTTGCTTTTTCATTTTCTCAACACTTTTATAGCTTCGTCCTGTTTAATTATCTTAATCTCTTGTGAACGCTTAAGCAAAAGAAACTTACCAAAGTGTTCAGTACTTGAATTTAAATTTAATTTCCCTCACTTTTGTGTATTCTTTCACCTTTCACCGTGTGGTTCACTTTTTGTATCATCAAATTTTAGCAAGTCTTTTCAAAAAACTTTCAAACTTGTTTTCCCGCACGTATTGCATGCACATTCATGTACCTTGCCGGCACCTTTGACGCTTCACCGCTAGATCGACGCTTTTACTTCGCGCTCAAAAGTAGGCAACGGTTTTTGTATCTTGCTTTCTTTCTCTCCTTAACTGTCACACCGAAAGCTGCTTCTGTTGCTGCTGCTGCTGCGTTGGCAACGCGGACGAAACGGCAACTGTTTTGAGTTTCATCAACACGGCTGTTTATAAGGCAAGCGGCAAAAGCTTTCGGCACGGAGCTTTTACGAGAGAGCATTCGTTAGTTTTCGACCTATTTTGGCATCCGTTTCGACCACTTTGTCATTGGCCATTTGCTTGTTGTTTACCGCCAATTGTTTTGAGTGCAACATATCGAAAGCAAAGTCAACCCCACACATGTTTTATGCCTTACTCCTGCTGCCAGGACTCGCCTGCCATTCTGTACTATTTTTTTTTCTTTTTGCATTGGTGTACGTGGTCGGTATGCGAAAGAGGTGTAAGAAAAAGTGCATGCAAATCATTTGGTGCTCATAAATTATGGTCCACAGCCAGTGGAGCAAATAAACTTCAATTTATCTTGACTGAATTTTTGGCTCGAATGGTCCAGGTTCCAGGTTTGGTTACCTGATTTGGTAACGTTCTGATTAGCTGACCTTTTCCTTAGGGTATGAGAATATATTTGATAAAGTATATATATATACATATATTTTTATCCAACTCTTTGACTCAATAATAATTGCGATAATCTTAAATTTGATGTTTTTAATGTGAATAATAAAAACCAATGCCTGTCAAATATTTAGTCCGGTTTTTATTCTATAATTGCACAAACTATTTGTTTGTCTTTAAAACAATCATAATACTCCTTCAGCAAGGGCATTTAGATTTCTATACAAAAGTCAACATTTAACTTTTAACGTTTTTTGCATTCCGTGAGTTTGAAGCGGAAACGGAAATGCCATCAGTAGCTCTGGTAAAAAATAAAAGCAGACATGGCTGCTGGGCATTTGGAGGATTCGAACATGAACACGAGCTCGGACCATGTTCAACGGAGCAGTATTTGCGTTGCTTTTGCTGAATGTAAATTCGGAACCCTTCTTCACAAAGAGCAAATATAAGTATCGATTAGACAACATCAAACTACTTGACAGGCTGACAAGGACTTGGAGGCGGCATTGAACTTGTATGCATACTCGTAGAACAAACCTCCCCTCCCAGTGGTTCTCATCAAGCAGCTTGCATGTCGTGCCCATAAAGTTGCGATAACCTTTGCATGATTTAATTATTTGTAGCATACTTTTGTGCGCCGACCAAAAACTTCACACCTGAATGCACAACAGCTCGGAGCATTTGCTGAGTGCTACGAAACTTTTGCCACTTTTGCATTCACAGTTTTACGTGCGAGGGCCGAAGTGCTAGTTGTTGGAAAAGTTTGCAAGGGTTCTCTGCGTGCGGTTTTTTTTGTTTTTTTTTTATTTTTATGTTTTTTTTTTGGGTTCGAAATGAATGTCTCAATTCATTTTACGCTACACTGCGTTTCAAGTGGAGCGAGCCATGCAAAAAGGACTGCGGGCTTGGGTTCACGTTCGGGATCTGAAGGGTTTGAGGGCGAGGCGAAAAGTGCAAGCGTCGCAGAACAGACTTCTCTGCTCGGCATCATTACAATTTGTTGATTTGCTTCGTTAAACAGCAAACAACAGAAGCAGCAGCCGACGAACAGCAGAAGAAAGGAGCACAATAAAGCGGAAAGAAACGAAAGTGAAGCGGCACGCGAAAGGATAAAGTTGAAATGAAGACGACAACACCGTTGACGTCTCAGAAAACGACAAAGATGGAAATATAGATGGAAATGGAGGAGAAAAGGATTCGGGTTCAGTTTGCCTGAGGCCAGAACTGCGGCCAGTTTATACTCTTTGTAGTTATTGCTCTCTGCGTTCGCACTCGCGGTTGCTTTTCCTTTTTGTTTTTGCAATTTAAAAGCAATGCATTGCTTTTTATTTGAAGAAATGCGCAAAATACGAAAAAAAAGAGCAAACAAAATGTGACATGGGAGGGGGAGGGGGAGTGGCAAGGCGTTGATGGCAGCGACGTTGACGACGGCAGCATCAAAGGCAGCGCCGCAAGCGCCCTAAATCCGCGACGGTCTTCAAAGCGTTGAAAGTTGATTTAGCCACCGGCTGTGTGCGAAGGAACAGTGACTGCAGAGGGAGAGATTGAGAAGAGAGAAGAGAAAACAACATATTGCTTGCGCCTGCAAAACAATCATGACTAACTGACAGATTGACGACAACAGTGGCATTAGAAATGTGAGTTGATGTGGCTGCGGTTGCTGATATAGGGCAGTCGGAATGTTCTCTAAAGGTTACTTAATATACTTGTGTTAAAAAAATATAAAAGATATATGTTTGAAAAAAATATAAGAGTTGATGATCACTGACATGAACCAATTCTTATTTTCAAAATTTGTAGAATTAATTAAACAGAAGATTTAAAATGTTTATAGTGGGTTTGTTTCTAGTAAGGTAACGCATTTCCTGCTAACATACAAGAATGTGTATTTAAAAAATATTTCTTAATAGAAATATAACTGACTACAAGTTTCAGCTTATAATTATATTTATGTATGTACCGTTAGCTATATTTATTACTAAAAAAAGTTGTTTTTTATAATATATTGGATAGAATCTCTATAGCTATTTTTGATAGTATCTGTTGTAGGTCAAAATTAAACACATTAACATAAATTTGATATTTAATAAACTGATTGAATCAGAATGAATTCTCTGGCTGCTGTCTTATTTTTACTAAGATTTTTAGCATTTGATTTTACAGATAATTATTAGTTATTTAGTTTATTAAAAAGTTTTTAACTTCACTTATCTAAATTTACTTTTGCAAACTGGCTGTTAATTTAGTATTTGGATATGTTTTCTGTATTAAATCCCTTGAGGTCAGAATTTGGTTCATCTTGCTTCACATTTCAGGGCAATTGTTATCACCTTTGTTTTTTATCTGCAGTTCTTTCGATGTTGACCCTCTTTTTAAGACAATTAGATTTATTTGGAAATTATAACTTAAATTGCCACATGACCATCTCCTCGACGAAACTTTCTGCCTTCGGACCCTAATTGTGAATGGCGCCGAAGAGTATGCAACAAAAACGCTTAAAGTTGTCCGTTTTATTTGAACTTTATTCATTGCATACTTTTTGGCGGCCAGTTAAGCAACCACAATTTAATTAGCATTTAATTTTTCAGCTTGCTTCATTTTCGTTGTTGTTTATCAAATATAAAATAATGATAAAAAAAAAAGGCTCATCGGGCTCATTAAATTAATAAGCGGATATACGGTTCATCATAATGATTATAATTATAAGTTGATGGCATTTTATTTTTTTTGATATTCGGGCCCATGGCTTTGGGTCTGGTTAAAACACCTTCAATTATAAACAAATAAATTGCACGATATATATGTTTAAGTATGTGTGCTGATATCGGATACATCAGATACCAGAAAACCAATTATTCTTTTCTTTTCCAGTTTGCACTTGAAGCAATTAGAAATTACATTCCATGCTTGGGCATGATTACTGGTTCGAGTATGTTACAGGCAAGTGATATACCTTATGTCTGGCTACGGGGTGGTTCACCCGGGAATCGTTCACCAGACCGTCAATTATAACTTAAGCGTAGTGACAAGCATTATTATTAGTTTGTCAGTAAGATACAGTTTGCTCAAGTGAATCGTAGTTAAACCGACTTTCAACTGGTAGCATTTCTTTCTCCCAAATTTTGTTGAAAACTTTCGGAATTTCGAAAAAGTACATAAATTACAGCGAAACGAACGAGTCAATTTCTTGTTTTTCAATATCAAAGGACGCTCATCGAATAGAATAAATACTTTCAATCAGTTAAAGTCGATTGTCAGCTGAAGTCGTTACGCATTAACGAGCACTTGATGAGCATTGTTCTTTGATTTTGATAGACTATGATGATGGCGACTTTGTTATGCCTATTTTGCAAAAAACCAGACTAGTCTACCATACATAATAATTTAAATTGAAGCTTTTCTGGTGAATATTACTTCTTTTTAAATTGTTCCAATTCCAACCTTATCAGTGACTTGAACCCGTGACATTGTGCCACTTTCCTTCATACCCTGCAGTTAAGTTTGCATAGTAAATTTGTCGTTAAATGTGTAACGCATTGCATTAATATTGCTTTTACAATATTCTCATATAGGTGGATATAGTGTGAATATCGAGTATAACTCGAAACCTCAAATAAGCCTCAAAGATCGCCAACAAAAAAAAAAAGAAAATTTGGAATGGTATACAATTATGTTGCATTCTAAACAAGGTTTATCAATATCGAAAGTCTATTCGATATGTTATATACATAAGTGCATTTAATCATCGCCTGTGTTTTTATTGTTTACTTACATATTTCTTTAGCATCGTTTTCAGAAATGCAAATTATTGTAAATGTGTAAATTTGGGATTACCCATTGCTGATATTCTCACATCGGTCGTGAGCCTAGCATTAATGATCTGTGACTTTTGACAACATAAAGTAAATACAAAACGTAGGAAGCTATTAGCAGCAATAGTTGGACTGCAAATATGTGTAGACGCAAACTTGCATGCAAGACTGTATTCGCTCCCACTTTTCAGCTTCCGCATGTGATGATCAAGGTATTCAATGGCAACAGCTTTTCCCAGATGACGAAAAAAAAGAGAAAGAGAAATGTGCTAATCTTCTCTTTCTCTTTTTTTGTCAAAATTTGGCAATTCGCTCAATTCACCAGTTTACCAATTCCCCCATTCCCCCATTCGCCATTTCGTCATTTCGGTGCTGTAACAACGTCAGCGGCAAATACAATAATTGTTGTCGTTGTTGCTGTTGTTGCTGTTGTTGTTGTTTTTGCTGTTGCTGTTTTGGCCGGGCGCATAATATTTTCGTTCGTGATCGGCATTGAGCAAATCTTGAGTTCAGTTTGTGAGCAGCGCGCGAGCGAAACAGACACGGCGCGGATCGGCGAGTGTTAGAGCGAGCCAGTGACAGAAAGTGAGAGCGAGAGCGAGAGGCGTATTCGGAAATGACAGTTTTGAAACCAATTTGAATTCGAGTACAAAGTATTATACTTCAATACGACGGGTGACAGGGGCTAAGAGAGAGCGCGAAGGGCATCACGGATAGTCATCAAACAAACCATTTACACATTTGCACTGTTTAACAGGAATTAATTGAATGTTTTCGAATCGAAAACAATTTGTTTTAAACAAAAAACACACGAAGCAACAACAACAACTCTCAGCAAGTGAGCTCACGAGAGTTTTGAGCTAATAATCAAAATTAATTAAAATGTGCAATGCATATGACTTTAATCAAAAGCCCAACAGCTTTTTACATAATATTTAAATACCAAACTACATATTTAAGCATTCGCCAACGGACGTGGTCTATTCGGGTCTTCTCTTTAGCTGTTTTTGATGGTCAAGGTCGCCACGGCAGTGGAAGTTTGATTCGGGTGTTGCTTAAAATGTTTGTCGCTAGACTTTAATGAGCTACGAGTATGAGTATGTGATTTATGAGTATAGAAAGAACTGAGAAGTCTAATTAAGCAGTTGATGAACCTTAATATACAATTTGCGATAATCTGTTGAATGAAATGAATTTCCAATTTGTGTTCCTAGACCAATTATACTTAATTCAATGTATTGATTATTTAGAGCATAGAAAGATATTTAATTCACTATCTGAGTTTTTTTGATTTTGTTGCATATTTTCAAATGAGTTTTGGAATATTTCGGAAATGTTTATACCTGAGCAAGTGAATGTTCTTTGTATTGCATAGATATACATTGCGCAAATTAAAACTGATTTTTTTTATCAACTGTGCTTTTGCTATCTCCTTTTTCCTTTCTTTTATTTTCTTAATATCTCACTTTTCTGTTCAGTCTAGAATTCAAAGTCTCTCCATATTGAAAGCCCAGTAACATTCATTTTAATTGGACTGCATTGAGCACAGCTTAAAGTCGTTTTCTACATTTGAACGGAAAATACTTCTGCTAAATTATCTACAACAATTTTGCAGTAACAATAGAAATCGATTTTAAATTCAGAATTGCACAATAATTGAATACATTCAGTCACGCTTTTAAATTGCACGACCTGCTTATAAATATATTTATTTCTAAAGTTGTGGCAACATTTATATGTTAAAGGACTAAAGGTTAAATTGATTTTTCCTTTCGTATCACATTTCCCTTGGGATAAAAAACGATGACAAAACTTTTGAATATTATGATAATTTCTGTGTGCTTGGTTTGGTATATCTTAGATATGTACAGGGTATACTCACAGTCGTGCACTATTTATTTAGTTTTAGTTTGAATTCTTTTAAGAAATTGTTCCCATATTGCAAGTGGATGAGTGAATAAATAAATGAGTTTATCGAATCATCGGCGTTCGATTTTGTGGGGGGTCTGAACAAATTTTTCGGCTATAATTTCGATTGCTGCTTGAAAATAGATTTGATTCAAGTTCGAAGCAAATTGCTACACATTTTACTTGTGTTTGACAATTCGTATTTATAATTGTATTTCTTTCAAGTTTTCACAATTTCTTTCAACGTTTTTGCATTTTGTAAGGTCGTTTCTCGATTTGCTCTGCCTCGTTTTTTGTCTTTACTCTCGTCGTGTATGTGATATTTGAAATATTTGTTAGCCACAAGCCACAAGCCAAAAGCAAAAGACTTGACAAATGTCGAGAGCATCAGTCGCAGCCAGGGACAACCTTACGACTTGTGGAGACGATGACGAAGACTTGCCATGGGGTTTTTGCAGAAGGCACAGTCACCGAAGATAAGTGTATTTCAACAAACGTGGTTGCAACAAGAAACGAAATAATAGTTTGTACTTAAAAGTATTACTGCTTGTTGGCATATTTCTTTTCATTTCTGTGGCCCGTTTAATGGGCCACAAGCGCGTTGCCAAACTGTTGCCGTATTGGCTAATAATAATGCCTTAAAAGTATTACAGTTATTGTCTTTCCGTTCAGTCAATGATGTTTAGAGCTGAATAATAATTCTCCCTTATTTCAAAATTCATCATATGAAATATCTTAAGTTTCACTCATTTTTGGGAAATATTATAAAAAACGTTTTTGTGAAGTTATTGAATGAAACGACAGACTTTTACAGATCAATAATTTACACTTCAAACTCAGTACCATTGCTTTGATTAAATTTCAGGAACTAATCTGAAATTATCTTTAGCATTTTGGTATTTCTGTCAATTTGTAATCATGTTTTTATTTTATAATTAATGTTGTTGTAGCGTGTGTAAACGATTTGCGAGCTGTGAAAAGATGAGCATCAAAATGTCAAATTGATTTTATTACTTTTATTTGGGACGCTTCGTTTACGCACTAAAAAATGTGCTAAGTGCCACATTCGAGTTCTGTGCTAATTGTGGAATCAATAAAAAAATCATATCAAATCAAATGAAAAATTTTATGGGAGCTTTGTAAATTAAATATAGACAAATGATTAGCGATTGTGATGAAATAAATATTCCATTTCTGGATACTTAGAAGAAGATTAGAGGGCTTACACCTGCACAGTCTAGTTTCAAGTGGGTCAAATTCTGTGGCACATTTAGTTGCACTCTGAAGGTCGCAGAGTAAGAGAGAAAATTGCACATTTTGGTTGGGAAAAATGTTAATGGGTTTAGGGGTACTCCAACAGTTGGTTGCTTCAATTACGTTGACTGACTTGAAGACCGGTTTGCAAGCGGAAAACAAAATAACAACAATTACTTACATAACATACGCAACAAGGCAAACACATATACTTATTTACAATGAAACGGATTTTAGTATGCCCGGTCGCTTGTTGATTATGTTTGGAAACCAGTTTGTGTTTTTAGGGTGCCACGGAAAGTCGAATATTGTACTGTAGTATGACAGTCTCTTTCTCTTTCTCTTGCCCAATTGTGAGCTGTCCTAGGACAAGTCACGTGCCTTCTGGTTAAAAGCGGCTTAGCAGCCTCAGCTTCGGGTATGATTTGCATTTTTGCACCAAAATTGTTTGAGGTATTACGAATATTATTATGGCTTCGTTACGCTTATTATCTCTATACTTGGCTGGCCAATAAAGAGCAGCAATAATCAGAGCCCATCAGGTGGAATGCACATGTTGCAATATTACAGTTTTTGGCAAGTTGATGGAATCTCTGCAAGCATTTTTTAAAACATTTTTGAAAAGAAAAATTTAAGTTTAAATATTGACACTTTTTGTCGACTGTCCTTAAGCGATAATCAATTAAATACACACATAAAATGTTAAGTTGAAAATGTGTATAGGAATAGAAATGTTTAGTTAAAATTGTTTAGTTTAATGTTAGTTTAAAAATTATTTCTTTTATTTATTTCTCAGAATACATAGAGTATTTGTTAGTCGGTATGTTCCATGGCAATGTATGCTATAGTCGAAATGAATAATTCATTTCTCATTCATAGATCGTCGGAAATTTGTCTGCGGTGTCTGTTTGTGCCAACTTGTTGCAGTCTCTCAGTTCAAGTCAATGAATGGCTAGCGGCCACAAATTATGCGTACTCATTCCCACCTCCCCCTCTCTTTCTTTCTCCCCCGCTAACTTTATAGCCATTGGACAGATCACATGACAACTATAGAAACAAGCTGAAACGCGTGCAAGTTTCTTAGTTGTCTTAAGCAATTCGCATTGATTGGACGACAGTCGCCAGGTGTGATCAATTGGAGGTCAGGATTAGAAGGATTTTGTGAGAATTGGCTGAAAGAGGCTCATCCTCTGTAGTGATAAAAGTGATGTGACTGAATAAACGAAGACGCATTGATGCTCAAACCAGAGACTTTTTATATTCTATTGGATTATACACTGAAAAAAAGGACCACTTTCTAAAATTTTGTTCCTTATATAAGACCATTTTAAGACCAAATTACTAAAACTAAGAATATTATTCTAAAAAATCCTCAGTTCTTAATATAAGAATAAAAATCTTAGATCTTAGATCTTTTTCTCTTAAAATAAGAGCAAAAATCTTAAAATTTGTCACTTCTTGAGACTTATAATTCACAACTGGTTCTGGCTTCTCAAAGATGACCTTAGGCTTGGATCGCTGGTCAAGTCAGCACAACGGTACTGATTATGGAGATTGGTATTTCTTGAAACAGCTGTATACCGAGCCATGCTCGTTGCGTTCTGCAAGTGTTTTGTGTGTTGTTGTTTGTTGGTGTCTTATAGACATTACTAGACCTCAAGTTAGCTAAAACTTACTTTATTTTTCTTAAAATGTTAAGAAGCTTAATCTTAATTTGAGATTTTTTGTCTTAAGTATTCAAAACTTTTTGGTCTTAAAACAAGAACATTCTTATAATAAGATTTTTGGTCTTGAAAATATAAGAATTATAAATTAAAATGTTCTTAGAATCAAGATGTGTTTTCTTACTTCAAGATTTTCATGTTCTCGATGCATTTTTTAGACCAATGTTCTTAGTTCTGAGACCAAAATCTTGATTTTAGATCCTTTTTTTATCAGTGTACTCCAGTTATATTGTAGTGTAGAAGATCATGTATCTGATCAGATTTAACACTCTTAAGATCGCACTTTTAGGTAACTCATTTAGCTACCTCGATTTGTCGCAGAGCTTATTAGTGTGACTGTCTAGACTTTCAGTTAGCATTATTTGTTGAAACTCAACGAATAATTCATTGCCAAGTATTTGCAAGCCTTGACTCACGATTGTCACGTGGGTAGCAATTCTGTCAACAATTATAGCTAATGTTTCAGTTCATTCATAGAGCTGCACATCTTGACACTTTCTCCACTCTATAGTTAGCTCTGGGAACACGAGACGACAGTGCGACGAATTATGCAAACTATCTCAGCGTTATACACATTCTTATGAGTGCTAACAAAACAGAAAACAGCCAAACAACTTAACAAAACCAACGCATCTGTTAACTCGCTCTGTTTGTGCAGTGATAAAATGTGAAGTGCGACAAGCTTAAGTGAAACGAAGCAAAAACAAAATATTTAAAACAACTCCAGCTTAAAACTTGCCCTACTTCGAATTTATCATAAGTCCACAACAACACACAAAGTACACACATATACAACATGAGCTCTCGAGAGGATTACGAGCGCTTGCGGCTGCAGGAGCAGCAGGACCAAGTGCAGTTGGAGCTGGAGCTTCAGCGGAACCACACAATCAGCATACACAGTTTTCCAAAACTTTCCGAGTATTATACACGTGAGTAGTGCTGAATGTTCTCCCAAAAACAAATAAATGTTGCATACTTCTAAAAGCTTCTTTAAAAACTATTGCAGTTCAACTAAGCTTATGCTTTTATTTTCAAGTTGCGCCAAAAAGTATGCCACATTTTGCGTATGCAAACTTAATATTGCCATTGAATAGTAAAGTATAAAATAAAGAACAAATAGTATAAAAGAGTTTTCCTTTATGGGTATAAAAATACTCTCAAAAGAAAGTGGTTTTAATAAAATTTAATAAAGTAAATTTCTAAAGAGTTTTTAAAGAATATTCAAATTTGTTCTATTTACTTATGGATTTCGCAATATAGGGGGTTTTTTTTTAATTTGGACAGTCGTTAAGTAATTGTGCGACACTTTCAAAAATCTCAGTTCATTCATTTAATGAAATTAAAAGCAATTTAAATGTCTTATTTACAATCTTAGACTCTAAATAAATTATTAATGAAGTCAGTATAAGTAGAATATTTAACTGAAAGTGAACTATATCTAGTTGTTGTTTTCCATAAAACTATTATAGTTAAATTTGTTTAATTCAATTATTTATTAACTAGTATTTGACTCTTATCGTTAATTTAAAAATAAGTTAAGTAAGTTGAAGGTGAATATTTACTATGTATGTCTGTCTGTGTTTCGCTTACGTTTGCTTACAATGCTTCTATTTTACAGTTGTTTATACTATTGTTCCTATTTTATTTTGTTTACCATCCGCAGACATGACGGCCTTTGTCTCGCTGGCCATCTTTATAGCCACATTGCTGACCATACTGAACATTTCCATATATCTGACGACT
This sequence comes from Drosophila limbata, assembly GCA_963924055.1. Lineage (NCBI taxonomy): Eukaryota > Metazoa > Arthropoda > Insecta > Diptera > Drosophilidae > Drosophila > Drosophila limbata. The sequence goes on from OZ001354.1 coordinate 23,188,314, forward strand.
GTGATGCGACTGCGTCGTCACCTCGACAAGCCCCTGAGGATACCTTCCATTCTGATGGTCAGCCTGTATCCGGTTATATCGGCGGCTGCCCTGGTGACGATACTGGTGCCGTCGTCCTGGTTTCTTTGCCACACGGTCATGCATGCCATGTTCATGGTGGGTGGTCCCATTTTCCGGACTCTGCTCTTCCGCTACGTGGTCTCGGAGCAGAACTACCTGAAGGAGACATCCGCAGAGGCGGTCTCACTGAACACACCTCCCGTCTGCTGCTGTTGTGGCTGCCTGCCCACAGTGGTGCCGACGAAGGCGAAGCTCTGCATCTCCCGCTATATGGTCTGGCAGATGCCCTTCTGGCAGGGCTCCATTATGCTGATCATGAACATCCTGTACTATCGCGATCGTCAGCTGTACCATGAAGTTATGCTCTTCTTCATACCATTCATCGTGGGATCCATTATACTGGGAGTTTGGTCGCTGCAGATCACAGTGCGAATGATCACCAAGATTCGGGGCGACTTTCAGCTGAGAAAGAAGATGTTCTGCCTGCAGCTTGTCGTGTTGCTCTGCAAACTGCAGTACCTCATCCTCTACGAGCAACTGAACAATATTAAGATGGGCGGCGAGTATCCCATCAATCATACTATTTACAAGCAGAGTAAGTTGGTGTCTATTGTTTGAATTGAGTTCCATTGACTTGAATTCTATCCTATTTTCATTGGCAGCCATCATCAATATTCTGATACTTGTCGAAATGGTTCTGGTCTCCATGATGGCTCAAAGTGCCTACCGCACACCCATTCAGGTGCAAATAGATCAAATGAATGTCCACTGAAGGGTAAATTGTAGATGTCGACGTCGGTTGATTAGGTGCAAAAGTTGTAGCAAAGTATTGTGATAATTTAATAAAGACAAACTAGCCAAAATCAATTGATATGTAGACTGCATTTTGCTTTATCAAGATGACAAGCACAGACGCTAATTTTTCCAGCTTTCAACGCAGGTGAATGTTTTATTTATTTAATTTTCAAGATTAAACAAGGTGTAGAATAAAATATTCAAAAAAAAAGACCCTTCAACTTTGTACGCCAGTACATTATTCCTATTTATCCCAACTGCCAGCTAAGTGGTCTAAATTTAAATTCCAATAAAAATGTTAAACTTAACATTAATTTTATTAAATTAAGGTTAGCAAAGGCATCTGACCCTTGTTGATTGTAGTTGCATTTTTGTTAGCAAACTTGAGAGCCAGCAGTGGGTCGACTTTTCCGAGTGCTCTAAATCAAATGAAACGGGACAAATCTCACTTGGCTTGTTGGCCAAACGGCCGACCACAAATCATGTGTTGTCCTGTGTCTTGGACAGGTCCTCGGTTCGAAGTGAGCCCTAAAGGCTCCCAGGACACGCGTGTCGCGTTTAGCTCATAATTCTCAATGGACCCAAGGGCGGTGTGCTTTACATTTTCAACAAAATTGTATGCGGCTTAGGCCAAGTGCCTAGGCGTCATAAAAATACAATAAATATATTTTTCCTGCCAGATAGCCTTTTTCAGATAACTCAATTGCCGGCGCTTGGGTCTAGGCTAGTGGCTACGAGGAGACCACGAGCCAAGAACCGAGTTCATGTGTCAGAGACAAAGACACGAGACCAAAGCCTCGAGAGCCGAGCTTCGAGCTACGAGCTCCGAGCCTCGAGACCGACCAACCTTGGCAGTAACAACAATTGCGTGTTGTTGCGGCAGTGCGTTGAAATTTATGATTTATTTGAAAAGAAAGTACATTGTGTGCTGCCAAAATAAATCACACTAAAGACGCTCGGTAGCCCAAAGGAGGAGCCCAAAACGAAGACGAAGAACGTCAGCCAACGAAAATCAAATATATAAAATGAAACAAACCCAAGAGTTGGTTCAAGTTGAGCCCGGAATACCCTTAATATAGCCATATTTCGGATTTATCCTAATAATCTGCATATTTTATTTGCAGTATAAGATTTATTTTCGACAGAAATGTTACCTAAAAATGTGCCACATAATTATGTTGATTTTTCTGCCATTGGAAGTAGTTCTTCGGCAGTCCGTAATCCATTTAAGAGTTGTAAACTGTTCCGGCAAAGTACTATTCCCGACGAGAGAGCATTCATCGAGTGTCTGGCGGATGGGCAGGAATAGGGCCACAAGAGTCGAGTGCCTTGGTCGGTCGCCCTTATCTTATCGTTCTTTTATGATGTACACAGCGCCACAGAGCGCAGCTATGAGAAGCATTTTTCCCAGTGAGCGCCCCCCCTCTCTCCCATCCTTTCTCTCCCCCTCTGTCAGCACACCTCCTTGGGCTGGGACTGCGGCTGTCGGTTTTTATGAAGACGCTTGTTTACTTGGTTTCTGCCAAAGAAGCCTTCGAGCTGCCAGCCTTACTCGTTGCCCTGGCAAGGCAAGTAAATCAGATTAAGTATCCGCTGCTCATTTTGATGAGACCGATGTCGGCGAGTCGCCGGCACGTATCCAGTTCAGAAGGCGCTGAGTCTGAGACTGTGCAACCCTGTGTGGCTTTTTGATTTCAAATTGGATTTTCGCAATGGATATATGCCGCATCCTACACACATATGTGTGCAAAAAAATTTAATTAAAAATGCCGAAAGCGATGAAATGTAAGCTTCCAACTAAAGGAGCGTACACTTTTGTTTTTTCGTTTTCATTGAAAAATTCTCTAAATAAAATGTAATTGTGTACAAAGAGACCATCTATTGCCAACATCAACAAACAAAAGAAACTGCAAAGCAAATGGTAAAGTTTAGTACATATTTTTAACTCACATTTTTTGTTATCCCACAAAACACAGTTCTTGTTTAACATCGTAGATCAATTCAATTTTTTGTTCGATTCGTTCAATGGCGAATTTTAGATGTGCGCCTGAAAGTATGCAACACATTTTGACAATTTTAAGACTGCGACATTTTATAACTTTTACTGGCATTAATAAAATATCGTAGCATACTTAAACGCACTGTAAAAAATGTACAAAGCTTTTCAGATGCTGGCACGCCAAATGTAAGAAAAATGTTGACGCCCACTTGACGGCAACATCGACGACGATGTCGCTGTCATAGCCAAGATTTTCTGCTGCTTCTGCTTCTGCCATTGTCTACGCTGCTTAGCCATGTCCGAACACGTTAGGCCATCAACTGACACAACAACAACAACAACAGCAGCAAATGGAGAGGCTGTCAGACACTGTCTTATGTCACTGTCCATTAGACGCCATTGGGCGCCCAGGCTTTAAGCTGTCCAATGAATTGTTTACGGTGCCTCTGTTGATACTGGAATACGGGAATATTCATTGAATTGCCATAGGCCTGAGGCTAGACGACTTGGATAAATTTCATGGCTACTTGAACGCGAAAACACTTAGAGAAATTAAATAATGCGCATACGCCATGTTGTGCGGCTGTTTAATTCCACTAATAGAAATTATAACACAATATTTGTCATTCGCAGACAATTTAACAGATTCGGTGAAGATTCGCAACTCCTCAGAGCGTTTTATTATTATTGACCTGACTTGCGCTTTTTATGGTTTCTTCTTTTTGGCTTTTGCGTTTCTTTTGTTTTCCCCTCAGCATTATTTATGCCCGCTTTTTGCTTAAGTCGTTCGCTTCCGCCAGCTGTTCGTTCATTTCACTGGTGCTAAGTAAATAAGTTTTATGACTTTTTTCGCCTCTGCTGTTTGCTGCCAGCCTCGTAAAATTGCAAACGTCTGTGCCCTACGCTTGATTGATTTCATGATCAACTTTCACTTGATTTTCCATGGCTCTGATTTTTTCGACTTTTCCACCGTCTAAGCAACACTCTGGAGCATTCGATTTCTATTATTGGTAATTATTCCAGGTTTTATAAGTTTAAGTTTAAGTAATTTTTTCTTGTTGAAGTGATGCAATATATCCGACTCAATTGTTTTTAAGAATGTATGATGCAAATTAAGGTAGACAAATTAACGTGGTTTTCTAAATAACTAAAATAATTACATATAAAAGAATTACATAGAATTCGAAAATTTAAATATGGAACGGGCAAGGCTATTTAAGGTAGTTCATCAATCCGCTTGTTAATTTATTTACTTGAGTTGACATGATTTTACATTATTTTAGAATATAATTGAAGTTTTCTACATGTTAGACTCTATTTGAAATAAACAGTACCGACATTAACGTTTTGTAAAAAGGGTGAAAAGAAAAAGATATTTACCAAGTGTAAAAGTATATAGATGAGCTAATTTCAAAGCAAATAATATTCTTTTGCCACTTTCCTTTTTTTTTTTGTTTTCACAAAATGTGTAAAAATTGAGAAAGAGACTAAGTTCTTTTTGGTGGAAAAGTGCTTTTAGGTTTATTCAAAAGGTCCTACTTTTGCTAGAACCAGTTCGGTGAGGGTTAATTGGGTGACCCAAGCCAGACCACCAGACTAAAATGATTTACTATTGGTAACTGACAGAATAACCATCAGCTTTTCATGGATTTTAAAATTTGTGGCACTCGGCTGAAATTTCGAAAGATATTTTGATCATTTGTTGATTGAAAGAGCATTCACTAAGGCCATGGATTTAAATAAACAGGTAAGTCACAGAATTGGTTAAATTTCCATTAAATTGTGGATGATGTTAACATTTTATTAAAATCACTTGTGGATAAATAGATTTGTAGAAAATATTGACATTGAATTTTAAATGTCTTTGATGGAAATCATTTATCTATTAAATGTATAATGTCGAACTTACTTAATTATAATGTCGATGACATTTAATTTTACAAATTAAATTATCAAAAACAAGATTAAAATAATAAAAGCAACCCGAATTTATAAAATGTAGCAAAATACTCTAGTCTAATTAATTATCATGTGTGTCAAACTCAAGTATATATAGTATCTTTTAAATTGATCGCTTGTTATTGCTTTTAATTCGATTTGAAAATGTTATACAAGCTTGAACTGCGCATGGAAGTACAAAACAATTTTCCTCCTTTTATCCCTATGTTAGCTAACTATTTCAAATAAAATATAAATAAAATAATGTGGACATTTGTTTGATTATGATTTAGTCGTACATTCGGCATACGTTTTATAATAAATAAGACATTAGATGGAAATTTTATTTTAGATATAAATAAAATTTCTTATAAAAGTTACAACCGTTTTCCGAGCAGTTGATTGCAGAAAATTCGCAAGAAAAGTGAAAATTTTGTCCGCATTTGCATTATTTTTATTGAATCCTTTTGATTCTGTTTCTCTTATGAAATTAGGCAAACACGCTTCGTATAATTTAATTAAAAACTTTTCAGTGCTGTGACTTTATTGGCCAAAAGTCAGAGCAGGCCACATATTTGAGCCTTTTGAGCCGCGTTGGCGCCTTAAATTAATTAATGCGCCGCTTCGAAAAGTAACCAAGCATAAGAAAATATTTGTGCATGCTTTGGCATAATTAAAAGGGTTTTTGTACACTCCAGTAAAATGTGAACCAAAAAGAAAACAATACCGTAAAAAAATATAGACTCTTCAATCTCTCTGCTTGCACATTTCTGTTCTCTTAAAGCGGTTATATAAATTGATAGGGCAATTCAAAATACCACTTTATGAAAATAATCTTTAATTAATCTCTAAATTAAAAAGCCTAACTGAACATATTTAAATTATTTTTAGAATATTTGCGTTACTAAAGCTTTAATGAAAGCTCGATTTTCCGAAATAGCATTGTAGGGCATATAAGTTCCGACTACTGGTCTACCTTTTAAGCCCGCAGCCCGGGGAATCATTCTGCGAGTTAGAGAATCAGGTTCGGTGGTCCGCCTGTCCGCCTGTCCTGGTCTGATGCTCAGCACTCAGTTTAACAATGGCAAACAAGAAAAGCGCCGCCAAATCCGCTTAAAGAGCATTTGTATGTAACAGCAGCAGGAACAAAACCAAATCTGACTAAGCAACGTCGGCATCTGCCTCGGCTCAGTCTACGGCTTCAGCTTCAGCTCTTGCTTTTTTGCTGTTGTCGTATTTTTTACACCTCGCCATTCCTCCATTAGGGGATTTTGTACAAGTGACAAGCAGTCAGGGCTGGGTCTGGTCCGCAGCCTCCTCGTCATCCAGATCCACATCCACATCCAGTTCCCCATATGCTCGTTCTCGTCTGCGTTGTTATCCTCTTCCACATTCCCATCCACATGAATGGCATGTGTGAGTGGCTCGACTAAAGCTCCGGGCTAATGCAACATGCAGACGGAGACAGGTAAGAAGAAATGCTTCTCAAACGCCCCCTTGCGTAGTTCGAGGCTACCAGACAGGAGACGGCAGCGGGAGAGCGGAATCTGGAGGCGGTTAAATGTTGGTTGGAAGGTGGGTAGTCAAAAACCAAAATCCAACTCTGCTGACTGATGCCTGATGCAAAGCAATGTCGCAGCCTCAGCTCAACTTGTTTAATTGAATGGGGCTTCCCATTTCCCATTTCCCAGCTGCACTTGAGGGGCATTGTTCGTATTCTGTTTGATTGGATAAATGATTAAGTAGTTTGCAATTACAATGGGCCCGATGAAAAGCTCAAAAGCGCTAAAGCTGACAGTAATAACTTTTCAAATATTTCATTCTGTTTAAGTGAGCGTAAGTCTCCAGAGGGGAAATGCAAGAGCTTATTGGCCAGAGAATTAATTGATAGCTGATTATTTTTATTGATTTAGCAATCATTACTTAATATGCGAAATAATTAATTGTATATATTCTTAAGCCATTTTGAGGCTCGATTTAATTAACTTTTATACGAATATAATTAAAAGATTACCAAGTTGCGTGCAAATAAACTTTTTAAATACAATCAATTATATTGTCTCGTTTGCTGATATTAAAATATTCATTATCAGGCATGCCACAAAAAACACTAGTGAAAGTGATTTCAGAAAAAAGTAATTCCACTTCGAAAATTTCTCCGTGCCACAGAAATTCGTGTGATTTAGGTTTTTAAGCATGTTCATCAACCTTTTCGTACTAGGCTGCTTAGGGTTGGCCCCTTCTCAGATTAAATTTCCCAAGGGTTTGTTTAGCAATTTTTGTAAGTTTATTATTGCTGAAAAGTAGGTTTTTATTTTATTTCTTCTTTAATTAATATTATTTAATTTATTTATTTAATAATTGATATTGTATAGCCTAAAAAAATTTAAAAGTTATTGGCGCGACAAACAATGAAGGTTACTCAACAACTCTAAATTCCAAATTTCGGACAAAAAATGTGACACTATTCTCATGGCATCGGATGCCAGTGAATTGAGCGATGATTTCGTTTCACCAAAAATTGTGCAGGTGATTGAGACTGTGGCACGGAGAAATGAAATTGACGTGAAACTCAAGTGAAAGAGATTTATGTGGCATGCCTGTATATTATATTATATTTTATTCTGAATAATAAATTACATTAATTATTTCACCCAAATCGTACTTTGCTGATTGAACGTATGCTTCTACCCAAAAAAATGGCTACACAAAGCATAAAGATGTTCTCTGTGATAGTAAAATTAATTTAATAGGTTTTTTTTTTGTGCGAATATCGTAAAAAATTAAAATTATACATATTTCTGTTCATTTTAAATATCCATTAGTTAACTTACTATTTCATTGACTCCCCCACTGGGAAACATAACAACATTTGGAGCCTAGTTGTCAGTCCAGCAAAGAGAGAAGACTAAAGTGTAACAAATCAGGCGGAGAGCCATAAACAATCAGTCAGCTGCTATGCAGGGAACACAAGCAAAGCAACAAATAAAGTCGTGGAATAAATAAATACAAGTGGAACAGGTAGCCACAACACAGGCAACAATTTTGCCCCTCTTTTTGCCCGGCTATCAACGTGTTGCTTTGCTCTACGCCCTTCGTCCATGTGTGTGGGCGTAGGTAATCAATTTAATTTCACAAAAGCAATTTATTACAATATCGAATGCGGGGTGTGGCCAAAAGGCTATTGACCGGACACAACTGACAAACAAGCCGAGGTAGAAAAGTGCTTGTGGTAGACACCTCGGCGAATACTTGATATGTTTACCTACCCCCTATTTAAACAGCCACAATGGGCAGTAGATCATGGATAAGCTATTATATATTTGACCTTTAAAGTGCAATATTTATGGCATAAATTGATTTAAATCTACAGCTGAATTATTGATGATTACGCTAATTACAGATCACGTATACGAGTAAAGCGATATAGCTAATATACGTCATTAAAATACAATTTATGAGTGTGTCGATTGTTTAAGAGTCCCTCTGAATTCAACCCCGACAGCCTACTTGTTGACTCCTTAATTTAAAAACTTTCTGAGTATTTTTAGATATTTTTAACTAGGAATATTTGGAAATTGTAATGCAAGCTTTTCTATCCAAATAAAACGAATCACAAAAAATACCAACAACAAGACTCATTGTTTCATGTCTTATTAAATAATGTAATTTGACATAAACTCCCAGATAGATTCTAAGGTGGACGGAGAAAATTGTGCCTTAAATCAATCTTATGTTCTTAATGTTAATTTTTTTTCCAGGCGCGTAAATTTTGGGACCTTTGGCATATTATTCAGGGAATTCACCGCTGCAAATATTTGATATGTACAGCATTACATAGTTCAACATTTATTTTATAAATCTTGCATTTGTTAGATAATATGGGTAAAGATAAACCAAAACAAGTCAGCAATTGTTATTCAAGTAAAAGTTTTCAAGTGCGTGAATTAAAATATTTGGTAGACATTAGGACTGTCAACTTTTATATTTTCAAGTCAATCCCTTGTCTCCAACTTGGCCAAACTATTGGGATACTTCAACTCCGACAGTTGAGATTCTGCCGGTGTTTAAATTTTATGTGACCACAAAACTGTGCAGCTGAGCAACATCTGGAGGATGCAGACTGCGAGAACTTGAAGTATGCAACTATGGCTATACAATTTTTAAGCCCTCAACTGAAAAGGGAGCGAGAGTTAGCGAGAGAGAGAGAGAGACGGAGACAAATGCCATTAAAGCACTTGACGCTGTCAAGCGTGTGCAGAGAGATCAGCATCATTAACACTATTTTCCCTAGGTGGTGCTTCAGAATGATGACGACTGCCAAGAGGCAGAGGGACAGAGGGACGGAGGGACAGAGGCTGGGGGCTTTGGGGTAGACAGCTGACAGTTTGCAGAGCGAGTTGAGTTGAGTTGAGTTGAGTTGAGTCGAGTTTAGTTTAGTTTGTTTGCCACAATCATTACGCACACTTAAGACTTCGCCTGACAGTCACATACTGACAGCACTGTCGCTGACACAGAGCCACAGGGTACAAGGGGGGTGGGGCGCGGGTGGTTCAGGCTGCAGAGTGGAGTGTGGAGTGTGTTGGGCCACTCGAAAAAAGGGACATTTCTGTGGGCGCCTGTTGGTCGTCATATACACTTCAACGCACTTTTGTACACTTACCGGAGAGCATGTCAAGTGGCTGCTTGGCCTGAATGCCACTGAAGCCAAATAGAAATCCATTTAATTTTCAAATAGTGGAATGTTTGCACACATACACACAAAACACACATGCACATGAGGGAATATCCTTGGACCTGCCCATTATTTCCATTTCCATTTCCCTATTTGTGTTCGCGTGAGTTACAAACGTTTTCCAGAAATTAAATTCCACATTTTCTATTTGCTTACGCGTACGATTTGTTTGGGTTCTTAAAAACAATTCCGAACAATTCACAGCTTCTGGTTTTCGAATATAATACGAATATATAAATGTTTTATAAAACTTTCTTTACTGAATGGAAACCCATGGAATGCTTTAAATTTAACAGTTAAGTAATGATATATGGTTATTATTATAATTCATAAGTTAAATTTTAGTGGAGTATTGTAAAACTTATAGATTGGAATGACAGCTTAAACCACGATGAAGGAAAAAGTCATTGCTGACCAATAAATGAAAGTAATTTTAAATAATTTCAACAAATCAACCGAAACAACTCTTATTTTACTCACCTGTTACATATGAAGAGGATACTCAGGTTTACACTTTACCGCAATTTTTGGGAACAGGGTATCAAAACCCGAACCCCAATTGTAAGGCTCATTAACTATGCGCCCTTATGCGCTGTTAATTCAAATGCCAAACAGTCAGTCCGACTGTTGGCCAGATTGTCAGATAGTTGCAAGAGTGGCACGCACCCAGAATTGCCTTCAAATTGCATTATAGACGCGTCAATTTGCAGACTCATTTTTGGGCCGTACATTTGAGGTCGCAAATGAGCTGTGACCCTACAAATACATGCTTACATCGCGTATCGAGTAACGAGTAACGTCTACCGAGTACGGAGTACTGGGCAATGGGTACCGAGTCTTGTAGTGTGTGTGTGTTGGTTGTGTACGTGCATTGATGTGCTGATTTTGCATAATTGACTGTAATTGGTAGCCAAAAGTATGGGCCAGTCTGTTGCGGCCGTGTAAATGACATTCCTGATTCAACACAGTGCGTATACGTAACAATTTGTGGTTTTAAATAACGCTAATAACGCTTCCATATCAAGTGACTGAGGGCAGCAGGCAACAGTGTGTGGTAAAATAATGTCCAGATACTTGAAATTAAAACATAATACCTTTCTTGTGAAATTAATAACAAAGAAATAAGTATGAAAATTACTATAACAAATTATTGTAGTGGGTAAAAAATTTATAAATACAACAATTTTAAACTCAGTTTATACATTTTTCTGAACAGTTGCTAGTATAAATTCATACGATTTTAAGCAAATGACTTTAATCAGTTTGGTCAGTTACAAATTTGACTGTCCTTCAGGATATCTAAGAGGAATCACGAAGGTGTTTTCCCCAGGGCACTGATGAGTTGGTGCAGAGATACACATAAAATTCTATAAAACACATTTTTATTCGCACACTTTGCAGTCTCCTGATGTAGGTATTGAATATTCACTCCTTTAGCTTCACGTGCTATGCTGGTGTGATCTTTCGATCTTTGATCTTTTGATCTTTGATCTTTTGGTCTTCTAAGCATTCAGGTTAAAGTGTTTATAGTTAATTTTCGAAAGCTCCTTAAGTTTCGTTAGTGCTGTTGAACAAAGCAAAACAAACACAAACACATAACAAATGCAATGTTTGCCGCACAATGCGATAGTAAATACACATACACATACAGTACACATGGATACAACACACGGTCCACATCTTAGGGGCAAAGGTCAGCGTGTTTGGGTGTTTTGCTTACGCGTTGTTGTGTTTCAGGCTTTCGGCTTAGGTTTTGAGTTAGAGTTTGAGTTAGAGTTAGAGTTAGAGTTAGAGAACGCCTGCTTCGCCGTGGAGTGCCAATGATGGCCAGAGGCTTGTGGGGCACTGTGTGTGTTTAGGATGAAACAAAGAGGTGGACAGGGAGGGCGACGAGGACGGGCACGGGCACGGGTTGTTCTCGACGGGGCAAACACGTAAAGCATACGTGTCGGTCTGATTGCACATAAATTCTTGAATGTATTTGTGTTGCCGTTGCTGTTATTGCTAAAGGAGTGATGTGAAGGTATTTTCGGGTTCCAAATATATTCGGAAAAGCGTAGCGAGGAGGCGGACAGGCGTTAATACGACGCATTTTGTGTACAACTTTTCACTTTCAGATTTTGGCTTTCAGTTTTTGTTTGCTTTTCAGCTCTTGGCACTCTTGGCGTATTTGGCATCTGTTTTTGCACGTTCGTCGCTTGCTTTTTATTTATTTATTTGTTTGTTTATTTGTAGTTGTTAGCATTTATTTGTTAAACTGTTTGGATATTCATTTGAAAATCGCAAAAATATAAAAGGCTTCGTCCACCACATGTTGATTGCTTTCTCACTCACAAAAGAGAACCCCATAAGTTCTAATGCTATGCTTCTTCTATGTATCACTGCGGACGGCAGTCCGCTCTAGTGACGAAAGCAGCACGAAGGGTCCGAAAGGCGACTAGCAATATAAGTGTATAGGAAGAATGGAAAATTTTCTACGACTGTCCGATCAGGTTGAGTTACATGCCGATCGAAAGGTATAATTTCAACTAACATAAGTGCATACTAAGACTTTTGGCAACTCACTTGGTTAGTGAGAAAAGCAGGTGTGGGTAAAAAATGTGTTGAATGTGGACTTATTGCCGATCATAAATCTAAAATTGTATCCAAACCATAAAAGCACAGATATGATGTAAATATCGTTGAAAAGTTATTTTGAAGAGCTTTAAAGTTTTTTCTAAAGTATATAGGGAAAAGGCTACAGGTATAATAAGGTTTTACACCCTACATTTTGGCGATTTTATTAAGTATGAAAAATTTCATTTTTATTTATTATGAATATTATTACTCACAAAATTGAATATCAGAAATTTTGGGGCATGAAAATGTTTTCGTCACTAGACGTTTACCTCGTAAAGAGGTTTTATTTTATAAGATATGCAGTAATCTGAAATCATAACATTGTCCCCATTGTGGAGCGATTGGGCCCTCAACTAATCATCCTCCATATGTGAGCGAAGGAAATAAGCCTTGTTAAGCCCTCTTTGGTATGCACCAAAAGCCTCATTAGGACAATTTGTGCAATTTGGGGCTAATTTGCGGTTTTGGCATTTTGGATTAATTAAACGAATTTAAGCACGTATACAAATGACCAGAACTCGAGCCATCTATTTAAAAATATATAAATATTAGTATATGTTTAAATATAAACCATACCGGTTAAATATCGATTAGAATTACTAATCAATTAGATTATTTTTGGAAATAATCGTAGTGATCTAGAATTTTTACAATTATTAAAAAATAATCAGAATAATCAAAAATAATCTTTTCTAGTATTCGGATTTTTGATTTTTTCTGATTATTTTTGAATATTTCTGATTATTTATGACTATTTAGTAAAAATCAAATTATTTTAAAATTTAAAATATGTAATCAGAAAAAAATCAAAAATAGTCCGATTGCTCAAAAAGATTATTTTTGATTAGTTAGATTTTTTTGATTTTTTGTAATCGTGATCTTTAAATAATTGGGTAAGCCTGAAAAAAATCGTAATTTAATTATTAGTTCGACTTTTAGACAAAAATAATTTAATTACTAATGATAATGATTACTACTCACTATTTAACAGGTATGATATAAACATACCGTAGCTTTGTAAGTAAATTTGAAAACATAATTTAAGTTCGTTGATTTTTCTTTCATTAAAAATGTATCTACAGTAATTTAGGGCTAGCTGTAAATAAACGGAGCTAGAAACATAAAGAAAACATAAACAGCTTGATTTATAGAGCGCAATTTGTAATTACGTGGCAACGAGACCTTAATATGTGTGTCGCATATATCAAGTGCACACCGTAACGTCAGCTCTATTGCAATTAATTTATGCCAAACGGCATCCAAAGTAATTGTACTAAATTAACATGACCGCAAATGGCAGCGACAGAGAGAGGGCGAGATGTGAGAGTGAAAGGAAAAATAGGGATAGGTAGTCAGTGGGTCAGGTGGCAGGATTTATGCATGACTTGGTCACATGCTAAGCAGCCTGGCATTGCATCAATATTGAAGCGGAGGAGGAAGGTTGCATCTGAGTCCCATTACGTTGCACACAGTGCAGCACGTGACCCGGGCGAAGAGTTGAGCCAGTGTCATGTGATCGATGCCGAGTAGGTAGATGGGGCAGGCACTCAGCCAGAGGCTTCTTGCCACACTCCTCAATGTCTGCTTAGCCTGGCAGCCACTGTCAAACTTGAATTACAAATGAGCCCAAGTCGAGGACCGAAATAGGAGCTGCCTCCCCCTCTGCACTCGCCATCCTATTGACTCTCGTCTCGATGCTGACGGTTTTCACTAGTGAAAGCTTCGATGGTTTATCATTGTTTGGCTGCTGATATTGTGCCTGGCAGTTGAGTTGAGTAGTTGTTCCATCACATGCAAACTTGTGCAATCTCTAACTCTATCTGCTTGTGTGAGTGTGTGTGTTAGTTGGCATTGCTTGAGCAGTGGCTTCCATTCAAACTTGTGACATTTCTGGGTCTGTGCCATTTTTACCTTTATCCCGCACCGCAGTGTGGCAGTCCAGGTACGAGCAAATATACATAATTAATTTTTTAAATACAACTATCAACGTTGCACAACGCCTCGATGTATGTGACATGCTGCAGTTCCTTTGTTTGTCCTTCCTTTTGTTTCATATGTCCTGCGAGTAAGCCAATCAATGGGAATGCCACAAGGCCACAAGTGGTGAGCTTAAAGTCAGATTCTGCAATTGGAAATCAACTCAAATTGGACATTTTTTATAGCTGATTTATAGATAATAGTACTTGTTTTAATTATAATTATAATTACAATAATTTTAGAATTATAAATAATATATAAGGCCACAAGTAGTGAGATTAAAGTAAGGTTCTGCAATTGGAAATCAACTAAAATTGGACTTATTTTTGATACGAATATGCTTATATTTATTGCTGATTTTTAAAAAATAAATAATTATAATTATAATTACAATTATTTTATAATTATAAATAAAATATAAGGCCACAAGTGGTGAGCTTAAAGTAAGATTCTGCAATTGGAAATCAATTTAAATTCGACTTATTTTTAATACGAATATGCTTATGTTTATTAAATTTTTTTTTAATAATAGTGCTTAATTGTAAGCATTATAAAATCAGCAAATACTTCAGTTTCACACTTTGCATTCCACTTTTGTGTTCTTAATGACGAAATGCGTGTGAAATTGATTTCCAACAGCTGCTATTCGTTCACATAAATACTGAAAACTGACAACAAAAGCTCGGCGCAGGTGCCACTTCCCCAAAAGCCGTCCCGTTGCATGCCACCGTTTGTCACCCGTTTCCGCCATTCAGAATATATTTTCAATAAAATGCTCAGAAATTTGCATATTTATTCGAGTTGTTTCTGTTTTGTTGTTGCCCTCGCTGGTCGTTTCGTAACTCAAAACGGAAAAGCCAAATTAAAAAGTAATTTAAAACCTTTAAAAGCAAAACGCAAGTAAATTATGCAAACATTATGGTTGGCCCTCGCAGCGAAAAGGACAATCTCCATCTCTCTCTCTCGCTCTCTGATCGAAGCTGTGCATAAAGAAACTTAACCAAGGTCATATGCGTCTTCCCGCTTGTTCGCCTCCTCCTCCCACCCAAAGGCAATTTTATGAGAATTTAAACAAAATTTGTTTTTTTTTTTGTTGAGGTCTTGGGGCGGTGGCTACAAATGACACTAATAATTTCCATTTAAATGAAGCCATGAATAAAAAGAAATTGCAAGCATATATATAGACTTATTTATATATATATGTATGTCCTCTTCATTGGTCTACTCTATAGCGAGAAGGCGTTCTGCCAAATGAAATTTCTATTGGGGTCGCTGTTGACAGTAAAATGTCTGTGGGCCAATGAGAAAAATGTTTTAGCGCGAATACATTTGTTCAGGTTTTTGAATCGTAATCTTAAGGTGATAATTAAAGTATTTGTAGGCATTTCTAATTTGCTCCAAATTCGCTGAATGTTTTTTCCATTAAGTTTTATTAAGCGTCGCCAGGAAGTCGCCAGGAAGCACAAGCAGTCGAGAGAAGAAGTGTTAGAAGTCATCAATAAGAAATTTTTAGCCTATTTAATGGGCATAAATTGAACAAAATTTTGTTTTTGTTCCCCGTCAGAAGTTCAAAAATGTGACTAAAATGACAAATTGGGAAACTATAAAGATTAACTAAGTTTATAATGATTATCAAGTTGGTTATATTTGCATAATAAGATACGCAAGTATCTTAAAACTCAAATTTAAATAACGAAATTATCTAACTTTAATTACATCAAAACTTAGCATTCTCATTAGCTGTTTTGGGGCCAATCACATCTAAAAGCTCTACAGATTTTGTGAAACTCTCTCTTCCCGACTGTGTTACTTGTATGTGTAAATATTGAGAGCTTGTTCCACACTTTCTACATTTTTAGGATTGCAAATAGTTTAAAAGCGACATTTTGGTCACACACATTCTCGTACGCACACACATATATAAAGATAAACACGGACGCTTAGTCAGACTTTCTTCTCCCCTGGCATCAAAATGTGGAAATGTGTTAAATGAAAACTTTCTAACCAAAATCACGAGCATAAATCAGTTAACTTGTAAAGAACACACACCTACGCACACACACACACACCTCATAGACACCTACGACTGCCTGTCACATACCTGAGTATTTTGGCCTTTCGGTGTTCCGTGTCTTGTCTCGTGTGTCTTTTGTCTTGTGTCTGCTATCGCAAACTTTGCACATGTCTTCAGCACCTCATTTGCAAAATTGAAAGTCAAAACTTGTCCATAGTTGTCGCCTGGTTTATCTCTATGGCATACAGTGTGGTACTCGTCTAAGGCTGGCAAGAGTTCACTTGGGCTGAGACTTGCTCTCTGATGCGTTGTAAAATAAATTGACATTTAGTTGCCAATGCTCGCACTCTGCCTCTCTGATTTTGCTGTCTTTGACAATCAGCTTCAGCTTCAGCTGCAAATGTCATAACATGTTAATAGATAGTCAACGTGTTCGAGTCGCTGAAAGTACTTGCATATTTAAATTTTCATTTAAGCTGCCTGGCAAGCAGTTCGTAGAAGGAGAAGTAGAAGAAGGTTGGCTTGTCAGTTTGACACCTCGCCAGATTGACACATTTTAGGGCAATGGTTTCAGTCCTCCGTTCCGTGTGATGAATTTGCCGCACATGTCGCAATCCCCAGGCGGTTTGTTACCCTGCATGACCCCGTTGCTTCCAGCTGCTGTGATTGCATAATCGAAGCTCGTGACTGTCCGACTTATCAATACCCTTCACGAATTTTTGATGCTGCTCAAGTGATCTATGAAATAAGTTTAAAAATGAATAACATTACTTTTGTAGTGTTACATCCTTTTTAATTATTTTATACTTATTATAATACATGGAATTATCTTTAATATTTTTGATACGAATCTTACTGAGAGCTTGTTGAACACAGGTTGGAACAGGAGATTGGAATGTTCTCATTAATTAATTAATATCAGCAATATTTTACTTTATTTTGTTATGGAAATTTTGAAGTTGCTACTTGTTTTTCTATGTAGTGTATCAAATGGATATATTTATTGTTTAGAACAGAAAATAAGAAAATCCAACGTCGACAGATCTGTTATCAGCTAGAAAATTATGAAGGTTCAAAGATATTGCATCGAAGTATGGATCTCATTCAGGATAAGAGAGCAGGGAGCAGAACAAGAGATAAGTCTTAGATTGCAGAAATAATATGTCAAATGTATTTCCAATTAATAATGTCGATAAGTTGCATAATGGCGTAGAAAGGAATACTCTTAAATACTCATTACTCTTGATTCTTGATCACTGAATATCTAGTAGTTTGGTTATTTACTTCGGGATACACATATACTCATATTCCGAGCATTTGTGCAGAGTGAATATTCGCTGAGCAGAGTGAATCCCATGAATACCCAACTAACTGGCAAGTAAATGCAATTAGGACCAATCCAATTTGTATTTTTTCATCAACTTAACGCCCAACTATCTCGCTCTCACCATCTCTCTCTATCTCCCTCTGCCTCTTTCCCTCACTGTGGCTTAATCCCAGTGTTCTAATATTTTTGATGCCCTTTTCTAATTCCATTATGAAAACTGCAAGCTTGTTAATATCACCTGCTGGTGTGCCCCCCTTCCCTTAACCCGCATTTACCCCTTGGCCTGGTTTGGGCCAACCTTTACCTTTGTGCCTGCTTTCACACTTTGCTGTTGTTGCTAAGCTCCAACAGTTTGGCCAACAACTTTAGTCCTAATAACCCGAACAGCTCATATAGAAAGTGCCCTAATGTGTTTCTGTTTAGCATAAGTAGTTGTTCCCCTCTTCCCAACAACCAACAACCCGCAACACTCTGCCCCATGCAACACGACACATAACATACCTCATGCCTCATGTGCCTTTAGACTTCTATGAATAGCATCAAAGTACGCGTACTTTCGGCGCACTCAACATAATGGCAAAGCTGAAGTCGCGACTCGTTCGACAGTAAATTGGTCGAAAACTGAGTTCTCTTAGTTCAGACTTGGCAAGAGAATGAAGAGAAAAGCTTAAGAGCGAAAGCTTTCGGAACGTGCAACAGGCCGTCGCGACGCGTCCTTTGCCTGCTTCGGGCGCTTGGATCCTTTTAGGTTTTGGTTTTGACAAACGGGTTTTGATTTCGCGGCACAGAACTTCGCCAAATGCTGAAATAGTGCGAGCAAAGTGTGAAACAAAGAAACTCAAATTTACTTTAATGCGACAACAATTTAGGGCGAAAATTTACGATAATTGCGACAATTACACTTTGCAAATGGTGGTGCAAACAAGCTGAGGGAACCCGAATCAGAATCAGTCCGTACTCGCTGACAAATAGTTTCCCCCTTCCATTGCCTCCCCGCGAGGACTATAAAAGCAAATTGAAGCCATTGACTTGAGCAAATCTTGGGTGCCATGGCATTAGCTTGGCTTGGTTTGTTTCGGCTTCCCGTGCCTTGTCTCGTTTTGTCTCTCAAGGTTGTAGGATCTGGCACTTTTATAAATTTCAATTTGTTAAATGTTTAGCATACTTCAGGGCGGGAATGAGGGCGCTGCTTACATAATCAGCGACATTAGTTTGTCCTGACTAAGATGTGGCCTAGAACTCCAAGTGTGGCATGAACTCTTCAAGTTTCTGCTATGGAAACAAATTAGTCGAGAGTGCTCGACTATGAAGTCATAATAATAATACTTATAAGTAATAATATATAATATGATCCGAGCATTATAAATATATTCAGAAGTATTAATAGAAATATAGATTAATTAAACTATTTAAAATTATAACTTAAATTTCACGTTTTTTTAATACTTTTATAAATAAATTAAATATCAAAAAAAATAAAATATTTATAATGACATTTGATTGTAAATGTTATACAATTAATATGCTCTTAAGCCAGACTCATTTGGCTCAACTACCTTTAATTTCCATCATGCTCACTGCAAAACCGAATGCTTATTATATTGTTGGGAAATTCAATTACGTAAACTTACACACGTACATACACACACAGACACTCACATGTATTGTACGCACATAGCACACACTGATAACGTGCAATTAATGCGTGTCATTTTTATTGCTCATACGACGTGTTGCGCACACAAATAATTCCCCCTACGAATTCGTACGTAATTCAATTTGGCACATTGACTTTTTGCTAATTATTAAGCTTGACTGAATGCTCACAGTCACTCGCTTCATCATCATCCTCATTTTCATTATCATCATTGCAATTTGCTTATCATTGTTCGCATATCAATTTGAATTCGAGCACAACAAACATGAAACCCAATTTGCTGAATTGCTGTTTGTCTGCGTTTACCCAAAGCATCGAAAGCTACCGAAATTAACATTTTATTTAATTACAACCAACAAATCGAAACGGATTTCACAATTTTTGCAAATATCGCAACAATTTCGTTGTGGTCGTTGTTTTTTACTTTATTCGTGTGTTATTTTGTTGCGGTTGGAAGTGCAAATTGTCAAGCCGCAGCAATTTATCAGCCATACCGACAATTGCATTATTAATGACAGTTTAGACCACACTGCAGTGGACAGCGCCAATGGTCCACAACAAATTTAAGGGGCTTACCAGCAGCTCCTCTTCCTCCTCGGGGGTCTCAGACAATGGCAGCAGGACAACAGCACAGCAGGAGGAACAACAATAAACCAATTTAAAGAAACCTTATGTAAACAGTTTTATAATGGATTATATATGTTTTTGTGTGTGTGGATTATGTTGGTTAGTCGCACTCTTGTTTGTGTCTCTCTGTGAGTGCAGAAGATGCTTTCAGAAAATCAATAAGCAACAGTGGAAAATATTGCTCAAAAATTTCAGTTTATTTTTAGAGCAATTAATCAAAAGATACGCAACATTAATTTATGAATTAAGTGGTTTTATTTTAATTAAAAGTGTTTGTACATAATTTATTTTCAAAATTAATCTAATTCCATTTAACAATAAAAAATAAAAAGATTACAAAAAATCTTAAATCATTCACACGAAATTAGAAAACCTTTTAATAAGATAATTTCTCAGTTGTAAATTTTCCTTAATTATTATACGTTTGTAATTTCATTTAATATTTCTTATGTTTATTCATATTTCATTCTAATTGCTGGTAGGGAGTATAATCCGTTGCCATGGTAAGCCACGTTCTGAGCTTACACTTAGCCAGAGACTGACAGCAGGCACTGTCCAATGCGCTGCGAAGGCAAACGTTAGAGGTACCATTTGTTTGTCGAGCACAATGAGTCGAGAACCGAGCCAAGCTCAAGCGTTGCCACATGTAACGCAAATGGGGTATGGCCACCACACACACACATACAGATACACTCGCATACAAAAGAGTAGGAGTACAAATGTCTGTCGATGTCATTGTACAACTAAACACAAGCAAAGTCCGTTTATACATTAGCTCAGCATGCCGTGGCCATCAAATTGCTGGCCTCCTCTGGCGCAATAAACGGTAGCACAATTTGCAATGCCACCAAACCGTTCTTCCCCACCACTCCCCCTCTCGTGCCATCCTTTCTTCTCTCCGCGTCTGTTTTCCGTTCTACTGTCGCAATTGGCTGCCATTGTCCATAGGATTTGCTGACCACACAGCAGCAGCTCAAAAGAATCCTTGGTAAAAACAGAGCAATCTGACTTTCCGATTGTTTCGTAGATAAATTAGAAATGACTCCAAACTTTGCTTAAGCCAGATTCTGATCTGAAATAAATGAATTTTATCCTTAAAATTATTTTAGATTTGTATAAATGAATGAGTTGAGTTGACGAATCCAAACACACTAATTTTGTACCACAAAATATAGGCATGAAAACGATTGTATACTTTTCAGGTGTCTGGAGACGTCAGCACTTAAGTTGCTGCAACCAAGTCGCTCCTCTTCCGTTTCCCCTTCCCCTCACTACGAGTGCTGCGATTGCTTTTCAAATTTAGAAGATTTATCCCCCGGGAGCAGGGGACCAACATCTCCGTTGATGAACTTAAAGCTAAAAGCCGTTGAATGTCAAAAATGTTGAATATTTCTGCCTTTGGCTGTGACATTTGCATAAAATTAACATTAAAGAGCGAGCAGTGTTTTTTATGTTTTCTGTTTATAATTTTCTTCACAAAATCAACTGCAAAACAAAATTAGAATTTAATACAGAGCATAGAAAGAAGGAGAGCGAGAGAATAGTATAGACTTACATGGGATTATTAATAGCAAAGCTAAGCTGCGAGTCAAGCAGCCTTGGAGATACGCAGGACTATGTATGTGTGTCCTGTGTGATGGGAATAATAAATGAGAACCTTAGTGAAATTATGTCTAGGCGATGTCAACGCACAGTCATATCGACTGTCACAGCGCACATTCGAATCACGCATACGCAGCGTATGCATATCAATATTTTCAGCGCTGTTCTGCTGCTCTTGCTTCTGCTCGTATTTAATTTTTTATGTGGACAACAGACATCTGTCAACGCTGCTCGTATCTTGATTTGTCTGTCTGTCAATCAATTTCAGCTGTCACTGCAGAATCAATTAAAATTGTTGTCTGGCTGCACAAAACAGCGAAAAATTAAAATTAAATGAAGATGGAAATTGATTTTCAAATTGTGCTTCTGCATTTGCAGATGTCAGGGATAATTCCATACTTACCCGAAAACTTAATTTCCCCTTTGACGAATCTTTCAATTTGCCAAACAATCACTTCGGCTTGTTGTTTGACTTTTGTAAATTTTAACGAATCCGCTTGCAACACATGCAGCATGTGGCATGTGGCGTTGTTTGTCCACGATTCAGGTGCCACTTCCACTGCCGCTTCAAGTGATTTCCGTTGGATAAAACCTCGCAGGCGTTGCTTTCTCACATACCAATGAGGCGGGCTTTCGGCTTTCCTCTTTCAGCTAACAGCTTTCAGCTAACTGTGCCATGTTCTTTGCCTGTCTGAAAACACGCAATGCGCATTTTAAGTATAATCTAAGCACATTTTCAATGTGGCCAGGAGATACTCGTAACTTGCCCCGTTTGCTGACTGAAAGCCATCAAGTGAGCGGAAAATGTGTCATTTGAAATGTACAACTGAAAAGTTGCATGTGTAACAATTACAATGCTTATTGATCAAAGTTAACAATGAAATAAATCAAGTAAAATGTATATTTAAAATATCATTTTTACATTATTTAAAAGGCGAATTCCATTTACACCTATTCAATGAAGAGCACTTTAAGAATACAACGGCCTCTTAACTGTGTTGAAATGTATGTGAAAAGCACAACAGTTGAGTTGTTCTCGTTTCTTAGACCCAGTCCACATAAAGTGAGCAAAAGTTTTTTGTGGATGTTGGATATTGTAGCCAGTAGTGTCGAGTTTTAATTATTTGCACCTTTGTGTTCCTGCTTCAACTGATACCCAGCTTGTTGTACCGTGTATCATCCAGTCCGAAGCCATCCTTCAAGCTGTACACTTGAAACCAATTAAAATTTTATAGCCTTTGAAACAGGCAACTCTTTTAAGTCAGTTGCCGTGTAAAATTTTAATTGAGCTGACTGCCTTGATTAATTGACAAATATAAACCATTCGCCCGTTCAACTCGCTCTCTGTCTCTCTTTCTCTCTACTTACTTTTAATGACAGTCACAGGTGCGATGTTTACCAGGCGAATTAAATAACAGTTCCCTCTGCTCCTGTTCCTTATCCCTACAGCGTTTACCTTTCAGTGCAGTCGCTTAATGGCCAGTTTTCAAATTAGCAGCCCATTCAAAAGGCAGCGGGCAACTGGCAGCTGGCTTGAAAACACTTTCATGTTGTGCTTGAGTAATGCCCATAAATAAGCCAAAGGGTCGCATTCGCATAAATTTGTAGGGACCCCTTTGCAACAAATGTGGTTCGATTGGGTTTACTTCTACAAATAGCTGTCGATGCTGTAAATGCGAAAATATTCTAGAAATGCTCTCGAATAAACTGAAATTTGTTCGTCTCTCTGCTCGCTTAGCTGAAAACAAAAGGCGCAATAGTTGCTGAATTCGAATGCTCTGCAAACTCTGAGATACGGATTCAATGAATTTATTCATTAGTTCGCTTTGATATGCACTTTGGCACACCCTCCCCTGGCCCTCCCCTTGCCCCTGCCACGCGTCAGAGTTACACACCACACTAAACAAACAAAGTTAAATACTGTTTACCACATGGCAACACTTTACACTGAACCAAATACGAGCATATTTCTTCGAAATTTCTATCATTTGGAACAGATTGCATATTAATTAAATTGACAATTTTATTTTTCCTTTGGTAAACACATATATATTTAATCAGCTGTATTGATAAATTACATATATTATCAGCTACAGTTGCAAATTTTCAGTCTCAGTTCAAATTCTTTCCACAAAGTATTGCCAACTATTAACTCAGTGTGCAACTGACAGAAATAGAATGTATGCATATGTGCGTGTTTGAAGAAGGGAGGAGTCCTGCAAGTTGTATTCACACCCACACACACTTCACATGAGTTACACACATGAGTTGCCAACTTAAAGGCTCAAAGGTGTGTGTGAGCCTCGTCCCGGTCCAGCTCAACTAATGCGATTTATTTTTATGGCCAATTTGCTTGATTAGGTTTCGATGTTCATGCGCTCGTTGCACTCGCCGCAGTTTTGCAGCTGAGTTCATTAAAGTTGCACAGCAACTGAAAAGTTCGAGTTGCAAAACGGCAGCTGCTAAACGACCGAACTTTCCACTCATTCAACTTTTCCTTGCTGTTAATAATGCGCCAAATGGAAAATTAATTAATATTTGCCTAGGACAAAGCAACAAACAACAACTGCTTTGGCTTGAACTGAACTGGAGTCTCTGCCACTGCCGCAGAATCCATTGAATAGCCCCAGTTTGTTGTATGTACTACACACAAATATACTCGACTTTGTTGTTGCACGAAAGTGTGCAACAAAATTGTTGATTGACTAGAAGGCAAACCTATAAACTAAAGCAGTTAATAATGCCCTCTTATCAACTGAAAGAAATATTTTAACATAAGAATTATTTGGTGATTTTCTTTTTAAATTAAAAGATAACATTAGCTTTTAGCTAAATTATTATTTTTTTAATTTATCTGTTTTTAATTAAATTTAATAAAAAAACATTTATGCTTTTACGAATTTTATCTTATTGAAACTATGATTTGTAGAAATATTTAGTTAAGGTAGGAAAATATAAGAAACATAATACAAGCAATGAAATCTGTTTGCAAATATATAAAATGTTAACATAAGCATTTGACATTTTGTTGAAAATGGAAATTACTAAAAGAAATCAATACTGTGATTTATTATACCCGTTACTTAAAATATAAGTAAAAGGGTATATTGTATTCGTTGCAATGTATGTAATAGGGAGAAGGAAGCATCTCCGACCCTATAAAGTATATATATTCTTGATCAGCATCAAAAGCCGAGTCGATTTAACTATGACCATCCGTAGGTCCGTCCGTCCGTCCGTCTGTCCGTCTGTGTGAGGGCCTAGATCTCAGAGACTATAAGAGCTAGAGCAACCAAATTTGGCACACAGATTTCTATAAACCCCACGCAGGTCATGTTTGTCTCAAAATTTTTGCAACGCCCCTTTCCGCCTTTAGCTACTGTTGTTACATATCATCCTATTAAATCGTAACAAGATCGGACAAATAGAAAGGTAATAATGGCTGATTAAAGCTTTTATGCAATATAAGTGAATAAAAGCATGCAATAAAAAATATTTAAAATTTATTTAAGTAAGTAACGGGTATCTTATAGTCGGGAGCTCGACTATAGCCTTTCCCACTAGTTTTTAAATACGATTAGAAGGCTTGACAGAAGAGATGTTTTTTCTCTCATAAAAGTTTTAATAATAAATACAACATTTTTATTTAACTGGATGATGTCTTTTTAGGTCAAAAACTCAGACACTTTTTTCCAGCTTTAAGTGCAGAGTATAGAAATTTCACTTCGGTGACTCTCCCAACGACTTTGGGGGCGTTGGAGGTGCGCGGGAGGGGAAATACCGCATGGCATTATGACATTTATGTGCCGTAAAAATATGCTGCTCACTTTTGTGGTCCATCGTGCGTGTGTCTTTGTCGTTCGCCTCCGCAGGGCAGGAACTAAAAGAGTGTCACACAGCAGCATTATGTGAATGTGTATTTGAAAGTGTATCTGTGGAATGCAAGTGTATTTGTGTTCGTGTAAAACATTCTATGGCACATAAAAAATTCCGCTGTGTCACCCAGAACCCAGGAGAGATAGACCATGGTTCTTCCCCAAATTTAGGTGTATGTTTGAACCGAACCCTTCAACGAGGGACAGGAAATATTGTCAGCACTTTTTTTAACTTTTCACTTTTTGTTATTTTGTTATTTCTATGCATAAATTGTGGAGAACGCTGCAATGCTTTTCATATTACGCATACGCCGTGGGGGACACTGGCGTTGGCATGTGCAATTTCTCTGGCTTAATTAAAATAGCTTCGATATACATACATACATACTTAGCCCATGGAGCATAAACTAAAAGTGAACAAATTTTCTATGGCAACTTGTTAGCTGCAGAGCAAAAGTAATCACGATAAAGGCAATAGCAATACCAATAGCAATAGCAATAGCAATAGCAATAGCAAGGGCATCGCCATCGGAAACGTGACTAAATCAGTTTTGCCAATAAGACACGGAGCCAGTCAGCGGATGCAAGGAGTCAGGAGGATGCGAGGAGCGATTGCTCGGCGGGATGCGTGTGGCCAGCAAAGATGAAGATGCTATAAATATAAAGTATAAGAACACGACGCTTCTACGACGGCATTGAACTGTGAAATGACTTCATTAGTGAAAATATTGTTGCCTTGCTGCCTTTTTGCCTGATGCAGAGATGCGAAGAGACTTTACTCCGGAGTAACTTGAAGCAGCCATGATTTATTGCGTGTGTCCACACATACAGATACACACACAGGCACATATCTATATTAAAATATTGTATATGACAGAGGGTAGAAACACGCCCCCTTAAAGCTACCCCACACAATTTCACACACTTCCTCAGTTTGTATGCGAAGTTTTATGTAAATTTAACAAGGCCATAACCGAAAGGCAAAAAGTTGGTCATACGAGTATAAAACATAAAGCGCAAATTAATTGAGGCAAAAAAGGAAAACGGGATCGCAACGACATGTGGGTAATGGAAAATTGGGGGCCCCTCTGTTGCCATTGGGTAAATTTTATCCTCTTTTCTTTTTATGGTGACTGGGCAAAGGGTCGGAAATAGCAGGAAGTGGCTGGCAAAAGCAAAAGGAGAAGCTATACGATGCTTGATTCCGGTGTTTGCTTAGGTGCTGTAATTATCTTATGATATGGCTAAAATTAACGTTAACTGGGTCTTATATCCAACATATAACATAAAGCTTTTATGTAACCAAATAGCACCCATTAGCTATAATGCTATATTTAAATACTCAAGGACTAACAAATAAATCTAATGCACTAATCTTCAATCATCGCTGCTGTTTTTTATTTCTTCTACCTTCTATACTCTATATGTTTTTATATGCACTCGTCGTAAAAAACTATGATAAATTATAATATAATAATACAGTAAAAATGTTGGCCTTAAGCAGATGTATGTATCAAGTATGTTAATGCATGTAGATATTATCATTTTATATTGTACGCTCTCGACTAGAGCCTTTTTACATGCACAGTAATAATCTTCTTAAATGAGAAAGTGTTAAATAGAAGAAACAAACCAAAAGTGCAAATTAATATGAATGCTCAGCAGTTTTTATACTCTCCCTCCTCAGTTTTACTTATTCTTGTCAGTCAGAGATTTTATTGAATAATATTTTATTTTCGGGCACTGTTCATGACACTTGACATTGAATGTTGGTCTCTGACCTCACATTGAAGTACATATCGCTCATTTACTACCACATTGTCAAAATATACTTAAAGTTGTCAGTTCATTACCACCTCAAATTAAATAAAAGAATTCTTTCGACTGGTACATTTACTCAATAAAAGTAGTACAAAACACAACTCATACATATGTCTGCATTGTTTTGACATTCTTGAAGAAAATGAATGATGTATATATCGCAGTTTGTTGACCGCTGTTATTGTTTTTTGTTTCCTTTTTTTATAATTTTTGACTCTTGCATATATATTTGCGTCGCGTCCTTGTTGTCCTTGAAAGAAAAAGAATGAGTTCTGAATTCGAAACCCATTTCATTATACTTTTTTTGTGTTCCCTGCTCATTTCTCTTATTAAATCACCCTCGTCAATCAAATGCGTTGACATGCAACGGACACGCAGCTTGAGCCCAGGGCCAGCTTCAGATTATTGTATTTAATAAAAAATTAAGTGCAGGGCTCAAAGTTGAAACATTCGCCATCTGCTTTAAGTCAAAACACAGAGAGCACCAAAAATCGCTCATACGCCACGTTTATCGCGTTGCCCATGCACGTCACGTTTCAATTGTTTCAGTGTGCGCGTGAACAAACATGTAGAAAAAAATATTAAGATATAGAATAAAATGCTATATATATTACACATGTGTAAGGAGAAGTCAGCAGAGGACGGACGCAAGGACAAATGCCAACAAGTACGAGGACATAAACGTTATCATTACATGACAAACCATTGTTACTCTCGTAGCACCAGATCGACAAGAAATGAGGGACAGTTGTTGATTTAAAGTATAGCAAAATTAAATTTAAACAGTCCATTGGATGCTGAGCGAAGACGCAAATAGATTTTAGATCAGCCTTAAAGCCTTTGGGCTATAATTGTAGACCTTAATAATATTAACCAATTAATATTCCTGAATAGTCATTGAGTTTTTGGGGTTTCGCACTGAAGAAAGTGTAAATACATACATGCACATTTAATTTATGTACTATACACTGCATTTTTGTGTGTAAAGAAGGAAAAAAAAATAAATAAAAAGAGCGAGTGGACGTTAACTAGTCGACAGGCGAGGTTCATAATAAAATAATTGTTTAATTAATATTACTATGAAGTTTTAGAAAAGCAACGATAAATTATTATTGAGAGTGCTCTTATAAAGCAGCTGATTTCTTTGAATTTATTAAATCAACAAGTTTTTTGTGAGAAAGAATGATTAAAAATAAAGCATAAATTGATAATTAAAAGTAAAGAGCACCGAAACTGAAACTCTCCATCAAATGAAAACCATATCTGTAGTTAGAATGAGCTTATTCTATTAATTGTATCCTTCTCTTAACTATGCTTCTTTTAAGTTAAGCACTAAGAAAACTTTCTCTTGGTGATGGAATTGAACGGTCAAAAAGATCTTATATTGTATATTTCTCAGACAAGGCTCCACAGGATTATATCTTTAAAATCATTCATATATTCAATTCAATATAGATTTTTCTCAAATTTGGATATCCGAAATTTTGGAGCTGGAAAACTCCTTTGTTACTGGACATTTTCCTCGTATAGTAAATTCATAATTTCAGAGTCAAGAAGTGTCCTTATTGAAAAGTTTAACTCCCAAAACGTTCCTGCAATGTGTTACACCTTTTATTACAAAATTATAATGCCCTCAGCAAGGGTGTGTACAGTAAAGAGGGCACAAGTGTAAAAAGTTTTATGTCCGGCGTAAACTTAATTATTGAGTGGGCGACGCTTTTGGCTGCATCATCAACGAAGGCAACGCAAAAACTGGAAACTCGAAACTGGAGAACAGGTGTGCACAGCAGCCGAAGCCACATTTTGTATATTAAATATCCGACTTAGAGAAATTTTAAATTGAAAAACTTTGACCAACACACAAATTAAAAAAGCCCACATCCAATCTGGCCCGTCGGTTGCCATTCAGAATAAAATTCTACAATAAATCCGCAGGGCTTTAAGAGTTTAAAAAGTACAGTACGAAAAAGAAAGCAGGACCAATAGGTATAAAGAGGTAAAAAGATAGGGAGAGGGGAGGGAGAGGGAGAATGGACGATTGCCAATAACTATACCTGTCACACGCAGCAACTTGTTCCATTCCACTTCCATTTGTTGAACAAAACTTTAAAAAGTCACGTGCCGCAAAAACTGATTGCGTCGATTACAAAGCACGTAGTCAAGACAGCACGATTAGTAGATACCCTGTTTTGTACTATTAATTATACATTTCGTTAACGATTTTCAGTGTCGACCATAAGTAAATCAAATATATTCCCATCATCAATGAATACAAGTTAATACATTAAGTAAATAAATATACTACAGTACACACAAACATTTGCGATTTTTTTTGCTCTTACGTATTTTAATTATGGAGAATTCATTTAAACAAACATACCAGTAACTTGACTTAATCGAGCTGTAAATCATGCAAATAAATTCAATAATTTATTTCAATTTTAAAATGCAAATAAGTGAATTTTACTACGAATAATTGGCGGCAAAGGAAAATAATCAATATGAATCATCAATATGAATTCCGTGGGTTAGGAAATAAGTTTCATGCACTCAGTTTATATATTCATAGGTGAGTTAAGGGAAATTTTAAAAAACCTATTCTGAATGTACGATGTATTCCTGCTAAAACTTAATAGTTATTGGTAGGATAAAGACAGTTCGTAAGAGTCGAAAGGAAAGTGATCTTTATTACTTTCAGTGTATAAAGTAAGCGACACAAAACAAATCTTAAATTAAGCATTCGCTTTCAGGCAGGTGCTGCGATTAGAATAAGAATAGAGTCCGTGAATACGAGTACCAATAAAGTAATAATTTAGTTTAAATGAAAACATATTAGATTTGACAGTGTAAAGAGTTGGAAAACTTTCGAGTATATTGTACTACTAATAGTGATTATTATTTTGGTTCAATGATCTTTGATTCGCAGTCCATTGGATCTATGTCCTGCTCAATGACCAAAGTGTTCTTTGAAATAATGTTCGCCAACTTGGTAACAGACTCCGATTGAGGCTGATTTATAAAGCATCTGGTCGTGGAACGTTTGCGAATATCCGCTTCTTGCTGTTGCTTCCTGTGTATATCACTTAGCCTAAAGGCCTCGAGGAACTCATTGAGCTCCACCTTGCCATCCCCGTTGAGATCCATCATTCGGCATTTTTCGAGCATTTCAGCTTTGGAGTAAACACCTGGCATATGGGCGACCAGGAGATCAATAGCCTTCTCGAACTCGTCCAGGGTTATTTCACCTAAAGGAGAAATGATTAAAATCATTTATCATACTGAGTGAAATCGAAGATAGTCAAACCTGAATTGTCGGCATCTATTATGTTGAAAATGGTCTCCAAGCTGGACTTGTTGGCATACAAAGCATCCATAACTGATGTTCCATCAGCCTCGGCTTCCATCTGTGTAATAGAAGGCAGTTTATAGTTCGAGTTACAAGAGGTTGAGGACTGACTCACAATAACATCCGAGTCTAAAAGATCCAATGTTCGGAAGTAGTTCACATTTTGGCTATCGGTGCCCGGGGCCAGTTTGTCGCGAAGCAGACGCCAGGGCAGCCCCAACTTGGTCACATTTTCCATGACGTGGCACCACTTGGAGATGGTTATGCACCCTTTGTCGTCGGGATCGTATTTCTTGAACTCCGTCTCCAGCTCGTCCCGATGCTCACGCATCCGCACCGCCAGCTCCTTCAGAGCGGCACTCTCCACGATTCCCACGCGCTGCTTGAAGGTGAGTCTCTTGGCCTGAGAGGCGGCGGACACGTACTGGACAAATCGGGGCACAAGTTGGCTGTTGAGCCGCATATAGGCACCCTTGTTGGACCCCATGGCATAGTAGTTCGAAGCGGAGAATATGGTAATGACCTGAGCGAATAAGGAAACACATAAATATCTGTGTCTGTTCCATGAATATGCACTTTACTCACCTTGTTATCGTGCGTGAACTCGTGTCCATTTGGCTTGCACTCGTGCGACCTTATCACGTAGCTCAAGCGATGGCGCTCCAAGAACTTATCGGTTGTGTCTGGACCAAACCAGACACCAGCTCCTCGTAGCGTATTCGGAATACAGCCCGGCACAGTCTGGGGATCGCTCCACATTATGTCGAAAATCTGTGCAGAGATCAAACCAATGTGAGGTAATATTTATACATAATCATAATGGACTCCACCTGTTGCCACTCGGCCTTGTCCAGCGGCTGGGCTTCTGTGAGAGGCGGACGCAGAATTGATACATACTGCGAATGAAAGTGACATTTGAAAAAGTGAACAACATGAATCAAATTATTGTGTACCTTTCCTCTGTCAAGGCTCTTAAGTAGATCCAGATCGGTGTTATCCGAGAATCCGCCATGCACAATGAGCACGCGATTGTTTAAAATTGATCCCAGCGGAAGCCAGCGATAGACCTCATCGATAAGTCTCAGCAAACGTTTGTAATTGCGCTGTGAAGAGCATATACATATATGGTTAGTTAGTTATCAAATACAGCTAATGCATTAAAGGGATGATAAATGGACACACTCACTGGATACTTGCGCTCAACCTCGCGACTGAAGCCATAACGAGCATTCATAACACTGTCCTCGTGGTTGCCTCGATTGAGGAAAACGGCATTCGGAAACGCCAGATGGAGGGACAATAGCAGAAGCAGCACCTCGAGTCCCTTTTTGCCCCTATCCACAAAGTCACCGTTGAAGACGTATGGATTACCTTTGGATGGTAGTCCATTCTGCAAAACATTTACTTTAAATATTTATGGAATCACTTTCACACATCCGCCTCCATCCTCACCTTGCAAAGAACTACCAGCAGGTCATCTAGCTTTCCGTGCAGATCCCCGCAAACAGTCACCTGCTGGGAAACCGCAGTCGATACCATCGATAGGTTCGGCATCTGTTTCAGAGACTTTGCAGCTTCTCGGAGTATCAGAGCCACAAACTTGGGATGCAAGCGGTTGCACTGTAATCAATCAATTCAATCACTTTCCGCTCTCATTTATCGATATTTGCTATCGACCTACCCTTTTCTTGCGGAATACGTCAATCAGAAGGTCTATGTGATTCTTCATTATGGGTAGTTCTATTTTGGTAGACACAATATCGCCAACTTCCTCTGCTAGAGCATCACTTTCTTCCAAAACAGAAGCTGCATCGAATTATTTTAAATACTAAATATTAATATTTATTTCACATCAATATGACTGAGCTTACTGGATTTTGACGTTGGACTTTTGTTCCCTGTCCCAGCAGCCTGTGGCATGTGCTTGATAAGCTCATTGAAAAACTTATACAACTGAAAATAAATACAGTTATTGCAATAATTGAGTCAATAGTGTACGACTAATAGGTCCGCTCAATATTCAAGTGAAAATCATATCTTAAGATATTTTTCTGCATGGGCAAACCATTTTCGGAGTGCTCAATTTCTTCTTGTTTCTTTTATCGATAAGGCAAACCACTATTAACTCGTCAGGCATGCCTTTTTAGGACTATGCAATGTTTAACATACTTACGAAATTGTATTTGCAATGACAATGCAGATATCTTTATTCTCTTTACGATAAAAGAAAAACTTTGTATTTTATTTTAACAACAGCATAAAAAACAATAACTTATGTTTAGCACTGATAGTGTTTAGGGCTCGTACATAAATCTGCATTCATTTTTTACATTGACATCATAAACCAACTTTTACTAGGCTTCGAATATAATCAAAGGAATTTTATTAGATTTTTACAGTTCTGACCAATTTCGTAAGTTTTTGGAATCTCACTTACACAAAATAAATACTAATAGGGTGGCTAATCATACACTTAAAATATGTGTAAAAATACATCCAAATATAGACAACTCGATTTTCGCGAAAGCGATTTTCAAGTACTTTAACTTAAAAATGTTTGACTATCAATCGAGTTAATTTAATTGATTTTAAAAAATCGACAACTCACTGTTAATTAAGGCCGGAGTTGATCAAATGTTAATACATACTTGTGATTTTAGATTTTGAATTTTCGAATAAATTAAGAGTTTTCCTTTGCTTTAAAATCGATATCTTAAGGCTAGAAATTATTTGAGTGCTATTAATTAAA
Source organism: Drosophila limbata (assembly GCA_963924055.1). NCBI lineage: Eukaryota > Metazoa > Arthropoda > Insecta > Diptera > Drosophilidae > Drosophila > Drosophila limbata. The sequence continues at coordinate 23,221,455 of OZ001354.1, forward strand.
TTTAAACTAAGAATGAGTTTAGAGACCTAACCATGATCAAAACGTCAATCCACTCGGAAATCGGATCAGTTTTGGCAAAGTTATGAAACTTTGCAGTTGATCTGATTTTGGACCTTTCAACTTATCAAGGCAAAATGTACGCGAGTATTTTGTTTTCTTAGACATCTTTTCTTCAGAAAAATCTATAAATTGTTATTTTTTAAAGATATGTATCGGCATCTCGATTCATTTTTTTTTCGACTTTTACTTTTTGATATGAAAATCGATTCATCGTTTAAATTTACATTAGCACAGGTAACACGATAAGATTAAAAATTCGAAGTCTCACCTCGGCTTGGTCCTGTTCGCTGGCGTACTCCAGGTTCTGGAATATCTGCCAGTTACAACGCTTTCTCATTTCTTGTCGAGCCTGATGCTGACGGTACCACTTCTGGATAAATATTGCCGCTCTGATTGCTGAAAAATAAAGATATTTTTCAAGCAATATAAAAATTAAAATTAGACGAAAGCATACCTGTTAAATAATGATTAGTAATCATAATCATTAGTTATTAGATTATTTTTGTTAAGAAGTCGAACTAAAGATTAAATTCCGATTATTTTCGGTTTTGCCCAATTATTTAATGATTACAATTACAAAAAATCAGATATAATCTACAATTATTACAATTATTAAAAAATAATCAGAAATAATCAAAAATAGTCTTTTTGAGTATTCAGACTAATTTTGATTTTTTTTTTCTGATTATTTTTGAATAATTCTGATTATAAGTATATGACTAGTAAAAATCAAATTATTATAAATTTTCACAATAAAAGTAGCCAAAGCTACAAAAGCCTCTATAATCAAAAGCTTCGGCTACTTTGATTGTGAAAATTTAAAATAATTTGATTTTTAATAAATAGTCATAAATAATCAGAAATATTCAAAAATAATCAGAAATAATCGGAAAAAAATCAAAAATAATGCGAATACTCATTTTTTCTGATTAGTTTTGAATAATTGTAATAATTTTAGATTATTTCTGATTTTTTGTAATCGTAATCCTTAAATAGTCACTAAGAGTGTTCCCAAAAATAATCTAAAATTCTAATCAAAATTTAACTGCAAAATCAGATAAAATTAATCAGAATAAACTTTAATCAGGAAAGTTAAAGTCTAATTCAATTTTATTTATATATTATATTATTATCTTTTTTTTTAACCATTTAAAAATTAATTCGGGTCTGAAATACATACATTTATTTAAAAAAGTGGATCTGTTCGGGATCGGGAGAAACGTGCACAACGCATCTACCGGAATTACATTAAATACTATATTTGGTGACTGCTTTAAGTTAAACAGAACCAATAACTTTATAAAATACAACGGTAATCACCAAGAATAGAGTTTATATTTAAAACTGTGGGTGTGAAACTTTATTTTAACGCGTACAATGTACCATTATACCTATTATTTATGTAACTTGTGTATAATTTGATCTTAAGGCATATCGGAACATGAATTGATATTTTGTATTTAGCTCTAGCTCATAAATTTAAAATTTAGCACTTTATCGTTTTTGAAGAAATATTTTGTATCTTTGAAATTTAAATCGTTTACAAAATTTACGGAATGTAACCGAACATGAGTAGAAAATGTCACAATCTTGTAACTCTTAGACAAGATTACAATGGATATTTACAAGAACAATTTTTCAAATCTTTTAGGCAACTTCACAGCTAAATGCCTACAAAGTTTGTTATGTAATTACTTGCCGGTATCATCCATTATTATGTAATATCCACTTGAGTAGTAATATGTTAAGTAAGCTCTCAAAACGATGATGCGTATTAAAGAAATAGTCCTTGTATCATTTATAATGTTCACTAGTGTCCTCTGTTTGGCAAACGTATATATACTTTAAGAGGTTGACCTCGTTTTGGTTTAAATTCCACGGACTGCGTTTAAGTATATCGATTTTTGCTTGGAATTTAACTGCTTTGCTTTATTTTGTATTTTATGAAATTGGGCAAGTTGGTTATTTGCACTGAGTTTCGGCCAATAAAATGTGGGCCAAGATGTTTAATGGCCAACTTGCAACTACCAAGCCTTATGTAGAAGCCGTATATAGAATTATGAAAAGCACTTTCTTTGTTGTACACGCGAGATCCAACGCAAGACTGGGACTTGAACGGGTAGGTTTCTGTACTCAGTGCTCTTAGCTCTGTGTTTTGTGTTCTGTTTTCTGTTTTCTGTTTCTGCGTTGCTCGTGGTTTTCTATTTTCCCACCGCATAGTCGTAATACCAACTTGTGCTTGTGCCCGCTTTCCGTGTCAGAGTGTGTGGTTTTATTTGACCACGCACACAAACACAGACATACAATATAAATGTATATGTATTGAAAGGGCCAGGCCGGTCGATATGGCCAGTGGCCACCCTTTGGTCTTGTAAACTAACACACATATTTTACAACCACACAATAGTTGAAAGTGACTAATGTGGAAACAGGGTCGATACTAGAATCTTCACTTTTGACATTTCTTTTAAACTGCGAACGCAAAAATCGCAGAAAAAGAAAACGGAGCATAAGTAGTTCACTTGCCGCCTTCTCCTTAGACTTTCAAGAGCCATCAACTTTTTGGCAAGTACATATCGATCCATTTTCGCGAGAAAACTCCACGAAATCCTACGAGTATGTATGATGACATTTTTGATTGGCTTGCCTTTCTTTTCGCCAGAAAAACCACAACATCCTAATTCGCTTGAAACTTGTTTTAAAATTTATACATATCCCATAACCATACTCACATCTCTCGGCCTGCATTGGGCTCCTGGGTCGCTGCGGTTTGCGGAAGCACTTTGGACCTTTCCTGTGGAACAACTGCAGCAGACTGGAGGTGCGTGTTGTGGCCTCTGGGAGAGGCTGTCCTTTGGACGCCAGGTCCGACATCCGACTCGACGAGGCGTCTTCCACGGAGGAGCTGCGTCGCTTTCCACCGCCTGCCTTTTGCAGACAGCCACAACTACACAGCATGTTTTGTTTTTAGCTTTGGCTGTGGCTTTGGCGGGATAAGCTCGGGCAGGCGGTAACCTCCGACCAGCGCGGTCAATTTGGTGACGTTATGCAAATACAAACCGCACTTATGGGTCTACTGGGCTCACCTGGTCACAGTAGATCTACTGTGGCCACCTTTGTCATTGGCGTCACGGTCTGCGTTAATTGCAGCTCCACACACAATTCACTGGATAGGTTCGGACTTATGTCACTCATGCATGAGTCTACCTTGAGGCTTACTTTAGTACTGACCGTGCATGCTTCTCGCCTCACAAAGTAATATGATACGCCCGGACTTGCCCCGAAAACACATTGTCCGTCCTTCACCCAGTGCCGGGCTCTTTGTTATGCCTTATACCGGGTGTTCTGTGTGCTCTGTGTTAACGCTGAGAGTGTATGCTGGCTGTGGGTCCATAAGGGTGGAAAATGTGTGGAAAACTGTTGCATGAAACTTTTTTGCTGTTGTCTTTGTTTTGCCTTTCATTCAACCGGCATCGAACTCATTTTAATCAACGTGTTTATCGCCGATTTCGGATGAGCACCCAGCTGGGTGGAAACAGGGGGGTCCAAGGTTGTGTATGTGTCAAAGCTTAATTTTCGAGCTATCTGCACATTTCCAAAGTCCTTTAATAACCAACTAGGAATTTGTCGAAATATTTGCACGAACTTTGCATTCATGGGAATTGGGAATCATATTTTACCAGGTCATATTTTCTCTGATCCGTCCTACATTGCAGAATTCAATATTTTAAATGGTTGTTGTTCTTTCAACTATAACATAGTCATGAACAGGGAGGGTATCTGCTAGTCTAACAGCTGTGTTTCATTTATGGCTTCCGAAAATGTTGACGGTACTAAAACCAGGCAGAAAACAAAGTTTGCTCAAGGCGTTTACCCCACATTCACACACAGAATCGATTCGGCGCTAAATTCGGTCATAACCGCAAGACATTTTTCTCTCTGTGCACTCGTAAAAGTGATGCCGTGTCAGCAGAGGCAGCGACAGTGACAGAGGCAGAGGCAGCGACAGAGGCAGAGGCAGAGCAATTATAGCACATACACGAACGCCACAGCCAGAGTGTCGAAATAGCACGACAAGCTGCGTGCAACGGCAGCAGCAATGTCAATGTTACGTATACGTAATGCTCGTGCACACAAACATATACGAATACGAGTGCGAATACGTATAATTACGTATCACGTTTACGTATAAGCATTTGAATACGTACGACCCCCAACGCGTTTGGCGCTCGCGTTCCGTCTTGGATGAAATTCCGATACAAACTGAAAGCACGGAAGTCGCTGTGGCGACATTGCAAAAACAAAAGCATGAAGCAGAAGCAGAAGCGTTAGCAAAATCAGCTGTGCAACAAATCGTTGAAAAAAGAAATGTCCGAATTGAGTCAAAAAATCGATATCATCTGCGAGCGAAATGGGGTAAATCAGCTCTTTCTATTTGCAGAGCCGAGCGGAGGCGAGCGGAGCTTGGCAAGGGAGAATGCTCTTCCTTAAAGCGTTTCTTGTTGTTTAAAGAGCTTTCGCGACTTCGCTTTTCATAGCAATCAGTCTTAGCTGAGAAATGCCTTTCAGGCACAGATGATGCTAAGCTTTAGAAGCAATTGTCGCTCGAATTATATTTTGGTTCTCATCAAACACTATGATTGTCTGCTCGCAGTTGTGACTTGAGGGAAGAAGCCTGCTGTCTGCTTATTTAGGATGCCAAACACTTGCTTGCTTATTTAGGACTCGAATCCTCCAAGTCAATGCCAAGTCGGAACTAACTGGCGCCCCTTGGAGAGAATCGGTTGATGGCCCCAAAGTCAAGGCCATTTGATGCTGTTGCCCAGACAACGCCTTACATTAGCACTTGGATGAGATTGTGCCTGTGGCTGTGGAAGTCGATGTGTTGTTTGATGTCATTAAAGTTTTCATTGCTTGATTCGACATGGACCAAGGACAAGCATGAAGCATGAAGCATTTGTGTGGCTGCCCCGGCAATTTAACTGCGCAGTTCCCAATTGCTCTGCCTATTACTCGATGTTGCTGTTGAATGCGATGGGTGTTGAATCGCCTAACTGTTTACGACTAACTTGTCTTTCACTTTTTATGGCCTTTAAAAAAGTTCAGCGCCCATTTGGGAGCATCTCCATGGCTTGTTTAACATGGCCAACGACGAAGCTCTTTATGAGCCCTCAATCTGAGCTTGCCAACATGATAATCATGTTGTAACCAAACAAAGCTGGCTATAGATTGTCACATGCCAAATTATGCAGAAAAGAACAACTCGAAAAGCAAAACTCATTTTCTGCGCTTGCTGCATATAAATTATCTGAGTAGTTGCAGCTGCGGCTCAACTTGATCAGAGTATTACGGGAATTCCTGTGGCACCATCATCGAGAGTCGACTCAAGGCCAACTTGATGGCTGCCGCCTCGTATTCAAGCACTTTTGGCCAAAAGTATTAAAACTTTTTTCGCCTGCCGCATCCTTTGATCCGAGACGTGCCAGATATGCGCCGAGTTCGCCTTTTAGCCAGGTCCCGCTTAACTGCCGCGAAAATGCTGAAATTCTATGGCATTAATTTTTAAATAGTTTTTGGCGCCGTTAGTGAGAATAACCGAGTGCTCAAGGCAGGGATTGTGTAAAGAGGGCGTAAGTAAACGAGGAAAGCGTGTGGCAGCATCTGCAGTCATGTGGCCATGTGTGTGGCATGCCACAGCTGTTGCACGGCCTTCCACGGCCACGCCACGTCGAGGATTAAGACCCAAATTAAAAGCTTTTTAAAAGTGAATTGCAACGGGCAATGGGACACGCCCCGAAACTGTCCTGAAATGTTCACCTGGCCAAAGTGGCATTAACACTTTACATTGACTGGCAGGCATATTTATTGCCCGATTAACGTTATAAACTATAAGGAATAAATCTTTTTCTGTTGCGTCTTAAAACATCTATAAATTTAAAAATAAAATGTGAACTGAAGTAGCAACACATTCCTATTTTCATATAACTCAGTCGGAGTCAGTCACCGTTCAGATGTTTCCGTGGTGTAGCGGTTATCACATCTGCCTAACACGCAGAAGGCCCCCGGTTCGATCCCGGGCGGAAACAGAAAGATTTTTTTTTAATATTTAATTTAAAATTCAGACATCGCTTTTCATACGAATTTCATGCTCGACTCTGTGAAAAGTTAAATTGTCGTTCACCCATTTCAGCTAGACAGCCCATTTCCCGGGCATATACTAATTGTCATCAAATATTTTTCCGCGATATTTGTGGCATTTGCAATGAAGTGTCTCAAATCTGTTAAATGGAAAGCCAATAAATAAGATCAGTTTTTCACCGCACCTTTTTCTTCATGACTGAGATCAAACATTCTCTGAAGAATACTTTGAACTGATTGTCAATTAGGCAGTAAATCTTTAAATTCTATGAAAATATTTTGTGTCTGCTTCACTTAAAAATTTTAAGTTAAAATCTTTTCAATAAGAATTGTATTTGTATAAATACAACTTGACCTGACCAGTAAACTTAACACGTATATGGAGACTATGTTTTGAGAATACCCTAGATATATTTAAATAGTACTGTCCCAAATTCTTGTGCAAATGTCCGTCTGTCTGCCCGCTTAAGCGAAAATATCTCAGAAATGATTAGAGCTGGGAGCACCAAGCTTGGTGTGTAGATCTAGATTATTAAAAAAATGTTCACCTCAAATTTAAAAAGGTGGCTCGAAACAGAATATCAAAAATTGTGCTAAGTATGATAAATTTGGACAGCCACAGAACATCACAACAAGAATTTGTTGCTTTGTATTTATCCTGTCAAAATTGCCTGTCAAATTTTTTAAATATGTTGCTCTTTAATTGTAGAGACTAATTCTGTGATGAAGTATATAAGTAATTACAACAGTTTAACTTAGACTTGGTGGGCCAATTTACAGCAGCAGGTAACGACTGGGCCAACTCCATTGGTCTAAGCCTTTGCCTGGATGACATTTTAAAAACGTTTTGCTTGTCAGCCATTTTTATTGCCTGCCACTTTACAAAATGGTGCAGACATTAAAAATGGCTGGCACGCAATGCGGCAACTTGTTGGCTCTCAGATTTAAGCGGCTTCGCTGAGGGGCTCTTTGAATTGCGGCACAAGTTATTAGGGCCCTGAGGCGACTTTTGCGGGCTGGACTAAAAAGACTAAAAGAGTGAGTTGTGTGGCTAAGTTGTCCTCTATCCCATTTGTATGCACGCTCACGCAGCCCCAGGCAAACTTATAAGTTAAGGTTCCCTAAGTTTAGTTTAGTAGTTGTTGTCCAGCAACTTTCGCGTTCTCTTTACCTCTCTTTGCTGCATTACTTGTCTTTCGCTTTGACAGCTCGCGACTCGATTTAATGCAAATTAAAACGTTGCCGACGCCAAAAATTTGGCATGTCAAAGATTATATTGAGCTCGTCGACTGCCCAAAATTGAAACTCAAACCCAATCTGAACCTCGCCTGTTAACTGTAGTAGCTGCTGACTGATTGCATTACGAAGAAACCACGACAAAATTGGTGTTTTCGGTTGTTTGATGTACTTCAAGAGTCGACAATTCCTTGAAGCACCATTTGTCAATTGGTTTTTGTTGTTAACACAAGTCTTCGGAGCAGGCCTATCTCGGCCAAGAACTTTAAATGACCCACATCAAGATTTTATTTGCGCTTCTTAAATACAGATAATGACTGAATATTCCAACAACTAAATGAATTCATATTTAACCATTATAAAAAGGGGAAAAGCACCAAAGAATCCCGTAACTGATATGACTCGCGTAGAGAAAACCATTCAAATATGCAACTAAGTAAGTAAGGCTATTGTTCCAGCTTTGAGCAACGATCATTTAAGTAAATTAATACAAAGTATAACACGAAGGACATGGTAGACGTTCAAAAATTCAAAGTGTTAATTTAATGTAAACTAAAAACAATATTAAAATATATTTTGTGGCTGATTGTGGGTTGATATGTGTTCAGACACTCTCTTTTCTGAACAGTAATACATAGTATAGTCTTGTAGTATTGTAGTATTGTAGTAATATTAGTTGCTTGTCCAAGTCAACATATCAAATAAAATTATTTTTACTGTTCCTTTAAATTTATTACATTTTATTTGTTACGTTTTGTCAATTTCAAGTTTCACTTTTTTTATTCTTACTTCGATGATGTTAATAACATAATGTTTTTAAACGCTGCATGCATTTCAGATAACGACTGTTCACTTTTTTGCTTACATTCTAATTATATTCTACAGAATTTAAGGTTGGGAAAAAAAGAATTCTGTAACGTGAGGAGAAAATACGTACTTACTTATAGCCAAGGCTGCGACTCGGTTCCTTGCAAAACTGGTTCGGTTCGGGTTTTTGGACTACCTATTTACTCCGTGAAACCTAAGTCAAACCGAAAAACAGTTTTAAAGAATAGGTTTCCTCATTTTCTAATATCTCACAGATATTTTTGAATTCTGTTAAAAATGACATAACAAAATTAGATAAGCTATTATATATTTAAAATTTGATTTTTTTGGACTACTAAAATTACAAATGATAGCCTTGGTTTCAGAGGGGTATATAAACCGGTTTCCGAACCGAACCTTTAGCTTTCTCTATTGCTCGAACCCCCAAAATCTTAGTGGTTTGCAGTCTATAACTTAATTAAGTAAGTCTTAACTTCCTTTCCGCCCTAGTATTTTGTATTTTGTGTGTCAAGTTTGAGTGTGAGTCTGCGTTTGGAGTCGGTATTTGCGGTTATTTGGTAGAATGTGCTATTTGTGTATTTGCATTAGCCTGCTGTTGTATTTGCTTCGACACGGTGGTTTTCAGGGATTAGACATTGGCTTGTGGTTCCTGTCTGCGGCTTGTCTTATTGCCAACTGTTGTCTTTCTGTCCTGTCTTTCTCTCTTGTTTTCCTAGCACTCATCTTGTTGTTGCTCATTTGTGTCTGCTGTTCGTGAGCAATTTAATTGAATTATTTGTGCGCTGGATACTTTACTCCGCCTGTGACAGCTGCTCTAATTAGTTGTTGGCCGAAGGAGCAGTCGAAGGCTCAGGTAAATGCGTTTAATTAGTCCGCCTGCTGCCTGGAAATGAAGCTGAACCGCAGTAGGGTTAAGCTGCTTAACGTTGGCCAACAGTCATTAGGCCAACGGGCAAAGCGAGGCCATCCATTATCCTCAAATACCGTGCCATAATCCAATTGAATCTTCCTGCTGCCCTTTGCCATTCGGATGCGTTCGTTGTGCACAAAATCAGAACGTTTAAATTAATTTCACGTGTCTTTTAGCAACTTCAACAGTCTTCGAATACCGTCGAATCAGCGAATTGTATTATCCATGATAAGGGCGCATAATTCGCTTTTTGCTATTCACTCCACATATTGTCAAGACAGTCTCCCTTTCTCCCCCCGCATTCTACGCAGATTGCTTTTTCTAGCAAATGGTGACATTCGTTCGTGTTGTCTGCCAGGGATGGGCTAAGCTTTGACTTTAATAAGACTATATTTTTGGGATTTACTTACTCCACTTTCTTTCTATAATAAATAAATTTTGTTAAGCAAACGAATATCTGAATAGAAAAGCATTAAATATCATTACTGGGAAACTTTCAATGTGAAGGAGAGAAACTTCAAAAATTGATAATAGTTCAACCATGTAAATGACTTTGTATTCCTCTTAAATAGTATAAACCAGTTAAACAATCTTACTGAAAAATTATATATTATTTAATAAATTATGAAAAAAAACTATTTTCGAAGTAAAAGTCTGGTAACGAAAACATTTTCATGCCCCAAAATTTCTGATTTCCAATTTTGTGACGAACAATATTAAATGTAACATAATTATTATTAATTATTTAAAAAAAAGTATTACACTAACATTAACTAAACGTTTCTCAAAACTGCCAAAATTTGGGAAGAAAACCTTATTTCACCCATACCTGTTAAATTTCGATTAGAATTACTAATCAATTAGATTATTTATTAGAAATAATCGTAGTGATTATATAATTCACTGTTGAAAAATTTGTGATAATTTAATGATTACGATTAGAAAAAATAAAAAAAAAAATCTAAAATTATTACGATTATTCAAAATAATCAGAAAAAAATCAAAAATAATCAAAAATAATCCTTTCTGTGTATTTCGGATTATTTTTGATTTTTTCTGATTATTTCTGATTTTTTTAGATTATTTATGACTATTTGGTAATAAAAACCAAATTATTTTAAATTTTCCCAATCAAAGTAGCCTATGTAACTATGTACTTTAGAAATAAAAAAAAACAATTTACGGTTTCTAACCAAAGAAGAAATACCTTTCCAACGATACATAGAAGATATCTGTAGATTCTATCGTCCGGATACTGTGGAGGTGTCAATTTTAGCGGGCTTTACCGATTTGCCTCTAAACTAGTAATTTTTCGAAAAAGCCGTAGAGCAAAAGTTTCTAGATTTATGATCGAGAGTAAGTACTCATATACAAATTTAAGCTCTTTCAACGCTTTGATACAAACAGAAAAACTTTTAACCGCATTTTCGGAAGGCGACTAAAATTTTCAAAATTAAATTTCTTTCGAACCAGTAATCGGATTTTGATGAACGAGGTTTCATTTAACGCGTATTTTTAATAAAAATAATTAAAAATTAAAAAATGTTACCAAAAGGCTCAAACGGCCGCTCTCGGTGAGTTTTAAAAGTCTTAGTATGCACTTTTGTTAGCTTAAACTATATTTCCATACCGGTATATAACTCGATCTAATCAAACAGTCTTAATACATTTTACATTCTTCCTGTATATATTGCTAGTCGCCTTTCGCACCCTTCCTGCTGCTTTCGTCACTAGCGCGGACTGAAATTGCCCTAAATTAAAAGTAGAATAATTTTTTAAGAAATCTTTGTGACGGTTTCAATCATTTGATCATAAAAAATAAATGATTTTAATTAAATTTATATATTTATTACTAGCAAAGTATGTCAGACAATAAACACACATTTGTTGTGTGATGATATGTATGTTGTTATACACAGTTTAAGCAAACAAAATCCCAAATATTGCAAATGTATGATCACTCCATCCCTAGCAATTACTTGTACTCACGGAGTATTCGGAGAATGTGTCAGCTTGTTAGCTGTTTATTGACTTTGACTAGGCTTGTTGGACTGGTTGTCATGTCATTTGGGCCAAGCAGACTGCCATAAACACGTCGCACACGTATGCGTCATTTTAAAAATGGCGTCAGCATCACTTCCGCTGTTATTGGTAGTAAAATTTCGGGGGAGTGCAGTTAAATTGAATTCAAATGGAAATGGAAATGGAAATTAGAACGATGCCAACGATGCTTATGAAGTCGTTAACGCGACTGCTGCTGCTTCTCCTCCTCCTCCTGATTCTAGTTCTGCTTCCCATGACTCCGATGGATGCCTTTAGCAATATTGGCACATCGTCCAAAATAATTGCCGGAAATACAAAAGGAAGATGGCAATGTCAGTGGCAATGGCAATGGCACAAATGAAATCAAATAGATAGGAAAAGGAAGAGGCATCGGAAAAGATTTCCAATCTTCTCATCAAGCTGATGCTGCTGCTGCTGCTGCCGTTGTCGAGAAGCACCACAAGTATTCCGAGCTCAGGCCATTGTTGTTGTCGCTGCCATTGTCATTGTACCATAGTTGCCTAGCGGCTTACGGGGCGTATACTCGACCATAATTAATTACGACTATTGTATGACTGTGATTAGGCATGTGTGTGTGTGTGTGTGTGTGTGTTTGGTCCATGTACTTAAATGGTTTCTTTTCAATCTCAATTTCAATTGTGAACTTGGCGCCCGGAGTTCATTGACTGTCCAGCTGAGCTAACTCCAAGCAATCGCAGCAATGCAACGAGCTATAAAAGCTCAAATCCTTCGCCGGGCAAGCAGCATTCCTGCATCGAGCAGCAGACGGACCACAGCAGAGATCAGCAGAAACCACCAGTAGCCTAACCAAATTCAAGTCCAAGACCAGGAGCACTAGCATGGCCTCATTGCAGCTCCTGCTCTGCTGTGCTGCAACTCTTCTGATTGCCAACGCCTTGGAGCTGACCCCTCAGCTGCTCAGCGCCGCCTCGTCCGTGAATGAGCAGGCGAGCAACAAGGCGAAGACGCAGTACACTCCGTTTCCCTTAGTGGATGATGATGTCGACGTGGAGACCGTTGAGCTGCCCCTAGATGTGGAGCAGGAGGAGACTGCCGAGCTGTTGCCGCATCCGACGCGTTCGCATCATTCGCTTCCGCCCTCGTGGCTGCAGTTCGCCGAGGATCCCGTCCAGAAGCCCAGGGTCAGCAACAAGGGATCCTTCTTGAAGCTGTCATTGATCGGGCAACAAGACAAGCACCCGCATGGACATGGCCATGCAAGTGGGCATGGAGGACATGGGGCGTGCACCATTGAGATTACCAGCAAAGTCCCCGGCGTCTGTGAGCCCATGGGCATGGGAGTGGGCAGTGCCTGCATCTCGGGCGAACTAATGGAGGTCTACAGTGCCTCCCATTGCTCAAACTTCTAAGCAGCAACGAGTATTCTCTCTCCCATTCTCTCTCTCTGTCTCTCTCTTTCTCTGCCACCGACACGCTCCATTTGAAATGTTGTTGGAGGATCAAATGGAGCAGTACGACTACCTGGTGATCTCTTTTTGAAACACTGTGCACAAATTAAATTAACAACATTTGGATAAATAAAGTTTATTTAATAAACATTTTCGAAACATTCTTTTCATACTGAGATCGATCTTTAACTCTAGCTTAGCATTAAGTACAGTTGCTTTTAAACACGAATTCGAATACATATTTAATTACTAAATACTCTTTTAACTTTAACTCTAACTTCAATTCCGATTTCTTTAATAGCCTTTTCTATAAATTAATTTTAATTTAATTTTAATATATCTTAACGTTATTTAAGCAAACGTTAATGATTATTGTTAATTTAATTAATTATTTTCATTTTCGAAATAATTTGTTTAAATAGAAATTCGACTATAAAAATTTAATTACGAAAAAAACAGATCTATTCTATAGAATAATCTGGACTAGCTGTGTTAGTTTTATTATATGCTATTTTTTGAAATACTTTCTAACTAAACTGAGAAGAACATAATATGGTAGAATAGGATATCTAATGAGTGAATACAAATTAGTAGTAATAAAAATGAACTTCCTTAAAATTGCCAACTACTATCGCAAGAACTTCTCTCTCTTTTGCATTTCTCTATTAAGTTACTTTAGACATCAGAGATAAAAAAGAAATAGATTGTTAAGTACCATTATAAATATCTTTGATGACTTGGGCTTAGATTTAAATTCTGAAAAAATGATTACGAATTTGTTGTCTTATAAAGATAGAAACCTAATTGATCGGATTGTTTTGAAGCTCATTTTAAATAAATTAATCAACTTTATGCAACGTCTAAGAAATCAACATAGTTTCTACTAAAACTATTTTAAAAATTAAATTTAATTTAAATTTGTAAAACTATTTGAGTATTAATAATTTTATATTCCCTGATATGCTAAGCAAATAATTCAAAAGTTACTAATAGTTTTACTATATACTTAATTCATTTAAGTGATCAATTTGTCACACAAAACGAGTTAAATGAGCAACAATGTATTATGTGCTGTAAATACTCACAACTGTCAAAATAAAATTGGACTACCTCATTTTGGGCCAGATTGTTGGCTTGGTCGGCTTGGCTCCTGGCGCCGTGGTCGAGTTGCCAATGGCGACGCATTGGCCGCCGAAGACCTCCAGGAGTTGGGGCGCTTGGAAGAAGGGAGCCCGCTTCCACTCGGCGGGACCAACGCGCTCGATGTGGTCGTAGATCAGGCCAGTCACGTAGAAGGCTCGGAACTGCTCCAGAAGCTGCTCATTGCGCAGATCGCTGCCCCAGAGGAAGACGACTTGCCGTAGATCCATGCCGAGATCGACCAGCTGCGGGTTGTGCTGAAAGTTCTGGACGTGCGGCGCTGTTCCGAGAATCTCGGCGCTCTCGGCAAAGTTGATGGCTTGGGGGAAGCTCTGCGTTCTCAGGTCCATGTAGGCATCCCAGATGTCCGTTCGGCCCGTGGTCATGAGCACGACTGGGAAGGCTGTTTGCTTGAGCCGCATCATGGTGCAGATGTCGGCATCGAAGCTGGAGAAGATCAGGGGTCGACCGCAGCCGTGTCTGGCCGTGATCTCTATAATCCTGTCCACATAGACGTTCTTGTTGTGCGTCTGGGTGGACTCCAGGACGCCGGCTGCCATCAGCTGCGGCCACTTGACCTCCACCATCAGACCCAGGCTCCTGGGCATTGCGTCGTACACCTCGGACAACCTGGGAAAGAGGCGCTGCATCTGGCTGGCATTGCGCACATTGAGGTGCGTGTACTCCTGCAGGCTCCAGCGGTGGGTCAGGATGAAGACGCGGCTGGCCTTGAGCTCGGCATAGCTCAGCTGCCTGATGAGCACGTAGCGTAGGTCGAATCGATCCACAATGGGCTGCGTGGCTGCCCGGCTGGTGGTGTAGAAGCCAAAGCCCCGCCAAACGACGGGCACATGATCCCTGGTCAACTGCACGTCCAGCTGCACCATGTCGCCCTTGGCCTTGACCACGGCCAGGTAGCTCTCGATGGTGTTCTCCACGAGACTCGTGCTAGTCTGGTGATAGCTGGCGCCCAATCCCCGACTGCCCACGTCCAAGGTGGGCCAATTGTTGGGCCAGTATCGCTGGAAACTCGCACTGAGATTAATGGCCGCTGCATTGGGCATGGGACGCACCACCAAATAGGGCAGTGTGAGCCGACCTATGACCTGCTGGCCGACCTGGCGCTGAATGGGCAGCTGGAGAATCCCGCGACTGCCGCGCAGCTGCTCCGGCAGAATGTAGACCTCACCCAGCGGGAACTGCGAGTTGTCCAGCTCGAAAATGGACAGTCGAAAGGCATTGGCCACATCCAGGGGCTGGCTGAGGCGAAAGACCACAATGGATCCCTCGTTGTACCTGATGCCCTGACGACTCAGCACCCGGAAGCAGGATCGATTGTAGCCATAGCGGGAAACCTCGATTCGCGCATTGTCCAGCAGGCTGAGGGGCTTCAACTTGAGCCTCAGCTTGCCCAGACCGACCTGGCCCGGGAGAGTTATCCGCAGGTGCTGCTGCCAGACGAACTTCAACTCAACCACGTACTCCTGGAGCAGCCAGCCCCGCTCCAGGCCAGGGCCACCGCCCACGGAACGGGGATATGCCTCGCCGAAGGTGTCCACTCCCGGGGAGCGGTAGATCTCGTAGGTCTGCAGCATGCGGGGCACCTGTTGGGCCTCCCAGCGACGCAGCACACGTTGCCCTTCCGCATTCGGCGCGTAGATGAGATAGCGATAGTAGACACGTCGGCTGGCGCAGATCCATTGCCGGAGGAACCACTTGCTCCGCTGCTTGTCCAGGGCGCGCAGCGGCAGCGCCTGGGCAATGCTCCAGGCCCCGAGGGCCGGGTGATCCCCGCTTACAGCGACTACCTCGTCGGCAGACAGTTGGATTGCCGGCGGCAGCTCCACGTTGAAGACGCGAAAGAAGGGCACGCAGAGAAAACTGCGTCCGGTTATCTCATTGGGTCGTTCGTCATCGAAGACTTTGAAGGCCTGCAGCTGCGCGGAGCTGAAGACAGAGGTTCCATTCAGAAATGCCTCGGAGTCGTCGGCTGCTTGGCAAAACAATGGGAAGAACAAAGCGAGCTTAAAGAGTATGCTAATTGATTTTAGCACTCGATACATCTTCGTTGTCCAGATCGAGCAGCAGCGTCATCTCGCACCGCGCCAAGAAACTTGTTTTACCAACAAAAAACACCAAAGACTAAGACGAAGACGAAGATGAAGGCGGAGGCGGAGGCGGAGGCGAAAGAAATCGGTGTCGAAACCGAAACGGAGACCGAGACTGAAATCGAACCCGATGTCTACTTTCTTCGATTGCGTTCTTAGCCCGGCAATAACAGACGAGCGAATGAAAGAATTTCGTGTGGCTCCGCATAGTTTTGTGGCTCCACATCAGCTGTGTGCACTGAGAGAAAAACTAGGAGACTATTTGTTTACATCAAATCGAAATCCGACTTTGGTCGAAAGAAAAAGGTACTCAACAGTTGTCATTACTTATGTTTACTATATATTACTACTTGGATTAACTGGACACTATTTTGGTAGAAGAAAAAGAAATATACAAATAACAGACAATTAAATTAAACTAAAGATATTGTTAAATTTATTCTTTTTTTATTTTATATTTAGATATTTATTTTTAATTTTTAAATGAGTGCAAGTAAGTATTTTCATTCCGAAGCGAACCATTTTTCGATGGACCAAACAATTTAATTTAACATTATCTTAAATACAGTCTTACTTCACTAACGCGAATCACCATTATCCAAAGAAAAGGTTCGAGCTATGGAGATATTCGACTTATAGAGTTATTTTTCTTAAGTTTATTAATTTTACATTCATTTAGCTCGAGTTAGAGAGAAATTCGAGTTATAGAAGTTCGATTTATGGAAGTTCAACTGTATATGTAAGTAACAAACCATTTCATTACAACTTTAACTATTTTCCTAATAAAATGTTTTATTTTCCGCTGCTATTTTATGATGTGTCTCCGATTCATTCTCTCAGTGTGCGTTAATTTTTCTTCTGTCGGACTGATTAATAAGTCGCCAAGAGCTAATCAGGTTGGCCCCGAAATATTGGCATACTCATATGCAAATGTCGCGGATGCCGAAGAAAGTTTGAGAGCGTCGCTCAGATATTCAGATATTTTCGTCTATTACCAAAGGTTTCACATAGTGTGGATTATAATCGAGGTGCATATACTTGGACAGATGCCAGCGCTGAAAGGGCTCTTTGGACTGATTGCTGCAACTCTGCTTGTCGACCAGATGAAAGTCGTGGCTGGACAGGCGCACACTCTTCAGATACTTTTCCACCTGGCCGATTACCAGATCGCTGGGCTGCTCGGTCCGCGTATAAATGGCCATTTGATGACGGAACCAGGGCAGTGAACAGTGCAGTTCCACGGCAAAGTTGTCGTAGTCCGTTTGGGTGATGCGGGTCCAGTAGAGATCCACTGCAACAGGTTGCGATCAGAGAGCGAGATTCGAGTCTCCCAGTAAACCGTTCACTTACAATCCTCAAAGAAACATCTGTCTGTTGGCTCGGGACTTGTGCCGTAGATCCACCAGGCGCCCTTTATCTGCGGAGCACGTAACGTTAATTTGCATATCTGGCTCAAGATCAATTCTCATTCACCCTTTGAGCGTCCACTGGAAACTCTTTGTAGAGACACTTCCAGCCATCGACCGCGTCGAATTCCAAAAGTGACACAACACCGAACAGCAACCACAAAAATAGATCCAATTTCGACCCGAGGCGTCGATAGGCCGTCAATGTTGTCTCCATCTTCATCTCTTCATGCAAATGAGACATTCCCATCTGGCCATAATTGACCATAGACCATTAAACTGTAGACAACTTGGCTTATTCTATTTGACGCGGCTTTGCTACGGCTCTAAAAATTCGACAGGGTCTATTAAATAATGTGGCAAATGGCTGAGCGGAATTTCTCTCTCTCTCTCTTGCTCTCCCTATCTCCAAATATATTTATTTTTATGTAAATGTGTTGCATTGTTTTGTTTTAATTGATGGTTCGAAACTTGCATTTTAATTAGATTTACATCAGCGAAATTATTTTAAATTATTACTAGTTTTTGAGCTGCATATTTGTTGAAAATATTGAATCTTTATTTCAAGTTTAAATAGTAGTAGATAAAAAATATTAATGAGTATTTTAAAGACATGGAAATGTAATTATACCCGTTACTTATTAAAAATAAGTAAAAGGGGATATTGTATTCGTTGCAATGTATGTAACAGGGAGAAGGAAGCATCTCCGACCCTATAAAGTATATATATTCTTGACCAGCATCAACAGCCGAGTCGATATAGCCATGTCCGTCTGTCCGTCTGTCCGTCCGTCCGTCCGTCTGTCCGTCCGTGTGAGCGCCTAGATCTCAGAGACTATAAGAGATAGAGCAACCAAATTTGGCACACAGATTTCTATAAACCCCACGCAGGTCAAGTTTGTTTCAAAATTTTGCCACGCCCCTTTCCGCCTCCGTAAATCGCGAAAATCCACCACACGCACAGTTTTTAAGATATTTGGTTTTTTTAAACGGTAAACGTTAGCTATTGTTTTTACCTATCATTCTACTAAATCCCAACAAGATCGGACAAACAGAAAGGTGGTACTGGCTGATTAAAGCTTTTAAGCAATAAAAGTGCCTAAAAGCATGCAATAAAAAAAAAGTTAAATTTATTTAGGTAAGTAACGGGTATCCTATAGTCGGGAGCTCGACTATAGCCTTTCCCACTTGTTTTAATTTTGTTGTGATTGCTTTTTACATTTCTTGACTAAAAAGCAACTATAATCAAAAGCTTTGGCTACTTTGATTGTGAAAATTTAAAATAATTTGAGTTTTACTAAATAATCTAAAAAAATCGAATAAATCAGAAATAATCAGAAAAAATCAAAAATAATCCGAAATGCTCAAAACGATTATTTTTTTTCTGATTATTTTGAATAATCGTAATAATTTTAGATTTTTTCTAATCGTAATGATTAAATAATTGGACAAAACCAAAAATAATCATAATTTAATCATTGATTCGACTTTTAAACAAAAATAATCTAATTTCTAATGATTATGATTACTACTCACTATTTAACAGGTATGAATTTAACATGTGTTGTTATTCAAATGTATTTAGATTCAATAATAAACTTTTTCTGTTATTTATTTGTCTTTATAATGCTTTTTTATAAATTTGTTATTAAGAGAAGCTTAACTAAAACACAAATTGTTAAGAGTAAATCCCATTTGATTCATCATAATCAAATTTGATATAGTGTAGAAGCATAAACAAGCTTGAAGAGGTATTCTTTTGTATACAATATTTGTTTAGTTTTACTTTTAAGTAATTAGCAAGCTATTTGTGTTGCTTTCTTCTCAGTGTCTTTTTCTTTTGTTTCCGCTGAAATTCCCCAATCTGGCCCTTGGCTGTAAACTCGAACAACATAAGCAATTGTTGTTGGTATCAAAAATATCTTTTTTGGTTTTCACTATCGTTTATTAAGTGGTTGAACTGAGCATAGATACGAATTTAAAGCGAAATGTAGTTAACAATGTGCACTTATAGTTTGTAAAGAACAATTAAATAGGTTTTCTGGAGTTTGGAGTTAGTTTCTACTCTATATCTATGCCCACTTCCCCTCCCTGAGCTCGCCCACGAAACCCACCGAAGCTAGTCTCAAGGGTTAACAATGGTTTGTTTGCTTAGTTGTAATAAATATAAAAACAATTTACAAGCTTAAATCATTACATTATTATAGCATCGATTGGACTTGGGATGAGTTCACACTCGTCCCGTGATTACAAAAAATATAGTATTTGTTTCAGATATTTACAATTTATACAGACTCGTCTCAGCAGAAACAAATCTATCTACGCATGTGAACTTGTCTCTATATTTAGACTATGTCTATGTCTACCCTCCCCTCTGATCCCCTGATCCGCTTCCCAAGATCCTAGATCCTGCACTGGCCCTCGAACTCGGCGAGCAGGGCGCTGGAATTGAAGAAGGCCCGCTGCTTGGACTCGGGCATGTTGAGGTCACTGCGATCGTAGCAGGTGGCGGTGGCCCCGATCCGGGTGAAATACTTGACGCGCTCCCTCGAGTTGCAGTCGTCCCCCCAGATGACGGCGATCTGTCCCTGGTCCCGAGCCTGCTTCAGCATCTGGGCGGCGTTCTCGCCCAGGAAGTCCTCCGCGTGCGGCGCTGTTCCAGCCAGCTCGAAGGCCTGGGCATTGTTCACGGCGGCCATGAAGTTGCGGGTGCGCAGATCACTGAAGGCCTGCCACTTTTTGGTCTCGCCCTGGGTGAGGAACATGACCGGGAAGAGGTTCTGCTTGAAGCGCAGCATGGTGCACATGTCGGCGTCGAAGCTGGAGAAGATCAGGGGACGACCGCAGCCGTATTGGATGACCTCGTGGAGCACGCGATCGGCAAAGAAGTTCTTGTCTATGGTCTGCTCCGCCTCGGAGCCGCCTCCCTGGCGACGCTGCGGCCACTTGATCTCCACATCGATGCCCAGGGACCTGGGCAGCTGCTGGAGCACCTCCACCAGCCTGGGGAAGATGCGATGCTCGGGGCGTGGCTCGGCATTGTGCGACGGATACTCGATCACTTTGCCGTTGATCACAGAGAAGATGCGCAGCCGCTTGAGCAGCTCGTAGTTGATGTCCTTGATGAGGACGTACTCCAGCTGATCGGGCTTCTCGATCTGCTTGCCCGGCGGGGCGGTGCGCAGGCCAAAGTCGTGGTAGATCACGGGAATACCGTCGGCGGTCAGGTGCACGTCCAGCTCGATCATGTCCGCGTGGTGGCCATGGGCACTCAGGAAGGAGGCGATCGTGTTCTCCCGCTCCTGAGGCGCCTCGGCAATGAAGCTCTTGCCATTGCCGCGATGTCCCACATCCAGGTTGGGCCAGCTGCTTGGCCAGTAGTGGGCATAGGTGTTCTTGAAGTCCAGTGGAGAGTACTGATACGGCTGGACCAGCACATAGGGCAGCCTCAGCCTGGCCAGCGTCTCGCCAGGCCGACTTGATGACTTGATGTGCAGCTGGAGCAATCCCTCGCTGCCCGTCAGCTGGGAGGCACTCAAGGTGGCGCTGCCCAGCAGCTCGTCCGAGTGCGAGCTGTAGCACTCGAGCCGGAAGCTCTGCAGCATCATCTGCTCCAGCGGCAGGGTGATGTGGAAGATGACAATGTCGCCTTTGGTGTAGGAGACACCATGGGCTGGCTGCACCTGCAGCTGACTCCGGCCGTACAGCTGCTTGGAGTACTCCACATGGAGTCCCCTTGTCTGCTCCACGGGCACAATCTTGAGCCGCACGTGCTGTGGGTCAAAGGTCTCGATGTCGTGCACCTGGAACATCTTCTCGCCGTTGAACTTGAGCTGCACAATGGCCTCGTGGTTCAGCCAGCCACGGTGCACCTGGGCCGTGGCATCATCCGGATTGGCCACTCCAAAGATATCCAGCTGGGTCGACTCCTGCTCGGGGCTGGGCAGCAGCAGGCGGGGCTTGAAGTTCGTCTCCCAGCGACGGATCTGCTTGTGACCCGCCGCGTCCTCCACGTACACAAAGTAACGGTACTCGATCTGACGACAGGACTGCAGGCGAACCGTCGTCTGCCAGCTGAGCTCGTCCAGCCGATCCAGGGGCACGCAGCGCGACAGCTGCCACTCGCCCAGGGCCTTGACGTCGCCAGTGAGACCCAGTTGCTCCTCGGCGGCCAGAGACGTCTGCAGTCGGACATTGAACTGCCTCAGCGTGGGCTTGCAGCCCGCCGAGGGAGACGCCTCCAGCAGCTCATTGCCAGTCCCGTAGTTGGCAGTACTTATCGCAGTCGCTTCCACATACGAGGCACACTGCAAGAAACAAGGAATGACAAAGCCAAAGATTAGCGAGCAGCGAGACATGGCGATGGCTTTGAAATTCACACAGCAACTGACTCTGTCCAGCTTTTGACAGTGGCTCAAATAAGCCGACGACCTGTTCCCCATCTCTCCCTGTCTCACTCACTGATAAGGCTACCAGACTCGGACTCAGTTTTATTCATAGAAATTAGATCGCAGCTTATCAAGCGCGATTTTAGTCGCGCTCGCCGTTTAAACAGCTCGTGACTTTGGCGCAAGTGCAAACAGCAAACAAGATCACGTGTTGTCCCCCTCTCCAGATCAGCGGGTTACAGATTAGACATATGTTTTTCTAACCAAAATTACGTTTTTATCAGCTCGTCTAAGCAATCCGTTTTTTGTGCTTTAAAGGCGAATTATTGGAACAAAACAAACTGTTTACTATAATTAAAATAATGCAAAAGTTGTTGAAATTCTACCAGACTATTATCAGTTTCTACATAGAAAACTAATTATTATAATATTCTTAAATTCTATTATATAAAATAGTTGTGAAATTTTACAAGATTTATAGCCAAAGTCGAATTCATTAACATTTTAGTAACGCCTTCTATTCCTTTGTCACATTCATTAATTTCCAATTATTTTTGGCAGCAGCTAACAACACGCGCGCGCTTTAAAACGCGCGCGATTTACCTGAGCGAAAAAACGCGTGCGTTGTTGCTGCAAACGGCGGCTGATGATGCAACTGCCACTGTTGCTGCCGCTGCCAAATAACGTGCCGTGGCAACAGTATCGCAATGGCAAAATTTTATGCAAATTGGTAGCAACGGAACCCATAAATATGACAATAAATTCAAGTCTGTTTTCCTCGCACCAATTATTTATCACGTGTTGTGGCCGCGAATTTGTTTTTTTTTGTTTCAGTTTGACGGGGAAGACAATCAAAATTTATATTGCAGTTAGCCAGAACTGGACGCCCACGTAACGATGAGCTCGAACCGGGCCGAAAACAGCGAATGAATTAGCGATTATTCAGAACCACGAGTGCGAGACGATAAACAACCAACTGAAGAGACTGGGAGACTAGGAGATTTTAGAGGAAAAGTCGCGTGTTCTTTTGGTATTCCTATGATAATATCGAGAACAAGAGATCGAGCTAGTATACAAAGTGAATAGTTAGGTATAGTTTTCCGCATGATTTGTATTTGTATTTTTGGTTGCCTTACGTCAATCAAATAGTCAGACCCGTGGCGTCGTTCTTGGCACAATTAGCACAGCCTTGCAAACGAATCAACAATAAACAATTTGGCACCATCTTATCTACGACAGCGACAAAAAGAATGCGAAAATGAAAATATGGGAAGAAAGAACACAAGTTCTATTTAATATGATTATATTATTTTCGTTTGAGTTATGGCTTTTGAGTTGTGTTGAAATCATGTTGTTATTATTATGTTAATTACACCTGATTTCTGTATTCCTATTCCTTCCTACTCTCTGCACTCTATTTTTAGTTTGCTCTCTGGCACGTGTCGTCAAAGCTCAACGCTGGCTACCTCTTTCGCTCTCGCTCTCCCGCTGTGCCTCTGAAAGCTTCCGATGGTCTTTGTCGCTCCCACATATGTTCTTTGTTTTGGGAAATTTCATGCTAAAAGCTTTCGCAATTTGGGGCGTTTAAAGTTTAAACTTGAAAGCATAATGTTTATTAGCATCACAGTTGTCATGCAGTGATAAGCAAGTCAAGTTGTCAAGTTGCTTCTGAAGTGTGATTTATCATTTAATTGCTTGTATTGAGCTTGTAAATTAAATAAAGCACAATCTAATCAATGTCGATTCGATTTGTTCTCACTTCTAAGGAGAAGTTCCCTCGGAGAGCACTTCAGCTTGAGAGCAGGAACACGTGACGAAATGCCTTGCAACATGTGGCACAACACTCGGAGCTTTCGCAGTACATGCCACCAGGGCTGGGCGACTTCATCATAAATAACAAAATGAGTCAGCAGCCCACGAGACCTATCAAGTTCCAGTTTATATTCGAAATGATATCATATGTTACTTAAAGCGAAACATAAACTACTGAAGAATTCACAATGAGCTTACGAAATCGTTCACAATCATTGGCAATCCTAATCCACATCGACATCGACACATTCCCGTTCTTCTTTTTATTGATTTTATCGCGGGGGGAGATTAAAAAAGAAACGAGGAAAACAAATGCAAATGTTGGATGACAACTGCTTCGACCTTCAGATGAACCAAAGAGCCAAAGTCGAAAAATTTACATTGCACTTGACGTCACTAAAATCACATTACGTATGATTGTGATTACCGCCTTGATTAATGTTCAATAGCAAAAAACTAATAATATATAAACAACCATAATATTATTCATAATTACGTTTTCTTTGTGCTCTTCCGCCGTCTGGGTTTCCAGGGGGGTTAATAACATTGGTACCGACATGTTTTTGAAATTTAAAGTGCTGTTGTGAGGTATTAACACAGTATAAGAACTCAAATTATATTGTATTGTATTGTATGTTTATCACAGTTAAATTTTCTATCTTTTGTATCTTTTGCACCACGCGTCGTATGCGTAACTTTTTGCTTAGCTAGGCAAGCATTTTGTACTGTCTTTTTTTGTTTTGTTTTGAATAGTTCTTTGAACAGCCTACTTCTTTTTATTTATCCTTTTTTAATATATGTAGTCCAAACTAGGACGCTTTAGACGTTCCGTCGTCGTCGTCGTCGCACCGACGTTGCAGTCGCAACTGTTCCAAGAGAATTTGCTGTGCGCGCAATTTAAACGATTTCTTTTTATCGAAAACAGCTCGTGGAGCTTTTTCTGCCCGTTTCGGTTTTCTTTGTGTTTGTAGCTAAAGCGACGTTATTCGCATTTGCGATTTGTTTTGTTGTTTTGGTTTTCAGCTTGGGGGTACAGTTGCTGCTCGGGCTTTTTTGAAATGTTGTTGGCCTCCCCTGGCAGCAACAACAGAAACAAACACGAAAACAGACGATAATAAAACGTGTAGACCTGTATAATACATAGTATTCCCGAGGTGACTTTATGATGCTCTCCGCAATAATACCGATAAGAGAATTACGGTAAAAGATAAGAAAGAAGTGAAAAGTGTTTCTAGTAAATAATGAGATTCCCATTTGAAATATTCATTGACAAAAATCTGAAATACATTCAGTTTTTCAATAAATTTGACAAAATGCATTCATTAAATTTGGTACAAAAAAAATTACCACTTGGTTTTAACTTTTGATTCCTCTTAAAAAAACAAACTATGAGATTAACTGGGTGTAATCACTTTTAGAAGTTAAATCAAAAATTGATATTTTGAATATCGTCTTAACAATTGAATATATGTATGTAAAATTAGTATATTCAGCTGTATATTCTCAATTTCAATTCATATGAAATTCAAAGCCAAATTGTAGGGTATAGAAATATTCAAATACACTGTACTTATTTACAAATATTTGTATACTGCTTAAGTTTGTAGTAGAAACACGCACAAGCAGCTGCTCCAAAGCTCGAATCAAACGGAAACAAACAAGACGACAACAACAGCTGCACCAAAGGCAGGCAGAGAGCGAGAGTGTGAGAGAGAGACACGCATTGATCCAAAACAAAACGTGTTGGTCGTGTGCAGAAGTCAGCGTCGCTGCCGCTGAGCACGTGAAAAGTTTGTTTATGGGGCGGCGTCGTTGCCAGGCCCCTAATGTCACTTTTGCGTGATGCTGGCGAGCATCCAAAAGCTTGCGCTCTCTGCGTTCCTCTCTCGTTCGCTCTCTCTTTCCGTAAAACCGGTTCTCGTCGGTTGTGTGGTCATTGTTTTCCTTGTTGTTTGTTTACGTGTGGCAGCCGTGAAGTTGATAAGGCAGCAACTGCCAATAGGCGTCTTATTGGACTCACGAGCTTTTTCGTGCGCGAGTCGCTTTTAATTCAAAGCTTGCCGGTCAAGGTCTGTCTTCTATTCAAAGAACTATCGTAATAATACGATCGTAATACACAAATACTTATGTATGATGCCACGAGCATAAAAACGTACGTACACGTATCATATGTATAAATGTTTATGCTTTATTCTTGTTGCTCCGTCACTATGTCATTGCGGATGCTTTGTTCTCATCACTTGCAGCTTTTGATTGTTTTTGTTTTGGTTCAATGTAAATTGCGATTCAGTTTATCTTCATCTTCATGCCGCATTCTTATTTGTTTTTGCTATGGGCATCACTTCACTGCGGATCCAAAGTCCAATACTATACTATGTAGTATCTCAACTAAATGTAAAGTTATGTATACAGAAAGATTATACAAACAACACGATTTCTTTGGATACGTATATACATGTTATCAGGCACGTTTACAGGTTAATTTGTCGTAATTTAACATTTTTAACTTTTGGTATGATATCGCATTCATTGTTTGAATCAACATTGAAAGCTTCTCGATGTGGCCGTTAACGTTTGATAAGCCACGTACAACGTTAATAGTGAGAATATAAATAAATCGTGAAGAAAGGAATTAGGCAATTGCAATATCTATGAATTAAAACCCTGCAAGAGATATAATTAAATCAATACAACTGGATCTAGAAATATGACTTCAAAGTTATGATCAAACTTTGTATCTGGTTAATTTTTTGCTTTAAAGCAGCATTTAAAAATATTTAATATAATTTATATAGCTATGTATGTAGTCTAGTCCATTCATGCGACAAGTCGATAGGGCTATAATGTACTTTATAAGCGATATTAACTCAAGTATTTCAACGACCAACGAACAGATAAGCTGATAAATACTTGATATCAAATTGTATCATGAAATCATTTAAATAATATTAAAGCGTTGTCCAAATCGATAACAATAAAATGTAGTCTCGATTCAAGCTATTAAATGTACAATATTACACAAAGTGGATTAGGATTTATATAGTTTACATAACTATACAGTAGTTAATTATTTATTCAAATATAATCGTACCTGCTCGGACATAATCGCGTCCGAATCTCTGAGGTTCGTCGTCTTAGACTTGAAACAACTTAAGATGTCGTCAGCGAATTTATCCTTCTATGAGATCTTCAACACTTTTGCAAACAGTTCTTATCACGCACACGGCACGGCTGGCAGAAAGGGACTGATGACAATCGAGAATGTTGTTCAACAATGTTCTAAATCTACTAAATAGGAAGTCGTTGTATCAGACCAGACGCCGGAACAACGTAAATACAATTAAATCAATTTAAAACAATGAAAATCGTAGCCACAGCCGGACAAAGAGCCACTGATGGATGACAGCATCGTGATAAGCAGCCACAAAGAGACACAGACAGAGAGAGCATAACGAGAGAGACCTATAATAAACAGATTATCAGCGATAATGTATTGCGGTTCTGTATTACTTGAGAAAGTGTACCGAAGGCGTCACGTTGTAGGTGTTGCAACAGACTCTGAGCATTCCACAGTTGCCTCAGTCTCGGTCTCAGTTTCAGCCGCTGTCTCCTTTGTCACAGCCTCAGTTGGAGTTGTCTTCGATTCACGCTCAAATAGAATGACCAGCTCCGTGTGCGATGTGTGTGGAAACATGTCCACAGCTACCGCGGACTTGGGATAGAAGGGCTCCCCTTTGTACTGCTTGGACTCTGGCCTCGCTAGCTCAATGAAATTGCGCTTGGCACTATTAGGATTGCAGGAAACGTAGACCAGACGCTTTATAGCACTCGCCGAGCGAATGGCGGCAATGGAACGATTGTCTGTGATGAGGACAAAATGAGAATTATTCTATTAAGGTTAAATGCAATTTGATTGAAGTGTCACTTGAGCATTAGATTAATCTCTCAAAGAAGATGATCATTTGATTTATGCTACAATTAGCACGTTAATTGCTTTAGGTAAATGCAACTAAGCTCTCTCTGATTGTTTACAAACATTCTATAAGATAAATGGAATGCTTAAAATGCAATTCTCAGATCGTCTGTTTTACTTACGCAGTCCGGCACGCGGAGGATCCACAACAGCAATCAGATCAACAGGTTTGCCGGGTTCCTGGCCGTACAGAGCTTCACGCACCATGCTCTTGATGTAGTCATCAGCATTGCCAGCAAAGAATTTACAATTCTTGATGCCATTGGCCTCTGCATTGTATTCGGCATCCTTGATAGCATCAGGGACGATTTCAACGCCCAGCACCTGCTTAGAGTGCTTGGCAAAGGCGAGAGCTATGGTGCCAGTGCCGCAGCAAATGTCCAGCATGGTGGTGTCCTTAGTGGGCGCAGCCAAGTCAATGGCCTGCTGATAAAGGACACTGGCACCTTCCGTGTTGATTTGAAAGAAGGCCAAGGGACTAATGCGAAACTGGAGTCCTTGTATGGTGTCTGTTATGTGTGTGCTGCCCGAGAGGTGCGTCACGGGATTAATCATTTGGCCTGCCTCTCGATGCTTCACATCCTGGTAGTACAGCGAGGTGCATTTGTAAGTCTCATTCTGCACCGGCAGCTCGAAAAAGGTTTTGAGCTCCTGTTGCAGCTCCAACTGCTCCGCTTCACTCAAATTGGAAGAGTAGATGCCCGCCACTAACATAAGTTCACCTGTAGCGCTGGAGGTGCGCACCATTAACTGGCGAAAGTGGCCCAAGTTGCCCACAGGATTGAAGGGCTTAAACTTGGACTGCCTCACCAGCTGCTGGAAGCTAAGTGCCGCCCACTTGGCCTGCGCCGGCAAATGTGGGAGCTGCTGCACATCGGCCACCTCAACAGATCCATCGCTGTAGCTGCCGAGTCGGAAGCCGACAATAATCTCGCCATCGGCATTTTTGCCCACTGTGAACTCGTTCTTATTGCGATACCCCTCTACATTGGGCGACGCCAGGACGCCATTGAATTGAAACTTATCCAGATGTGGCTTCGCGGCCGCATTGAGACGACGCAGTTCCTGGGTATATTTCTTCAGAAGCGCTGCCATCTCCTCCGTCTTCTGTTTCAGCTGTTGCTCGTAGGGCATTCCCGCCAGGGGACAAGTCGCCTCCACCGCAGTGCGTTGACGCTTCGGTTTTGATTCGCCCGTTTGCTCTTCGCCCCGTCGCTTGTGTAGGGGATCTGCAGATGCTTTGGCGGCCAGAGCTTTCAGTACCTTGCCCTTCCATTTGTACCCGTTAAGCGTCTCCAGAGCCCTTTGCTGATCCTCCTGGCTACGAAAACACACGAAAGCAAACTCCTTGTGTGTGGGCGACTTGATTTTTGTTATGTCCAGCTTTAGTGTGTTCTTCAGCAGTTTTTTAAACTCCTGCAACGACAAGATGATAAACATATGTACGTATGTGTTCCTCAATTGCAAGTACTTACGCCAATGCCAAAGTATCCCAAATTCTTCACTTCAATTTTATAGATTTCCGACGTAAACTCATTGCGCTCCAGGTATTCAAACTCATTGCCGGCTTTTTCAGTCTCTTCGATCTTTGCTACACTATCGGTGGGCTGCTCGGACTTTTCCGCATCTTCCGCATTGATGTCGGCAATAGCAGGCATATTTTCCGTATTTGTTGCTTCCATTTTAATTATATTTAACAAATTAACTCAAAATAAAACATGTGCAGCACGTGAAAACAAATGGGCATATACTTAAGTTATCGATATTGCGCACATATCGATATTTATAAAATTTCAGAAATCACTTTACGCGGGAAATTTTAAATTTGAAATTCTCTTAAATTTAAGCAATTAGCTTATTTTAATTTTTGCATTTAACTTCAAAATTCTTATTTTAAAAATATATTTTTAAAGCTGGTAAACCACGAATTGAACAATAAATTTGGAGATTAACTTTTCGATGCGGGCTCAAAAGCTGAAAACTCTCGACGATGAATTGTGGCGGTCGGTCTATCATACACATTGAGCAACGAAAACAAAATTGGTAGAACCGCGTTGCCAACGACTCTAAGGAATTAAAATGTTGTTTATTGCGCGCATTGCTGTGTTTTATATTTCATATATTTCTTATAAAAAATAACTCAAAAATATGCAGAATAGGTGTAAAATCGGATTTGTAAATGAAGTAAATGATGGTTATTCGACAGCTATCGAAAAACGCTTTAGAGCTGAATCCAAAATCAGTTGTCGCTCCGCCAGCAACTGTTGCATCTCCGGTTCATGTTTCATAATGTTTCCAATCTCCTGCAGCAACTCGGCGGCTTTTCTCAGTTTTGCCTCGCACTCAGCTGGATCGTCCAAGCGCAATGCCTGCGTCACCACGGCGTCCTCCAAGTCAATTAGCAAATTGCCCCGTAATATGCTCCAACCACCATCGATGAGATTCGATAGCTGCAACAGTTCCTCACAAAGATCCACTTTGCGCTGGACAGACTTTTCACTGAGTTCTGTAAAGTTTCAGATGAATTAAGAAAAAAAGTTATTAATCAATAATGGAATCTACTTTTGGAAATCAATTTTAAAATTTAACCTGTAATTATAATATAATATAATTATAATAAATAATATTTAATATAATTATAATTATAATTACATGTACTAGAAATTAGAATAAGTTAATTGCTGCTTGGTGTTAGGAATCTGTGAAATAAATAAATAAACAATCTGGAATGGCTATAGTCGAGCTCCCGACTATGGGATACCCGTCACTTATTTAAATATATATAAAATATTTCTATTGCATACTTTTAGGCACTTACATTGTAATATTCTAAAAACTGTGCATGTGGTAGCTTTTCTCGATTTACGGAGGCGAGAGAGGAGTGACAAAAATTTTAATCAAACTTGATCTGCGAGGGCCTTATAAAAGTCTGTGTGCCAAATTTGGTTGCTTTCGCTCGTATAGTCTCTGAGATCTAGGCGCTCACACGAACAGACGGACGGAGGGGCGGAGAGACGGACATGGCTATATCGACTCGGATGTTGATGCTGATCAAGAAGATATATACTTTATAGGGGCGAAGATGCCTCCTTCTTCCTGTTACATACATTGCAACGAATACAGTATACCCTTACTTATTTTTCAAGTAACGGGTATAAAAAGCCACTTTCTGTTTTTAACGTACCTTCCATTGCGAATCCTGGCGCATTGCCATAGAGTTGGGTCAGAGCGTATTTCACCTGTAAGATGTGAGTATTCGTCTCATGCAGTTCCACGCGATGGCGGTGAAGGAAATCCTCCAGAGCCTCAGGAGTTGTCTTGTCCAGTGCTTCAATCTCCTGCTGCAGTTGGGCATCTTGAGTGAGCACTTCCCTGGCGCCCTTAACTACATTACACAACTGGCATTTCCAATTGGCCGCGTTCTGGAGAGGATTCACTGAGATAAACTAGAAGATTGGCAAGAGATGAACATCCTCTTGGGCAGATAAATAAGGTAGAGGACTCACCTTTCCCACCTTGCACTTCTCGCACATGCGGGAGCCGGCAAAGGTGTCCAGCTCCGTCGGGTCTGAGCACCTGGCACAGGTGCAGTCGAAGCACTTGACCTGCTTGAGATGCAGCCTCCGCTGGATGGTGCTCCTCAGGGCCTGTGTGTAGGATATGCTCAGGATTTCGCCCTTCGCGATATTCCGCTTGGCCAGGAACACAATGTTCATGTCGTCGTCGAATCGATGACGCAAGTTGGGCACACAGTCGTGGGCGATCATCGCTCCGCCCGGAAATATGGCTCGGACTTTCCTGCGCTCGCTGTTCTGCCGGACTTCAAAGGCGTTGGTATCCAGAATAGCGGCAATGCGCAGGATCTCCATCTCGGGCCAGTCCCGCAGACCGAGGACGGTTTTGATGAAGGTGATGACATTGGCACGCAGCACTTGGTAGAGCGGCGTCTCGAGACGCTCCTTGAGGTGATCTTCGAGCTCGCTGAGCCGGGCGAACTCCGCCGGATTGGACTTCTTCAGCTGCAAGCAACGCAGCAGCATGATGACACAGTACGCCGACTCCTTGAGCTCCGGTTCCACGGGATTGTAGTTGATCTTGGACTGGAAATTGCTGGCAGCCATCAGACGACACTCCTCCTGGTGGTAAGGAGACTGCTCGCACTCCCTGCTGCACATGGGCCAGCTGCAGGAGCTGCATTTGTGAAAGTTGCCCCAACGCTTCTCCGGAGGCAGCAGATTTCTGTGGCAGCCCAGGCAAATTGGAGGCGACGCCACCTTGGGACCCACAACCAGAGGCGCCTCCCGCAAGATTTGCTCGCCCATTCGGATATCCCGTGTGGCCCGCAAATGCCTGCCCAGCAATTCATTGGAGCTCACCTCGAAGCACTTGCACTCCCGCTTGTGCTGCTTCCAGTGCTCCTTCTGGTGCTCCCGGCAGCAGTAGACCACGTTGCGGCATGCAGCACACAGCTGCGTGGCCCGTTCCTGACACAGAGCACATCTCGTTGGCGGAGTCATCATCCCAATCTTGGCCAGCTACACGCACGTCCAACCGCAACTGTCTCCGGCTGTTTGCGTAACTGCCAACGTCGGAAAATTCACTGAATGCCGACGGAGCACACAACAGTTTTGTGTCTCTGGTGAGGTAATTTTCTTTTGTGTCTCAGCGATCTCTGCCTCTGCTTCTGTTTCTCCTCGATCTCAATCTCCATCTCTTGTCATTTGGCGCACGACGGTTTATTATTAGACTCTAGCCGAATCGCGACCGCCAAGCGAACAATACAATGCACAATCTATGGCTAAACATATGTTCTCATGTCTTCTCTGCTCTCGGGGAATCTACATATCTGTCTTCGCATTGGTCTAGATAACCGCTAGTGAAAAAATACGTTTAATCGTCCATCATCTAAATCAGAATATTTCGCTGTCCTCGGCATAACCTTTTGAAACATATAATTTTGTCGAAACTCTACTCTTTAAATTTATTTAAATTGGAATCAAGGTGATTCTCCGTTAGGAAAAATATATTCTTGTTGTCCACTCAATTTCACATCTAATATTTATTTTTATATTTATCATTTCTTTTTACCCCGCTCAAATTCTTTAAAGCCCCTTCAGACGAGCACTTTTTTACCGACACTTTTTGTCAAAAAGCTGTCCGTGTCGATCACCATCGCTCACCGATGGAATAGAACGTGTTCCATTTCCATCGGTGAGCTTCGGTTTTTCACCGGCGCTTTGAAATTTTGTGTGGTTACGCGACACGGACAGCTTTTTGACAAAAAATGACAAAAAGTGTCGGTGAAAAAGCGCTCGTCTGAAGGGGCTTTTAAAAAATTAGGAGCTAATTTGTTTTGTGCTTCAAAATTAGAAAAAATTTCGAATTCAATTAATGTCTCTGTTTTGTTAGTGTGCCTGTTATAAAGTGAACAATTATGGAGGTTTTTAGATTTCATAAACTACTATATTTATATATTCTTGATTAATATCAATAACTTGTCTGTCCGTGTGTTTAAACGCGTCTTGGTTCCTTGATTCCCAATTCATTGAAAGTTAATCTTTATTGTGAAAACTATTTTTGTTTTTTAAGACACTCAACCAATCTCGAAGATGGTGAATTTTCTATTGTCTTATACATCCTGACCAAAATTTTTTCAAATCATTTAACGATTTGTCGAAAATTACGATTTCGTATAAACATTTTTGATTTTTCTGAAGATACTGCAATGAAAATCGCAGATTGGGAATTTTTTATTGTCTTATACATCCTTACATTGGCTCAAATCGGTTCACTATATCATATAGCTGCCATAGGAACGATTAGTGGACATAATGTCTCAACCAACATCGAAATTTATGAAATTTCTTTCCCATGGCAGCTATATGATATAGTAAACTATTTGAGCCAAAGTTGGTCAGGATCTTATCTTATACTATATCATATAGCTGCCATAGGAACGATCGATCGAAAATTAAGTTTCAGTACGAAATAATTTTGTTTGTTTGACAATTCTCAAGCAGACGTACAGAATATTTATCTGAGGAAGTCTTATATAGTACATCCTGAACAAATTTGAATAAAATCGCATAAGAAAAATTGTTCGAAAATATTATGCAGCTTTCTGTCTTACCCAATTTTGTGACGAACGATAGTAAATTTTATATATATAAATTATTCTTAAAAAAAATTGGCATTCGCTCCCGATTTATCATCATTCCTAATAGAAAGCAATTTTTTATATTCAACGCTCATTTTTGAAAGGAATTTAAGTATGTAACGAGCATCTCATAATCGGGGTCTCGACTTTATCATTCCCTTCCCTAGTTAAAGTCATGAACGAAATATTATCAAATCCCTGGAAGTAATTTTGAACCAAATTGAAATATCAATCTTAAACTTGTAGAGATATTTTCAAAGCCGGGTTAAATTAAAGTGATATTTTCACAATGCCAAATTCATTTATATTTTTCATGTTTTCATTCATTGTTATGGACATTAAAATTAAAGAGAATTAATTAATTTTTGCAATTCAATAATTTATTTAGTATTTCTCATAAATTTTCTATTTATATATTTATGTATATATTTATTTATTCATACGCAGATAATTAATGTATTGTTTAATTGGAAATCAGTCTTTTTTATTTAAATAAGAGTTAAATGCATTTTGCTGTTGTGCTTGTTTGTTAATTGATTGATTGATGGAAAGAAACGAGTTTGTTTCAAATGAGAAAAATGGAAACGGAAAAACGAAAAACAAAATAATAATTAAACTATGATTTGTGGTTTATGTTGCATTGTTGCGTGTCTTGTTGGTTGGCTTTTAAAATTAATAGTGTATTAATTGGTATATAAATAAGCATGATGATAGTTAACTTAAATGGAGGCCATGGTTCCATATTAGTAATAAAAATTATACTTAGCAGTACTAATAATAATAATAATATTTATAGTTAGACAAGTGTTGCCCTCTATACACTTAAAAGCGGCGCATAAAATTTCATATAATAGACAACAAATTTTGCATTTAGCTTTAGTTTTCAGTGAATAATTTGCACTAAATAATAGATTTCGTATTTGTTTTATAATTTTTGTTTTATACACACATAGAGCGATGATATGTTGCTAAGCTGATTTAGCATAAGCGAAGCAATCGATGGCTATTTCCATAAATGTTCAATGTTCAATGTTGCTAAGGCAAAGGCGCAAATATCTATACTTAAGGGTTGTCCCAGGTTGCCAGAGTTGCCAGCTTAGTTTAGGAACAAACTTGACCTCTCTGCTCGCGTAACAACAATTAATATCGTCTTGGGATTGTTTGAGTTTTATGTTGTGGTTGTTAATGCTAATTAAATTACAAATTGCGCTACATTAATCATAAGAAACATAAGCAACATTTATACGAGTATGTTTAGTTGTATGCATATTTAGTAGTGTCTAGACATCCTTCTGCTCCTTGAAGTGATGGTAATGATGATGGATATGCTCGTGCACATAGCGATGTATCATCGAGCTGGAGGCGCTCGTGTCCAGATCGGCATCAGGAGCCACCGCAGGCTCCTCCGCATCCTTGGCCGTGACAGCCTCGGCAACGGCCTCGCCCACCTCGTCGTTCAGGTCGATCAGAGTGTCCGTGGAGACGACCTTGCTGGGCGTGCTCGTGTGCAGTGGACTGGGACTGGGCAGCAGCTCCTCCTCCTCGCTGGCCAGCAGATGTGCGCACTCCAAGGCGTCGCCATAGATCTTTGAGCCCGCCGAGCTGGAGCTGGAAGTTGCTGGACGTGGCTCATCTTGTTCCAGTCTCAGTGGTTGTTGTTGCTGTTGCTGTTGCTGTTGTTGTTGTGAGTGCTTGTGACGATGGCGACGCTGCTCGCGCTCCTTCTGCTGCAGCTGCTCACTCAGCTTGGCGTAGATGAGATTGCCGTAGTTCTTGTAATCCTTGCTGCCTCGTTGATGTTGCTGCTGCTGCTGCTGCTGCTCCAGTCGCTGATAGCCCTGGGTCTTGCTGTGACTGTTGCTCTTCTTGGGTATGGGCTGAACGGTGGCCACATTGCTCGGCGTCGCTGGGGGCGAGTGGGCGCCCCCGCCACAAATGGTGGCATGCAGAAAGGAGTCGTAGCCACAGAGATTCAGCTTGTTGTGGGCGCTGTTGTGGCTGTGCTGGGCGGCCACCACGGCCGGATTAATGGCCAGCTGCTGGTGGTAGATGGGAATATGCGGCTGCGGATGGGGATGGTACTGTTGGCTGCTGCTGTTGGCCGTATCGTGTCCGACTTCGATGCTGTTGATGGGCTGCGTGGGCGACTGCGTGGGCGGACTGCAGCTGAGCGGCGACTGCGGACCGGACTGTGCACTGTGGTTCGCAATTAGCGTCGGGATTTTCGATCCTGTATTGCAACGTTGGCGTTGCTGTTGTTGTTGTTGTTGTTGTTGTGCTGCCGGTTGCCGTATGGGACTCACATTGGCTTGGGGTTTTCTATAAAACAAGAAACAAAAGAAAAATGTTTATTTTTGTTATTTTGTTGTTGATTTATAGAAAGGATTTCTTGGGAATATCGTTGGTCGCCATTAAAACACAAAATATATTAAGAAAAATAATAATGAAACATAATCTCAATTAAAATGTGAGTGGATGATTGGGCGCGCGATTTTGGGGCAGCAGTAACTCAACGATTTTGAGTGGAATTCAATAAAAAATAATAATTATCTATTTTTAGTTTCCCAATTTTTACTTTTACAAAATCTTCTTTTCATTAATATGTAAATTACATTTATTTAAATTTAATGATGTTAAATTTCGTGATCTATAATCGTGATTTAAATTCTCTTCGTTTTTCCTAAACATTTCCACTCATTATCAGTTGTTTGTGCTGCTTCCCCAGGCGTTGAGTGGAGTTCTGTTTTCCTTACCCATTCAGCTGAAAACACAAGCGATTCTTTTCCATGCTCTCCCTGATGATGCTAATTAAATCGTTCCGATTTAACGCCGACTTCCAGCACTCGGCGGACTTGCGCTGCTGCTGGGCGAGCAGAGACTGTGGGCGTGGCTGACGCAACTGGACGCCATCGAGCATCACATCGCCCAATGGTGGCGACGATGAGTTGCTCTTCTGTCCCAATTGCTGTTGTTGTTGCTGCTGCTGCGGTTGCGGCTGCTGTTGTTGTTGATGTTGTTGTTGTTGCAAGTGACGATTCTGCCAGCAGGAATCGTTCCCTACGGAGAGGCTGCGTTGCCGCGTTTCGAGGCAATGATCCTGATACTGATAGTGCGGTGTGCGGAGTGATGCAATCAATCAATCAATCAATCAATCATGCGTAATGAGCGAGTCAACCAAAAACGAAAAGAACAATTCAAATAAATTATACATAAATAAATTATTAACAAAATGCGAAAAATTCAAATTCATGCACAAAACAAAACCAAATATTTAAAATATAATAAAATGGCGACATTTTGGGGCAGGATTTGTATAATACTTGTGGGATAACTAAATAGTTCAAGGCATTGCTATGTGAATCTACAACAAAAAGTTTTTCAAACTTGATCTTCAGTTTCTTGTTGTCAAAATGTTTGCACAAATTTAAAAGTATTGACTGTTTCAAATAATTTAAAACTGAATTGATTTACTTGAGTAATGTCTCTTGGATGAGAATAGTTTCGTCTTAAATATTTTATGCTCTTGCTAAAAGCCCCTTCAGACGAGCGCTTTTTCACCGACACTTTTTGTCATTTTTTGTCAAAAAGCTGTCCGTGTCGCGTAACCACACAAAATTTCAAAGCGCCGGTGAAAAACCGAAGCTCACCGATGGAAATGGAACACGTTCTATTCCATCGGTGAGCGATGGTAATCGAAACGGACAGCTTTTTGACAAAAAGTGTCGCTAAAAAAGTGCTCGTCTGAAGGGGCTTTAAAGGTGATTTCATCGAAAGTTTTCGAAATTTAAAACCTTAGTTTGGTATTATTAAACAACTTCTTGTGTCAAAATTAGACACACGATAAATAAATCTAGACCATAACTCTAAGCTGCCATTTATCAAAATGCCAAGACAATTTACTATGAATCCAAACTTGCAAAGTTTTCAGTTCTATATATAGAACATAATCTTCTCATATCGCATATGATAGTTTCCGTTGAAAGAAACTTCAAATTTCATTCAATTTCATCCCAAAAAGTAGAGTATTTTTTCGAGCTTAGCTTTTGCATGTGGAATTGGAATCAGGAACGGAATGGAATTGGGGTGTATTGTAGCTTATGCCTACCTTTTGTTTGCGAGCCCTTCTCAGCATTTTCACCCGTTGGGTCGCCTGCTTCATGTAGACATCCTGGCTGTGGTGCTGGTGTCGCGTTCGCTGTGCATGAGGATGTGGATGTGGATGAGGATGTGGACAGTCGGGTGTGTCGGTCGTTTCCTTATTGGCACCGCTGCAGCATTTGAGATTCAACATATTCTCATAGGTATTGTGAGCATTGTCCGGCGTGTGCTGCTCCGACTGTTGTTGTTGCTGCTGTTGCCCGTTGCAGCACTGCTCCAATTTGGCATTGTTCTTCTGGTATCTGGTCTTTCCCTGCTTGCCACTGCCACTGCCAAGGGGCTCGCCATGGGCAGCTGCTGATGCTGCTGCTGCCAGCTCCT
Organism: Drosophila limbata; assembly: GCA_963924055.1. Taxonomy (NCBI): domain Eukaryota; kingdom Metazoa; phylum Arthropoda; class Insecta; order Diptera; family Drosophilidae; genus Drosophila; species Drosophila limbata. Next base: position 23,259,563 of record OZ001354.1, read on the forward strand.
TCTCCTTGTCACTATTGCTGTCATCGTCCTCGTCATCGGACTTAATCAGTTTGCGTGGTCGATGGCGGTGCTGGCGGCGTGCGCCGCCGGATGTCGTTAGTGCCACGCCATTCACAGCTTTTGACATGGCCGCTATTCCCGTGGGCAGCTTCTTCACTTTGCTGTTGTTGTTCACGTTATTGTTGCTGTTGTTGTTGCAGGTGGAAGCTGCCGCTGCCGCTGCGACTGCCTGCGATTTCGATTTGCCTTCGGGACTGACGGTGAGGCGCACGTTAATTGTCTTGCTGCCACAGTGGGGCACCACCACGGACTTGCCAATGGACTCGTATATGGTATACACAATGCCCACAATGTCGTCCTTTGTTATTTTGCCATGATGCCCGTCCAAATCATAGAATGTGAATGAGAATTGCAGCGGCTGTGACGATTTGCCTCCCTCAACGGAAACATCGCAGGTGAATTCCTGTTCGAAGAGCGAAAAAATGGGAGACAGGATTAAGGTTTGAGCAAAATAAAATTTAATAATGTTAGCAATTGCTTTAAGTTAGCACTACATAATTTCAATCAACTTATTAAGCTTATTTCAAAGATTGATTTTAATCGACATTTATTTATCACTAAGAAATTAAATGTTTTTGATGTCTAATGAATGCTATTTTTATATAATTTCACAACTTAAATTAGCATAATGAAAAGTAGTTAGACATTAACCGTTAAAGGGGTATTTTGATTGCAAGAAGTGTTCTTCATAATTTCATTTCTCTTAATTTTCTAAATAAGGCTCAATTTATAGTATAATTCAGTTACATTTCGAGTTGTGGAAGATCAAATAAATTTTTATGTGATTATGTAAATTACTATTATTTTATTTTATAGCTATAACTCGTTAAATGAACTATTTGGAAGCGAACTCTTTTCGGAAACTGGTTAAAGCTGTTTTCGAAACTTTGAAACTACTTCCGAATATGGCCAGCTGTGGATAAAATGCCACGAAAAGTGCGAAAATAATGCAAATAAAGTGCGATATTTAACTTTTTTAAAAGTTCATATAAAATGCAGTAAAAACTGCATTCTCTCTCTCTCACTCCCACTCGCACAGTGGCCAACGCATACAATTTAAGGCGTCAGCCTGAAAGTATGCAGCACTTTTTGTTGCTTGTTTGTTGCTCGACTGCATTGTGGAACTTCCTCTGCGGGGGTGTGTGAGCGTAAATGTGTGTGCGAGAGTATCTGTGTGTGCATTGCCACAAAAACAACAATTGCAAGGAATGAAGAATAACAACAATAATGTCTGCAAGTGGAGTCGAAAATTGTGGCCATAATTTGACTAAATATTTAATTCTCGCACGCTGCGCCCAGAGAAAACAAAGCAGAGCAAAGCAAAACAATACCGCAGAGCACAGCCATTGATAAAGTGCTGCCAGATACCAGATACCAGATACAACCACCAAGCCAGCTAGGCACCAAGCACATCCACAATCGCCCATTGCCATCAACTCCCACTTGTGTATTCTCGCTTGCCATTGCAAAAGGGGAATAAATATAATTTCTATTTCTTGCTACTTGGCTTGAAGATTTTTAATTGCCTTTAAGTGCTTTCGCTTCGAGTTTGTTCCTATTGCTCTGTCTCTTTCACTCCCTGTCGCTGTCCTTGTCTCTGTACGTGCGCGTGTGATTTTTAATGGGTTTTATTGAATTTTAATGTTTTGATATTTTTTTGGCCGAAGACAAAGAAATGTCTACTACAGTGGGTGGTAATTGAAAATTGCCGGCAACATTGCGTTAATGAAATATTTATATTGTCTTCCTTCCCCTTTATTCGCTCCCAAGCAAATGGCCACTCTTGGCGCTGTTGTTGTTGTTGCTGTTGTTATTGTATCACGAGCCATTGAAAATTTAATTAAACGCACATTTAAAAGTTGAGTTTATGTGCCGCTGCCCAGTGGGTCATGAAATATGGCATTGGTGGCGCGGCAACAACAACAACAACAACATTAACAACAGACAGTTGATTAAACTTGACCAACAGTATGAGTATCCCTACCTGGCTGGGGGTCAATTTGAAAATGAAAAATAGAAAACAAAACATCATTTAATTTATATTCAAGCGCACATTCATTGGGGCCCCTTGGGAACTAGAATTACGCATCCAAAAATCAAATGCGAACTCTATACGAAAATACTAAGCATGATAATTTGTTCCACAAATCAATAGTGAAATTGCTGAGTACGAGTATCTGCAAATGTTGTAAGATGAGCGCAAATGTTATAGACAAATAAACTAGAGATTTTATTATGCTTTATTTGTAATTGGTTCAAATAAAACAATAAACTTATGAGTTGCTAAACAATTTTCTTATTTCATTCTTTGATTGGATTCTGTAATACTCGAATTTTGAAAGGCAGAAAATATTTGGCAAATATCTTTGGTTCTTATATCTATTTTTCTGAGAAAAATATTTATACATTTTAAAAATTGGATTTATTCCAGTTTCCGCTAATTTCATGAGCAGATTTCATTTGATAAATAACGAATTTATTATCCTGAAGAATGGCTAAATATGAGCAAAATTCGATATATAAAAAAATCAAACAAATATAAAGATGTACTTAAAAATTCATTACCTTTTTCTTCAGACCAAAAAGTAAAGACCATATAAAAAATAACTCAAAACAATGTTTATTTACGATGAACTACCAATACTTTAATACTCAATTAAATCTGTTGAAATGAAATGTTTGACTTTAAGAGTTCTTAGCAGTTTCGCTTTGAATTTGGTTGAACCGAAGTATCTATCGAATATATTTCGTGGTATTTTCCCCTCCTGGTTTATACTGCGATTGCGACCCTTGGAAAGTTTGTCAGGCAAACTTATTGCAAATAGATTGCCATCAATATTCGTATTCGTAACTCAATCAACTCAATAGGTGAACTCACCTCCAGGCGAATGCGCTCCTCCTTGTTGTGATGATGCAAATGTCGCGAGTGTTGCGGATGTGCTGCATGTGGCGTCGACGTCGACGTCGGCATTGCTGCTGCGGCGTCAACCACATCCTCCTCCGTCTGCAGCTGCTGCTGCTGATGGTGGGGCACATTTGCATATTTGCCATGCTTGCCACTGGAGCTGCTGATGCGCAAGTGTTTGCTGTGGCTGCCACTGCTGCTCATGTCCTGCTGCAATTGCTGCTGCTGCTGGTGATGTCGGGTCACATGATGTTGTTGCTGCTGCTGATGTTGCTGCTGCTGCTGCTGTTTGCCAGTGGCTGCAGTGGAGGCATTGCCCGGTGGCGTCGTGATTATATTAACCACCGGCGATCTCAGTTGTATATTATTGTCACGTTCGCTGACCAGCAACAGATCTGGCGGCGCACTGCATGAGGATGAGGCGCGCACCTGATGATACATCAGCTCCTCCGAGTCTGTGGTGCATTCCTGAACTGCAGAGAGAGAGAGAGAGAGAGATACTTTTTTAATTAAAATGCAAAGTGGCATGAAATTGAAGGCGCATCAAACATTTGGCTATCTATGCCCAAGCAGCTGCCCCCAGTTGACGCCTCTATATCTAATCTACCTCCCACCCGCCAACGCCCCCGTTTGATGTTTCTTTGGCGGCACATTCTGCCTTTGACTTCGTCTGCGGCGACGACGACGGCGGCTGCTTGCAATTTATTTGCAATTTGCACAAAAACGCATTACAACAAAAAGTTTTTATGCCTCGACGCCAACACAAAGCGTTGGCGACCAGGCGGACGACCTGCCAGACAGACAAGCACTTGAAAGGCGACTGCGCCGAGAGCATTCCTAATTAATGACGTCGTCGTCAGCATCAGCGGCAGCGTCGACTTCGGCGTCGACTTCGGCGTCGACTGTCTAAAAAGTTGATGTTAATTGAAAATGCTGGAGAGCATTTTGTGCTTTGGCTCCGGCTTTTGTGGTCAGCACGCGGCGTGAGCAGTCAAAAGTGTTGGCCATTTCATTACTCATACGCCGCGTGAGCCAAAGCACAAAGCTAAGCTCCCAAAAGAGCACTGAGAGTCATTGCTTATCCCTGTCCCTCAGCCGCTCCAACTCCAAGTTGTCTTCCCCTTGGCATCTCCTTAATTTTTGCCACTAATTTCCGCCACTCGCTGGCCAAGTTTTCCCTTAGTTCTTGTCTACTACTTTTAATTAATTAAGTAGCACACACAAGTTTCCAGTAGTGTTGTCATTTTAGCTTTTCTGCAGCTAGAAACAGCTTATTTTTCAAAGCAGATTTATAAAATCAAGGAATTTTATCTTATATACTTTATTCTTAACTTTTTATAGATTTAAAAACATTAAAAATTCATTTAAAAAAATTTATTATTTGTAATTTTAATTTAAAAGTGTCATTAGTTGAGCATAATAAAAAGCAAGTTGCCTAAAGAACCCTTTGTAAAACAAAAATACAATTCTTAGCATTTGTTTTGCTTTTTAAATTAATAATTGTTAAATATTTATAATTAAATTTTCTCTTTAATTTCACAAATATAAATCGAATAAAACTAATGCTCCCTTCAAATAATAACTGTTAATTTCATTTGCAGACAAGGCATGCAATGAAAAAGAGGACGCGGATGTAGATGATTTTATTTTATTAGTTCATCGCTTGTTTCTTTTTATTGGCATTTATATTTTCTTGTAATTCAAGCTAATTTCTCAAATTTAGCTTCTTTAGAAAACGAATATCTGGCAACGCTGGTTTCCAGCTCTCGCTTCTTTCATTAAACTGACCTAATTTCTCGTTTCTCGCTTCGTAAAACGAGTTGTTGTTCGGTTTTGTTCTCGCGTCAAGTGAGTTATTGTCTGCACCTGAGTTTAAGAGGCGAAACACATGTTGAGAGTATTTCTGATTGTTTACCGGATCGGATCACAGCCGACCTGGTTCCTTTTCATATCTGACATTGTCGAGAATACTTATTTGGGAAACTGGGTTATCTGGGGTAGCTCACAAAGTGCTTAGATCAGTGGAGTTGAACTCAAATCAACTCGGATAGGAACGAGTTTTCAGGACGACAGCTAAATAATCGATACTAGCTAGTACTTTTAGCATTTATTTATTATTAAATTAAAAGGAATTAAAGCATAAATATAAATATTCTTATTACTACATGTCAGTTTTCATACGAATCGAAAAGTATCTGCTTTATTTAGTAACAGTCTCTTAAAAATCCATTTTATACTCAAGTTTTGTAGTTTCGAATTTGTCTTTTAATTTTCGCTATTTCGAGCTGTCCATTGGGAAACGGGCAGTTAGTTACACTCTAATCTAGTCATCTTTTAAGCACTTTGAATGGCTTTCAATTAACTTGGACTAAAGTTTCACTTGCCAGGCAGCCCGGCAGCCACTTGTAGTTACTTTTGCCTTGAGCTATCTGCAAGATACTTTGGCCTATGCGGTCTGTTCCTCTCAGCTTTTTTTGTTTTTCTTTTATTTTTTTTTGCCATGTGTTGATCTTTATCATGTGGCCCGAACATTTTTGTGCGTTTCGCCCTCGACTTTGTTGTTGTTGCTTTGTGTCTTCTTCTGGTATGTGACTTCTCATTAATTGTTGTTGTTGGTCGTTCGTGTCAAAAACACTTAACTTCATTAACACTTACATGCGAGATATGGCCACAGCTACAGCTACAACAACAACTACAGCTACAACTACAACTACAACGGCAACAACAACTTTTGTTTTCCTTGGCCACACAGACACAATTATGAAGTTTATCTTCAGTTTATATCTGCTTTTTTTTGGTTTATTATTTTTTTCTCTTTTTGAAACTTTGCCTTGTTGGCACATCATCTGTCTAATAAATTGCTGGCGAGCAGCTGGCACTGAGAGTCACGGAGTCAGTCGCCAAGTCGGAGTCGGAGTCGGAGGCTAAACCGAAGTCGGATTCAGCTTCAGATTTTGTCCGACATTCATTAGCTGTCGTCATTTTTTATGCACTTTGCGCGCCCCGAAAAAAGGCAACTTTGAATCGAGGTTTGCTTACGAGTATGGCTGTGTATGTTGTGCGAGTGTGTGTGTGTGTATATTTTTGTTAGGCTCTACACCTTTTCTAATTAAAGGCCGACCACTTGATGTGCTTGCTGTGAGTCTTTGGTGTATCTGTTCCGCTGAATGTATCTGTATCTGTAAATGTATCTGTATCTGTTAATGTATCTGTATCTGTGCCTGGGCCTGTCTTTTGGGCCTCTCGATGTCTGTTCTCGGCCGCTTTGTTTTGCGTTTAATTATCGCCTTTGTGTTTTTGAGCAAATACCGCGCCCGGTGCCGACGATCGTGGCGCCAAGATAAACCAAAAGATCATGTTTTTCTCTCAAGTGGTTCGACCACAGCAACAACAACAACAACAACAGCAGCAACAACAACATCTACTTAGAGAATCGTGTTGTTGTTGAGTCATCTTGAAAGCATTTTGGCGTCTGATATGAAACATGCCGCCTTGCAAATTAACTTTGGCCTAAGCCACTCTGAAAGATACAAATCGTATGTGCTTGAAGGCGCAAAACATAACGGCAACGACAAGTAAATACTCTAGACAAACTACGAAGCAACTAAAAACAATTTTAAAGTTTTTCTGAATTTGATAAGCTTCTAATTTCAGTAAATTTACACAAATATTCAACGTTTTATATTTAATTTAATAGCTAACTTTACAGATGTTCAGCTAACGAAAGTGAATCATAGATTCCGAAATATAGACTTATATGTTAAATAAATAGATGTTTAAATAGCATTCGTAGCAAACCTCATCACAAAGCGCATACACTCCATAAGTGTATTCGTATCTGCAGTTTGGTTCACAATGAATTGAATTTATACATTACGCAAATGCCGAAAAGCCACCAAATGAGAATGGTTTGGGCCACGATTCAATGACCACAACACGCACATTGCCTAATAGCCATTGAGGAGCTCTAGGGAAGGAAGGCGGAGGGAGAGAGGGGAAGAGGGGTAGAGGGAGGGGCGGTTGAACAGCCTACCTGAGAGGTCATTGAGGCTCATGTTGAAATTTCAGCGCAGCAGCCTCATGAATTTTGTATGATAAATGGGCGTCACGGCTAGAGGCTTATCTATCAAAAGTTGTTTGCGGCGTACGTGGCGCATGAGTAATGTATCTTTGCTCTTCACTCAATTAGAGGCGCAACAGCCAATGCACACACACACACACACACACACACACACACACACACACACACATTTCATTTCTTCGAACCATTTTTGGACATTTTGGCGCAGTTCATTAATTCTCATTAACATATTTTCTTATCGAAAGTGAAAAACAGAAAGAAAAAAAGCAACGAAAAAGTCGAAAAGCGATGCTGTAGATTAGTTTTCAATGTGGTCAGAGGATTTCCATAATTAATTGGCCAACTTGGGTGCGTGTGTGGTTGGATTATTGGGCGTTTGCTTTTGGGTTTTATAGTGCAAATCAAAAATGCGCATAAATTTCTGATAGCCCCCAGTTAAATATTATAAATCGTTGTAATAAAACACAAAATTAACATGAAATCCAATATGAAGTTGTATGCGAAACAGGTGGCATTTTATATCCACGATTTCCATCCACACATTGCAATCGTATCGTATCGTTCATAAATATTTAAACAGTATTTATTTGGCCATTAAATGAAGTTAAGCTTCATCCTATGGCTGGCTAAAACTAATCAAAGCTAAATATCTGGCAAATTTTTAAGTTTGTTTAAATTATGTTAAATAATCCGTAGTAAAATATGGAGCAAACTCAATTAGCAATTTATCTGTGGATAATCTGAGAAGTTAACTTCGGAAAATAAATGCTCAGTGCTCTCTAAATGTTTGCTTTGAAGATGTAGATACCCTTTATTTTACAGACATTAATCTAACGATTTTACTCAAATATTTATTAGCCGAAATCTGAACTTTGTGATATCTTACTCATAAAGCTTACAAATTATATACAAATATTTTTAGGGTATTTTTATAACATGAATTGTTATATTTGCGTCAATTTACTAGGCCTAAACTAAAAAATTACCCATGACCAAGAAAAAAGTAAAACTTTACAGATTTGATATAATATTACGTATACGCTATTTTAGTGAATCGATTACGATATTGTACTATTGCTACCAGTATTTTCCTAACTTTGAAAAACCAAGCAACCATTTCAAATAATATTATTTCAACTATCAAAATAAAAAAACAAACAAACCATTGCAATTATTGTGTGGATTGTAGTTGGTCTAATAAATTTACACAAACACAAGAATATAACGTCATGCGAATAGCTCAATTGTATTTCTGATAGAGTTTCTATTGCCCTAGTATTTTGTATGAGTTATTATGATTGCAGCTTGTTTGTTAGCTGATCACTGTTCGATCACTTTATGGCCATAAACCTCATATATTTACTTTGATAGCGTCTTTTCCCCCACAAAGCTTTCTAGTGCAGCCGGCATTTGAGTCGATTCAAGTGTTTCACTCCTTTTTAACTTTATTATTTATTTATTTATTCTTTTATTTCTGTTGTGGCACTTGATAATTTACAAGCACAATTTGGCAAGCCACTTTTCGACGCCAAAAAAAAAGAGGCCGGCAAAAATCAAAGGAGCGCTCGAAAAATATTTCACTATCGTTGAAAGAAATCTGCTTTAGTGTTTGTTGTTTTATTTCTGTTTGTGTTCCAGGTTGCGTTATCAGAAATGCTTGCTAAATACCAGTAGCAATTATTGAGACTCGCTGGAATGGGGCAGGTTTAATTAAACGCCGATAATCGATGGGAAAACAGTTACACGTCCAAGTTGGCGTCTCGTTTCTTATCAATGTCTGAAGTTCACGGCGTCATCGATGTTCCCTCCCCGCCACAGGCCAGGGGTATTGTTTATAAATGTGCCAACTATTTGTTGTCGGCCTGTTGCATTTTAGCCAAGTCTAAAGCCGACATCGTCGTCACCGTCATCGTCGATTGTCGGCGTTTTGAAAACTTTGCTTTAATGTTAATGTTACAAATCAAGTGAATAGACGACGACGTCGGCCAGATCGAGCGTGCCTTTTGTATGATATACATACTTGTTGTTGTGCTGTACAATCCCTAGCCTGCGCTCTCTCCCTCTCTATCTCTCTTTGTCCCTCCCTCTGTCTCTCAGCCCCGCTTTAAGCTCAGCGCGTGTCGCTTATGGAGGCCTTCATCTTGCCGCACAACGTGTTCCGAAACGGGTTTGCTGGCCATATAAATGTGCTACATACATATGTACATATGTACATGTGTACATACATGTATGCATATGTATGTATGTGCCTGCTGTCTTAGTATTTAGCCACAAGTTTACAACGGAGTCGATACGTTTTAACATTAGCTATGTAACGCCCATTGAGTGCAATTATCAATCTGACTGTTGTCTTTCAAACTGCAACCAATTGAAGTTTAAAGATCTATGGAAAATTGAATTTAAATTTTCAAAATGTTGATGATAATGATTCTTAGAATAAATTAGAGTAAAAAATGCTAAGATTCAGCGAGATTAACTGCTTTTTGTTTTAAAAAAATAATAATAATGGTCAAACAAATTGCATGACTAACTGTTAATAACCGATGTCGCAGTGAGTATTTTTTCTTCTCCACAAATTTATTTTATTTAAAATGTTATATAGAAAGTAAGACAAAGACAATGACTTAATAACTTTAGGCTCTTTTCTGTATTTTTCACGGTTTGTCCTATTTTAAGCCACTGTAGTTTTGTAAACTCTGTAATTTATTATGTTCTTTTAAGAGCATTTAATAGTTTGCAACTTATTGCTGTCCGAAATTGTTCCATTCTTTTGCTGTATCATTGCAGTTCTATGTATCGGTATTTGTATCTGTAACTCATGCTGTTGCTGTATCTGTATCTGAGGGTTTGTGCGCTTAACTTCGGCTGGGCTTTTTGGAGGCCTCTCCCGCTGCGGTTTATTCAAGTTGAACGCCAAAGTTGTGTTGTTGTTGCGGCTACACACAAACGGAAATTAATTACAAACAGCGCGCTTAAGCAACAACAACTACAACAACAACAGCAACCACAATAATGAGTGAAGGTTGTTGTTGCTGCGGTTTGGCCATATTGAAACCAATGCTGCTGCTGCTGTTGGCCATTAACTTAAAGGCGTTAATATGCCAGACTAACAAAAAAGCAAATTCCTTTGCGAATTCTCTCCGTCTATTTTGATTATGATTATTCATTTGGCATTCTTGCTAGGCGCCGTTTTGCTTGTCATTTTATCAGTTCCGCAGGCATCTTGCCAATCAAATGTCAATCAAACAATGTTCCAGTTTTCTTGGTTGTTGTTGCAGTTGTTGTTGTTGTTGTTGTTGTCAGTGTTGCTTTGGTAATTTGATTGCTAAAGCGTAGAAGCTGCGTTGAATTGTGTAAATATGCATGTACTTTGTATCAGTGACAACAGCAGCAGCAAAAACAACAACAACAACTGAGGCAGACTGGTGATAAGATACTTGCGTTGGGAAATGCGCTCTGTTGATGCTGCGAGGGCAGCTCGATCAGTTGCGCCTGATCCAAAGTAAACAGACAGAGACACATATGTATTCATTTACTCAAGATGTCTGCCTAGACAGTTGCACGTAAATTATTGTGCTGTTTTTATGATTGTTGTCGCTTTGCTCGGCCCTTTTATGGCCATATAAAAATTGGTCGCCTCGTCGGAGAAGAAACGGTGGAGGGGGTAAAATGATACCCCCGAAACTGTAACTCGAAGCCAGGCGACATCTCAGGTTTTATGCGCTGCCATTATCAGAAATGCTCGCATCTTTCAGCAGCTCTTTATGACCACCTGCAATGCGAGAGCGGCCGCGGGCAGATAAAAGATACAAATTTGTATAAATAATTCAGTAAAAAAAGCAAGTAAAAATATACATGGTATGTAAGGCAAGGTGAGTCTGTGTATTCCCCATTCCATCATAAAATTGTACAAATTATGAACTTGAAGCGTGACGTTGTTGTTGTTGTTATTGTTGTTTGTTGTTGCTGTTGTTGTTGCATTCTCTGAAAGTGACGGGAACTGTCTGTGACATATGCACTCCAAAATTGTTTTTGCAATCCAAATATATACATAATGTTAAGCATGCTCCTCTCCCCCATACATCCTACTTTCCCTGCTGTCTGTGTGTGTGCGTTGTGTGTGTGTGTGTTTGTGTAGGTGCCCATCCCACACATTCTTGCCGACACTTCAAAAGCATTCGGGGCTCTACAATAAAATATACCAGAGTGTACAGAACTGAACAGAACAGAACTGAATTATACGCTGCTTTCAACTTTTGCGCCTAATTCACACATCTTTTTTTGTTATGTGCTGTTTTTGTTGTTGTTGTTGCTATTTTGTGTGTAGCTGTGTGTGAAAATTTTATGTATTGCCTTTAGCAGCATCATCAAAAAAGCAGACAAAATCCAAAAGAAAAAAAGAAAAAAAAAATAGAAAAACAAGTTAAAACGCTGCTCGACTACAAGATGCCCTGGAAAAAGAATTACGGCTGCTAGATGGAGCCTCTCTCCCCTCTAAAGTATGAAAGTTAATTTAGTTTTCGAGTAACTTCTGAAATTTCTGAAAATATATTTTTTATCAAGACTGTATGTCTTTTAAAGTTGAGAGTCAAGTTTTTCAAGTAATTAATACCAAAACAAATATCGTACAGAATCACATTACAACTCTTAATAATTTCTAAATGTTAATGAGCCTTTATACATTTGTGATGTGTATATATGAATCTATTATTTGGTTTTTATTATGTTAAGCATTAACAAAAAATGTATTTCGAAACATTCAATTTCGGTTGTGGTTTTAAGTAGAGATTTCCGTGCTCTTTATCTGCAAATAAGATGTTCAAAGCTTCTATGAATCGAAACTTCTGAAGTTTACTAATCACAATATAGAACATATATAACAGGTTCCTCCTCATGCACAAAATTAATACACCCCTCTTTGAATATTTGCAATGAGTTCAGTGTATAAAAAGAGAGGCGCCTAAAAAAGAATAGAAGACATCAATATGAAATTTTTGTCACGTTTTCTAATGTGCTAACGGGGAGGGAGGAGAAGGAGCAGGAGGAGGCCAAGAGGAGGCTGGGAGGCAACGAGAGAGAGGAGACACGTAGGAGACGCGTAGGCACACACATTTTTTTCTCCGTCTGCCCCAAAGAAATTGCCGCGGGCAGTGACGGTGTGGTAGGAAATGGAAATGGAGATGGAGATGGAACAAAATGTTGCGTGTTGTCAGTCAACTAGAAGTGTGAAATTGAAATTCATTTTGACACCATGTGACGCGAAGCATGTCGAGGGAGAGAGAGAGAGAGAGAGATGAACGAGGAATGAACAAAAAGCCGGGGGCTATGAATATTATCATATCTAACGAATTGGTTTATTTTGCCATTAGATGTATGTAAATGAACATGGGAATGATTAAGTTAGCATACTTCAATTTCCCTATGTGCGTCCCCCCCCCCCCCCCCCTTTAGCCACGCCACTGCACTCAACTAGGAGGATTACTAGGCCAACTCCATGGACAATATATGTATGTATGTATGTATGTATGTATCTCTCTATCATTCGCAGCCATCAATGTTTTTATGTTGTGCTATTACTTTAACATTGGCAACGCCCCACATATAAACATGGCACATTACCCCCACCCTCTGCCATCTCGTAGGCACCTCACTCACACACACACACACACACACAGATACAGATACACATAGATTACCCACACAGCTACGCATGACTATAAAGCATATTTTAGCATGTCAAGCGTTGCGCATCCGCTTTGATGTTTATTTGACAGTTTTTATAGCGGCTTTTATCTGCCAACTACTTGGCTAAGTCGTCCCTTCCCCTTCCTTCCCCCTCTGCCTCCTACTCCCCTACTATCTGGCCTGTACTTTGGCAGATTCCCCTTTAAGTTTGCGTTGGGCTGTCTTCCTATTTTTGCCAAAGTAAAAACTGAACACTCACACACATGCAAATATAAACAGTTTTTTTCTGTTTTTTGTTTTTGGCCAAGAATGCTTTTGAAGATTTATAATTTGTTTTTGTTTTGATTTTGCTATTTTTCGGCTTTGACTTTGAGAGCAGAAACGCGTCACACGCATAAATTGTTCATTCATTTGCCACAGAGAGCGACGACAACAACAACAGCAACTATTATTGCTGTAACCATAAAAACAACAACATGAACAACAACAACAACAACAGCAACAACTAAATTGCCCACGCAAACAGCTCTTTCAGCTTTACAGCCTGTTGTTGTTGTTGTTGCTGTTAATGTTCTTGTTGTTGTTGATGTCTGCCAACTGAAATGCAATTCAAGTGCATGACAGCTTGCTTTGCTCTCTCGTTCTCGATCTCGTTCTTTCTTTTCCTCTCCCTCTCTCTGTTTAGCACCTACACTTAATGGGCAAATTTGCCGTTTTACAACTTGAAATACTCTACAATTATAGAGTACATTTTCAGTTTTTAACCATTCCTTTTATATATTTGACAATAATTTGGAATAAATGTGAGAAAAAATACTTTAGTACGCGCAATGTTTAATTTTAAAATTAACTCGAGTAATTATTATACTTTCCTTATGATTTTAAATTTGAAAATATTATAATACCTTTCAGTTTATTGCTTCTAGGTACAAGTAAAGTTAATAACAGAAGAATTACCAAGGCACTTCATAAAATATTATGTGAAATTTATGTAAAATTATTTCTCTGAAAGTGGAATATTTGTTGTGTCGTACAAATTAATATTTCCATATCTAATTTCTATAGTTCAAGTTGTAGTAACGTTTGAAAACGGAATACCTTTAGATTCAAGCAAGTTGAATGTACTTTCATTATAAATTATTAAATTTTAATTAAATATAATTCTATAATTACGCATTATTTAACTCAATTTAATGTCGCTTCAGTTGTTCGCTCTCGAGGCGTCAACATTAGAGCACCGTCTTTTACAATGTCCTCCTCCTCTTTCTGTTCTCCTTCTCCATCTCCTTCTCCTTCCCCTTTCCTTTACTTATTTGTTTGTGCAATTACCTTGAAACATACAAACAAATGCAAAATGCGAACCATTTTTGGTACAAACGGAGTCAAATTAAGTTTTTGGCCATAAAATCCGAATGGATGCGAGCCGGGAGTCAAGAACAGAACCTGGCTAACATTTAGCTAAATATTTTATGAAAAGATGCGTGGTCTTGGCATTTGGATTGTCTTTTGACTTGCCTTTGTCTTTGGCTCTGGATCGGACTGTCCTTGGTTTGGCTTTGGTTTCTGGCCAAAAATTGCAATTACATTAGGAATACTGCAATCAGTTGGTTCTTTTATTATTCATGGAATGGGGCTGGACACGCCCCTTTCATTATTTTAAAATCAACATAAGCAACAACATTTGCATAAGCTGATTGCATTTGTTACATTTCTTATATATGTATGTATGTATATTTAATTCCTTAAAGCACTTTGCCAGCAACTTTTATTAAATAAACTTTTCCACTGCAGCTCCATCTCAGCTCAGTTCAGCTCAGCTCAGAGTTCAGAGCCAAAAACTTTGGCCATAAAATAGTTTTATTGCCCCGGCTCCGGCTTCATTGTCGCCATTTTTCCGTAAGCTACTTTCCTGTAATTAACTGTTTTTCGACTGTGCTAAGTTTGTTGTTGTTGTTGGACTTGCGAGGGAAGACAAGACGGCGGATTGGGATTGGGACATGAAGTTGCTTGAGAATATGCTACGTGTGTAATTCTTCCGAGGAGTTAATGTGCAGTTTGTCACTGAGAGAAACTACGAGTACAATGTGCGATTACTAAAAGTTCAGTGGCGTTCCCCTTGGATTAAGGGGATCAGCTGTGGAAAAGTTGTAGATGTTACAGAAACCTCTATATGGCCATACTGTGGCCAGAAGTATCACTCAATCAATAGAATAACTTCTCAAAATTGAAATATTTCTGTACCTCATCTTCATCTTAATCCTGAATATTTTTTTAATTTAATTCTTATTTTCTTATTTATTTTCAACATTTTTCCCTTTCCAGTTCCAGTTCCAAATCAATTTCTACGCCTTCCTCTATTTCAACTCCTATTCATATTGTTAAGCTTAAGCCCCCTTGCAAAACTACGCCACTGCTTGCCACATCTCCATTCTTTTGTGGCCTTTGGTCGGTTTTTGTTGCCTTTTGCCTGTCGTTTGTTTACTTTTCATATGACAAAGTCAACCGACGTCGTTGTTGTCGGCAACTTCTTGGCAACATTTTTTATATTTATTTCCCTTGCTTTTTTACTCTCAATAAATACTCAGCAAGCAGCACGTTCCCCACGTTCTCCAGTCGCAGTCGCAGTCACAGTCGCTGCTGCACGTAGTGTATTTAAAAAGCCCCGAGATTTACGTACAAAACTTCGGAATCGGCCCCAGGGCACAAAACATGCGACAAGCACACATGTGGGCTGAGACGGCATCTCAACTGGCAGTGGATCAGGAGACAGAGACAGAGACGGAGACGGAGACGAACAGAAGGGGCAACTGAGCCTCTGACAACGGGGCTACTGTTTGGCGAGCAAAGTTTTTTGTGGCTTGTCGGCAAAACCAGTAGCCAAGAGGCAACCAAGCCAGCTCCAACTCCAACTCCAGCTCCAGCTCCGACTCCATGCCACGTTGCACTCGAGTGCCGCCGAAGTGATTGTATTTTTTTGTTGTCCACGTACACCCTGTAGTTAGATGGATAGAAGGGTATCTCAAGTTTACACTTAAAATTGAGTTCTTTTCAGCACTCAAGTCGTTGTTAACACTTTTTCTTTTCAACTCTAAAGACCTATGAGGTTGTAATTTTCACAATATCTACGAGTTTTTTACAAATATTATAATTATTGTTCTAAGAATACTAAAGTTGTCTAACACTACATTTACAGTGTTGACACACTTGGATTACAAGTTCATAAAAGTACCATCAATTTGCATGAATGCCGAAAAACTTGTATGATTTTTTATTAATTATAAGCAGACATAAATTTTGCATAAATTTTAATCCCCATAAAATGCAATCTTCCAATGACTAATTATAATCATTTGTTGGTTTGAACTGCCTATTTCTTGGCTCGGCATAACCATAATCAAAGTTTTTATAGGGTATCCCCTAGTCGCCTCTAACCAATTTCATGTGCTGCGTTCTTGGTTGATTTTTTTGGCAAAGCATTTGTTGTTTCTATTGTTGTTGTTGTTGCTGTTGTGGCTGCTGTTTTTGGGAATTGTTGTGGCCTCGAATGGCTTCAAAATTAAACTCGCTTTGTGTCGGTCCAGCTGCCAGTTTGAGTTTGCTCTTGGCCCGCATTTGAGGCAACCCACAGAAATATTTGTGGCCCGTCTGCAGCTCCAACTCCAACTCCAACTCTAGCTTCAATTTGATTGCATTTTAACAAGGGGCAGCCAATTTCTTGATGCCGGAAAAACAATAAGAAGCATTTGAAAATTCAATTGTTATTGCTCGTAGCTTTTCTTTTCCTTTCTATGGCCTCTCGATACTCGAAGTAACGCTTCTCCGGTTCTGTTCTGTTCTGTTCATTTCTTTTATACAATTTCCCGCTGTCCGAGTCCAAATTGTTTTCCATTATTTTCTGACTCAGCAATGCCGCCGAGGGAATGCAGGAACAGCCTCTTCATCAGCCTCATCTCCAGCTCCAGCTCCAGCTTCTTCTGATTGCTGTCCAGCTGCCCATTCTGTGTTGTTTTTCTGATTTGTCATTATATTTGTGCCTTGCCCTCTTCCCCAATCCCGAACCGTCTGGATATTTATGAGTTATTGCTTTGCTTGTTGTTGTTGTTGTTGCTGTTGCTGGTCTCGTCCATAACATGATTTCCGTTTTAGGCAAAGGGTCGCATGTCTTTTAACACAGTCTACTTCTCTCTCACTCTATCTCCCCCTCTCTCTATCTCTCTCTCTCTCTCTCTGCTTCCTTGTCTCAGTGGGCATGCAATTAAGGCTCCGACAACAACTTCTTTGGCGGAAGTCGTTTAGCTCTCCAAGTTAAGAGTAGTCTTGTAATTGATTTTCTTTCTGCAGTTAATTGCCTGACACAGACCGCAAAACACGTCGACCGCATGACGCGCCAAAGTGCTATGCAAATATTCCCACAACAATAATCAATTTGCGAGTTCCCGAGTGCTCAATCCTATGCCTTCCACTGTCCACTGTCCACTGTCCACCATCTAGCGCCATATTGCCGAGCAACTTGACCCAATTCCTGCATCTCTTGCTGCATGCCTCATTATAAGACTTCAACACAGTTGCAAACTTTGTTGTTGTCTGCACGTTGAAACTGCGAACTGTGAACTGTGGAGTGGGTGGACTGTGGCGCCCTCTGGATTGTTGTTTCAAGACCTTTCAAAATACCCGCACTTAACAATCTGTTGTATCATGTTTTCGAGCAGCTGTCACAGTTTTCCTCAAACAAAATACTTGGAATGGTTACGGCGGGAGAACTTAGACAATGAAAATCTATTGAAAATAATTACATTTTTAAATTGTTCATTTGCTGTGCATTTTCTATTAATATTTTATAGTATTTATTTAATATTATATAAAATGTATATTATTTACTAATTAATATTAAAATACAGTTGCACTTCTATAACTCGAATATCTCTCTAACTTGAGTTAAATGAGTGGCAGTAAATTTTAATAATCTGAAGAAAAATAACTCTATAAGTCGAATATTTCTATAACTCGAACCTTTTCTTTGTATAATAGTATTCGACTTAAGGAAGTTCGACGGTAATTACATTTTCCAATTGTTCATTTGCAGTGTATTTAATATTAAATATTTAATAGTATTTATTTAATATTATGTTAAATGTATATGATTTACTAATTAATATTAAAATATGTAATTATGATTTTACTTTCATTTAGGCATTTAGATTTTAGGCCTTACTCCTGCAAACCTTACTCAATATACATTCGTCTGATAAATCCTTTCCAGTCTTACTTCACATAGCCTTAGTTTGATCATTTGTCATTTGATAATTTAATTTAGAACCTTTCAGCTAGTCATAAAAATTTCTTTCATCACTGTAATTTTTATCCCAAAATGTGTTACTTAAGTTCATTAGATTAAAGCGCAAATTTGCTGACTCGTTATATACAAAAAAAACAACCAAACAGTTGTAACACATCAAATCTCAAACTTAATTTAAATATCTACTCATTTATACCTGGATACCTGTACTTTGTACCGTAATAAAAGGCTTCCCCAAACCTTTAAGCGTTGACTCTTTTGTACACCTTTTTATTTTGAGTGCTCATGGATAGTTCTCCCATAGTTTCAGTGCTGGAATGAGCTATTTACTTTGTCGCAAGGCGAGACGTGACAAACCCAACAGATTGACACCCACTAAGCCACATTATTTGGCCATGGCCCCTTCCACCAGACCACGTTACAGTGTGTCTCTGAAACTTGCAGAGCTTTAAACTTGATTGAACTAAGTGAAGGGCGGATGACGAGGGTTACGAGGGCTAGGAGAGGACGGCTAGTTGCTGAGATGAGTGATAAGGCCCTGGGGGCCAGGCTTGGAGTTGGGAGTGGGTGGCAAATATTGGGAAGGTTCGTTGGCTTGGCACGGTCGCTGGCTCGGTCAAAGCGGCCACGACTTTCAGTCAAAAGTCCGGGGTCGGCTTTGAACTTTTACTTACAGCCGCCACCGTCCCCGTCCCCTTTCCCACTCCCGCCCCCGGCCACATTTGCTCAGCTTTTGTCGCTCGCATTGGCATTGGCAACAAAGTTAACTTGATTGAACTTTGTTTGGCTTTGCCTTCAGCTGCTTTTCTTTTGCCCAACTTTTGTGTTCCTTTTTGTTCCTTCTTGGTGTTGTCGTTGTCGTTGTTGTACATTTTTATTTTGTTGTTTGCGCTTTATAAAAACTAAATGGAAAATAAATTTTGTTTGCACTTTGGAAAGAAAGCAAAAGGAAGTCGCAACTTAAGAGAGGGTGAAGGAAACTTTCGAAATGCCCGAGGGGATGGAGCTCAGATATTGAATGGACCAAGTGTAAATACATACATATATATCTCAGCGTAGGTGTTGTCTTTCTCTTTGGTCTCTGGTCTTTTCTTAATTGTGCTGCATTTCCTAAACTCTTTTAGGCCCCCAAAAATGACGCATTGCGTCATCGACTCAGACAATAAGCGGCGAGAATTAAAGTAAAGCTCAGAGCCGAGCCCAACCCTGTGGCTCGTTGCAAGGCCGTGCCGCAATGGCGGAGAGCAGGGGTTCCAACCCCCTTTTGGGGGTTGCTCAACGCTGCCATTTCCGCTGCAGCGCATTCGCCTGCAATCCTAGCGATAGCAATCCTCACCTCCTGTCATAAGTATTTCCTGACAGTCTGGCAATGCGGCTTTCCTAATACGGGGGCGTGTTCTTTGCCTTTCCCACCGAGGGGGACTAAGGGTTGCTTTAAAACACGTTCGAACGTGACTATTTTTGTGGCTACCAAAAGTCACCCTCGCTGATTTGGTGGAAAAACTAAATAGGCAAAATTGCTGACTGTGAACTGCCATCGATTTCGGTCATTTATCGCATAAATGCGATTATAATACTTGGGATATTGTTGAGAGAAGTTCTTGCATGCTGAGATTGTCGTCGTAGTTTGTCAAAGCGTGAAAAGTGTATTGCCATACACACCCCGAAAATGACGGCAGCCCTAGGCAACTCCTTAAGGGTTGCCCGACCCACTTCCAAGTAGACTCAGCAAGGGATAAGCTTTAAGCCACTCTCGCACTCTGGTACACACCTGCAAGTAGAAGAAGAGAAGGGTTGCATTAGTTAAGAAGTGTGGATATGTAAGGGAGGGGGATGGATGCCTGACAACTGGCTGAAATCCTCAATCGGGCATGCCATCAATCAGTTTATTTAATCAGCCAGAACCTGATACAGTCTGGGAAGGGTCTGAGACGGTGACGGAAGGGATTTCGAGGGGTTGGAACAACAAAGGCATGCGTTGTGGAATGAGTTAAGGTATAGGAAAGTCTTTTTAAATTGTATAATTTAGTTATGATGGAATAGATTTCTAGAGATCTGTGACTTGTGCTTCTCTCCTACTTTCTCAACATCAGCAAACTGTCATTTCCTGCAGTCCATAACCCTTGGAG
The DNA here is from genome assembly GCA_963924055.1 of Drosophila limbata. Taxonomy (NCBI): domain Eukaryota; kingdom Metazoa; phylum Arthropoda; class Insecta; order Diptera; family Drosophilidae; genus Drosophila; species Drosophila limbata. Next base: position 23,279,719 of record OZ001354.1, read on the forward strand.
GCATATTTATGAGTGCACTCTGGAGTTGGCATCCATATCTTTTGATTACAATGAGGTCTCCACTGAGCTGACTCGTCACATCACCGTTTATAACAATTAAGTCACTTTCTCGCTCTGTCTCTTTTTTAGCACTTCTTATTTTGCATTTTGTATACCCCACCCCCTCTCTCACTCTCTCTCTCTGCTGCTCTCTTTCTGCTCCTCTTGGCACGCCGTATGTTATGCCCATTAGGCCTAATATGCGCTAATGCTATAAATAAAGCGTCACCATACGATTATGGCATACTAACAAACTTCTTTCTCTCTCTCCGTGCAGGGTAATTTACAGTTGTGCGGAATGGCAGCAGCGAGAAGAGACAACGATAACAGCGACAACAGCAAAGACAAGAGAGTCTTTAATGTCTTTAATCCAATTTCCAGAGACATGAGACCCACAATGAATACAAATGTGCGTACGTGTTAAATTTTACCAATTAAATGGGTTGACTTCACCAGAGTCTGGCAACAGTGTCTGCCACGGTCTGGCATGGTATGGCATGCTATTTGGCATAAGCGAGGGTCGCCTGATAAGTCAGTGGCTTAGATAAACTGTTTTGAATGGAAATAAACTAACATAGTCTAACTTTTCTTCAAGTTGTTTACTCTAAAATGGTGCGAATTTTTAACAGTGTAACCGTACTTTATGAAAAAAAAACTAGTCATCAATTAACGAACTACATTATTTATCAAAATTTAAATGTTTTCCCACTTGTACCAAAGACTTAAGTAAACCTTTCTGCATTGTAATATCAACAACATAATATAACTTGTATGCAAGTTGTTTACTATAAAATATTACGAATATTTAAAAATGTGACCGTACTTTATGAAAATTAACCAGTCAAAAGTTCATGAACTATCTTACAAAATTGTAATTTGATTAAAAGATTTGTGTTTCCCACGTAATCTATTTTGTGAGGTAGATGTTTACTCAAAACAGTGTGACCGTACTTTTTGAACCTTAGTCAATCATCAGTTGATGAATTAAACTATCCAAAAACATTTTAATTTGATTACAAACGTTTGTTTTTCCACTTGTGCCAATGACTTTTCAGACCACCCTCGTACGAGTTTAGTCGTATGCGTTGTCCATGGCCTGGGTCTAAGATTTGTAAGTGGGTCTGTCATTATGGTACTAAGAGTCAATTTCAATCTCTCTCTTTCTCTTCCTGTCTCTGTCCCGCTCGCTCTAATCGATATTTATACTTATTTTGTTTAGGCCATTGACTTAATTTCTTTTCTTTTGCTGCGCAACAAATTATGCAATTCAAATTAATGCGGCCATTACATGGCCCGAAAAGATTGAGAGACCAGCTCAACCCGATGCGAAGAGTCAAGACAAAGGCAAAGACAAGCACAAGGCTAAGACAAGGGTGTCCTTCCCGTTACCAATTGCCAGTTGCCAGTTGCCAGTTACAAAATGAAATTAATCCGACATGCCAAATGCCAGGCACGTATCGATGTGGCTCCGTTTCTCCGATGTTATGTTTGTCTGTTTGCCTTCATTGCCTGTGTGTGTCTTTTGGCCATATGACTTTTCAATAGGCCCCCTTGTCCCCCTCCCTCCTCTGGCTAGAACAAAAGCTGGCTTAATTCTGTTGTGTGCTTTGAAATTCGAATTAGGCTAGTTCGTCTGAGAGTTCTTCTTCCTCCACATGCAGTTGTCATTTCGCTTGTCTTTCCCTTGTCGAGGCGTGGGTTAAATTTATGCCCGACTCTCGCCGTGCTTCACACACGTAACCTGGCTGACAGCTGTTGCCCGGAGCGGAGCGGACCTTGCAGGATTCCGACTCGGCTAGATGATAACCACAAAAGGCCAAATAAGCGAAAAGACTAAACAAAACGAAAGGAAAGACCAAAAACAAAATAGGAAAAAGAATGTGACAGGCGTTGGCTTCGTTGGAGGCTTTGCATTGTTAGCAGTTGGCAGTTACCTTTCGAATAGATGGTATTCAGGTGGGGCGGGGTGAATTTCAGGGCATAATTGGCTACATTGGCATTTCACTTTTGGCGCAACTGCTGCCAGAGCACAATAAACGTGGCGCTTAGCAAATGTGGCTGCTGCCACAAAAATGGCATTAAATTGACCCAGTTTTGTACAAGATACACCCGACAAATGTGTCGAATTCGGTTAGAAATTCTACATAATTTTACAAAATTATCAATTAAATTATAAAAATTTTATAATCAAACATTATATTGCATTTTCTTTTCATTAAAAACTTATATTTTATCATATTTCTACTGATATAAAATTCTCAAAAGCACATAAATAATCCAGAATTTTATACTATTTCGGTTAATTACCTAATATTTCCAGTTATATTATCATAATATTAAATTAAGAAGTAATTTTGTACCATATTAAATACGAGTAAAGACAACGTTTTAAATGCTTAAAATAATTTATACCTGTTGGCAAAACAAATCTATTGTTTCTTTTGAGACTTGAGCCCATAACTTACTCTTAAAATATATTTTTCATTAATATTGCAGAACTCTCAACAGTCCGTTGTGTTTAGGGACATCTTTGTCGCCTGCACTCATTTCGCTTGCCATTTAGCTAGACTTCGGCTTAAGAGATACAGATACATACAGCACGCATATCCCAAAGATATCTCTATAGCTTTTCATTTGCGCTGAAATTGCTTGCCTATATATTCTCTCCCCTACTCCCCTCTCTCTCAGTCTCTTGCTCTCTGGAATAGCGACATTTGGGTCGCCTTAACGGAAATCTTCAATGGCAGTTTTCACGCCAAAAAACACTCGAAAGAATCCTGAGCTCGAGGCAATCACAATACCTTCATTATGGCACAACCGAGGCTAGGAATCGAAACGTGTAGGGACCACAAATCGGCTGGTGGCATGTGGCAAGTGGCAGCCCCCACCCCTGGGAAACCCTCTTGAGCATAAGCGTCTTTCGTTTTATTGTTTTGTCAACGCTTAAAAGAAATGCTTTTCCATTTAGTTGAACACTTATGAGCATTGCCACGGATATGTTGTTCTCCTCTTTTTAAAAGAAAATGTCTCAAACTTTCCACATGTGTGTATGTGTGTGCGTATCTATTGCTGTATGTGTGTGTGTGTGTGTGTGTGATTGTTGTTTGCCCGACGACTTTTCACACCACATCAAAAGGCGGCAGAGCGAGTGCACTCAAGTGTATAAACAATGGCGTTAAGTGTTTAAGTGCACGGAAATATCAGAGCCATGGATTGGCCACCCATCCCAGTCCCCATCCCCATCCCCTTCTTCTTTCCATCTAGCCCCACCTAGCCCACTTTTTCAAAGAGTTTAAAGAGGGATGGGGGCAGCTTTAATTTCATTTTATGGCATTGGCAATTTACAAAAATGCAGACACAAAGTTTAATTGCCGGGCAACAGCTTGAAATAGTTGAACATAGATACAGATACAAGATACAGATACGTGCATGCACAGATGCAGATACAACCGCAACCATTCGGAGTCGTAGTCGTAGTCGGAATTGGAGTCAGAGCCACTGCTGTATGTATAATTTTATGGACGCTTTGTGGCCGCCATTTGGCCCCAGACGGACAGAGCAGTTGGCGCCAGGATGAAGCAGCTGCCCCTGTCCCTGCCCCGCCCTTTCCCCTCTGACCACTGTCATGAGCGAACCGTTATGTTGTTCCCACTGAGCCAAAAAAAGTGCTTAGGTTACCCACAGCAGAAAAAAGTATATATATATAACTACTTGTATTTACAGGTAGAAATGTGCAAACCAAAAGAGAGAAAAAGAGAGAGATGGATAGAAAGAGATAAAGAGGAGGAATGAAGGCTTAAAGGCAATGAAGCAATTGACTGCGGCTATTACTTGATGTTCATGTCCGTTAGCTTAATTCAATGAACCAACCGGCTTAGTTAGAGACCAGCGTAGGCTTAACTTGGCTAACTTGCTGGCTATCACGGGCGTAGTCAGCGGGGGGCAGAGGGGGCCACGTGCTCCTTTTAAAATGACTAAGCATTTTTGAGCATTCGAAATTAGCAACAACAAGATTCGATGATGTGAAAGCCGAATTTGGTGAGCCTTCTATACATACAAGGAATGAAAATGAAAATACAGATTGATGAAACTTCAATTGAATCTCGTTTAAATGATTTTAATGTATTTTATTTCAAATGTATTTTAAAAATAAATTAGAAATAAAATAACATAAATGGAATTTATAAAAAAAAATTATAATTCCGCTCTCCTTCTTCCCACAAAATTCACTACGCCCTTGTCCAAAGTGAGCCTCTTTCTCTCCTTCTCTTCGCCTCTCACTCTCTGGCTGAAAGGTAATTAAAAGATTATTAAAGCAACTCCTATCAATCGGCATTGACAGAAGGCATCTGAGCAAAGAAGAATGATGGCTTTTCAATGGAAAGACTGCTCGAGTTTCTATAGGAAATTCCTAATGATTGGATTCCAACAATATGATAAATGATCTCGAGTTTGAAGAGCAACAGATGTTGTAAGATGAAACTGAGCAGAGTATCAAGTAATCGAAGCAAAGTTGAACTGATCCCAGACTTTGCTTTGATTTGTTATGTACTGAACTATTGATAAACTTGGCTTAAATTCCCGTACATGCGAGTTTAAGGCCCTTCACTTTGCAGTCATCATCATCAGCATCGTTTTCGAAATGAGCTGAAAATAAACTTGTACTCGTATTTAGTTTTTATGGTTACCTTGGCCATTGGCATTGCACCTCCATTAATGTCTGGCCTCTACCAACTGAAGTAACAGTTAATTGCGTTCAACACCACAGCTGAGGGCAGACCCGACCCCATCCCCCTGCCAATCCTCTGGCTCCTCTCCAGCGAGTACACTACTAAACCACTCATGATGCAGTAAATAGTTTCAAAGTTTAAGTTTATTTTTTATGTTGCTGTTCCATAATTAGATGCATGACTTGGCAGCGCCTTTTTACGGCTCCGTCCACTTCTGCCTCTCTCTCCTCTTCCGTCTCAGTCTCTCTCTCTCTGTTCGCCCGGCTACTCAATTAGCCAGAAAAGACATTAAACTTTCGCCGGTGCCCAGATGAACTGCCTTCGGGAAGTTCAAGAGTCTGCAGCCGCTTCTCGACTAATGAAGTTAGTGCAGCAATAAAGCTACTACAACAACAACAACAACAACAACGAAACATATACAAATAGGAAAAAATTTGAGCGCCACTTTTTAAAGCAGCTGCTAAATTGAAAATCAACCCGACCCCTCACACCCCTCATTCCCCTTTCGCCGCCCCTTTCCTGCTCTGAGCACCACACGCTAAACGTCAGCCATAAATAAAATGCAAATTTTGCCGGCTAACAAAATTGCAAGGATTGCTGTGGGATCTGCACGGACAGGGAAAGGAGGTGGGCGGGGCGGGGCATTGCCTGTTAGCTGCTCCTGGCTGTGGTTTGTGTACGTGTTTTGTTATCGGCAACTGCAACATATTTTCTGTATCAAATTTTATGCAAAATGCTCACAGCTCGATGAAATTCTATTGGGAAATATTTTCGGTAGCAATTTTACATAAATTTGCACACTTTTCTAGAGCATCAGGACTTTTTTGAGGTTTTTGAGCTTTTGGTATTCCTAAGAATTAATTAAATCCCAAATTAAAGGCAGATTTAAGGGGAGGTTCTTTTGGATTTTTTTGAAAAAATCGAATTTTTTTTTTTTACATAAAATGAAAGTTATATATATATAGAATATATGTGCCAAAGGATTTTTCAATACGACGCATATTTCTTGAGATAGGGCGTGTCAAACGTACCCATGTCACGCGAGCTGCGTACCCACTGTCACTTTCCAAAAACTTTAAACGCGTTTTTCTCGAAACCATGTTTTCTAATCTAATTTCAAGTACAGGTCTTGTTCTATTGATCCGATTTCCTTCATTCAAAAAATGTTTTAAAGTATATACTTTTTTGTATGGCTTATACCTAAAATTGGCATAAAAAATTGTTTATTTATAATTTTTAAACGAGATCAAAGTAAAAAAAAGTGTAAAAATTTCATTTTTTTTTTTTAAACGACCATGAAATTGGTTTTTTTTCACCAAAATTAATTGAAGTTAGGTATAAGCCATAGGAAATTTTATCTTTTTTAATAAATTATATACATTTTTCATTTCACTTTACTACCAGAGGCCCCACACTTGAAGAAGCAGAGCGATATTTTGAGAGTCGAGGTCGACGAGATCCGCCATTTTGAAGCCGCCATTTTGAATTTCTCAAAAATCACTTTTTTTTTTTAATCGTCAATAAACAACGAATCAAAGTTCGAATGCAGAAGTTCGTATGTATTTTCGTTCTCCCACAAACCATTCTCAAATTTTGCTTGATTTTCGGCCAAATCCAAAAGAACCTCCCCTTAAATCAGAATCAGTTGCTTTCGAGTTTTGTATACAATCATAATCTAGCAAACGCAATTATCATTATCTGTTAAAATCAACAACTACTGCATTAAAACTCTAATCGAGTAATTTGATAAAATTTGAAATTGATTCATTAAAAATTAATGCAAAAAGAACTATTAAATATATTATGCTATTAAAATTTCATTTTCTATATTTAAGCCAATTGCTAAAAATAAATTACTGTAAACAGTATGAAATTATTTTTTAATTGGAATTCTAAATTGTAATTGTACAAAAAGGGTATAAACCGAAATGGCTTTCGACAAATGAAGTTTTATTCTCAGTATATTATATTTTTTGGTCTTGTTGAACTGTCTGTGGATTACCGCCAAAGCTGTGGAAACTGTGCATGGAAATTGTGGAGCTGCTGCTGTTGGGACCATTAAAAATGGAATGCCAGAGCACATTTTATGAACGAATATTATTTTCGACAGAATTTGTTGTTGAAATAACAATGAGGCAGGCAACAACTACTATTAATAACCAGGGGATCTCTTCCCTGCCTCTTTCCTTGCCCTTTTTGTGCTCTGCCGCTTTACTCCTAATACAATCATATAAATTACGCAGCGAGAACAATCAATCAATGTCAAAGTCAGACACTGAGTCTGACTATAGAATTTAGGCCCGTCGACGGGGTAGATTTAAGCTAAGCTGCCACGTACTTGGCCGCTCATCAATTTCAATAAACGCGAGCGGCAAGTGGCAAGTGGCAAGAGGCACGCCGGCTCTTCGGATCGGGGCAACAATGTCCACATCCACATCCACATCGAGGCTCGGCCATGGGACCACCAACGCCCCATTAGCACCTAGCTAAATGCTTTGGCATTTGTCAAAGTCCAAGCCAAGAGACGACAGCGTTGACAGTGGAGGAGAAGGGAGAAGAAAAGAGAAGAAGGAGGAGGTTCCCTTGATTCCATGTGTTTTGCATTTTAAATTGTGGCACAAACGAAATTGGAAATGGCAGCAAAAGATGTGCAACAATGCGACAACAATATCTAAATGTCTTCTCTGTCACTGTATGTGTGTATGTGTATCTGTGTGTGTGTGTGTGTGTGTCAACAATGGCAACGCTCTGGGTGGCATTTCATTGACAACAAGTCATAAATTTCACAAATGACAGACGGCAAGTGGCGAACGACAGGCGAGAGAAGGAAGCGAGGGGCAGAGGTGATGCAATGTCTGTCAAAGGCATTCACTTTAACGAGTTTCCACTGTATGCAAGCCATAGCAATCACAGCAAGCGCAAAGAGAGAGGCAGAGACAGAGAGAGATTGAGAGAGAGAGAGAGAGAGAGAACTGCAATAGATTTACCTGTATTTGCCTTTAAAAGTTGCATTGAATTAATTTCATGTGGAGCTTCTATCGAGGCTATATATCATATATTAAACTGATAATCATTGGATCAATCAAATAATCTGTAATAATCTGTAAACTATTAATAAGTTAGCGAAAGATCCATTTAAATAATTTCAAGTCAACTTTTTAATCAGAATAGCGACACATTGTCATTTAATCTACTTCCATTCATTTTCAAATTACTCATATTTTGTATTGTAATGTGAAGTTGAAGTTTCCTGCTATGTTAACAGCTATTAAACAATGAGTTTTTATTTGCATCACATTAAAAAGTATTTAAATCCATAGCTGATATGTATGATGACTCCTGAGTGCTATAAACTTGTTATATATCCGTACCTTATCAAAATTCATATCAAAATGGTCGGAAGTGGAGTCTGAATCAGCCTAATGAGATACAATTGAAGTTGAAATTTAGTTTGCTTTATGAAACAGAACTTCGACCACACCCAGAACATTTCCTCGAAGTTGTCAGACCAGAAAACCGAACAGAGAACTGAGACCAGAGACCAGAGACCAAGTCAGGGGACAAATGCCGGCGACCACAAAATGCCGGCATAACGGACAACACCTGCCGATCAGGTGGTTCGTGTCGTGTTGGTTGCTGGGAGCGGAAGTGCGGCTCCAGCTTCAGATGCAAAGGAGAACAGCGCTAATGGTTGGGAATTAAGAGAGCTCCGACCAGTGAGGGGCAGGGGAAACGGGGCGCCGCATTTGGAGCAGCTGTATGTGTGCGGTTTATGAGCTATGCAGACCTGCAGGCGGAAGTTTTAACTGCTCGATATCCACACACACACACACATACACAATTGAAATCAATTGAAAGACAGAGGGAGAGAAACAAGTCCAAAGTCAGAGTTGGTAGGGGAAACAATCCCTCTCGCTACCCCCTGCCAACGTCTCATGACACACACGACGTTGGCGTCATTAGCCGTGTCGCCAACGAAGACGAAGTTGAAGTTGAAGAGGAAGAGGAAGACGAGAATGAGAATGAGGACGCATAGTTTGCTGCATGTGTCACGCTGTTTGTTGCCACGAAAATCCCAAATCCCAAAAACCAAAACTGAAAGATTGCTCGCCATGTGTCCTGGCTCTGTCTTCTATCTTCTCTCTCCTGTCTCCTGTCTCCTGTCTCCTGGTCTGACTGTCTTCCTGCCTGCCTGCCTGCCTGCTGACGTTTTTATAGCTGCTAACAATGTGTCAGGTTTTCTTAGAACTCTCGTTGTATCTCCTCCACATCTCTGTAGCCGAAAAGGAGACTCATCCCGAGCTGATAATTAGGTGCAGTTGCCTTGAGAATACCCATAAATGCTTCTACTTCTGATGCCACAGTGTGCTCTGACTATGAGTAAAACTATTGAAAGTATCTCTAGATATCTAAGAGTTATCTGAGAGATTATAAAGTTTGATTTTAAATAAAAAAATTATTGTCAATATATCAATAAAAATGATTTTTTTTTGTTTAATTTAAGAAAAGCCAAAAAAACTGTTTCTTTTCAGTTGATTTGATAAATATAAATAACAGAAGGCCAAAATACAAAAAAAAACTTAAATGTGAAAAAAAATTTCATGAAGAATTTAACTGCTGAAGTATATAATATTTACACGATAAAGACACTAAGATTATTGTTTATTTAAACTATAAAATAATTGAAAATTTAAATAAAAATTATATATGATTCTAAATTGTATTATTTTATTAAATTAAAGTTTAAAGACTGGGAGCATTCAATGTATTATACGAAAGGATAGGATATGTGTAAATATATTCAAATTGTATTTCTTCTAACTTTTTCATTCTTTACCTCACTTCAGGAATACCTTGTGAGCTATTCAGCAGCCAATTCATGGCCTATCAGCTGCTTCCGCTCATCAGTCTTTTTATAGTGCATACCTCAAGGAAGGCGACTTTTTTAGGCCTCCGACAACCCCGACAACAAATTGCATGTGTCTTGCATATTTTTGGCCTATCCAAAGCCTATTTTTGTTTTTGTTATGATTATTATTTTCATTTTTTCCGTATGCGTAAATATGTGATAGTCTGTCCCCCTCCCCTCCCAGTCCCCTAGAGCACCCGCAAACTGTGCAATAATTCTCGTTTATCGCTTTGCGAAAAGTCAATTTTTGAAACGCACCAACAAACAGAGCAAGCGACGAGTCATAACACACTTATGTTCAACCCGCTGAACATTTTCGAGAAATGATTTGTGGCTGCCTCAAATTGGCACACCAGCCATCGAGGGCGGTTTCAGGGGCTTTCAGGGGTTAACAGGGGAGAGGGGTCGGTGGCAGGAGGCAGGAGGCGGTCGGGCGTGCGAGCTGCGACTTCCTACGCGCGAGAATATACGTTTGCAACAAATTTGTAATTTGAACGCCACAAATCATAATTTTACATAATGATCAATTCATATACGTCAAAATGTTGTTTGCTGTTTTCAGTCGCTCGTGAAGTGAATTATGTGGCCCGGGTCGCCAATTTCGCGGAATTTCCCCTCATTTTCCGACAGCTGAGACGTTTGCTCGTGGCGGAGTCCGAGTTCAACGTGAATGCGTAACGGAAATATTTCAGACCGGATACGCATCTGATACGGATACGCACATAGATACACACAGACATACAAATGTACCAAGTGTGAGTTAACAGGGAATCGGATCTGGCTGGGAACACACTGGGACACTTTCCACGAAAACTAATTAAACAAATTGCATTATGTGTTTGTTTGAAAAGTTAGTGCAATGCTCCCAAATATCCGATTACGTGGGTGGTTTCACCAGACTCCGGATAAAGCTTCAATCACACATGGTCTAGAAATCTCAAATGTCATTTAATATTTAGTTATAAGTAAGTATAAATTTAAAAACCAATTTTGAAATCAGTATTTTTTGAGGGTTTTGTGAAATGAAAAATGTATGTAATGAAATTTAATGGAGTTATAAATTGAATAAGAAGGAACAAGTCTATTATATAAAATCTATCAATAATTAATAAGTTATTTTAAATTTAAAATAAATATATCGCTGTTTTTGTGACATTTAAACTTGTGTAAAAAGAAACACCGACATCATCGTTTTTTAATTCAAAAGCATCTGAGTGGGTAAAATATTAGCTGTTTTCTCTATTATTTAATTCGAGGTATAACTCAATTAATTACACGGCGACTCTAAAATGATTCTGTATTACTTCAAATGGATAATTAAGACAATTAAGAAACAATCACACTGATATTTAAAGTTTATCTTCCCAAATTAATCAGGCAGCCCTCGTTGGGAACGCCATCTAGCGTCCAACTGCAGCTCCAACTCCAACTGCAGCTGACAGATGGCGATGGCTCCTTCAGCCTGCAGCATATCAAATTAACGCAGACACGAGCTTTTGGGCAGAGGGAACGGTATCAAGGGGGACGGCGGGGGGTCGGTAACTGTGAAGAAGTGAAACTGGGATGGGAGATGCTGCTTGGTGGCCATTAACTGTGGCACTTTTGGGGGCAGCCCGCCGCAATTTGTTGGTCAGGTTTGCAGCAGCCAACATGGCAGCATCATGGCTGCGTTTAGTACTCGTAATACTCCCCGTAAGAGTGTGTTGTGTGTGTGTATGTTGTTTTTGTTTTCTGGATTTTTAATGAGCATCGTGCAGGGTTTCGTTTCGTTTCGTTTCGGACTTGCAACTCGGGACTCGAGCTGGCAAATTGCAGGTTCTCTTTTCGCTGTGCCTCAAAGTGTTGCACTCATATTTTGCCGGTGTGCGCCTTAATTATATGGTCGCCGACAGAAATTCAAGTGAAAACCATTCGGATCGGGTCGGTAGGAGTCGGGGTAGGAGTCGGGGTCGGGGTCGGGGCAGAGTCCACAGAATTCGTGGCAGGCCTAAGCCTATTTCGAGCCGCTCTTTAAACCATGAAAATTTAATGCCAGCTTAGCCCAAAACACAATGCCCAAGCGGGAGAGCGTTGAAAAAGGTGTCGATTCAGTTCGTGTTCGAGTCTGAGTTTGAGTTCAGCTTGATTTTGAGTTCGAGTTTGAGTAAGAGTACGAGTATGGCATTCAAAGAATCTTTCATGCCGCATTTCCGTTTCGGGTTCAAGCCGCTTAACAGCTCGACATCTCGGCTCTACTCACATTTTCGTCTCTCCTCCCTCTCCTTCTCCTACTCCTCCATCTCCTCCTTCTCTAGAGCCGCTCAAGTATTAATTATGCACGCATAAAATATCTTTTGAACCTTTTTCTCAGCCAACTTGGGCTCTTTCAACATATTTTCTGTGAATGAGCGAACGGGCGCGACATCAATGGGATGCAAATTAACTGTTCAAACATAAATAACACTCGGGATTCCTGGAAAATATCGGACCCCGGGCTATTCTATGCCTGCTCCTCTCTCCTCTCTCTCTCCTTCTCCATTTGTCAAAGCAATAAAAATTGTTGGGCTTCTGTTGGACCTTTTTTATGATAAGCATTCTTATCATATTTGGACTAGGCTTTGGCATCTTTGTTGCCTTTTTCTTGCACTCTTTCCCACTCTCTCTCTCTCGCTCTTACTCTCTCTACTCTCTGGCCTGTGAACTGTGAACGGTGACCGGTTTAATGGTTGTACCCTTTAATGAATTCAAAGGCACGAGCAGAGCATCCTCCCCCCTTCGCCCCGTCGCCACTTTTGAACCCCTTTAAAAAGCTGTGAGCGCGTGCTCATTACCCTAGATACCATTGCGAATACTTTTTGTGCTGACTGTGCGACCCGTTTTCATCTTTTGCCCATTTGCACTTGTTGCTAACTTGTTTCTGAATGGAATTAGCCAGTTTTCAGTACTGCGATGTCGACTGTGAGCTATGTTTCTGATAGATACGTCACCCATTATTTAATGCACTGCAGTGCCCAGCGAAGTTCTTTCCCCTCCCCCGTCTCCACAACTTTCACACTTTTGGGAGATTGCTTTAAAAATTAAGAAAATGATTAATTGGCGCTACAAATTTATGACGTCGTTGCGGAGTCTCCGACGATAGCGAGTTGAATGTATGATAAAGCCCTTGATGGAGTTTTCTTTCCCCACCCCCTGCCCCCTACATAACCGTTAACATAGGCAACATCAGCTCGAAGCGATTAAAACTTTTCGTCAGCCGCAACAGCAGCTCCAACTTCAACATAAATACATTAATGTATTACTGTATATAACTATGTGTGTGTGTGTGTTCGAGTGTGTGTGTGTGTGTGCGGCGTCATTATGGTTATTGTTGTTGTTTTTTGTTGTGCAATAAATTATATGCCATAATAATTATTTATGAATGTCTCATGTGGATTGAAGCTATAGCATTATAGCGTATAATGTGCTGTAAATATCATGGAATGTGCTGCTTTTATTGGAAGTGCTCGGGGCTGGTTTGACCCACGCAACCACCCAGTACTTCGCTGCTATCCAAGACTACAACTTCACAAGTCCACAGAGTAAAAAACAAAACTAATTTAACCAATTTTCTAAGGTATTTTAATGAGACTTATTTCTAAAATAAATTTTTTTATTTTATATCTCTTTATATATTTTTTTTTATTAGAGATAAAAGTCTAAAGAATAAGGAATATATATAAAAATCATTCTTTTAAATTCATCTCATTAGATTTACAACAATATAATTTTTAATAAAGAAAGAAAAGATTTTTTCACTTTAAACTCTGAGAAAATTTAAAATCAAATTTGAAATAATTATTATCAATTATCCTGCTCCGATTTATCAAAGATTGTGTGGTCCTGTGGACCTTTACCTCACCAATTATCTTATTGATCAAGATTCTATCATTTTAAGGACCACAATAATTGTGTCAACTGACAATTTGCATTGGCTCCGCTGCGAGACCCAGAAGTTAGCCCAATTTCAATCCGGCTTTAAACTGTGGAACAGCAAGAATACTATTATGGCTATTACCAGCATCATGCGACGGTCTCTTGCCAATTTATGGAAAATTTCAATTGGGAATATTGATTATTCATTTCCTGGAGCACCTACAACCTTTTTGAATTCGGATGCGGATGGAAATGCGAATGGGAATGAGAATGGGATTGGGAATGGAAATGATGATGGCTTCGCTTGCGCCTTTTGCCTACGATGGAGACATCGTCATGGCCATCATGATCAACATTATCATCATCATTATCGTTGAAATGGCAAATTGGACTGCAGAATTGTTGTATTGAAATTGCTTAGTGGTAGTTGCCATTTGCTGTTGTTATTGTTGTGTAAGCGAATGTGTGTGTGTGTGTGTGTGTTCTTGTAATCATAACGGCTCGCTTGTTAACATGCTACATTAAATTTTTATCAAGAGCCATGGCAAAGCAGACCAGGCCAAGACCAGCCTGCAGACCCAAGATACATAAATATCTAAAATAATGATGATGTTGTTGTTGTTGTTGTTGTTGTTGATTATTATGATTATTGTGGCATGCTTGCAATGTAGCATGATTAACACGGGACTGAGCACAGAAAACGAGAACAAAATAAATGCTAAAAGCATTGAACAATGCCCGGCCACAAAATAATTCACATACAATACATTACAAATAATCATAATAACAATGGCTCGTTACGCATACGCCGCGTATGCGCCAACGTCAACTTGAACCACGAACCACGAGGAAGCCAGACAGGAGCCCCAATTCCCCCTCCACACATCCTACTGAGGCTGGACTCGGAGCGGAGCATTTGGAGGAGGCATAAAATAGCGTTAAATTACAAAGCGCACATTAAGTGCTTCAAGTGACTGACTGAGAGGAACTACTCCCACCATGGAGGGTATTTCATTAGGTTGGCTTAATAGGGCGCAGGATACTCGTAGTTGTTATTCAACTGAAAGTATTAGCTCAATATTTATTGAAAGTATATTATTTATTGAAATTACATATTATAATTATTGTTATTATTACTATATAATATTATTGAACTTAATATTATTGAAAATCCTTCTACAAGCTCTGCAGTTTCATGGAATTCAGAAATATAGTTTATATAAGGATTAGGATAATTTTATTTATTTTTTTACAATTGCTTTCAAACTCATTTCTAAAAGTTCTACATGAATAATCTACTAATCATTTTTATGAATGAAAATTAGCAGCTATAAAAGCTATAAAAATACTACAAATTTATCTGAGATATCGAATCTACAATCATTCTTTGAACACAGAACTGGCTATCAACTGAAAAGGTTTCTTAAAGGTTCTCAATTGGTCATCAGATGGATTCTCTCCTTATTTTAAAGCAGTGGTGCTTCATTGCTTACCAATGCTTAACAATTCTACAAATATTTCAGCTATTTTAGCATTCAATTGCATTACCCATGCCTAACCAGAAGTGCATGGACCATCCATTATCTGTTGTCGACCATTTCCCCAAAAAGCACTCAACGTCAACTTGCCCAGTTTTCAGTTTTGCATTTTTACTCGCTGCTGTCTCTGTCTCTTGTCGTTTGTCACAGTGTGCAACACGTTTTATCATTTAACTCGGTGGGTCTGGAATCCATGCAACCACCCAACCACCCACCGACCCACTCAACCACTCATCCACTGGGGCATCAGCAGCGTGGGAATTAATATCAATGTCGTCGTTGTCGCTTGGTGCGTTTGCTATCAGCGTTCAGTTTGCTGCACAGCCACCATGGCGTATGTGTAATGCCGTTTTTTCTATGGGTTTATTTCTTTTTTCCTGCTTTTATTTTGCTTTTTATCAATTAAAAGCCACTTCAAAAGCGGAAAGTGTCTGTGTGCCGTTGACACACACACGCACACTCTGAAAACAGACCAAACAGACAAATGCCCAAATAGAACACTCAAACACACACACACACATCCGCACACACAAACTCGTAGTACGCTTTTGTTGTCGTCAGTTTGGTTTGTTGGACGCTTTTAGTTTTATCTCTCCGGCGAATACTTTTGCTATCACAGTTTGTAGAGAAACGAAAAAAAATAAAACAATAATGAGGAATCGTTGGATACCCTAAAAAATGACTATGGTTATTTATGTTGTTGTAGGTTCTGGAAGGGAATGGAGGATAGATTAACAAATGCACAGGTAATTATATTTATCCTCTTTCTACTTTTTCTTCTTGCAATATTAATTTATCTTTTAAAACTAAAAAAAAATTAAGAAATTTTAAATACAAGAAAAAATATATAAAAATAAATTTTTGACTACTTAGAAATTAATTTCTGGGAATGCTGTCATAGTAATACAACTTTAAAATAACTTTAAAGTGTATGATAAAGTTTGAAAGGTTTAGAATTACTTTTATGATATTATTTACGACTGTTGAAAAATCTTATTGCTTAGCATTTCTATGTTCTAAAATTACGTGCCTCGGTTTTCACAGGGTATTTCCAGAATTTGCATTACAGTTAGAGCTTAACAAGTGAGCTTGGGAGAGCTGGGAAAAGCATTTCCCATGGCACTATGGCGGTTGAACTTTTGATGCGGCTTTTCGCTTTGACACAATCAACGAACCCCAACCGAACCGATCCCCAAATGTGGCAACCACAGCGACGACGACGACGAAGGCGGCAGAGGCGGCATCGGCGTCCACTCAAAGCTAATGACCGACAAAGCGTTTTGTATTATTTTCAATTTCATTTTCACTATGCGACGCTCTTCAGCTGCTTCACTCCACACTCAGTCCGCTCTCTGGCCCCTCTCTTCTTTTGGAGCGGCCTCCGCGCCTGCCATGCATTAAATATTATTAAGATAAGACGCAGCTCGCTCGCTTATCAATCAGACGTCAGACGCACCGACACCGACAGCGACACCGTTCAACCGTAAACGCAAACTATACAATTTGCAGACAACAGAAATGGGAATGGAAAAGGAAAAGGGAGTAGCGACTAAGGAAAGGGCTGGCGGGAAAGTGGAGAAGTGCCAGAAAGCCAGTTGACTGGTTGACATGATTTTTCCATCATATTTATTGAAAAGCAACTAACGTTAACTGAAGATAGCCGCCACTTTTCAACAAACATCAAAATAAAGAAGACAGAGAAAACGAATGTATTCAATTCCAGGGAATTTTTGATGTTTAAACTAACAATTTACATATAAGCTATATATTATGAGAGTTCAACCAGTGTGTGTGTGTGTGTGTGTGCGTGTTTGTGTGTGTGTGTGTTTGCTCATTGAACTCTGGCGGCACATTTCCAAGAAGCCAATTGCTAAATCAACAAACACAAACAAACTCTGACGAGCAAAACAAAAACCTCAAAAGTCATTACATATATCTTCTGATTGAGGCCCTTGCTCTCGCTGTCTCCTCTCTCTCCAGCTCCCGCTTCTCCTGCTTCTCTTCTCTTCATCTTCTGCTCAGAGCTCGCAAAATGCAGAAGCTACAAGCTAACAGCTTTTTATCTTTGGCACAGGCGGCATTGTTTTTGGCGGCCCAGGCCAAAAGACGCAGCAGCATCAAAAAAATAAAAAAATAAAGGCAGAAAAACAAAAAACCAGTTCGAACTGGTGTCCAATAGTCGCTCGAGGCTCGGGCCAAGCCTTATAAGGTCGCTGGCATGTCAGGCGAGGCAACAGCCATAACAGCAACAACAACAGCAACAACGGCAACTTCCTGGCTAATATTACGAAAATTGCTTAAAGAGAGCTGCGCTCTGTAGGTTGGATCAGCCGAAAAGTGCAGCTCTGCTTCGAGAGCTGAATCTGAAGCTTGAGCCTGTCATGGGTGCCTGCCAGACTGCCAGACTGTCAGACTGCCAGACGGCCTGCCATTGGAATCGCCTGTTGCCTTCTACCGTAATTCACAACAACAACAACAACGACAGAGCCGCATCCAAGGCAAAAGTTGCGAAACTTGCACCAGGCACTGTGCACCGTGGTACACAATGCTCTATAACTATTTTCTATTGTGCTTACTTTTATAAAATATAACTTGGTAATTTAACTTGAGCAAACTAAAATTAATAATTCTGTATCCATTTTTAGATTACTTCTAATCATCTTTCTTTTGAACAAAAAAGATTATTATTGCTACATATATTTTTAGACTCTGTAGTTTTGTGTTCAACTTTGTATTCATAAAACGTTTTCAAGAACTTAAAATTTTACAAATATTATTATTTATATTATAGATCATTTCCTTCCTTTATGCTATTAATAATTTGTTCTTTCTTGATAATTAATGCTGCATTCATTTTTAGATTATATGTTTCAAAGTTTTTTACTATTATTATTTATAAGTTATTTTAATAAATTCTCTTCAATATATATTTCACTATATATTTCTAAAAGTTGCAGTACGAGATTTTAATAATTAAATGTCTGATTAAAACGAATATTTAAATTATCCCAATTAATGTAGTCTCCATTTAAATGGGTTTCAATTGACCAACAAACAATGAGTGTTGTACCACTGTGCACCGCCGCACTGTTGTTGAAGTCAAAGCAAAAAGCGCATCTTTTGAACAGAGCGCAAAGCGCAGCTTGTCCCGCGGCTCAAGCCAAACCCAAGACCGGGCACTCAACGCGCGGTGTGTGTATCTCAAAGATACAAAGCAAAACAACAACGTACGCTCGTTTGTCTGTCTGTCGTTCGGTCCGTTCGTCCGTTTGTCTGTCGATCGTCGTCGGCTGTAAACCGCTTTTGTGTATGGCCGCCGAGATGTTTGGCATAGTTGGAAGCGCGGAACTGGTTGCCTGCTTTGGAGACTGCGACTGGGGATGGAGTTGGAATTGGACTTGGAGATGGAGATGGAGTCGGAGTTGGAGTTGTGAGCTGCAAGCTGAAGACGGAGGAGTCGCTGTCGCTGCCTTGCATCGCGCCGACGCCGCTTGCCGCTCTCAGTTATTATTATTTTTGCTTGTGGCGGCGACTCAACGACGACGACGACGACGACGTCGACTGCTTGTTGTTGTTGTTCTTGTTTATCAACGTGAGGGTTTTAAAAGGTTTTTGTGGCATAGCAGCTGCCTCTACTGCCTTTACCTTTGCCTCTACCTGCAACAGGTAAGAAATTTTCGCTCGCTCGTTCGGCATTTCAATGTGTTTTGCTCTTCTCTTTGGGCTTTTGTTTTTTTCTTTTTTCTTTTCGGTTTTTGGTGCCTTTGCCTCTTGTTGTTGCTGTTGCTGCTTTCTTTGAAGTTGCATACTTCGGCGTGCCTTTGGGTTTCCTTTGAATTCTCTTTGCAGCCTGCATCTGCAAGCAATTAGTGTATGGGGGCTTGTGGTATGCCAGGGTTGCCAACGCTCTCGATCCTTTGGTTGGGTTCAAAGTGTTGCCCTGGCATTTAATTGGTGCAGCAATTGTAACCCCTTCTTTCCTCCCTTTCCCTACCCTTCACTCTCTTCCCCTTCTCCATCTCGCTCTCTCTCTCTCTCTTTTTGCCCTTGAAGAGCAAAACGTTTCCATTGAACTGCCACAAAAAAAAACACATTGATTGATTGATGATCCACGAACGCGACGTTTTGTTTGTGCAGAAAGGTCGTCCCAAGATTGGCCGCCACTTGGGAACCCTTTTTATGTACACATATACACATACATATACAGTTAGTCAAATAATTGTGCTGACAAAATAATAAATTCACATATTTTATTTGGGTTTTGTTTATTTCTTGATTATTTTACCCAAGTTGAGAAAGACTAAAGTCCAACTATTTTAATAAATACAAAAAGCAAATGCGAATTTTTAATTCTTTTACTTGACTGACTAACTGAAAAAAAAGATTTTAAAATTATATTGTTTTGGCCAAGAAATTGGCAAAGTCGCCTCTTCTACGACTATTGATCACAACGGTCTTTTGGTATTCGTATTCGTATCGTACTCGATCGCTTTAAGAGCGCACTCGAACATACTCGATACTTGTAGTTCTCCCTTTGGTTCTTGCCATCTCTTTTCTACCTCTGCCTCTGCCTCTGCCTGCTCTGTTCCATTCTCCGGAGCACTTGGCCGGTGCTCTTTGGTTTTCCCATTTTCTATTTATTTTCCGTGCGTCGTTTTCTTTTGATGTTTTGTGAGTTGCTGCTGCTGTAGTTCTTGTTGTTGTTGTTGTCGCTGTTGTTGTTGTTTTGGATTTTCTACGTTCTATTTTTGTGTGTCTTTTTCTTCGGGCGACCACAAGCGAACGCCGCCTCGTTCTGTGTATCTTGCAGATAAAGAACGCGCTCTGTCGATTGCCTACATTTTCCATTTACTTTTGTTGTTGTTGTTCTCATTGTTGTTGTTGTTGTTCTTGTGTGTAATTATTGGAAAAGGATGTGGGAGAAGCCCTTGACTGAATGAATCTGGAAATGTATGTCTAAGATAGCAGCTATTGAAAGTATCTCGAAGATTTGGTTGTTCATTTTTTTTTGAGAATATTTTTAGACAACAACTATGATAAATGGTATTCCTTTCTGGAGATATTCTACTCATGCTAAGGCAGACTCTTTTTAGTAAAATTAAAATATAACATAATTAATATTAAAATGTTCTTGTTAATTTTTATTTACTAGAAAAGATTCTATAAAATAACTATGGATAACTGTGGATAGTTCTTAATACAAAAGATACAATTTTTGTAGTTGGTTTTTATTTTTCCATTTTCTGCTTATTTTTAGGAGAATTCAATTCAGTTAGTTTACCTGAGAATTGTTTGTAGCCGCCGAGTATCTTGTGCTTCCACCATTTGACAATGTTGCCCGCCATCTCAGAAATTCCTTTTGCTGTCAGTTTTTTTGCTTTTGTTTGTGTTTTGTTAGCAGTTTACGAGTCTGTTGCGACTTTAACTGTAATGCTGCTTTGGCCAAAATGTTTTACGGCCTTTGTGGGTGGGTTATCCTTTTGTGCTGTTACTCTTGTTACTGTTGTTACTCTTGTTGTTGTTGTTGCTGCCACTGCTGAGACTAATACACTTGCTCTCAGGTGCCACAGAGCAACGTAGCGACCTTAATTTGTATCTGGCATTATTTTGGCCAAGGCGACGGGGGTGGGTGGCGTTAAGGTTGGATCGTAAAACTTTTTACAGCCGTGATATGCTGCATTTTAGTTGAATTTTGCGCATATTGTGCCTTCCTTCCGTTCCCTCTTTCTCCCTCTCTTTCTCTCTGTGATTCGCTTTTGTTTTTGTTTTGGTTGTGTATCTTGCAGATACTTTTTGACGTAGTAGCGCGCGTAATTTTAATTGTAAATTTTGTTGTTGCTGCTGTTTGCACGACGCGACGTAAATAACTTGCCGAATGAACGACAGCGACAACGACAACAACAACAAATAACAAACAACCACTGCAAAATGCTAAAGCGCAAAACACGATTTGTATTTCCAAATGCGAACGGCGACGCTTACAGCGACTGCGACGGCGACAGCGAATATTTGGGGTGTACTTGTTGTTGTTGTTGCTTTTGCTATTGCTATTGCTGTTATTGTCGCGGGGGCGGTTTTAGATTTAACGGCACTTTCATTCGATTCTCGCTGCATCAAATGCACACCCAAAAAATTTCACTTCGGTTTACTTATTTATAAAAAGAGACTTTCATTCATTTACTTCTTTCCATCATATCACACACAATTTTTAGTCAGTTGTTGTGTTGTGTTTATTTATGATTCGTAAAGGACGCACGTTTGCGGTTGCCTTGCGTAATTTTCAGAATAACAGAACACGCACAACGCGATACGCATGCGAATACCTCGGAGATACACGACCAACTCGAAAGGCGTATGGAAACAAACTGAAACTGCGAAACACACAACGTCAAAGTCGACTCGTACCGTACCAAAACAAAAAGTGGTTAGTTAAAGAGAGCGAGAGAGTGAGAGAGGTGAGTAGTAAACGGCAGACTGGTTCTCTGCTACTCTCGCAGCGTGAAACGAATGGAAACGAAACGTGGCACGCTGTAATGTTGTTGTAAGTGCAAACGCAGCTGCTATTAACATGAGATACTAAAATGGGATAGGGCGTCTTCGACTTCTGTTATCTATAACAGTTATGAAATGTTGCTGTTAACATAATTATTTTCGTATGCAGTGCTGCCAGATTCGCTTTTTCCCGTCAAATCTGCCTTTTTAAAGGCCTAAAAAAATTTGCAAACAGCGGGCATCGGGAGTTCTGGCTTTCTTTTTTTAAATGTTTATTTTTCAGATATTTTTGTAAATGCTGAAATATAGGGCAACTAAAAGGAAATATAACAAATTCAAACAAAAGTGGGCAACACTGACTGTATGTACGTTTAACAGAGCACAATTCGATGTTCGCATTTGTTTATTTAAGAGCGGGTGATTAAGAGATTTGCACGATCTTTTCATTGGTACTATACCCTGATAATGTACTGGGATATATAATCAAAGAGTAACAGAATGTAAAAACCAAGGGAAATGCACATTTAAGAATAAATCTTATATGCACTCATGTTCTACATGTCATAAATTAATTACTATCTTAGGTGTTAACAATCCAAGCAACAAATGTCAAAATATTTGCTAAGAGAATTAGTATAAATTTATGGATTTAGGGCCGTTTTTTTCTTTAGAATCAAAAGTTTTTCATACTAAGCAATTCCCTGAACTTTGACCATGAACTTGACCCACTTACAGGGGTGAAAATTTCAGCTTTCTAAGATTAACCGTTTGGCCTACACTTTAATATATCACTCAGTCAGGACAAAGAGTTTTATATAAAAAGAATTAAATGTTTTAAACTAAAAGGATTAAATACTTTTAATTAAATATTAAAAGTGTAAAGATTTAAGGGGGCTCAAAAAATATTAAATGTTTCAGCACTGGTTGCATGGATTTTTTAAAACCCAAAAAGGCCAAATGAGTCAATAAGATTAGAATTAGTAATTAGTGATTTATTGTATATCATCTTGTAAAAAGTATTTATTTTGTTGAATTTTGAACTAAAATGTCTCCGAAAAATTAAATGTTAGTTGATTTTTGGGAACAGCGACATTTTGTTCGGTTGTCTACAAAACCAATTGTTATCAAAAGCAGATTTCAGCTGATTTCAGCAGATCTCGTCAACTATTTTAGAGTGTTAACACGTCCCGCAATGTAAACTGTCTTCCTGTCCGTGACCAGAAACACAAATGGATGGTTGACTTCAGCTACGAATTGTCTACTAATGAAACCAAAGTCTGCTTCTATAATTAAAACAATTATTATTTAATTAATGCATATTTTATAAGGAATATTTAAGATACAAACTTTTGATATTTACGCTTTTGGATCCATTTTCATCCATCTCAAAGTCTGTTAGCTGAACGATTTCGTTGACTGACAATCCTGTCTTTGAACCAATCATTGACTCCAAATTGGCATCTTTGAATAGATCGTGGATACCCAAACTTTCCAATGCTGTTTTCAGGGTCAGCATGCTTCCGATTTTGAACTTTGGCAAGAGGATTCGAAAATTAGTCATTGCCATTCGCGGTGCAGCTTCGTGAAGGTGAAGGCTGCCCAATTTCTGGACAAGTTCATCGACACCGTCCATATCCTTGGGCAGAAGGATGATCATTGAAATTTCTGACTCTTCATAGGGTACTTCTATGGCATATGCATTCAATTTATATATGTAGCTGTACTTGTATCTGCCCTTTCGCGTCATCATGTCCACGAGGGCAGTATGAAAACCTCCTGTTTTCTCCGGCATAAAGAATGAAGCTTTTCTTGTGTCCAGAACGTTGAATGGAAATTTCCATTTGCCTTCAAAGTAAATCGCACTGAGAGTCAGTATTTTGGTTTCGGTTGCAATTTCCCTGATAGCAGTGTTTATCTTGTTATGAGTTAACTTGGCCATCCAGCTATTCATTTGGGACACCGTTTTTGCAGAGTTCCTGAAGTCCACTTTCTCCGCCGTGCTATTGAAAATATCATCCGACTCTTTCTGATATTTTGACAAAACGGGAACATCTTTCGCAACATAGACTCGACTTCCTCTATTTAGTGTTAAGTGTTTGACTCGCTGAAGTTTTTTCAGCCTCTTGGAGAACTGACCAATTGCCCGATCCTTGGATAAACCAACTAACTGCAGATAATTCTCAATCTGGTTTAAAGTTTCTCCCTCAGCGCCCAAGTACAGTTGCATTATACTCTCAGACACCAAATATGGTGAAAATACGAGATTCGCATCCTCGCTCCCTCCGAGCACTTTTGCAATTAAGGCTGTGGTTACATTGTCTCCAAAAACCGGATGATGTTCACTTAGTCCCAATAGAATTATCACAAGAAACGCAAACTGAATATTGGCCATTTCGTACAAACTGAAAACTGAATATTGAGGTCTGTCTATGGGCTCCTTATATGTAAATAATGAAAAGCACCTCAATTCGTTGTACCTTTTTAGACACGGTCTGATTATAATTTTATTAGTTGTGCATTTTCCGTCGATTTACTATATGTATATCGAATCCTAAATGCCATTCAAAGTAAATTGATATCTACAGCTATCTAGTCAAGCTTTCAACTTTGTTGAGTATCTCGAGTATTTTATTATTTAGGGTATTCGGAAACTATGATATTTGTGTTATATGGTAAAGTGATATATGTTGCAATGACAACAAACACTCAGAAAAAAGTTTATCATACAAAACTCGTCGTATTGAGACAAAGTGATAAATAGAGAAGGGTTGCCAGACTGTTAATAGTATCTAACGAAAAAAAGTCACACTGAGGTTGGCAGCTGTTCATTGAAATTAAATTAAATTTATCACTTTATCAATTTATTATAGTTTCTGAATACCCTAATTGTAATTATTTTTCTTAATAATTTTCTTAATTATCTTTTAAATATTTAATATATTTAAAAGTCTAGAAAATTAAAAGACAAAGTATATGTATCCGAATATTCGGATTGACTAATAGATAAATGACACTTGAGGTAATTTCTTTTGATTTTTAAATAAATAAAAATCCATAATTGTTATCTTTCTGTAATATTCATTAATTAACGTTAATTTGCTTGTTTGAAGATTTTGTTATCCTCTCTTGTTTTCTTTTTTAATGTTATTCATCTAATCAAAGTTCTAGAAAACTTTAACGATTCCGTCCTTACCTTTTTTACTGCCGTAACATGTTTAAAATAGATCTCCTGATTAATTGAATGAAAAAATATTCGTAAATTCAATTGATTTTACTGGGCATTAAAACTAAAGTATTGTATGTGTAGATAATGTAAAAACCATGTGGTTTGGTTTAGATACATATCTGTGCTGATTATTAATATATTACTAATGATTATGAAATTGTATAATATTTTTTTAAATTTATTTTGAATCAGGTAATGGATGAATATTTTAGAATATTACGATTGTTGGTACTCTTAGTGCAGACGATGCCCCAGTTGAAAGTTTAATTTCATTCAGATGGTGTGTAGCGAACCTTCTAATTACATACACTTCTATAAGCATGACCATGCAGTATGAAAGGGTAATAACCCATCTTAGGTACACTCTTCATAGCCGCATCGGAAATTTGATTGTTTTTAAATTTGAATGATCACCGGGTAGGCTCACATCTCGCAGCAATTCTGCCCCTCTGATCGCAGACTCTCTTCCTAGTAGCTCTTGTGTTTCTCAGTAGAAAAGCGCAGTTATTGTTGTTGTTGTTGTTGTTAATGCCACCGCCTGCTGTGCTCGACATCGGGGCAATTACCCAGCAGCAGCCGCCAAAAACATGCCCCAGTCCCAGTCCCAAGTCCAAGACCCAAGCCCGACGATAATAACAGAGCAACCAGAATCCTGAATTACGCTGCAAATTCACAAAAAAAAAGTGGTTCACTTGGAACGCTGGCGGGGGCAACAAGTGGCGGTGAAGGCGATTCCGCAAATCGTCGGCAACGTTTGCTTTGTGCTTTGTCCACTTGTGCCTCAATCCTCCAGCCTGGGGCATCCACCGTCCACCTTCCACCGGGGCACCGACACCGTAAACGTTCCGCATTGGGTATAATGGCGCTGTAATTGAAGAAGAACACGCGATCGCAGCGGGGCCCGTCCAAAGGAGGAACCGCCTCTCTAACAGCCACAACAGCCAACAGCCAAGCTCGCCAGGCAGTGCAAGGGTTTCTCTCGGTTCGGGCTCGGGTTCGGCTTCAGGTTCCAGTCCGACTTGGGGTTTGAGTTCGGCCTTTAATACCCTAGCCGAGGGTATAATAATTGTGTCACTTAATGTGCATCGCAGTAATAAATATTTAATAAATAAATAAATAATAAATCTCCTTTATATACTTAATATATATATACTTGATCAGGACAACGAACGAACGAACGAACTGTCTTTCTGTCAGTCTGTTTCCATTTCCAGTTCCTCACCTGCGAAGTTATGAACAATTCTGTTGTTTTCTTGAGATATTGTAACCAATCTCAAAAATTGTGCATTTTGTGTGATTTTATATATGCACTATATCATATATGTAGGAACAATCGGTTCAAAATCAACTCTTTTTATACTGTAACCAATTTCTCAGTTCGGGTCTAAATGTAATTATAACGTATTATTTTTTCAAGTACAGTCGAACTTCCCATAACTCGAATCACCATTATCCAAATAAAAAATTCGAATTATGGAGACATCAACTTGTGTAATTCTTTTCTATCTTCAATTCGAGTTATGGAATTCTGTTCTTTGTGGTATCTGATTTCTTTTATGGGAACGATCAGTCCATAGTTGAATGCAGGACTTTGCAGGGTATCAAATCTTCGACACGACAAAGAGAATCTTTCACTCTTGTCTTTAGTTTAGCTTTCGTTTCCTGCAGTGTCTTTGTTCTGGCTTCTTCTGCCTCATCATCATCATCGTCACCGTAATTATCATTATCATCAGCAGCATCATTGATCCATCGCAAGTCGTCTTAATTTCATGCCGTTCTTTTGTATAATTTTAGACCCTACTTCAAATCTTCCTCCTCTTTAACCCTCTCACCCTCTCTCTCTCTCTACCTATCTCTTTTCCTCTTGGGATGCGGGCAACTTTTGATTGTTCCCTACGCATTTAACCTACTACAAGCCTTTGATTGATGTCGGTTCGATGTCTGTCCCTCCTGTCCGTCTGTCCCTTCTGTCCGTCTGCCTTCTGTCTGTCCGACTATTATTGATTTATGTTTTTGTATGTTTCGTTAAATTTCGCACAATTTTCGCAATGCGTTTGACAAAAGTTGATGAACAGTCTGTCGTCTATCCTCTGTCGTCTGCTGGATCTGTCCCCATTTCCTCTCCCCTCGCATCCCTCGCAGCTCGGCAAATGTAATTACCCAAAGGGGGCGCAAAAAGGGGGCGTAACAGACTGCAGCTGGATATGTCATTGCTATAGGGTTTCAACACTCCCTATGACGGACGATGACTGAGTGGAGTCCATGGCAACTGTCACTCTAATTGACATGGGCAGTTGCTTCAACTCGGTATTAAAAGGGGTGGCTGAGGGGCGGGGAATATGGAGGCTGAGAGGGGGTTACCTGCCTCATATGTTTGCGATGCAGTGATGATGTTACGTGGGCCTCGTCTGGTCGATGGAACTTCATTTAACTAGATTGCCTTTTGTAATTAGTTTTCAGAAAATGAAGTTAATGCTAGGAATCCATAAAAGTAAATCGGAGTTATTTATAGGAATCTGCAAAGAGTAGGGATAAAACAACGTCTAGGATAGATAGAACAGTAAAATAAAGTATTTGACTATATACTTTTCTTTAAAAAATTAGAGTTATGTTTAAAAAATTGCTAACATTGTTTACTACTGTTTTCAATTTCATAGTAAAAATATTCAATTAATTGAGTCAAAAGAGTTGAAAGAGTGGAAAGGTTTTCCAACGGTTTCTTCAAATGTGTTGTACATTAAAAGCAATAAACAATCTAAACATCAATACTTGTCCTCTATCGACTCAGAGTTTCCTTCTAATGACTTGGGAACCACCATAAAAATACCTTCTTAGCTTAGCAGTAGGGTCTAACTATAAAGACCCTAATCATTTGTTTTTAATACTTTAGCTAATCTGCAGACTTCGTGTTTTTGGCATCGTTAATCTCGCCATAAAGTTTTCAATCGGCAATTCAAATACTCTCCGTAGTCTAATCGCAGAATGATAAACCTTTGGACATGATGTGGATTCGGGAATCTTGTAACTGAAAATCGTAAAACCAAAGAAAAGCGGTCAAAAAATGCGACCGAAAAGCTCATAAATAAAAGTTCCAGCAACTGAATGGCTTCATTTCAAAGACAACTTTTCTTGGGTGTGCTTAAGTGTGTGTGTGAGTGTGTGTATGAGTGTTGAATAGATTTTTAACGATTTCGGCCTAATAAGCAACAATTGGTCGACGCTCTTTCTCTCTCTCTCTCTCTTTCTCCCTCTCTCTACAAACCAATCAATAGAACAACTTGAACAACAATTTCCGCTGCTGCAACAAAACAATTTCTTGTTGTTCTTGCTTTTGTTTTGATATTGTTGTTGTTGTAATTTTGAATAGGAGTTGCATATGCAATGCGAGGGGCGCGTTTATCAAAATTAATTGGAAATTTTCGTTGATTTTTAACGACTTCTGCGTAAAAGTCATTTGGAAAATGAGGCACAAACATCAGACATCAAACGGGGCAAGTTGCACATGTTCGGGCTGTTGGCTGGCAGCCTGAAGAGATCTTTGGATCTGTGAATGCTTCGGCTCGCCTGTCACTTTTATGGCCTAACAATATAATTTCCTGTCAAGAGGCAGCCGGACGACCCAAAGACAATTCATAATTGCTCACAAAATTTGTTTATAAACGCACTCGTTCCCCTTTCCCCTTATGCTGCCTCCTACACAACCTCCGCCGCCCCCTACTGCCCCCAGTACCCCCTTCGATTGGATTGTCGACAACAACTTCATTTGAATTTTATGACAAGCCAGGCATAAATATTTATGACCAGCACTTACAACAAAGTTAATTTATTTAATATTATAGTTTCATGCGTACATCACTTTTGTATTTTTGATTTTAATTTTTTACGAGCGTCGAAAAAACTTATGAAAATATTTTGACTCACCCCACTTCCCCTGCCCTGCTGTTGCTTTAGTTTTGGAAAATAAGTTTTAATGAGCCCCTCCTCTGTGACGCAACCATCCGAATTTATGTATCTAATGCCGTATAAATGTATCTTATTTATGTTCCACTCATAATTTATTGCAAATGTATTGCCCAAATGTTTTTTATTCTGTTGCTCGACTGACTGCACCCTCTGATACAATTTGCTATATAAATAAATGAAATGCTCGAATTGTTGTTCAAAACAGACAATCAAAATATACAACAAATGCATGAAATTCATGTGCGAGTACGAGTATTAATTGAAATTTACGAGAATCACTGGGGCAAGAAATCAATGAATATTATTCAAGATTTTTCAATTCACAATCTGACATAAAAATAATAAAATAATATTTAAAATTTCAAATTCAATTGTGTTCAAACACATACAACAAGAAAACACGAGCATAAACACTCGAGTGGTTTCTCAGTATAAATAAATTCACAAAATTCAAAATTCGATTTTTGTATAAATTACAAATATATTAAAAACAATAAACAGACAATCAGAGTCGATTTGAAATGTTTACATTTTGGTTTCCTTTAAAGAAACTGATTACAGGATACCCTATAATGCAATAATTTCTTTTGATTTGAAATTTAAAATATTTTGATTATTTCGATTCCACAACCTTGATTTTTAAATGAAAAATTGCTATTATTCTTCAACTTTTATTTAAAACGCAATTAGGGTATTCAGAAACTATGATATTTGTGTTATATGATATAGTAATATATGTTGTAACAACAAATACAAATGACAATTTTAATGATTGTCCCTTAGGACAGATTTAAAATCTAAATAAAGTGATAAAAATTATATTAAATGATTAAATTGATTTTCTTACAGTTGCAGAAGCATTAAAAAAGATAACAGTAAGAGAGGATGACTCTTTATAAATTTATTATAGTTTCTGAATACCCTAAAAAAAAAATGGAGTCATTCAGGGGTGCCACAGGAATCGCTTTTGCTTGAATTTGACATAAATTTCACCCAAATTGCAGAACACCTGATTATGTCACTTTTTATTTTACTTAAAATTATTATTTCCTAACTCAAATTCTAATTGTTTTGACTTCATTAGTATTTTAAACCTTAAAATTTTATTTATAATTAAAAACAAAATAATTTACATTTTATAAATTTAAGCATAAGACTCTATATATTTAACACTAAAAAATCATAAAATAATATTTTTGAGTAAAAACCGACTTTCATTTTCTATACCATAACTAAAACATAATTCGACGTTTGACTAGCACACAAATAATTGAACTTACTCGACTCCATAATTTATGCATTTTCGTAATAGCCATAGCCAAAGCATCAACACATTTTCCGATAGACGGATAGAAAAAAAATAATAAATGCATAAATAAATAAAATGTTTGCTGTAAATTATAGAGAGGCGCCCGTTGGAGCGCTAAGGCCAACCGAAATAAAAATCAAAATAGAAATAAAAATCGTTGTTTTTTATGTGAGGACACAAAGCACAGCAAGGCGTTGCCACAGTCACAGCCAAGCCCAAGCCCAAGTCCGAGTCTGAGCTCGAGCACAATCTCCAGGCAATGTGGCAGCCTCCGTCTGGGTCTCGAGTCTCGAGTCTCGCGTCTCGCGTCGGGCATTATCTGACTCTGGTGGATAATGATCAACCGTTGGCCACCGCCTTTGCCTTTTAATTAAACGCCGAAGCCGCAGCCGCAGCTGAAGCGGCACTTGGATAACGGACTAGAGGCAAGGGGAATCGGTCCACGATTTGACTCTTCAATCGCATCCGAGTCATGGAACGACGCGTCGGCTGTCTCTTTGACGCTTTTCTTTCGGTGTCATACACCCAAAAAGCCAGGGAGCGGGAAAGGCGAGTGTGGTGGGGCGAGGCAAAGATAAAGCGGCATCATTCAGGGACACACAAAGAGCCGCCTCATTCAGTTGTTCGGTTGTTCGTGGCATCATTGCTTCATTATCCATGCGCACATCACTCAACGGACAAGCAGCATTCGAGGCGGCGGCCACAGGCGAGTCCACAGTCAAGAACCCCCATTGGATAGTTCTTTGGCTATGCATGGCCCTCCATGGCCATCCATCTCTATCCATCCAACCATCCATCCATCCATCCATCTGTCCATCTGTCCATGCTCGCCGTCTCGAAAATCAATTTTCTGCTGTTTCCAAAGTTTTTCTCTGTGGCATATCTTTCGTCATTTTATTATTTTCGAAAAAAGAAAAAAAAACGCAAGCGATGAAAAAATTTAATTTCTTTAACGTAAAAAATTGATTTGTTGTGCAATGCGATAGACAGTCGAAAAGACTTTGAAAAAGCGAAACAAAAAAAACGCTTATATGATCATATAAGTGTTTCTATGTATTTCCCCTTAAAGCTTCTTTGTATCATCTTTCGGTTCCATATTTTAAACGGCAACTTCAAGTTGAAACTTATGATGTGTTTTGATATGCTAAACACAGTTTTGATTGGAAGCTTCACATTTTGAATACTTTTTTCATACATTTTTTAAGTTTTAGTTTTGTAAACTGATTAATATAGCATGCGAAGTACCTTTTGACAAAAATAAATTATTTATGCAAGTAATTTCAATATATTTTTAGTTTCCAAGTGCCAAAATGTAGTAATCAATTTTTACTTATATTGTAGATTAGTAATCTATAGACTTATTAATTAAGTCTATGCTCACAGTGAAATTAAAACTCAAAGTTCCTTAATTATATTTAGATAATTATCTACAGTTTTTTAAAATTTAAAACAAAAAAATATTAAAAATTGTATACAATTTAGTTATTTTTCATTAGAAATTTAAAATAAATAAACATGCATATAACCAAAAGAAACTTAAAGTTTTTATTAATTTTACTCTATTTTGAAAACTCCTTTCATTTGAATGATAATTATAATAATAAATAATATATCAACAGTTTTTTAAAATTAAAGGAATAATTTCAAAGCTGTCATTTATATATAGCTAAAGCTTTATCTTCTTTTTCCACTCTGAAGCCCCTTCTTTTTAGTGACCCACATTTGTTGGGTACCCCTTCTGCTTAACTTTATTCGCCGCCACTGCTTTATTCAATTGGTTCCCTCTACGCTTCGAGTTTGGTTTTCGGGCTTTTGACTGGGCGTTAATGACTTTTGCGGCTCGTCGTTTTTTATTCAACGCAGGCAAGCCCAGACAGATTTTTTGTGGTGGCTGCCGGAGACAACACAAAAAAAACCAAAAAAAAAAAAAAACAAAGCGCGTTTTTTGTCTTACACAGTTGAGTTGAGAGCCAGAAATAAAACGCGCTGTGGGGCTAGCCCAAAGATACTTTTTAATAAGTTTTAATAGCGCTGCCTTTAGTTTGACTAATTTCAATTGTCGAAAATTAATTGAAGTAGCCGCAGTCGAGATATCAAAGGGTAGGTCCCCGACTTGAATGCCATATAATTCCCAGCTTGTTGCTGTCTCAATTGCAATTATCTGTCGGTGCGGTAAATCTTAAGTTTGCACACCCACGAATGCCTGCTCTATACCATATGCCAGTCACACACACACACACACACACATATTTCATATGGCGCTCCCTCTGCCCCTCCACATCCCCCTTTCCTTTCTCCTATGTGTGTGTTAATAGCTGTATGCGTCACTTGCATCCTGCCGCATTGCAATCCGCCTGCGCTTTCCTTGTCTGCGTGGGCGTTACCTTCTGTGTCTCTGTCCCTGTCTCCCTCTCTCCCCCTCTTTACTCCTTGCCTGTCGTCTTGCGGCTTTCTGATTTATAACATTGTTTACACGGCACGCCAAAAATTTGATTTACTAGCCGCTGGTGCTGGCCACACATGTGCCCATTTGATTGCCATAACTCAGGACTCACGCAAGCGCAGATTGCGACGCAGACCCCTCCTTCCCCCAATCCCCCTTAAATCCGTCTGCAGTCATACCGTTGATAAAGATAAATTCATCTGTCCAGGCAAGTCTTCAGCTATTTATCTATCCAAATAATAGACTAGATGACATATGCATCAACAAGGCTTTGTCATGTCTCCTTAATGACTCATTCACCTAGAAATCACCTTGATTCTTAGCAGGAATCGCTAAAAAGAGTTATGAGAAACAGAATAAACTTTTATTTTCAAGTTTTATTATTTTTTAGTTTTTATTATACAAATTTAAAATAAAAATTGTAATTTAATTTTTATTACAAAAACTGAAAATAAGAGTTATGCTTTGACTTCTAAGTAAAAATTGAAATTTAATTATTAATTTTTTTTTTTTTAATTAGGTAGAGAAATAAGAGTTTTCTTTTCCTTTTTTCCATAAAAATCAACAAATAACTTTTATTTCAAAATTTATATTAACCTTTTTTGTGTTACCAAAATTTAAGCTTGATTTTGAAAGGATTATATAGTAATAAAAATATTTTCTTAGGTAAGCATACTTCAATAGTTTGTTATTCTAAAATTAAAAAGTTTATAAGCCTATCATGAGAAATAAAAAACTTTTGGGAAAAACTTTTTTTTTTGTTTTCGTATTAAGTCTGTGGCGTATCGACGCCTTCGCTGAGCCGCAATTTATTTTTGAGCTCCGTACTAGCTGTGAAGCTGCGTACTAGCTTTGACGAAATACAACCCTGTGTAGAGTGACGCTTGGCCGCAGAAGAAGAAGAAGATCAGTCGCGAATAAGAATTCAGCAGCATCAGCCAACATCAATTAAAACTTATTGAAATTAGTGTTAGTGTGAATAAATAATATAAATAATATTGCCGGTGTTTAAATATATTCATTTACACACAATCGCAATAGCTTGTCGCCCAATCGTCGCGACAATTGGTGACCCCGACAACAGAACGCATTTATACTTTTGATGCGCAATTTTTCACACACGCACACACACACAGATTTCTACCGAATTTCACAACTTCTTGGAATTTTGGCATCATGGCAGGCGACAATTCCACTGACGATCTTGATGACACTGTGGTCGACGATTCACATTCCAATGATGCTGCATCCACATCTCAAGCCATGAGATCAAGCACTACAATCAATCGACTTGCAGTGAAAATTCCGCCATTTTGGGCCGAGCGTCCCGAAATTTGGTTTGCACAAATTGAGTCGCAATTCTGCATTGCAGGCATCACTGCCGACAAAACAAAATTCCACACGGTTGTTGCTTCGATGGAATCGAGCGTTATTTCACAAATAACTGATGCTGTTCTCAATCCGCCCACCGACGACAAGTACGGAAATCTAAAGCGAAACATCATTGAGCGTTTCTGCGAGAGCGAGCAGAAAAAGATCCAGAAGCTTCTCTCCGACATCGATTTAGGAGACAGACGCCCCACTCAACTTCTCAACGAGCTCCGTGGTCTGGCTAAAGACCGGATCAATGAAGATTTTCTCAAATCCTTGTGGATGCAACGCTTGCCACCACATGCACGAGCCATTCTTCAAGCTTCAAACGACGACTTATCAGGCATGGCAAAACTCGCTGATAAGATTCTCGAAGTTGAAGGCCTCGCTCACATGAACGTCACTTCGGTCGCAGCTCCAGCAGGTAGCACATCGTTGCCAGCTCACTCGTTGCACGAGATTGTCACCAGATTGGACAGCTTGGAGAAACGTATCCGCTCTCGATCTCGTTCACAGAGCCGTTCATCAGCAAACGGAAGCCAAAATAGCTCTCCGTCGGAATGTTGGTACCACTCCAAGTTTGGCAGCAAGGCTACTAAATGCAAGCCACCCTGCTCATACAAATCCGATTCAAAAAACTAAACAACTCTTCTGTTTCGTCGCCCGCCGAACCAGAAGAAAGCTGCCACATCGCACGCATCACGATTTTTGAAAAGGGCACACAACAAAAATTTTTAATCGACACAGGAGCTGACGTTTCAGTTCTTCCAGCACAATACAAGGACAAATTCAACAAATCAGACTCATTCAGACTTTTCGCAGCAAACGGCACGTCTATCAAAACGTTTGGAGAAAGACGCCTCAAGCTCTCATTTGGTCTTCGCCGTGAATTCATCTGGACGTTCATCTTGGCAGACGTTTCAACTCCGATCATTGGCGCAGATTTTCTAAGCCACTTTGATCTCTTAGTCGACACCAGGCGAAGTACACTTATCGACAACAAAACTTCACTCCAGGCGCAAGGAGCCGCATCGAAGATCTGCGAAACTACAATTGTATCGCATATCAGTAACAACGATGTTGCCCGTATACTGGACGATTTCAAGCAGTTGTCTGTGCACAATCACAATAAACAACCATCTCCTTCTAACGTTACACACGTTATCGAGACCACCGGTCCGGCAGTTTTTGCACGACCCCGCAGACTCACTGGAGAAAAACTTTTGGCAGCTAAAAAGGAGTTCGACTACATGGTACAGCGTGGAATCTGTCGACCTTCCAAGAGCAATTGGGCAAGTCCACTTCATATGGTACATAAGTCAGACGGCAGTTGGAGACCCTGCGGAGATTTCAGAGCACTTAATGCCAAGACAGTGCCTGATCGATACCCGCTACCATTCGTTCATGACGTCACCAACATTTTACACAGCAAAACCATCTTTTCTGTCATTGATCTGCAAAGAGCGTACCATCATATTGCAATAGAACCAAACGACATCCCGAAGACAGCCATCACAACTCCGTTCGGCTTATTTGAGTTTTGCTACATGACTTTCGGTTTGCGAAATGCGTCGCAAACATTCCAAAGGTTCATGCACAACGTGTTGCGTGACCTGGACTTTGTATTCGTATACATTGATGACATACTGGTTGCCTCGTCTAACCTGGAAGAACACAGACATCATTTAAGAACCGTTTTCCAGCGACTTACCAACAACAATTTGACAATCAATGCCAGCAAATGTCAATTTGGACAGCATGAGGTCCACTTTCTTGGTCACAAAATCGACTCGAAAGGACTTCTTCCTCTGGAATCACGAGTCTCAGCCGTCCGTGATTTTCCTCAACCTGAGACTGCATGTCAACTCAAACGATTCCTTGGCATGCTAAATTATTATCGTCCATTCATTGCAAACGCTGCACAAAATCAAATGGCTCTGCAGTCGCTTATTAAAGGAAATAAGAAAAATGACAAAACTCCAATTGATTGGACTGAGGACTCACGACGTGCTTTTCAGTCCTGCAAAGATCATTTGGCCAACGCAACCTTGCTAACTTTTCTAGCTCCCACAGCAACACTCTCACTGAGCACGGATGCCTCGGATGGCGCCGTCGGAGCCGTTGCCCACCAACTGGTCGATGGTAAACTGCAGCCATTGGGATTCTTCTCAAGGAAGCTAAATCCCGCTCAAACCAGATATGGAACTTACGATAGAGAATTGTTAGCAATTTACCTAGCAATAAAGCACTTTCAATTTCTTCTTGAAGGACGCCAATTTATCGTTTACACGGACCACAAACCGCTAATCTATGCTTTCTCACAAAAACTGGAAAACACTCCACCCAGACGAGGAAGGCATTTGGATTTTATCAGCCAGTTTACAACGGACATACGTCACGTCGCTGGCAGAGACAACGAAGTCGCAGATTTTCTGTCACGGATCAACACAATCAGCGAAATCGACTACGCAGCCATCGCTACAGCTCAAGAATCCGACACAGAACTTCAATCTCTATTGAACAACGAGGACATCTCATTAAAACTGAAAAAGATCTCGCTTCTGAACACGACAGCGTCCTTATACTGCGACGTGAGCGCAGACAGGATTCGACCGTTCATTCCAAAGCCCTTACGCAAACAAGTCATTCAAAAAATGCACAACTTGGCACACCAGGGTCGTAAGGCAACCCAAAGATTAATTTCCGAACGATTTGTTTGGCCTTCAATGGGGAAGGAGATCAGCAGCTTCGTACGAGCTTGCTTACAATGCCAACGTTGCAAGATTCAACGCCATAACAAATCTACACTGGGGAGCTACGGACCAATAGATCAGCGCTTTGATCATATCAACATCGATCTTATTGGGCCACTTCCAATCTCACGAGGAAACCGCTACTGTTTGACATGCATCGACCGTTTCTCCAGGTGGCCTACGGCAATCCCAATCCCGGATATGTCAGCAGAGACTGTAGCCACCGCCCTACTCAATGGTTGGATCTCATCGTTTGGCGTTCCCCTGCATATCACTAGCGATCTGGGAAGGCAATTCGAATCTTCTATCTTTTCAGGTTTAATGCGTATCTTGGGTATAAAACACTTGCGGACTACAGCCTATCATCCACAAGCAAATGGCCTCGTGGAGCGCTGGCACAGGACTCTGAAGGCAGCCATTAAATGCCACATGACCAACGACTGGTGCGACGTTCTGCCACTAGTGCTACTTGGGCTACGTGCTACTTGGAAGGAAGACCTGGGTGCTTCTCCAGCTGAAATGCTTTTCGGATCATCCCTCCGTGTTCCTGGAGAGTTTGTCACTGCTAATCAAAATCATCCCAATGAAACCGATTTTATTAAGTTGCTGCGCAACCGCATGCAGTCCCTCGGACAAACAAGCACGTCCTGTCATGGCACGAAGGAAACGTTTCTTCAGCCAGAGCTCAAACAAGCGACGCACGTTTTTGTACGCGTTGACCGTGTACGAGCGCCACTGGAGCCTCCGTATGAGGGCCCATTTGAGGTTCTGGACAAGCAAAGCAAATACTTCAAAATTCGGTTGCCAACCAGAGACGTAAACATATCCATCGATCGACTTAAAGCCGCATTCATGGACAGCACTGAACTATCGCCAACGCCAGTTCAAACTCAGAACACGACGCAGACGACACCACATGATCCAGTCCCGGAATGCTCAAGCTCTACGCAGTCTACTCCATCCGATCCCGTAGAAGCAACGAAGACGTCAACAACCACCAGATCTGGACGAACCGTCCGTTTTCCATCTCGCTACCGATAGACGTCTATCTAGCGGCGGAGCCCTGTGGCGTATCGACGCCTTCGCTGAGCCGCAATTTATTTTTGAGCTCCGTACTAGCTGTGAAGCTGCGTACTAGCTTTGACGAAATACAACCCTGTGTAGAGTGACGCTTGGCCGCAGAAGAAGAAGAAGATCAGTCGCGAATAAGAATTCAGCAGCATCAGCCAACATCAATTAAAACTTATTGAAATTAGTGTTAGTGTGAATAAATAATATAAATAATATTGCCGGTGTTTAAATATATTCATTTACACACAATCGCAATAGCTTGTCGCCCAATCGTCGCGACAAGTCTTTCTCAGTTTTGGTTCGGTAATTTGATTCTAATTAAAAAAGAAAGCATAGGTTCCGTTTTTGATGTTAAATAAATTTTAAAAAATATTTTTTAATTTTACTATTTATATTTATACTATTTTATTTATACTATTTATACGATTGCAGATCTGCCTTGATTCGGAATTTATTTATAAACTTCAAACTGTGATCGGCTTAAGTCATCAGCTTAGATATGTAGATAAATATAGTAAATAATTCCAATAACCCAAATATTTTAAATTTAATAACAGATTATTTTTCTGATTATTTACTGAATAGAGAGCTCTACAAACAATATTTAACTTTGTTTTAACTTTGACAAATTGTTGATGGAAAGTTTTCGAAAACAACGAGAATAGTTATACATACACATATGATAATATAAATATTGTAGCATCCTCCACTGCCCGAGTGGATCGGGTAGAACACAACTTCGCACTCAGAACTGCATTGGGCCCAATTGACTGACCGAATGAATGAAAAGCTTCCACATTTTGACATGTTTCACATTTACTGAGATTTTTGAGCTGCATTTGGTTTGCTAACGAACGGAGGATTTTCTTCTTGTTGTCGTTGTTGTTGTTGTAGTTATTGTTGTTTGGGAAAGCAACTTGAAAATGC